>OU611863.1:12573486-13846480 GCA_914767755.1 Agrochola circellaris | reverse complement strand
AGTTGTGACGTGGCGAGCCCCCACTCCCCAACTTTAATGCGTTTTATCTAAGTCATTTTTTATTAAAATGATAAAGCAAAAAATACGTGTCTAATATTTTTTTATTATCTGAATGACCGACTAGATAGTTTTAATTTTGTAACTTATGATTGATCGTACTAATTTGACATTTATTATTTATGATCAAAGATGTACTTGAATTCTTAATTAACCGTTATTGTTTTTATTGTCCTTTCGAAATGTATTTAATAAATTTTATTTTAATTGCAATTGTATAATGTAATTTTTTAATTTTTCAACACAATGTACCTATATTGTTATGAAATAAATTACTTATGACTTACGTTCTCAGTCTGTATATGGAAATTCAATCAAATATATTCAATAGTTTAGTCACTATAGCTAATCTGCGTTCTTTGCCAAAACTGTAAACAAACACGAGTTTTAGGAAAAACAACCGTAATGCCTAAACATAAGGTTCAGTTTGCGGTACAACTTCATATGTACTAGCCAGTCTAAGAACAACTTTATTTACACTAACATAAAGTTGATGTTTGTTTAACTGGAAATAACATCAACTAGAAAAAGGTTCTAAATAGACCTTAGTCAAAAATTGTCAAAACCCGTCGGCCCAAAACTAGTACTAACTAAATCACTTTTTCAATTTCGATGCTAGAATTTATTTGTTCCAAACACTCTTATGCATTAATATCACCACCGCCGCGTTGTATAAAGTATCTTGTATTTCACACATATTTTCCAACAAAATTTGGCCCTCTACCCTCGTAACCAGTCTTTACCGACACAAATAAAGGCAAACGTCGCAAACGCGCATGAAAGTACGATTTTTTATAATAAGTTGTTTATTTATTTATTTATATATACTTTATTGTACACCACAAAAATAGATAACAAAAAATTTAAATTATGCACTGCAAAATATACAATGCGCGACCTTATCGCTTTCCGCGATCTCTTCCAGGCAACTTTAGTTGTTAGGTCGTTTAGCCCTGAAAGTAGTTTATACCCAAGTTTGCAACCTTGAAAACCTGGTGCTACTCCCATGGTGCTCGAAAAACTGCGAAATTCTGGCACGTGTTAGTTTTTTTTTTAAGCAAACTAATTTTGCTACAATTTGAGCCCAACCCAATAATTCTAGATATATTGGTTGCGAAGATACAGCTAATCTAAGATGGCAAATTCTTTCCAATCAAAAACAGTCCACCTAGCCTTTTCCCAACTATGTTGGGTTCGGCTTCCAACCTAACCGGATGCAGCTAAATACCAGTATTTTACATGGAGCGACTGTCTATCTGACCTCCACAACCCAGTAACTGGGTAATGGATACCCCTTGGTAAGACTGGTGTCAGACTTTCGGGCTTCTGACGACTCGTAACGACTGTCAAAGATCCATGAATGACAGCCGGGACCAACGGCTTAACGTGCTTTCCAAGGCACGGAGGAGTCTCGGTATGTAAAGATGGTCACCCATCCACGGACCAACCCCGGCAAGCGTAGCTTAACCTAATGGATCGACCCATGCGGCTGTTATTACTAAGCCACGAGTTAATTCTTTTCAAAAAGTGTAATTTTTAGCAGGTAGGTACTATCTTTAACAGTTCGTTGAAACTCCCATTATTTAACTAACCACAAAAAATTAGTACCAGCTCAGAAGTACCGTTTGGTACCCCGTTGTAATACACAAAGGTACCATTAAGTTCTGTCTTCAAATCACTGAGATCTTCCAGTCACCATCCAACGTGATTGTCCTATAATTATAGCTCTCCAACTTAATTTTAGCCTTGGAGTTTTGAAATAAGGTTGATATTCTATTGTACTTTTGTTCTGGAGGTACTTATAATACTCATTACGAAGTGTTTTAAGATCTATTGTGTTTTTAGACTGGGATTATGATAGACTAGCTTTCGTTTTTGGTTTCGCTTGCTTGCTGATTGTAAGCGGTTTTGTTACACATGACATCCATTCAGTCGCATTTCTTTATAGGAACTAGGTTGTTAAGATTTTAATAGTACCATCGAAGAACTTCATATCTAGACACCCCGTAAGGACTATTTCTGCTTGCAATGCTCGGTGGCTGTAGAACCGGGGCGGTAACAGATACGTTCATCGTGTTCACGGGATTTTGTTTTCAAACTGCTTAGATATAAAATTCTTCGATAGTACATTATGATACTAGTGTACTGTGCTAGTCATTATACTCGAGGCGGTATTATTAAATGCACACGCGTTTCATACGACGTTTTTCAACACACTTGCGGGGAAAAAAACAGACTTTTTGCAAGAACTAATGCTACAATAACGTAACTATAGAAATGATACATTTAGATTTATAAAGTTCAACTGACCTTTGTTGCCAGGTACTGACTATCCGAAGCTTCTTTTAAAAAACTTTCTACATCTGATCAAATCGCTTCAAACGTATAACAATGCATCCAACTTACAATTTTTACTACTTCATCCGACATGTGATACAGATTTCACTTTTATATCACTCGATGCAGGTATGCCAGAGAAACACAGATCTCTTGGAGCGAGACGATCTTACTAGGTATCTTTTATTCATAATTATAATGCTAAACGCAGTGGATAGTTATTTTGTATGCCGATAATGGTTTTAGGGTTAGCATTTAAGACTTCAGCTTTTAAAAGACCATCGATAGTCAAAGAAAATACGTTTATTTGCGGTAAATATGAAGCAAAGAAAGAATACAAAACAAAAATAGAACAAGTTGGGTGAAAATATGCGATACATCCGCGTAAAACGGCCATCGCTCACCATAATGCTGCGACCCTATGCGAGACGGGTTCCCTACTTGAAATCGAATAACGTAAGATCGTATAATACTTGCTCGAAAAAGTTAACTCGATAGTACTTGAAATCGATAAATTATGAGCGCGACAGTTCACTACCTCGATGCATCAAAATCTCTAATTAGCTCGAATGATCGGCAGCGCGAAGCCCATTATCTTGAAACATCATTTCTCGAATTACCATCTAATCGATTTACAGAATAGATTTAAGGGGGATGCGCTAAGGTATCCCGCGAGATTCAAATTTTCTTCAGTTTTTTGCATTTTGCAGGTCAGTATCAGGTTTTATGTTTTTTAAAATATGATTCGCGACCGTAACAAATATGACTTTACATAATTATAATCATAACAATCAGCAATACAACTCCATAAGTTAGCATAATTGACAAAAATGTCATGATTTCATGAAATAGTCATTCAATGGGATTACATGAACTTAGAAAGTTGTATTGATCATTTTTATGATTATAATTCTATAAATAAACATTTGGTACGGCCGCGAATCATATTTAGATCAACACTGCAAATTGCAAAAATCGTAAGAAAATTTGAATTCCGCGGGCTACCTTGACGCTTTTGCCTTAAGGATTTTTATTTGAGTACAATATATGCGTAGATATATAAATCATCTGTAATCATGAAAAATAATTATGGTAATAAAATAACGTTACAAGTACCTAGTTATTTTACCAAATAGGTAGGAAGTAAACTTATATGTACGAAATACGGAATAAGTGTCATAAGATTTTTTAATTCCTACCTATTTGGTAAACCTTTCTCTATTTAAGAGGCTTACAACAGCTAAAGCGCGGTCACTGTCGGACTGCATAGAAATGAAAGAGAAGCGCGATGACACGACGCAGGTAATTTATTACAAAATATGAAGCAGTTAGCGATTTACAAAAAATCTATTGATTGGACTAGAAAATTAAAACACTATTATGCCAATATGTAGCTTGTAGAATAATCTGACAAAAAATCTGAATGATTGCATGTAAATTAATATGATTTTTAATCGGTAAAATAAATTTTTAGAGGTGTCTTCATGATTTTTTTCTATCGTATAAAATTAGCTGTTTTATGTTTTCAACACAGTATCTTACTAGCATATATCCTGAAGAAAATCATATATTTTTCTGATTTTGTTTACTGCAGTGGATCATATAATTTTACGCATTATAAAACTTGCGTTTAGGCACGTTTAGGTCCTGTGGTCCCCTTAAGATTGTGCATTTTATTAACCAGTTCCAGTAATATGATGTGAGATAAATAAATATTTATGATGATTATTATCTGCCGCGAACAGTCAGCCATTTGTATATCGTGCACAAAACTGATAAAATCATTCGTGTTTATGATAACTACGAGTGTTTTCTGCTGCGTGTTTTATCTCTGTATGTACATTGTAAATGTTCATCTATTCATTCATTAATTAACTTTCTGACTACCTATTTTACCTTGTTTGGTTTGACACGCAAAGTCACGGGTTGCGTGTATATTACTGAAAATGGATGTAAACCGTTGTTTGATGTGTAACATCTTTTCTCTCGCTTTCCTGAAATGAAAATAATTAAACTGTGGGAGTGATTTCGTGAAAAGGGACGGAAGTATGTCACAGGAAACCGGGGAAACGCGCGCTATTTCAAAATTCAAAAGTCAATTATTCAAACTAGGCTGAGAATCAGCACTTTTCGAACGTCAAAATTACATAAGACAGTCGCCCAAAACGGCCACTCTTCACCACTTCCGTGTGCTTTAGCTGGGCAGAAGAAGTGGCGCAACAAACTCCCCAACAAAACAGATGTCTGTTCAGAAAAAAAAAAAAAACTTGATTCTATACAATACTATGCGTTTGATTTGTGCAATCAGCGCACGCGGTGCTAGAGTTGGCACTCTAATGTTCCTTATTACCAATGTCAGATGTTACACATCATAATGAGTAGAAAAATATAATGAGTAAAAGAGTGTCCGTGGAGTTTCTTGCCCGTTCTTCTCCATAGGTACCTACTACGCTTTGGAATGGGCAACTAGCTTCATATTTTTGACTGACCGATTCCTTGACAATTCAAAAGTGCTGTAATGGTTTAATTGAAATAAATGATTTGAGTTTGAGTTGAATGCGACTACTGTACGCTCGCTCCTTTTTTTTATAGATATACTTATCGTACCTACATGTCTGAGCCTTACTGGCCCTTGGTAATAAAAAAAAAACCGAAAATTCAAAATATTTTATTTCACATAAACCTACAAGGTCACTTATGAAACGTCAACGTTAAGCCTACAATGATCTCAAATTCACAAAAAATTTAAGAAAAGATAAATAAAATACTAAAAATAAAGACCTATTTAAACCAAATTCCTTCCATAGGTCCTTTTGGTGCTCCAATTAAGATTGAAAGTTGGATATCAACTCGGAATTTTTGTCTCTTTTTGTCCTTTGCAAGGTGGAATAGGTTCACGAATGACTTTTCTCATCATTCTCCCGCTATTATCCCAATCTTACTGGGGTCGGTGTGACTACTTTTTCCATATTTATCTATCAGTCGTCATCTCAGTGGTCACTAACCCCCTTTTTAGCAGTCGGACCAAGTGGCCTTTTTAATGAATCAAAATCCTAATTTCTAGAAGGTGTTCAATAGAATAAATGCCTACTTACATTCTTTAGCTAAATAGTAGCTAAAGTTGTGAAAATGGGAGTTCGTCGCCCTTAAAGTGTGAGATACATATTTATCTATTTGCTATTCTAATTTACAAATTCGTGCATATGTAATAACCCACTTTAAAGTCATTGAACTTGATAAAAAGGCTTTTCGTTTCCTGTTGTGCCTTGGATACATCTAATTGACTGAATTTTTTTACATATTAGTATATATCTACTTACATTACTTCTGTTTTTCATTTAATAGATAGGCCACAAAACCTAACTGCCTCGATTTCATGAATTAGTCATTCAAAAGAGGAAGTAATCTGAACTTAGAGAGTTGTATTGATGATTGTAATGATTACAATTCTATAAATACATATTTTTTACGGTCGCGAATCGTATTTTGATCAATATACAACCTGATAGTGTCCTGCACAACAAACAACAATAACAACAACAACAAATCAACAACAAACAATCAGTCAAAAAATTTTCTTTCTTTAATTTTTCCTGCAAATTGCAAAAAACGTCAGAAAATTTGAATTTCACGGTCTACCCTGTAGCTATCACCATAAACAGCACTCGGGTTTAAATATCCTCCATGACAATTACATAATTTGGATTTACATGCCCCAGAACACCAGGGTGACATTTGACGATAAAATTTTCTCCTTCGTTCGTTAGAGCTTTAGATTTCATACATCATATACCTACCGACCTCGGTTATGGTGGCCACAGTTCCTGAATTACCTACTACAGTACCGTACGTACCACCGTCATAAACGCGAGTTCTAAGCAATATACTTAAAACTGCCTTGTGAATATATATCACTTACGTATATAATATACTGTAAGTCTGTTTAAGTTTATATTTTATCCTTTATCCAAGGTTGCCTGGTGGAGATCGCGATAAGGCCGCCCATTGTATGTTTTGGAGTGTTAAATTTATTATTTCCTATGTATTTTCTGATGTACAATAAAGTATATATAAATAAATATCTGAAATTAACTTTAAAAGGGAGGGTCTATCTTTAACATTTTTCATGATAACCAATAATTTTTTTTTGAGTAGCGTTTGTGACGTTGCTTTACATTTTTCGCCATAACTCCGATGTTATTGGCTCGATTTGGATTCTGTTTATCATTTCTAAAAGCTTATGAGTTAAGCTTGCCCATGGGCGGCATTGTATAAGAAGCCATGAGCATTATATCAAAAGCACATCAGTCGGTCGATTCTGAAAAAAGATCAACGTGAAACTTAGGTGAAGTGAGCTGTCACCGTCACAAATCGACCAGCAGGATGCTAGAATCCTGCTGGTGGATTAACACTATTGACAGCTCATTTCTCGCTCACTTAGGACCCTAATTACATAACACACGATCAATCACATGATTTCGTGTTGTATTTTTTTTTTAAATTATTATTTACGCTTTGTCAAACTATAAGAGAATGATGTGGTTTTCTATAATTGGAAGCACACGTTAGTATCAGCCTCTGTTGGAGATCCAATAAGAAAATAAATCACAATCTTTTTCATTTTGACAGTTCTACAACATTCATTGCGTTATTTACGTTGTTGAGCAGATTTTTTTTTTCGGTCTATGAAGCAATGGATTAGCAATATCCTTCATAATGATTAAGAGTATGGTTCATCGTGTATTATGAAATTAGGGTGCTGCACAAAGATTATGAGTTTTGCTCCGAGATAATTAAAATTAAACATTTACACAACTGATGAGCGAATTCTGTTATTTATTCAATGTTCAAAAAGGTAGCACTTGTTCTTAACGGACGTTTGCGAACTTGGTTATTCATTATAATTTATGAAAATTCTATTATTCAGAGGTACCATCAAAGAAGTTCATATATAATATATACCCAGTTTGAAAACAAAATCCCGTGAACACGATGACCACATCTGTTACCGGCCCAGTTCTATAGTCGCCGAGTGCTGCAAGCAAGAATAGTCCTTACGATGGTTAGATATGAACTTCTTCGATGGTACAAAATTTTTCACTATGGTAGTTTTTTTTATCATTCATGATTTTGCTTGCAGTTTTATAATTAAATAATAGCCTGCTAATGTCTGTGTTTTTCGCCGGTTGGTCGATTTTGTTTTGAAACTGGTTAAATATGAACTTCTTTGATGGTACATTACAGAGTAATAATTCATAAATTCGAATCAAAACAGCGAAATATTTTATAGCCATTTGCGACGTTGCAAACTTCCAAGTGAAACTAAAAAACTAAATTTTTCTCATTTCAGAAGCATGGCCCGACTGAGCATACTCCTGGTCATAGCCTGCCAGTTGATCACCATCCCATCCATTAGAACGGATGATGACAACCCATTCATAGACCTGGCATCCACATTACTGCAAAACATGGGGGATGGGAGCAACAACAACATGAACGGCTTAGCAGCTATAGGGAATATCGTTGGAAACCTGATGCAAGGGGATAATGCGAAGAACTTGGGGGCCATGTTTGGTCAGGTTGCTGAGAATGGAAACGCTGGGGATATGTTGTCAGGTAAGATCATATTTTGAGGATTTTGTGAAAGTGTCTCTACAAAATACGATGAAACATTTTGGTAGCTCTTCAAAAATTATTGCTGTGAAGTCATAAATCACAATAACATTAAAAACGTGAAAGAAAAACTTTTAATTAAACCGACATCAAAAAAAGAAGGCGGTTATTCTACCATACTTTCCCGCAAACGTTATTGAAGTAAATTAATTCATAATGTATTATTTATTCTCACATCAAGAAGACAACGATCTTTTTTTAGGGTTTCGTACCCGAAAAGTGCCAAACGGAACCATACAAGCCTCCGCTGTCCATCTGTCTGTCAACGGGCTGTATCTCATGAACCGTAATAGGTAGAAAGTTGAAAATTTCGCAGATATTTCTTTTGCCGCTATAATAAAAAATAAAATAAAGTTTAAAATAAAAGGGGTCCCCATACAAGAAACGTGTTTATTTTCGGCGTTTTTTGCTAAATATTGTACGGTGGTACGGGATGCTTCGTGTGCGAGTGCGATTCGCATTTGGCCGGTTTATTTTTAATAAATTGGGTATTTTTTTGTTTTATTGATCCATCAATTTCTTTTATTTAAGTAATGTTCCTTTAGAGGCACAACGAACAGGGTGTAAAGTACACTCATTCTCTGTAGAAAAGGGAGGATCCTCCGTCCAGACGGGTATTGTGTCTGGCGGGCAACTGCCCAACGAATGATGTCGGATAGTCTCATATAGGTACCTATGTCGTTCGCGCGGTAAACTCTATTTGCGCGATGCAGGATTTTGTGTGACGTCGGGTCCTTGATGCAAAGTTCGCATGTGGCGATGTGAACTGCGCTGTGAACTGTATTGTAGAAACCGTTATTTGCGTACGCATTCTATAAGACCTTGTAGTTTTGAACATAATCCCCAAATGGCTTTGCTCTCGACTCAATTCGACTGACTGAGCAAGCAGAATATCTTTAAAATCTTTACGAGCAACGATTTGCTGGCAAGTACTATAGGTCCACGAAACAAAGCCACAAGCACTGTAACTGCTTTCAATCCATACAATAGAATCATTAGAAATTCTTATGGAGTTCAATGACCATTCGACGGCCATTTTCGCGAAGCAAATAAACATGCACAAACATGGCGAACCTTGCCGAATAAGGAACTGGCTGGGCGATAGATGTTTCCGTTGATAACTAGTTAAATATCGGTAATTTCCTTTGTCTAGACTTAAGTCCAATATAAAGAAAGAAAGAAGGAATAAGTATTTATTGATTGTCTCAATAACACAGGACACTAATTGAAACATAAAAATAAAAATAAAAGTAGAGGCCAAAAGGCTCCTATCTCAGCATGATGCTGTGAAATTTAATAAAAAAATAAGGTATACAAGGTCCCATTAAAATAGATGGACAAATTTTAACACAGTTTTCAGTATGTCTAACTTAATATATCCGAGCAAAAAAAACACAGATTAAAGTGAATTTTACCTAAAATAATAAATGGCATTGGGTAAGCAACATTTTTACTGTATTTTCGTTAGCTGTTTAATTTTTCTTGTAGGTACCTATCCAATGCGGTTTTCTTAATATTTTTTTTTGCGTTTTCCTTATTTTTGTGGTCTGAATGATTCCTAAAAGTTTGTCCATCTATTTTAATGGGACCTTTTATATAAGGAGATAGGCTTGCCCAATTTTATGTGACCTAAGACCGCCCATTATTTATTTCTTCTAATGCCCAGCATGCGTCGCAATGCCTTTTTCATATATATTTTTTTGTTGTTGTGAACCCTCCTTTAATGGGAATTGTTGTCAAGAGTGTCAAGAACGTTTATCCTAAAAGTTGGCAACGTCGCAAATAGCTGTCAAATATTTACCTGTTCTGATTGATTTGGCAATATTACTGTATAGATTTATAGAAATATAAAATGTGGCTAACTAGCGAACTAAAATATGATTGAATTGCAATAATTAATATCGTAACAGAAACTTTCCAAATACCTTTTTAACCCCTAAAACGGTTACAACATCAAATTCAATGTTAAAATTGTAATTCATTATTAATATTCTAGTTCGCTAGTTAGCCACGTTTCTTATTTCCATACAGTAATATTGCTAAATTAATCAAAACAGTGAAATATTTGACATCTATTTGCGAACGTCGCAAATACGTCGCACAATTTCATAATAAACACTCTTAAAGCAATTGCGAGGTCGACCATACATTTGATTTTCTAGAATGTGTTCAATCAGACGTCGAGTTTATTATTTTACATTCAAAACGTATTGATTCTATAAATAATAAACAAAATAATGATGACTAGAATAGTCTCTTAATTAGTAGGTAATTGAATCAAATCTGTCTGACTTTCATGTGTTATTCGCACGAGTTACGATGAAGGCTTTAGGTACTCATTAGTATTTTTCCACGCATCAATTAGAATAAAAAAGAAACTTAAATATTACTAAGCATTATTTTGCTTATCTGGCAGCGTTCATTTAATTATACGCTGAATTAGAAATTACCAATGAACGATAAACATTCATAAAGCAAACTGCAAAATATTTAATATAGATTTCTTTTGTGGGTCCGAAAAATACCTAGTTTCTAATATAAAATCCGGAGACTCTAAGAAAAAAAAACCGGCCAAGTGCGTGTCGTACCACGCACAATGAAGGTTCCGTAGTTGGGATGAATTTATCCCAAGAACCAACTTAACATTGTAGTTGAAAAAATGTTCTCCCATACATTCCAAGTGTAGATGTAAGTTTGTACGCACAATATTTAGAGATTTACCATGTTATCTTAAGACCATAGACTTCTTATAGGTTTTCCTGTAATCTATGACTAATGAACCATTCTCTGTATTTTTTTCAAAATTTTAGGCTCAGTAGTTTCGGAGATAAGGGTGAGGGAATGGGCAATTTTCATCAATATTCTTAAATATCTTTAAAATTATCCATTTAAAAATTGTGATATGTCACACGAAACAATTTGCAAAAGTTTTATTTTTATTTTCTTATTTTCCCCCATATTCAAAATTCATTTATTTACGTTTTGTATTTATTTGTATAGTTAGTTAGTCATTGTATATAATAATAAAAAAGTGCATAGTTAATTGTGTTGTAAAATCAACAATAAAAGAAATTTTAAAATAATTTTACGTTACACGTCCGTGTTTGGGTCACAGAAATACATCAACTTTATCGGTCCATTATATTCGGACCAAATTGGCTGTGACAGACGGACAAACAGACAGACAGACACACGAGTGATCCGTTTTTTCCTTTTGAGGTACGGAACCCAAAAAAAAATAACATCATATTAACTTCAGAACCAGGAAACCGCTTATAAGAAATTGATCTAAAATCTATATTGAGTTCAAATCCAAATAAAAGCTCAACTAAATCTCAAATACTTTTCACAGGTCTTGGCAGCTTACTAGGAGGTCAAGATGGCAAAATAGATCCAGCATTAGTAGGATCTATGATATCCATGTTTGCCCAACAGATGGGCACCACAGAGGCTCCGAAACCAGCCAGAAAGAAACGAGAGAGCACAGAAGGAGAACTAAACCTGGAAAGCATGATGAGTCTTGCTTCTGGTCTACTAGGCAACAAGAACATCGGAGGATTTATGCCCTTGATAATGAACACTTTAAGCTCATTATCGGATACAGAAGCCCAGAAGCGAGCAGATGAGCATAAAGACCACGCTTCGTTCCTACCGCCATTTTTGGAGAAGGCTCACTTATATTGGGATCTCTTCATCAACTCAGATTTAGGAAAGACGATTTGGGAGAAATCGGGTCTGAAGAGGACGCTCAAAGCATTTACTGGACCTGATGGGAAACTCAGTTTCCAACAAATGTTCAAGAACTTTGAAAACCATTCGTTTAGGAGACACTGGATCAAGGCAGCAGCCAAGTACCTAACTGATATGGTTGTACATGTTGCTAAACCAGAGGTTTATAGCAGGTAACTATTAATCCTAATTAATATTAGGTATAAATGTGAAAGTGAGTTTGTTTGTTCCACTTTCACGCTGAAACGGCTGAAGGGATTTGGGTGAATATTGGCACATAAGTGTAGACCATGAGCTGCTATCTACGTAACACACTTTTGTAAACGATTACGACTAATCTGTTTTATTTTGACAGTTCAACAACATTAATTGCGTTATTTACGTTGTTGAGCAGATTTTTTTTCGAACTTATGCAGCAATGGATTAGCAATCTGTTTCAAAACGATTCAGATTCTGATTGATCGTGTATTACGCTATTAGGGTACTGGATTACCTGCACATAGGATAATTTTTATCCCGGTAGAACGTTCCCATGGGATAATTTCCGAGCTCCACGCGGGCGAAGCCGCGAGCAAAATCTAGTCTAAATTTAGTTCTAAATTCATTCATTCATTCATTCACTCACTGATAGACAAAGCACAGCATAAGCCTCTGGGTACAGAAGCATACAATTTTGCACTAGAGGTCCAAATTTTGTAAAATTTTCCCCTAATGGGGTTAAATAAGGGATGATAGTTTGTCGCACTACTTGTACCTACCTACCAAAATTCTTCAATGAAACAGCTAATTGATAAGTTCAAAAGTTTAGCGAAACATGCTTTTACGCCGAGCGATTTCACTCCGACTCTCCAAATACTAGGGAAAACTTAAATTGCTTTAAATGGTGCTGACGGTAGTTTAAACAATTACGGACAGAAATTTATCAGAGCAAGTTTTGGAAAAGTTAAAACTACCAAAATGCAGATAGTTAAAGTCAGTTTTAGCAAATAGGTTAATTGGACCCTCACGAAATTCTCCAACTTTTGGGATCATAATTCAATTTAGAACTAGTATAACATAACCCTATGTCAGTAGGTATCAGGAATTAATGTCCATTGTAGATAAAGTGCCGCAAGTCCACATCGAAGCGCGTATCTTACGTATCTATCTATCCATTGTTATTGTACGTTCACAAATAGCTATTTTCTAATGCATAGCGCTAATTTTATTTCGATATATGTAATAGGAAACGTATTTCGCGGCTACTAGGCAATTAAAAACGATTAAATTAATGTTATTTCCGATTTGAATGTCCAGAGTAATACGAAACTTAAAATTTTCAATATTATACAAATAAATGAACGTTGCTAGTAGCGTTTCTACTGACACGTGCAGCACGCGTAGCATGACAACCATAGAAACGGGTTGTGTCGACGGAAGAATAGACAAAGTGACAGATTGTGATTGTTTATCTGTCATTTTGTCTATTCTTCCGTCGACAAAACTCGTTTCTATTGTGGTCATGCTAAGCGTGCTGCACGTGTCAGTAGAAACGCTACTAGCAACGAGGGTGTTTGAAAATGCTTAAAAATGTAGGAAATACACAAATTAAATCCATCTTCCACATTAGACAACTGCTTGGTATCTGGTCGTATGGTGGACTAACTCTGCCCAGAGCTTTGCGTAGATTAAAAAAGTTTGCGATCTATTAAAAAGACGTATAAAAATTCGGCTATAAAAACATAGCAAAAAGAAAAGACAACTCATTGTAGCAAAAAATACAATAGACGTAGATATATTTAGTAACCCATTCCGCTTAACTATTCCTAAACAGTAATAAAAAACCATGTAAAAAATCGACACGTATTTCACCTCTCAACGAGACATAACAACCCGAATCCCACGTGTTGCCACACCGAGTGCCGGACGCAGAGCGCGCGCTTTGAAACATGTGTCAATTTCTTATAGGGTTTTTTATGACTCTTTAGGAATAGTTAAGCGGAATATTTTACTAAATACATCTACGTTTATTGTATTTTATAATGGATTTCAATTAACTATCATTGTATCATGTAAATAAAGGCTGGTGTTCTTCATATTTATGTTATCCACTCTCACCAATGGGCGCAGCTTTTAAGAACTTCAAGCACAAACTAAAGTACTTTGTGGAGATTCCCAATTTCAAAGACAACCACAGACCCTCCATAATTATTATAAAGAGTCTATGGAGTTTCCTGCCGTTCTTCTCCATAGCGATCTAGAACAGGCAACCTTCAATATTTCTCAACAACCTTCAACCGTCAACATTCGACTCCTCGACGATTCAAAAGCATCGGTAAATGATAAAATTTTAGTACTTAAATGATTTGTCATTTCTTTCCCAGGTACCTCATCTCAGCCCAATACATCACAAACAGCTTCCTCGACTCCCAGGGTCTCCCGAAGACCACACACTTCAACGTGAAGAAACCTGAGGAGTCCATCACCACGCTACTCAACTATGTGCTCAAACGTTACTTGGATATGGACACAGATGTGGCTGAGTATGTGACGCCGGGTGTCGAGTATGTTAAGGTAGGGATTCCTTGAAAGTTATAATGCTTTAGTGCCTTAGCTACTTCCTAGAGCAGTGCTGGCCCAATGGTAACGGCCCCGACTTACGAGTTGTAGGTCATAGGTTCGAAGCCAAGCAGGCGCTTAACTTTGTGTAAATAATTCCACTGCTCTCAAAAAGGTAAAGGAAAACATCGTGAGGAAACCGGCATGTCCTAGAACCAAAAATTCGAAGACATGACATGTGACATCTACCAACCCGCACTGGGCCCGCGTGGTGGATTACAGCCCACTCCCTCTCACAGAGAGGAGGCCTGTGTCCCATTAGTGGGAACATTATATGCTGATTATGCATGCATGCCTCACCTACAATAGTAGCCAGTAGGTAAGCGATGATGACTGCACGATGAGGTCGCCATCGTGGTGCACGTATGCCTAGAAACTATCACTTGTGATATCAAGTCTAACCGCATATCAATCGGGTAACACACACTTGCAATCACAATCCGAAGGATTTTGAAGGAAATTGATAATCCATTGCTTGTTTAAAAAAATAATCTGCTCGACAATGTAAATAACACAATGAATATTGTTGAATTATACTAATGAAAGGTATTGCCATTGTAAGTGTTTCACGGAATTAGCCTGCAGGTAAAGCTATCGGGAACTACAGAAACCAGCAAGGAGTAATCATCTAGGCACTTTTATAGACCTACAATTTACATTCTATGGTTGAGTCAAGTAGTGGCCGAGTGGTCGATAATGCTGAATGGAGGTGGCTTGGGTTCAATACTTACTCTTCAAAGTTTTACAGTCGCAATTTTCTACATGACTTTTCTTGAATTGACCAGGCAAGCTTTAGAGAAGTTCGTTTCGTTTAATTATTTGGGATAATAACTCCTATTCTTTCATTTTTCTTAGGCACAAGTTTAGTATCGAAATCTGTAACTATATCTCTGGGCATTTAGCGGTCAGGAACTGTTATTTTTTTATAATAAGAACACCTACCTAATAAAAGCTTTCTTCCACAGCAAACCCTCAAAATGGCGGAAACCACAAGCAAAACCATGTCCTCCCGAGGTGACTACAATGCCATAGCCGACCGTTTGACCGACACGCTGAACCTGGAGGTCATCGAACCAGTCCTGAGGGTCTACCGCGCGTATCAGCACTCGGTGAAGGCGCCTCACTGCCAGGAGCATCTCATGTGTCTGGTTAACAGGCACCATGATCAGGATAAGAAGGGTGAGTTGGAGTTGACCTCGGAGTTTGTTTTGGTGTATCTTCTCAGAGTAGACGGAAATGAAACACTGACCTCATCATCATCTGCCTAGCCTTTTCCCAACTATTTTGTTGTCGGCTTCCAGTCTAACCGGATGCAGCTGAATACCAGTATTTTACATGAAGCGAAGCGGGTGGAACCTAGTAACTAGGTTGTGGAGGTCAGATAGCTGCCTATCTGACCTCCACAACCTAGTTAATAGGTAACACGACACCCCTTGGTAAGACTGGTTGTTAGACTCTTGGGCTTTTAACTACCCGTAACGACTGTCAAAGATCTACAAATGACAGCCGAGACCAACGCGCAACGCCTTAACGTGTTTTCCGTGGCACTTTCCTATCTTGCCACAAACCCCTCATCTACTATCATTTTTTTTTTATATTAGACATTGCATTTCTTTATTTCGTGAATATTTTGTGTTTTTTGTGGGCTTGGCTATATTGACGTGTAAAAGTGTTTGTACCATTTTGACGGGGTATTTGGAAGTTGTGTCAATATTGCGTTTTATGGGTTTCTGAGGACCATATTTAAAGTGATCAATACGCAGTTAGTATCCACCGCCCACACCGGGCCCTCGTGGTTACGGGTCACTACCTCTCACAGAGAGAAGGCTTGTGTCCCCACCAGAGGGGTCATTATGGGCTGGTTATGCTATATTAAGAAATAAGCTTTACAGCTAATAGGTCATTGGAAATAGACACGGAATGAGTCCAGCGACTGACTTTCGCACGGAAAGTCAAGTGTTTATTCCTGAAACACTTTTTGCATTTTTCTTACCTACGTGTTTTTGGTTTTGTCTGTAGCTTTGCTAATTATCAGCATTATCCAACAAAAATCCATGAACAGTTAGTACTGTAGACTCTACGTTTGTTTCTGTACCTGCAAGCGTAGCATGACAATTATAGAAACGGGTTTTCTACCGGTTTTGTCGACGGAAGAATAGACAAAATGACAGATTGTGATTGTTTATCTGTCATTTTGTCTATTCTTCCGTCGACAAAACCCGTTTCCATTGTGGTCATGCTAAGCGTGCAGGACGAATAAAACACTTGTTTATGATATGTAGAGGATAATAATTATTCCTATAATTGGAGCTACGTGTTCAATTTATTATATCTAGGTACTATATTTTGCTATTCATATAAATCAAATGTTTGTCTGGTATTTAAGCCATCTATCTGAACTCGCGGAGGTTGCATTCTAAAGCCGTATGGAGTAAAGCCCCTATTGGACTTAACCCTTGGTACTAACAATTCCTATAGTCTAATGTCGTGTACAGTGTTGACATTATCACAACAATAAATCATCACACAATCTAGTAATAAAATACCAGTGAAAACATAAAATAGCAAAAAAAAACATTATGATTTTAAGTAGGTATAAGAAATTGCGTGACCAACGTTACAACATTCCATACCCTAATCAGTCGCATACATCTTTGCTAATGATTGGCGCATTTTATAATTCTTATCTCAGTTTTTTGCTGTAGGTAGGTACTATACCTATTTATTATTATGAAACATGGCTCCGTGAACGATATCATAATTATACATACTATTATTAAAAGTCCTGTACTTGTTTCAATGTAATCTATACAGGATGGCAGGACATCGACGCGAAAACTTTTACCATGGATTCAATAGGTACATGTGGGACAAATAAAAAACTGCTTTTTCATAGAAAACGTACTGAATACTGAATCGTTGTTGAACAGTTTTAGCGTCGATGTCCCAGGTATAGTAAAAATGAAATGCTGTTCGTTGGTAAGCACATCACTTGAGAACCACTACCCCTGGTCCGATTATTTTTTAATTTTCGTGTTGTTCCGAGTCATGTTCTTGCGAGGAAGGTTCATGCCGACCAGAACAAATGTATGTGCTTTACATTTGTTCGGGTCGGACCCTTAGTGATAACGCGACAAGAATTTAAAAAAGTTACTTGACTACCAAAGGCGAATAACAAAAACCATCGGAATGACAAGTGGTACCTAGGCCGCAAAATCGAACACTACCCGTTTCACTTATGATGTAGGTAGTTAATTTCATAGCAAATTTGAACTATGAATTAATCTGATAACTACGTATAATTTACCAATTCCAGGTCTTCCAGGCTTCAAAGCTGGTCTCACGAAGCTCAGCAGCCTAGCAGCGTCCGCGGCACTCAGCTTCCAGAACGGGAAAGGATTCTTCGACTTGTACAACGCTATCCAAAATGACGTCAATTGTGAAGTAAGTATCTAATGCATAATTATATCCTAAGTATATTGGCATCCAGGCCTGAAAATTGAGGCTGAAAGACGTCCATTTCTGGACATAGGCGTCCCCCAAGCGTCGCCTCATCGACCCTGTGCTTTTCGCATCCGTTTGCGCCCAGTTGGTGGCAATAGGCTCGCCCCATATTACACGAGTCTTAAACGCAACTGGCGATATGTGGATGCTCTATAGGTAGGTACCATCAAAGAAGTTCATATCTAACCAGTGTCAAAACAAAATCCCGTGAACACGATGACCACATCTGATGGCGGCCCGGTTCTATAGTCGTCGAGCGCTGCAAGCAAGAATAGTCCTTACTGTGGTTATATATGAATTCCTTCGATGGTACACCTAGGCCTAACCCATACATAATACTAATATGTATACTGTGTACATACTTAACCTATAATTTATTATTATTTTCAGGCGGCCTACCCAGCTGACTGTTCGGCGTTCCATGAACACGAAATGAAAGTAACCACAGAAGTATACCACAATGAATTATAAGTCCCAAATAGGTAGACAAAGTTTATTGTTGTAGGTAATGCCTTCTGTATATTTGGCCTAAAATTTTAAACTGTAAATGTTACAGTTTAGAGTCGTAATAGGAAGGTCACTTTTTGAATTTTATGCAGGAAGCTAAAATTATAGGTCTGGTATTTTATTGATTGTTTTTTTCTTTATAATACTTTTATTTTAATTTAGACTTATCTTTACCTACTTACTGCCATCGCAATGTTTTGTTATTCAAATCTGTAACCATGTATCGTTCAGTTGTCTTCTACTAATAAACCAACCTCAGTTGATTCATTCATTATAGGCTTACCGCTTAAGGTGAAATCGCAGTTGCAGCCCGCGAAATTCAAAATTTCTTACTACTAACTGAGACGTTTCCTGAGGTAGGTGCGCGGTACGGGCGGGGTGTTGTGACGTGATGCGAGAGCTCTGTGATTCGTCAACTGGTGACAACTGTCACCCCTCTCGCACCGCGCAGCTTCCTCAGGAAACGTCATCAGCTTTCACAAGCAATTCACTCAATTTTACACCACTTTTAATAATCCTCTTTTAATAAATATCCTCAGTATTCACTCATCATTTAAGCAATCATTATCAAAAATAAAATAAATGGATGACACCCTCATCTTTTGATCACTATTCATTAAAATATTCATTTGTCACCACGGCCGGCAAAAGGATGGACCAAAAACAGCCATTGCTCTGTCATCTATAGTTAATTAATAACCATAAGAGTATGAAATTCACTATAATTAAAATCATTGTTCATCAATTTGATCACAAATTCATTCAAACATTTGATCACAATTTCATTCACTAATTTGATCACAAATTCATGCACTAATTTGTTCATTATTAATTCACTATGTTTGTGCTTTCATTTATTATTATTGTACAATATATCTAAAAGAAAAAAAAGAAAGAAAAATATGTTTATTTGTCACAGAAACACGTGCATAAAAAAAAAAGATGATAAACTCGAGTAAATAATAAGGAAAATGAAACAGAATAGATTTAAATACAATAACGAGCACAAAACAGAAATAGTCGGCAGCTGCTGGCACGTCATGACTGTGACAAGAAGGCTTCCATCTACATAATTTTACTTAATTATTTTAATAATATGTATATCGTGATACAATGCTTTTATTGAAACTATGTATTTAACTATTAATTTAAAATATCATGAAATAAGTTTTCATGGAGAGTGATTTCAATGTCTTTCAGTTAAGACAAATTTTTCACAAAAATATTGTTTTTTGTTTTTATTTATATTTAATTGGTGTAGTGAAAATTAAATAAGTATTCCATTTTTATGATGAAATCCAAATATTAAAATAACAAAAAAAACATTAAAGTAAAGTTTTAGTTTATTTTTTTTATTTGAATAAATACAATAAATGCATCATTCAAATGGAATATAAAAAAATGTACTTATTTACATAGTATTGTTAGTTAGTTAATAATTTTAGTTTTTTGCTGGATATTTTGGTGCTAAAACTTACGTTGCATTTAATACCCTCTGCCTACCCTAAAATAAAGGGTTTTCAGGGGTATCTAGATAGATAGTATTATATTAAAATCTCGAATCTATATTAAATATTTTCACTAAATTAATAAACTATAGTTTAAAAAAAACTATATTTTAAATGTTTTGTTTCTAAATATTACCTATTGTTACTTTGAGATTAATTTCACAAATCTTCCGTATCACTTTCAATTTAAAATGTAAATACATTCCACATTGATGTAAGATATCAAATAAAACATTAGACTGAAAACTCGTATTATTTATTTAAATGGAAGGTACCCCATAAATGCAAATTACAATCATATAAAAACTAAAATTGCAAACAGTGAGAGATCAATTTTAGAAAAATATTCACATTGGTGCTAGTTTCAATATATTAATAGTCACATAATTCAATTCATAGATTAATAAGTAAAAATCAATTCACACTTGCCGGTATAATATTAAAGGAATTTTAGCAAATATAACAGGGCAATATTAATGTTTTTTATTTGGGACCGATTTTTTACTTATGGAACCTTAAATCCTTTTAAAGAATATATAATATTTACTAATATATATATATATATATAACTTTATTGTTTAAAATATATATAATATAATTTAAAAGAACTCTTAAAACTTTTTATGCCGACAGTACACCTCTAATCCCACAAAAATAAGAATTAACGACCGGCCAGTGTGATTTAATTATTTTTTTCAAATAACCGCTATCAGCACCCAACTGTATGCAATCATAAACATGTAGGTACAATAGTATTCATTATTATTTTACACAGCGAAAAAATACTAAAAACACTTACATTGGTAATCATTTCAAGAAATGAAGGTAGTAGCAGCATTATAAATAATGACTACTAGCTAATTAAAATGAAAACAAAGTTATCTTAAAAACAACTTAATAATGTATATTTTTTCAAATTATCATAATATTAATATAATGACTATCTTTTTTAGTTTACAAGATTCTTATTCTAAGGAAACGTGAGAAGTTTCTGTGGCATTTTTAGGTTGTCAGAAGACAATGTAGTTTTAAAAGAATCGTATAAGAAAAACCAATGCCACAAAAATCTCACGGAAAAAACAGATGTTGAAGTGCAAAATCACTTTGGTCCAATAACCGTTTACGTATATTTTATTTCATTCTTTAAAATAAACCATAGCTATAAATTAAAATTTATTAAATGGAATTATATTAAGGAAATAGTTTTTTTTTTTATTTGGACTGTTCCGTTCAATGCCTTCAAAAATAAATATCATTGATAGATTCATCTATTTTTCTTTTCTTCCTATAAATTGTCGACTGCCTGTCGAGCGTCACACAGGTAAAATAAATTCTAACTCAATAAAATATTATAGCTTTGGACGGATTACTTTAGACTAGAATAACTTGTAAATTCAAAATAATATCATTATTCTGGATTGGTCGTGATTTTCAACATTATTATTATTTAAAGATATTGATAGAACTTCTATTAATGTTAAGCGTAAATAATTATTATTTTTAGGTAGGTATAGTATATTTATTTCTTAGTTGGGATGTTTTTGCAGACCCATTCCATGCCCTCCTGTAAGGAGAAAAACACAAATATGTACCTTAAAGTAAACATCATCTGCTGAAGTGACAGTGCAAAGAACAGTCAGAGAAATTGTGCCATTGTATTATAGGTAAGCTGTCTTCAAAATAAAACAACAGCGTCGTCGTGGCTTTACGAAAATGTAATGGCATGTTAAAACAATTTCGCCTAGTTCTTGTGTTACATTTCATGTTGCATTGCATAAATTAGGACGGCTAATTGTTACATTTCATGTTGCATTGCATAAATTAGGACGGCTAATTGTTACATTTCATGTTGCATTGCATAAATTAGGACGGATAATTGTTACATTTCATGTTGCATTGCATAAATTAGGACGGCTAATTGTTACATTTCATGTTGCATTGCATAAATTAGGACGGCTAATTGTTACATTTCATGTTGCATTGCATAAATTAGGACGGCTAATTGTTACATTTCATGTTACTTTACACCAATCTGTAGCCTTCTCTGTTTCACTGCTGAGCAAAGGCCTCCCCCAAATTTTTCCAGTTCCAGACATCCTTTATAAAATATTTATTTTAAATGTCAAAATGCACTAACCTTGACTCCAGTGCCGTCAGTAGCGACACACGCTTGTATCTGCCAAGTGCGATCTCTGATCAGATGCAGGCCCAAATGCTGGGCTATCTCACTGGCTGGTAAGGCTGAAAAAAGATTAAATACTTTTAAAACTGTTATTCAATGGTTATAATATCTCCCTTTAAGGGTAGGGACAGTCAGCATCAAAGTTTTTAAATAATTAAAATTAATCCTATTATCATTTTTTTAATGCGTATTCTATTTTTTTTTAATATAATTTAATTTTACAGTTGAATGATAGTGTTAAAAATATTTTTAAATACTGAAAAACAAGTTTGAATTAATTACCAGTAGCCAAGTCCTGTTTATTGGCATACACCAATAAGGCTACTCCACGTAACTTCTCATCTTCCAGCAGTTCTGCCAGCTCCTGGCCTGTTTCCTGGAGTCTTTGGTGATCCGAACAGTCAACAACGTAGATCTAGAATTGTATGGCCAGCATTTTTATCAGCATTAATTTGATAATAACGAACTATTATATTTTATAAATTAGAGTTGTGGGAAAACTTACGAGCCTTTACGAAAGGTAAAGTTATTAAATGCGGGCGTTAGTCACACATGACTGAATCTATATTGGTGTTGGTTGAAGGCCAACAGTCATAGCTTAAACTTAGACATAGGTACTTATTGTTTTTTTTTTTTATAAATGCACAGTGAAACATCATGTACCAACCAAAATATCAGTATTTTCGAAATAATTCCGCCAGTACGGTCTTATCTTCCTCTGCCCGCCAATATCCCAGACGTTTAGCTTAAAACCATTGGATAAAACTGATTTTATATTAAACCCTGCAGTAGGAGTGACATGGTTCACATCTTCTGATGCCAGTTGTTTTAGGAGCGTAGTTTTGCCAGCATTGTCTAGCCCAAGAAGCAGCAGACGCAACTCTTTATCAGGATTGGACCTCAGCTTTTTCAAAATATTCAGTAGGCCCTAGAAATTATAACACGAATCAGCACAACAATAAACATTTTCTACCACAAGAATTGGGTTATTTTGCTTAATATACCATCATGGAGATAATCTTTGGATGGTTGACTAGGTGATACTTGAATTATTATTAGTAAAAAACAATGCTTTTCATCGTAATTTTATTATTTCTTCGCAACTTGCGTGAATTGAAGGAATTTTGTTGACATGTAGCTGTTTCCATGGTAACGTCAGGAGACCACGTTCCGTTTTTCGGTTATGTTTCTGTGGTCGAATCGAATGGTTGGATTACTGTTTTAGACCCTCTCTATTTTTCTATCCAAATTATAAAGCAATCAAAAGTAGTTTGTGAATTACAATAAAATGTTGAAAAATCGATTCAGGAAAAATCTTATTTAAGAAACTTTATAAAGACCGTGTGTAATGAAACAAAATGATCGTCTAGAAATTATTTCAAAGATAGTTTTCAGGACAAAGAACTAAGTAAATTATTTTAATTTTTAAATAGTGATCTACGATAATTTATTACTTAAAAACTCATTACAAGCATTTTCATACAACTTCGTTTATTTTATCGGAAAGTGAGTTTTTATAAACTAAT
Organism: Agrochola circellaris; assembly: GCA_914767755.1. Taxonomy (NCBI): domain Eukaryota; kingdom Metazoa; phylum Arthropoda; class Insecta; order Lepidoptera; family Noctuidae; genus Agrochola; species Agrochola circellaris. The sequence goes on along the minus strand of OU611863.1, from coordinate 13,822,859 downwards.
TATTACATCGAAAATAAAGATATACCCTGAGTAATTTCTGAACGTCAAATCACTTGTCAATTTCACGTTTCTTGCCTGTTGTGGCGTGCGCACGTGTTTACGGCTTACACAAAATACTTTTAATTTACCAAAATGGGCAAAGTAAAACAAGAACCCGTTGAACAAGAAGATCAGGGAGATGTCAGCATAAAATCTGAGCCACAAAGTTACGACGATAAAGTTGAACATTGCAGTGTAATTGCAAAGCCCATGGCTCCGAAGAAACTTAGCAAAAAGATTTACAAACTCATCAAGAAGTCTACTTCTCACAAAAACTTCATTCGGAACGGGTTAAAGATCGTACAGAAACAGTTACGGCTTGGTGAAAAAGGGTAAATAAACATGTTACTTTAAAATTTTGAGGTTATGTAAATACGCATCGTTTCGGACCGCTTGCGTAAAATTTATAACAAAGCATGACAGTCCTGACCTAATTACTACGAATTTATAATATTTATGTCACTATTTGAGTATAAGATGCAACATTAGTATTAATAATATGTACTTACATTCATGTGTTGTACTTGTACTGTTACTTTGGTAATAACCTTGACATAAAAATACATAATACGATAATATTTCTCAAAAGTATCATAGTTTGTTACCAAAACTACTGAAAAAACTCAATAATCCTGTAAAAAGTAAAAAAAAAACCCTAAACACATTCTTGTTTATCGTTTCCAGGCTCGTGTTCTTCGCGGGAGACATATCACCAATAGAAATCATGTGCCACTTACCCGCAGTGTGTGAAGAGAAAGACATCCCATACTGCTACACACCGAGTCGCAAAGACATTGGTGCGGCCATGGGCACCATGAGAGGATGCGTTATGGTGCTGGTTAAAGAACATGACGATTATAAGGACTTGTATGATGAGGTCAGAGGAGAAATAAAGCTGCTTGGACATCCAATTTAGGTTAGGTTATGTAGGTTGGTGTTTTGTAGTTATAGAACTTAATTCTTTATTGATATTTTATCATTTGGAACAGTGCCTTGCTTTTCCATGTTATAGTAAATGTACGAATGATTGCATTTATTGGTGACCTCTTAACGTTCTATTAGATTGTGTATGTGAGACGGATAGCTAACTGGAATTTTGGTGTTGTGTTTTTACCTTGAATTATCTGACTCAAGAATGACTTCATAACCTGTTTTACCCAAGTAAATGATCACTTGTTCTTGTTGAACAAACCTAAAGACAGACTAGCTCCCCAATTTCGTCACACTCCTAGACAATTCAAAGGATTTTCAAAGAAATTCTTAATGCATTACTTCATAATATTTGAAAAATTTATTTACTGAACAACGTAAATACAATTAATGTTGTTGAATTATCAAAATGAAAGTCATTGCGACTGCCTCAATTGCCTCATGGAGTATGAGGTGCTGGGTTTAATTCCAAGGTCAGGTGAAGTTTTATCGAGTTTTTCTACTGGAATTTATTAGTAGCAGCCCGGAGTCTGGATTTGTGCCCGGTTGATGGCAATAGGCTCGCCGCCTTTTACATGGCACTTAAACATAACTAGCGAAATGTGGGTGGTACTATAAATGCATCTCTGCCACACCCTTCAGGGATTACAAGCATGATGTTGTTGTTGCAATTATTGTTAGTTTGTTACGCAATCACGAACTTTCATTTTAAGAACGTTCGCAGTCGCATCTCATTCGCAATCTGTCAAAAATACAATCGATTAACCAACATTTTTGACAAGTTTGACAGACTGCGACTAGAATGTGAATGTTTTTTAAGTACGAGAATTGGCCTTGGTATCATCAAAACAACGCTGTATTGTCAATAATAACTACAAAATATCCTTATAATACTACTGACTTATCAAGTACTATGTTGTCAAACATAAGTGACAGATTTGTAGGAAACCTGTGCAAAATGTCTGACCATAAAGCACTTGCTAGGCTGTTTAAAATTCTAATTGGTACAATTTATTTGATTAAAACATTTTAATTGTATCAATTAGGTTTATTTACTTTTAAGTTATAGGTTAAGTACAAAATATTGGTGTACAAGAAAAAATATTGTGAGACTTGAAAGTTCTTGTGGACCAAGATTTTTTTAAATATAGACAAATTATTACCTATTTATGTTTGTTTCATTTCACACATGCTAAAAAGTCATTTTTGTGCCAGTCAAGTATGTTTACACTTATAGCCTAAATCAGTCTAAAGTCCCCGTCACAAGAAGCTATAAATTTTGTAAATAAAGAACTACTAGTAAAACTAAAATAAATAGTCCCAAATTCAATCAACTTAAAGTAACATACGTGTACGAAAATTAACAAGCAATTTCGAAAAGCGTTGTCGTCTAATGTTTTGTGGTACTGGAAGCGTCTGACTCCTGGAACGTAAACATTTGACCGTCATTTCTAATTTATGCCTTCCTTTAGCGAGATATGAGTTAGATTGCAATGACTTACTATTGCGAACCCCTGAATGTGTTAACAAAATATTTTCGCTTCTCTTGACGGGGACTAAGTATTGCTTAAAAGTTGAGAATCAATTTAAACCTTAGATCACCAGCATAGGACAATGTAATATTTTTTATTATTTACTTACCTGGTATAAAAAAACCTTGGTTTTTTGCAAAAAAAAAGGATCGAAAATTAATAAAACAACAGTTTTTAGTTACACATACATTTAATACACTTATTAAAATCTATGGGTACGTAAAAAATGGCAGATCGTCATTATTACTGACAGTGAAGATTGGCAAAATACAATTACTTTAATTATGCGCTAGGGTCACTAGAATATCTAAGCTAGAAGTCTAGATTATCTTCAAGGAGCAGATTTCAGTAAACTTATAAGTCACAATAGAGAACAGCACCTACAATACAAGTACAACATCTATCCGGTCAAAATTCAATGAGGAATTCTGAAATGACGTTCACTAGGTGGCAGCACTGAGGCGTCAGGTCTGGCACCTGTCAAAAGTGTCAAAGGGCTTGGATTTTCTTTAGTCGTGAATGATTGACTGAAACGAATGATGAACGTCATCATATATTTTATATTCATTGTCGAAATGGAAGACCTCCTGTCAAAGTGGAGCCCATTAGTGACGCGAATTTTCAAAAAACTCATGACATTGTCATACAAGTACAACATCTATCCGGTCAAAATTCAATGAAGGTTTTCTGAAATGACGTTCACTAGGTAGCAGCACTGAGACGTCAGGTCCGGGTACCTGTCAAAAGTTTCAAAGCGCCTATTTTTTTTGTGTGCTGATTTCACAAATGAAATTGAACGCGTTCCGCACATCTAAACGCGTTCAAGAGCTGTCAGTGTACAATATTCCATAACAATTTTGACACTGACAGCTCTTGAACGCGTTTTAGAAATGCTGATCGCGTTCAGTTTCATTGGTGCGAGTCACATAAGTCGTGACTGAATGATGAATGAAATTCAAAATGGAAGATCTCTTGTCGAAGTAGCGCCAACAGGTGGCGTGAATTTCATGAAAACCCTCATGTTTTAATTAATAGATACAGTGAAAAAATAGTAATTCATAACTTTCAATTTCTATGTGCAGTAAAGTCTACTGAAATCGAATCCTAAATAGTAACTAGTAATTGAAGCAGTATTTAATTTCATAGATTAACCCTGCTTTTGAATGAGTGCCCAGTAATGTATGAGATCATAGTAGATATTCATTAAAACATTACACTTGCTTGCAAAAAACGAGACCACAAAAATTAGAATAAAAGAATACATAGCGGTGCTACAAACATGTTCGATTTGGCAGTATTAATTGAACAACAAAGGCGACCCGAAGCAATTACTACGCTAAGTTGGCTTTCATTCGGCTCCTGCCAATCCGCCAACTTCGTTCAACATCTGGACTTTTTATTCATGTGTAGAACATGTGTGTGGCAGTCAGTGACAAAAAGTCTATGGGCATTGCCAGGCAGTGCCCCTCGCAATGAACGTTTTTTTAAGTAGTCTTCCCCAGTTTTTTGTGTTTTGGGGTTCCGTACCCAAAGGGTGACAACGGGACCTTATTACTAAGGGTATGCTGGCTGTTCGTCTGTCACAAGGCTGCATCTTTTGAGCCGTTATAGGTAGACACTTGAAATATTCAGTGTGTGAGCAACTGTGGGCGCTACAACAAAATAATAAAATAAAGTTACAAATTGAAGGCAGTCCCCATACAAGAAACGTGTTTTTGCGCCGTTTTTAGATCGATGTTAATAATTGCAGTACAGTGGTATGGAAGCTTTCGTGTGCGAGTGCTACTCACACTTGGCAGCTTTTTAATGCAAGCAAGTGTACACACAATGAGAAAAATATACGCAGCGGTACATAACATTATGGATTTACGGCGTGCTTGTCAAAATTATAAATTATTATGTCTATTAAATAGTGTTTATTTATATAGATAAAAATAACCTGTTTACAGTGGAAAGTGACGATGACATTTTGTACTTTAAATTCTTAGAAGATTATTTAAACTACAAGTAGTATGTTATTGGATTTGTTTTAAGTAAGTATATTAGTAATAATAGAGGTAGCATAACTTGAGTTGGTAAATTATTGTGGCCTGGAGTGTAAGTGATGGTTCAGACATCACTAATAAGGGATGTTGCAGACATTCGCATCCGCAATTGTGGAGCTTTCATATTTATTTAGACATCCGCATCAATGCGGAGCTATGTGGGTGGCAAAAGGTGAATATAAGTAAAATCATAATCAACAAAATGGAAATTTTAATCATTTAAATCATCAATATAGCTCAGCATTTATAGGCTATGTTTTACCATGGGGACAAATATCATTTTGAGGAGCAACTAGCTCTAAATTGTTCATTTTCACTAAAATAGTCTTAAATCCATCAAACACATATACCTACTTACCTAATTTCGAGAGCTATATTGATTTTTAAATAATTATTATTTTGTATTTATTTTATTATAATTGCCGCGAATTGAATTATGATCAACAAACAACGAAGCAGCGCTGCAATTAGCAAAAAACGTAAGAATTTTTTAATGTTGCATTGCCCGCAGTTTTTTAAGGGATTCGTCATCCCTTGGAAAAACTTGAGATCCGTATCCGCGGATGTGAGCCACCACAAATCCGCATCCACAACAAAGTAAAGGAAGTGAAAGCTGGACTTGGAAATAGTCATTACCCTTTACGCATTGAGCAAGCATGCTTGTTCATTATCTACTTAGAAAGGGCACAAAGGAAATCTCCCATTTTCTCTCGATTTCAAATTTCACTAAAACAAATCCAACACTGAACATCACTTAATATTACAAGACGTTAAATCTACGTAGATGTGTTAAATAAATCGTTTCATCGCGTCTACAATCGAAGCCGTAATCCAATTTCGATCTTACAACACTCACTTAAGGTTTAAACTTGTTCGCACAACTAATATAAGCTTAGTTAAAGCTAGTCAGGCTTGAAGAAATAGGGTTCTAAAATCGTCGATCGTCGTTGTGCGCATTTTTTTTTTTTTAAGAATTAGCGCGACTAGCAAAGTTTTTGGGATTCTATTTTCTGCTTAAAAAGTCAGTTTGCTAAATAATATTGTATGTGTTGGGGATATTTTTGTCTCAATAATTCAATAGTCGAACTATCAATCAAACTACTGGGAATAAACCGGTGTTTACTATGAGACCTTAAGCCTAATCTACACGGTGCGATTTCATTGCCTGTGGCATACCAGAAGTTAAAGCAACTAAAAGTTGCACCATCTAACTAGTGTTTAGACGATGCAAGTCGTTTGTTGCTTCAATTTTATTGTATACCACAGGCAGGAAACTTGCATCGTATAAATGGGGCTTTAGTAAGACTAGTTATGAGCTTAGAACTGGGGATTGTTGATGGCATTGAAAAATAAACTTTATTATCATTGATATAAAGTCCACAGTTGTGAAAATGGAAGCAGATATCAACTGAATTCGTTATAGATAGAGAAAATCGGTCGCAAACATTTTGCTAGTCGGGCCACAGACTCAGGAATTTTAGGGATCTTTGCTGATTTTAGCATGGTTATTTTCACAAGAAAATGTCGTAATTTTTCTGCAACGAAGGTACACAGTTTGAAGCCGCTTTTCACAATTTTAAATTGTTTTAATTAAATATTTCACATTTTAATTACATTTATTTTCTAGTGAACGCTTACTTGGGAATTCAAAACCTTTCTAGCTTAGCGAATCATTTTTAATTTTGCCCACCCAATTACATCAAAAGGGCAACCTTTACACTTCAAAGCCACACAGCCATTTAGCCTTTGGCTCAAAAACTTTAACACGGCCATCCTTCCAATAGGGCTGGCCCCTTACACAATATTATCACACTCGCAAACAAAATTACGTACCCACTACACTCAACAATCGATATATCTCTCAACACACATCACTTACAATATAACGGTCAGCAAAACAACCATAAAGAGATCCTCTAAATTAAAAATGCACGCCCCTACATTATATACAAACCAGGGGCCGAAACCGGTATGAGCAATACGGGTATTTTTTCGGTTACCACAGTTATATTTTTTACCGGTATTTTTAAAGGTTACCTTAAATTGAATACAACATCAACAAGATCAACATTGAGATGTTTTTCGACGGAATGTGAAGCCAAGTCAGAGGCCCATGGGCGGCTTTGATACTTTGACACCAGGTTAGTCACTAACCACACGAAAAGAAGAAGAAGATTGAATACAACCAGTATTAATACCGGTTACCGAAATATATTTTTTCTCTATCTTATCTTACATGTGCCTTCGGCATTAGTCAAAGGGCGCGCATCTCCTGTGTGTATGTAACCGGTATTAAAACGGTAACCTAAAAGAGGTAACATGTTTCTTCTTCTTGGTTACCCAGATAGCGGTAACCTTAGTCGTAGAAGCAACCAAAATTCCTCGATACCTTTACCATAATATTTATAGATTTTCGGTCCCTGATACAAACATTTGAAAAATGTATGCAACAAGCAGTGGTGGGGCGTGCAGTTTTAAATTAGACGATCTCTTGACTTAACTTATTATTAATGGAAATAAAAGTTATTGCTATTTAAAATTCACATTTTTTATACCAAAATAACCCCAAATCCATTATAAATTAGAAAATTTTCAATAGGGGTCATTAGTTATCACTTTTAGACACCCGCTGAACGACGGCCGCCCGCGCCCCATCATAACCCGGAAAAATACCCATTGAAAAAAAATGTGGCGAATATTTTTAATTCTTTTTTCCTGAAATTTTCCACATACTCACAGTACGATACTTAACAACACCCTCATGGATCGGACGGAGGTTTTTTTTACATGTTGTATTTAAATAATAATAAGTGTATTTTTCAATTAATGGAAAAACCAAGAAGACTTTTACAAGACACAAAGATATAATTGTTATTAAAATAAAGTGTTGGACTGTTTTGCTGACCATACATGACATCTTTGGTATGTTATTACGCGTGGTTTGACCGTACTGATCACAGTTCTGATTATATTCCTATCACAGACTATCTACACCTACCGAGCTCCGTCAAGCAATACTGACGCCAAAACATCTTTGGATTTGAGTTTGTTGTAGAACTATCACATAAAAGGACATTTACTGTAAAGATCACTCATCCTCTATAGAAAAGGGAAGATCCTCCGACCAGACGGTTGTTGTGTCTGGTTGGCTACCGCCCATCAATTGATGTCGGGTCGTTGTATATATGCTGATCGCACGGTAAACTCTGCTTGCGCGATGCAGTATTTTGCGTGACGTCAGTGAGATGCGTAGTTCGCATGTCGCAATGTAGATACCGCCACAGACAATAATTTTAATCCATCACTGTTCAAAGTACTGCCCCTTGTTTTTGAAAGTCAAATCTAATGCAAGGAGAACAAATGTCAATCTAATAACTTGGCAACAAAGATTTAAATCGCTTGGCAAGAGATTTAACAACAGTTTAAATCGTTTTTTTTTTTCATAACCTGTGGGGTTATCGCAGGTAAAAAAGGCAATCGTACAGTAGCAATGGCTTTCATTTTGACGTTCAACAAAATTCATTGCGTTATTTACGTTGTTGAGCAGTTTTTTTTTTTCGATCTTCTGGTTCAATGGGTTAACAATATACTTCAAAATCATTCATATTGTGATTGATGATGTGTTACGCAATTAGGGTGTAATTTACAAGAAAATGTTGCCATTTTCACAACGATTCTACCACAAAATCAAATCCAATTCGTCATACTCTTTAACTAAACAGAACTTTTAAAATTATAAGCAATTAAATTCGGCGCCTTACTCACTAAATTACTTACTAAGGGAGAAATAGTGGTGTTTCTAATACAGTGTACAAAAATATTCTGATGAATAAATCATTTAAATTAATATTTTTTTAGCGTGATTAAATGTTGCCCTGAAGGATTGCCAGATTTGTATTCGATTAAAATAAATTGTCTTCATTGTAATTGTATTATCTAAACTCCATTTGAAATAAGATTAAACCTTTTTTACAGTCCGTTCAACCGATTCAGACTTCTATACCGTCGGCATAAGGATGGCATTAAAAGCAAAAAAGTAGTTACAATACCAACTGTTTACTGCAGCTGCCATTTGTCATGCCACCAACGCAATAGAAGTCAAAATCGGTTGAACGGAGTGTTAAAAAGGTTAATTTAAAAGTCTAATCTTATTTCAAATGGAGTATAGTACTTTAAGGGCAGATTTTTCTAAAGTCAGATATCTTTTATTCAACATATCATCACGCTTGAGTTTAGGCAGAGGTGTACCTATAGTAACCCACATTTCGCCAGTTATGTTTCAGTCCTATGTAATAGGGGGCGAGCCTATTGCCATCAACCGGGCACAAATCGACTCCGGGCTGCTACTGGACAACTCCTAATGGAAAAGCCCAATAACACTTTGCCCGACCTAGGAATCGAATTCAGGGCCTCACGCCTCATTATTTCTTGGATAAAAATAAGCATTGGAAAAATCTGCCCTAAGCAAAATCAAAATTTTTCATCATGTGCTTGTAATTTTAACGGCCAAAATACTGTCGAGAACATTACAAAACGTAACATTTTAAATTAAAATGACGCTACATGATTAGTCTCTCTCAAATATCTTAATTAAAACACTTTGGCGAAGCCGCACAGAATATTTAGTTAAAAATACACACACATTAAAAAACATACCGTTTTATTTTTAAATCCAGCAACCTTCATCGTAGAAAAATATTCTATACTGGCAACCCCGACATAAAATGGTATTAAGAGGAATGCGATAAGGTAGCCAACGAATTTATTACGTTCTTGCAATTCGTACGCTTAGCATGACTACAATAGAAACGGGTTTTTTCGACGGAAGAATAGACAAAATGACAGATAAACAATCACAATCTGTCATTATGTCTATTCTTCCGTCGACAAAACCCGTAGGAAACCCGTTTCTATGGTTGTCATGCTACGCGTGCTATTTGTATGTTGATCAAAGTATTATTCCCGACCGTAAAAAATATGTATTTGCAATTATTTTGGTACTGCTGCGTCAAGTTCGTAAGATCTCAGTTCCATCCTCCTCATCACACGACTGAGGTTCCGAGTTGTCACCCAGCACAAAACGTTTAGAAGTCCACCTCGTCATCATGGTGAAGAATTTGCTCACGAATTCGAAAATTGATTCGAACACAATCATTAGATTCATCAATACTTAATTTTTTTACGTATTTTATCATATTTTAATAAACATACAACCCGATATTGACCTGTAAATTGCTAAAAACGTAGGATTTTTTCAATTTAGTTGGCCAAAATATCGCTTTCGCCTTAAATTAAACCATCAATATTTTCATAAAATTCGTTCCTAAAAGACCCTAACATGAACTTCTACAAGCACCAAGCCACCCTACCTCCAAATCTGCGCTCATTTTAATTAACTTACTAGGTTTTAAAAATTTTACAGGCAAATTATTAAAAATTATAGTGCATGGGTATGTATATGAATACGTTTTTTTTTTTGATAAATTTGTTCTGAGTAATTGAAACTATACTGGCAAAATACATATTGCAGTACTTAATAATTCATTGAAGGAGCAGAATAAAAGAAGCCTCTCAGTGAGAACTTCAAGATAATATTTTTTTATGAACCAAATCCACAGGTTATCTTCTATTTTAAAAGAAGTTGTCAATTACCCATCAATTACATTTCACACAGAAACAGGACAACACAGTAATACAACAATCAACAAAACAACGATCTTCATGCAAAACAAGACCTTAGGATTACGAGATTGAGCTCAAATTCCCTTACCTTAGCCGCGAGTGCAACTCAATTTACATATTAATGGAAAGTAGACTAAAAACTATGTTTAATAAGGTCGACATTCGTTCTGCGCTTAGTGACCAAACTTTGAGGCTGGTGTTATCATACCATTATTTAAAAAAATATGTGCTTTATTTAATATTATTTTTAAGAAAGAAATTATTCTAAATAACTAATTGTAACTTGCTTATTAAAGGCTTAAAAGATTACAACGATTTTTTTAAATAAGTCCTTTACAATTGAATAAATTATATTGATTACATAGATTTTTATAAAATCATTTATCAACTAAAAGCCAATTTGCTACACAAGAATTAGCAAAATACAAGTACATAAGCTATAATCAAAATACTGAATGAATATATCATAATGAATTACCTGAAACAATATTTACGTCTCCCTAAAAAACTGCTTAGAGAAATTATCGTCCAACTTAAATGTTTTTTTTTTCTTACCTTTTGCATACAAAATACTATTTATCAAATCTTAAATCTGACACACTTTTACTAAATCATAGCTACATTTAATTGACCATTGACTTACAGTCATAATAATGTTTGTACAATTTTGATACACAATGCACATAATAGGCCAATTTAAATTAACTAGCAAAACTTCAGATACGTGATGGTATTCGATAGCTTAAGCCTGATTTACACAGTGCGATTTAATTGCTTGTGGCATACCATAACTTGAAGCAACCATAAAAGTTGCACCGTCTAAACAGTACTTAGACGATGCAAGTCATTTGTTGCTTCAATTTTATTGAATGCCACAGGCAAGAAACGTGCATGTTGTAAATGGGGTTTAAGAGCGTTTATTGATGTGAAATATTTCGCTGTTTTGATTAATTTGGCAATATTACTATATGGAAATATTAAATGTGGCTAACTAGCGATCTAGAATATGAATAATGAATTGCAATTAAAACACTGAATTTGAAGTTACCGTTTTAAGTGTACAAAAGGCATTTGGAAAGTTTCCAAATACTTTTTTTACATCTAAAACTAAATATTAGGTGTTACGATATTAATTATTGCATTTCATAGTCAATATTTTAGTTCACTAGTTAGCCATATTTCTTAATTTTATACAGAAATATTGCCAAATTAATCAAAACAGGTAAATATTTGACAGCTATTTGCGACGTTGCCAACTTTTAGGATAAGCGCTCTTAATAGGGGCAAAACAAAAAAAAATTGTTTTAAAACATAATTTCAAGTAACTACACCAGCGAACATAGATCCCGTACAATACGGCCGATATAACTTAGCAGGTCTCAACATAGGTACTACGAACTCACACGCATGTTCTCTCACTCACACTCGCCTCATGTCACCATTTGGTTCCTAAAAAATGTAACTGCGCAGCCTTCTGCGCGAATTAGTAGTAGTTTGCAGTACTCAATTGAAATTATGAATTAAAATAATCTCTTTATTTTTATATTATCATCATTAGTCATCGACATTATCATCATCGATGTACCCATCACGTTTTTGGAGTTTCTCCAATTAACTTAATTTGACCCTACGCAAAATCTCTCGATAAAAATGTATATAACCAAAACACTCCGCAAAATCATTTAAATAAAAAGCGACTCTTGCTGCGACACAATAAAGTGCAATTCAGGTCGCACAGCGCTAATTACCAAGAATTATATTCCATAGAATTGCCTCTCTATCGCGGAACTCTTAGATCTTCCGACTACGTTACACTCACTGAATTGGCCCGACAAGTCGAGCCCGCCGCATACTTGTAGCTTCATACCTAAACTGCGGAGTATCTGTATTCATATGTAGTAAAACTTAAGATTTCTCGAAGAATATTTTAAATAGCCGAAAATACTCCATTTTAACGCCATTCTGAACACCAGCCTCCTACCTAGACCCGAGCCGTGTTCAATATATTATAGTTTATATATTAGTTAGTGCAACGAAGACTATTCTAGTGAGCAGTGTTTAGGTGTAGATGTGGAAAAGTATCAGTATGGTCAGTATTGTGCTCATGAAGCACATCGATACTGGCAGGAGCACCGCGAAACGGAGGGACCTGGAATATAAAGAAACAATTTACCTTTGGATGTAGTTTAGGTACGCCTCTGCCTAACCCTTCAGGGATTACAAGGGTGAATTTATTTAACCCGGATAAAATGAGGGGTATTCCAACGAGACTGAATAGTGTTAATCCTTCCACATATTTTTTTGACATTTCTTTTGACACTACTGTATCTGTTTTTCCCTCGTAAAAAGTATATGCCTCAATTTTTTTTTTAAGAGCGGTTTTATTTTGTGCTCTCTTTAAAATAAAGGTAATTTCTTTTAGATTTTGAAGAGAAGTTAATATTGTTTTTTTTTAATACTGTATGTTTTCTGTATTAGTTTTTTTGTGCCAAAATTAAGACACCTGTGTGTAAATTTTGATAGAATAAAACGGTGACGGATCGAGGAAGGCGGGTTACGTACGTCAGTTTATGATGTCTTTCTCTGCAGTTTTAAATCACAATGGAGGTGGACGGGTAGTGGGTCGTTAAAGGCTAGAACAGAACAGAGTGTGACTAACCTCCAGTAAGGCAGATGTCAGAGGGGCGGCTGATGCTGGTTGAGTGTCGGGTGCGGCGCGTGCGGCGCGTGCGGCGCGTGCGGCGCGTGCGGCACGTCGGCGGAGCGGCACAGCGCCGTGGTGACGTCAGGCGCGGGCTCGCTGTCGCGCCGCACCTTGCCTACATACACACTGACATTTATTATATCACTAGCGACCCGCTCCTGCTTCGCACGGTTTTTACGACTTGACAAAACATCGAGATTTCTTAGTTATATGTAACTTTAATACTAACGTATTATACACATAAACCGTCCGGAGTAACTTCTCTAAATAATGGTGAAAATCTCATCAAAATCTGGTGCGTTGTTTAGAAGAACGCAGACATACAGACAAACACGAAAAGCGACTTTAATTTATAATATGTATAGAATGTGGAGAGTACGTCTTCATTCTCTGATAGAATGCAGATACGTACTCGATTGCTCACTGGTTTAAAAGCTTTTTTTCTATACATATCTTTATGCCAAGATGTACCTACTTTTATTGATTTTTTTTTATTCGTTCTGTCGCTACAAGAATGTCATTGATATAGAAAAAGTTGAGCCGTACAAAACATGTACATGGGTTTTTTGTAATATTTAAAAAATAAATCGCAGAGGAATCGATGCATGTATCATCGAAGAAGTTCATATCTATTGAGGTGTGGGGGGTTCCGGAGGCGTATTTTTTATAATTATCGCTAGTGCTCACTTGCACGCGTTATTGTTCTTCAACCGATGCAATTTTTAACTGCTCACCCACAGGGCCTCAGCGCCTACGTATAGGAATGTGCTGACCACAAAAAATACCCGCGCCTGACACGACACGGCTGGCAGGGTCGCCATGAGGTGTGGGGGGTTCCGGAGGCGTCAAATAATAGACGTGTGTTCAGTGCAGCGTTCCCTTTATTACTCACTCTAACAGTTATCCGTAATGCCTTATATTATATGCTACTACGTATAGGTACCACTCCACACTATACAAGGACTATTTCTGCTTGCAGCGCTCGGCAGCTATAGACCCGGGGCGGTAACAGTTGTGGTCATTGTGTTCACGGGATTTTGTTTTTTTGTTTTCAAACTGCTTAAATATGAAGTTCTTCCATAATACATTGTACACACCTAAAAAGTCAGTCAGTTAAGAGGGCGCCTAAAGGTCCACTAGCGCCACTCTTTAAAAAAAATATTATCTCGTGACTGAGAAGGAATTATGAATAACGGCTAATAAGGACCCTCGGTAAGTGTGTCTAGAATTTTCTAATACCTTTTGTAAAGTTTCATATTGAGACACGGAGCAACAAAATACGATCTAGAGGAATGTGGCCGCTTTTCTTTAGATCGTATTTTGTTGCTTCGTGTGTCAGACACACTTACCGAGGGTCCTTATTAGCCGTTATTCATAATTCCTTCTCAGTCACGAGATAATATTTTTTTTAAAGAGTGGCGCTAGTGGACCTTTAGGCGCCCTCTTAAAATGAACTACTGCTACACTCACTAGTGAAGCACAGACAGCCAGTCTGCTGGTTGTTCTGCAGCGACGTGGTGAGTCGCAGCTCCTTCTGCTCTTTACTCTGCTCGTTGACGCACTTCTGGTAGTAGTCGAACTCTTTGACGTACCTTGAAACGGAAAAAAACCTTTTTTACAAGTCAAGACACGTCTTTGAGTCTTCTTTGACTCAAGAAATTAAATTAAATTATTTATTTTGTGAATAGGACAACAGAATAACTTTTACACGTCATATTAAAATTGTATTATTATGTGCAGATTGTGTCATTATTGTGTATTTTTATGTGCTAACATTTTTTGTGAGAGTAGTAATATTTCATTGTTGTTATTAGTTTATGTTTTTATGTTGGTACTTCTTATAATTATGTACTTTGATTTATGTAATTGGTTTCGGCCGTGTAAATCAAATAAATAAATAAACATGAATATTAAAAAATATTAAAAATAAGCTAGATGAGGTCAGCGTTCCCTATCTGACTACTCTGAGAAGAAAAATATTGAGATATTTACTATGTTTTTTTTAAGAGGAGGCAATAAAAGTTTTTGACTTTGACTTTGACCATAGACTTCTTATAGGTTTTCCTGTAATCTATGAGTAAAGAACCATTCTCTGTAGTTTAAAAAAAAATGTCGGCACAGTAGTTTCGGAGATAAGGGGGGAATGGTCAATTTTCATAAATATCCTTAAAAGTATTTAATTTTAAAATATAAAAAATTGAGATCCTCGCAACAAGCCCTAAAAATAAAAATAAAATCAACGGGTTCAGAATCATGTACTGAATCCATGGTTTTCGAGTCGGTGCGCCACCGGTGTATGTACTTATGTTTTACAAACAAGAAATGTGTAATGTTACCAGACGGGCGGCCACCGGTTGTCGGACAGATAGTCCCGCGAGGGCTGGCTGAGGTGGCGCGCGCGACACACGCGGTCGTACGCGCCGCACAGGCGCCACATGCACCAGTCCGCCAGGTTGTGTGCGTTGTGCAGCTGGAATAGAGTTCAATATTAAAAAGTAGCTTGTGCCCGCGACTTTTTTGTTCCCCCGTCGCATCGCATCGCCCGCCCGCGCTAATATTGGGTTCCCACCTATGAAATTGGAGTTTTTTTTCTCACAAATAGAGAACCTCGTCACTTCTATGATTTAAAATATTCATCAATTGCTTGGTATTATATCGAATAATGACCATCATAGACAACTACCAATAGTAAAAAAAACCTTATTACTTAGTTTTCTAAACATAAAAACTGCCTTAAAAATTACTCCTCATTTTGTTAGCAGAAATTACCACAATTTGTTTTAACTTAGCCAAAACTTATTTTTGTCGCTTAATCTAAGTGGCATATTACGTTATCTTAGTTTTTAAACGTTAGTGCATAAAAGTTTTAAAACATTAGTGTTCATGGTTGTTATATAAATTAAGAAAATGTTAGTATGAAAAATGCTAAAAACTTCTTTAAAATTCTCCATACAAAACGCTAATTTCATAGGTGGGGACCTACTTCGTTTTTTTCGACTTTTTTTTTTGCTCGGCTATCAAGGGCCGTAGCGTGATGTTAAATAGCCTTCCTCAAGAATTGGGCTATCATAAACAAAAATAATTTTTCAAATCCGACTGGTAGTTTAGTGTGTTCAAACAAACAAACAAAAATAACAAACTCTTCAGCTTTATTATTAGTATATAGATCAGTGTTTCTCAAAGTGAGCGATAACGCCCCCTTGTGGGCGTTGGAGGCGAAGAAGCGGGCGTTAAGGGGCCCAGAAAAAATTGGGGCGTGTTGAAGTGGTTTAGGGGGGCGATGGCTGATTTGTAATTTCATCTACATAATATTTTAATATTCACTGAAATTAAATCTACCTACTGCACAACATCGATTATTTTAGTTCATATTTCTGCCCTGTTTGATTGTATAAAAATTTAAAATATTTAACATAGATTTCGTACGATAGCCCATGAGCCATCAAGTTTTAACAAGTTTCTGTTAAATAACGCGATTTGTGCAATCCTGTATCAATCGGCTGGTTCATCGATACTTGTTCTTACTTGCTCAGTACGATTGAGCGTACAATGAGATAAAAGAGTTTGCGTTCTAATTGCTCTCACACTGGTATAAAAAGTCTCGTTTATAATGTAAGTTTAAACTCCTGACCAGACTAATGCAGCACACTACAAATTAAATTAATTAAAGTAATGAATGTTGTGGGAAATAGGTCGTAGGAGGAAAGAAAAGATGTGTGAACTGTTTGACGTTCCGATTTATATAATAGTAGAAAACATTTGAAGGACCGACATTAACGAATGATCGAATGAGTGAAAGATCGATTGTGATAATCGAGTGATTGAATCGTGTAATTATTTTAATCTGTTAACACTGGGGTTTTTGTAATATTCCAACAGTCCCCCTCAAAAATACAAGTATACAGAAAAATAGAGCTCATTTCAATCACTTAACAAAAGTAAACTACTGTTTGTGTACCTAATAGAATAATTAATACTTATTTATTATAACATAACAATCAAAATGTTGATTAAGTTAATGTTTAATCTTATTTTAATATTCACTTCAAAATCAGATGAAATAAATCTTACAAATTAAAGTTTAATACAAATTTAAACTGTGTCTTAAGTCTAGAAACCTTTTGGAAGGAATCGCTTTCGTAAAAATATCAGCTAGTTGATTTCCTGTGGAAATAAATTCTAGTTTTATTATTTTATTAGCGATTTGTTCCCTAATGAAATGGTATTTTATGTCTATGTGTTTAGATTTTTTATGGTTTGTAGGATTATTTGCGATACAAATGCAACTATTGTTGTCTTCGTATATTATAATAGGCTCTTTTATTTGAATTAAAATGCTATTTAGTAGTGATTTAATCCAGACTGCTTCTTTTACAGCCTCAAACAAAGCCATGTACTCAGCTTCCGTTGAAGAGACGGCGACAGTATTTTGTTTTCGAGTGTTCCAAGAAATTGTACAATTATCAAAAGCTTTGAATAAATAGCCTGTTGTACTTTTTCTGTCGTTTTCATCGCCTCCCCAATCAGAATCTGCATAGCCAGTAATTAATTCCTTATAATCACTTTTACGATAAGTTAATTTTATACCGACTGTACCTTTTATGTACCGCAAAAGATGTTTTAAGTATTTCCACAATTCTTCATTATTTTTAGATTGGTATCTACTCAATATACTTATAGCAGCACAAATATCTGGCCGTGTACAAAGCATTGCATACATAAGACACCCAATTGCATTTCTACAGGGTGCGTCATAGTATGTGTCAGAATTTAAAGTCAAATAATTTAATTTACAAGGTAAAGGTGACTGAGAAGGATTGCAATCACTCATAGAAAATCTATTTAAAACATTCTGTAGGTATGTAGATTGGTCCAATGAGATAGTATTTTTTGACCTTTCGATTCTGATACCAAGGAATAACTTTATTTCTTTTAAATCAGACATTTCAAATTTTTGCATAAGACTGTTCTTATAAACTTGTAATGTATCAATACTTTTAGTGGAAATTATCAAATCATCGACGTACAATACTATATAAACATTTTTATCTATACCATTTTTATCTAACACATATAAACAAGGATCTACTTCAGAATTTTTAAAACCCATATCTTTAAGAACGAGATCCAGACGTTCGAACCAACATCTGGACGACTGCTTTAGGCCATACAATGTTTTGTTTAGTTTGCACACCTGATTATCTTTAGCTAAAATGCCTTCTGGTACCTCCATATAAATATTTTCTTTTAGTATTCCATTAAGGAATGCCGTTTTAACATCCATATGATGTACATGTAAATCAAATTGATTAGCTAAAGCTAACATGAATCTAAATGTAGTGATCCGAGCTACTGGCGCGAAAGTTTCATTATAATCCTGCAAGTACTCTTGAGTAAAACCTCGAGCAACCAAGCGAGCCTTATATCGTACGGGTTCACCTAATTCATTGTTTTTAATAGTAAATACCCATTTGCAACTTATTATATTGATATCTTTAGGTTTTTCTACTAAAGTCCACGTTTGGTTGCTTCGAAGTGACTCAATTTCACTCTGTACAGCTTTTAACCATTTATCAGAATCATGTCTATCAAATATATTCTTAAATGAGGATGGCAATGATTGTAAAGTAATTAATGACAAAAATAAATCAGGATCATGCATCTGTTTATAATTTTTCGGGGGTAAATTGAGAATTCTTTCGCTTCGCCTTAAATTATTAGGTTGATTTCCTAATGACGAATTTTCATTCAAAGAATCTTGAGATTGACTTTCTATTAGTTTTGCCGAATCATTGTCGAGCTTACTAATTTTTGTGGGAATCACAATGTTGTCGCTACTGCTACTTGTTGGTCGCGATTGTGTAAAATTCAACTCATCGAATATGACATCACGAGCTATGAATACTTCACTATTTTCAACATGAAATAATCTATAACCATTTGCATCGTAACCAACTAATATTGACTTATGAGATTTTTGATCGAATTTACTTTTTCTAGTTTTATTATGAGCGTATGCAGTACAGCCAAACATTTTTAAATGATTTATTTTCGGTTTCTTACCATGCCACATTTCGTATGGTGTTTTATTTATCAGAGCTTTAGTGGGTAGAATATTAGTCAAATAAGTTGCTGTTAAAACAGCTTCACCCCAAAATATTTTATCTAATTTCGCACTTGTAACCAATGTTCGAGCCATTTCGGTTAACGTACGATTCATCCTCTCTGATACACCATTTTGCTGTGGAGTGTAAGGTACCGTTAAATGATACATTATTCCCTTTTCAACACAAAATTCTTTGAACTCGTTAGAAAGATATTCTCGGCCATTATCACAATATAGATTAACAATCTTAGAATTAAGTAAGTTCTCACTCTTAGCCACAAAATCCTTAAAACATTTAAATACTTCTGACTTAGAATGCATTAAATATGTGACTGTATAATGAGTAAAATCATCAACAAAAATAGTAAAATAATTTTTATCATCAAATGTAGGTGGTGTTATAGGACCGCAAACATCAGAATGAACAATAAAAAGTGGTCTGTTGTTATTGGATTTCACTTTTGATTTAGCAAAGGGTAGTCGTGATTGTTTACCAAATATACAAGACTCACATAACTCATCACTAGGAATGACATCATTGATAATATGATTATCCTCAATTAGGTCTTTCAAAATATTAAATTTTTGTTTATTCAAATGACCGAGACGTTTGTGCCATAAATCATAAGGTTTAGAAGTCTCAGATAAATTTAAATTACATTGAGATCGCAGATTCGACCGTACTTTAAAATGTAACTTAAAAAGGTTATTACTACTTATACCGGACATTAAGCATTTGTTGTTTTTGTAAATATGAACTTTATTATTGTTAAAAATAACCGACATACCTGCTTCTTGAATACGATTTACCGATAGTAAATTATATGGAACATCTGGTGAATATAGAATATTATCGATTGATCCTTGAAAACCTAGATTACTATTAACATTTATTTGTCCTTTACCAAATGCGGGAATGTTAGTGCTGTTCTTAGCTACCCCAATTTTTAGCGGAGTGGGTAACTCAGAGTATGAAGAGAAAAATTCCTTTGTATTTACAATGTGGTCAGTTGCGCCCGAATCTAAAAGAAAAGTTATTGTATCATTAGTAGAATTAAGATGCGAATGAAGTAACTTACATGTTGTAAACATAAAAGCGAAACTGTCCTCATCATTGCCTGAAATCTGCATTGTATTTGCGGATGGTGTCTGGCTGCTACCACCGCTATCTTGCTGAATTTTCTTATAATAATGGCAATCCTTCTTGACATGATTTCGTCGACCGCAATGATCACAATATAGCTTCGAAATCTTATGCATTGAGTTTCCAGGCTGGGGCTTCTTCTTATATCGAGTACTGTCACGGAACTTTTTCTTATCAAATCCAGGTTTTGATGTAAATTTCTTCGTAGATGTATAAAACACTTTCAGTTCGGTTGTAGTATCAGCTTTTAATTTCACTTCGTGATCTAAAAGACGTGTCTTAACAAATGCTAGATTTAATTGTTCTTCTCCTAACGTTTCTAATGCTGTTATAACGCCGTCGTAGGAAGTAGGTAAGGTTAACAATAAATGTGATACTTTGTCCATCTCATCTAACTTTGCACCAGCTGAAATTAGTTCCGTAATTATATTGTCAAAGTTATTGAAGTGCTGGAATAACGTCACATCCGGTTGCAATTTTAAATTTAATAATTGTTTTCGCAGTGCCAATTGTGTAGCTAAACTCCTCCTTTCGTAAATTTTATCCAAATCATCCATTATAGATTTTGCCGTAGCAGCACCTTTTGCAAAATTCAAAAATGCATCGCCTAAATATTCCACTATCGTACCTTTTGCCAGCATATTTTTCTTTTTCCACTCTTCATCTGGGTCTGATGGCGGTCGTTCATCAACCACACACAACACTTGCAATTCTCCTAAAAGTGATCTAACACGAAATTTCCACGTGCTATATCGTTCCCCGTTAAACTGTTGAATATTTCTTTTACTTCGCGACTCCATTTTCAAATTATTTTTAACGAACTAACAGTTGATTATTTTTGCACACTAATATAATCTTAACACTGTATTACTACGTAGCCTGGGCCCATAACCTGTGGGAAATAGGTCGTAGGAGGAAAGAAAAGATGTGTGAACTGTTTGACGTTCCGATTTATATAATAGTAGAAAACATTTGAAGGACCGACATTAACGAATGATCGAATGAGTGAAAGATCGATTGTGATAATCGAGTGATTGAATCGTGTAATTATTTTAATCTGTTAACACTGGGGTTTTTGTAATATTCCAACAAATGTCACTGTGGTTTTTAACCTGTGGTGAAGTAAAAAAAAATTGGGGCGCGCTGAAAAATAATCGATTTTCAAAGTGGGCGGTAGATGAAATAAGTTTGAGAACCTCTGATATTGATGGATAGGAATATCATTATAGGTAGTTATGTACCGTGTGTGTTACTTCTACATAAGGTGTTAAACTGTTAATTACCTTGACAGGCTCCAGCAGCGACAAGGCTATCTCGACTACTTCATCGTCATCAACGCACACTCTGCGAACAAAGTTGCATACATTGAAGTGTTCATCGTAATTACCTCTATTATTATTTAACAATAGTAAGTGTGATTCCAAATTCAAAAGTCATTTATTCAAACTAGGCTGAGAATCAGCACTTTTCGAACGCCAAAATTACATAAGACAGTCCCCCAAAAACGCCCACCCTTTACCACTTCCTAGTGCTTAGCTGGGAAGAAGAAGTGGCGCAACAAACTCCCCAGCAGCATAGCTGTCTGTTCAGTTAGAAAAGCTTGATTCTATACAATATTACTATGATGATGATTGACTAACATCCAGAAGTCCAAACTCAAGGTCTGCCAACTAGCAATGGATCGCAGTATAATATGTTCGAAACAAAATACTGAGCTTTTGTACATCGGAATCTAGAAAAAATGATCAGCTGTCCTGTACAAAGGTTCAATACCTACTCGACCCAAATGTACGGGATAGCTGATAATTTTTTCTCGATTACAATATTGGTCCAATGGAGAAAATTGTTCAGTATGATGGTCTGCCCTTCAATTCATTCACACCTTTATTTTTCACCTGTTTACAATTCGCCCATGGGCATGTGACCGCTCGAATTTTTTCTGAATATTCATGTTTTTTTTTCGAAAACTTTTTTTATTGTTTTGCATTTTTTGTTATAATTTTTTCAAAATGATTTGATTTTATTGGCTTAAATTTGTGTTTTTTTTTTTACAAAAAAAATTCTTCACCTCCTTTTTTTTCAGAGTTGACAAATTTGACCACATCTTTCTGATCTCAATCAAATTTTTTTTTATATGGGGTGTCCCATATAAAAAAAAAATTGATTGAGGCAGTCAACTGCTTTAATGATCCAATACATCAACAACGGCGATAAGTGTCACAGTTCAATATCACTGTCAGTGTTGAGTAGACCCACCTGTCTCTCTGCTGCAGCTGGTCTATGACCCTGGCCTCCACCAGGTTCACGAGGCGGTTCATGCACAGTCTGTTGGCTAGCTCCAGCAGTTCCAGGCATCTGTTGGGATCTACCGCAGGTATCTTGTCACTGTAGATGTAGCTTAGCAGGATGTGGAACGCGTACATTTTGACCCCGGGGAATGATATCTGGGGAGAAATAAGATTGTGTTAAAAAAGTTAAAAAACCTTCCGCTTCATTTCCCTGTATTTCTTAGAATAGTTATGTTTTCTGATTATCCTAAACAGGTACAGGGAGAAATTTGCGCAAACTTCCAACACATATCACTTTAGACTTGCGCAAGCCTAAATTTGCGCAAATAAATCGTTACGTGTGTGGCTAGCATTAGAATTTCATTTTGTTTTATAATCGTATTATAAAGAAAAGTAAAGCAATATAACTATGTCGTCTCTATATGTCGAGAATATCACGCCGCACCGGGCGACCGCGGGCGGGAGCTGCGGTCGCGGAGGGGGCGCTCGAGCAGCGCACGCGCACCGGCCGGCTCACCACTGCGTCTTTGACCGCCACAGAACGTATTCTCACCAAAGACCATTCAAATTGTTAACCGTTTGTTTTCCTTTTAAATCTTCATATTATACAGTCCACTATTGTCAAGTTACCGGTGTTTTAGTCCTCGTACCACCTGGAGGATATACCCATTCCTTTCTACTATATGTATTTTACTGTGTGTAAATAAATAATAAAATAATAAATAAAAAATAAGTAACAAAAAAATGGTTTCATTGGTCAAGGTCCATGAAAGATTCCACAACACCATTTTCGAAAGGCATGTCGCATAACAGAGTTAGGCTTGGCGCGCACTGCGGTGCGTTTTACTACAAAAAAATCTGTGAAGCATGAAACACAGTGGAAGCGCGCGCACCGCAGGAAAAAAACGCATACGAAAACCAACCAGGATTGTAAAAATCTACGGTCTTCAAATAATCGCGTTCTTCTATGTCCCACTCACCGCACAGACTTCATTCACTCCTCCTTCTTCATTCAATCCATCTCCCTGTGGAATGCGCTCCCCCAGGAAATCAGGATGGCAACCAACCGGTTATCCTTTAAGGTTAAAGTTCGCGAGCACATTCGTAAGAAGCTGGCAGTATCATCACAACGTTAATGTTTTCCCATTGTTTGTCTTATTTGTTTTAGTATATTCGTGTATTTATGTATATTTATTTGTGCTTATATTTATATATAATCAGACATATATATTATGTTTATTGTTTGTAATAGGTATATGTGTATCTTTATATATTACTTAAGTTTTTTTATTTTTATTCCTCAATTTTACGTAATTGCACCTACCACTGTTTGTCTCTCCATCACCCAAAGGTTGACTGGTAGAAAATGCCTATGGCATTAAGTCCGCCTCTGTACATTTTTGTGCTTGAAGTATTAAATAAATAAATAATTTTAATTCGTTGCGACGCATCGCAGTGCGCGCTAGAGCTTCTGTTGAACTGAAAACTGTGATAAGAATTTTGCCGTGTTAGGTATACTGACCACGCGGGAAGTACTCTCGCGGAAGTGGCCCTGGAACATGGCCTTCATGGGGTCGCAGCGAGCCATGAGCACGGCGCGGTGCGCGAGGTGGATGCCGTCGTCCAGGTCGAACGTCACGTCCGCGAACAGAGCCCGCTCTACGTACATGTCGCGGAGACGGGCTCCCAAAGGCTATGGGAGACACAAACTTGTTTATAGACTACAAAAGATAACAAAGTACCAGGGAAAGAGATGGGGCTATACAGGACGTATAGCTCCTTCTCTTTCCTACACGGAAGTAATATTAAAATAATACTGCTAAAACAGGTGGTGGTAGGTCCCCTGAAAGTAGATCGGGAGATTTTCAAGAATACTTTAAGTCTCATCGTAATTTATTTGGGACCAACTCAACTTGCCTCGTTCTTTCATACATCTCCATTGGCCACCGTCTCTTTCTTTCCAGCCATTTTATCTTTCACACAACCATTATTTTACCTTTGAACTCAATAATGGACAGCAGTAGACTGCTGTTAGCCTGATCTTGAAACTTTCACAATATAATAATTATGTTTTTATTTTATTTTGATGAAATTATCACTAACGGAGCTCGTGGCTAAATGATAACAGCCGCACGAGTCGAGGTTAAGCAACGCTTGTCGCGGTCGGTTCGTGGATGGGTGACCATACATTACATATCATGACTCCTCCGTGCCTCGGAAAGAACGTTAAGCCGTTGGTCCCGGCTGTCATTCATAGATCTTTGACAATCATAACGGGTAGTCGGAAGCCCAAAAGTCTAACAACTAGTTTTACCCAGTAACTGAGTTGTGGAAGTCAGATAGGCAGTAACTTCATCTAAAATACTGGTAGTCAGCTGCATCCGGTAAGACTGGAAGCCAACCCCAACATACTTGTGAAAAAGCTAGGCAGATTTTATCACTTACTAAAGAATCTTGAAAACCCTCCAACCATTGTATCAACTCAAGCTAGTATCTAAAATAGTGAGCAAAAATTACCAAAATATTAATTGTAGCCTTTCAAATTATACGATCATTTAAAACTCACCGTATGAAACTGCAGCATGAATCCCTTGTCGAACAACAGGTGCTGGTCTAGAATGAATTGACTCAACTTGGTGAGCTCATGGAAGCCAAGCAGCTCGGCCGCTTGTCTGATCTCCTAAAGAAAACATAAAATTGACAGTCAAACATGTGAAGTTTGTGTTTGATTGTATTTTCTGTCTCGAGAACTCTTCAGCACCCTAATTGCTCAACACACTTTCAATCACAATCTTCATTATCATTTTCATTATCACTTGCTTCAAAAACGGTGAAGGAAAACATCGTGAGGAAACGCTTGACTGAGACATATTTCTCGACGGCATGTGAATCCAAGTCACAGGCCCATGGGCGGCTTTAAAACTCTGACACCTAGTACAGCCATTCTGTAAACATCTCACCGTGAAGAGTGAAGTGAAGTGAGCATGAAGTGAGCTGTCCATGTCAATCCCTAGCTTTAGGTGCAATGACAGCTCACATCAAGCTCACTTCACCCAAGTTATCACGGTGAGATGTTTGCAGAATAGCACGGCAGGTTAATCACTATAACTATACGAAAAGTAGAAGAATCACAATCTGAATGATTTTGAAGCATATTGCGAATCCATTACTAAATATGTTCGAAAAATTTGTCTTCAAACAATGTAAATAACGCAATGAATGTTGTTGAACTGTCAAAATGAAAGCCATTGCTACTGTAAGTGTGTTGCGCAATTACCCCGCAGGACATTACATGGCAAATGAATAAATATAAGCTTCCACTATTGAATGTATGAACGAATTATTTATCCGAATGATTTGCTGCTTGTTCGGCGTATCCTTTATCCCTTACCTTCCTAACAGGCTCATGCTTGTACTGAAATACGAGAGATAAATAAAAACAAGAAACAAGATTCGTCGGATACTATTTTAGCGACTAACGTTTTGTAAGAGCTAACGCACACCGGCGGAGGGCGGGGGATGGCATTGAAGATTTGCCGAGGAACATCCCGCGACATCCTGCGGATACCGCGGGGAACATGCGGCCTGCACCCCCGCGCGCACTGCCTCTCCCCCTCGTGAGTATGCTAGCGGACTCCGGCGCATACCGTCACATGTCCTCGCATCCTGCCGCGGTATCCAGCGCGCACAATACCGCAGAGAGAAATTCCCTTTGATGGTCCGTGGTCGGTCTCTGAGCTTTGGAATCTATACCTAGTTACCATTTAATACGTACGAATATGCGTTGGTAAATTTAAAATACTCTGCCCGGCCGTCCGCCGATGTGCGCTGGACTTTATAACTAGTAGGTATGTCGTTGGCTCCAGCCATGATTAAACATAAAAATAATCAATTTAATGCTGGGTTAAAACTGTCAGTCAAAAGAGAGTTGAGAAGCTTAAGAGAATTTATTCTAAAATTTGGCAACATCGGAAATAGCTGTCAAATATTTACCTGTTTTGATTAATTTGGCAATATTACTGTATGGAAATATGAAATATCGCTAACTAGTGAACTAGGATATAATAATGAATTGCAACTATATCACTAAATTTGATGTCGTAACCGTTTTATGTGTAAAACAGACATTTGAAAAGTTTTCAAATAAGTATTTTTTTTACATCTAGAACGAAATATTCGGTGTTAAGATATTAATTATTGCATTTCATAATCAATATTTTAGTTCACTAGTTAGCCATATTTCATATTTCCATACAGTAATATTGCCAAATTAATCAAAACAGCGAAATATTTGACATCTATTTGCGACGTTGCCCACTTTCAGGATGCACGCTCTTAACGACATATTCAAGATCCTGAATCCGATAAACTAATAAAAACGATAGGCCTACGCCTAGAATAATTGTAGAAAAATATTCTAGAAAAATATCGACAGAATTATTTTCTTGTTTATTTTATTAACAAAAGCCTGCTTTCTGCACGCAACAGGAGCTGAAGGACCCTACTGAAAGCGCCAAGCTCGTAGCCAGATTCTGGGCTGACTCTATACAATGTCGCCCATGCTTATGTGACCGCCCGTATTTTTTTAATATTCATGAAAAATTATCGAAAAGTAACTTTAAAATGGGGGGGGGTTTAAACACTGTTAATATTATTCATGTTATTCAATTATTATTATTTTTTGTCGTATTTGCCATATCTCTGATTTTATTGGCCCGATTAATTATCGTAATTAAAAAAATGTTATTTATCGGATTAACTAACATTTTTGACGACTATAAAAAAAACGGAGACGAAGAATTTTTTTTCTAATAAAAATCAGTATTTATTTAAAAAACTCAAATGTAAGTCTGTAAAATCACAGGGGGATTTTGAAAAAAAATATATAAGAAAAAATTAAAAAAAGATAAACGACCTTTTAAAGTAAATTTTCGATAATTTTACATGATTATTCAGAAAAAATACGGGCGGTCACATGCCCATGGCGGCGGCATTGTATACAGGTGAAAAAAAAAGGTGTGATCAAATTGAAGGGTACAGACCATACTGAACAATTATCTCCGTGGGACCAACATCACTATCGAGAAAAAATTATCAGCTGTCCCGAACAAAGCTACAATACCTACTCGACCCAAATGTATAGGACGACTAATATTTGTTTTCGATTAAGTTGTTGGTCCTATCGAGAAAGTTGTTCAGTTTGATGGTATGTACTAGAGATGAGAATATTGGTTGAAATTTTTCATTGGTTAATAGGTAATTGTTAAAAAAAATATCGATATTTTTATTGGTTGAAAATATTAGTTAATATTTTTATTCAAGTATCGGCAACGTGTTGAATAGTTGAATATTCCATTAACTAATGCATGTTGAAATTAAACTTCCCTTCATACTTTAACAGGCTTAGGACTGACTAGCATTTATTTTATCTTGATTAGATAGGTATTCGAATATTTTTAACAAGTGAGAATAGCTTTTTTTATTTTGTAAACAATCTTCACATTAACCAAAACAACGCGACGACGCGACTTTGCTATTCGAATAAAACAACAAAACTAACTAATCACTTTAAATCAACCAATAACCGACCGAAATATTTGTTAAAAATATCACTTACTTTGTTTAGAATAAAATATACCCAACAGTATGTAAATGTGTTTTATCGTAAGAAAGATAGAGCATACAATTGAATGCACGTAACTGAATAAATATTCTTACTGGATGCAAAACGACACTGACCGACTACTGACGGTTCGACCCGAGAGAAAGCGCGTTGTTAGAGCGAGATAGAGAAAGTGCGTTGTTATTGTTACGATCGACGTTGCATATTTTGCGCTGAAGAAGTTGATAATTTGATATGATATTTTTATTCATTAATGTTAATTTTGTTAATTGATTATCATAGTTAATTTTAATGGTTGATGGTTATATTCATCATCTCTAGTATGTACACACGGCTACACATGAACTATACATTTCCAGTGTAAGCTGACCTCTCATTGCACGGAAATCCTATACAATGAAGGTATAACTGGTAAAACTGTAAATTGTAATATAGGGTGTATGTAAATTGTGTAGCTATTATAATAATTATTTTATGGTGATAAATCTAATGAATAAAAAATAATAATAGAGTCATTGATACCACAGTTTCTTAAACGTTCCAATATATATGTTAAGTAATGTTTCTTTGTCTTGCCGCTGTGTAAATAGAGCATAAAGTCTTTTTTTATTTTTTTTTATTTATTGCTTAGGAAAGTGCAGTAAGAAAAAATATGATAAACTACAAAGAAATACATTCACAACAAACAGGGTGCTGTTTTTATAATAATAATAATGGTCAAAATTAATAATTATGAATTTGTTTTAATGGCATAATTTATTGCAATAAGGTTTACCAGTAACAATCCGATAGCAGCTGACTGCAAAACATTTTTGTTATTATAAAATTATTAATTTTATATATTTTTAATTTGCAATATATTTTATTTGTAGTGGGTAATACATATAATAGAAAATGGAAGCACAGTAGATTAGAAAAATATTAAATTAATATTATTAAACTGCTGACCCCTTATTAAAATTACGGAATAACCATTGTAAGTACTTCAGAATGTCGCAGCTCCTAATTTGCTCGACCACGGTAAGCTTTTCCTGCTCTTTCGTAATTGTTTTTTCGCAAAAAATATTCTAATAAGGAGACAGCAAGAAAATAGTCGGAGTCAATCAATAATAATATTCAATAATTACTTAAAATACACGTAATAAAATAATATATTTAAATATTAATACAAAGCTAAAGCTTATTTTAATTTAAAATTGAATAAGAAATGATTTAGTGGCAAAGTGATAGAATAGAAATTACTTAAGAATTTCTTAATATTACAGTCTGTTTTTAAGACTTAAAAAATATTGCAGCATTTAATTAGTAAAATCTTAATATTAAACTCGCAGCAGTACATGTTTCCAACCTTAAAAAAAATACGAACAACAAACGTAGAAAACGGATCAAAAACACACTTGCACTGCCATAATATACAACACATCATACAGTGTAAAGAACGTATAATACAGAGTGGAAAGAACGTATGGGTATTAAAAGAAAAGAACCTAAAACATTGATATAATCTTGAAAATCTCTAATTGAAAAGAAAAACAAACTTCATTTAGAAAAATGGCCAACATTACAACATCCTATATTTTGATGGCTCTAATAGACAGGGTGACTCAAATATCTCCAATTAACATTGCATCTAACTTGATTGAATTTATTTTCTACCACTCCATCACTAAACCACAATAAATTCAAACCTTACACCTATAATCATAAAGCTCAATATCAACTGACCTGCTGTTTGAAGGCGCTACTGTCCAAAGCGCCGGTGTATATAAAGTTGACTATTTCCTGCATCACAGTTTGTGAGATCAATTTGCTCATAGTGACTATGGTTTGTGTTTGGGAGGTGGCGTGTTGGATCTTGTCACACTGAAACATAATCATAAGGTAAATAATTAGCCCCTAGTCGCCGCAGGAGACGCCCCGGGTGTCGGGAGTCGCGAGCTGACTTCCGGCCACCGTAGGCGCGGGCTTGCGGACGGTGAGCAATGGGTAGCTCGCCGTCCGATAGGGACCAGGCCCGGGTCGACGGCGCGTTGTGTTCCACGCGCGCCTCAAAGAGATGTCAGCACCAACTGACGGGGTCCGGAAGGGCCAATGCCTGCCGGGGTTGCGGGTTTGTCCGAAAGGGATATCGCGACCTCGGCACACAGGCAACGGAAGGAACACGGGTGGGTTTTAGTCAGTAAAAGTCTGACACGCCCTCCCGCTCCGCCCAGAGCGGGAGAAGTTATTTGATAATTTCCCACCATCAAAAAAAAAAAAGGTAGGTAATTCAGGGAGTTTTTATTTATTAAATCAATTGTAGAAAAATTACGTAACCCAATTTCAATCAGAATCTGATTTTTGAAGATATTGCTAATCCATCCTACTTAATATTATAAACGCGAAAGTTTGTGAGGTTGGATGGATGTATGGATGGATGGATGTTTGTTACTCTTTCACGCAAAAACTACTGAACGGATTTGGATGAAATTTGGCACACAGATAGTTTATAACCTGGATTAACACATAGGATTCTTTTTATCCCGATATTCCCACGGGATTGAGCCTTATGCGGGTGAAACCGTGGGGCGCAGCTAGTTGATTCATATGTTCGAAAAATTTGTCTGCAAACAACGTAAATAACGCTATGAATGTTGTTGAAGTGTTAAGAGCGTTTATTCTGAAAGTTGGCGACGTCGCAAATAGCTGTCAAAAAATTACCTGTTTTGAATACTTTATCAATATTACTGTATGGAAATAGGAAATGTGGAAAACTAGGGAACCAGAATATTAATAATGAATTGCAATTATAACATTGAATTGGCTGTTGTACCCGTTTTGGGTGGAAAAAGGGCATTTAGAAAGTTTCCAAATCCTTTTATTACATCTAAAACTAAATATTCTGTGTTACAATATGAATTATTGCATTTCATAATCAATATACTAGTTCGCTAGTTAGCCACATTTCTTATTTCCATACAGTAATATTGCCAAATTAATCAAAATAACGAAATATTTGACATCTATTTGCGACGTTGCCCACTTTCAGAATAAACGCTCTTAAAATTAAAGCCATTGCTACTGTAAGTCTGTTACGTAATGAACCCGCTGTTGTGAAAAAGGGACAGTACTGTTCGTGCAGTATTCCATAATTTCTCACTTGCTCCTGAATAACGTTGTCAGGTCGGCCCCAGATCCGAGTTCCTGGTTGCTTTTTCAAACAAAGCAATAAAAAGAGTGTGTATCAGAATGGCGGGTGTAATTTCCAGATTTGCCTAAATTTATTACAGTTATTTGGTACCTTCTGTGTACCTTTACGTACCTCTCTTGAAAATCTGTGTACCTACACCCGTATGATGATATTTTAAAAATTAGGTACACCCGCCATCCTGATGTCAGAACCGCGGGTGTACTGCTAACCAATATATGTAGCCAAGCGTACTGTTTATGTAAATTTGGTACCTCTTGTGTACCTGCAGATAAAAGTATTAAATAAACGAAATACTGCAAGGTTGCTGCGAAAATAAAAATAAATAATTTCTCGTAAAACGTATCTTTTAAAATAACAATCTACGTATTGATAACTTATCTTAAATATTAAAAAAAACTATATGTATACATAATTACAAAAACAACATATTGCCCATTTTAGAATTGTGAAGGATTTATAGAATTAGGATGTTTGTCTATCAGTGTTTCCAGAATCAAAATGAAACAAGAGACAGTTTTAAAGGATATATTAATTAATTTTCACGATAACGAAATAAGAAAGGATTAATATATGAATAACGCACTGATTCCATGTGCATTTAACTCGGCCTTATAATTTGTTACAAAACTATAATCAATGTAATAAAAATTGGACTAGTATACAGGGTGGAAAGATAAGTCGGGCGTTGAAGGCAAAGTACCTTAAATCCTTACGTTAGCTTATTTTACTTAAAGGAAACATTCCTTTATTTTTAAAAAGAAACATAACCGCATTCAAAGATTTTCTAAAAGTTGCTTGCCCAGCCCGGGACTCTCGAACCAACTAAAATTTAAAAAAACAAAGTCGCTATTTTATTTTACTAATCGATAAGGTTATTAGTCAAGGTAAAATTTCTCTAAGAAACATTTGGTCTTAAAAATAAAAATGATGGTAAAATCTAACATTAACTTTATTTTATTAAAAATTTCTTTAACGAACTTTTGTACTAGATTGGTACTCTTCAGGGATTTGTGGTACGACAGACGAGAGTAAGACCAAATGTTTGTTAAAGAAATTTTATCCTGAATAATAATCCTTACGATTAGTATAATAAAATAGCGAGTGTTTGTTTTTTTAATTTTAGTTGGTTGGAGTCCCGGGCTAAGCAAAAAACTTTTAGAAAATCTTTGAATGCTGTTATGTTTCTTTTTAAAAAGAAAGGAATGTTTCCTTTAAGCAAACTAAGCTAACTTGAGGATTTAAGGTACTTTCCCTTCAACACCCGACTTATCTTTCTATCTTGTTTTTTCGCAGCAACCTTGCAGTATTTCGTTTATTTAATACTTTTATCTGCAGGTACACAAGAGGTACCAAATTTACATAAACAGTACGCTTGGCTACATATATTGGTTAGCAGTACACCCGCGGTTCTGACATCAGAATGGCGGGTGTACCTAATTTTTAAAATATCATCATACGGGTGTAGGTACACAGATTTTCAAGAGAGGTACGTAAAGGTACACAGAAGGTACCAAATAACTGTAATAAATTTAGGCAAATCTGGAAATTACACCCGCCATTCTGATACACACTAAAAAGACACTCGTAAAATTATAAGTAACTGTACCTTAACGACTCTGATAGAGATGATAGCGGGGTGGTTAACCTCTCTGTATAAATCCGGAGGCTTTTTACAACTGTCGCTCAAAGGTAGGATCTGACATGAAGACCGACGCTTAATTTGATCCCAAACCCTGAAAACAAGATTATTCTTAATTTGCTTTTTTTAACTGAATACAAGATTGACTAATGCCTAGTTTATACGATGGCAGTGACTGGACCCAGTCAGTGGGTTCATGTAGACGAGATCGGCAGTAAGTCAGGCGGGAGTAGCTAGTGGGCGCGATAAAAGACGTGAAGGTCAGTCAACTGGACTGACTTGAGGACGCGAAGTCAGCATTGAACTGGGTTGAAACTTGTGTCCACACGAGCCCAGTTGCAAGTCAGCGCTGGACTGACTTACTGTAATCTCACATTACTGGGCTCGTATAAACCTGTCTTGAAGCAGGAAATCAGTGATAGACAAGTCAAATTTTCTTATTTATTTAAACTTTTCACACTCAAAAAAGTACAAAGGCGGACTTAATGCCTTAGGCATTCTCTACCAGTCAAGAAAGGGTGGTGAAGAGATTAGATGGCAGGTGCTCTATTTGAGAGGAACAAAGAAAAAAAATATTCTAATGCATTATAACTAAAATATATACAACAATACATAAATAGGTTACAAACTACATACCCATGCATACATACATATTTACCATAATATTAGGTCCCCACTTATGAAATCAGCGTTTTGTATGGAGAATTTTAAAGACAATACTTTTTTCATACTAACATTTTCTTAATTTATATAACAACCATGAACACTAATGTTTTAAAACTTTTATGCACTAATGTTTAAAAACTAAGATAACGAAATATGTCACTTAAGTTAAGCGACAAAAATAAGTTTTGGCTAGGCTAAACAAATTGTGGTCATTTCCGCTAACAAAATGAGGAGTCATTTTTAAGGTATTTTTTATGTTTAGAAAACTATAAGTAATAAGGTTTTTTTTACAATTAGTAGTTATCTATGATGGTCATTATTCGATATAATACCAAGCAATTGATGAATATTTTAAATCATAGAAGTGACAAGGTTCTCTATTTGTGAGAAAAAAACGCCAATTTCATAGGTGGGGACCCAATATATAATATAATAAACCACTATAATATATATTATTTACCTCATCTGTTTAGCCTGGTCCTGTCGTATCAAATACTCTGTGTCTTCGTTAAACTCACCGGCAGTCGCCTCACCCATGCTGCTTACCTACAACATACAATCCATTTTTACTCGGTGAAAAGCGTTTTGTCGCCAACTTTAGGCCGTCCGCTGAGGGCTCTTAGAGCGGATGGACTCTTAGGCTTTAGATTTGTAGACCTTTTTGTATTTTGTTAAGTACCTGCACGTTTAGCATGGCCCAATAGAAACGGGTTTTGTCGACGGAAGAATAGACAAAATGTTTGTGACAGTTTGTGTGATTCATAATATGATTCTGCCAAACCGGCCGTTTTAAGCCCCCAGCACGCGTAGCATGAACACTGTAGAAACGAGTTTTGTCGACGGAGAATAGCCAAACTGACAGATAAACAATCACAATCTGTCATTTTGTCTATTCTTCCGTCGACAAACCCCGTAGAAAACCCGTTTCTATAGTTGTCAAGCTACGCGTGCTGGTACTTGTTGAAAGGCCTGCACTGTCCTCAATTCATATCAGAATCATATTTGGTGTAAATATATCCGCATAAAAAGAATTAAGACCGTAATTTTACCGGGTAATTTTTCTTTATAGTTTTTATTAATAAAATTATTTTATTTTATTTGTACAGTTCAAATTTTATTTCATTATAATATAAAACTGTAAAACAGATGAATTTCGATTACGCAATTCATCTGTTTGACACAATTCATAATATTATCTGCGTTCAATTCATATTAATGAATTGAACGCAGATAATATTATGAATTGTCAGTTTGTGACAGTTTGTGTGATTCATAATATGAGTCTGCCAAACCGGCCGTTTTAAGCCCCCAGCGCGCGTAGCATGAACACTGTAGAAACGAGTTTTGTCGACGGAAGAATAGACAAACTGACAGTTAAACAATCACAATCCGTCATTTTGTCTATTCTTCCGTCGACAAAACTAGTTTCTACAGTGTTCATGCTACGCGTGCAGGTCAGTGTCAAATTGTTTCTTGATCAAAATATAATTCGTGGCCATAACAAATTTATACTCTCCCAAGATTCTAATATCTAACTTAATATCATAAAGACAAGTGAGTTTTTTTTTTGTTTATTTGTTTGCTTGTACAATTTCACGCTAAAACGGCTGAACGGATTTGGATGAATTTTGGCATATGGGTAGACCATGACCTAGAGAAGGACATAGGGTACTTTTCTTTCTGGATCGCAGACAAAGTAGCGGGCAACAGCTAGTCATTAATACATCTCTCTAAGTTAGATTTGTTCCATTCAATGACTTTTTCATGAAATCTTGACATTTGAGAACAAATCTAACTTTGTCTTCTTTTTTTATTTATGTATTTTTTTATTTATCGGTTTTAATATTTACAAGTGGATACATGACAACTTATAACTAATAAATAAATAAAAAAAGTTAAATTATATTTGTTTTGGTTTTTCACTACATTTATAATAACCAACGACATACGTAATAATGACTTTTTAGTGGAGGAACACTGACTCCCAATTTACAAGTATAAACCTAGTTTGGAAGCCATGTTACGCTATTTCTGTTCTGTTTGTTGTACATATACTGCCCTGCTAAGCCGAAAGGCGCTATCTCAATCGCAGTAAGTTTTGAGAAAATTGAGTTTATGTTCATTGTAATTTAAGGAAACATATGGATATAAAAAACTTCTGATTGGTTTTTTTTATGTTTTAAGTTAGATAGCGATATTTGGCTTATACCATTAGATGCGAAATTGTTATAGCTATTGAATGGTATAAAAAAAAAACTAAAAGGGCGTATCTCTGAGATAGCGCCTTTTGGCTTAGCAGGGCAGTATAATAAATCGGCAGTTTCATAGAAAAAAGCAATACCTACGCGGTCAAAATGTATGGAACTGCAGATTTTTTTTTAAATAACCGACGAACATTTTCAGGGGGGTTCAGAATCATGTACTGAATCCATGGTATCAGTTTTCGCGTCGATGTCCCCCTGCCACCCTGTATTTATTTCGGAGTTTTTTGCTCGATCTTAATACGGTACTGAACCCTACGTGTGCGAGTTCAACACGCACTTGGCCGACTTATTTTTTTAATAAAGAATTTATTATTACCATGCTGCTCTCACTGGAACTCCGAGCGAGCTCAGCAGACAGGCTGACGCACTCGTTGGTCAGCAAACGGTGGAAGGCCTCGCACGCTGCCGCCATCATGAACCGGTGGACCGGAAAGCCTTTCGCGCCGCATATTATCACCATGTCCGAGAAATACTGTTGAAGAAAATGACAATTTGTGAGTGTGAAAAGTTGTAAAAAAAATACATAATATTCAAAAATCCTTATAGGCAAAAACATTCCATTTATGAATTTAGAAAATCTTTTGTTTTTTTTTTTTTATCATCATTATTGAAAAATCGCCAGTTAATTTAATTTGATCTTGTTTACTAAGAGCGTTCATCCAAAAAGTTGGCAACGTCGCAAATAGCTGTCAAATTGTATATGAATAATGAATTGCAATTATAACACTGAATTTGATGTTGTAACCGTTTTAGATGTAAAAAAGGCATTTGGAAAGTTTCCAAATACTTTTTTTTTACATCTAAAACGATATTAATTATTGCATTTGATAATAATCAATATTTTAGTTCACTAGTTAGCCGCATTTCTTATTTCCATACAGTAATAATGCCAAATTAATCAAAACAGCGAAATATTTGACAGCTATTTGTGACGTTGCCCACTTTCTGTAAAAACGCTCCTACACACAGTGCAGCCGGCCTTGCTTTTACTCCTTAAGTTTTAAGAAAACATTACAGTGGTATCAAACTATATCTACCTATTAAAAAACTATATTTTGAGTGCTAAATTATGGTCGACGGCGACAGTGAACATTTATTGCATGTGAGAAGGTCAAATAGAGGTAATTCTTTTGATTCAAAGGAGACTTAAGTATCCAATTCGTGAATGCCCTGTGTTAAACTACATAGAAAACTGTTAAATCTTACTTCATTTACCTGTTGTCGCATGAGAGTGGTCATGTTCTCTAGGTAAGTGCTGTTCACGACCGCCACCTCGGGCTCCATTGGACGAGGAGGTCTGAATGGTGCCTGTAGAGAATTAAATTAGGTCAAACTAGGAAGATTTTGCTGTCTTGGTTGACATTAAACACAATTTGAAGAAAAATCTGAATGTACAAATTCATTGGCAAACTGGGCTGGGGGAGGAAGAGGAAATACTCATGAATATGAAACTAAAAAAAATACATTAGTCGCTCGGTAAGCCGGACCCATTTTTTTTTGCCAATTTCTACACGGATTATTGGAAACGCCGAATTATTAGATTTCCATAGGAAATGTCAGCTAGCTGGTGAGAAATAATTTTAACACAGATTTACAAAGTAAAAAATCTTTATTAATTTACATAATAATACCTACTCGTAGAATCGGACCGGACTGCAGAACGACAACGATCAATGCGCGCGCTCTGTAATCGCCACTTTTAGGAGACGAATATCTATGGTAGGAGAGCTAAGTTAGGAAACGCCGGACTATTGGACGGGTCGGATTAGTGAGCGCCGGATTACCATGTTATTTTGAGACCATAGGCTTCTATAAGTTTTCCTGTTATCTATAAGCATAGAACAATTTTCTGTATTTTTTCCAAAATTTTAGGCTCTGTAGTTTCGGAGATAAGTTGGGGGGTCAATTTTCATCTATTTTCTTAAATATCTTTTAAAATATTTAGTTAAAAAATTATAATAAAATAAAATATTTGATATCCTCGCAATAAGTTCTTTCATTTGATATGTCACACGGTACAGTTAGCAAAACTTTTTTTTTTAAGTTCTTATTTACCCCCCAAAAGCGACCCGTATTCAAAATTCATTTATTTACGTTACATGTTCTTGTTTGGGTCACAGAAATGCATATATTAGGTCCCCACCTATGAAATCAGCGTTTTGTATGGAGAATTTTAAAGAAGTTGCTTTTTTCATACTAACATTTTCTTAATTTATATAACAACCATGGACACTAATGTTTTAAAACTTTTATGCGCTAATGTTTAAAAACTAAGATAACGTAATATGCCAGTAGGTTAAGCGACAAATATAAGTTTTGGCTAAATTAAAACAGATAGTGGTCATTTCTGCTAACAAAATGAGGAGTCACTTTTAAGGTATTTTTTATGTTTATAAACTATAAGTAATAAGGTTTTTTTTTACTATTGGTAGTTGTCTATGATGGTCATTATTCGATATAATACCAAGCAATTGATGAATATTTTAATTCATAGAAGTGACAAGGTTCTCTATTTGTGAGAAAAAAACGCCAATTTCATAGGTGGGGACCCAATATATACCAAACTTCAACTTAAACGGTCCATTAGATTCGGAGCAAATTGGCTGTGACAGACGGACAGACAGACACACGAGTGATCCTATAAGGGTTCCGCTTTTCCTATTGAGGTACGGAACCCTAAAAAGCATAAATAGTATAAAACAGCAGTAATTTTCTACCATGAGTATTTTCGCCTCCTGAAAGATTGTCGATGACATGCAACAGGCGAAGTGTGGATGTACTATAGGTACCATCGAAGACGTTCATATGTAACCACCGTAAGGACTATTCTTGCTTGCAGCGCTCGGCGGCTATAGCACCGGGCCGGTAACAGATGTGGTCATCGTGTTCACGGGATTTTGTTTTGAAACTGGTTAGATATGAACTTCTTTGATGGTACATCTCTGCCTAGCCCTTCGGGGAGTAGGTTCCAAGACAAGCTCCTTCATCTTCCACTTACCTGTAACAGAGGTCTTTGCACTCTCTTCAAATTAGTCATCCAGAACCGCTGCTGTCTCCTGGCTATCAAGGCAGCTCTGATGGCGTTCTCAAACACCTCGTTGACTCCATAGTAAGTGAATACTGAAGTCTCGTAGTAATAGATACCGAACTCGTGCGCTAAGGCGCGCCCTTGGTCTGGCATTACCAGGTCGCTTTTTCTTGGAGCCCTACGAAGTAAAGAGAGTGTGGGATTGATAAATCTATTTGAATGAAGATTAATATTAAAAGGCAGCAAGCAATTTTGGTTGGAATGAAGCCTTAGGGGCGATATAGAGCGAAAATTTTTGGGACTTTCATTCCTTTCGTTTTTTTTTTCTCGGAAATTTTCCTATTTTATTGCAGTATCTGGTTAACCTCGTCTATAGATATCATTTAGGTTCTGAGAAGCATGGTCCTACGAGTCCTACGACGCACCGTTTTTTAATTAGGAGGTTTTGAATTATTAGCCACCATTTTGGAAAACGCTCTGTATTTCCAAAATGAAAGAAAGAAAGAAAGAAAAAGTATTTATTGAGAAAATGGTGGCTCGGATGAAAATCTTGATCAAAACCATGAGAAATGTAAAAAAACCCACGAAATATTGAAAAAATCCCAAAAAAAAAATATTGCCCACTTTTTTTTTGTTTTCGTTGCTGCTCATAGTGCCCCTACGCGTATACTCCAACTCCTACAAATCCGCCCCTAAAACGACCGACTGACCGCAATTTCTTATACAAGTAAAAGTTATGGTAACTACTACTAATAAAAAAAAAATTACCGGCATGATCTTATTTATATTTTTGACAAACCATCTTTTAATTTTAAGAACAAAAAAAAAGTTTTGTAAAGGGGATGATAACCAATTTTTTTTTAGTCCCTCATGGATATTATTAAAAAATATTAATTGGACACGACAATTTTTTTTATACGTCTTACGGCGATACATTGAGTTAAAATGTACTATGACTTTATGCATGTAGATTTTATACTTATTTGTGTCGTAGCGACCCCCACTCCCCAACTTTAAATGCGTTTTATCTCAGTCATTTTGTTATTAATATGATAAAGCAAAAAATACGTGTCTAATATTTTTTGATTATCTGACTGACGGACTAATTAGAATTTCTTTTTTTTTCACCCAGGCTTCATCCCTATTGCAATACAGGGCAATCTCGGAGTTACTTTGCTAGTTATTTTTATGCTTTTTCAAAATTACTCAAAAAGTTGATGGTGCGTACTGTATTCCTGTTCTGGGGGCAGACTTCTGAACTAATATGACAACTAAATCTGGAACTTGGTATCGGCACTACTTACCTTATAAAAGGGCTGCGATCTTTACAGTAATTCAAGTAGGTCTCATCCCTGTACATGTAACGGAGATCATTCTTACATCCCACTAATAAAATCGGTGTGTTTGGGCAGAACCGTCTGAAATATTTATACACATTAAACACGTTTTATTTTTATTTTTAGAGTCAATTTTTTTAGAGACTACCACGTTGGTTTAGTTGTTGCAAGCAGTGCTGCTGAGCATAAGGTACTGGGTTCAATTTCCAGGTCGGGCAAAGTGATATTGGGTTTTCCATTAGGAATTTCCCCATTACTAGCCCGGAGTCTGGATTTGTGCCCGGTTGATGGCAATAGGCTCGCCCCTTATAACATGGGACTTAAACAAAACTGGCGAAATGTGGATGTACCTACTATAGGTACAGCTCTGCCTAACTCTTCGGGGAAACAAAGCGTGAAGTCATATTATGTTTTTTAGAGTCATTGAAATTCATCTATTTTATGATTGCAACTTGGTTCTTCCCTAAAGTTAATACCCACTTAGTTGGACCAGGAAACAGTGTTGTAGGGCCTTGTAGCTAAGTAATAACAGCCGCACGGGTCGATCGATCAGGTTAATCTACGCTTACCGCGGTTGGTTCGTGGATGGGTGACCATCTTTACATACCAAGACCCCTCCCTCATTGCCTCCGTTGGTCCCGGCTGTCATTCGTAGATCTTTGACAGTTGTTACGAGTCGTCAGAAGCCCGAAAGTCTGACAACCAGTCTAACCAAGGTGTATCGTATTACCCATTAACTGGGTTGTGGAGGTCAGATAGGCAGTCGCTCAAATACTGGTATTCAGCTTCATCCCGGTTAGACTGGAAGCCGACCCCAACATAGTTGGGAAAAGACTAGGCAGATAATGAGTTGGGGCCAGGAAAGGGTGCTGATTGCTAGTTACCTTATCTCAGGATACCACATGGCTCCACAATTTCTCAAAGATATAGGGTTGGTTATCGAGAAACATAGGAGAACCACATCAGACCTGAAAGTGTAAAAACCTGTTAGCTTTCAATGGCATATACACAAATAAAAGACGAGCGAGCCTTACATCAGCCGGTCCATTCTGTAAAAATATCACCATGAAACTTAGGCGAAGTGAGCGAGAAGTGAGCTGTCAATAGAGCTAATCCCTAGCATCCTGCCGGTCGATTTGTGACAGTGACAGCTCACTACACGCTCACTTCACCTAAGATTCACGTTGATATTTATACAGAATCGATCGACTGATATCTGGTGAGATATCAGCCGGTCGATTCTGTAAAAATCTCACCGTGAAAATTTAGGTGAAGTGAGCTTAAAGTGAGCTGTCAGATGCTAGGGATTCTATTGACAGCTCACTTCACCTAAGTTCACGGTGAGATTTTTACAGAATAGCACTACAGATGTAACACATTATTATGATTCATTACATTTATGTAGTAACATAAATGTAATAAGCAACATTGAAGGGGCCTCGTCAAGGGCGGTTCTGATGGCCAACTCTATCACCGCGCGCGCTCATTGTTCAAATCAAAAAGCGCGCGCTTCCCCGGCTTCCTGTGACACACTTCCGTCCCTTTTCACGAAAGCACTTCCTCAGATTTCAGGAAAGCGAAAGGAAAGATGTTACACATAAAAAATGCATTTATTTTAGTTTACAATTAAAACAGCTTGGACTTATACCCAAGCAGTTTTAATTGCAGACAAATTGCCTTTAATTTTTAAGCTTTTAACAAAACCCAAAAGAAAATTGATAAAGCTTTAAGCTTAATTATTTTAGTTCAATTTTATTATGTATGTGTCCATTTTATACAAAATTTATCTGTTTTAATTTAATGTAATGGACTATGGCCGTTGCCCTGCAGTGGCACAATACAAGCTTATAATAATTGAGGGTGAGTAATGGGCCTCTGCGAGTTGGCTTAGGCCCCTCGTACACCTTCCAAAGGGCCACGACCCCAGGGTCTAGGATATGTCCAAGATAGTTATAAAATAATAATAATAATAATAGAGTAATGCCCGTTTTCACCTTCACAAAGTGACACTTAAATTAATCCAATCTAATATAATGAAAATAAAAAATTAAAGTGCACTGTTGAATTTCAACTCTCAGCACTGAGTCTAGAGTTGAAAATCCAACAGTGCACTTTTATTTAGGGATTCTTTTAAGTGTCACTTAGTGAAGGTGAAAACGGGCATTAGTCTGATAAATGAATTAATTATAATTCTTATTAAAGGAAAAAGAAAGAAAGAAAGAAAAGATATTTTAGATTTATTTGGGACACGCACAGGAAATACAAACAGTAAGTAATAATAAAAATAAAAAATAAATTATAAAATATAAAACAAAAAAGGAGAATTTAAAAACAGAATTATAACCTGGTGCGAGGCCAAAAAGGCTCCTATCTCAGCATGATGCGGCGATATTTAAAAAACAAATAAATACCGCAGCGCTGGTATTCTGAAAGGGCCCAAAATGTAGGATTACCTTCCATAAGCAAATCTCCTGTCCTTTTCATGGTCACCGAAGGTGTCCCATAGACGAAGTGACACATTCACACCATCCACAACTTCCCATGATCTTTCCAGAACCTGAACAAATAAAAATATTTCCAGTTTATTACAACCCAAATGGTAGCAAACCGTTCAGGATTCTTTACAATACAGAACATTTTGAAAAAGAACTTCGCTTTGAGTGCACCTTTGCTCAGGTCTGATAAAAGGGTTGAATAGCATGAATCCAGGATAGTAACATGTTTCTAAAGTTCTAAAGAAGTCTGAGATAGCTCCAGTATCAGTTAAGATCCAACAAAAGTAAAAATTAAGTTCAGGTCGCAGTTATTTCTTTTTGAGGTTCAGAACCCTAGAAATGACAACTTCTGGAACTTTTAGACAATCATCAACTCCAAAGCTCCATCAGAACACCTGCCATCTAATCTCTTCACCCCCCTTAGTTGACTGGTAGAGAATGGCCAAGGCATTAAGTCCACCTTTGTACTGTTTTTGTGTACGAGAAGTTTAAATAAATAAATAATAAGTCTTCCATCATCAGTGTAGTTTTGCTAAGCGTCCTACAAAAACATGTATTCTACTTACATCCTTATATATCCGGTACTGATCAATAGCCCACACTGTAGGCACGTGCGTGGTCATCAACTGTGATAGTGACACATGCTTGTTGCATGCACGTGCACATATGAGACGTGTCTTGCCAACTGCTGTGTCGCCTACAACCACGCATTTTACCAACTCTTGGTGGGGCTGCTCGTTGTCCATTATCTGAAAGTAATTATTAATTTGAGATGAAGAAGAATGTTTCCTGGAAATAATCTTATTGTGAACTTCATAAGTTATCATTATAATTTTGGACTACATCAATCTGTCAGGCACCTGATCTGCATTGGTATTTTGGTATTTAATGGGCTGTAAGCACCAATAAAATGCAACAATACCTTACCTTACCATACCTTACCATTAACACAATGAATACCAAGCTGTCAACAACAAAATATTATTAGGTACCCTGTGCAATTTATTTTATGGTAAATTGTATTGTTAGTCTTATTAAAAAACCCTGGATATGGGTGGCAACAATATATTTCAGATCTTTGTAACAAATATAAATATTTACCTACTTACTAAATTCAAAAATGAGCTGTTGATAAACAAAATATAATGTAAAGTTATGTTCTTGAAAATACTAATGTAAAGCAAAGCTACCTACCCAGAAACATTTCGACTGATCCCATTCTGAGTTTATTAGAACTACCTACGAATATTTTGACTCTTATTTTAATTATTTTCTGGAGCTTGAACAAAGAAAATCTTAAAAAGTAAAGAGCCCGGGATAAATTTTATATTTCACACAATTATTAAAACAGCTTTTGCAATTAAATTGTTAGGGCACTGGTTTGGTTTCTTGTTAACTAATAAATTGTATTACAAATTAAAATAAAACAAGAAGAAACAAAAACAATTCACGATCAAAACAAAATTTTGAATTCGAAAATCGAAAACTAACTTCTGTCAAAATTATTTTGACATTGATTGACAGTTACATTTAGTGAAAATTGAATCGCGTTCAAAATAATTATGGACCTCTCAATTTCATTCTTTCTCATTTTATTTTATTACAGGCTCAACTTACAAGTGGAATCGTTACGATTTTCGTGTAAAAACATCGTGAACATATTTTATGGAGACCAGCACTGGGCTTTTATGACTATGCAGATTCATTTTATAGCCTGTAGATTGTATAACATATAGCAGCCTTCAAAATGTCGCTTACTTAGAGCGTTAATGATTTTATTCCTTAAATATTTCGTTTTACTTATTAATAATATAAACCACATCAATTAAATTGATAGAATGATACAGAAAGACTGTAACTCACTTACCTTTTCTTCAATGAATTCTTAATTGATTCATACACTCAAAAACCTTTGTGCCCACTTATATCATTTGAACATCATCACTCACTAACACTAACTAATGATCACTATTAAAGAACACAATCTGCATTATGTGGTTTAGATAGATATTATTGCAAAAAAGATTATCTTTTCACGATATTTGAGGCAATGGAGTGAAGTTGATTTTGTAGCATTGCAGTGATCTGCGCATGTTGGACGTCTTGCGCAGAACTGTACGAACGCGTACGGGGCAAGTTCATTTTAATTTTGTTATTGACAATTTTAAGTCAACGAACTTCGCCGCTATTGTTG
The DNA here is from genome assembly GCA_914767755.1 of Agrochola circellaris. Taxonomy (NCBI): domain Eukaryota; kingdom Metazoa; phylum Arthropoda; class Insecta; order Lepidoptera; family Noctuidae; genus Agrochola; species Agrochola circellaris. The sequence goes on along the minus strand of OU611863.1, from coordinate 13,777,953 downwards.
AACTTTTGAATAACTCGAATACGGCAGCAGCTCAATACTCACAATTACTGTACACAATGAAACACGTACCAATTGTAAATAAATACTTCCTTTTGCATTACTTAGGGATGCGTTCACATACAAAGGCCCCTGTGAATCGTGTACCTAATGTATGTACCTACTATAGCAGAGCCCAAGTATTTTGTATTTACAACTTATTCTAATACACTTTTGTTATGTCTACTTGGGTCACTTAAAACTCTGTAAAGTATAAAATAACTCTTGGAAATTGTTCCAGTTCGTGTAGCAAAATGCCTACTTATCTATAAATAGCAATCTTTTTGTGATATGCGCTATTAACATATGATAAGGCGCTCATCAACCGGAACCAGCACCTCGACGAAATAATGTTAATTTTGATATTGATGAAATACTTAATGTGAATTTGAGGAGCTCGTGGCTAAGTAATAACAGCCGCACGGGTTCATCCATCAGGTTAAGCTACGCTTGCCGGGGTTGGTCCGTGGATGGGTGACCATCCTTACATACCGGGTCGCTAGGAGCCCCAAAGTCTGACAACCAGTCTTACCAAGGGCTATCGTGTTACCCAGTAGGTACCTACCTGGGTTATGGAGGTCAGCTAAGCAGTCGCTCCATGTAAAATACAGGTACTCCGGTGCATCCGGTTAGACTGGAAGCCGACCCCAACATTGTTCGGAAAAGGCTAGGCAGATTGATTGATATAGAAATAAACCGGCCAAGTTCGTGTCGGCACCGTGAAAATGAGAAAAGTGAAAATAATCTTTTGACAATAATAATATGTGTGCCGAAACACATTATTGTTTTTCCTTTATGATTCGAGGTCAATTGGAAGTTGGTACCTACCTACCCTATAGGTTTTGATTTATTTGCGAGTATCAAAATATATCGCTTAAATGGCCGTATTTTTTTATTGTGTTGATTTAGAAGTTTAATTTTTTTAGGGCTCCGAGGAACCGTAAACCTACGTACTTATTCAACTCAATGCCTCCGCGCGTTCCTGAGAAAAAGGGTCTTGATATACTGACAGGCAGACAACGAACTGATCCTATATGGATTTCGTTTTTCCTTTCGAGGTACAGAACCATAAAAACATAAACACCTCCGTCTGGGGCAGTCGGGTAAAAATACAAAGGTATTAAAGTTACAAGGAGGTTATAGGTAATACCCAATGTATTAAAACTTTTTGTACTTCCGATGATTATCTTCTTTCAACTTCCTTTTATTGTAGAAAAGAAAAATAAGTCCTGTCTTCTGTCAGCGTATTTTGTGGACGTGTTGATTTTATATAACTGCAAAAATGTGTTTCGTCTATACAAAGACGAGAATATTAGCAATATCCACTAAATAAATAAAAAGCCATCAAGCATGGCGTTTTTCGCCCTTCTTTGGAAGGCGCGAACCATAGAAAACTATAGACTCAATTATGAAAAAGAGAAAATCAATTCTATAGTGTTGGGAAATGCACAATTGGAACAGACATTGTCCCAGAGATGGCGACACTACCGCTTCGACACAAAAAAAAGAATATCAAGAACTTTCAAGAAATGGTACCCTAAAGGGAATGTAGTCTCCAATTTTGTCTTGTACTTGATGACAGATCAAACATTTCCGAATTTTCTGCTTAAAAGTGTGATGGGATTCGTTGGAGGCATAATATTGACGTATCTTTGCTTCATGTTCTTTGTATTCCAGCTGGCGATATCTCTGATACATGCGACCATTATGAGTTCTATTATTGGCGTTCTTTTGACTTTGGGCCTGGCCTTCAGTTATAGGATTAGGTATGTATGCTCAATTTAATTTGAGGTAACTTTACTAAGGCCCGTATTACAGAACCTAACTCAAGACTCAAGCATTACCGTACTTAAAACTCGTTTAAGTAACGCTTAAGTTTTAAGTGGGGTCCTGTAATACGGGCCTAAGTGTGCCAAGTGAGGAATAGCTTTTACACACCACCGCACAATAGGTAACAAGTGTAACGACATACCTAACACTTCACGCCTGTTTTTATTCTTCAAAAAGGTAGGCAGAGCAGTTTGGAATATCCGAATGCTGCCGCATGTTATGTTATATACTCCCATGTGAATGTGGGACCATACCTACTGCTAACATTTCCACCAATACAAGACTACATTCTACTTTAGGCTTAGAGTCGCGCTTGCGACCACTAGGCAAACGGAAAGTCAGAATTCAGAGTTCGTAAGCTAACATTGTTTCATTGATTGGTGAATGCCTAATTTGTTAGCCCGAAACGCAGACCAAATAAAAAACCAAGACACACCATTGCACACGCACTGCGCTCTGCACTTTGTGTGGTGTAGTTTGATTGTAGTGTCATTGTAAAAAGTTATGAATGTATGCACAGAGCGACGGTGTAGTTTTCACATGCTTCACTGTATTGTTCGCAGCGCCCTGTCTTGGTTTTTTATTTGGTCTAAGGCCCAGAAGTCTGACAAGCAGTCTTGCCAGGAGGTATCGTATTAGGTACCTAGTTTCTGGGTTGTAAAGGACTGATAGTCGGTCCATGTAAAATACTGGTACCTATTCAGCTGCATCTGGTAAGACCATAACACAACAAACACAAACAAACACAACAAACACACACACAAACACACACACACAAACAACAACAAACAAACAAACGCACACAAAAAACATAAAAACACACATAAACAAACATAAAACACATTAAACATTTAGGACTAAGTATTATATTTATTCATTTTATTTTTGTCTTATTTTGTTATTTCACTATATGCTGCACCGGTTGACGTCATCACGTCAACGCCGGCTATCGCTGAAAACCAGCGTTGGGGCTCTGTCTCGCATAGGGTCGCAGCATTATGCTGAGCTATGGCCGTTTTGCGTGGATGTGACGCATATCTTCCCCCAAATTGTTTATTTTCGTGTTTTGTTCTTTCTTTACGTCATGTGTACCGCAAATAAACGTATTTTCTATCTTTCTTTCTTTTCTTTAACAGAGTTGGAAAAACGCTAGGCAGGTGATGATGAATCCCTAATTTGTTCCAGATGCCTAGTCTTCCTGCTGATTCCGCAGTTCTTCTCCCGAGTTGGAAGGTACACCCTGACCTGCTACGCGCTGGTACTCATCCTAACAGGACCTGCTACCAATACGCTGAAGAACTCCGAAGTACTGTCGGAGTCCATGGCTTGTAGTCAAGTGAGTTATTTATGACCTATTTTTACCCAACGGATGTGTAGTGTTGCACGAATGGATAGATAAAAAAATGGGTATTTATGAGGAACTCTGAAAGTGGCACCGGAGACTGAAAAGTTGTGCGGAAATCGGTTGTCATGGTATATGGGCACGTGATGCGGAGGAATGAGGAAAATGTCGTGAAGAAAGTTTTGAGTCAAAGTCAAAGTCAAATCATTTATTTCAAAAAGGCCCCTGTAAGGCACTTTTGAACGTCAAAGTTTACAAAAAAATTGAATTGATTCTAGTCGCCCCTTCCAAAAGGTAGTTTTCGTATGGAGAAGAATGGGCAAGAAACTCCACCGTTACTCTTTTAAAATGTGTTACAATATTTTGCATATGTACGTACATTAGTTACATAATTATATGTGAAGACGATGCAAGTAAAAAAACAGTGAATGTGACCAACAGAGTATGAATGTGACCATGTGAAACCAAAGAAACGATGGATGGACAGTGTGGAAGATGATATGGTTAGAAAGGGGGCGACTACCGAGCCTAGATGACGACTAATAGAGAAGTGTGGAAAAAGGGACGTGTTGCGCCGACCACTAATAAATTGGGTTAAGGGCAGGAAAATGATGATTTGTTTTTACCCGTGGCTTCACCCGGGTGAAGGTCGAATAAAAACCCTCTAAAAACCTTCTCCATGCCAAAATACATAAATTTATGTGCCACACTTTATGGTGATCAGTAAAACGGCGTTGGAGATTATCAATCTCATAATTATAATGTAACTAGTATTAACAATTTCTTTAAGGAGGTTTAAAACACGTAGCAATTTATAGAAACTTATATTAATTCGAAAACAAATTTAAAAAATTAAACGCGTTTCGCGGCTTGAGACCAATAATGGCGGGAAAGTTCCACCCTTCCCAAAAACTTCACCGCCAACATTCCAAGTAGCTTCACTTGGTGTTGCCAACACTAGCTTCCGTAGGTAGCTTCACTCGCGTGAATGTCAGAAAATATCCCACGGGAACGTACCTACTTACTACCGGGTTTAAAAGTATCTTGTCTCAATCCAGGTAAACAATGTATTAATTTCGTAATAAATTGTTTTCATAAATGTATTGGTTTACGCGGCGCACGCCGGCTCCCACTTGTTTTTTTCCGACATCTTCAACAATCATCATCATATTTCGGCCAATTAACAGAAAACATTAATGAATTATACATCTAAACCTTCCTCAAGAATTTCTTCGTCAATTGGTTTAAACAGTATGATAATCTGTTCGGTTGTTTTTGAGTTTATCGCGTTCAGACAGACAGATGGGAAGGGGGGACTTTGTTTTATAATAATGTACCCTATAGTGATAGTGATAGGTATCAAATTCATTTTTATATAGGTATTTACCTACCTATATACAGTGTGTCTGGTCACCAGTGTCTGACCCGTTAAGGCGAAGCAATATGATCAATTTCATCGACAAATTCACCATAACAAGGCAATTTTGCCGCTACTGTTTTGAAATGGTTAAGTAAAAAAACAACCAAATTTTTTCACACCCTTTACGTTTCAAATATTTTTTTAAGGTTTTAATGGGAGTTTTTAATAAACCTTTTAGTATGAAACGAACTGTCGAACGAAACCATTTTTATACCTGTGGAACCTCTACATCGGTAGATATTGCAAAATAAATGAACCCACTGTACTCAGTAAAACAAAAATTTAAAAGGCCGCCATTTCAAACCAGAAGGGGTAAAATGGCTTATTATGGTGGATTTGTCGATAAAATTGATCATTTGCTTCGCCTTAACGGGGCGGACACCGGTGACCAGACACACTGTAGATTGTTTTGAAGTATGACTCTCGGCTCATGGGTTATCACTATCAGACATCAAATGAAGATATTTTAAGACATATAGGTACCAGCTAGATGAGCGTCTTTCCTGCCACTCGAACCTGTACCTAACCTGTGTGATTATCTCTTTGCGCCTACACAAATAGGTACTTACTTAGCTTTTCTTATAAAACGATGTACCTAAGTACATAAGAAGATACCCAGACACAAAGGAATAAAGCACAAAAGAGTCCTTAAAAATGTCCACGTTTAAAAGCAAAAGAAGAATTTGTATTCACGAAAAGAAACAGTAAGCTAGACTTCAGAACGTACTCAATACGAGATCGTAATGAGACTTTACCACACGGTCCTTGTAAATATCAAAGTAACGTTTCAGAGCCCTTCGGTACTCCAAAAGAAAGTAAGTTCCTACTCCGACCTACTTTCTTGAGCCGTGTCGGCTAATAGGTACCTACCTCCTTTCTATACATTCACGAGTGGTTATAAGTACCTACGATCACAGTATAATAAAGTAACAGTGTTATATATCATGAAATTACATACGGCCGCTCGGTAGATAAAAACTTCGATACGATAGTGTGTCCAGAGGCGACTTATGACGCTCTGTGTAGTGCCTAGAGCGACAGCAACAGTACATTGCCTGGAACCAGTTTGCAACATTCCGACGGCTCACATCATCTCTTCTCTGATTTAAAAGAGTGTCCGTGGAGTTTCTTGCCCGTTCTTCTCCATAGGAACCTACTACGCTTTGGAATGGGCAACTAGCTTCATCTTTCTGACTGACCGACCCCTTGACAATTCAAGAGTGCCTGTAATTGGTTTATTTGAAATAAATGCTTTGAGTTTGAGTTTTAAGTTCTCATGTCAAATGATGTCGTCGCTCCATATCGATTTTCAGTTCATTTTCCATTTTCAGTTCCGATGCAGAAATTGTAATGGTTTTGTAAAAACGCTGTTACACACTTTTATAGGAATCGTGATTGACTGTTAATTTTCTATTTTTAATCAAAATTTAAAGAAAATTCTTTTTTTGTAGATCCAATAAAGTTAAAATAATAATTCTCAATTGCGGCGATACTCTAAAACCTACTTGATACATATGTAGACACGTTTGATGTGTTTATATAATTATTATAACCCCAAAAAATATAAATAAAAGTTATAAAACTAAAACCCAACTACGACAAAAAATTTGCTAAAAAGGTATAAACAAGACATCACAGACAGACAAATTAAAAATCCGGAGTCTCACGTGTTAGGACATAAATCGAACAGCTAATGTGGGACTACTTACTAATTTATACTGTGGTAAGGGAAAAATTAGTACGAAGTACGAAATCAGTCGACCTTCCACGAAATTAGGCTTATTCAAACGAACAGTAAGGTAGTGATTGTAATTGAAGTTACCTACATACTCGTACAGCGAAAATAAATTAGCCGTTTATTCCGTCGCAAGCAAGAATCAGACTTTTCGGTTGCAGATTGTAAATATAATTTTAGGTGGGTAGAATACCTACGTTTACTGTTGAATGCTAACCTTCAGCTTCCCAATGATCCAAACAATCATTATCATCTTCCTGCCTTTGTCCCATGTTACTTGGGGTCGGGGCGCAAGCGCAACAAATGGCGCAATACGTTTTTTTCTTAAATTATTTCTTGTCAGCTATGCTCAATCATTTACTACTTTTTGATGTGTAACATCTTTTCTCTCGCTTTCCTGCAATCTGTGGGAGTGATTTCGTGAAAAGGGACGGAAGTGTGTAACCGGAAGCAGGGGAAGCGGTGCCAGAGTTGGCCGTCAGGTGGTACCAACCCATTTTCCGAGAGGTTGATACTGTCAGCCAAGATGTCAGATGTGACTATTGTAATTCTTTATTATCATCCTTCACACAATCTTTCTTCTTTCTACTTCTCTTCTTTTCTTTTCTTTGGTCTTCCTTTCCATTCTCCATCCATCAACAATCAACATTTATGAAATTATAACAATGGCCATAACTGCAAAGGGAGCCTGCTATTCATATTTCCCATTCCTGGCAGATCCATCGGTCTACCTACAACTATATAAGGTGGCAGGGACATCGACGCGAAGCCGGTTACTATGGATTCAGTACTGTATGATTCTGAACGGTCCTGCGTTGAAATTTTTCGTCGGTTATAAGTATAAAAGAAATCTGCTGTTTCATAGAAAAGTGAAACAGCAATCTATTTTAGTTATAATGCATTAGAGAGTCTAAGAAAAAATATAAAAAAATATAGTCTAATGATTAGACTATATTTTTAAGCTATTGCATAGCTTTTATCGGAGACTCTGAGCGCGGCGACCGAATGTAGAAATTCCGTAACGAAAAAAAAACCTGACGCGAAAGTTTGTGAGGATGGATGGATGGATGTTTGTTACTCTTTCACGCAAAAACTACCGAACGGATTTTAATGAAACTTTACAGTAATGTGGCTTATATATCAGAATAACACATAGGCTACAATTTATAAAGATTTTATGTGATTTAGCCATAATATAACGATAAGTATCCAGTAAGTCGGAAAAAATCCTGCCCTCTGAGATCTATCTTTGCGTGCGCTGCCTAAACCGCTGGAGTTACATGAAAAGAATGTATTGTGGGGTTGTTTGTCTTAAAGAGTTCTAAATAAAAGTCCGCGACAGCATATATCTACCTTTTATGTGGAAGCCATTATAGCCAAAATAGTGAGCTATAAATACATTTAAATTGAATACTTTTTTTAAGTTGCATATTTTAGAGTATTTAGTTAATTCGTATCAAAATAAATACCTTCATCGCTTTCGGTATTTAATGTAGATAAAATTTGTCTTTTACACTAAGTAATTTGGACTAATATTTTAAAAGTTAGAACGATAAGAATGACCTGCGATGAGTCGACGGCGGGCGCGCAGAACGAGGGTGGAGGGGCGGGATAGGCAATGACGCGCGATCGCCGAGTGCGCGACCCGAACGCGGGCAGACGCGTGAGGGCAGACGTCATTGACGGTTGTGTAAATTCTGCGATTTAGGGGGGGGGTATAGGGGTATTTTTTAAAAAAAATATTTTAAATCAACAATATTATCTTCTTATTTTTGAATATATGCTATGCAATAGCTTTACCGCGGCAGTCCTCGAGTGCCACACGTATTTTTTTTATATTTTTTCTTTGTTCCTCTCAAATAGAGCACCTGCCATCTAATCTCTTCACACCCTTTCTTGACTGGTAGAGAATGCCTAAGGCATTAAGTCCGCCTTTGTACTTTTTTGAGTGTGAAAAGTTTAATAAAAATAAATAAATACCGTATAGGTGTAAATCTGTGTGTAAATCTTAAATCGTGGGGTGCTAAAAATACCCCAAACTTTTTAGTGCATTTAGTTTTTCATCCTATAAAACATTATCTCCAGTATTCGAAGGGTGTCGCGGTCGCTAGACACCAATAAATTATGAAACTTGGAATTTGGAATATAACATGTTAGGTGCTTAACCTCATAACTCAAGTCTAGTCTGCTGTGCTCAAAATATAATGTAAAAGGTTTAGCATTATTGAGATTTACAACTGTCTGCGAAAATATTTTCAAACTGAAAACTATCGGTCAGTTATAGGCATCGGCTAACTTCTGTTGGTATACAGGATCAAATTAAATTAGCTAGAGAAACTACACGAACGTAATGGGTATAGATAGGTATCTAAACAAAATAAAAGACAAAAAAAAGATTCGATCATAAAAAAATTGGGGTCAATGACATTATGTATTACAGTTTTTTTTGTTTTCTTGACAAACATGATGAGGAATGATATCTAAACATGATATATTGACGTGACCAGCGCTGGGGTGTGTCTCGCATAGGATCGCAGCCTTATGCTGAGCGTTGGCCGTTTTGCGTGGATGTGACGCATATTTTCCCTCAACTTGTTAATTTTTTTTATTTTGTGTTCCTTCTTTTTTATTTTTATTTAATAAATAATAAAAAAACAGATCTTCACAACTGATACTTCAAGTAAACTACACTACCAGCAGTCTTGACCCCCAAAAAAAATCATCAAATCATATTTATTATTGATATATGTTTAGGTATCAAAAGCCATCACGTCTGTTGAGTTTCACTAGCGATTTTAATTTGAACCCGTATAAACGGTTAGCCCACCTAAGGGTTAGTGGACACCACTACCCTTGGACATCTGCAATACCAGCCGGTCGATTCTGTAAAAATATCACCGTGAAACTTAGGTGAAGTGAGCTCTCAATAGTGCTAATCCCTAGCATCCTGCCGGTCTATTTGTGACAGTGACAGTTCACTTCACGCTCACTTCACCTAAGTTTCACGTTGATATTTTTACAGAATCGACCGACAGGTGTCCCTGGGGCATTTAACCGCTAGAGTCCACCGTACCGGAAACGCCGCGCGTCGTGACAGATTTATGACCGCACTCAAATAAACAAAACAAAACACTCGGGGTTTTTTATTACGTCTACCGTCTTATCGTTAATTGGTTTGGGTTCGTGTTTAGACAAAGGATTCTTTGTATTGCTTAGAATCTTAGAAGTGTGCGAACGCTAGTATTGATAAATAAACATTGTTATCGGCAGTTCTTTTGTTCATTGTTATGAAGATTCCTGATAAAACTTCTATTCCAATTTACACTAAATTTTGCAGGGTACATTATGAATAGACAAGTTATCTAAAACAGCGTTTTTTTACAGACAAACATAGAAAATTAAAACACAAAAAATTACGACTTTTGAGTAGGTATTAAAATAAAATATGTCTCATGCATGTGCCAGCAGTTGCACCGCCAACCATACTCTTCAAACTGGAATACAGTGACACTGCTTGAAATAGGTTTAGAGGTAGTACCTCCCAGGATGAGCTTCTTCACAAAGAATATTATCTACTTACAAGCGGTCCCGACAGACGTTTTCCTGGCAGAACAGGTCCACCTACCAGGTCCAATAATAATTGTGAATCTAAACCATCCAGGGACTAGAAACACGACCACGACCTCAAACACGCACAATTTTTTTTATTATAATCGGTCCAGCCGTTTAGGAGGAGTTCAGTGACCTACAGACGTACAGAAGAATTATATGTATACTTAGATAAAGATTACCGTAACAGTATGTATTAACAGCGTTAAAAAAAAACTAACGAAATTACAAAACCAGAAAGTTTTTACAAAAAAAAACTTACTGTACTTACCTCTATTTTGCTGACCGATCTTCTATCTTCAGGAACAAATAAAGACAAGCGTACACCAACTGAACGATGTGATGAAGAAACCGATCAACGCAATGAAGGACTCTCTAAAGCGGATGGTAGACCAGCTGAAGGTTATCATTGCGAAGCTGAAGGAAACTCTGATAAGGCTCGATCGATTAGTGCTGAGTATCGGTGAGTTTATAAAGCTGGGATTTGAATAGGAAACAATTGAAAATCACTGGGTAGAATTTAAACGAGTGACTGTAAATTAAAGTTTTAAGTGACAAAAATAATTAATGTACGTTATAGTAGTATTACTAAGTGAGCGACTGACTGCGAGTAACAAAAAACAGAACAGCAACTTACAAACACTAATGTGTACAATTCAATGTCTACTCGCGTTCGCATTGTCACGCAGCTTTTTGACGCGAAACATGTTTGACGTTTCATATCTCTTGACATGTTTTACAGACAAATTGCTTATCAAATAGTTTCTAACACTAACTAAACACAAGCTATTGACAAGTTTAGAGACGCAAACAAACAACAGTGCGAACTCAAACGTGACAAATCTCTTTAGATAAAACATGTCTCTTGAATATGTTTCGTGCAGTGCGAACGCAAATTCAACAAAACAAGTTATGAGATTTGTTTTATGTAACAAGTTTCGAAACATCTACATGTTGAATGTTTTCTGGTGCAAACGTATAGTTAGACAACACACAGCAAACGTATAGTTAGACAACACACAGATCTGTTTTGGTGTGATGCTTCCAGTTTCAAGTAACAATATTGTTGTCTCGTCAGCACACAGCTTTTCACAATTCTCAGTAAATAATTATTCGATCGAATGTGCGTCATGTGTACATTCTCATGCTTTGATAGTTGGCTATCATTCTGCATGAATATATAATTGAGAGGAATTCCAGTAACTGTAAGTTCAATCATAATGTTTATTTGAATAAAAGCAGAAAATATGGCAAACGGAATTTCGAGATCATTCCACACACAACAAAAAAAAAAACGATTAAACATATTATTTTCTTTCTTAACCACCATTCTATGAGATGCCCCTTAGCGTTTTTACACAGAACGTGAGACAATTATAATTCTTCACTCCCTAGAGCGTAGCTGATACTAGGCGCAAAAAGACGGTCCTCGCAACGTTCTGAGTAAAGCAACGTCTTTGACCATCTGTTTCTTTTATTATTTTAATTTTTCTCACAGACACGTTCTTTGAGACTAAACTCTATTCCATTTTTCAGCCAACACCATCCAATCCTCCTTCTCCTGGCTGCAATCAGTAACTGACACATGCAACGCCCAGCTTGGAACTCCCTACGACCGCTGCTGCAATGCAATACAAGACGGGTTCGCCCATTGTCAGAAGACCTTGGGTGCTAATGGCTCAGTGCTCTGCGACGTGGCATATGTGGCCCAAGCTGCTTGCTATTCAGTGAAGCCTTTTCAAGCGTTTTGCTATTCCACCGATTTTATGGATGAAGCCATTTTGGCTAGCGTTAAGAAAAGTAAGATTAACATTTAGATATTTTTGTTTTGGATTTGTTTAAAAATTGTAGTCATATTATATCTTTTATTTAAGTAGATAATTTTAAGAATAATTAATATGACGTTTAATACCCTGTCGTTATTTAACCAGTGAGAAGAAAAAGGCAACGATTGAACTACATAGAACAGGCGATCTGTTCTGTAAATATATGTATATCACCGCGAAAACTTTCGTGAAGTGAGCTTGAAGTGAACTGTCAATAGTGTCAATCCCATCAGGCGGAATGACAGCTCACTTCATTTTATTTATTTATTTTATTATTTATGTACACACAGTAAAATACATAGAGATACGACATAATTATAATTTGAGTACAAAGGTACTAATTATAGTACAAAGGTTCATCTAAGTTGTCACACACTCAAATAGCAATTAGCCCTAAATTCACTATTCAGTTACCTGCGGATGATAGTTCATTCATAATACGAACGGTTATTATGTAGCTACAGCCTCAGATTAATACACGTGGAACACTCCGCAGTTTAGGTATGAAGATACAAGTATGCGGCGGGCTCGACTTGTCGGGCCAATTCAGTGAGTGTAACGTAGTCAGAAGATTAAGAATTATGCGATAAAAAGAGAGGTAAATTCTAAGTGAATATAACTGTAGGTAATTAGCGCTGTGTGATCTGAATTGCATTTTATTGTCTCGTAGCAAGAGTCGTTTTTTAATTAAATGGTTTTGCTGAGTGTCCTATCTGTATTAATCTGTGCTACAGCTTTCAACAAACGGTCGAAGGCTGTATCTAGCTAATATCTGCCCGTGACTCGACTGAAATTCATCGCATTCCAGGCATTCGAGTTGTAATTTAGATAGGAATTTCCACTTAACCACAATCAGAAATGTACAGGGTTAAATTAAGCCGTAAATACGTTAGTGGTACGCCATTATGTGTGTCTGACGATTTAATAATGCAATCCTGAACAATTTAGAGTTCACTTTAGTTTATTTAATACAGATCTTCATGTCAGTCTCACTCTCAATGTCACATCACTTATGGATAAGACGGAAACATTAAAGAAAGTCAAAAAAATTACGAACATATAAAAAATTGAATTGAATAACTAATATTGCCGTTTGTATTTTTCTGATGCACCATAATTATGTAGGAACACAATCCTCCCGCACCGTACGTATAAAATTTTCCATCTACATAATATGTAATACGCTTTGGCTGTATCTGGGATCCTGGAATATCTTATTCACTTTCAGAACTAAGAAACTTCACCGAGCACCTTAGAGCGATGTTCCACGTAGAAGTCCACATCCACCACTCGTACTCCTACAGTAGCAACAACAGTCGCTCCGCCAGTCAGGTCGCCGCTGGCATTGTCACTGAGATCAGAAACAGAGCTGATCCGTTGCTGACCTGGCTATCTTGGAGCTCCTGTGTCACTAGCTTGTTCTTACTGCTCATCATATTCAGGTAAGAAAGAAGAAAGAAAGAAAGAAAATACGTTTATTTGCGGTACACATGACGCAAAGAAAGAACAAAACACAAAAATAAACAATTTGGGGGAAAATATATGTACATCCACGCAAAACGGCTATCGCTCAGCATAATGCTGCGACCCTATGCGAGACAGAGCCCCAACGCTGGTTTTCAGCGACAGCCGGCGTTGACGTGATGACGTCAACCGGTGCAGGTAAATTAGTTATTAATCTGTCAGAAGACACTATGCCTTTGCAGAGTACGAGGAACACTGTTTCACCGTAATACAGTTGATACTTGCACGGAGAACAAGGAGAATCAGTTCCGTACTAACAACCATAATAAGTACCGATACACACCAAACCAAATAGTACCTAGAGTTCACTGCTTATTGGCAACTTGATTTGAAATGTGCGTTGACTGTTATATTCATTTGACAAATTGTGTTTTTAGGGTTCCTTACCCGAAGGGTGCCAAACGGTACCCTATTACCTACTTAGCCTCCGCTGTTCATCCGTCTGTCTGTCTGTCGGCGGACTGTATCTAATGAACAGTAATAGGTAGACAGTTGACATTTTCACAGATTATGTATGTCTACAACAAATTGTGGCGGCATCTACATCGCCACATGCGAACTACGCATCAAAGACCTGACGTCTCACAACATCCTTACGTCACTCAAATCCTGCATCGCGCAATTAGAGTTTACCGCGCGGTGGACATATACAAGCTCCCGACTTCAACCTCTGGGCAGTTGCCCGCCAGACATGACACCCATCTGGTCAGAGGATCCTCCCTTTTCTATGGTGGATGAGTGAACTTTACACCCTGTTCCTCATACCCCTAAAAAATAATAAATTTAATAATTAAAGGGGGCACACAAGCTACGTTTTTTTTTTTGGGAGGTTTATTTACGATGCGGAAACCTTCGTGTGCAAGTCCAACACGCACTCGGCCGGTTTTATTGTTAATTCCACCTTATGTAGTAGTCTAGTTGCTCCGCTAGTCAAGTCGCTGCCGGCATTGTCATTAGTTAGACCAAGCTATACCTTTCTTTCGCTGGTTGCGCAGGTCCAGTCGTTGGTATGCCGAGCTTGTGTGATGCCTTTGGACTTATTGAAACAATTCCAAGCGTCTATTTTAATAAAAAATCATAATAAATCATCTTTGCAAAATACGTTATTAGATTACGCAATGTAAATACCAATCTTTCCTACTTATTGCAGAGCAAAATACTACCAACATATGTATGAAACTCGCTCCCGATTCGACAATCGTTACGTCACGAAAGAATTACAGGCGTTGGATCTAAAGAGACAACAGCAAGGAAGAGAGACGGTCCTGCCTTTGAATAAAAGAGAGCGTGCTAAATATATCACAGTAAGATTATTTGCTTGTTTAAAAGTCGATAAAGTGATTGAAATTACATTATTAAATTTACGTTAATGCTTAAAACAGAATTAAGAAATTCTTTATCCTTTAAAACAAAAGGATTATACGGAAAACTGAAATAATTGTATCCCTGTATTCAGACATGCGTCGAGCTTATTAGCAGTTTCAAGTGCACTGTTTATTACGTATTGATCTTCTCAAAATAACATGTAGCTCTATCATTACGCACTATTTTAATCTTAATTAACTCTAAAAGTGTTAAAAAGAGCCCTTAAAAAGGAAATGGTTAATATTATTTTGGGTTGTTGCTTAAATTTCATACGTCAATATTTTACATAGACGATGTCTTAACAGTTGTATTTTTCACAGACATCATCATTTCGTCTCGTGGCTTCCGAGAAAGTGTACCTGAATCGTTCAGCAGTCTTCATGGCTATAACTACCTTTAAGCTGCTGATACATATGGTGGCTGACTATAGTTTGTATTGGGTTTTAATGACCATACGGTACCATGGGCGGTTTCAGTCGGATATGATGCGTGAGTTTCAAATTTTTTATTTACTACTATAATCTAAGCTTATAGAACATGATGTAATAAAAAATGCTCTTTTCAGCGGGAATACCTTACTCAGGAGCCCATGTATCTGGCAGTGGTTTTGTAGCAAGACTATTCAGTGCTATCGTTGGAATCTTGGACATACCGCTGTCCTTTCCAACACCTTCACCCATATCCTGCTTACCAGATCCTTATCCACCTGATTTGAGACGTTATACCCAGATTGGTGTCCTCATTTTCCTCCTATGGTTCTTCGCTCTCTTCGAACCTTACGGTCTTCGTCTACGTCATCTGATCATGGGACACTACAGACCTGAACGAGCTAAAGCAAGAGCAACATGGCTGTATAACCATATATTGAGGACCAGAGGTAAGTTAATATCGGCTTTGCACATAAGTATTTCGTAAAATTATTACTTATTAATATATTTTATAGTTTAACAACTAAGTTATCAAATTAAAGCCTCTCCCACTCCTTCTCTTCCTCTCTTCTACTTTGCTGAGCCCGACAGAGTCCACAATAAGCATCATGTCTTTGTAAACCTACCACCTTGGTTCACGTTGTGGAATGAAATATATATATTATTGAGTGTATATTGAGTATTTATAGCTTTTGTCAATTCATATCGCCCATCGTCTTTTGTCATAGTCTACATTTATTGATTTAAAACTAATACAGTTGACTGATTTTCAGGTAGTTTTATGAAATTTGCTAGAAGAAAACTACATCGAGAGTACAAATATTCATCAGAAGCGTCGCTTACATTTCGTCAATGGATGACTGATCATGTTCCGTATGTATAAGTAGTATAGTGTCTGTGTGTGTTTTAATATTTTTAACAGCAGTTCAAAAATGTTATGATTCTTCTTCAAATTGTGCAATTGTTCCTATTTAAAGTATGTATGTTAAGAGAAGAAAAAGAGAAATGAACCAAAATAATAAAAGAGCGGTTCCCAAGGGATGGACAAAGGAGCAAAAGACGAGAAGAGAATCGTTGGAAAGTTGACGTCAAAACACTAGCTGGTCTAAAGTGGATTCAGGGGGCGAGAGACAGAGAGATATGGAATTCTTTAGAGTTTTTGTAGAAGGACAACCGAACGCTGATATTTAAAGAAATTCATTTTCTGTAGCTTATAATATAGAAGGGTTATTTTATTTAATTTATTTATTAAAAAATATGTTTTAGTTTTCAGTGCCTCAGGTCCTTGATTGGATTGGGTCCATCGCAACAACATTGCTTAATGTGTGGAATTACTTCTTCAAGCGATCCTGACTCTCGCCTGACGAAGTTAGCCTAGATTTTATCATGAACCTTTGTAGATCATTTGTTTATTTTATCTGGTTTTCGTTACCCATGTACATAGATCATTAGGTGTCAAGATTTGAGAAATATTGAGATTTGCATGGTTTTTTTTTCTGTTTCGTTTGGTTATTTTTTATGTCGCCCCCATGCGCGCTAGAGGCCCATGCCTCTGACTTCATTACACATGTCGTCGAGAAGTATCTCTCAGGCATGCCAGCCGGGATCTTCACGTTGTTTTCCTTCACCGTTTTTGAAGCAAGTAATAATTATATAATACGCACACGAGTCTAAAAGTTGTGAAAGGTGGCGTGCCTTGGGTTCGAACTCAAGACCTATGATTTTTGGCAGTGCGCCGGTCACACCACTAGGGTATCACTGCTGTTGATTTGCATGGTAATTTTAAATAATATTTAATCAATCGGAGTACAAAGCTGTAGGTCATTTATAATAATCAGCCCATACCCATACGTTTCTCATTAATATTGAGCTTACTCAGAAACACTTAACAATGAACCACCATCGTCATCCTTTACAATATGTAACTGAATTAATTAAAGTACTTTGTTCAGAAACGTTTACTGAATCGATTTCTGTAATTTTTAATATACGTTGATTTTTATCCCAGAAATAATTACCTAAAACTACTCGTATGTAAATTACAGTCACACTGCCACTGTATCGTCAAATCAAACCAAAATGGACGAAGTGCCTACGCTAGACCGATAAGCGTGTGCGAGCGTAGATTTGTAATGTGACCTCAATTTTCTCCTACAATTAGTGTATCTAATATAAATATACAAAATGAATAAATAAATATACAAAAATACAATAATGTTTTAAATATAATAATTAAAATTCAGTGTACCTATGTATTATGATTATAACATAATATTCTAATCAGGGTATTTGGTGGTGTGCGTTAATTCCGGGACATGTTGTATTACCGAGCTTAGAAAATTGTTGATGTTTGTATTGTTGAATGCATAATCCTTGACCAAATAATATATCAAAAAATCTTCTTTGTAGATGTCAAACCTCTGGCTGTCCAGGTGTGTTCTGCATCAGCTGTTTCACAGACATTGGTGAGCTGTGTACCATATGCATGTCACCAGTCGACTATGGTGACCTAAGTGATGTCAGCTTGGAAAAGTAAGTTCATAAAGCCCTCTGCGTAGAAAATATTGATCGGTTAAAAAAAATCGTTGTTTCATTCAAAGGATTTTTTTTTGGTTTTTTTGCACCTTTGAATGAAACAACAGTTGTTTTTTTACTGAATCAAATGTATGGAACAGCGGACTTTTTAATGTGTAACATCTTTTCTCTCGCTTTCCTGCAATCTATGGGAGAGATTTCGTAAAAAGAGACGGAAGTGTGTAACAGGAAGCCGGGGAAGCGCGCGCTATTTGATTTGACCAATGAGCATGCGCGGTCCTAGATTTAGCCGTCAGATGGAACAACCCATTTTCCGAGAGGGTTGGTACTGTCAGCCAAGATGTTAGATATTACTTGTACATCATAATTATGCGGCTACTGCAAGGCACGATCGTTTTTTTTTATAACGTTCAAGAATTTCGACTCTGGTGGGTCTAGAATCATGTAAGTACTGTATTCATGGTAACGTTTGCGAGTCGATATCCCTTACTTACACCCTATATAGAACGAAATGCGAAGAAATTCTTGTGATGTTGATATGAAATTATTTATTGTTAGAGGTTCTTCTGATGATAGCGACAGTGATGGTGATGCCGGGTTAGGTGGAGGAAGAATTTATGAAAACGTAAGTGAACTAAATTTTAATTATAAATGTAACAAAATATATATATAAACTTTTGTACAATTTACAGATAAAATTACATTCAACTACTGAAAGCAATCGTACAATTAAATCAGCAGGAAGTAAAGATGAAAATCGAAGGTGGAGTTTTTTTACTAAAACCACCGGTCCTAGAGGACTACTAGATACAATAGCTTTGCTCCATACCGGTACTTATAAAAACAAACGAACCGTTTTCACTACTTTATTGCTAAAACAATTTCGAAACATGAAAAGGAATATGAAAAAACGTTGTCGGGTTAAGAAAAATACGGTAGATTGGGTTACAAAACTTACTCGTGAAAATATGTTCAAGGATTTTTCCAAAAGAGAAAATCACAACTATTATTCAAATTGTTATGAAATTGAAGAATATGGAAAATTTGACGAAGTCACCAATAGAAGAAAGTCTATCGGAGTTAATACTGATAGAAATCGTGGTGTTTTATTAAATATGCTGGTGAACAGTTTTACTAGGCGAAGATTCAAACAATCGCATACCAAACATAAGAAAGCCAAGCCAGAACTGAAACAATATAAACGGAAGAAGGAACACGCTAAAGCAGAAAGTAGCAAAAAATCATTATCCTCAACAAAAACGTTTCACGAACACTATTTTACAATACGTCAAAGGAATTTGAAGAACATTGTAAGAACTAAGAAAGACAGTAGAACGCACGATAAAAGGAAAGGATATGAAGAACTCAAAGGTATTATGAAATCAATCGGGAATTTCCTAAAAAGTAATGAGATCAAAAATAATATGTCATATCAAAATCACGACAATGCACCAAATAATTGTCCTATTCAGAATAGTAAGAAAATTACTAAGGCTCCAAATAAAACTTACTTCGGAGAACAGAAAAATAAGAAGAAATGTACAAAAGGCAATAAACCAAAGATACCTAGGAAACAGAAGGACGACAATAAGATTAAAACGAAGAACTCCCGCCACAGATTTGCAAAATTTCATCAATTCTTCTCTAACCACTGGAATAATTTCAAATGCAGTATAATGCCTGGTAAAGCACAAAACAGATCGAATATTCCAATTCCTAACGAGAAAAGGAACCATAAACGTAGGAAGAAAAGAAAAATTGGCGTTGATTTGAATGAAACCGATATCGAAGATTGTTTTGCTAAGAAAGATAATAAGTATACAAGAAACCTTAGGTTATCTGCGTTTTTAGCTGAATTGGAATGGACTAAAAGAGATTATAGAAAGGAAAAAGACATTGGCAAAGGACACGATTCTTTTTTACATACGCGGGCGCCTGCTGGTACTAAAATAGTAGGTGTAAGTAAATCATAGCTGAATAGACTCCGCGGATACTGTTATACAGTATAACAGTAGGTATCCATGGAAACAGCTTTTGTGCCCTCGCACTCTTTATTCTTACTTATCAAGTATAATAAAAACAATATAAACTTTATTTCGAAAACCCCTTTTCAGATGGTGCAGCTAAAGAATTTGCCGTTCCAATGGCGCGAAGCTCCGGAAAATGAATTCTACAACGGCAAAGACAAAAAATGTTTATGTGTAAAAAAACAGTCGACTACTAGACTATTTGTGACTTTATCTAAACGTAAGTATGTAGGAACAACTACTACTTTGAAGAAAGGAAAAGATAACATACCATCACGCCTGCAATCCTCAAAGGGTTACGCACAGAGGTGTCACCCACATTTCCAAGCCCCATGTAATAGGGGGCGAGCGTATTGCCATCAATCGGGCACAAATCCAGACTTCGAGCTGCTACTGAAAAATTCTAGTTGGAAAAACCCAATCACACTGTGCCCGACCTTGCCGCCACTCGAACGAGTCATTTAATTTTTTTATTAAAATACCTAATTACAACATACAAGAAAGAGAGTCCCGAGATGACTTTAGACATGTACCATGAGGTCTAGTTCCTGATGACACAGGAACAGATTACCGGGGATGAGCTTGGGGGAGGACTTTGCCCGGCAGCTAGACAGCAATGGCTTAAAAAAAAAGTTTACATGCCTAATCATATCTTGATAAAGAAAAGTGAAGCGCAAGCGGCAGTGCTGTCGCATCACTACCGGTCCCCATACATTTATATGAAATTATATTCCGAGCATGGCAGCAATGCCGCGACAGCACTGCTGCGTGCAGTGGGGTTCGGAATTATACATTTTCAAGTGTTTTCAGAAAAACTCTACGCCAAGAAAGCTCTGGAGAGATTTCGTAATAAAGTCAACACGCTGCCAGAGTCACCTTCTTCAAGCTTGGTGAACAGGGTGATGAGCAGCGTGAGTGCTGTGCGAGGAGACAGTCCTTTCAATCGTGGTAAGAGTGGTTCAATTATAGTCAGAATATTTCATTCTTCTTCTTTTCGTGTGGTTAGTGACTAATCTGAAGGCCAATTCTCGTACTTATAAACGTCAAACTTGTCACAAATTTTGGTAAATTGGATTGTATTTTTGACAGATTGCGAAAGTGATGCGAATGTGAACGCTCTTAAAAATTACGGGAATTGTCCCTCTGCAGCTCTGGTGTCGTAAAGCCGCCCATGGGCCCTGACTTGTCTTCACATGCTGTCGCGAAATATCTCTCAGGCATGCCGGTTTCCTCACGATGTTTTCCTTCACCGTTTTTGAAGCAAATGATTATACAATACGCACATTGAATCCGAAAAGTCGGAGGAATATTTCATTGAGTTCGTTTAATTACCATCTATACAGGGTGGCACGGATATCGACGCGAAAACTGCTACCATGGATTCAGTACATGATTTTGGAGCCCTCTGCGTTGAAATTTTTCGTCGGTTATAATAAAATAATCAACTGTTCCATACATTTTTACCGCGTACTACGCGATTGTGATTGCACTTTTTTATGAAACGGTAGATTTTTTTTTTAAATAACCGACACGAATTTCAAAAACGCCCCCCTAACACGCGCACCTTGACCCCCCCCCCCCCCTTCCCTAGATCCGGGGCTGGCAGTCCCCATGGCTGCATTTTTTGCCCTCCCGTTGTCATATCATGGTAGCCATGTTCAGTTACTCGTTTTACAGATAGTTCGATTTGCATTTCAAAACGGGCGAGTATCTATAGGACATTTAATCAAGGATTGAACGAACATTCCGAGTAAGTCATATTTATTGCAAATAATATAAGATCACGGCTGTACTCCCCGAAGGGTCACGCAGAGGTGTACCTGCAGTACACTCACATTTCGCCAGTAAAGTTGAAATTCTATAAGTAATGGTCACACATCGCTATTCGTGTTCGCGTATTCGTCTTATTTGCCCAAATACGACGATGTGAAGCTACTTTATTCGTCTATATTTGCCTATTTTTACGAATAAAGCTTCGTGCAGACCAGCGCGACGCGACACCGGTTATTGTTATACCGTCAAGTTTTCTTAGAAATTGTACCTATTGTTCGTGTCGCGACGCAGCGTCGCGTCGCGCTGGTCTGTATGAGCTTTAAGACGAATACGCAAATACACGATCACTCGTATCTGTTGGTTGTCGATTTTTGGTCACATATCAAAGGATTGCAAATATACCGAATAAGTTCGTTTACCGTACACATAGAAAGAAAAAAGAAAAGAAAATACGTTTATGTTTATAATGGTACACATGACGCAAGGAAAGAACAAAACACGAAAATATACAATTTGGGGGAAAATATGCGTCACATCCACGCAAAATGGCCATACATAGAGTGCGGTATTTTATGTACGCATTACATGTTGGTGATTAATAACTCAGAGAAAATAATAAGTCGTCAACACGTCCATCTTTACGTTAAGATTAGCAAAAAGATAGCAAAAATTTCTTGAATCGGCATAAATTCGCTGTTCATGACGATGTGTGGACGGCGAGTTCGAGTTATTCGGACTTCTACATTATATAGCCGAATAAAACAAGGTAAAAAAGGCGAATACCGAATAGCGATGTGTAATGCCACCATAATAAAATAAGTATCGAAGTCAAAATATTATTGATAATTTTTGTTTTCAGCATTTTCGACACTGACTTGCTATTTAAAAATGCTAATTACGGCGGTTTGATGCAGGTAAGAATTTAATTCACGTTAATGTTAACGACTTTTATCAAATAAATTTTGTGACGACGAGTAATCTACATTCTGCAGTGGCTTCATGGCTTAGGCGAAAGAAGAAACAGAAATAATAAAAAGAAAAGACAAAGCAGATCGATACAAAGATTACACTTTCAATTCAAATCCAACAAAAATGAAGTTCAAAATAAGTATTCTATTTAGCTATTTTCACCCTTGACTCACATGACGTTTGACTTCGGATATTTAATTTGTGAAAACTGCCCATTTTATTGCTAACTGTAATTTTTTTCAAAATCTGTGAATGCAGATCGAAATCTTTCAAAAAGTTTAGTCAGTCTCTTCCTGTAGCTACAACGCTTAAGGTAGCTGTCCTTGTCCCATCTCAAATATCCACTCTGTATAATATTTAAAATGCGAAAGTGAGTTTGTTTGTTTGTTACGCTTTCACGCTAAAACGGCTGAACGGATTTGGATGAAATTAGTCATGTGGGTAGACTATAACCTGGGTTAGGACACAGGATACTTTTTATCCCGATATTCTCACGGGATCGAGACTTATGCAGGTGAAACCGCGGGGCGCAGCTAGTAGGTAACTTTATAAAACATTATCTTGTTATTCAAGGTTCCTACCGAGGAGATAAATTCACACCTTCTGAAGGAAATCTCCGACGGAGACATCTCGTCTTTTCTAAGAAAAGAAATCAGTGAGTATTTGTAAACCCTTAAATCATCATGAACTTATTTCGGAGTCTGCGCATTACTTCTTTTAGGCAATGTTTACACACGTCGTTAAACTGAGTAATTTTTTTTATTTTTTTTTTATAGATTTAAAATTTTATGGATACAAATAAAAAACATACAAAAAGAAAGGAATAACACAATACTACAAAGTGAACATTTTCTTTAATTTTGTTTCGAAAATCCTTGGTTTTTTATTTTCTTTTTTTTTCTCAAAAGCAAATCAAATTCAAAATATTTTATTTCATATAAACCTACAAGGGCACTTATACTTATACGTCACAAGCTAGGTGCACGGTTCCAATTGGTCGTTTCATAAGGAGAATGGCCGGCAATAAACTCGACGGTTACTTCTTTAAAAAATACAATATTTTCAAATAACAATGTTAATAGGTATTGGAGGACAGTGTAGGCCTTCCAACAAGTACCAGGTACTTAACAAAATAGAGAATGGTCAACAAATCTACAGTCCACTAAGCCTACTACCTACAAAAAGAAAAAAAAAAAGAAAAAATAGAAAAGAATATATTATATTCTTTTCTAGGTTATAATAGGTTTTTATTTTTGATTATTTTATTTATCTTTTTTACATTATATTGGGTCCCCACCTATGAAATTGGCGTTTTTTTCTCACAAATAGAGAACCTTGTCACTTCTATGAATTAAAATATTCATCAATTGCTTGGTATTATATCGAATAATGACCATCATAGACAACTACCAATAGTAAAAAAAAACCTTATTACTTATAGTTTATAAACATAAAAAATACCTTAAAAATGACTCCTCATTTTGTTAGCCGAAATGACCACTATTTGTTTTAATTTAGCCAAAACTTATTTTTGTCGCTTAATCTAGTGGCATATTACGTTATCTTAGTTTTTAAACATTAGCGCATAAAAGTTTTAAAACATTAGTGTCCATGGTTGTTATATAAATCAAGAAACTGTTAGTATGAAAAAAGCAACTTCTTTAAAATTCTCCATACAAAACGCTGATTTCATAGGTGGGGACCTAATATAAAAGATAAATTAAAAAATAAGAACCTATTTAAACCAAATTACTTGATTGCCATTACAACTGTAACAAAACTGAATAATTATCATGTACACAAAAGTCACTAACAAAGAGTTGAAATTAAATTGTAGGTAAGTATAAAATGTCAAAGGACAATGCAACTTTTCCTTTGACCGCTGGCCCAAAAAAATGAAACCTGTTGTGCATAACTGAAACCTATGCCAAACGTTAGTACTAATCATCCATAACAACTTTTACTATGGGGACAAATAAATCTATCCCAGTAAAAAAAATATACAGGATAACAAACGTTTTGAAAAAGTGTTGATGTTTATATCACTTACTTATAGGTTTTGTTTGTTTTAAACATTTAAAATATCGCCAATTGTAAACATATGGACAAATAGGATGTAGGATAGGGTATTCAGAATTCAAACCTTATTACTTATAGTTTTATAAACATAAAAAATACCTTAAAAATGACTCCTCATTTTGTTAGCAGAAATGACCACTATTTGTTTTAACTTAGCCAAAACTTATTTTTGTCGCTTAATCTAAGTGGCATATTCGTTAACTTAGTTTTTAAACATTAGTGCATAAAAGTTTTAAAACATTCGTGTTCATAGTTGTTATTATCCATACAAAACGCTGATTTCATAGGTGATGGGGACGTATTATTTATTTAGATTTAAAGATATTTATTTGCCATAAGAACTATATAACAGTTCATTTATAATGAGATATAGAGTTATTTCTAAATAATAAGTATAATTAAGTCATATAAAAATCGACTCTTTTTTAAAACATTTCTTACCCTACCTCTGTCGAGTGGTCGAGGCCTATTTGACGGACAGGGCCGTCATCTACCCCGATCACCACGGAGAGTGGAACCGGCGAGAGATGTTGTGCGGTGTCCCACAGGGATCGGTCCTGGGGCCGCATCTGTGGGACATCGGCTACGACTGGGTGCTGCGCGCCGACCTCCCTAGTGGCGTCAGCGTAGTGTGCTACGCTGACGACACGCTGGTCCTGGCGCAGGGGAGGTCGCACGAGGCGGCGGCCGAACTGGCGACACGCTGGGTTGCGATAATCGTTGATAGGATCCGGCAATTGGGACTCGAGGTGGCCTTGCACAAGTCCGAGGCCATGTGTTTTTATGGTCCTCGGAACGCGCCACTGTCGGGTTCCCGGATAACGGCAGGAGGGGTTCACATCGGTGTCGAGTCGACGATGAAGTACCTGGGACTCGTCCTCGACAGCCGGTGGAACTTCGTGGAGCACTTCCGACGTTTGGCTCCCAAACTGCAGAGGGCAGGGGCTGCTTTGAAGCGGCTTCTGCCCAATCTAGGGGGTCCAAACGCCTCCTGCCGGAGGCTCTACGCGGGGATCGTGCGGTCCATGGCCCTTTACGGGGCACCGGTGTGGGCGCGTTCATTGAGGCTGCGACCAGCCCAGCGGTTGAACGCGTCCCAAAGGGTCATGGCCATCAGGCTGGTACGAGGATACCGCACGGTCTCCCGTGAGGCGGCGAGCCTCCATGACGGACTACCGCCATGGGATCTGGAGGCAAAAGTCCTCGCGCACATGTGGGAGTTGCGCGAGGAGGCGAAACGCCGGGGCGTAACTCCGCTGCCGCGAGAAATCGCGGCACAGCGGACAGAGCTCCGGCGGGATCTCATGGCGGCATGGAGAGTGCGATTGTCGCAACCCAGCGCTGGGCACGCCACAATTGTGGCGATAAGTCCCCTCTTTGAGGAGTGGCTAGAGAGGCGCCACGGCGTCCTCACCTTCCGCCTGACGCAGGTCCTCACCGGACATGGTTGTTTCGGGAGGTTCCTGTTCAGGATAAAGCGGGAGGAAACGCCCGGCCGTCACCACTGTGTGGATCGCCCGGAGGACACGGTGGAGCATACGGTGGAAGTCTGCCCAGCCTGGGCGGAGCACCGCCGTGTCCTCACGGAGGCGATCGGCGGCGGCGATCTCTCGCGTCCGGCCCTGGTTCAGGCCATGGTCCGGAGTGAGAGTGCATGGGAGGCCGTCACCTCCTTCTGCGAAGCAGTAATGCTCGCGAAGGAGGAGGCGGAGCGCGCGAGGGAGAGGCAAAATGCGCCCCCTCGCGCCCCTAGTCGCCGCAGGAGACGCCCCGGGCGTCGGGAGTCGCGAGCCGACTTCCGGCCACCGTAGGCGCGGGCTTGCGGACGGTGAGCAATGCAAGATGTCAGCACCAACTGACGGGATCCGGAAGGGCCAATGCCTGCCGGGGTTGCGGGTTTGTCTGAAAGGGATATCGCGACCTCGGCACACAGGCAACGGAAGGAACACGGGTGGGTTTTGGTCAGTAAAAGTCTGACACGCCCTCCCGCTCCACCCAGAGCGGGAGAAGTTATTTGATAATTTCCCATCCTCAAAAAAAAAAAAAAAAACCCTGCATATTTTTTTTACTGGGATAGATTTATTTGGCCCCATAGTAAAAGTTGTCATGGATGATTAGTACTAACGTTTGGCATAGGTTTCAATTATGCACATTGGGTTTCATATTTTTGGGCCAATCGGTTGCATTGTCCTTTAATAATAAGATGATTATGTCAAGGTAGAATGTAAAAAATAAACATCGTAATTTGGGTGCGGTTAATAGACTCTTACATAATTATGCCGTTAATGATGTACCAGGGAAGCCACATGTGTAGAAGGAATTATTGCCAAACTTCCTTGTCTTCAACGTAGGACTCTTTCATTTTATAATAATTATGCTTTTTTGTTATGGACATGACTTGATGTGGGTTTTGAACTTTCCATCGCTAAGTTCTGTTACTGACTTTGGCAACTTGATATAAAAGCGGATACTGTTTATAAGAAATGACTTGCTTGTTTTAGTTAATCTAAATTTGGGTCTCACAATTTCATGTCTAATACGTATATTTATATTATGGAAATAGCTTCTTATTTTGAAATGTCCTAAGTTTTTGCGAACTTTAGGCAAAGTCAGTATATCAATTTCTTTGAATTTGTTTTTAAGGGACTCGATAGGACCCATTTTATAGATAGCGCGGATGGCCCTCTTTTTAAAAATGAAAATTGAATCTATGTCAGCTGCCGATCCCAACAGCAAAACGCCATAAGACATAATAGGTACTGTGGAAATAAGCAAAGTATACTAACCTAGCTGTGGCTACATCAGTCAACTGCCTTATTTTTGTTACTGCATATGCAGCTGAACTTAATTTAGCTGAAAGAGTTCTAATCAGCGCCGGCCCTAGGGTAGAGCGAGTGGAGCGCAAAATAAATTCCGGGGACTATCTACCTATAAGCAATTTTGACGATCAAAGATTTGAACAAGTGACTTCGATAAGAAATGTTTTTTCGAACACAATGTAGATTGTTACTGAATAAATAAATTGAATTGAAAAAATTGAGTTAAGGATATAATGTTTTTTTTAAATAAATTATAAATATTTTCATCTCTCCCTCAGTTGTTTCCCGCACTGCAGAAAAAAAAATTAAAATCACTAGACGCTGTAAGTGTGATGTGTACGAAGATCTACAAAGAAAATGGGACCATGTGAAAAAGTGAGAAAAATTTATAATAGTTATTTGTGTGTCGTCTTTTAGCCAACTGCCCCAGAAGGAGGGTAATGTTTTTCGAGATTATGTATGTATGTATATCTATGTCTGGCACTTTATGTAGCCTAAACGGCTTGATGGATTTTAAGGTAGATATGTGACACCTTAAAATCCATTAAGCCGTTTAGATCATTCGTCATTATGTCGCTAAATGCCGAAATGATTCTTAATTGTGGGAGTGACATAGGCTATCGATGTGAAATGAAAAAAAGGGAGGGGCCGGTTTTTATAAAAATAATTTACAACAATATTGTATCAAATAAAAGCTAGTAATGAGTCAATTCCAAATATTATATGTTACGGCTAAAGATAGGTTTGGAAAAAAACTTAACATTATCCGGCTAAACTTGAGTTTACTTTTCAGGAGAGGCTAATCTTAATTTCTTTTATCTTTAGCCGGCTAAACTTAAGTGCAGCCGTAAGTAACCCCTTGGCTAAAAATGAAGTAGCAAATCAAAATGGCTTAAAGGTACGTTAGGTTAGGTTAGAACTATAATGATCACACAACGCACGAGCCGAACGAGCGAAGCGAGCGGTGCAGCCGCAGGGGGGCGCGATTGCCAGGGTCGGTTTAGGCACAAGAGAATGTAATGTTTTACAACAGGCGGACAAACAAAAGTTACACCATATTGTAGATATTTAGTTGCAATACCAAAATTACCAGTCGGGAATATTGTTTTTTTTTAATAATTTTCTTTTTGTCTATTCTAACGAGTGATTTTAAACCAACATTATTTCCCATTTCAGATCTTTCTCGGATCTACCAGGGTAAATATAATAATAACACAATATCGTCATTCAGACATAATAAATTTACTTCTATATCTATATCTTTAGGATAGGTGTAACTAAAATAAATTAAACTTACATATAATAAAGAAATCTCTACGTTCTGGTCGAGTCGAAGCAGGGCCGAGTAGCTAGAAGCCTACATTTAACATAAATAATAATAATAATAATTGCTGCGCCCTAACAGGGTCATGTACTCATAAGTTTTAGCCTAGTAACTGAGTGTACATTATGCAATAATAATAAAAATAAATAAATAAATTTAAATATACTTTTTATATTTATAGAACCAAGAATCCTTTTAGTATGTTGAAAAACTTCTGTTCCTCACTATTTGGACCTTCTTGCACCTTGGACACTTGCCCAAATAAACGCGAAATAATAGAGAACAAGAGAGATAAGGCGGCAAAGAAAAGAATAAAATCCAGAAAAACTAATACGGGCCCTAGAACGAAACCTAAAGAATCATGCACAAATACACCAGTCGCATGTCAGACGCAAACACAAAAAGACAGAGAAACGCAACTTACAGATGAAGCGGAGGTAATACAAGCAATACAAGATTCCAGGTGTGCATGGGAAAAGGCCAGGTTTGAGGAATGTCAACGAAAAGAAGAACTATGGAGGCAGCAAAAAGCAACGGGTAAAACAGGTGAGATGCAGGCCAAGAACTTCACCGTAGTGGAAATAAAATATAGTATTCATTCAACAGGCGGAGATAAATAAGCATCCTATATACAGCGTGTATCAGATACGTGTGGTCATATTTACATTTAGATTGTGGTACAGATAGGGTTACCAACTTTTTGTACAAGAAATAAGGTTAAAGTAGGAAAATAAACAGTATTTCGGAAAAATAAGCATAAGTAGTATCTTGGAAAATATATTTTAAGTATGTTTTAAATAAATACGTAATTCATTAATACTACTCGGGTAAGTCATCATTAAAGCACCAATTTTGAAGCAAATTGAGCAGTTTTTTTAATTAAATTAAATGAAGCTCTATTTTTCTGGTCCCACCACTTACTTAGCATTCATCACTGAAAACACTCATTCTGTGAATACTAAAGTGGCAGAACTAACTATAATAGTATCAGGTATTTAAAAGGTATTCTGCTAACAATTATTTATTATTTATTTATTAAAACATCATGCACAAGTAAAAAATACTGTACAAAGGCGGACTTATTGCCTGAGGTATTTTCTACCAGTCAACCTTAGGGTGCTGCAGAGACCAAACATGGCAGGTGCAACATAAGGGATAGATAACTTGAAAATTAATAAATACTAATACATAGATACATACATATAAACCGAATAAACTTTGTTAGGAGAAATAACGATAGGTAGAGGGACAACAAATCCAGCAAATCAGCGCTGCAATGATTCTGCCAACTATCTATTTACTATGTCCCGAATATTTGAGAAATTAATAGTTTCAATCTGAAATGAAAGCCAGCTGAACCATCGCGCCCACGCCCAGGTGCATGCATGATGTTCTACGTTTTAGATGAAACTTTTTAGTTAGGTTTAGCTCTGGATATCAGTGAAAATACCATATCATATACTTTATTTTTGCTGAACAGTAAACAGTCAGTATTTTAGAGTGAAAACCGTAATACAGTTTTTAACAGTAGGTTGGCAACCCTAGGTACAGACAATCAAACTAGACAAATTTCTCCTTGGGGCGAGAAAATGATCAGCCGAGCAATTCTGTAAACATCTCACCGGGATAACTTGGGTGAAGTGAGCTTGATGTGACTGTCATTGAACCTAATGCTAGGGATTGACACTATGGACAGCTCACTTCATGCTCACTTCACCGCACTCTTCACGGTGAGATGTTTACAGAATGGATCGACTGCTGTCCATTTGGATCAAGTGAGTATTGAAGTTTTGTATGGGACAGCTGATAATTTTCTCGCGATTATGACGTTGATTCCACGGCGAAAGTTGTTCAGTATGATGGTCTGTACCCCACCTTTAAATATGACCAAACATTTCTGCTACACGCAGTATGGCTATGTTCAGATGGCAAACTTTTGACGTGTGTTTTCAAATCGCACGTCTAAACATCATATTTACCTAACAAACTGATTTGATTACATGCGCGCGCGTTAACGCAGCGCTCAGAGAAAAGGTCTCTAGACGCAGGCGATCGCGCGTTGACGCACCGCGCGCTCTCATCGCGATTACACGTACTTTTTGTTGCAATTTTGTATACCCGCAACGCGTCTCTTTAAATTTGATCGCGCGTTAACGCGCGTTACACGCGAGCTTAGCCTAAAGGTAGGTACTAATTAGCATTCTTGATTTAGGAAAGATAATGTTTTCAACCGTGTCTAGGAATCCTATTTGCAGAATTTAATTTTCTTAATTTTATTATATGACAAGTAATGATTTTATTATTTCTAGTGAACCAAGGAATTCAGATTGTGGTTAGGCCTGAGTCGGACTCACGGTAAGTTAAATAACTTCTATAGAGATTCGTTACATGGGGAGAGATCCTCGACCGCCAAAATGCGAGAATGTTCTTGCGAGAGTCGCA
Organism: Agrochola circellaris; assembly: GCA_914767755.1. NCBI lineage: Eukaryota > Metazoa > Arthropoda > Insecta > Lepidoptera > Noctuidae > Agrochola > Agrochola circellaris. The sequence goes on along the minus strand of OU611863.1, from coordinate 13,746,870 downwards.
AACAGGATAACAGTACAACTATTTTCTTAATGTCCTTCGGCAAATTCGTGTTTCGGCAGTAGTCGGATTTCTATCAGTTGCCCTTTGTACTTGGTGCTTGTACGTATTGACTCCTATCGCTGCGCCCGCGTTGGCGGCAGCCATAATTGGACGTAGTTAAGCAGAAAGAATCCAACCCACACTATGGGCGAAAATGAGTTATGTATACCAACACACTCTTTGTAGTCAAAACTTTAATATCACAAAAACAATCCCAACGGATCATGTCATTATGACCATACGTTACCAACCCGTATGTATGGCAGGTCATACAATTACATAACACGATCTGATCTTAAAACTTGAATATCTCAAAACTAACTTTGTGTGGGTTGGATCCTTTCTGTTTAACTACGTTCGATTACCAATAGCTTTGCCGATAGAAAATAGTTGTACTGTAGAAGGATAAAACTGAGAACATTTTTAAAAGCATTGCATTACTGATTGAGCATAACGATTCGTTCTAGTCATATAGGACCCGGGGTAATTGCGTAACACACTATCAGTAGCAATGGGTTTCATTTTGACAGGTCAACAACATTCATTGCGTTATTTACGTTGTCGAGCAGACACATTTTTCGAACATATGAAGCAATATCCTTTAATATGATTCAGCACCCTAATTGCGTAACACACGACCAATCACAATCTGTTTCATTTTGACATTTCAACATCATTCATTGCGTTATGTAAGTTGTCGAGCAGATTAAAAAATTTTCGAACATTTATGAAGCAATTGATTAGCAATTTCCTTCAAACTGATTCTGACTATGATTGATCGTGTGTTACGCGATTAGGCTGCTGATCCTTTGCAATTCAATGTTACTTTGTATATCAGCAATTTTTCCACTACATCTATATGTCGCAGTAAGATGGTTGAAGCCGTGATATATTTATATCCCTAGGGATCTACTTATATACCGTAATATAGTTATACGACAGCGGTTCATAACTGTCAGAGTGCCCTAATTTTGTTCGACTAATTTCGACGTTGCGCTCGCCGGCCGCTGCCGCGGCAACACTCGCTTCGTTCGCTCGGCTCGCGTACAGTTGGTCACTGTTCTAATCTAACCTAACCTAACCTATTTGTTCGGAGTGCCCTAATAGTTATATTACTAGATCGTGCTCGTATCATAGTTATATTCCTAGTAAGTCAGTTATGAACCTCTTTCAAATAACTATAGTACGGTATATAGCTATCCCTAGGGATATAACTATATCACGGCTGTAACCATCTTACTGCGACATATACATAATAATAAAATATAACAAAAGTAACCAATATTTTGTAACAACTTATTTTATTTAATAGAGTGTCCGTGGAGTTTCTTGCCCGTTATTCTCCATAGGTGTCTACTACGCTTTGGAATGGGCAACTGGCAACTTGCTTCATATTTCTGACTGACCGATTCCTTGACAATTCAAAAGTGCCTGTAAATGGTTTAATTGAAATGAATGCTTTGAGTTTGAGTATTAAGACGTCTGCTATGGACCGATTTTTTTCTGATACGGGTCGGATACAGTTCAGAAACAGTTCAGATACAGTTCAGTTACAGCTCAGTTACAGCTCAGCTACAGTTCAGATACAGTTCAGATACAGTTCAGATACAGATCAGGTACAGTTCAGATACAGATCAGACACAGTTCAGATACAGTTCATGCAGTGCACACTGCATCCCATACGCTTCCGAGAAATGTCGGTAATATGCTCTTAGAATATAATACACTAGAATCTGCCCGCGACTTCGTTCGCGTGAAATTTCATGTGCCCGCGACCCACCTCGTCGCATCGCATCACCCAGGGTCGTAACGTGATGTTAAATAGCCTATAACCTCAAAAATTGGGCTATTCAATGAAAAAAGATTTTTTCAAATCCTGCTGCTAGTTCCAGAGATTAGCGCGTTCAAACAACAAAACAACCTCTTATTTTATATGTTTCTTTTTCACAAATAAACTCTGGGGTCCGCACAGACCCCACGCAACTAACAGTGTGATTATTTTGGCGCGACTAGCTAAAGGTTAATTGTTGCCAAAAAGTTTGTTCTCGCGAGTTCTACTGTTCGCAGAACTACTACTTAGTTATTAATAAAGATATAGATAATATACAGATAGATCATACATTTTAGCCCCTCTCAAGCGGTCCAGTGTGCAGAGTGCTGTCATCGCGAAACACAATGTGAGAACCAGCATGCTACTGACCCAAAAACACGTGAAGAAAATGAATCGGTTAAAGCTGTTGGATCTTATTTGTGCCTATGCGGTAAGCCCATGCTATTCTTGCTTAATATAATAAAATATTTCGTTGAAAAGCTATACTATTTTTACCCGTTTATTATAGCCATGGCTTTATTCTTAAACAAAACTGAACAGATCGAAACTGATTCCTATAGCGAAGGCCTAAGTAAATATAGAAAACAATACCTATAAAAACACCAAAAGCTTGACAAGTGTCACGGGATTGCAGTCGATTGACGACATCGTGTCATATTCAGCCAAGCGCACATTACAGCCGCAATGGGCTGTAGTGCAACGCATTTTCTTAAAAAGTGCTGGGCTTGCGCGCAGCTGCGCTGCCTGTAGCGTAGGTTGGTTCAAAGAAAATGTACGAAAGTGATAGAGGATTTTTGAAATGAGTTGCGTTAGGTCGTAGCCTGCTCCAATCTGGAGCGTTAATTCCAAAAGTTGGCAACGTCGCAAATAGCTGTCAAATATTTACCTGTTTTGATTAATTTGCCAATATTCAATCAATCAATGAGCCTTTTATCCTGAACTTTTAAGGTCGTTGTCTAAAATATGATAATGGTTTTACAAAATGTCTGTCAGTTCAATGTGCCTCTTGGCATAAGCCTCCACTAACATGTTTAATTGTTTTCTATCCCTAGCCACTCTTCTCCAGTTGGGACCGGCTGTCAGTTCTAACTCATCCTCCCATGTCTTCCTCTATGTCTTTTACCATCAGCGAGCTCACACATTAACAATGGCGTTTCCATGACAACCAAGTCAAGTCTCTGCGACACTGTCTGTGTCCATATTTCCCATACCGTAATATCATTGCCAAATTAATCAAAACGCCGAAATATTTGACATCTATTTGCGACGTTGCCCACTTTCAGAAAGCGTGGCGACACTTAAGGCATATAGGCGACATATTTGGAGGCGGCGATTGACGTCCATCGACCGCGGACTGGTTACCCATAAACCACTCAAAACAGTAAACCATATTTAATTTTGACAGACGAGGCAGTACAAATCATTCCACACCACACCTGCACTTGCGCTACGCAACACTCCGGTTTAAAAATCACGAACATGAGGTACAGACAGATGAACTCGACGGTGGTGAATGAGATGACTCCTTTGAACCCCGTCGTTAATAAGGAAACTCAGCATATAGGTACAGGTGAGCACAGGTGGGCCCTATCAGAATACCAGCGCTGCGACATTTATTTTCAAATGTCGCAGCATCATGCTGAGATAGGAGCCTTTTGGCCTCGTACAGGACTTTCTGCTTTTTTATCCGACTTCCAAAAAGGAGGAGGTTATATGTTCGTCGCGTATGTATGTTTTCTTTTTTTTTAATGTATGTTACCGATTTCTCCGTCAATTGTAGACCAATTTGAAAACGCTTATTTTGTATGAAAGGGTATACTCCCAAGTTGGTCCCATATTAATTTTATTAACGATGCTTGGATAGTTTTTGAGTAAGCTTCAATAATACATATTTTTCTCACTTAGTATAATTATGTGGATGATATGATGATAACTTCCTGTCACTGTTATTTACATAGCAGGTAGTGGTATTCGAATTTGTGTGGGGTAGATACCACAACTAAAAAGTTTTTTTGAATTATATACTTGGTTTTTAATTTTATTTTTTTAATTTGTGATTTCCTGTGCGAGTCTTAATAAATACTTTTTTTTTCTTTCTTTCTTTCTTTCTTTACCTACACACTTGTTACGAAACATCGAACCGCTCATTGACCAACTTCTTACCATTTCGATGGCATTCGAAATTCAACCGGCCCAGAATTTAGCTATGTATTTGGCGCCATGGGTAGTGTGATATCGTTCATCAGTCTTTTTAACGGTACGAAGCCACAAAGGACACGATAGCAAGTGTCCAAACGTTTATGGAACTACACCAGTCCCACCGCTGGGCGCTTCACCTCCCGCGTGCAAAATTGACATTGCCGCTCCCCCTTTAGCGTTGCCCCACTTAACATGAAGGGGAGGAGTTATCCTAAAAAGAAATACTATTTTTTTTTCTTGATTTTATTTTACCACTTTGTCGGCGTGATTAATACCTATGTATATCCATGCCAAATTACAGCTTTCTCGTACTAACCGTCTCTGAGCTAAGCCGCAGACAGACAGACAGACAAACGGACATGGCGAAACTATAAGCGTTCCTTGTGTACTATGGAACCCTAAAAAGAAATACGAGTGAAATTGTATAAAAAATTATCAGGAAAAGGCACAAACGATGTGATGTTATAATCAGCTTTTTGTTTTCAGAGGTGGCCCACAAAACCACACACTGTACTGGTCGGAAGCATTACAAGAAAGAAAAAGGTAACAAATCCTTTTATTTGAAGTATCTTTAATACGCAATTGCTATAATGGTAACTTTACTTTGGATACTTTAATCCATAAATATAAAATAAAAAAATGTATTCAAATCAACACGTTTTAAACGACAAACCAAAACAGCCTCCAAAACGCCCGCCCGTCACTTGTTCCTGTTTTAACTGGGAATAAACTATAACTTATTAATCTGTGGAATAAACTCCCCAGCAAACCATGAAATATGAAAAAGGCTAAAGTATACTTACATACTGCCCTGCTAAGCCGAAAGGCGGTATCTCTGAGATACGCCCTTTTAGTTTTTTTTATACCATTCAATAGCTATAATAATTTCGCATATAATGGTATAAGTAACGTGACCATACGTCCCGCTTTGAGCGGGACAGTCCCGCTTTTCAGCTATGCGTCCCGCTGTCCCCAAGATAAGTAAAAATGTCCCACTTAGGAAAAAAGAAAATTATAGGAGCATGCAAGCGTTGTCACCCGGTCGAATTGAGAATATTTACTGAAAATAGTTGTAAAAAAGTAATCGCAACAATACCAATTTTTAATAATTGATAGTACATTTTATGCCTACTGCAGTATCGCTGTAGTCGAGTGTCACTTAGAATAAAATATATGGATAGTAACACAAGTAGAAGTTGCAGTGTTAAAAGCCATTTTGAGGACAATGACAAAGGGTAAAACGAAACCTGATATACAAACTTATGATTTATTTTTAAATCAATAATAAGTCATTAAAGGGTGTCCCGCTTGGACGGAAAAAATAAATGGTCACGTTAGGTATAAGCCACATAGCGCTATCAAACTTAAAACATTTTAAAAAACCACTCAGAAGTTCTTTATATCCTTAAATTACAATTTACAAAAAGTCAATTTTCTCAAAACTTACTCCGATTGAGACGCGCCTTTCGGCTTAGCAGGGCAGCATAGGCATGCAAGGGAATCAGGCCGGGTGTAGAGGCACAACTATGAGCAGACCATGTCCAGGACTAAACTGCAATAGGCTGAGATTAACCTAATATTGGTTGATTTAGTTAGTACGAGTACCTTGCAAGATCATCGCCATCATTCTCCAGCCCTTATCCCAATTCATTTATGGTCGGCGCAACATATAATTTTCTTCCATCTTCTCTATTAGTCGTCATCTCGGTAGTCACCCCCTTTTCTAACCATATCATCTGGTGTGAGTACTATGTACTAAAGAGCTACCATTTACCGGGTAATACGTCTATTATTGACTTGAATGTGCCCTGGCGGCTGTGAGTATGTCATGCTCACTCAAATGTCTCGCTGATGGTGGCGCGTGTGTTGGATCATTTAGCTCCCTTCAAAATGGTTGAGCTGAATGGTGCTGATCCATACATCATGTTCGTGAACGGGCGCCGTCAGTTGGGACTGGTCAACTCTTAGCGGCCATGGCTGATTTTTAATTTTTTAATTGTTCTTTGTTTTTATCTTTGTATTACGGACGCTTCTAACGTGCACGTCTTTCTACATTGTTCTCACATGTATAATTTCAACATGAATGATGTAACCAATACTTTGTAACAATTTATTTTATTTAAAAGAGTGTCCGTGGAGTTTCTTGCCCGTTCTTCTCCATAGGTACCTACTACGCTTTGGAATGGGCAACTAGCTTCATATTTTTGACTGACCGATTCCTTGACAATTCAAAAGTGCCTGTAATGGTTTAATTGAAATAAATGATTTGAGTTTGAGTTTGATCTTTCACACAGTCCATCCATCGTTTCTTTGGTCTTCCCCCACTCTTATAACTTTCATAATCAAAACTTTCCTCACGACATTTTCCTCATGCCTCCCACATCACATGCCCATACCACGACAACCGATTTCCACACAACTTATCAGTCAACGTGCTGCTTCCAGAATTTCTCTTATGGTTATATTAATTTCTTATCCTACCTTAAACGATAACATAGGTAATTAAGAATTACTTCAGTACTTTGCAGAAACTTAGTACTAATATTTATTTTTTACTTAGATTTCAAATCCGGTGTATCAGCGGTGAATCATAAACTGTCTCTCGAAAGCAGCTTATTGTTTAAACGTAAGTCGAATCTGATATATAACAGAAAGGATCCAACCCACACAGAGTTAGTTTTGAGATATTCAAGTTTTAAGATCAGATCGTGTTATGTGATCGTATGACCTGCCATTATACATACGGGTTGGTAACGTATGGTCATAATGACATGATGCGTTGGGATTGTTTTTGTGATATTAAAGTTTTAACTACAAAGAGTGTTTTGGTATACATAACTCATTTTCGCCCATAGTGTGGGTTGGATCCTTTCTGCTTAACTACGTCCAATTCTTACTAACAAAGTTATATTTGTCGGAAGTACGTCACTGATTTGACTAATCGGGGCGCCAGCGCCGCCTGACGGCGCTCGCCAATGTCTACAACTTGACGCTCGACCGGAGTTTGTCAATGGCGGTCAAGCAGAGAACACATTTAAAAACTGTCGCCCGTTCCGTATAGTTGTGTCGTGAACCAACAGTTCTAAACGAATGCTAATTTCCATCAATTATTAGATTTATCGTGTATAATAATTTGAATTCAGGACTAAGTAGTTACTTTATTGTTATTTTGTTTTGATTTCCGTGTTATAGAGCTAAATTACTTAGTTCTGTAACACGGAAATTTAAATTTGTATAAGTACACGATAAACCTAATAATTGATGGACATGGAAATTAGCATTCGTTTGTATTCGGAAATGCGATGATTCCCGAGGGACATTAAGAAAATAATTGTACTGTAGATATCAATTCACGCATCTAGACGATTGGCCTATTAGAATAAGAATTTATTTCAGATGGCGTAAACGTAGCAAAAACATTAAAAGATGAGCTAACAGACTACACAATAACGGATACATCTAACAGCTCAGTTTCTCTAAGGAGCGATGAGAGCAAAACAGACACGACCATTTGCAGCCTTGCAACGGTCAACTACAACGATACCCCCCGACGAAGAAAGCACCGAATCAAAGTCATAACAAAGCAAAACCAATCAACATTAACTGACAAGACAAGAGTTTGTGACACTGGAACAATTACCAACGATTGGTGGAGTCCTCTAGTCGAAAGAAAAGCGAACGATCCAATTCTTCTAGAAAAGAAGAGAGCCTTCAATTTTATAGAGAAGCAGAAGGAGTTGAGGGAGCTGAAGGAATGGAGGGAGTTGAGAGATGTTAGGAAGAGAAGGAGGAACACCGGGGTGATGGCTGATGGTAGGAATGTAACTTTCAGAAGCAGGACGCAGATTATACCGACTGGTAAGTAATTAGAAGTAGTACATGAGGTTGTAGAAATTAATGCTCTGATCGACGAACTCGTACAGTACCCAGGTGTAAATATGAAACAAGTTTTAGAAAGAGTCTTTCATATCGATATGAATGACCGAGACGACGCTAAAAATACGAACCTTTTCTTAAACTTGATATTGTGTTGTATTTACGTCCAGATTTTGTATGTAAAGGTCTGGGAAATTTATTATTAACCAAATTCTTCTTCTTCGCGTACTTAATTACTGAAGGTCGTGTCCCTGAAAGGCCTTTGTGACTTTGTTTGATGTTCTTCCACTTCGTTCGGTTCTGCGGTTCTCTCAGAGCGGTCGTAATAGAGAGTCCAGTGAGGGCGGTTACCTGGTCTGAGCAGTGGTTAGGTGACCGGCGGCGGCGAGGTGTTTCCCTTCTACCTTGCCCATCACGACCAACTTATAACCATAACCAAGTTAACCAATTGATTTAATTAGGGTTGGTAAATTTGGTTATGGTCCGTATACAGTGTATCGCTGGATAAAGTGCAGAAACGAATATGGGTGAAACTACACCATTATTCATCGACATTGTTTTTTTTTGTTTATCTACAAGCGAACTGCTGAAGTTTTATACAAACAGTTGTTATAAATACTTGACCAGTATCGTTGTAGGAATAAGTTAGTTGGTCAGTCTTACGACGCACGGCGTGGCAGATTTTTTTTATTTTTGTTTTTTTTTTTTTGTTTTTGCTCCGGCTTACCTTTCTCATAAACTCACCCTTCGCCACTGCTACAAGTTTACGAAAAGTCGAAAAAAATCAAAACGATCTCAAATTAATTAATAAAAAGTTATCATGTTTTCAATACAGGGGAATTTAATAGTCAGTAAAAAAGTAAAAATAAAAGAATAATAATTAGGTAAGTATTACGATTCTTTTAAGTTTTTTTTTTCCAATTTTTTTGTCGATAAATTATGGTCTAGTTTCACCCATTTTCGTTTGTGCACTTTATCCAAGGACACACTGTATTCAAATCAGCAGACATGTCTTTTGACAGTTATAATTATTACAAAAAAAAAAATTGCTGTATCACGGAAAATTGGCGTAGGGTGTCAATTTGCTTTTAAATTAATTAATGCGCGCGCTTACTAAATATTCTGTACAAGTCTTGTTAAGCGGAAGAAAAGGCATCGGACGTAAAGTTACGCTATTTCAATGATTTTACATAATCAACAAAAACATAGTCACTTATTAAAAAAAAGATATTATGAAACTACATATTTATCTTCTTCTTTACATACATAATTTAGGTACTTAACAAAAATATCCTCCAGTATTATACCTAACAAAAAATAATAATTTTCCTTACTTATAGCAAAATATAATAATTAAGTAAATAACAAATGATCATGTTTTTTTCGCTTTTAAATTAATGATTTATTTTACTCTACAATCAACAAAATAAATAGAAATAAGAAATGAGATATATTTTTTTATAAATTATTGACGTAGGTAGTAAACGTGTGCACTTGGTACTAAAACCCCGCGAGCGCATGTTTGTAGTGGTACGGGGTTGTGATTTCGGCCAAATAGTTTCCGTAAAGGTAAGATTCTGAACAACGCAGCACGCGACTTTCGCTACTGGTCCCCGTATATTTTTTATAGGTTTATAATTATGAGATTACATTCCGAGCACGGCCGCAATGATGCGCGACATTGCTGCGCGGCAGTGTCGCCCTGCTGCCGCGGCAGACCAGTAGCGCGGCGTTCATACGATTTAGAAGTCATTGCGTTCATCACAGCGATAACACGTAAATGTTGACAACTGTTGAGAAGTAAACCACGAACTGCAGTGCCGCGCCGCGGTGCTCGGAATCACGCTGCACTGCGTTGTTTGGAATCATAATACCGATAAAGTCCACGTTCTGAAGCCATTATTAGGTCTATTCTTAGCACGTAAGTAGTGTAATCTAGATGACTAAGGTGTTTACCCAGTTTAGTCACCTCGCCAATTGTTAACGTATACGACTCTGTCAATTTGATAAACGTGTGTTACCTATTTAAGGAATTAGGAAGGTAAACCGTTAGGCTTCCTCTACATGACGCCGGAGCCGCAACGGCACGGCACCGGACCGGACCGCATGTTTATGTGTAGGTGTGTAAAAAGCGGGAACGCTGTAACGCACAAAATGCAAAATGTTCACCAGAGCCGAAAATCTTTTGAGATTTCAGAAAAAATAATAAGTATGTATAGATCTCCTTTATTATTAAAACCTACAAGTGCCAATCATTTAACGCAAATTTATTTTCTGATCTCATATCAAGACAAATAGCCAAAATCTACTAGAAGTTACTTTTGATCTACATTTCTGTGGGTTACAGCAATAATTAGAACTTTTTTTTGTGACGATAAAACGCTGTGAACCAATCGGATAAATGAATGGGGGACTCCAAATCACCTCCCGTTCTCTATCTCTTCTCTATCTCTCTCTCCACCACCGTTCTCTTTCTAAAACGGGATGTATAATATTTACAAAAAGAAAACCAAAAACCATTAATTCAAATGGCTGAGAATCGGCACTTTTTGAAAGTCAAAATTACATAGGACAATTCCCCAAAACGCCCTTCACCAATTCCTAGTGGTTTAACAAGAAGAAGGAAGAAGTGGGGCAACAAACCCCCCAGCAACTTTACGCCCGGGTACTGTACGTGGATAGTTTAGTACTTGACCCGTACCCTAATTAATAATACACGATCAATCAGAATCTGAATCGTTTTGAAACAGATTGCTAATCTATTGCTATGTACGTTCGAAAAAAAATCTGCTCAACAACGTAAATAACACAATGAATGTTGTTGACCTGTCAAATTGAAACAGATTAGTCGGAATTGTCAACGAAAATGTGTTGCGTAATTAGATAGCTGGTGTAGATTTTAATTTTAAACACGCTTACATATCAATTTTGTTAAATATTGTTGTTTTACAGCTCTCTTCCCCGGCGTTAAAGATATTATGTCGCCATCTCGGTATCTTTTAGAGGTAAGCCTACTTCAATTTCTCTTCAAAGGATTGTTTTTCTTTGTTGGCCCTAGAGTGACGTCTTGCCACATTTTAACTCAATGTATTGCCGTAATCTTTTGATTACGTAATAAAAGGAATAAATACGTGTCCAATATTTTTTTTATATCTGACAGACTAAAAAATATTTTTTGTCGACTTCCTTATAAGATTGGTAGTAAACAAGATCAAATTGACTCATAAAACTTCACAGACGTTAACGTTGACGCTGTGAACTGAAGCCATTTAATCATATTCGTTCTTGTATAGAAGGTAAGATAGTGTGAAAGATAATAATATTATGGCTGAGAAAGAAGTGAACACTGAATTAACATGTTGTAATAAAACATCTTCGAGACACGCCGACATCCAATAAATTGGGATATTGGCAGGGTGATGATACATGAAGAGCGTCCATTACCCATCTTTCGCCTTACAAACCTAACAATTTGGAATGGGCAAATAGCTTCATCTTTCCGACTGACGGCCCCCCTCGACAATTCAAAAGTGCCTTAGTCGTTACAGCGCCATCAATATTATTTTTCTCCAATTCCATAACCATGCTGCCCTGGTCGTTCCCCGAAGAGAGTTACCACAAAGATGTATTACTATTTCAGTCTCAGAAGTATTACAACGAGCTATTCGCCTACAACTACCGCCCCCGTCCACAAGCAGCGTACAATTACGTCACTCAGATCCCGAGGTATCACGAGAAGGAGAAGACAAGGTCACCTGTAGGAAGTCGGAGAAGTAAGTACAGATAGCTGCCACCATGACGGACAGACCATGCCCTCCCCAGCTCAATATTAGGTGGAAAGTTAAGTGCAATACGATTTTGAACCATGTGTGCTCTTTCTTTTCTGTCCTTGTAAAGACGTGACACATTCCGAGTTTCCTGCCTATAACCTCTACACCTAATATCTAACTCAGTAAACTTGCAATATATCTTCACAGATCACTATCGTAAAACAAAGAGGTTGGACGAATGCTACTCACCAATAAAACAGGTAATGATTGAATGACTTTTCATTTCCCCTTACTGCAGATTACAGGCATCCGCGCGACAACTACCAACGATTTCAGTTCAGAGGTAACCTGGCTTGTCGGGTTTGCTTCCACCGTTTCCTGACATCTTCTATGTGGTCTGTTGCTTTCGGCTATGTCAGGGCCATAATTATTTTATGTATTTTCGCTTATTTTGATTGGTTCTTCTCTTAACGACCTAACCCTTCAACACCACTTGAATATTTCAGCTGTCTCCAAGGAAACGTAAAACTGAATCTACGAGGACATCAGATTCTCCTCGGCGGAAAACTTCTCATCGACATGATCGACAATCAAATAACAGGTTTGTGTTACCAAATTATTATTAAGTAAGGTACCTCCGTTGGTAGAACAATAGCCAGGTGGGTGGCCGACCTACAGAAGATCGCAGGGCAGACTGGATGAGACTTGCACAGACCAGGGACGCATGATACAAAAGGGAGGAAGCCTATACTCAGCAGTGGGTGGAACGAGGCTACTAATGATGATGATGATAGAGATGATGAATGTACCTACACAAGACAAGCTTACAGCTATAACTATTGACGAGTTCTAGCCGCGTATAAACTAGTCGTAAAAGGAAGCAAATTAAAACGAAAATATTACTCTATTTTCAGACATCACGCAAAAAACAACTCTCCCAGAAAACGAGTATAAATATAACGAGGTAGAACGAAAAATAATAAAATTCTAGCTTAAAAACAGGATGCGATACAAAGGAACGAAGAGCTTTGTTTAAAAAATATTTTTTTAATGTTGATGTTACAACGTTTTTTATTTAACATTTATCGATGCCTTGTCTTCGACATTGTGTCTTGTTTAAATTGTCTGTGTAATTATGATTGTGTGTATTTTTTATGCGAAATATAGCATTTTTATTTTATTTTCTTTTTCCTCGATAGATAGGTATCACCTTTTTGTGCTTTCTTTCTTAGTGAACTTCAAATTAAACTTGTGCTGGTCAACTAATTTTATGGGTTCTAAAAATTACAGTGAATCGGTAGCGGTAGGTAGGTATAGATCTGCGTATGTCATCCCTGGCAGGAAATACAAAAACCTCGTATTTAGTAATAAGTACCTACTTAGTTTGTGGAAATATCAATTATATGTATGTCCCTAATACTGTAATGAGAAGACTGTGTGGTATTGATAAACTGGACAACTGTTTAGTAATGGCGGTACCGAAAGTGTTTTTGTGTGACCTATGTGAAATAAAAATCTATACAAAATCTATCGGATCGATCGGAAAGTACAATAAACAATGATAATAATTGTAAACCTCGATTTAAAAAGCATCCCTGGAGTTTCCTGCCTCTTCTTCTCCTTAGGAAACTACGCTATTGAACGGGCAACTGGCTTCGACTGACTTTCTAAATACGTAACATGGAAGGATTCACTTATTAAGCCAGGTCAGAAGCCTCAGATGTCAAGAAAGATTTTCATAGGAGAGCAGAGAAACGTTTAACGCAACTACTGGCTTCGAAAACTGCGTACGGAGAACGTTTGATGGTTCTTGTGATGTGACACTCCTCTCAACAGCATCGCGTGCTTGCGGGAGTGAACGAAGGTTGTGAGGAAGCTGATCCCTGCTCTCACCCTCCTTCACTTCCACAGCAGGAGTGTCTCAAAAATGGATTAAGATTTGGTGAATTATGTTTCAAATTCCAGAGTTTCCCGTCAAACAGTCCAATCAGTACATTATTGAGTTGAGACCTTCCCTGTTAAGGGGTTTCAGGAGTTCGAAGGTCTCGGAAATTTTACCGGCCACTGGATGCTAAATGCGTAATATAAATCTATCTACCTGACGGCCCACGCAGTACCTAACACTATAGGTCCATTGTTCAATATGGTTCCATTTATTATGACCTGAGCCTGACATCATGAAACTAAGGTTTATTGCTTTTGATGTGATTGTACTATTGTACTTTAGTATAATTCGGAAGTACGACCGCATTGTTTTTTCATAAATACAATGTCAAGTCCAAACATTTTATTGGAAGGTTGATTCTGAAAAATATTGCAATGAATGACTTAACACTTACGGCTACTGATATTTTTGATGCAGAGACTTTATGGGTTTCATATGTGCCTAGAAAGTCGTTTCGACCCATTGAAGTCCAATGTAAACTAGAGGAGACACTGCCAATAAAAAAAATCAAACGTCAGTTAGTCAACTTTGAACAAGTCAACGATGCACTCTCTAAAGTTGTGCATTGGTTTAATGTAAATAATCTTCTCCTGAACGAAAAAAAGACTAAACTCATCAAATTTTCAATGCCAAATGTCAGGCAGCTAACTACCAATGTTCAAGTTAATGGAATAGAGTTGGACCCTGTTGAGTCAACAGTTTTTCTTGGAATAACTATTGACGGTAAATTACAATGGGGCCCACACATAGAAAAATTGTCAGGTAGGCTCAATTCCGCCGCCTATGCTGTTAAAAAAATTAGACAGATAACTGACGTAGATACAGCTAGAATTGTTTATTTTAGTTATTTTCATAGTCTTATGTCTTATGGGATTCTTCTCTGGGGAACCTGTGCGGACATTAATACTATCTTTGTTCTACAGAAAAGGGCTGTTCGAGCCATTTACAACCTCGGTCCAAGAGATTCCCTTCGGGAGAAATTCAGAGAAATAAATATTCTGACTGTAGCCTCACAATATATTTTTGAAAACCTATTGTATGTACACAAAATATATCAAATTTTAAGAAAATGTCCGATATTCATAGTTTAAATACCAGGAATAAACACAACCTTGCTGTACATCGCACACGTCTCCACAGAGTAGGCAACTCGTTCATGGGTCAATGTATACGCTTTTACAACAAACTTCCCATTGACATTAGAAACTTACCCATTAAACGATTTAAAAACTGTATTAAAACCAAACTTTGTTAAAAAGGGTACTATAAAATTTCAGATTATTTAGAAGATAAAAAAGCTTGGGATTGAGCTGCTCGCTCTGCTAAGCCTTGTGAAAACCATAAAACTTGACATTTTGCTTATTCATCACAATAAACCAGTTTTATATACATATTGACATTGTTGAAAATTATATTCAAACTGCACACGATTACTTTGTAAAGTATTATATTATTTTAATTATTGTGAATGTGAGGACTATGTGGATATTTGATTTTTATTTTTTCTCTTTCATTTATTTTTTTCTTTCTCATTTAGTTTTAATGATGGTCTGGCAGTTTGAGTAGTTGATGCCCTTTATTGCCCATGGTCTAACTGAGCAGTCCTACTGATTGGACCATTGCCAATTTATTTATTCCGTGGTCTTACTGATAGGACCATGGACCAATGTTTTTTTCCGTGGTCCTATTGATAGGATTACGGACAAATGTTATTTCCGTGGTCTTATTAATTAAAGATATACAACTTCCTTTAGAAATGAAATGTAAACTTTTTCAATTCAATGATACTCATTGAGGAAAATAAATAATATATGTCATGTCATTTTGTTGCTTAGTCTTCATGATTCTGTTTAATAATTCATAAAATGGAATTTATTAAAAGAAAAGGCGGCATTGTTCTTATATCTGGTGATTATCAGTATTATAAATTAAGACAGTATAAAAATGGATGTGTTGTTTGGAGATGTTCTAATTACAAAAAAAATAAATGTACGGGCACCATCACAACTAGGGTATGTAAATAGCATTTTTATTTGTTTTATTTAAGATATAAAGCGTTTACTTTGTATTTTTTATTATTATTATTTTCCAGGAGAATAATGAACAAGATAAAAGTAAACCGCATGTATGCGAACCAAATTATGCAAAAAATGTCGTTGACAAAGCAGTAGCCAAGTTGATGGAGACGGTAACGAGATCAGACAGACCAGTGCCACAGCTTTACAATGAAACTGCATCGTCTCTAGAAGATGCTGGTTTAAATTTTGTTGTCAATTTACCTTCTCTCCCAAATATCCAGCATGGTCTGTATAGTAGAAGAAATAAGTCCATGAAAGTAACCAAAACGGTCTTCAAAAGTTTAGAAGAAGTTGAAGTTCCAGATTTATTTTCCTTCTTCGTTTTGGCTGATTATTTCTACGATGGTGCACGTATACTGGTATTTTGCTCAGAGAAAGCAAGAGAGTTGTTACAAAATGATAATATTACCGAATATTTTATTGACTCAACTTTCAGTAGTTGTCCAAAGCCTTTTGCGCAATTGTTTAGTGTACTCGGTGACGCAGGCAGTACGACTGAGTTCACAAATGTTCTGCCGTTAATTTTTGCATTGTTGCCTGATAAGAAAGAGAGCACCTACAAGACTTTATTTCAACTTATCAAGTCACAATTACCTGACTGGTCACCAAAAAAATTGCACTGTGACTATGAAATAGCAGCAATAAATGCCATTAGAGATGTTATACCCGATGTACAAATAATTGGATGCTTCTATCATTGGAGTCGTGCTTTATGGCGAAAAGCGAAAATGTTAGGAGTTGTAAAAAGTAAAGCACAGAAACGTATAATATCGCTGACGGTGGCATTAGCACTCTTACCACAGGAATATATGTCGGAAGGGTGGGACTATATTAAGACTGAAAGTGAAATAGCCGAAATTGACAGTTTTACAAAATATATAGAAAAATTTTGGATAAAGAAGAATTTATTTAAAATTTTAAATGTTTTCGCACAGCGACATCGAACAAATAATGCTATCGAAGGATGGCATTCGAAGTTAAATAAAATGATTAATAAAAACACAGTGACGCTACTGCGACTCCTAAACATACTAAAAAAATTTGCGGCACAAGCAATTGCAAAACAAAATCAAAGGAGTCGAAGGAAAAGATGCTTGACCCTTGTGAGAAATGACGAATTTATTATGCAAGTACAATTGGAACTTTTAAATTCTGATATTAATGTCGGACATGCGTTAGATAAATTACGCTGAAATGCTTTAATTTTTAGGAGAATAGGTATAATTTTGATTGCTGAAATGCTTTAATTTTAGGAGAATAGGTATAATTTTGATTATCTAGTTGTTATAATTGACTAGGAAAACCAAACGTTATTTCTTTGACTAAAGTAAAAAAGTGAATAAATAAAATAAAATAAATAAAAATGTTATTGTATTTCTTTGACTAAAGTAAATAAATGAATAAATAAAATAAAATAAATAAAAATGTTGTTGTTGTTAATGTTGCAAAACTTATAAGTGGCGGTCAAAATGTTAATTAGACAAGGGAATAAATATTTGGTTTGTGGTCCAACTATAATAGATAAGACCACGGAATAAATAAATTGGCAATGGTCCAATCAGTAGGACTGCTCAGTTAGACCATGGGCAATAAAGGGTTGATGCGGCCTAGACAAATATCCTTTCTTTGGTATTGTTCGTCGAGTTGAGCTCCTTCAGTTTTGAGTTGAGCTCCACGATTACTGACAAATGCTTGCACTGACTGGACAGGTCCACTCAAATCTGTGTGGTTCTTTCCTCAAAAGACCATTTCAGACACTGATCCACATGGTCCTCATATGACTTGACCAAGATTATGTCTGGACTTTAAAAGAGACTACGACCTCTGAGTTTGTTTCGGCCTTTCTTCTCAGAGTAGTCAGATAGGAAACACCGACCTCATCTAGCTTATTTTTAATATTTTTTTTATATGACGTGTAAAAGTGATTCCGATATCCTATTTACAGAATAAACAATTTCATTTCATTTCAAAAAATTTGCGCAACATTTTGTTGTTCGGGACTGCACATTTGACATCCGCTGGACACATCTTTAGTTTACATTGAACCTCAATATTTCAGCCACGTCGTGCTAGCGATCTCAAATCCTACTAAATTGTTGGTAATTATACAGAACCCAGACCAAAATTAATTCACATTGGGGCGAAATGTGGGTGTAGTTCCTGCCTAACCTTTCGAGGAAAAAATGCGTGGGGTAAATTTATATTGGAGAGTAATCTCGGGTGACCCCCTGATAAGAGCTTATCAGTCGCCTCGAAGGGCCTTCAATACAATGTTTACCACAGCCATGGAAGTGTCCCGTGACAAAAACATAAACCCAAGCCATCAAAATAAGGAGCATTATTCAAGCATCGATTGCAGAATAACCCCCGGCACTCCGTTCACCGGAGTAGGGAGACACCGCGCGTAGTGAGCGGAGTGCCTCGGAACCATGAACTCCTGCGCGACAGTGCTCTGGTAATGTTAATTATTTCTTTTTATTTATTTAATTAGTAATGTACTCTTCTTCAATTACTCGTACGAAAGAAAAATGGACGTGCGGGCCAAGTGAGAATCGAATTTTCAGCAGTCGACTATGATAACCTAAGTAGATTGGAAAAACAAGAGGTTTTCCAGCTTCCGGGATCTTCTCTTTAAAATGCAAGAATAGACCTGCTGTTTGCCTAGCATCCTAGCGTTTTCGAGCAACCAGGTTCCATGGGAGTTCAGCCGAGTTCATATTCAATCCTTCCACATATTGGTGTTGCTCACAGCAGCACCATTTGACCACAAGGACTTCCCGTCGGAATTGAGGTCACTTATTGGATTTACCACAGTATAATATCAATATCGAGGTCCCTTATGTCAACCGCACAGCATTTCCATAACTACGAGTATAAGTGACACAAACAGGATAACAAATGGCCGAAGCCGCCACCTTTCTAACTTTGAATGAGGTATTCATTCAAAGTTAGAAAGGTGGCGGCTTCGGCCATTGTACATCGGCCTGTACGCTAGTAATATATGTTTAACGTAGGATGATTCGATAAATTCGGATTTTCGCGAAAACCCTAGGGATATTGCGAAAACACGGATAATTAGAAAATGGTGTAAAAATTTCTGCGAGCAACTTGGTTGAAATAGGAAAGGTTAGGTCAAAACTGTGAGCAACCGCGCGCGAGCCGAGCAAGCGGAGCGAGCGGTGCCGTGGCAGCAGCCGGCGAGCGCTACTTCCAAATTGCTTGCGATGATCAAATCATCCTACGACATGTATAAGTCAATGCCCCTGACTCCCTAACTTGTTACTTGGAAGATGATTCCTTGTTTACCGTTGATCTTAATTAAAATACTTATTTGTCAATTTTCCATCCACAGCGTCTTCCTTCTCATATGCGATTATGTATTTAGCAAAAGTAAGCCCCGCCCGTTTCCAGCTGACTTCCTCTTCGGGGCTTCTACATCTGCCTTCCAAATCGAAGGAGCGTGGAATGTAGATGGTAAGATTAAATGAATATTAGGTTTCAATACCTAAAGTTATGATTAGTTTTATAAATATTTGTTACACTCTATTTTCAAACGGTTTTAGTCCGAAACAAAGCTATTTATATCGCAAATAGGAAGACCTTATCCTGATGTCCAGATGTCAACACAATTCATACTAATCGAATGGTCAATTGCTGGGTTTTATTTTTTTGTTTCGTGTTTTTTGCTACTAACCGCCGCCTGTGCGCCTCTTACCTGGCTTCACATGCAATCGAGAAATATCTCTCAAGGCGGTTTCCTCATGATGTTTTCCTTCACCGTTTTTGAATCCGAAAAGTCAGAGGTGCCAACCTTGGGTTCGAACTCGAGACCTATGACTTGACAGTCCGACGGTCCCTATCGCTGCTGTCAATTGTTGTCGATTAATTATCATTAACCTTACCTAACCGCAATTTTATTTGAATGCACCACAGGTAAAAGCCCTTCGATATGGGACGTAGCAAGCCACAGAGAACCTTCGCTGATCAAAGATGACAGCACAGCAGACGAGGCAGCAGAGTCCTACTACAAATACAAGCAAGATGTTGCAGTAGCCGCAGATCTTGGTTTGGACTTCTACAGGTTCTCCATATCCTGGCCCAGGGTCCTGCCAAATGGATTTGCCGATAAAGTGAACCAAATTGCAGTGGACTATTACAACAACCTCTTAGATAAACTGCTAGCCAAGAATATCACTCCTATGGTAACAATGTACCATTGGGATCTACCAGCCAATTTACAAAAACTAGGAGGCTGGGCCAATCCTGCAGTAGTTGTGTGGTTTACGGATTATTCGAAGTTTTTGTTCGAAAAGTTCGGTGAGAAAGTGAAATATTGGATCACGATCAATGAGCCTAAAGAGATTTGTGTAAATGGGTATGGGTCGGATAGTCAAGCTCCATTTCTGAATATTTCGGGCGTTGCTGAGTACATGTGCGCTCGGAACGTTCTGCTGGCTCATGCTGAAACGTATCATACGTACGACGCGGAGTATAGGAAGCTGCAGAAAGGCTCAGTTGGAATTGCCATTGGTTTCGTGTGGTATGAGGCCGCGTCTGATACTGTTGACGATTATCAAGCTGGTATTGATGCCAGACAGTTTGAAGTAAGTGTAAAAAAATAACCTTAGAGTAGTCGCATATGATGTGTAGTATCTAACACCTTGGTAATAAGCAACATTAAAGTAATAGGCAAACATTAAACGGGTCGGGCCTCGTCAAGGTCCTTTCTGGCGTCCAACACTAGCACCGCGCGCGCTCATTGGTCAAATCACATAGCGCGCTTCCCCGGCTTTCTGTGACACACTTCCGTCCCTTTTCACGTAATAATTCCCACAGATTTGATTATTTAGATTTTGATTTTGATTTTAGGGAAGCGAGAGGCTTGATGTTACACATCAAATTAATTATGGAAATTAATACTAAATTTCAGCTACCTACGTACTCCATTTGAAATAAGATTAGACATTAAAAAAAACCTTTTTTACAGTCCGTTCAACCGATTATGACTTCTATTGAGTTGGTGGCATGACAAATGGCAGCTGCAGTAAACAGTTGGTATTGTAACCACTTTTTTGCTTTTAATGCCATCCTTATGCCTACGGTATAGAAGTCAGAATCGGTTGAACGGACTGTAAAAAAGACTTGTTTAAATGTCTAATCTTATTTCAAATGGAGTACAGGTACTGGTAAGGATAGAAGTCTATGGACAGAACCCTTTTATGATAGCTTCTAAAATAGGTTGACCTGATGTGAAGTTTACTGGCCACCTACAATACCTATTGATGAATTATACTATTTGATACCCTAATTTACACACATCTTATTATATGCTTATAAATTCATAAAAATCTAGGCACCCAAATTCTTTGGCTGCAAATTTTGTTATTTTATACTACATTTTCATTTTCTTAGTCTTAGCCTTAGTACTTAGTTATAATTGTAACACACTAACATGGCTTTTAAGTTTTTTGGTACCTGTGGCGGCATCTACATCGCCACACGCGAACTAAGCATCAAAGACCTGACGTCACACAACATTCTGATGTCACACAAATCCTGCATACCGCAATTAAAGTTTACCGCGCGATCGAAATATATACAAGCTCCCGACTTCAACCATTGGGCAGTTGCCCGCCAAACACGACACCCGTTTGGTCGGAGGAACTTTACACCTGTTCCTGATACCTCTAAATACCTAACCAACGAACTTAAGTATCATTGTTGTCTAAGTAAATAAATAATTAAATCTTCCTTCTTCCAGTGGGGTCTATATGCCCATCCAATATTCTCAAAAGTGGGTAACTTCCCTTCAGCAGTGCGCAAGAACGTAGCACTCAAGAGTGCAGAACAGGCGTATCCAAGAACCCGACTACCAGATCTATCACCGAAGGAAGTAGCATTGCTGAAAGGATCAGCAGACTTCCTGGGCGTCAATTCGTATACTACGAAGTTGACGTATAGGGACGCGTCCCTTGACGGCATGTATGCTGTGCCTTCATACATGGATGATATGGGCGCTGTTCTGGTGAAGGACCCCTCTTGGCCACAGTCACAAACTAGTTGGTTGCAGGTATTTTCTTATACGGTTTTAAAAGGTCTAGTACTTACGGCGATATATCAAGATAAACTTACACAATATACAGGTCTCGTTTTGAATAGGGTTTCCGTACAATGCGAGGCCAGCTCATACTGGAAATGTGTAGCTTGCTATGTCGCCATGTGTACTATCGAGCTAAGTGAATATGCTTGCGATGGGAACAGTTCACGTCATTAGTTTCACGGTTCACAATCTAGCTCAAAGCTCAAATTTAAACACTCGCAAAATATTTGCAAATTCATCTACATTGCGAAACTCTTACGAGCCAGTGCTCCTAAAAATATATGTATACAGGTTTACTGAGATGTAATCCTGTATACGGGAAAACGACGTACCTACAAATATTTAAAAAATCGGAAATCGGAAACAATCACGCATCATCAGTCTTCAGCACTTAGCACTCCAGGACATAGGCCTCTTCTAATTCAAGCCATCCAAAATTGAAACAATATCAGGCCAGGCGGTCTCCGCAATTTAGATATAGAAGCAACAAGTATGCGGCAGGCTCGACTTGTCGGGACAATTCAGTGGGCGTAACTTAAACAGAAGTTATAAGAGTTACGTGATAGAAAGATAGGCAACTTCTAGGTGAATATAACTATAGGTAAGTAGCGCTGTGCGACTTGAATTGCACTTTATTGTGTCGTAGCAAGACTCGCTATTTATTTAAACGGTTTTGCGGAGTGAATCTTCTGTACTTGTAGGTACTAAGTATTATTTATTCTGTGACAATATCGAAATTCAAACATCTTTACATTACATGGTTGCAGGATTGGATTCCCCGACTAGGCCTCACCTATAGTCATTAAAATTAATTCGACAATTGCTATCTTCCATGTCCAGCATTTAAAGTATACTTTGAATTTGCAGGAGGTTCCTTGGGGATTCTTCAAACTCCTAATGGATATAAAATCACAATACGACAACCCGCCAGTGTACATCACAGAAAATGGTTGGTCTAACGGTGGAGGGTTACTTGATGAAGATCGGATTAACTACATAAGGACCTATCTGAATGCTTTACTGGACGCTGTGTACGAAGGCTGCGATATCCGAGGATATAGCATGTGGTCACTTATTGATACTTTCGAGTGGCGAAATGGATATTTGTTAGTTATTTTTATTTTTTTAGAGAAAATCAAGGCAATTTTACAGCTGTAGGTATCAACGTGTTATTTTCGGAATTGCCAGACTAGTTACGAATTCAATCGGAGCTCCGAAAGTTGTCACGAAGCGAGGCGAGGTGCTGTATGAAATAAACCTTAAAAAAGAGTCCGCGCTACCACTGAAGTCCATTAGACGCGGCGCTAGTGTCTCCGTCATTGCATCACATTGCTTAAAAACAATGCGTTTTATCAAATAGTTCCTATGTCTTAGCCCAAGTTCGCATGGGCGTATTTTTATCTCGGCGATTTTTTTTCTCGTATTGGATTTTCAACTCTTGACGCGCTAGGATGCGCTCTGTTGGATTCTCAATAGTCGGCTCAATACAGAGAGTTCAAAATCCAATGTACGAAAAAAAATAGCTGCGATTTTATTACGTCCCTGCGTACGTAGGCTTATTGTTAGCTCCACTGTTGTAGGACGAACACGAATACGCTACGGCGCTACTATTATGTCCGTTGTTAAAGTTTAACAGTGGAGCCAACATTACGGCAAAGGATCAAACGCACTCTAGTTCCACAATTTTCCGCCGGCCTTTCGTGGCGCGCACTCTAGTGCTAAATGATTCTTTTGGCGCTTGAATGACATTGACAGGGGACGCTGTTGGTAAACGTTTTGTTCAAGTGTTACTGTTTTGTAAAATCGTATTGTAAAAACAAGATGGCGGCATTAGTTCCGATTCTGGCCACGCGCCAAAAGATCCTTGTATAACTATAAGTGGATATTATGAATTCCGTTCACGAAAGTTGCTAACTACTTTGTCACCTAACCTAAGTAAGTCGACTTCCACGTACGTTAGTCAACAGCCCACTTATTAATTTGACCTTACAACAAAACGGCGACATACTTATTAGATTATTATAGTTCCGATTTCAGGCGCGCGCAGACTCTTCTTGCGAGCAATAATGTAAACTCGAATTAACACTATGTTCTTTTACAGAGAAAAGTTTGGCCTGTACGAAGTTGATTACTCAAGTCCAGAAAAGACGCGAACTCCGAGAAAGTCTGCATTTATTTATAAAGAAATCATCAGGTCCAAGATTCTGGACCCGGATTTCGAACCTGAAAAGTTTATTGTTGAAGTGTCCAGGGCAGATAGTCAAGAAAGGCGATAAAATGAATGTCGAGTTAATTTATGTTACCATTTTTGTACCTAAAACTTAATAAATATTTTTCATTTTTGTATTGAGTTTTATTAACTGGCAAATCTTATTATCACTACTGAATCTAGGTTAAAAGCATTCGCTATAAAAATTGTCCTGTTCTTTTAAATAACTATTGATAAGCCTCGTTGGTCTAATGGTCGCGCAAGCGCTACTGCTGAGTAAGAAGTCTCGGGTTCGAGTCACAGGTCGGGCAAAGTGAAACTTATTTTGCGCTTTTCTAATTTCAAATGTGACGATAATTATTGTCGTGGACGTCCGCGTCCACTTCACGGCATCACGATAACACAGGGAAGTGAAATGTGTGGATACATTATGAAGACTTTTAAATTTCTGTCCACGATAGGGTTACAACGTGCACGTATTTACATAGTTTATGGATGTGGACGTACGTCCACATCACGATTGTAAGCAGACATTTCATTGATCTATGGATTTTTCTATGAGAAACTCGGTAGCAGCCCGAAGTCTGGATAGCTGGGTGACCGGTTGGTTCCAATAGATTCGCCCCCTATTACAGGACTACCATGGAACTCAAAAACATACTTAGATCACTGTTTAAAAAAATGTGAATGTGACTGTCCATTTTCATCATCATCATCGTAATTTCAGCCGAAAGACGTCCACTGCTGGACATAGGCCTCCCCAAGCACTGCCACTTCGACCAGTCTGTGTTCCTCGCATCCAGTGGACTGCTCATTTTATTTACATAATATCGTAATAGTCTTGATTCTTCAGTTTTACGACACCAACTCGAAAATAGGAAGAATTCGCCGATTAATCAGGGAATTAAAAACTTCAAACACGCTTTTAGTAAAACAGCGACAATAATGCTTCAAATTATACAGGAAAAATATAGTTTATCGTTAGATTGTTTTTAATGGATTCTTCGAATATTTTAATTTATAGTTCGTACTAAATAACTCCAAAAAGTAACCTGACCGCAACACTAGTTCAGTCACCTTTCACAAATAGTCAGAATCGGCCATCTCTAGTGCCGTGTCAAATTTGTTTTGTTTATATGTCACGTCAATCGTAGTTTTACTGAATATTAGTTAAAAATGTGCGATATAAATGATAATCCTATAAAACTAAGTGTTAAATGGAATGGGAAGGAATACGAGATACCGGAGTTCTCGCCCTCGGACTCGGTAGCGATGCTAAAAGTCGCCATCGAAAATGCCACGGGTGTTCGACCGGAAAGGCAAAAGCTCCTCAATGTAAAATTTCAGGGTAAATAAAACGTGTTTCTTGTCATAATAATAAATTTTATTCACTCGACGGTGCTTCAACATTAATAATTTGCATTATCATCTACAGTTTGCATACGTAAACTCGTTGTAAAACGCACCAATTTTCACCAGCACTTCTTTATGTAATATCACACCGGTATAGACGTGTAATTCATTATGTTTCTCAGAAATGCATACAGTGGCCTACATTTTGCCGACTATTTTTAATCTAGAACGTGATAATACATGCAGATGTGTAGATAATACAATTTTTATAACAAAACCAGTCACAAATGCTCACATGTTCTTTGTATAGAGTTTTTTCTTTATGTTTCTCATTTATGTAAAATATCGCTACAATTTACAGTTACTCCAGGATGCTGAGGAACTTGCTCTGGTTTACTATAATGATCTAAAAACATGCTCACTCATTTATCCATATATGATGGGCTGTATTTAAACAGAGAAAGCAGTTAAAAATAAAAGGCTATTAGGCACGTATTTTGAAATTGACACCAAAATTTATTACTGCTTATTAATCGTTTAAAGAACGTCACTCAAGACTCAAGCATTACTTAAAACTAGTTTCAACCAATGAAAGGGTTTTAAATGAGTTTTAAGTTGCTTGAGTCTTGAGTGAGGTTCTGTAATATGGGCCTAATAGCCTTTTATTTTTAACTGCTTTCTCTGTTTAAATACAGCCCATCATATACCGATAAAAGTGTGAGCATGTTTTTAGATCATTATAGTAAACGATTAATATGCATTAATAAATTTTGGTGTCAATTTCAAAATACTCTTTATCAAAATGAAACGGACATAATAATGTACAGTTTATTCATAGTCAGCAGTAATAAAATCCCGCTGAAAACATTTCATGTAAAGTAGGTTGCCAAGACTCACATAACGCTTTCACTGTTAAAATGTTATCGGATCTAATGTAGACCCGCCTTCCCAACTATCTTGAGGTCGGCTTACAGTCTAACCGGATGCAGCTGAATACCAATATTTTACACAGCGAAAGCCTATCTGACCTCCACAACCCAGTTATGTTAGCACAATACCAGAAAAACCCAAATACAGCAAAATGTTTTAGTTTCATACTTTTTACTATAAGCCCATGGGACTGTCTGTGTGACAGCCATGAAACGGCCAGTCCATAAATTTTGACCAAAAGGAATTGCTCCATGTTAAATACTGGTATTTAGCTGCATCTGGTTAGACTAGAAGCTGACCCCAACATAGCTGGGAAAAGACTGGGCTAGGATTATGGTGGGTTTTTATCTGCTTTGGTTTTGTTAATACCTAATATTGAATTTCCTGTAGTAAAAACCAAAACATTATCTGGTGTAAGGTAAAGTAGATATTGCATCATCCAGTTAATAAAAATAATAATAACCAGAATACATCATTTTAATAATTTGGCTATGTTCTGTTCAGACACATAATATTAATTTGTTTGAAGCATTTGATGAGAGAGTAGAAAGCTTCTTGTTTGGAAAGCTGCATGGCTGCTCATGTAGTCGTGTTTCCATAAAGATTTACTATTATTGAGTAACTTCACTGGTCATAAAATATATTACAGACTATTGCTGCCAAGAGCATGACCAGTGGTCGCAGCAACCAGGTAGACTACAGAAACCGATACGGATCGCGCACTTGGTCAAAATTCTAAAGTCATTTATTCAAACTAGGCTGAGAATCAGCACTTTTCGAACGTCAAAATTACATAAGACAGTCCCCCAAAAACGCCCACCCTTCACCACTTCCTAGTGCGTTAGCTGGAGAAGAAGTGGCGCAACAAACTCCCCAGAGGCACAGCTGTCTGTTCAGTTAGGAAGAAAATGATTTTATATAATAGTATGCAACGGCCAAATACCCGCAGACCATACAATATCACTAGACGGTCACGTTTGCCCAGAGTCGTAGCCGTCTAGTGAACGAGATCCCATCAGGTAGATCCGCAGTTGTAGCTAGCAAAATTCAAATTTACTTACGTCTTTTGCTATTTATCTTATTGAACATATGATTCGCGACCATAAAAAATATGTATTTACAGACTAGGGATGTTGACAAAAACTTTATTTTTTGTCTGTCTTGTACCTAAAAAATATTGGACACATATTTTTTCTTTTTTTACGTAATTAAAAGATTACGACAATACATTGAGTAAGCAATACGTTAAAATTAAAATGTGGCACGATGTCACTCCCCGGTAGATTTTATATAGAATTGTGACGTAGCGATCCCCCTTCCCCAACTTTAATGCGTTTTATCTAAACCATTTATCATTAATATGATAAAGCAATAAAAAATACGTGTCTAATATTTTTATTATATGACTGGCAGACTAAATAATCCTTTTTTTTTCCGGGTCAACTTGTCTATTAAAATCATTAGAATCATGAATACATCTTTTTAAGTGAGAATTGGTTTACTGAATGACTTTCTCATGAAATGATGACATTAGAAACCAAAGAAAAAAAGTAAGCAAATTTGAATTTCGCGGGCTACCTTCGCGGATCTACCTTGTTTGTTTCTTTGAAGAAAATTGCAGCTTATACTCAAATGATACTTACCTCCAATGACTGGCATATCTAGCTACCAACCAATGAAATAATGTCTCATCATATCAGTCGAATTGAAATCCCTTCCATTTTGTAGATTATGTCATACCATATGGTAGCATTATCAATCTATAATTATGAAGATGTCAAATATCCTCGAGATACCTCGTCTTTTTATTTTGTTTTAAGACACGCTGGTTTATATTAGAATATATTATTTCATACATCAAAATCCTAATTATTATTTTACTTACCAGGTAAAGTCGCAACAGACAACTGCACCCTGTCAGACCTGCAGTTGAAGCCGAACCTCAAGATCATGATGATGGGGTCTCTAGAGGAAGCCATAGCTGGTGCGCAGACCAAGCCTGATGTGGGGGATGAAGTGGTCAATGACCTGGATATTGAGGAGGAGGAGGTGGATGTGGAGAATCAGGAGGTATGTAGAATTAAAACCGGCCAATTGTGGACTCGCACATGAAGGATTCCGGACCATATTTAGCAAAAAACGCCGAAAAAACACAGGTTTCTTGTATTTGTGTTCCCTTTCATTTTTAACTTTATTTTATTATTTGTTGTTATTATCCAGTAACTGTGTTCTAGAGGTCAGATATCGTTCCATGTAAAATACCGGTATTTAGCTGCATCCGGTAAGATTTGAAGCTGACAATAGAAAGTAGAAATACACAATCTGTGAAAATTTCAACTGTTTACCTATTATGGTTCATGAGATACAGCTCGCTCACAGACAGACGGACAGCGGAGGCTTAGTAATAGGGTTCCTTTTGGTACCCTTCGGATAAGGAACCCTAAAAACGATAACTTCTATGACCAACACTTGAAATAGGGATAGATAACAATACTCTTTACTGTATTGCATAACATACAAATACAATTGTAAGGGATTGGTGATTACAGCCTTATCTAGTTGCAGTGGGATTGTGTTCCATGGCTAAGACCTCCTCGCCTTTTACGAAACCCAGGGGAAAGAGTTGTTCTTAGCCAAGCCCTTGTACATCAACATCATGAAAACATTCTAACATGGGAATAAAATCTTGAATATGGAAGTGGTCTGCACCACTAGTAGACCATATTTGATGATACTAATAAAAATACAGTGTTTAGTATTACCTATGTTCCCGTTTGGTGTGGTCAAGCACGTAAAACCTGTGTTAACCACTTATTATCAAATAGACTGCAATGACAATCCTGTGTATGAGTCAAAAAAATCAATCTGCCTAGACTTTTCCCAACTATATTGGGGTCGGCTTCCAGTCTAACCGGATGCAGCTGAATACTGTATTTTACATGGAGCGACTGCCTATCTGACCTCCACAACCCAGTAACTGGGTAATACGATACCCCTTGGTAAGACTGGTTGTCAAACTTTCGGGTTTCTGAAGACCCGTAACGACGGTCAAAGATCCACGAATGACAGCCGCAACCAACGGCTTAACGTGCTTTCCGAGGCACGGAGGAGTCTCGGTATGTAAAGATGGTCACCCATCCACAGACCAACCCCGGCAAGCGTAGCTTAACCTGATGGATCGACTCTTGCGGCAGTTATTACTTAGCCACGAGCTCCCCATTACCTAAATTTATACTAATAATATATATCGAATAATAAAGCTGAAGCTGCTGCTGAGTTTGCTTGTTTATTTGTTTAAGCGCGCTGTTTTCTGGAACTACCAGTCCGATCTGAAAAATCCTTTTTGCATTTCATAACCCATTTCTTGAGGAAGCGTCATGCTACGACCGAGGATTAAGAAAGTACGCGACGGGGTGGGTCGGGGAACAAGAAATTTCACGCGGACGAAGTCGCGGGCAGAAGCTAGTCAATAACAACAACACAAAAAAAATATGTGAAAAAGTAAATAAATAAGTACCACATTAATCATGTTCTCATTCCAGATATACCTAGCTAAAATAAACAAACGGGTGCGAGACTACAAGATCAACATTCTGAACGAGCCGCGTCCCGGCAAGAAGCTGCTCGTGCTCGATATTGATTATACGCTGTTCGATCATCGCTCTGTGGCGGAAACAGGTAACATTTATTTATTGTAAAAGATATACACAATATAACACTCCATATTATAAAACAGTCCCCCGCCACGTTTGTCTGTTTGAACGCGATAAACTCAAAAATTTAAGAACGGATTTTCAAACGGTTTTCATCAATGGACGGAGTGATTCATGAGGAAGGTTTAGGTGTATAATTCACTTAAGTTTTTGTGTAAATTGGCTGAAATATGATTACAGATTGCTTTACTAGCGAGGGCCGCGTAAACTATAAGAGATACATAAAATTAATGTTCTACAGGATTGTATTTCTTAAAAAGCTACAAAAAAAAGTGCGCGATAGCATAATAATATGTCTAGTTATAGTTTTCAGCGGTTTACGAACATTACTGACTGATCTCGGTTGAGAAGCACGCGTTTCTACGTCTCAGTTTACTTTACGCGAACATATGTAGCTGTTGCATTCGACGAAAAAGAGAATAATTTGCAAAAAAACGAAAAAGGAGATATTGAGTGCATAACATGTTAAAAGAAAGACGACCAGAAGGAGAATATTAGAAGATAAAACATTAGACATAGGAGCGCGCGGACGGCTTGCGTCGGCATGCATATCGCTTGCAGGCGTTTCTTCGCCGAGGAGCGGGCTGCTCGCTTGAAGCGCGCTATCGATGTCGGCGTGACATGTGGCGGCGCGCTATTCTGTATTGTCATCGCAAAATCTACTTTTATGCATTTGATTTTAAATCCTAACTTGAATGACAAGTTATTTGCTGTGTCGAAGCGAAAGAGAATATGAAGATTATAATGAACATGACATACACACACATGATTATAATGCATTATAATGAGCGGACGCAAAATCCGTGGCGTGCCGTGCGTTCGTTGCGGCCGGTGCGGTCCAGTGGAATTTCACCTTAAAATATCTACTTACAGAAATTAACATAATAATTTCATCTTTAATTTAACCAATATAATAAAAACATTATCTTTCCTTAATTCCAGGCTACGAGCTAATGCGGCCATTCCTCCACGAGTTCCTAACATCGGCATACGAAGACTACGACATAGTGATCTGGTCGGCTACCGGCATGAAATGGATTGAAGAGAAGATGCGTCTGCTCGGCGTGTCCACCCATCAGGAGTATAAGATCATGTTCTACCTCGACTACCTCGCTATGATCACTGTGCACACGGCCAAATATGGAACTATAGATGTAAGTAAATAAATGTCACTTTTTAATCATCTTTTAAACGTGTTTTCTTAATCATCTTTTTAGAATGAATTAGCCTAGTTTTTTTCACCTTTGAGAACGATGAAGTTATACTACATTGGTTTTGGTAGTTAAATTAAGGTGAACAAATCGTAAAAAGGGTTTTTATAGATGACACTTTCTTGTTTAAAAATACGATAAAACTAAATTACATTTATTAAGCTATTGCATAGCTTTTATCGGAGACTCTGAGCGCGGCGACCGAATGTAGAAATTCCGTAACGAAAAAAAAACCTGACGCGAAAGTTTGTGAGGATGGATGGATGGATGTTTGTTACTCTTTCACGCAAAAACTACCGAACGGATTTTAATGAAACTTTACAGTAATGTGGCTTATATATCAGAATAACACATAGGCTACAATTTATAAAGATTTTATGCGATTTAGCCATAATATAACGATAAGTATCCAGTAACTCGGAAAAAATCCTGCCCTCTGAGATCTATCTTTGCGTGCGCTGCCTAAACCGCTGGAGTTACATGAAAAGAATGTATTGTGGGGTTGTTTGTCTTAAAGAGTTCTAAATAAAAGTCCGCGACAGCATATATCTACCTTTTATGTGGAAGCCATTATAGCCAAAATAGTGAGCTATAAATACATTTAAATTGAATACTTTTTTTAAGTTGCATATTTTAGAGTATTTAGTTAATTCGTATCAAAATAAATACCTTCATCGCTTTCGGTATTTAATGTAGATAAAATTTGTCTTTTACACTAAGTAATTTGGACTAATATTTTAAAAGTTAGAACGATAAGAATGACCTGCGATGAGTCGACGGCGGGCGCGCAGAACGAGGGTGGAGGGGCGGGATAGGCAATGACGCGCGATCGCCGAGTGCGCGACCCGAACGCGGGCAGACGCGTGAGGGCAGACGTCATTGACGGTTGTGTAAATTCTGCGATTTAGGGGGGGGGTATAGGGGTATTTTTTAAAAAAAATATTTTAAATCAACAATATTATCTTCTTATTTTTGAATATATGCTATGCAATAGCTTTACCGCGGCAGTCCTCGAGTGCCACACGTATTTTTTTTTAGATTTTTACAATAGTTTCCTCATTTAGTAATGTATGTTAAACTCTATCATTTATTCTTCAATTCAATTCATAATTCTTTATTGCGTACCATAATGTATAAAGTTGAGAGGTAAATAATTATATTAGTCACAATTATGGACCCTGTCGGGCACAGCATAGATAAGTAGGAGAGAGGAGGAAGAGCACTGGGTGTTTAATGTGATACATTTTATTATTAGTTAAATAGTAAATTATACTCTTTTAGTAAAACAGAATTTAATTTAAGAATTATAATTATTGTTTTATAAATTACTTATATACGTTTATTTATTTAGTAACTTTATAGAAACCTTTAATATTATTTATTTACTTATTATTATTTTGATTTATTACGTAATTAATATTTATTATCCCTAAGTAAATTATTTATTAGACGCTATGAAGCGTTCATTTAAAATTTAGATTTTTTTCTTAAACTACTCTTCGTAGTTGTAACTGCTTGAACACAACTTTTTAATTAAATTTATAACATTTTTTTTTATTACCATGGCACAATAAACAGCTACAATATGAAATGTTTACAAATAACAATAATATAGGTTCATAAGTAGTATTAACAATATTCCAGCCCACTACATTATCCGCATGTAACAAAATTAAGATAAATTAAAAAAGTGCCACTACATTAGCATTATTCAGATATGTAAAACATAATTAATTATTAAAATACAATACAATTAATTTATTATAAAAAAAAATATATATATATAAGAATTTAAAAATTACATTTAAAAAATTGGGTGTATTTTGTAATATGTCTATTGTAAAGAACCCAAACTCTAAACGTCAACGAATTAAAACGTTGCTAAAACGAAGAGTACAACTGTGACGTAGCATGAAAACTGAAGTGACATTTTTTGTTTACCTTTATTTACCTACTTACGCCTATGGAGTATAGGTTTATTTTCTTTCTAAAAGTTACGTTTTTAAGTAATTCAGATGAAACGTAATTGTTCATTCAAATAAAAAAAAAGTCATTTATTCAAACTAGGCTGAGAATCAGGAGTTTTCGAACGTCAAAATTACACAAAACGCCCACCCTTCACCACTCCGAGTGCATTAGCTGGGAAGAAGAAGTGACGCAACAAACTCCCCAGCACCACAGCTGTCTGTTCAATTATAAAATTTAAACCATATTTCCGTTTTCGTTATTTTATTATACGCGTGCTATAGCTGCACTTAAAAAAAGTTATTAGCTTTAAATCATTGTAAATAAGAACCTGTTACGGTTCACTTTAGAAACCGGGCTGTTTGAATTGACCATTCACCGATCACGAATCAAATTTTCTATAATCGTCACTCTTACGCCATCAAAGGTTGGTGATTATATCTTATATCGTGATTTTATCACCAACTAAATATGGTCAATCCTTTTCTTAGAAACAAAGGTTTTGTTAAATACTAGAATACCCGCGAAATTTCGCGTATTTATACAATGTGAAATTTGAAATGAAATCGCGAAAAAATATCAGCTGTTCCATACATTTATGTTCGCATAGCTCGTTATAATGTAGGGTGCAGCTGATTTTTTTTTCGCGATTTCAGTGTTGGCCCCATAGTGAAAGTTGTTCATAATGATGAGTTCAATGACCCATTTAAGAGGATGCAAACGAATTAAATTTCACGTTGTACTAAGTTTTTTTTTTTTTTTTTCTCAGGCCAAATAAAAAACTAAGACAGAGCGCTGTCAACAGTGAAGTGAAGCCGGTTTCGTAAACATGCACTTTGTGCTTGTAAATGTGTGCGTGTATGCACAGAGCGGCGGTGTAGTTTTTTCGCATGCTTCACTGTATACGCAGCGCTCTGTCTTGGTTTTTTATTTGGTCTGAGGATTTTTTATTCATATTCTTTATGGCACCCCTTTAGGTCATGAGCTATACGAATATCAAAAAATATTTGGTCTAGGTCTTAAGGGGAGGCGTGAAAATTGATTCGCTGTTACAATATATAATAAATTCTTTGATATTTATTTTCCAGGTAAAACCACTAGGCGTAATATGGGGCAAATATCCTCAATACAGCTCAAAAAACACGATAATGTTCGACGATATTAGAAGAAACTTCATCATGAACCCTAAGAGCGGGCTCAAGATCAGACCGTTCAGACAGGCACATCTGAACAGAGACAGAGATCGAGAGCTCCTGCACCTTTCCACCTACCTTAGAGACATCGCGCAGTACTGCGAAGATTTTGACCTTCTAAACCATAAAAAGTGGGAGAAATACAAGCCTGATAAGAATAGGACTCAGCAGGCGGGGAGCAAGAGAAAAGCAGAGGATAGCGCGCCTTCCACTCCCAAAGAATGACGGTAAACTACACAGACCGAAGTGCGGTCTGCGAATCGCCTTAATTGCTTATAAGACTGCAGTCCTGCTATACAAGCTTTATCCCGCGTCGTATTTAAAAGCGATCGTTCGAACTTTCTGTTCGGTGAACTTAAACGCGTGGTCGCGCCGACAGAGGGCGCTTTCCGGTTTTCCGAACAAAAATATCCCACGATCGCTTTTAAATAGTACGCGGCCTTAGACTTAAACAAAATATTCGAAAACTAAGTCAAACATTTAAAATGTTAAGGAGAAAATGTTTTAAAAACAATGATTTTAATTATTCGTATAAATTTAAGGCGATTTGCATTTTAGTTAGTGATTCCGTTGATCAATATTATATCGAGGTTCGTTTCGATTAATGATCTTTGTGTTGCTATTTAAAAATATATGATATTATCTAGAACAAAATAAAGGTTAATTATGGGACTAATAAATAAAGTTAGTTCCACCAATGGCGCTAGTGGACTCATAATATATATATTTTTAGCAATCAGTTGTGTAATTCTCAATTTGAATATTTTTTATTTGATTAATTTTATGCTTGGCAACATTTAGATAACTGCCTAAAAACTCTGCACACGAATCAAATTGTTAGCCTTTACTGATATGGCTCCTGTATTAAAAAAAAACATAGAGTATAGTCAATCTCGTTTTTTTTATAATTTTTGACAACAATTCCCATTCCCAAAATGAAACTTTACTAAGGTAGACAGTTTCTAACTGACACATAAAGAAATTAATCTTGTCTATGACGAAATCAAAAACTCAAACTATTTATTTCAATCTAGCTTCCAGCAGCGACTTTGCCCGCGTGATATCTTCATAAATTATAGCCTACGTTACTCAGTGATAATATAGCATTCTACTGGTGAAAGAATTGTTTAAATCCGTCCAGTAGTTTTTGAGTATTAATTACAAACAAAAATACAAATCTTTTCTCTTTAAAATATAAATGTAAATAAAATAGTAGTATGTAAATAAAACAATTACAGGCACTTTTGAATTGTCAAGGAGTCGGTCAGTCAGAAATATGAAGCTAGTTGCCCCATTCCAAAGCGTAGTAGGTACCTATGGAGAAGAACGGGCAAGAAACTCCACGGACACTCTTATAAATCAAAATATTGGTTACATTATTCATATTGAAATTATACATGTGGGAACGATGTAGAAAGACGTGCACGTTCAAAGCGTCCGTAATTAAATATAGACGCAAGCAGGGCTTGGAACCTGTACTTAGCGATTCTCATGGTATAATAATATACTTCGCCCGGTATAGCATTCCGAAACACAGTGGTCACGTGGGTGACACAAGTCTACGTCATCATATCTGTGTTACCAGAAGTTTGTAATAATAACTCCCCAACCACCTTTATTACCTGTGCGTATCCGATAAAACAATGAGGTTTTAATTAACAATTACGTTGGTTTATGTTTAAATTGAATTGTTTCGTTTGATTAGACAAACGAAACGACAATTTAAATGCTTTGTACATATTTTTTTACAGAATGGTGACTGAAAATTTTTGTTGCAATAAAGTGGCAACTGGATAGTGACTTAAGCATGTGTCACTCCCGGAATGTCAGACCTTGTTTTATTAGACCGATTCTTATCATTTCGGTACCTGGGTACCGCATCCAGACGGTACCGGTACTCCACCGAACAAGTACCTGTACCAAATTCAGGTACCTGCCGCGTACCACAAATCTCGTATTTGTACCTTGAAGTAATTTTTCTTATGCCTATCCTTTTTACTTACTCTATATGTATTTGTTTTATCACTCTGACTTACGGAAATATTTGTTTGGTACCGGTACAGTACCGATACTGATTAGAAATTCCAATACTACAGGTACTACGTCTGGTACCGGTATCATACCAAGGGAAATGGTTCTCAAAAATACCGGTATTTCAAGCCCTGTATGCGAGTGATTTTCAAACTTAGCGTGCTATAGCAATTACTAGGTCGACTATACTTATGGACTCACGACAAGAGAAATCACGAATTTTTTCACATCTCCCATTCAAAATGTTCAGTAAAACTGTGACACTTCTCACTATAGTCGGTTTTAGATACAGGAGCCATTGAATACTGAAGGGCTGTATGTCCTGACAATGCAGACGATACAGGTCAAGAAACATTGCATTTAATGCGTTGTATTTAAACATGGTCTTATCTTATTGTGCTCAGTTCTTTTAAGAGGTAAAAATGACAGAATAAAATTAATAGAATTTTCATCAAAAAATTTCCCCTTTTCCTTAAACCGTTATAAAATCTGCTGACAATTCTATTAGGTTGTTATTTTGGCCAACCAATATAAGATAGAACGTCTGGCAATGGAAGTCTTTCGACTGACATGAAGTGAAAACGTAATTACAATATGGCTGATTAATCATGGCCGGCCTTAACTTTGCGCAGAAGGCTGCGCGATAACATTTTTTACGAACCAAATGGTGACATTAGGCGAGTGTGAGACATCCGCATTAAACAATGCGGAGCTCATGCGGATGCAGATGTGGGTGGAAAAGGGTTAATATTAAGTAAAATCATAATCAATAAAAGGAATTTATAATCATTTCAATCATAAAGGTCTAAATCGTCACATTTTCACGAAATAGTCGAGAGCTATATTGATTTTTAAATTTTAAATGATTTTATAATAATTTCCGCGAATTGAATTATGATTAACGAAACAGCGCTGCAATTTGAAAAAAAACGTAAATTTTGAATTTCGCTTTGCCCTTAAAACAAAGCTTGAGATCAGTATCCGCCAATGTGAGCCACCAAAAATCCGCATTAAATATCTGACCAGCCAAGATCCATCGGCCGTATTGAAACAATGTATTATCTTGGCTTCCATATACTGGCAACATTTCAGTGATTTTTCTACTGTTACCGAAAGATTTAGCACTGCCATTAACTTTGCCTGTATTTAAACAAATTCTCATTTGTATAATTTACCATTTAAAATAACTGGGCCTAATAACCCATGACCTTAATAGGCTTAATTAAAAATAAGTAAATTCTTTCATTCGAACATTAACTGATCCATTGTGAAGCTCTTCTGCAGTGCTATTCTGTAACCATCTCACCGTGAAAACTTAGGTGAAGTGAGCGTGGAGTGAGCTGTCATTCCACAGGGATTGACACTATTGACAGCTCACTTCACCCAAGTTTTCACGGTGAGTTGTTTACAGAATCGCATGGCTGCTTCAGTCATATAAACTTATTAAACTTACATTTTATTTACCTCAACGACTCGTAAGAAACAGGACTATAAGGCTCATTTTCGCGAAGACAGATTGTCTCCTTGAATAGACGTTTTTTGGAAGCAGACAAAATAGTTACCTCGATACTTGTATCACAAAATAGATATTTTCAAGATTGACTCCATTCGATCGACATTGCACGCACACATACACGGGTCTACGTACAACGTACGGCGAGTGCATGCGTACTCGCTACCGCCAATCGTTGTATGTAAATCCATGATGTTATTTCTTAAACAAACATCAACTTTACGCTAGTGTAAATTAAGTTGATTTTAGACTGACTAGTACTGTTGAAAAAGTCATTAAACAAATGAAATTGGAGCGCAAACTGAAACCTAACCTAAAACTCATATTTGTTTGGAAAAATGTCTTTCAAAATTGGAATCGTCTCGTGTGACGATGTTGCCTCGACAAGCGAGAAACTTACTTCGTGTAAATGAGCCACTTTTTATTGTAAGAAAACTATGTGTATTATATATTCCTTTCTTAAACGACTGAAGCTGTCTATCTGGATTGTATGGTACAGTAATGCCGAATATTGCGATTATAAATACGGACTTACTAACCATAGTAGGTATGATCATAATGTATGGGCCGTGTAGTATCCTAACACCCAGTTTTTGAAATGCTAATGTACTCAAAAACTAGCTATTCAAACTTATAATTTCAAGTAAATGCAAGTCGCGTTACAAGTTACAATACAAGAAAGGGCGTTCGCCCACTTATCCGTACCCGGTTCGTATTCGATTCGTCGGGACGGACGGATATTCACGTAGGGCGTGAATATCCGTCCGTCTCGACGTCTCGTCTCGCGTTTGCGCACTTATCCGTATTTAGATTCATACTTACTCGGTTTTGATCAATCAAAAAACGAGTCGAAGTGAGAATTTACGAATCGAACACGAAGTGTATTGCACAAACTTTGATACAATTACTAGGATGGCCAACCCGGATCAGAAACTAACGTGAATCGTATACGGATAAGCGCGCAAACGCCCTAAAAACGACCACAACCGCAAACAGTAAGCGGCAACGTCGCCCAATCGTAACGGCAGACCGCAGTGAAATGACTGGTTTCTATGTAACTCTACGTAAACACTTCTATAGTTGCGACACTGCCGCCTGTTGCCGTTTGCTGTTGCGATCGCCTTCGGAAGAACACTTACCAGCTGCAGTAGTTACTTGAAATTCTTTCTTGCTGTCATTCGTGGGTTTCTGACAGTCGTTACATCGTCACGACCGGGTAGCCGGTAAAACCGGTGTTTGGTAAAACCGGGTAAAATGTGAACATGGCAGCCAAAACATGTGAAAAGGCACTAAGGCTGAGATCTATAAACGTTATTCAGCATAAACTTTGTCTAAACGTCATTCCTGTTACTGTCGAACAACTGTCAAACTTCACGGGCAAGAAACACGGGAATAATGGATCATGTCTAAGTCAAACCACGAGTTAATTAACGTTTATAGATATCGGACTGAGAGGATAACCCCATCTTCAATCGAATAGCAAAACATAGCATCCATTTTAAACAGTATATTTTAATAATAATCAAATGTCTGTAATTTATCGTGTACATCCGAAATACATTCTAGACTTATTATAATAATAAATAATAATAATGTGGGCTATTTATTTTAATACTTTCAATTGGGTGGTTGTAAATGTCACCATTTTACTTTCTCAAAAATAAATATGACGTATTACATTGATTGACAAATAAAGTTTTTTTTTTTTTTTTTAGTTAGATTTATTAACAAAAATTGTCTTGGCCTTCCAGCTACTAACATAATAATAACAACTAGATAACTATCACAAAGTAGATACAAAGATCGAGTTCGACGGCTCACCTTGCTGCGTTGCCGTCACCACATGACGCTGGCAGAATAGTCGACATCGGCTCAGTAGCCAAAAAAAAAAAAAAAAAACTGATTTGATTTGACACTGTCTAAAAATGAACAACGCTAACGCAGACGATAAGCAATCATCTTATGAGTGACAAAAAGTACTCTAAACTCAAACTCAAAGCATTTATTTCAAATAAACCAATTACAGGCACTTTTGAATTGTCAAGGGGTCGGTCAGTCAGAAAGATGAAGCTAGTTGCCCATTCCAAAGCGTAGTAGGTACCTATGGAGAAGAACGGGCAAGAAACTCCACGGACACTCTTTTAAATCAAAATATTCTTACAAAATAATGGTTACATCATTCATGTTTAAATTATACATGTGAGAACAATGTAGAAAGACGTGCACGTTAAAAGCGTCCGCAATGAAAAGATCTAGGTATACAAACAGACAGTTCACTACAACTTGTCCTTCGCCGTCATGCTGGCACCATTGCTTGTCAAGCTTAGTTTCAATACTAATACAGTTCAAAATGGCGACTGACAGAACAGTGCTACCAATCGCGTCACGGGACAACTTATAGTGAGCTTGAGCCGCAAGAGAAACGAGAGAATTTTATTATTCTCGCCGTTCTCACGCTGACATCTACGAAGCGTACTAAATCCAACTTTTATACACGTTAGGTACTTACACCTAGATTGGCTAAGTATTATTCCTGTCTCTGTCGCACAATTTTCAAACTACAAGTGCGAGATAGAGACGGGAACATGTCCAAGCCAAAGCACATACTATAGTTTAACCGAGAACCTCTTAGGAATGCGCGGCGAGGCCGGCAGCGTTGACGAATGAGCGGAGGAACGCCGTGAGCGTTGACCAATGAGCGGCCTGCACTGCTCCCCGTGTCGCCGCGCACATACCTAAGGTCAAACTATAAGTTTACGTTTATTAATCTCTGCCTTAGCTAGTTTTATGAATTACCCAAAAACCGATAAAAAAATGTAATATCGTGACATCTGCAGCAACCCATTCAGTGCTTCTGAGTTCATTCTGGTAGTCATTTTTATATTTTACAATGTAAGTCATAGTATAGAATTGTCCATTTTTTATTAGATCTATAAGTCTTGGCCATGTATAAACGCCCATTGTATATAATTGCTACATGGTCAGTGTCTAATTAGGTTATTATATTTTTAATTTATAAAATAAAATATTTGTAAAATCATTGTCTGTGGTCTTTATTTAATTTTAATAATAAAGGCCTGCGCACACTGACGGACGACAGGGGAGAACATTGAGGGGGATTCCTCTATCCGCCAGCGCACACTGACAAGAAAAATCGTCTGCGATACCACGAGCGTCCGCCAGCTTACCGGAGCATCCGTCGGTATACCGTGGCATGCGCCGGTATGCTCCAAGGTCGATCACCGAGCATTGAAATATATACCTTATTTCGATTGGATAATAATTATTAAATTCAAAATGCTCTGCCGTCCCGTTCGCCAGTCTGGGCAGCCCCTAAGAATCATTTATTTGCAGAACACCTGTATTTGTGACCAGTTGTAAAAGTTGGTGGTTTAATAATGTACGGTCCATATTTTGCCTGTTTAGGGCATTCAAATTAACTTGACATTAAAACCTAATAGGTACTTAATTTACTAAAATATACAGAGTATACAAACACCTATGTTCCGATAGAAATTTTAAATTAAAATAAACATACACACTACAAAAATATAGGAACTTTAAAATAGTTATGTGCAGTTTCATACACTACTTTATCTACTCTCAAACATTGGGATTGAACCTACTAAATAAAAGATCAAAGTTAAAAATCAAGAATAAAAAAATCCCACAAAATTCAGTACAACTTCACGTATGAATGGCGCCTGCACCCAGCACATCACCGCGCATGCGCTAGAGCGGCGCTGCTGTCCCCACTACGTTCCATTACAAAAGTTGATGGAAACTCCTTGGTGATATTAACTTCTTGGATTCGCCCTGTATCGTAATAGAAAATGTTTTATAGCATTATTTTTTTAGAGAAAAAGTGTTATAATATGATTCTATTTTTAAATTTCGGTATTGTGTTTATAATGTACGTCAATATAAACTCGTTTAGAACTTGAATATTACGATATGAGAGTAGATAAAAACAATTTTCTATCAGTTTTGTGATTGCTACTGGACTTCTAATCACCACTGTACACTACTGACTGCTTGGACTTTCACATTCATTTAGGAAGTGTATAAGAGTGCCGCTATTTGCGACATAATAGTGGCGCTGCTTCGGCACGGCTAAAGTGCCGTAAGCATTGCATTGTCATTTTCACTGTCGCTCGTTATTTTGTTTGATTGTTAAGGTTAGTTCACTGCCCTTTGTATTGATTGATCGTATTTGTTTTTGATAAAACAAACACAACAACACACAAACACACACAACACAACACACTCACTCCACTGCCGGATTTACCACATAGCAAGTGTAGCAATTGCTACGGGCCCCGCGCAAAAGGGGGCCCCGCGTATCCAAACCCGCCCACCTCCGCTTGAGCGTAATTTGGTTTATTGAATTTACTTGATGTCACAAAAACGTGATACATAATACCTTTTCCGACTAAGACAATCCAAGTAAGACAACCAGTAATATAATTTTCTACATATTTCTAAAAGTTGATAGCACATAAACGTATTTAGTATTGTTTTTTTTTTTTTACGTTCCACCATATACTTAAGAACCCATAGCAGGTCAAGGGCCCTTTGATGAAATTTGCTACGGGCCTCGCGCTTGCTTAATCCAGCACTGACTCACTCACTTATACTTACATATACGTTTAGCCGGCTATAGATGAAAGAAAGTAACTTAATTTATTTCATCTATAGCCGGCTAAGCTATAGTGTAACTACAAACCCTTGGCTTATCAAATGAAAATAGCTAAAAGGTAGGTTAGGTTAGGTTAGAACTGTGACCACACACCGCACGAGAGACACAGAGCGAGCGAATCGAGCGGCGCCGCAGCAGCGGCCGGTGAGTGCCAGGGTGCCGTTTAGCTACAAGAAAATGTAATGTTTTGGGAATATGGTGTTTTACAGCGAACTAAACTCAACAATCAAGCAAAATAAGAAGTGACACTCTTTACACTGCCAATCGAAATTTTATGACGAAATTGACAAAAACAACTCAAGTAATTACAAGATACTGAGGGTTCAGGCTACTAAGAATACTAATGAAATACGTTATTTGCTTCTTTTTTTTGTTAGCCTATATTGTGTCCCACTGCTGGGCAAAGGCCTCCCCTTATTTGCTTAGGAGCCGGTTTATTCTTTTTCGCAGAAATGTTTTTGTGTGACAGCGTTAGCTAAGGTCCCCCTTCCTAACTGCTTAAATGAAAAAGGAAAATAAAAATAATGACCACACACAGACTTCTGTTCAATGTGTGTGAGGTATTAGATGACCTGGGGAGGCTTAACCAGTTTCGCAGCGACGAACAATAAATACAAACGTGTTCGCGTTCGTCTTCTTACAAGCCTTGAAAGATAAAGTGACAATAGGTAGGTACCTACCTATTGAAAAGTTTTCAAAATCATTAAAATAACGCTGGAGTTTAATTACTTGCAGGACATGTTAAATAATAAAGTTATATCGGAGTGTGAAATGGAACCGAGCCGATATGAAGATTCGTGGAATAACTTAAGGAAAAACTTAGACAATAATATCTTGCAAGTGATATCAACCCAGCCGAGAGCAAAACA
Source organism: Agrochola circellaris (assembly GCA_914767755.1). Classification (NCBI taxonomy): domain Eukaryota; kingdom Metazoa; phylum Arthropoda; class Insecta; order Lepidoptera; family Noctuidae; genus Agrochola; species Agrochola circellaris. The sequence goes on along the minus strand of OU611863.1, from coordinate 13,703,346 downwards.
AGATGGCGACGGGGCTGATACCCCCTCCATGAATACTACACAAGTAAGAAAAGAAACAAGTGGATTCTTTCGTTGTGATTTATGTTGCTACAATTGGGAAGACAAACCCCAAAGGTCAAATTCAGGAGGTGGCTATTTCCGAAATAGCAATGACACTGGAGTTGGTGGGGTTGACTATTTAGCAGACAGATTTCGTTTTTTTGTTTTTATGTTCCTTTAATTATTAATAATGAGCAACTATAATTAACCCTACCTGCCATGCTATTCTGTAAACACCTCACCGTGAAAACTTGGGTGAAGTGAGCTGTCAATAGTGTCAATCCCTGTGGAATGACAGCTCACTCCACGCTCACTTCACCTAAGTTTTCACGGTGAGATGGTTACAGAATAGCACTGCTGGTTTATGGTTATGACGGGCAATGTGAAGAACGCACTAAAGCATAAAATCAACAAAAATAACGCCGATTCAGGAACTAATTTTATTTAAATATGGCCGATTTACTGCAACTGTAAAAAATAACTTTGTAATTCACAGTATCATTATGAAATACAAATATATCTTTGCGATTTTTTAAATTTGAGATGAAAAATATTCATTGTTTAGTATTCTGAACTAAAAAACCGGCTAAGTGGGAGTCGGACTCGCACGCGAAGAGTTCCGTACCACCGTACAATATACACTGCTGTTACTGCTTAGCCTTCTTCCTCTCTCCTTATATTGCTGTGCCCGACAGGGTCCATATTGCTCTCTTACTTATTATACCATGTATGTAATACATATGGAATGCAATAAAAAATTGAGTATTGAGTACATACACATTTTTAGGGTTCCTAAAATAAAATAAGTAATGTTAAAAATTAAATTATGTTTTTATTTAGTTTATTCATTTATTTCAGACATAGGTAGGTACTTAATTCCAGTCCATAGTTTTACAGTCATAGATTTAAAATGTGATGTGTGTGTGTGTATTTATATTTGTATTAATTCTAAACAGATAAAAACCCAAAAAAAAATTGTGATTAATTAAATTTAAATATTCAACAACTCATTATAAATAATTTAAAGGGGGTTACATACAAGGAACGTGGATTTTCGGCATTTTGTTAGTTTCATTTTTATTAGATCTATAAGACACTGCCATGTATAAACGAACATTCTACATAATTGCTACATGGTCAGTGTCTAATTAGGTTATTATATTTTTAATTTATAAAATAAAATATTTGGAAAATCAATGTCTGTGGTTTTTATTCAATTCTGTTATAGTCAGCAACGACTTTTATACAAGATATAATTTATATACAGGGTGTCAGGGACATCGACGCGAAAACTGTTAAGTACCATGGATTCAATACATGATTTTGGAATTTTTCGTCGGTTATTTTAAAAAAAACTGCTGTTTCATAGAAAAGTGCAATACCTACGCGTCAAAATGTATGGAACAGCTGTTTTTTTTTTTTTTTTTTAATAACCGACGAATAATTTCAACTAAGGGTTTCAGAATCATGTACTGAATCCATGGTAGGAGGCTTCGCGTCGATGTGCCTGCCACCCTGTATACTATAGTATAATCAGCCTATAATGTTCCCACGCGGTCCCAGTGCGGGTTGGTTGATGTCACACGTCTTCGAATTTTTAGTTCTAAGACATGCCGGTTTCCTCACGATGTTTTGAGAGCAGTGGTGATGAAATAATTTACTCAAAGTAAAGCGCCTGTCAGGGTTTGCACCTACAACCTAGAACTCGTAAGTCGCGGTTTTTATCACTGGTCCATCACTGCTCTATAATCGATATTGACAAAAACGTATTCTCAGGAAAAACACTAAATACTAGGTAGGCACTTAGAGGAAAAACAATTAGAAGATACGTGCGTTATAGCAAGTATATTTAAATGCCTAATCCATATGTACTATCGAAGAACTTCATATCTAAGCAGTTTGAAAACACGATGACCACAACTGTTACCGCCCCGGTTCTATAGTTGCCGAGCGCTGCAAGCAGAAATAGTCCTTACGCTGTATAGATATGAACTTCTTCGATGGTACTTAAAACGAAGGCAGCTATACGAAGCAGCGGCAAGCAAACAATGGTGCCGATTCTCTTGTCACAAATGCCTCTAAACTAGACTAAAAATCACTAAAATTTAGTTTATTCCTGTCAAACGACGATTTCCCATTCTGAAATAGACTAAAGTGACACAACTTGACTATATTTTAGTTTGACAGCACTAATTTTGATATTCTGAATTTGACGTTTTTCACCTAAAATTTTGATTTTAAAAAACAAAACCAGACAATTTTTAATCGCGATTAAAAAGGTGTCGGATAAAATAAGTTGTCATGAACTAAAATTCACACCAACATCTCGACTTGCAAAAACAGTATTGCATTTATTTTTTCTTTTGCTTATATAAAACACGTCGAGGCTGCACCCAAGCGCGTTTACGGCTCTAAAAAAATCACGGGTTATGACAAACCACGGGTACAAAAAAAAAAAATTTACACAACTAAAATCGAAATAATGTCAAATTCGATTTTAGTTGTGTCAAAATTATTTTTTAGAGAATTTTATTTGCAGAATAGCTCTAAGATTCTCATAGCCAAAAGTAAGGAATTTTAGTGATAGTTTAGTTCGGTGTACAAAAGAATCGGCACCAATGCAAATACTTACATAACATCACGACTCGTTTCCCCGGAGTGTTAGGCAGAGGTGTACCTATAGTAGGTACACCCACATTTCGCCAGTATAGCGGGCGAGCCTAAAATTGCCATCAACCGGGCACAAATCCAGACTCCGGGCTGCTACTGAGAAATTCCAGATAGAAAAACAAACACTACACCAATGAGGCAAATACTTTCCTTCGTCATAACCCGCAGCCTAATTACGTAATGCACGATCAATAATAAATTGAAACAAATTGCTAGTCCATTGATTTATAAGTTCGAAAAAAAAATTGAGCAGATTTTTTTTTCGAACTTATGAAGCAATGGACTAGCAATCTGTTTCAATTTATTATTGATCGTGCATTACGTAATTAGGCTGCTGTTCTAATTTCGTCTAATAAACCACATTGATCGGTAGGTTTAATGAATGCCTAGTTTAAACAGGAAAACAAAAGACATTTTGTGCAAAAATATAAAATTTATGAGCTTATCGTGCACATGATGACATTATCAAGCAATACATTTCCAGTATTGCTGACCTATTAATGTACGGAAAGTCTATACAATACGGGGCCAGCATAAGCTTGATATTATTTCGTTGCCACAAGTATGATCGATCGAAATAGATTCACAAACAATTTGTGGTCTAACGGGAAAATAATATAACGTCAAAGACTACAGTACCTAGGTAATAAACAAGTTATTGAGGGATGAGGTAATGAAGGTATTATGAATAATGGGACTTTCAAGGTGTAGAAATTTCAAGGATTTCATTCGAAGAGGAAATTACTTTTTACTAGCTTTTTCCCGCGGCTTCGCCCGCGTGGATGCCGCAAAATATTCCACGGGAACGTACTACCGGGATTACATACCTAATAGTGGAGGAACAGGTCATTGACTCGTCTGCGCCCGCGTTGCCGTCAACCATAATTAATTTGTTACGCGTAATTTTGAATCTGTGATTCCTTTAACTATTCCTTTAAATGATATGATGTCAATGCTTATTCTAGTCTAAATCAAATTCCCAATTTAAATAACATATTTTATTGGATATGGATTAATATAATACCGGTCAAAATAGCTTCGGAAATAACAATGAAATATTATATTCTGAAAGATAATAATGGTTACTGTCGGTCATCCTTAGAAGATAAACATATGCCAACGCGGACATTTTTGTTGGACTTTATAAGATGAACAATCGTGTAGAACATAATTTTTATGTATCTTTTACGGATTACCGGCGCACGGTCTAATAAAGCTCCCAGTCGGCATGTATTTGTTTTGTAATATGTACCTAAGTATAAGGATACGGATGGTGGAGTGTGACTTGAATCAAGTCATGGGATTTTAGCGTAACGGTAAGTGTTTGTCCCTCTACAGGATAACCCCAGGTACGCACGGGCGATTTTTTTCACTGAACCTGAGTTGAAAATCCAGTGCGCGATAAAATCCCCCGCGATATAATTACGTCGGTGCGAACGTGGGCTAAAGGCCACCATATTTGCTGCTTACGTGATGAGATTTCATACAATGTAGTTTTTTCAAGATTTGTCTAACATCGGTTTTCCAAAAAGCAGTAAAAAACCCATTTATAATCTGTTTTTATCCAATCTTGTGTCAGGTGAATTGAATAGCAACTGTGAGTTTGACAGCGTGCTTGTTATTATTCAGGCTGCCTAACTCAATAAATCTGACTAGCCTCTTTCCAACTATATTGGGGTCGGCTCCCAGTCTAACCGGATGCAGCTGAATTACCAGTATTTTACATGGAGCGACTGCCTACCGAACCTCCACAACCGAGTTGAGTAACACATAAGTAACCCTTGGTCAGCGGCGTAGCGTAGGTGTCAGCCGCCTGGGGCGGAAAACAATTTTGCCGCCCTCTTATTTAGGTATTTCAGTTTAATGTAATGGTACTATACATTAATTCTACACAACTTTTCGGCAAGAACAGTTATCATAATTGCATTATACAAGTTAGATTTTAAATAAAAAGTTTATCTAAGTTTTCCAATTAATACACAAATTATTTTACTTCAACCAATATAGACGGTGTTGCCAGCAGGCGCTACAAAATATAATTCAAAGAATGGGTATTCCCCGAATTCGTCACAGAATAAGTAGGTATAGAAAAATTCCGTGCTCTTTTCAATCGGTCTGAATTTGGAGTTGCGATAAAAATATGAAATGGTTCAAATATTTTTATTATTTATTGTGAAATTTTGCCGCCCCCTAAAAAGTGCCTCCTGTGGCGGGCCGCCCCTGCCGCCCCCACTACGCTTGGTAAGACTGATTGTCAGACTTGGGCTTCTGACTACCTACCCTAACGAATGTCAAAGATCTACCAATGACAGCCGGGATCAACGCCTGAACTTGCTTTCAAAAGCACGGAGGGGTCTCGATATTTAGTTAATGGCTGGTCACCCATCCACGAACCGACCGCGGCAAGCGTAGCTTAACCTTTTATCGAGCCGTGGAGCTGTTGCTATTTACCCACGAGCCCCTACCTGGCTACCTAACAGCATACATGAATAATGATAATAAGGAAAATGAAAATAATAACTACCTACATTCTTGAGTTCAATGAGTGTCTGTTAGGCACTAATACCTTGGTATATAAGTAGATGACCTGCGTAAACGGTTCTCATTCTTGGCGAACGGTGACATAAAAGCAAAAGGTTTCAACTCTTTAGTTTTCAAAATCTATCTATCTATTCTATATACATATAATAAATCTGTAGAAAAGTCATTTTTGTACATTGAAGAAATTGAAACAAAAAAAAATTGCCAGCGTGTGAAAAGATAAGTAACAGAACCCATTTCCATCATTTTTGAAATTTTTGTCTGTTTGTCTGTTTGTTTGTGCGCACATCACTTAAAATCTACGAATTCAATGCTGACAATGTTTATATACAAAAATTATACGCAACTTGAGGTTTAACTTAGTTTTTGTTTCATCGAAATCGGTTCACTCTATCAAAAGATATGATTAATTTAGTGCGTTCAAGAAGTAAAATATTACGTTACGCAATTCAGTATAGTACTTGCAACGACATCTTACGACTAAAAATAGAACTAATGTTGATAGTTGAAATCCAAATCCGATAGATGGCGTTGTGCAAATGACGTCATTTTCTGAATCGCAGTGTTAAGATTTTCCGCGCGAGAATGACGTCCACCGTGTTTACTGGGCAAATTGGGTTTCGTTAGGTGTCTTAAAAGGTCTTGCGTGTGTCGTAAAAGTTCTTTGGTTGCTTGATTTATCGATTTTCTAAATTGGTCGAAAGAAAAGTATTGGCTAGAGATGAGTCATACTAGGTAAATTTTGTACTAGGTGCACCTAGTCCTATTCCGTACAAATACTCGATCCAAATACCTGTTCCACCTAGTCCACGAAATACGCATACTTTACAGTATGCTTCGTCTTCGCGTACCACCGATACGTTTAAGTACGTACATACGCAGTAATGAATATAGTAATCTTCCCTTCATACTTTACACAGGCTTAGGACTGTCAACGTAAAGATCTATCTACATTAAAGATTGTTGGCGTATTAAAAGATTTCAATTCATTTTCAGACTAATCGTTTTTAATTTTATGTTTTTTTTTATATCGCCTATCTACAGTCATTGTTTTTTTATATATGTACACGTTTTGTTTATGGTGGCGGTTAGTCTGGGCTGCTATCACTGGAGCTGGATCGTTTCTTCTAACTAAACTTACGAATGGATGTTTACGTTTTATGTGCTTTGTACGGTTTGATACAGAACTTTTAAAACTCAATTGTATTTTACTATAGTTACACTCAGCTATTTGTTGGCCTTTGTCAGTAAAATGATCCCAAGCGACACTACTTCCTTTGGGAGCCATTTTTTAAAACAATAAAAACTAAAACTAAAATCAAAAGTTCTCCTACTTATCAAAACTTCGTTACGAAAACCGATTTCAAAGTAAATCCGATACGCGTATCCGATTACGACGGCGGCGAGCCGGGATCACATCCGCACTAGTCCGTACTTGATACTTCGAGTATTTACAATACCTAGTGTATAAAATCTGCCTAGTAAATTGGTTGATGAAGTCCCGACTAGTGTCGAGTATTGACAGACAAAGATGAAAAGACTGCGGAATAGTGTAGTTAAAAAAGGACAATGTATTCTTGGCCACCACGAGTGCGCGTTCCATTACTTTTATGTCTATTGAATTATGGTTCAAATTCAAATGACTGACACACGAATGATTTAGGCAAACACGAATGCGCTTTACATTATTTTTAATTGCATTGAAATATGGTTTAAATTCAAATGACTGACACACGAATGATCTGTAAAGAGCAAACACGATTGAGCGGTAAATCAGCCTTGCTATCCCGCTTCGCCGCGCCGGTACTTCGAGGCCACGCGGGTGCCGAGTGCGCCGCGTATGCACAGTGAGACTAGGTGGATCGAGTATTTTAAAAGTTGGAATAGGTGCTACCTAGTCTTATTAAATACCTAGTCCCTGGATCTGTTCTAGTATATACGCATCATCTCTAGTATTGGCTTATCTTATTGGTTTCGTTTGGTCGACTTTGGTCATTGGTTTGAAGTACGAATCAAAGATTGTATTTTATTTACTTCGTAGTTTGAATCCAATAGTGCCAATCGTTATACAGTAAGTTAGTGTTGCCAATTCGTTGAGTCACGACCACGAACAGACGATACGTTGTCACACTAGACTGTTCGACGCACCGTTCTTTTAAGTTTGTAGGCTATTCAGTCATAAGTGTTGTTGGTTTTGTTAATTGCTTTAATTTTCCTTGAAAATAATGCCTCAAAGAAAAAAAACTAACCTTTCGCTGCGTAGCCGGAATACGAAAAGGATGAGACTTTGTAGGTCTCAGGAATCGGAAGAAGATCGTGAAGCATGGTTATCTGCTAACCGAGAGCACATCGCTCTTTCACGTGAATCGGAAACGTTCACCGAAAGGGAGTCACGTTTAAGTTCACAAAGAACACGGACCGCGACTTTGCGGTCTCAAGAGAGTATGCAGGAACGCGAAGTCCGGCTGTCTGCTGATCGGGAGCGCCACTCTCTATCACGTGAGTCAGAGACATTCACAGAAAGGGAGTCGCGCTTAAGTTCGCAAAGAACTCGGACCGCGACTTTCCGTTTACTTTCAAACGTGTGCAATTTCCTGTAAGCCTCTGTTACGCTATGACTATTAATAAAGCCCAAGGCCAGACGTTATCCGTTGCGGGTGTAGACCTTACTTTTGATTGTTTTTCACACGGCCAACTCTATGTTTCTCTATCACGTGTTAGCAACCCAAACAACCTTTTTGTATATGCTCCGGGTAATTCCACCGCTAACATAGTATATAGCATTAACGTAATCAACTATACCGAAGTCAGGACTCTTATCTAAATCATCAAAAAGGTGATATACTCTTATCTAAACGACGTTGTTTTGTTCGCGACAACCACGCGAACGAAGTCGCGGGCACAGCTAGTCATTAAAATAAAACAACAAAATGAATGTTGGAGTTTATTAGACCAACTTTCAACAATAAAAGTGTGAAATGAGACCGATCCGATTAATTCAAGTATCGTAGAATATCCGCTAAAATGTCGCAAGTGATATCAACCCAGCCGAAAAAAAAGCAAGATGGCGACCGAGCAGATACCCCACCCATGAATACAACACAAAAGAAAGAGGAAGGAACATACGGATCCTTTTGTTGCTGCAAGTGTGACGAGAAACCCTCAATGTATAACTCAGGAGGTAATGACTGGGGTACGATGGGGCATTCGGTCCATTATGACGCTTGTGACAATGATACTTATCACGCTGGTAACAGTCATTCTCACCATGCTAGTGACAATCATCATACTAGTGATTCTCATTGTGGGGGTGGTTTTGACGGAGGGGGGGACTGCGGGGGTGGTTTCGATGGAGGGGGGGACTGTGGTGGCGGAAATGACTAGAAGTCAGTGTTTTTAAATAATATAAACATAGGTCTAGTATAATAATACTAAGTGTAAAAAATATGATAAATGATGATGTAGGTATGTAGTCTACTTATATTACATATTATCACGTATCTACAATGAGTGCCATAATGTGTGATTAATTGTAAAAATATAACAAATATTTTTAAAGAAAAAAAAAAAAAAAATTGTGTCCCTTTCATTAATGAGCATTAGCCTAATGAGTAGAATTAGAATATGAGGAGTTCAGTTTCAAAACCCGCCAAAACGATATTTGAACAGAAGCATTGTTTCGCTTGATTATGAAGCGCCATCATTCATTATTTCTCCTTGGTTTAAGAATTAATATCAGATCCCGCTAAAATCCTAACAAATCAGCTTCCAAAAGTAACAGTTTGTTGCAAACACCGCTAAAAGAGAGTCCCGATGCGTTTCAAATTCCGCTAAATCTAAATCGATCAATCACAGCACGGCATTTGCATCACGTGACACAACAAACAGTATGGCGAATTTGTGAAGAAGTGCTGTCGGTTTTTTATTTTAGCTGCAAATCCCGCTAAAACGAACAATGTTTATTTCAAACCCCGCTAAAATCAAATGTATACTTCAAAATCCGCTAAAACAAAAATGTTAATGGTTATTTTTCCGTTAATTTTAATTATTTACCAAGGAAACCACGTTCTTAAATATTGCCAGTCTCAGTATAAAGCTGTCACTGTGATTTTCTAAAGATGTTCTTTATATTAATGATTTTTAAGGTTTTTTACGTTTTACCGTTATTTATTGAAAAGTGTTTTGGCGGGTTTTGAAACTGAACTCCTCATATGAAGATTAATTGGACGTAGTTAAACAGAAAGGATGCAACCCACACAGAGTTAGTTTTGAGATATTCAAGTTTTAAGATCAGATCGTGCTAAGTGATTGTATGACCTGCCATACATACGGGTTGGTAATGTATGGGCATAATGACATGATGCGTTGGGATTGTTTTTGTGATATTAAAGTTTTGACTACAAAGAGTGTTTTGGTATACATAACTCATTTTCGCCCATAGTGTGGGTTGGATCCTTTCTGCTTAACTACGTCCAATTGTGAACATAGCATCTAAACTAAGCACCTAAAGCATAAAACATTGTTTGCTTTAGTTTTTAGTTAGTTTTAGTAATACTATTTACCAACCTAATTTTAGATTTCCCTAAAATCAAGTTGGATTTCGTTCGTGGCGCCTTTAATTTGGCGATAAGAGCACTGACCTTCATTTTGACGTTTCGATTTCGGTGTTGCAAGCGTTTTATTTAAATTACCACATTTTGCTAAGAAGCTGTATTGTTCTAAATGAAGTCCAATTAGCTGTGTTACGCAAACTGCATTCCACAGATACCTATATCATCACGTTACTAGATATTGATTAGTAATTTAAAAAGAGATACGTATTTGTGAGCTTTTGTGTGGCATTTGCATATTTTATATTTGTGGACTTTTCCTTTTTGTAATTTATAGATGATTGTGATTTTATGTGAGTAATGAACTTTGAGATTTATTTTAAATAGAACAGTATTATTCTGGTGTGTATTTGAATATTGATTGCTAACATAGTTTTTAGTATACTAAGAAAAATATATATCATTGTGTCTGCATTAAATAAATAAATAAAATTTAATTTATTGACTTACTTATCCATTTTACATACATAAATGAATACGATTACGGCAAAGGAATATTTAGCATTACGACTTAACACAAACTTTTTGCAGGCTCTGTTCTTACACTCCCAAGTTTTCAATTAAAAACACACACAGTAAGTATTAAACAAGTAGGTAAGCAGACAGGTACCTAAACCTCATTCCTCAACTGCGATAAATATCACGTGCTAAGTAAGTACGTACTACAAAACGAGTCGATTCTCCAACGCATTTGGTAGAGTAGAACACAGACAGTTCAACACAGTTGTCGTGTTTACTCCGTGGCATGAGTCAGACTGTTTCACAGTTAGCGTTTATTACTACAGACAGTCGTTGGTTTCATGTGTGAGTGACACGATAACTTGTATTAGTTGACCGTAGAGTGTATGTCTTCTGATGGCAGAAAGTTGATATATTTTTTCCGCTTTTTATTACCTGTTGAGCCAATAAATTTAACAAAGTAGGTACATTACCTGAATAAAGAAAGTTGGTAATAAAAAATGTTAAGAAGTCTGTCAATCAGGCAACTCTTTAATTTGTACGTATTAAATTGGTTCAAACTATTATCTATGGTTGGGGAGTTTCCCCTAGTCCACTGTTATATAGAATGTTGCCATGTTATGGCAAAAAAATACGCTCAATATTCCATCTGCCGTATTACGGTGTTTTTTGACACCGTAATTATAATATTACGGTAGGCGGTGAATCAATGCAGGATACGGTGTTTTTACCGTAATTACGGTGTAATTGGCAACACTACCACCGTACATATTTAGCAAAATGCCGAAAAACCACGTTCCTTGTATGTAACCCCCTTTAAATTATTTATAATGAGTTGTTGAATATTTAAATTTAATTAATCACAATTTTATTTTGGGTTTTTATCTGTTAAGAGTTAATACAAATATAAATACACACACACACACATCACATTTTAAATCTATGACTGTAAAACTATGGACTGGAATTAAGTATGTCTGAAATAAATGAATAAACTAAATAAAAACATAATTTAATTTTTAACATTACCTATTTTATTTTAGGAACCCTAAAAATGTGTATGTATATTGTACGGTGGTACGGAACTCTTCGCGTGCGAGTCCGACTCCCACTTGGCCGGTTTTTTAGTTCAGAATACTAAACAATGAATATTTTTAATCTCAAATTTTAAAAACCGCAAAGATAAATTTGTATTTCATAATGATACTGTGAATTACAAAGTTATTTTTTACAGTTGCAGTAAATCGGCCATATTTAAATAAAATTAGTTCCTGAATCAGCGTTATTTTTGTTGATTTTATGTTTTAGTGCGTTCCTCACATTGGCCGTCATAACCATAAACCAGCAGTGCTATTCTGTAACCATCTCACCGTGAAAACTTGGGTGAAGTGAGCTGTCAATAGTGTCAATCTCTGTGGAATGACAGCTCACTCCACGCTCACTTCACCTAAGTTTTCACGGTGAGGTGTTTACAGAGTAGCACTGCTGGTAGGGTTAATTATAGCTGCTCATTATTAATAATTAAAGGAACATAAAAACAAAAAAACGAAATCTGTCTGCTAAATAGTCAACCCCACCAATTCCAGTGTCATTGCTATTTCGGAAATAGCCACCTCCTGAATTTGACCTTTGGGGTTTGTCTTCCCAATTGTAGTATCAGCCCCGTCGCCATCTTGTTTTGCTCTCGGCTGGGTTGATATCACTTGCAAGATATTATTGTCTAAGTTTTTCCTTAAGTTATTCCACGAATCTTCATATCGGCTCGGTTCCATTTCACACTCCGATATAACTTTATTATTTAACATGTCCTGCAAGTAATTAAACTCCAGCGTTATTTTAATGATTTTGAAAACTTTTCAATAGGTAGGTACCTACCTATTGTCACTTTATCTTTCAAGGCTTGTAAGAAGACGAACGCGAACACGTTTGTTTTGCTAATGTATTGTTCGTCGCTGCGAAACTGGTTAAGCCTCGCCAGGTCATCTAATACCTCACACACATTGAACAGAAGTCTGTGGGTGGTCATTATTTTTATTTTCCTTTTTCATTAAGCAGTTAGGAAGGGGGACCTTAGCTAACGCTGTCACACAAAAACATTTCTGCGAAAAAGAATAAACCGGCTCCTAAGCAAATAAGGGGAGGCCTTTGCCCAGCAGTGGGACACAATATAGGCTAACAAAAAAAAAAGTAGCAAATAACGTATTCTCAGTAGCCTGAACCCTCAGTATCTTGTAATTACTAGAGTTGTTTTTGTCAATTTCGTCATAAAATTTCGATTGGCAGTGTAAAGAGTGTCACTTCTTATTTTGTTTGATTGTTGAGTTTAGTTCGCTGTAAAACACCATATTCCCAAAACATTACATTTTCTTGTAGCTAAACGGCACCCTGGCACTCACCGGCCGCTGCCGCGGCGCCGCTCGATTCGCTCGCTCTGTCTGTCGTGCGGTGTGTGGTCACAGTTCTAACCTAACCTAACCTACCTTTTAGCTATTTTCATTTGATAAGCCAAGGGTTTGTAGTTACACTATAGCTTAGCCGGCTATAGATGAAATAAATTAAGTTACTTTCTTTCATCTATAGCCGGCTAAACTTATATGTAAGTATAAGTGAGTGTGTGTGTGTGTGTTGTTGTGTTTGTTTTATCAAAAACAAATACGATCAATCAATACAAAGGGCAGTGAACTAACCTTGACAATCAAACAAAATAACGAGCGACAGTGAAAATGACAATGCAATGCTTACGGCACTTTAGCCGTGCCGAGGCAGCGCCACTATTATGTCGCAAATAGCGGCACTCTTATACACTTCCGAAATGAAAAATGATGTGAGTCCAAGCAGTCAGTAGTGTTCGTAAAAAAAAAAAAAAAAGAAATGTGGCTAACTAAGTTACTAGAATATTGATTATGATATGCAATAATTAATATTGTAACACCGAATATTTAGTTTTAGGCGTAAAAAAAGCATTTGGAAAGTTTCCAAATACATTTTTTACGCCTAAAACGGGTACAACATCAAATTCGATGTTACAATTGCATAACATAATCAATATTCTAGTAACTTAGTTAGCCACATTTCTTATTTCCATACAGTATTAATTCCGAATTAATCAAAACAGGTAAATATTTGACAGCTATATACGACGTTGCCAACTTTCAGAATAAACGCTCTTAATATCAAGTTAATTTGAATGCCCAATTTGAAACCAATTACAGGCACTTTTGAATTATCAAGGGGTCGGTCAGTCAGAAAGATGAAGCTAGTTGCCCATTCCAAAGCGTAGTAGGTACCTATGGAGAAGAACGGGCAAGAAACTCCACGGACACTCTTTTAAATCAAAATATTCTTACAAAATAATGGTTACATCATTCATGTTTAAATTATACATGTGAGAACAATGTAGAAAGACGTGCACGTTAAAAGCGTCCGCAATGAAAAGATCTAGGTATACAAACAGACAGTTCACTACAACTTGTCCCTCGCCGTCATGCTGGCACCATTGCTTGTCAAGCTTAGTTTCAATACTAATAGAGTTCAAAATGGCGACTGACAGAACAGTGCTACCAATCGCGTCACGGGACAACTTATAGTGAGCTTGAGCCGCAAGAGAAACGAGAGAATTTTATTATTCTCGCCGTTCTCACGCTGACATCTATGAAGCGTACTAAATCCAACTTTTATACACGTTAGGTACTTAGCACGCAGATTGGCTAAGTATTATTCCTGTCTCTGTCGCACAATTTTCAAACTACAAGTGCGAGATAGAGACGGGAACATGTCCAAGCCAAAGCACATACTATAGTTTAACCGAGAACCTCTTAGGAATGCGCGGCGAGGCCGGCAGCGTTGACGAATGAGCGGAGGAACGCCGTGAGCGTTGACCAATGAGCGGCCTGCACTGCTCCCCGTGTCGCCGCGCACATACCTAAGGTCAAACTATAAGTTAACGTTTATTAATCTCTGCCTTAGCTAGTTTTATGAATTACCCAAAAACCGATAAAAAAATGTAATATCGTGACATCTGCAGCAACCCATTCAGTGCTTCTGAGTTCATTCTGGTAGTCATTTTTATATTTTACAATGTAAGTCATAGTATAGAATTGTCCATTTTTTATTAGATCTATAAGTCTTGGCCATGTATAAAAGCCCATTGTATATAATTGCTACATGGTCAGTGTCTAATTAGGTTATTATATTTTTAATTTATAAAATAAAATATTTGTAAAATCATTGTCTGTGGTCTTTATTTAATTTTAATAATAAAGGCCTGCGCAAATTGACGGATGACAGGGGAGAGCATCGAGGGGGATTCCTCTATCCGCCAGCGCACACTGACAAGAAAAATCGTCTGCGATACCACGAGCGTACGCCAGCTTACCGGAGCATCCGCCAGCTTACCGTGGCATGCGCCGGTATGCTCCAAGGTCGATCACCGAGCATTGAAATATATACCTTATTTCGATTGGATATAATGATTAAATTCAAAATGCTCTGCCGTCCCGTTCGCCAGTCTGGGCAGCCCCTAAGAATCATTTATTTGCAGAACACCTGTATTTGTGACCAGTTGTAAAAGTTGGTGGTTTAATAATGTACGGTCCATATTTTGCCTGTTTAGGGCATTCAAATTAACTTGACATTAAAACCTAATAGGTACTTAATTTACTAAAATATACAGAGTATACAAACACCTATGTTCCGATAGAAATTTTAAATTAAAATAAACATACACACTACAAAAATATAGGAACTTTAAAATAGTTATGTGCAGTTTCATACACTACTTTATCTACTCTCATACATTGGGATTGAACCTACTAAATAAAAGATCAAAGTTAAAAATCAAGAATAAAAAAATCCCACGGAATTCAGTACAACTTCACTTAAGAATGGCGCCTGCAACAGCACATCAACGCGCATGCGCTAGAGCGGTGCTGTCCCCTGCTAACGTTCCATTACAAAAGTTGATGGAAACTCCTTGGTGATATTAACTTTTTGGATTCGCCCTGTATCGTAATAGAAAAAAAAATGTTTTTAGCATTATTTTGTTAGAGAAAAAGTGTTATAATATGATTCTATTTTTAAATTTCGGTATTGTGTTTATAATGTACGTCAATATAAACTCGTTTTGAAGTCGAATATTACGATATGAAAGTAGATAAAAACAATTTTCTATCAACCATCTACGCAGTTAAATTTTAAAATATGCTACAGTTTTGTGAGATTGCTACTGGACTTCTAACCGCCACTGTACACTACTGACTGCTTGGACTTTCACATCATTTTTCATTTAGGAAGTGTATAAGAGTGCCGCTATTTGCGACATAATAGTGGCGCTGCTTCGGCACGGCTAAAGTGCCGTAAGCATTGCATTGTCATTTTCACTGTCGCTCGTTATTTTGTTTGATTGTTAAGGTTAGTTCACTGCCCTTTGTATTATTTGTTTTTGATAAAACAAACACAATAACACACAAACACACACACACACTCACTCCACTGCCGGATTTACCACATAGCAAGTGTAGCAATTGCTACGGGCCCCGCGCAAAAGGGGGCCCCGCGTATCCAAACCCGCCCACCTCCGCTTGAGCGTAATTTGGTTTATTGAATTTACTTGATGTCACAAAAACGTGATACATAATACCTTTTCCGACTAAGACAATCCAAGTAAGACAACCAGTAATATAATTTTCTACATATTTCTAAAACTTGATAGCACATAAACGTATTTAGTATTGTTTTTTTTTTTTTACGTTCCACCATATACTTAAGAACCCATAGCAGGTCAAGGGCCCTTTGATGAAATTTGCTACGGGCCTCGCGCTTGCTTAATCCAGCACTGACTCACTCACTTATACTTACATATACGTTTAGCCGGCTATAGATGAAAGAAAGTAACTTAATTTATTTCATCTATAGCCGGCTAAACTATAGTGTAACTACAAACCCTTGGCCTATCAAATGAAAATAGCTAAAAGGTAGGTTAGGTTAGGTTAGAACTGTGACCACACACCGCACGACCTGAGCGAGCGAATCGAGCGGTGACTCGGCAGCGGCCGGTGAGTGCCAGAGTGCCGAGTGAAAATGTAATGTATTGGGAATTTGGTGTTTTACAGCGAACTAAACTCAACAATCAAGCAAAATAAGAAGTGACACTCTTTACACTGCCAATCGAAATTTTATGACGAAATTGACAAAAACAACTCAAGTAATTACAAGATACTGAGGGTTCAGGCTACTGAGAATACGTTATTTGCTTCTTTTTTTTTGTTAGCCTATAATGTGTCCCACTGCTGGGCAAAGGCCTCCCCATATTTGCTTAGGAGCCGGTTTATTATTTTTCGCAGAAATGTTTTTGTGTGACAGCGTTAGCTAAAGTCCTTCCTAACTGCTTAAATGAAAAAGGAAAATAAAAATAATGACCACCCACAGACTTCTGTTCAATGTGTGTGAGTGAGGTATTAGATGACCTGGGGAGGCTTAACCAGTTTCGCAGCGACGAACAATACATTAGCAAAACAAACGTGTTCGCGTTCGTCTTCTTACAAGCCTTGAAGGATAAAGGGACAATAGGTAGGTACCTACCTATTGAAAAAAAATCATTAACCGTTAAAGGCCTGATAAACAACTAATTAACGTGCTAATTGACGTGCTTGAGGGTCACCCAGGGCTTTACCGGTTAAATAAAATAACACTGGAGTTTAATTACTTGCAGGACATGTTAAATAATAAAGTTATATCGGAGTGTGAAATGGAACCGAGCCGATATGAAGATTCGTGGAAAGACAATAATATCTTGCAAGTGATATCAACCCAGCCGAGAGCAAAACAAGATGGCGACGGGGCTGATACCCCCTCCATGAATACTACACAAGTAAGAAAAGAAACAAGTGGATTCTTTCGTTGTGATTTATGTTGCTACAATTGGGAAGACAAACCCCAAAGGTCAAATTCAGGAGGTGGCTATTTCCGAAATAGCAATGACACTGGACGTCGTGGGGTTGACTATTTAGCAGACAGATTTCGTTTTTTTGTTTTTATGTCCCTTTAATTATTAATAATGAGCAGCTATAATTAACCCTACCTGCCATGCTATTCTGTAAACACCTCACCGTGAAAACTTGGGTGAAGTGAGCTGTCAATAGTGTCAATCCCTGTGGAATGACAACTCACTCCACGCTCACTTCACCTAAGTTTTCACGGTGAGATGGTTACAGAATAGCACTGCTGGTTTATGGTTATGACGGCCAATGTGAGGAACGCACTAAAACATAAAATCAACAAAAATAACGCTGATTCAGGAACTAATTTTATTTAAATATGGCCGATTTACTGCAACTGTAAAAAATAACTTTGTAATTCACAGTATCATTATGAAATACAAATTTATCTTTGCGGTTTTTAAAATTTGAGATTAAAAATATTCATTGTTTAGTATTCTGAACTAAAAAACCGGCCAAGTGGGAGTCGGACTCGCACGCGAAGAGTTCCGTACCACCGTACAATATACATACACATTTTTAGGGTTCCTAAAATAAAATAGGTAATGTTAAAAATTAAATTATGTTTTTATTTAGTTTATTCATTTATTTCAGACATACTTAATTCCAGTCCATAGTTTTACAGTCATAGATTTAAAATGTGATGTGTGTGTGTGTGTATTTATATTTGTATTAACTCTTAACAGATAAAAACCCAAAATAAAATTGTGATTAATTAAATTTAAATATTCAACAACTCATTATAAATAATTTAAAGGGGGTGGGTTACATACAAGGAACGTGGTTTTTCGGCATTTTGCTAAATATGTACGGTGGTAGTGTTGCCAATTACACCGTAATTACGGTAAAAACACCGTATCCTGCATTGATTCACCGCCTACCGTAATATTATAATTACGGTGTCAAAAAACACCGTAATACGGCAGATGGAATATTGAGCGTATTTTTTTGCCATAACATGGCAACATTCTATATAACAGTGGACTAGGGGAAACTCCCCAACCATAGATAATAGTTTGAACCAATTTAATACGTACAAATTAAAGAGTTGCCTGATTGACAGACTTCTTAACATTTTTTATTACCAACTTTCTTTATGCAGGTAATGTACCTACTTTGTTAAATTTATTGGCTCAACAGGTAATAAAAAGCGGAAAAAATATATCAACTTTCTGCCATCAGAAGACATGCACAGAAGACAAGCATGATCATGTTCACACAAAATGTATGCGGTTTTTTTAAATAAAACTTCAATGTAATTTCCGCCCCTTTTTTAAATCTACCGTATTTTTTTGAAACCTAGGTACCGTATTTATATACTGGGAACACCGTAATCCATTATTTGGAGTTGGCAACGCTGGGTGGTACTGAACCGTTCGTGTGCGATTCCGACTCGCACTTGGCCGATTTTTTTATTAGATCTATAAGACTCTGCCATGTATAAACGCCCATTGTACATAATTGCTACATGGTCAGTGTCTAATTAGGTTATTATATTTTTAATTTATAAAATAAAATATTTGGAAAATCAATGTCTGTGGTTTTTATTCAATTTAAACTGTTCTGTTATAGTCAGCAACGACTTTTATACAAGATATAATTTATATACAGGGTGTCAGGGACATCGACGCGAAAACTGCTACCATGGATTCAATACATGATTTTGGAATTTTTCGTCGGTTAATTTAAAAAAAACTGCTGTTTCATAGAAAAGTGCAATACCTACGCGTCAAAATGTATGGAACAGCTGTTTTTTTTTTAAATAACTGACGAAAAATTTCACCTCAGGGGTTCAGAATCATGTACTGAATCCATGGTAACAGTTTTCGAGTCGATGTCCCGAGGCTTCGCGTCGGTGTGCCTGCCACCCTGTATAGTATAGTATAATCAGCCTATAATGTTCCCACGTGGTCCCAGTGCGGGTTGGTTGATGTCACACGTCTTCGAATTTTTAGTTCTAAGACATGCCGGTTCCCTCACGATGTTTTCCTTCACCGTTTTGAGAGCAGTGGTGATGAAATAATTTACTCAAAGTAAAGCGCCTGTCAGGGTTTGCACCTACTACCTAGAACTCGTAAGTCGCGGTTTTTATCACTGGTCCATCACTGCTCTATAATCGATATTGACAAAAACGTATTCTCAGGAAAAACACTGAATACTAGGTAGGCACTTAGAGGAAAAACAATTAGAAGATACGTGCGTTATAGCAAGTATATTTAAATGCCTAATCCATATGTACTATCGAAGTCATATCTAAGCAGTTTGAAAACAAAATCCCGTGAACACGATGACCACAACTGTTACCGCCCCGGTTCTATAGCTGCCGAGCGCTGCAAGCAGAAATAGTCCTTACGGTGTATAGATATGAACTTCTTCGATGGTACGTAAAACGAAGGCAGCTATTTCAAGCAAACAATGGTGCCGATTCTCTTGTCACAAATGCCTCTAAACTAGACTAAAAATCACTAAAATTTAGTTTATTCCTGTTAAACGACGATTTCCCATTCTGAAATAGACTAAAGTGACTTGACTATATTTTAGTTTGACAGCACTAATTTTGATATTCTGATATTGACGTTTTTCACCTAAAATTTTGATTGTAAAAAACCAAACCAGACAATTTTTAATCGCGATTAAAAAGGAGTGGGATAAAATAAGATGTCATGAACTAAAATTCACACCAACATCTCGACTTGCAAAAACAGTATTGCATTTATTTTTTCTTTTGCTTATATAAAACACGTCGAGGCTGCACCCATGCGCGCCTACGGCTCTAAAAGAATCACGGGTTATGGCAAACCACGGGTACCACATGGATTCGCGATTGTCAAATTCGATTTTAGTTGTGTCAAAATTGTTTTTTAAAGAATTTTATTTGCAGAATAGCTTTAAGATTCTCATAGCCAAAAGTAAGGAATTTTAGTGATAGTTTAATTCGGTGTACAAGAGAATCGGCACCAATGCAAATACATACTTACATAACATCGCGACTCGTTTCCCCGGAGTGTTAGGCAGAAGTGTACCTATAATAGGTACACCCACATTTCGCCAGTATAGCGGGCGAGCCTAAATTTGCCATCAACCGGGCACAAATCCAGACTCCGGGCTGCTACTGAGAAATTCCAGATAGAAAAACAAACACTACACCAATGAGGCAAATACTTTCCTTCGTCATAACCCGTTCTAATTTCGTCTAATAAACCACATTGATCGGTAGGTTTAATGAATGCCTAGTTTAAACAGGAAAACAAAAGACATTTTGTGCAAAAATATAAAATTTATGAGCTTATCGTGCACATGACGACATTATCAAGCAATACATTTCCAGTATTGCTGACCTATTAATGTACGGAAAGTCTATACAATACGGGGCCAGCATAAGCTTGATATTATTTCGTTGCCACAAGTATGATCGATCGAAATAGATTCACAAACAATTTGTGGTCTAACGGGAAAATAATATAACGTCAAAGACTACAGTACCTAGGTAATAAACAAGTTATTGAGGGATGAGGTAATGAAGGTATTATGAATAATGGGACTTTCAAGGTGTAGAAATTTCAAGGATTTCATTCGAAGAGGAAATTACTTTTTACTAGCTTTTTCCCGCGGCTTCGCCCGCGTGGATGCCGCAAAATATTCCACGGGAACGTACTACCGGGATTACATACCTAATAGTGGAGGAACAGGTCATAGACTCGTCTGCGCCCGCGTTGCCGTCAACCATAATTAATTTGTTACGCGTAATTTTGAATCTGTGATTCCTTTAACTATTCCTTTAAATGATATGATGTCAATGCTTATTCTAGTCTAAATCAAATTCCCAATTTAAATAACATATTTTATTGGATATGGATTAATATAACACCGGTCAAAATAGCTTCGGAAATAACAATGAAATATTATATTCTGAAAGATAATAATGGTTACTGTCGGTCATCCTTAGAAGATAAACATATGCCAACGCGGACATTTTTGTTGGACTTTATAAGATGAACAATCCTGTAGAACATAATTTTTATGTATCTTTTACGGATTACCGGCGCACGGTCTAATAAAGCTCCCAGTCGGCATGTTTTTTTTTCCGACATATTCAACAATAATAATAGACATATTATTATACTATCGCGCACTTTTTTTTGTAGCTTTTTAAGATGTACAATCCTGTAGAACATTTATTTTATGTATCTCTTATAGTTTACGCGGCCCTTGCTAGTAAAGAAATCGGCAATCATATTTCAGCCAATTTACACAAAATCTTAATGAATTATACAACAAAACCGTCCTCATGAATCACTTCGTACACTTGTGAAAATCGTTTGAAAATCTGTTCGGTAGTTTTTGAGTTTATCGCGTTCAGACAGACAGACTGACAGACGCGGCGGGGGACTTTGTTTTATAATATATTGTAAGGATAAGGATACGGATGGTGGAGTGTGACTTGAATCAAGTCATGGGATTTTAGCGTAACGGTAAGTGTTTGTCCCTCTACAGGATAACCCCAGGTACGCAGGGGCGATTTTTTTCCGTGCACTGAAGTCTCATGACCGAGAGTTGAAAATCCAGTGCGCTATAAAATCCCCCGCGATATAATTACGTCGTCGGTGCGAACGTGGGCTAAAGGCCACCATATTTGCTGCCTACGTGATGAGATTTCATACAACGTAGTTTTTTCAAGATTTGTCTAACGGTTTTCCAAAAAGCAGTAGAAAGCCCATTTATAATCTGTTTTTATCCAATCATGTGTCAGGTGAATTGAATAGCACCTGTGAGTTTGACAGCGTGCTTGTTATTATTCAGGCTGCCTAACTCAATAAATATGTCTAGCCTCTTTCCAACTATATTGGGGTCGGCTCCCAGTCTAACCGGATGCAGCTGAATTACCAGTATTTTACATGGAGCGACTGCCTACCGAACCTCCACAACCGCGTTGAGTAACACATAAGTAACCCTTGGTCAGCGGCGTAGCGTAGGTGTCAGCCGCCTGGGGCGGAAAACAATTTTGCCGCCCTCTTATTTAGGTATTTCAGTTTAATGTAATGGTACTATACATTAATTCTACACAACTTTTCGGCAAGAACAGTTATCATAATTGCATTATACAAGTTAGATTTTAAATAAAAAGTTTATCTAAGTTTTCCAATTAATACACAAATTATTTTACTTCAACCAATATAGACGGTGTTGCCAGCAGGCGCTACAAAATATAATTCAAAGAATGGGTATTCCCCGAATTCGTCACAGAATAAGTAGGTATAGAAAAATTCCGTGCTCTTTTCAATCGGTCTGAATTTGGAGTTGCGATAAAAATATGAAATGGTTCAAATATTTTTATTATTTATTGTGAAATTTTGCCGCCCCCTAAAAAGTGCCTCCTGTGGCGGGCCGCCCCTGCCGCCCCCACTACGCTTGGTAAGACTGATTGTCAGACTTGGGCTTCTGACTACCCTAACGAATGTCAAAGATCTACCAATGACAGCCGGGATCAACGCCTGAACTTGCTTTCAAAAGCACGGAGGGGTCTCGATATTTAGTTAATGGCTGGTCACCCATCCACGAACCGACCGCGGCAAGCGTAGCTTAACCTTTTATCGAGCCGTGGAGCTGTTGCTATTTACCCACGAGCCCCTACCTGGCTACCTAACAGCATACATGAATAATGATAATAAGGAAAATGAAAATAATAACTACCTACATTCTTGAGTTCAATAAGTGTCTGTTAGGCACTAATACCTTGGTATATAAGTAGATGACCTGCGTAAACGGTTCTCATTCTTGGCGAACGGTGACATAAAAGCAAAAGGTTTCAACTCTTTAGTTTTCAAAATCTATCTATCTATTCTATATACATATAATAAATCTGTAGAAAAGTCATTTTTGTACATTGAAGAAATTGAAATATAAAAAAATAGCCAGCGTGTGAAAAGATAAGTAACAGAACCCATTTCCATCATTTTTGAAATTTTTGTCTGTTTGTCTGTTTGTTTGTGCGCACATCACGTAAAATCTACGAATTCAATGCTGACAATGTTTATATACAAAAATTATACGCAACTTGAGGTTTAACTTAGTTTTTGTTTCATCGAAATCGGTTCACTCTATCAAAAGATATGATTAATTTAGTGAGTTCAAGAAGTAAAATATTACGTTACGCAATTCAGTATAGTACTTGCAACGACATCTTACGACTAAAAATAGAACTAATGTTGATAGTTGAAATCCAAATCCGATAGATGGCGTTGTGCAAATGACGTCATTTTCTGAATCGCAGTGTTAAGATTTTCCGCGCGAGAATGACGTCCACCGTGTTTACTGGGCAAATTAGGTTTCGTTAGGTGTCTTAAAAATTCTTGCGTGTGTCGTAAAAGTTCTTTGGTTGCTTGATTTATCGATTTTCTAAATTGGTCGAAAGAAAAGTATTGGCTTATCTTATTGGTTTCGTTTGGTCAACTTTGGTCATTGGTTTGAAGTACGAATCAAAGATTGTATTTTATTTACTTCGTAGTTTGAATCCAATAGTGCCAATCGTTATACAGTAAGTTAGTGTTGCCAATTCGTTGAGTCACGACCACGAACAGACGATACGTTGTCACACTAGACTGTTCGACGCACCGTTCTTTTAAGTTTGTAGGCTATTCAGTCATAAGTGTTGTTGGTTTTGTTAATTGCTTTAATTTTCCTTGAAAATAATGCCTCAAAGAAAAAAAACTAACCTTTCGCTGCGTAGCCGGAATACGAAAAGGATGAGACTTTGTAGGTCTCAGGAATCGGAAGAAGATCGTGAAGCATGGTTATCTGCTAACCGAGAGCACATCGCTCTTTCACGTGAATCGGAAACGTTCACCGAAAGGGAGTCACGTTTAAGTTCACAAAGAACACGGACCGCGACTTTGCGGTCTCAAGAGAGTATGCAGGAACGCGAAGTCCGGCTGTCTGCTGATCGGGAGCGCCACTCTCTATCACGTGAGTCAGAGACATTCACAGAAAGGGAGTCGCACTTAAGTTCGCAAAGAACTCGGACCGCGACTTTCCGTTTACTTTCAAACGTGTGCAATTTCCTGTAAGCCTCTGTTACGCTATGACTATTAATAAAGCCCAAGGCCAGACGTTATCCGTTGCGGGTGTAGACCTTACTTTTGATTGTTTTTCACACGGCCAACTCTATGTTTCTCTATCACGTGTTAGCAACCCAAACAACCTTTTTGTATATGCTCCGGGTAATTCCACCGCTAACATAGTATATAGCATTAACGTAATCAACTATACCGAAGTCAGGACTCTTATCTAAATCATCAAAAAGGTGATATACTCTTATCTAAACGACGTTGTTTTGTTCGCGACAACCACGCGAACGAAGTCGCGGGCACAGCTAGTCATTAAAATAAAACAACAAAATGAATGTTGGAGTTTATTAGACCAACTTTCAACAATAAAAGTGTGAAATGAGACCGATCCGATTAATTCAAGTATCGTAGAATATCCGCTAAAATGTCGCAAGTGATATCAACCCAGCCGAAAAAAAAGCAAGATGGCGACCGAGCAGATACCCCACCCATGAATACAACACAAAAGAAAGAGGAAGGAACATACGGATCCTTTTGTTGCTGCAATTGTGACGAGAAACCCTCAATGTATAACTCAGGAGGTAATGACTGGGGTACGATGGGGCATTCGGTACATTATGACGCTTGTGACAATGATACTTATCACGCTGGTAACAGTCATTCTCACCATGCTAGTGACAATCATCATACTAGTGATTCTCATTGTGGGGGTGGTTTTGACGGAGGGGGGGACTGCGGGGGTGGTTTCGATGGAGGGGGGGACTGTGGTGGCGGAAATGACTAGAAGTCAGTGTTTTTAAATAATATAAACATGGGTCTAGTATAATAATACTAAGTGTAAAAAATATGATAAATGATGATGTATTCTACTTATATTACCTACATATTATCACGTATCTACAATGAGTGCCATAATTTAATTGTAAAAATATAACAAATATTTTTAAAGATAAAAAGAAAAAAAAATGTGTCCCTTTCATTAATGAGCATTAGCCTAATGAGTAGAATAAAATTAGAATATGAAGATTAATTGTGAACAAAGCATCTAAACTAAGCACCTAAAGCATAAAACATTGTTTGCTTTAGTTTTTAGTTAGTTTTAGTAATACTATTTACCAACCTAATTTTAGATTTCCCTAAAATCAAGTTGGGTTTCGTTCGTGGCGCCTTTAATTTGGCGATAAGAGCAATGACCTCCATTTTGACGTTTCGATTTCGGTGTTGCAAGCGTTTTATTTAAATTACCACATTTTGCTAAGAAGCTGTATTGTTCTAAATGAAGTCCAATTAGCTGTGTTACGCAAACTGCATTCCACAGATACCTATGTCATCACGTTAGTAGATATTGATTAGTAATTTAAAAAGAGATACGTTTTTGTGGGCTTTTGTGTGGCATTTGCATATTTTATATTTGTGGGCTTTTCCTTTTTGTAATTTATAGATGATTGTGATATTATGTGAGTAATGAACTTTGAGGTTTATTTTTTTAAATAGAACAGTATTATTCTGGTGTGTATTTGAATATTGATTGCTAACATAGTTTTTAGTATAGGTACTAAGAAAAATATGTATCATTGTGTCTGCATTAAATAAATAAATAAAATTTAATTTATTGACTTACTTATCCATTTTACATACATAAATGAATACGATTACGGCAAAGGAATATTTAGCATTACGACTTAGCACAAACTTTTTGGAGGCTCTGTTCTTACACTCCCAAGTTTTCAATTTAAAACACACACAGTAAGTATTAAACAAGTAGGTAAGCAGACAGGTACCTAAACCTCATTCCTCAACTGCGATAAATATCATGTGCTAAGTAAGTACCTACTACAAAACGAGTCGATTCTCCAACGCATTTGGTAGAGTAGAACACAGACAGTTCAACACAGTCGTCGTGTTTACTCCGTGGCATGAGTCAGACTGTTTCACAGTTAGCGTTTATTACTACAGACAGTCGTTGGTTTCATGTGTGAGTGACACGATAACTTGTATTAGTTGACCGTAGAGTGGCTATTCCCGTCCAGTATTATTGTGCCTCAGTGTCGAACAATACGTTAAGAATAACGAATTAATTGAAATACGTGTTCTCAATACTTTATTCAAGCCCTGAAGGACAAAGTGACATTGTATACCAGTTTTGAAGGGTGCCGCATGCCGTTTTGATGAACGTGTTTATTCAGTGATATAAAAAGTAAACAACATTGACGTTTGAGTTTATCAAAGGACTTTTTATAAAAACTGTGAGTGTACAATGTGATATTTATATTATCCTTATTATTAATAAAGCTACTATTTACGAAACCAGGACAGGATATTTCGAGCGATTACGTCATGTTTCGGGTCGGGAGCGGCCAGACGTAGGTACAGACGTACAATAAATTAAGTACAGTTCCAAACAAACAATAAAATGTCGCATGTGATATCTGCCCAGCCGTCGGCTACATCGCCGTATCAACCGACAGCAATGCAAGAGGGCAATGGTGCAGATAACCCACCCAGGATACATAGAATTGACAGCGAACAACACGACGATTGCTGTATCCACACAAGAAACAAAAAAGGATGTTGTTTATTCGTGTGCACACTTCTATCAATGTGTTGCCAGGGCATTCAAAACTGTACCGAACGTTGTTGTGATTGCTGTGCGAATTCCTTGAACGACTGCTGTGAAGATAAACCCAGGGAGAGGAATCAAAGGATCTACCAGAAAAGAAATAAGAACTCCGCAGGCAGTTACTATGACAACACTACGGATAACAACGATGATTGGGGCATAACTAGTCTTTCGACTCAACATACCCATGTAGGAGTTGCCAATCATCTTAGCGAGCCCGCTCAAGACTTGATGTCGAATGCGAATGATGATAACAACTCCTCAACTCAGCATAAGAGTGGTCATGACTCGGCAACGCTTCCTATGAGTGGTCACCACGACTCGGCAAAGCATCATTCGACTGGTTGCCATGGCTCGGGCACGCATCACTCAAGTAGCCATCATGACTCGGGAACGCAACACTCGAGTAGCCATCACGACTCGGGAACACATCACTCGAGTAGCCATCACGACTCTGGCACCCATCACACCAGTAGCCACGACACTGGCGGAGGGTTCGATTCTGGGGGTGGTTGTGATTCAGGTGGAGGTGACACTGGAGGGGGATGTGATTCAGGTGGCGGAGGTTGCGATGACTAAGTTATAGATAATATTTATTTTTGTGAGATGCTTTTTTTTTAACTGTAATTCTATAATAAATGTACTTAAGAGACAATAATTATTCCTATTAGCAGAAAACATTGTCGAAAATGTGTCTGATTTCTAAAAGGCCTTCAGCAACTTGTCCACGAGACAATAATATCAAATCGATTGATTTTCGCCTTGTCTACAAAACTAAAAATCAATCTTACCGTCTCACTCGAAAGTATATTGGAGAGCAAGATTAAAATCTTCTAATTCTCTAGCTATCTACTCATATTGGTTTGTCGTGGGTGAGGCACTGGTTTATTCTATTTAAGTATGTAATTACTTATGCTGTTTGCTTGATTAACTTAAATGTATGTCGCATACAATCAATATCTTATTGTGTACTTAGTCGTAAAATTACATTCTTTTATTTTATTTAATAATGCGCCGCCTGATATATAAACAACTATTTACGATAAGTCAGATAAAAATTAATATTCTGTAGTAGGCACATGACTAAATAAGGATTTTTTATTCATGTGGTAGGTAGTAGGTATGTCAATGCTAGTAAAAATGGCTAAAGCACTTTGTTATAAGTAACTGAAACACATGCGGAAACCACCTTCATGAACATATAAACATAATCTCCCCGAATCATTAGGGAAACCTTCATACCTAACGGCTTTATCTGTTCCTCTATACATAATAAATGTAACGCATAAGGCTGGTCATTTGTACTAAGATAAAAATGTATTTTATATTAAGCCAAGTATGATACAACAAATATGTGCCTATATATTGTATTAGGTGCTACAGTTTTGTTGCAAAATATTTTTATACTAATGTTTGGAAGTTTTTATGTAAAAAATGTTAACAAAAGCAAACGACAGCCTAGTTTATAGCTTTGGCACGCACTACTGGCGAATACATTAAATGTTTCTATTTCGTCAGCAGCCAAAATATGCCAGAGGACTGTCTACACCTAAATTACTTATTGATTAATTCAATTAGGTCAGTTTGTACAGCAACAGACAACAAAACAGTCGTGTGATCCACACCACTGAACTCGGTACGGAGACAATTCATTATTTTGATGTGCATGAAACTTTACAAAAGACACACTTGTACAACAAACTATATATATATCAATGGTTTAACTAATTTTCACAAGCATTACAAGGAATTAATTAAAGTTATTGTTTCTACAGTACTAGCTACTCACCCCTCCTTCGCACAGTTTTTACAACTTGACAAAACATCGAGATTTCTTTATTATATATATATAAGTTTAATATAAATGCATCATACATATAAACTTTCCGGAATAAATTCTCTTAATGACGGTGCTTACTAGGGTTGCCAACTTTTTTATATCAAATAATATAGTATTTATCGAAGCCATTGCCTGTAAAAATATAGTAGATGGCGAAATAAAATAAAAAATACAGTAGGTATGTTTCAAAACATTTTTATTCTTTAAATGCATATTTTTTGCTACTATGAACCTATATTAACAGGTTTTTTTTAAATTAAGAGATATAAAAAAAAAACCTGTTATATCTATTTTTACGCTCTGAATTTATGAGATTACTACTGGCCCTATTGCGATCATCTCGCCATTTTGTAATGAAATAAAAATATAGTAGTTTCGCGTATAATTTTTTTTTTTTTGTAATTTCGTATTTATATAGCCTCTAATATAGCAGGATACTATATTATATAGCAGGGTTGGCAACCCTTATGCTAACCGCATCAAAATCCGTTGTGTAGATGAGAAGAACAACGAGGTCACACAGAAAGACGCGCAAAGCCACTTTAATTTATAATATGTTTAGAAGATAGTACGCTGCCTGTTTACTTATGTCTTCTTTCGACTGTACCTACAATAAAAATAATAATTTTGTAAGTAACAATATTTACATTAGACAATCTAGGTAAAAAACGTAATAGGCTTGGCCTACCACGTAAAAATGTAATAATTCAGTAATTAATATTAAAAATAAGCTACCTACATTGAATGTTGTGCATTTTTGTATGTTGTATTTTTGTGTACTTATTAAAAACATATAATTATTATAACAAAAATAGTCGTGTCTTATTGTAATCTAGTTCAGTGTTGCCATGCAATTATATTTTACAACAATAATGGGTAATTGAGATTATTCTGATCAGTTCAATTGAAGTAAGAATATTTATTTTAAGGGTGGTAAGATCCCGCAGGTGACCATTCCTTTGACTTCCTTTTGACTGAATTAAAAAAGAAGAGGCTAATTAAAGACTTCATGGTAGTACATACTTGCAATAGAATTTCTAATGGTTATACTACTCTAATGGAATGGATAATTAGATCATCATCTTCCTGCCCTTGTACCATGTTATTGTGGTCGGCGCAACACGTTTTCTCTTTCACTCTCCCCTGTCAACCGTCACGCTATCATTCACTCCCTCTCTTTCATATCATTCCTCACTCAAACCATCTCTCTTTTCTTTGGTCTCCCCTCTCCCTCTCCACCCATCAAAATTTTTATTCATAACTCTTTTACTCACATGCGTTTCCTCCCTCGATCACATGCCCATACCAAGCCAAACGATTTCTTTTCAACTTTTCTGTCACTGGCGCCAGTTTCAAACTTCCTCTTGGAATGGGGCATTGGAGTAAAGTAAAGTGGTTGGCGAGCGCTTTCATCTGGATTTTCTAAGTAGCAGCCCGGTGTCTGGATTTATGCCTGGATGTTGGCAAAAGGCTCGCCCCCTATTACATGGGACTCAAACATAACTGGCGATATGGGGGTGTACTACAGGTACACTTCTGCCTGAACCTTCGGGGACTACAGGCGTGATGTTATGTAATCTCAAATATTTATACCACAGCATGGGCAGTTCCCAAATTACCAATTAATTTGTACCGATTAGAACCAACTGTTCAGCTATGACTTCACTAAAATCCGTTCCGAAAATAACGTGTGAAAACGCACGAAACAGACAGACGGGTAAACTATCGTATTTAGAACAATAATTTGGATGTTCGTGTTAGTAGTGACGTAAATAAATGCACTTGCATTTTCTCAGTATTACTGGCTCTTTGCCTCTTTAGGGATCGTCCTGTAATCACGTGAGGCTCGAAGAGGGGGGATTCGTAAAAAATCACGAAATATCACAAGTGGGGAGTGAGATGTCGCGTGTATTTACTTTTTTGTTGAACTCGCGCTTTCTTAACCAAAAACCGGTTAAGTGCGTGTTGGACCACGCATAATGAAGGGTTCCGTAGTTGGGATGAATGTGTCCCAAGAACAAACTTAACATTGTAGTTGAAAAACATTTTCTCCCATACGGAATGTATGGGAGACCACGTTTTTTCAAACTGAAAATTTAAGTTGGTCGATTATTACCTGTAAGGTCTACTTAGCTGTGATAGTTTTCCTTTTAATTTCGTTATATATACTACTGCTGTGAACTTTTTCACAAATCCAAGTACAACCATTTAGCTGGCAGGGGGGGGGGGGACACTTGGCCCTAACAAACATTAGCACTAACGGCAAATAACTAGCTTTAATATTTCGCAAACGGATCCCCGGAATTGAAAAATGATTTCCACACACCCTCAATATTTTCGAACCTTTCCAACGATACCCCACACTATGTGATCGACGAGAAAAAAAAATCCCCACTTTACATGTAGGGTAGGTAACCAAAAAATATATAGGTATATTTTCTCGGTTTTATTTAACCACTTTGTCGGCATGATTAATATGTATAGCCATGCCAAATTACAGCTCAGTACCAACCGTCTCTGAGCTATGCCGCGGACAGACAGACAGACAGGCAGACAGACAGACGGACATGGCGTAACTATAAGGGTTCCTTGTTTACTACGGAACCCTAAAAAGCGGCGCGTGACTTGCCGTTGCCAGACAACGATTTTACCCAATTTAAAGATAAAATATTCAGTTCAGTTTTTTTAAAATACTTTGAGCTTACTAAATAAGTACCACACGTGATTTTGAGTAGGGGGGTTAGTCGAAAACCTCACCACGTATCGCCAGGGGGAGGTAGGGGGGTTAAAAAGTTGTTAAAAAACATCACGTGATTAATGGACGGCCCCTTATGCTGATTATTGGCTTGGTTTCCTCTCACGGTGAAGTGCATCCTCGATTATATGCTTACTACCGCCTGATGCTTATGAATTTTAGGGTAACTTCAAAGTGTTTCTGAGAATTATCGTTTTTGAATAAGTGCCAATCTTTAACGTGGCGCTAAAATTGGATAAACAGAGCTGTTCGAAGTTACAGAGATTTATTATCAGAACTAGCTACTCTCCGCGGTTTCACCCGCATTAGTCTCGATCCCGTGGAAATATCGGGATAAAAAGTATCCTATGTCCCAGGTCATAGTCTACCCAAGTGCCAAATTTCATCCAATCAGTTCAGCCGTTTAAGCGTTAACCCGTAACAAATAAACAAACAAACTCACTTTCGCATTTATTATCAGATTTTAATAGTGACTGTATGATATGAAGAATTGTAGAGTTATGTCGTTACTGTGATAACCTTGTGGGGGACGACAAAAATGCGAAATATCGTGCCCTCCTTTATTTTAAATCAAACAAAATAAATTTTCTACAATGTTGGCTACCCACAGATTTTTCAGATCATTAGAGCGCGAGCGTAGGGTTCGATTCCCGAGCTAAGAACATACGAGGTGCATTCAATAAGTACCTAGCCTCATCGCCACTGGGCGCTGTAGTTTCAAAAGAGTTTTACCACAGTGTAGCACATTCTTTTTTAATTCTTTTTTAAATTTTCATTCCAATCCCTTCATTTGTTTTACAAATTAAAACAAATGAAGGGATTGGAATGAAAATTTAATTTAACAACTTATGGAAGCGAACGTGTCGATCGGTTTTACAAAAATGGAAAAAGAGCAATATCGTTCGGTGATTCGATTCCTATTTTTGGAAGGGAAAACGCGCATCGAAATCAAAGAGCGCTTGGATGCTGTGTACGGTGACTCTTCTCCATCGATGGCCACCGTCAAGAATTGGTTCAACGAGTTTGCACGTGGCCGTACGTCGGTTTTTGATGAACCACGTCCAGGTGCACCGAAAACAGCTGCTACGGAGGAAAACATTAAAAAAATCCATGATCTCGTATTGGCAGATCGCCGATTGAAGGTTCGGGAGCTAGCTGAGACTGTAGGCAGTTCAGAAGGAACAGTGCATCATATTCTTCACGAGGAACTCGGCATGGGAAAGCTGTCGGCGCGATGGGTGCCGCGTTTACTCACACCAGAAAACAAGCGCAACCGTGAGACCACATCGGAGACGTGTTTGGCGCTGTTTAAGCGGAATCCAGCGGAGTTTTTGCGTCGTTTTGTGACAGTCGATGAAACCTGGATCCACTGGTACACACCAAAGACCAAGGAGCAATCAAAACAATAGATCCAGACCGGGGAACGTGCTCCAAAGAAGGCGAAAACTGTGAAATCGGCCGGAAAAGTTATGGCCACCGTTTTCACAAGGTGTGATCACAAGTTTGGGATTCACAAGGTGTGATCTACATCGATTACCTCGAGAAGGGTAAAACAATTACAGGGCTTTACTATGCCGATTTATTGGGCCGATTCGACGCCGAATTAAAGAAAAAACGACCCCATCTGGCGAAGAAAAAAGTGCTGTTTCACCACGACAACGCACCGGTTCACACGTCTGCCGTTGCCATGGCCAAATTGGTCGAATTACGCTACGAATTGCTGCCCCATCCACCGTATTCTCCAGATTTGGCCCCTTGTGACTTCTTTCTGTTTCCTAATCTGAAAAAATCACTCGCCGGGAATAGATATGGATCGAATGAGGAGGTCATCGCCGCCACGGAGGCCTATTTTGCAGAGTTTGACAAAAACTATTTTTCGGACGGATTAAAAAAGTTGGAGCATCGCTGGGCTAAGTGTATCGAACTAAAAGGAGACTATGTTGAAAAATAAATTGCCACTTTTCCAAAATTTTCGTTTACTTTTTGTAGGCTAAGTATTTATTGAATGACCCTCGTAGTAGCATTACTTACTACTACTTACTAAAGTATGTAACCACAGATTTTTTATTTTTTTTTTTAATTTGTTTTAGGAAGGTTCTCAGACTAATAATATTATAGTAACAATAATATTTAACTAAATCGCTAATTACAAGCACCCACAAATAAAAAAAAATTGAGACTAATGGTCGTTGGTTCAATTCCCGTGTCAAGGTTAAAGAAAGGAACCAAGGTTTACCTGAGGTCCGGAACACCGCGCGCTCATTGTTCAAATCAAGAAGCGCGCGTTTCCCCGGCTTCCTGTGACACACTTCCGTCCCTTTTCACGAAATCACTTCCACAGATTTGATTATTTAGATTTTGATTGCAAGAAAGCGTGAGGAAAGATGTTACAAATAAAAAAATAACATCTGCCATAAAATAAATAAATAAATGTAATACATAACCCATTAGACCAGAGTGAGAACAACATTTGAATACAATATGTCACTCAACACATTTATCGGCGGAAATCCTTTAGGGCTGCACGTGTATTGATTACTAATCAATTTATGGTTACTTATCTAGTAACGAGCTAACACCATTGATTTCCATTGCAATTTGCAGCAAAACAAATGAGTACCTAATAGGTATGACTATTAAGTGGGCTAAAACTTAATTTTCCTGTTGCAGAGGCCCCATATATTATCATCATACACTCTTTTTCATGGTGCGTACTTCAAAACTGACACGTTGGCCTCAGCTAACCTTTCTTCCTCCTACCTAGGTTTGACTCAACTCGGTTGTGTAGTTTGGCAAAACCCAACATACTCCGCATTACTTAGAGCGTTTATCACGCTGGCAGGACGCCAGTGTTTTTCCAGCGAGGAGATTTGTGAACGTGCTCTCCGCGGGTGCGAAGCGAGCTAGCCGCGATTCATTGCTAGGGGGTGAGATTTCTCTGCAGCTGACTGTACACTCACGTCAATTGCTCTTGTTCCGAAAACGCGGCGAAAAAAAAAGCTTCTTGTCTAGAGCTCATCGAGTAGAGAACAAATGTTTTTTTTTTTTTTTTTTTTTTCAAAAATGATGCAATAGGGTGCTGTAAAAGTTGTCAGTTTTAGACCGTTTTTATACGAGCTCTATCTCGACAACTAAACAAGTTGGGAATTTGAAACTTTTGTATATTATGTTCTATATACTGGTTATAATCAACATATAATATACAATAAAAACGCCGATTCATAAGGTATTTTATTTAAATATGGGTGATTTACTGCAAGTCCAAAAATACCTTTGTAATTCATAGTACCTATCATTATGAAATACAAATTTATCTTTACGATTTTGTAATGTAACAATAATATTCTTCGTTTTGTATTTTATCAATTATTTGCTAGATAATGTACGGTGGTACGGAACCCTTCGTGTGCAAGCCCGACTCGCACTTGGCCGGTTTTTTTAATTACCATTATTTTCGCCGTAAAAAGAATCAGTCTCGCCCTCACTCAGTCCACGAGCAGTATAATGCGAGCGAGATAAAAAGTGAATTTGAGCTAAGGTACCTACTATGGGCCCTTAAGACACCACCGAGCAAAAAAAGCGCGACAATCGATGTGTTCACGCGACGATCGCCTTTATTAGGACACGGGCTCACAGGTTATCACATAATCGTAGTAGGTAAGTAATATTTATATATTATACCATCAGAAGATCCACAAAGTTACTTTATTATGTTGGTAACGCATCTACTGGCTACTCTTGGAAATCCCCGCGGTATTTATAGATGATTCCATTGTCAGTATCAGTACCTAATTAACGGTTCATTTAGTGGTCCGATCGAGTCTGAGTAGCGAACTGTATGAACAGTGAAATTAAATAATTATACATTGTGTAATGTAAACAAATACCTACCGGTTAGTTACAAACTAAAATAAGGAAAAAACGTGATTCGTGATTTATGTGAGCATCAATCATAGTGACGCTGTGGCTATATTTGTAACGGAGCATTTGAATAAACAGAACCTCAATCAAGAAACAGTGAAATTTTCTGTTAAATTGTCTATCCAGATATATAAAACTACGTCAATCGCTAGACACAAGCAGAAAAATGACTTTGCCTGCAACGAAATGTGAAGTTATAACCAATCAACCATCAGCAAGAAGCTCCAAAGTTCCACCAGATGTAGCTCCGGTTCCGCTGAAGAAACCCATGTTTCCCCAAAACGGCGACGTGAATTTACAAAATCTACACCAAACTCGTCCAGGTGAAGATGATCAACTAATAGGACCATTAAATTCATCAGATGAAGGCACGATTCCACTAAACGATGCTAAGGATGCCCCAAATAAAGTTACGAAACAACTAAACGTAGCCTCGGAGGTCCCAAATAGAGTTAAGAATTTACCAAAAGAAGCTGTAATTATCCCATTAAAATCTTACCAGCCAGGTCCAAACAAAAATAGTCGGAATTATAATATCAACGGACCCGATCTAAATCCTGGGGCAAGAAGTAACTTTGGATTAACCCTATGTTTGATGCAATTCTGTAACCTTTGTACAACCTGCTGTTTCGACTGCTGTAATGAATATTATAACTGGTGCTGCTGTTGCTGTACTGATTCAGAAATTTGTGTTAGCTGTTGCACGGGGTGTATGGAATGCTGTGTACAGTGTGATTGTGGTGCTTGCTGTAACTAATCAGCATACTAGACTACTGTCGAATACTACCTCTAAACAGGACCCAGTGTAAGAATAAGGTCGAAGAGTAGGTACTTTTTGACACTATCTTATGAAGAGACAGAAAAACTTTTAATCATACCAGTGACCAGCTATCTCATTACGCAATACATTTCCGTTAACAATTCCGACTAATCTGTTTCAATTTGACAAGTCAACAACATTCATTGTGTTATTTACGTTGTTGAGCAGATTTTTATTATTTTTACGTGTTACGTATCTCGGGACCATGGGGTCTCGGTCCTTTGGAAGACGTATGAGGGGCCGAAGCCAACTCGCAGAAGCCCCTTAGACCATTTTAAATGGAATGCCTGATCAATGTTATGGTATACACGGATAAATGGCAGGGGGTGTGACTTACCTACACACTCAATAATGGGCTCCCGAAAACTGTCGCTAGCACAAAGTGACGTAGCGACAAGGGAGCAACATGTCCAAGTGCTTGAGGAGTGGAGAGGTATTCCACGGCTTTCAGAACAATCACAGAGCCCGGAAGATGGTCAAGAGCCCTACGAGCACTTACTGGAATACTTCCTTCCTCCGAGCACGTTTGCTCTAGCGAATCTCCACTCAATCCGGCCAATTAAGACAAGAATGAGATGGGAGCTCTGTTCCTCGTCAGTGTTCACTCCAGCCGGCCAATAAAGGCAAACCAGAGATGAGGAACAAGATTTCTTCCGGGAGATAAGGTCCGTGGGGTCGCTACTGCCCAACAGCTCGCCACATGCTGCCTTGCGGGTTTCTGTATCTCTCTTGATCTGGCTCCTCATCCAAGACCCTGTTCCGGCAAAGTAAACTCTACTGGCACAGACTTAGAGTTTGGAGCGCGCAATCCCCGCCACGACGTCAACGTAGAGAAACGGTGGTGGTGTTATTATTATTATCATCGAATAACCGCAGAATTTGCTGTACTGACCTTAAAGGCGACTGGGACAAACTGGATGCGGAAGGCGGAGAGCCGGCTGCTGTGGCGCAGTTTGGGAGAGGATGTCCAGTAGTGCAATGCGATAGGCTGACTTGAATGTGCTGAACATCTAAGGTGGCGTGCGTGATCTCCAAAAGAACCAGTGTATAATAAAATCATTGGACTAAGTTTACTGAATTTGATCACACTCCTGGTGATTTGATACCAGTTGCCGCATTGTCGGTCAGTCATGCGTAAAAAAAATGGAGCATCTATTCGTACCTTAGATGCTCCATCTTTTTACACATGGCTGGCTAAATTTGTAACGGGCAGAAACAAATAGAGTATATAAATAGATAATAACTAAGCCTAAACAATCCGCCTATCATTACTCTTATAAAAATCAGTTTGTTTGATGGACATTCTTTTAGGTAGCTATAAACTAGAAAGGAGTGGTAAAAACTAAACGTACTTCTAAAAGTTTGATGTTTCAAAGTTAAGTGCTGGCTGTCAAAAATTTGACATTCGATGATTCAACTTCAACTTTGAGTCACTGCGGGGGCAGGGCGCAGGGCGCAGGGGGCGTGCAATTGCAATGAGCATTGAGCGAGCACAGTGCATGATGAGTGCATCTGTGTTCAGTCTTCAGTGTTGGACGTAGTCAGAAAAATATTTACGTATTTTAACATAATTAAATATAGAAAAGACTGTTGCCAAGTAACATTTTTAAGTGAAGATTACTGTAAGCATTGAATGTCTATTACAGATAAAAACAAGTGTAGTGCAAAAAATTTTTTTTTTGTTGACATGTGCCGAATTGCGTTAAATAAATAACGTATGGTTTCAAGTGCAAATTAATGTCTTCATTGAGATTTGGATTTAAAACTAAAGAAGACGTACGAAGATGATTTTACATAAAGGTACAAAATCGAAGAGTTAATTAATTTTATAGTAAAAGTTCTGAATTATATTTTTATGGTCTAGAAATATTTTGGAAATTACTCAGAATCTACAAGAGGTTAATTGATCTATCTACCAGCTTGCTAAAACTTAATATTTAAGAAAAAAGAAGAGAACTTTGATAGATACCCATACACCGAGTAAATATTTACTGAAAAATTACAACAAAAATTTACAATATCAAATACAACAAAGATGTCTCACTCAGCATTGCAAGATAATGCAATTACAACTCAGCCTTTAATCAGTCCTATGAACATTGCAGAACCGAATACAGTTATGGAAAATATGGCAAACATTCCCATTTCTCCTGACGTAGCAGCAGATGTAATAACAACTCAACCGATGATGAATGATCTAACTGACGAAGAACAGGAGAAAAGAAAACAGCAGAGAACAGACAATATTTTAGAAACAATTGACGAAGTTGCCGATAGCTGCACGTGGTGCTGTTTTACTTCTGCGGACTGTGCACCGAACTGCAATAACTGTTGTGATGATTGCGGTGACTGTTGTGATGATTGCGGTGACTGTTGCACTGGTTGCTGTGACGGTGGACTGTCTGACAACATAGATGGGGATGATGTTGTGGGCTGTCTTGAGTGCTGCGGCGCTTGTTTTGAATGCTGTAGTAATGATTAGGTTGTTTTTCTTTCATTTGTACTTAAGTACGTCCAAACTTGAGCCTTAATTTTTTTAGTTTATGTTGTATTTTGCATGCCAAGTTATTTGGAGAGAATATTATTTAATCTCTAGAATATTTTTATATTGTTAGTACATGCTTCCAACAAGTTATATTTTTATATCATAGTATATTTTGATATTGCTAAGTCATTGCAGTTGTATGTTGTTAAGTATAAGATTTATATTTTAGTTTTTTTAAATTGTTGTAAATCTGTGTGCATCACTCCATGTACAATACAGTGCCATATTTTTATACTCGTTGTACAATGAAGATCTAATCTTTGTATAAACTGGTACATCTCCTAATGTTTGGGCTCCATACTAGACCACATAAGAGTATAGTAATCATAAATGTTTAATAAAATTATTATACTCCAATTAAGTAGGTTGTAAGTATGTTATTAATTCTACTTGTTAGAATGGTAGCTTTTAATTCCAAATCTGAATTGTGACTTAATTATGTATGTTATTTTATCTTACAGTCGCATATTGAAGTTTCACTTATAATTATTTTTTACTATATAGTACCTACTTAACAGTTAAAAGTACCTAATTGTGTTTAAAATCATGATTATGTTACGTACAATTTTATTTTAGACGATTTATTGTTATATATCCTTGCATTGTTTAGTCTAATTATTTTACCGAAACTACCTATCATGTTCAATTTAATGAAATAATTTTAATTTGACTAATGAAAAACGTTCAAAATTAGCCATCCTAATTAAACCTTTGACGTAGGGTCAGTATTAGAAAACTGGCTTGTATAGGTGAATTGGCTGTAGCCTAACAGGCCCTCAAGCGCAGCGCGACAAAATTATGTTCTGCTTGCGATCGCGACTTCGTTCGCGTGAAATTTCGGCCCCCGACCCACTGCGTCGCATCACTCGCATCACATCGCCCGCCTGCGCCATTACCTACCTATTTCGTTTTCACTTGGCGTTCATTCAGACTTTTTTTCTTTTTGCGCGGCTCCCTTAACCTTCCTCAAGAATTGTGCTACCTATCCAATGCAATTTTTTTTTTCAAATTTGGTAGTTCCAGCGATTTATTATTTCCGGATATTATTTATATTTTTGCATACAAACTTACAATCAAATTTTACCTCTTTATAATATAAACTATTATTTAATATTATATTAAAATATTATAAGTATTGTATTATTATATTAAAATTTTATATTCTATATTATATTAAAATATTATTAGTATGTAAGTATAGATAACCTCGCGCCGAAATAGGTAGATACATTATGAATTTATGACTAACACATAATTTAGGACATGGTCTTCTGCCTATGCTGATATAAAGTCGAATATAATGTTCGCGTATTCCATGACTCATGAGTACTAACAGTTAGCCATTTTTGGCGCCCTCTATAGCAACCGGGGTCTGCAGACTGAACTATTAATAAGTAAATAGGTAGTTATTATGTAAAAAGCCTGCCATTTTGTTTAGATTGAATAGGTACATGAAGGTTGCAGACGTTATTTTGATGCTAACTTACGATTATTATTGGTGCAAGTCACAGAACTGAAATGGAGCTATTTAATATTTTGTAACACACACGCCGTTAATACCTATACAACTTTCCTATGTATAAAGCTATTAATCTAAGGTGTAAAGTATTGGGTTGTACCTTTCTGCTAACTCCTTTATACAATGTGAAATTTAATTCGTTTACATCCTCTTAAGGGGTCATTGCACTCATCATTATGAACAACTTTCACTACGGGGCCGAACGTGAAATCGCGAAAAAAAAACAGCTGTTCCCTACATTATAACGAGCTATGCGAACATAAATGTATGGAACAACTGTTTTTCTTTTTCGCGATTTCCGGGTTGGCCCTATAGTGAAAGTTGTTTATAATGATGAGTACAATGACCCCTTAAGAGGATGTAAACGAATTAAATTTCACATTGTTTATCTCGTATAATAACATATTTGTATAATAATAAGAGTGTTCAAGTCAATGATATAGCGAGTGAGATTCGAACTCACTTTTCCTTTAATTAGTTTTTTAAATCCCAGATATTCATTTGAAATTTCAAATGATTGTTGTTTTTTTTATTTGGAGTTTGTCATTTGCACCTGTCTAATTATTATCTGGGATTATAAAACGAAAACCATGATAAAAAACAGTCTAATTTAGTACCTAGTCTGTCTAGGGAAGTCAGTCTTTGAGCAATTAAGTTTTTAGTAATCAATAAAGAAAACTTAAAAAAATATACAAGTTCAGAAATTACATTAATTAAAAAGATTTGTGAAGAGTTCGATAGGTTATTTTTAGAAATAAATTCTTTGTGTAGTTTAACAGAAGAGAAAGATATCCCACTACAAACCATGGCGACGGATTCATTCGATTTAAAAACTGCGCTACATCTTATGCCAGTCATGGATGATAGCATTAATAACACTAAGCAATTGATCGAAAATATCGAATATTATGATACTATGTTAGACACACCGGCATGTAAAAACAAACTAATACAGTTTATATTGAAAAGTAGGCTATCCCAGCGTGCAAAGTTATTATTGTCTCCAAAATATGAGACTGCCGAAGAGCTTACAAAGGATATGCGTAAATTACTACTACCACAAAAAAGCTACATTGCTATTCAGTCAAAATTACAGTTTTGTAAACAAGAGAGCAAAACAATTACAGATTACGGCAAAGAGATGTCAGAACTCTTTGTAGATTTGACGATATCGCAAGCTGACAGTGATTCAACCAAATATGCCTTATTGAAACCCATGAATGAGAAGTTAGCAATCAAGCGATTTGCTGATGGTTTGCGGGATCGTCGATTAAGCACCATAATTGCCGCGCGTAACTTTGCATCTTTAACAGAAGCAATCCTGGCAAGGTCGCCATGTAAGGTCGGGTGTTTAGGAGACAAATGAAACGTATGAAGTTTGAGAATACACTGACTATATTGGAATAAAGATACCTTATTATATACCTTACAACTACTACATCACAGCTATTTTATAATTATTAAGTACATACATTAATTAATAGATGTTATATTAAGGTGCTTATTTGTATACTCGTTATGAACTTAGTGATACTGTTTTTATGAATGTTTTACTAAATACTTTGACAATAATATAGAACTTAATCATGATTATTAGTAGGAGGAATGAGGGACATGTCGTGATAAGTTTTGAGAATGTTTGTAAGCGTATAGGAGGACCAAAGAAACGATGGGTGAATTGTGTGAAAGATAACACTATTAATGTATGTAGGTTGGCTCCGCCAAAAAAAAAAAAAAAAAAGTATGCTCCGCCCAGAGCGGGAGAAGTTATTTGATAATTGCTCAGGTAGTTAGGGTTGCCATCTTTTTTATATCATAGATAGTATTCTCGAAGCCATTGCCTGAAAAATAAAGTACACAGCGAAAAAAAAAATAGTAGGTAATGAATAAGTACTTATGTAGGTACAATTTTGTTTTTACGCATATATATATTTTTGTATTACTTTGAGCCTTTATGTATACCTATAAGGGTTACTTATTTTTTTATATACTTATGTCTCATAACTAATACTATTATTACACTCTAAATTAGGGTTACAAAATACCTACCATTCAGCTTTATGAGATTAAAACTGGCCCTATTGCGGTCATCTCGCCATTTTGTATTGAAATTAAAATATAGTAGTTTCGCCTACTATCTTTTTTTTTTGGCTCTAATATAGCATAATACCATATTATATAGTAAGGTTGGCAATCATAAGTAGGTATATTCCTTTCACATCACAGTTATTTTACGTCTGATTTTGCACCACAGTGAGTGATCAAAATCATTCAGTCTCTTTGCTATAAGGTTGCTCTCAGAGGTATGATAACTGTGAAATGACCCCGCATTTTAGGTATGAAGCTACAAGTGCGCGGCGCGTCTTGTCGGGCCAATTCAGTGAGGGTAACGTAGTCCGAAGTTACGCTATAGAAAGAGAGGCAACTTCTAAGTGAACTGTGATAACTGTGGGTAATTAGCGCTGTGCGACCAGAATTGCACTTTATTGTGTTGTAGCAAGAGTA
Organism: Agrochola circellaris; assembly: GCA_914767755.1. Classification (NCBI taxonomy): domain Eukaryota; kingdom Metazoa; phylum Arthropoda; class Insecta; order Lepidoptera; family Noctuidae; genus Agrochola; species Agrochola circellaris. Next base: position 13,660,443 of record OU611863.1, on the reverse strand, counting down.
TTTTTAATTAAACGATTTTGCGGACTGAACCAGATGGTTCAGTACCTACTAATCTGTGGAAATGACTGTGACTAGATATGAAGTGAAGACTAAAAGAAAGGCTGATACAGGAGTAAGACTTGCTGTGCTGTTTTAAGGGAAGTAGGATGAAGTAGAAAATACTGCTGTTTGTAAAGTCGAAATAAAATGTATTGTTAACAAGAGAATTTCAGCACGCGTAGCATGATTACGATAGAAACGGGTTTTGTCGACAGAAGAATAGTCATAATGACAGATAAACAATCGCAATCTGTCATTTTGTCTATTCTTCCGTCGACAAAACCCGTAGAAACTCCGTTTCTATGGTTGTCGTGCTACGCGTGCTGATGTTATTGGTACTTCAGTAGGTAAGTATCTTATGTATTGACTTTGTATACAAAATGAAGTTTATTGTTATATTGGTGTTTATTGGAATTATATTAAACTTACCCATAAAACTGTGTTACTTAGCATCCTTCTTTTTAGCGCGTCGATGGCAATCTATACAACCTTAGTTATTGTTTACCCTAAACCTCTTAAGGGTGAAAAAGAAAGTAGAAAAGGGCTGAAATCGTGAAAAAAAATCCGCTGTTCCCTACATTTATATTTGTATATCTCGTCGAAATGTAGAGAACAGCAGATTTTTTTTCGCGATTTCAGCGTCGGCCCCATAGTGAAAGTTGTTCATAATAATGAGTACAATGACCCCTTAAGAGGTTTAGGGTAAACAAAAACTAAAGTTGTATAGTTTTGATACATTATTCTAGAGTCAAGAATAATACCTACACGCAGTACGCAATTACGCATTCAGAATAGTGTCTACAATCAAGACACTATTCTGAATGGATACTGCGTTACCGTCCACGTTCACCGTTTTGAGAGCAATGGTGGCCTAGTCTTAACGGTCCCACTTACGAGTTGTAGGTCGTGGTTTCCAACCCGGCCTGGCGCTTTATTGTGTGTAATTTCACCACCACTGCTCTCAAAACGGTAAAGGAAAACATAACATCATGAGGAAACCAGCATGTCCTAGAAACAAAAATTCACGTGACATCTGCAAATCCGACATCTGCACTGAGCCCGCATGGTAGATAACAGCCCATTCGCTCTCGAAGAGAGGAGGCCTGTGTCCCAGCAGTGGGGACATTATAGGCTGATTATTAACAAATTTTACCTCTTTATAATATAAAATATTATATTACATTAAAATAATATATTCTTTATAACGTGGCAGGGACATCGACGCGAAGCCGGTTACCATGGATTCAGTACATGATTCTGAACCCAGGGGGGTTCAGAATCAAGTTGAAAATATTCGTCGGTCATTAAAAAAAAAAACAGCTGTTTCATAGAAAAGTGCAATCAATACCTACGCGGTCAAAATGTATGCAACAGCTGATTTTTTTTTAAAATAACCTACGAAAAATTTCAACGCTGGGGGCTCAGAATCATGTACTGAATCCATGGTAACCGGCTTCGCGTCGATGTCCCTGAGACCCTGTATACACACATAGTGCTGGGGCTGCTGCTGCAGGTGCGGAAAACCACAAACGGCGCAAATACTTCAATCTCATTGGAACTTATATGTTTGAGCCGTTTGGGGTTGAAACACTAGGGCCATGGGGTCCGAGTGCCCACTTAGTTTTTCAAGACATCGCAAAGCGGTTGGTCGACTCTTCATATTCGTTCATACGACAATACAAGCGGTAACAAAAATACTTTGCGATGAATACTTCGACCTGAATGCATTCGGAGTGCGCCTTAGCGTAGGACCTACGTATAACGTATGCGGTCACACGGTGCAAGTTGCTGCACCGCAGTATCTCACCTCGCCAGCTCGCATGCTAGCTCGCACCGTGTAACCAGCCGTGCTATTCTGTAAACATCTCACCGTGAAAACTTAGGTGAAGTGACCTTGATGTGAGCTGTCATTGCACCTAAAGGTAGGGATTGACACTATGGACAGCTCACTTCATGCTCACTTCACCTCACTCTTCACGTTGAGATGTTTACAGAATGGATCGACAGGCTTAAGTGTTGAAAATAAAAAAAAGTCCAAAAAATACTTTTTAACATTTTAATCACACCGATCACATACACATAAAATGACTAGATATAGAGATATACAACAATAAAATAGTTGAAAATTGCTCATCTAAAGAGTATTTTTTATAGACACAGAAGTTAACGATATTCGTTATCGAGTGACGTAGTGATGTCCGTTTGTAATAATTTACAATAATAGCACTATAATTCTATTAAGAGGGCGTTGGATATGAAAATATTAATGATACTTCTGTGAAGCGATAAAATTGTATAATTATGTTCTTAATGCTCTTTCTATAAAGAATAAGGCTAAGCTCCGAGAAATCCAGGAATTTCCAATGTGCTGTCACATTTAAGTTCTGTAGGGTATTTCAAACCAATTTTTTTTTGATAATCTCATGTCATATTCCGGTTAAAGCTTCTTATGATTCTCCGTCATGGATTTTTTTTGCAGATATCAGTAGCTCAGACCAATTAAAAACCCAAGACAGCACTGCGAACAATACAGTGAATCATGCCAAAACTACACCCCCGCTCTGTGCATACACGCTCACATGCATACATTTACAACTTTCAAATTCAAATTCAAAATATTTTATTTCACATAAACCTACAAGGGCACTTATGAAACGTCAGAAGCTAGGTGCACGGTTCCAATTGGTCGTTTCCTATGGAGAAGAGCCGGCAAGAAACTCCACGGTTACTCTTTTAAAAGTAAATGGTTTTTACAGTGTTTCCAAATTATAGTGTTAAAAGGTTTGAGAGGACAGTGTAGGCCCTTCAATAAGTACCAGGTACTTAGCAAAATATAAAATGATCCACAGATCTAGTCTGTGTTATATGTCTACAACGTTCTCTCATTCACAAAATTTAAAAGAAAATAATCTATATCAATCTATAGATAAATGAAATAATAAAAATAAAAACCTATTTAAACCAAATGACAATGGTTGCTACTACAGCTGGAACAAATAAAAAAACCAACCTTTTACAATGACACTACTATCAAACTACACCACACAAAGTGCACACCATGTTCATAAAACCGGCTTCACTTCACTGTTGCCAGCGTTCTGTCTTGGTTTTTTATTTGGTCTGTGATCAGTAGTAAGACTTATGCTCATTAGATTTTTAATTTGACGTATATTTATGGCGTTTTTTATCTGTTAGTGCACCTTTTCTATTAAAAGGTTCATAAGAATAAGGTGTAATACATACCATCACCTATTTCACTCGAAAACGAATATAAGTAATAAGTTTATAAGAACGACTAAAATTTACTAAACTAAGTATACACGATACAGCACAGTTTCATAGTGAAATAACGCGAAAAGAGATGTGATCTATTTCCTATAAATATACAAACAATATAATTTATAAAAAACAATTCGGTATTTTGGCAAAATACGCTCCTACGCATACATTTTACATGCAATTTTGTTCTTTGTTGTAGACCTCAAAAGTTTATATTGGATGGTATTATATTTAATTCGGATTTTACATAGTTTGTGCCCTGCATGTGTTAAACTTTTAGTTAGTAAATTAGTATAATTCCTGTTTTGCTCATACAACATCTCTAAAAAGAAAAAAAGGATTTTGAAATCCTTGTTTACAATTTTTGTTATCTCCACTTAAACGAATATCAACTACATGCTAGTATAAATTAAGTTGATTTCAGAATGTCTAGCACTATTGAAAAACTCATAAACATATTTGAAGTCGTAGCGGAAACTGAACTTTTTGAATGTGTTAAAGTGGTTTTTCCGTAAACACATATTTGTTTACATTTACGGAAACTAAATTGCGAACGCAGTATATAGTTACTTTCAAAAGTTAGTTTATGTGAAAAATAAACCTTTAAATATCCGAAAAGGATTAGAAATGTGTTTACAACAAATACAATATATTAATTTATACATAATAATAGGTAATTTTGTTGTAACAGTCACAGTTACAAAAACATGCACGCGTTGAAGTACCCGAAGAATTTAATCAATAAGTTTTCCTCAATCATTTTGAGGTCATTGAACACATAGCTACAGGTAAGCTATTAATAGTCATAAAGATGGACGAACTGAATTTTTATTTTGAGGTCTACAACGCTAATTAAAGTTTCGCTATCTAAGAATTTGATACAACATTGATATATTAAAATCTCTCAACTTTGGTGTTCTTTACTTTGTATTTTAGTTATTTAGACAACTAGATTTTTTCAAATTTAATCTATAATGTTTGCATATACTTTTATTAACTATTCACAGACTAACATACGTCTAGATATAATATGAAATAGAGAATGGCTTGAGAAAAGTCACATGGACATTATTGGATCCAATTATCAAAGAATTAATTCATAATTACGGCAAGAAGCGTTGTCTCGACTGTCTTTTATAATGTCTACAACGGGAGGCTTTCGACCTGACGTTTATATTTTGGCAAGTACCTTCTAATATGCTTATTTCAGCTTAATACTCTTTTATTTGGCTAGTTTAGCGTAAAATATAATTTTATGGTCGCGAGAATAACCCTCAGATTTCAAAAGGCAAAAACCAATTTACACGATGAAAGTTTAGCAGAAAAATTACGTTTAGACGGTGCATCTTATATTGTTGCTTCAGCTTACAAAATTGCACCGTGTAAATCTAGCTCAACCAGCACAAAAAAAAAATATTGTCAAATTCATCTGCTCTTTTGTTTTACATATTTCGTTAATAATTTTTATAGTCCTATTTAGTTGCCATTAATTAATAAATAACATTTTTCGTTCACTGCTTAGCTAATAACAATAACGTTTGATAAATAATCGTCTATCGTGTTTTGAGAGTAGTTATTTCTTTATTTTTTGCTTATGTACGCACGATACATATATAATTTCGCTATACTATTTACTTATTTTTGGGCTAGCGTATTTGAATTTCTACATGTGCATATTGTAGAATTTATCTAAATCTTAAACCGACTAGAAGCTTATTTAATATTTAAATAAATAAAATAATATACCTACAATTACTTCTATCTAATTATTAGAAATTTTATAATGTAGTGACGTTTTTAAATGATAAAATATACATAATTAAAATAATTAATGCTAAGGCAGGTACTGTTGAAACTCACGATAGTGACAATGATATGGCGTAAAGATTATTAAAACTATTAAGATCTAGCTGTAGTGATGTGTAGCAAGAATTTTAAGTACTTAATTTTGTTACCAATATTTAGAGTGTTCGAAGTATACATTAAGCCGTGCGTATAGTAGTAATATTTAACACTAAGATACCAACACGCTAAGATGCCTAGGGCACTAGCTAGAGACTACTAAGTTTGTTAGATATTATGCCCTACACGGCTTACATAGAGATCCATGTTAACTCAGATATGGCATTGGCTCAGAGTTCAGCAACCAAAGTTAGTCATATATTTTAACTAGAACTCTTACTTTTGAGTTTGAAAGAGATTCAAGCCCATAGCATAAGTATAATCGGCCGATAACGTTCCCACTGCTGGCTTCAAACAGGCCTCCTCTTTGTGTGAGGGGTTACGTGGGCCCATGCAGGTTGGTGGATGTCACATGTCTAGGACATGCTGATTTTCTCTAAAGCCTATAATTGGCATGAAATTGCACAATGGAGAGAGAGAGAGAGAGAGAGAGAGAGAGAGATCTACTCTACTCTTACTTAGGAAACCATAAAATTCTTGCTGCAAACCCTACCACAACAACAATAAATATTGAAATACTATCTAAGAAGACTTAATAAAAGCTTAGTATAAAGAAAAATACAATAGACCTAAATATATTAAGTAAGCTATTCCGCTTAACTATTCCTAGAGTCATAAAAAAATCCTGTAAGAAATCGACACGTGTTACCCAGGATGACGATTGACTTGTCGCGATGTGAAACACGTGTCGATTTCTTACAGGATCTTTTTATGACTCTAGGAATAGTTAAGCGGAATAGGTTACTAAATATATCGACGTCTATTGTATTTTATAATGATTTCTGCAAGGTAGCGCCTGAATCAATTAACTAGTTTAAGGAAGAAGTGTTCATAACAATTTTAGTAATGATTTTTATTTAATTTACAAGTGTGTATAATATCTTATGTTACAGTTGAGATTTACCCCTTTATTTATAAACGTTGCTTAAAGATAAAGACTATACATTTTTGACGTTTAAAACGTCTCTCAACTTTAAATCAAAACAAATCAAATCATTTGAATATATATATTTTCTATACTATTACATGAGCAATGTTTCTTTATATATATTTGTAATCACGTTCTCGAAAACGGCTTTAACGATTTTGATGAAAATTGCAGTCGGTCTCATATCTGGGATTATTTTTTTCTCTAAAATTTTCGTTTTCTCTATTTTCACAGCCTCGGAAATGTGATACAACGTTGGTATATCTGGACGATATAAATATCTATTTTCACCCGAGCAGAGCTCGGTCGACCAGGTACAAAAATTTAAACCAGATTACAAATTTAAGCAACGTTTATAAATAAACCCCTTGATGTTTACATCAGGAACTGCTGAACCGATTGAGATATTGTTTGTGGTGAAGATACCTTAGAAATTGTTAAGAAAAACCGTATACGTTATGAGCGGCACAATTGACAATGTTGATTTGAAACTAAAATATTTATTCAGATGCCTTTTTAGTGCAAGATACAATATGTGAATGCAATAAAATCGTTATAACTATTCCAGACGTTACTTAGAAATGATAGTTACCTCCTAGGTATCCAGATACCCACGCTAATTAACAATTTATACAAGGTGTAACCGAAAAAAAAAATTTAAGGGGTTCTTGTACTCATCGTTATGATCAACTTGTATGTACTGTGGGATCAATCCAGGTCAATTCTCTTACCTACATAAAAAACTTTCACAGTCAAGTCGCAAACTATCAGACTACCAGTGCTGCGGTATTTATTTATTTTTTTAAATATCGCCGCATTATGCTGAGATAGGAACCTTTTTGGCCTCGCACAGGTCGTTATTATTTGGTTTTTAAATTCTCCTTTTTATTGTTTTTTATTTTATATATTTTATTTTATTTTATTATTTCTTATTTTTTGTATTTCCTGTGCGTGTCCCAAATAAAATGTTTTTCTTTTCTTTTAAACTTGCCAAAAATGTTGGTAAATAGATTGTATTTTTGACAGATTGCGAAAGAAATGCGAATGCGAACGTTCTTAAAAATTACGGGAATTGATATCATTTCAGTTGACGAGTCAACCTTTTATCGAGTTTTTATTTTTTTTATTCGCAACGTGTATGCTCTTGGCCTGCATCTCACCTGATGTTAAATAATGGCCGAAGGTAGAAGCGAGCTTCACCCGGAATCCTCAAGCACAGAGGAACAGGCTATCTTACCTCTAACTGCCGAAACATAACAATGTTGTTTTGGCGACAGACTTAGATAAAATGGTGGAAGCTAGCCAGACGGACTTAGAACAAGCCCCACCCAACACAAAATGTATGGAGCACTTGATTTTTTGTCGCGATTTTGGGTTTGGGCCAAGAGTAAGAGTTGTTCATAATAATGAGTACAAAACCCACTTAAAAGTTTTTCAGTTATTTCAAAAATAAGTATGTTGACAGGGAAAAAAAATCTATTTAGTTCGTCAGTCGGATAATAAAAAAATATTAGACACGTGTTTTTTGCTTTATCATAATAAAAAATGGTTTAGATAAAATGCATTAAAGTTGGGGAGTGGGGGGGGGGGCTCGCTACGGCACAAGTCAGAATAAAATCTACCGGCCAGTGACCTCATACCACATTTTAACGTCTTGCCTACTCAATGTATTGCCGTAATCTTTTAATTACGTAAAAAAAATAAAAATACGTGTCCAATATTGTTTAATAATCTAAATGATAGACAAAAAAAAAATCGACGTCCCTATTACACCTTGAAATTTTATGTTCTAACGTTATTATACGTAACGAAGAAAAAATTCCTAAACTTGAACTAGTACTTAAGTACGTAAGTTACGTTCGTTTTTCTTCGAGATTAGGTACAGTACGGTCAGTTAAGATGATTTTATTATAATCTATATTTGATGGCGGGCGAATGATTCGTATTTGATTATCACAATAGTGATGAGCATCGTATTATTATTTCTGGAGGGTTTATTATTAAGTACTTATTATTTTCCTATTATACTTTTAATAAGTATTTATAACAACTATTTGAATGGCGATAGTAAATAGACACCGAACACGATCTATTTCTAGTTTATTTTAATACTTTTTTATTTAAATAATGGGAGTCTGTTAATCTAAGATAATTTGTATAATAATTTGCCTTTAGATATGTTGTTTATCTAAAACACTGACCTAAGAAGATTTCTTTGTGATGAATTTTTTTTTAAATTGAAATTGTGATTTGATATATATATTTTTTTATATTATGTTACCGAATATTATTCTTACAATTTAGTACAGAGCTCCCTAATACAGAATACTTATTTAATGTTTTTTTAATTTACTTAACTACTCGCAAAAAATCGAAAAATTGCAAATAAAATACCCTGTGGTAAATCCCTGACTATATCCTAGACATAAAAAAAAAAACAATAATTTAATTAATAACATAATAATGAGAAAGAGCGAAAAACAGCAATTATTACTTAAACATAATTAACTAAGAGTAGATGAGTATTCTAATTGTATTGAAATATTAATAAATTGATATGATTATATTAAAAGTAATAATTACTCTAATTGTAATCATTATTTTAAGCAACAATACATAATAGTACTCGTAAAAATAATAACTTCTAATAAACATAGTTCATATTTGGAATGTCATAACTAGATTGTCAAAGAGAGATTATAAAGGCAATTTTTTTAAAATACATTATGTAAATAATTGTATAATAGAATATAAAATTAATAAATAATTATTTTTAATTAAACACATTTTCTATATATAGGTAATTAAACTTTATAGTTTGAAAACCATTATATTATTATAATATATTTAATAAAACTTAATAATTTTAATTATACTTAAATACTATTCTTTTTAAGTAATTGGCGATTACTTGTTTTATAATGTAGGGAGTAGTTTCTATATATATTTTTTATATCTGTTATCAACAGCAGTTACAGTTGAATATTTTATCAGGATTTTAGTAATTGGTGATAATGCGGCTATCCGATTTTAACAATCTACAGATTATTTGACGTCCTATTAAATAAGCAACAACAACAAACGCCTCGACTCGTTTCAATCGTGGTCATTAAAAGTAAGAGTAGGACGGTAAACACTAAGTACGGGATTAAGGCCCGCTTCCACTACAAATCACTAAATACATTTAGCTCTAAAAATATTTAAAACATCATACTGTATCTGTCATCTTCAAACGTTTGACAGAAACAGAACGATGTTTTAAATACATTTAGCGTTAAAATACATTTAATTATTTGTGGTGCAAGCGGGCCTAAGAGAAACTCGCCTCGAGTCATCTCGCTTCCGCTTTTCATGACCGCTATTCCCACGAACTATGGCGTATACTATGATATACTTGTTTAACCAGGGTGTATCAGAAAGGTGTGATCAAATTTAAGGGTGTACAGACATGTAAGTGTAAGACCATTAAACTGAAAAACTTACTCCTTTGGACCAACATCATAATCGAAAAAAAAAAATCTACTGTCCCGTACAAAGCTTCAATACCTACTCGACCCAAATGTATGGGCGGGTTTAAAGTTGACTACATCTGTCTGATACACCCTGTATATTTTATAGAAAAAAACGACCATTTAAAAATAGAAGGTTCCTCAATTACTAAAACCCAGTAAATATGTAATTTCTAAATGACAGTATTTAAATATCGGTCTCTTTAAATATACTGCTGGGACTTTCGAGATTAAAATGTATGTACCGTGAGTTGGGCGAGTCTGCAACCGTTTCTGTGACAGTCTCGGGATCTTCCGGCTTGATATGCTTCGGAGATGATTCAGAATGAAACTCCTGACGAAAGTTGCCTGTAAAGTTAAAATAGAACTATTATAATTTTTGATCTGTTTTCATATTTTTTACATAAATTTGGTCTTAGTTTTTATAGAGTAAGTTTAATTTAGGATCAAATAAAAAATATATAATTTAGGGAACCTCGAAAATATAGGCATAGGTATTTAAATAACAAATTATTCTACGCAAATCTATTTTCAAATTACTGCTATATCTAATGGTAACAAAATACAGTAGCTAACAAAATCAATACTTACAAGCAAAGCGAACAACGACAACATCAAACTGAAAAATAACACAATACAACAACATGACGACATTTTATGTACATAAGCGGATCTATCGCATATTTGACCTTTACAACCCAGTAACTGGGTAATACGATACGCCTTGGTAAGACTGGTTGTCAGACTTTCGGGCTTCTGACGACCCGTAACGACTGTTAAAGATTCACGAATGACAGCCGGGACCACCGGCTTACCGTGCTGACCAAGGCATGGAGGGATCTTGGTATGTTAAGGGATGGGTGACCAATGTGACCATTGGTCACCCATCCACAGACCAATCACGGCAAGCGTAGCTTAACCTGATCGATCGACCCGTGCGGCTGTTATTACTGAGCCACAAGCCCTACTAAGCCAAACGCTTTTTAATTTCTCTGTGTGATATTGTTTCAAATACAATGTGAAATTTAATTCGTTTGCATCCTCTTAAGGGGTTATTGTACTCATCATTATGAACAACTTTCACTATGGGGCCAACCGTGAAATCGCGAAAAAAAATCTGCTGTTCCATACATTTACATATCGGGTGTAAAAAGACACTTTCCGAAGCCGAAAGCCACATATTCTACCCATTATTTGCATCATTTTTTTCCACTAGACCATACCTGGGAATCCACTGGTTCTGGAGATATTGAAGGTCAAAGTCGCATTTTTTTTTTTACTTTTTCACGAAAATGAATTCTATGCGATAATACGAAACTTTTTTCCAAACAAACATTACCTGAATTTTAGATTTATCTTAACAGATTACGCATTTGAAGTTACAAAAACGCAATGAACAACAAGTACCTACCTACGTAGCGTAGGGGCGGAGCTTAACTAACACTGAATCCGTTCATTCAAGCGTGGGTTCGCGTTACATTGCGCGCAATAAAAACTTGTTTTTTTTTATTAAAAAAAAAAAAAAATACGGTTCCCAGCAATAATTTTTGCGCAAAGCTACTTAGCTATACGTACAGTATCCGTAGTTTACGGCTTTGTGATGTGTCTTTTTACACCCTGTATGTTCGCATAGCTCGTTATAATGTAGGGAACAGCTGATTTTTTTTTCGCGATTTCAGGGTTGTCCCCTTAGTGAACGTTGTTAAGAGGATGCAAACGAATTAAATTTCACATTGTATAAGTGATTTTTGTGCCGAACAAATCGATGCGAAAAACATCATGCAAAAAACTTTGTTAAAAAAATGACGCATATAAAAACAAAATAAAACTATATATCAGTGCAAAGAACGTTTATTGAACGTGTTCACACCACGTCGGGGCGTGGCTTACATAAATACACGACTTACGTATTACTCTTGAGTTAGCAGAGGGAAGACCTTCCAAGATTACTACGAAATGATGCCCAACCAATATCAGTCGATCCATTCTGTAAACATGTCACCGTGAAGAGTGAGGTGAAGTGAGCATGAAGTGAGCTGTCCATAGTGTCAATCCCTAGCTTTAGGAACAATGACAGCTCACATTAAGCTCACTTCACCCAAGTTATCACGGTGAGATGTTTACAGAATAGCACGGCGTTGTTGTCTATGCAACTACAGTCCGGCCGACGAGAGAATGCGTTCCTGACACCTGTCAGTTGGACAATTTCTAGTGGTATTAAGAGCGTTTATACAGAAAGTGGGCAACGTCGCAAATAGCTGTCAAATATTTCGCTGTTTTGATTAATTTGGCGATATTACTGTATGGAAATAATATCGCTAACTAGTGAACTAAAATATTGATTATGAAATGCAATTATTAATATCGTCACATCGAATATTTAGTTTTCGATGTAAAAAAGGTACCTATTTCCAAATGCCTTTTTTAAACCTAAAACGGTTACAACATCAAATTCAGCAATTCATTATTAATATTCTAATTCACTAGTTAGCCATATTTATTATTTCCATACAGTAATATTGCCAAATTAATCAAAACAGGTAAATATTTGACGGCTATTTGCGACGTTGCCGACTTTTTGGATGAACACTCTTAAGGATGAAATTCGCAAAACACATCTTCGTTAGTATGAAACTGACAGGTATCAAGAACGCGTTCTCTCAACGGGTGGACTGTAACGTTATGGTTTCAGAAAGCGGACACCCAATGATATCTGGACAAAATACAGAGTGATTTTCGACACGTTAAGGCGAAAGCATCAGGGTAGCCCGCGAAATATTTTTTTTTTAACGTTTTTACAAGTCAGTATCAGGTTTTGTATGTTGATCTAAATATGATTCGCGGCCGTATTGAATATTTATTTATAGAATTATAATCATCAACACTTTTCCAATAAGAGACCATTTTCTTCTTATGGAACAAAAAATCTAACTTAGAGAGATTTATTAATGATTCTAATTCTGTAAATACATAATTGTTATGGTCGCGACTCATACTCGTATTTTGATCAAAATACAATCTTACACAGACCTGCTATCTAATTACGCAACACATTTTCGTTGACAATTCCGACTAATCTGTTTCAATTTGACAGGTCAACAACATTCATTGTGTTATTTACGTTGTTGAGCAGATTTATTTTCGAACGTACGAAGCAATGGATTAGCAATCTGTTTCAAAACGATTCAGATTCTGATTGATCTTGTATTACGTAATTAGGGTACTGCAAATTGCAAAGAACATCAGAAAATTTGAATTTCGCGGGCTACCACTGTGAGTCGAAAGGCGAAAGCGACAACGTAGCCCGCGAAATTCAAATTTTCTGATGTTCTTTGCAATTTGCAGGTCAGTATCATGTTGTATGTTGATATAAATAGCCGTATCAAATGTTTAATTAGAGAATTATAATCATAAAAATGATCAATACAACTCTCTAAGTTCATGTAATTCCATTGAATGACTATTTCATGAAATCATAACTTTGACAATTATGCTAACTTATGGAGTTGTATTGCTGATTGTAATGATTATAATTATGTAAAGCCATATTTGTTACGGTCGCGAATCATATTTTAATCAACATAAAACCTGACACTGACCTGCAAAATGGAAAAAACTCAAGAAAATTTTAATCTCGCGGGCTAGCTTAGCGCATCCCCCTTAATAGAGAAAGTTAATGAATTCAATCATTTATTTGGCTGTTTATTTCTATTCAATTTTTTTAATTTACGTCAATATATATTTTTAATAATTAATTTGGCCCTTTCCCTGGAGTGGGACACAACAGACGCAATAAAATAATTAATTAAGATTTCGTAAGGTCTTACCACTGCAAAAAATAATTAAGTAATAAGTGTTACCAGTCTTAAATAAAATAAAATAGTGACTTTAAACCAAATAAATAATGGTAACTAATAGTGAAAGTGACTGTTAATTTTAAGTTAAGTTAGAATGTTAATAATCCAATAATTATTATAATACTTTTTAAGTTAGTGGTGATAGAATTTTGTTGACAGATTCTAGGTCTAATAAGGAAGAAATTAAATACGGTAACATGGCGCAAAGATAGAACACAAAACAAAAAAGAACAAGTTGGGGACAATATGCGTCTCATCTACGCAAAACGGCCATCGCCTAGCATAATGCTGCGACCCTATGCGAGACAGAGCCCCAGCGCAGTTTAATAGTCTATTAAGGTCAATTAAAACCTACTGGGGAATTAACTCTGCCGTAAGTTAGTTGGAGGAACACAGTTTGGTATTAAGCGTCCGACAAAATTTTCCCTAAGAAAAGAATATTCATCCCGTGTAAAAAAACACACTATCGGCTCATCTAATTTATTTATTTTTCAAGTGAATACTTGAGCATATATTTAAAGTCTATTTAATTCTATAGTAAAGCACTATGGCGTGTTGAGCGATTTTTGGTAGGGGGTAAACTTATGGATTCGCGTCACCGAGGCGCCGTAGTGCTTTACTATAGAATATAGATGGCGCTAATACCAGTTTTAAGTTTTCACTTCTGTCGTGCTGCCGTTTGTTCTAAACGTGATCGAGATTCCTAGAATAAGCCAACAAAATTGTTTTTAGAAGAAATACATTCTTTTATTTATGCATTTTAACCGCTTGAGCATACGGACTAGATTTTATATAAACCATTTGGTATAATTTTTATGTTTAAATTAGCTGAGTAATTTAAAAGTATAGCAAATTAAATTATAATATAATTCTAGGCTATTTTATTGCATTGAGTACTATACCCCGCTATCAAAATAAAAATAAATAATAAATTATTATTAATAATGGAATTTAGGAATAATAAGTATTAGGAATCAGTGAATATAAATAAATATGCCTCGTCTTATTAAAAAAAAGTCTACATCACTCTATGGATTCGAATATCGAACATTTTTAGAGTGGTGACTTGGGGTTAAGTCCGCGATAAAAATATCGATTATAATAATATCGACTAGTAGTAAGCACATAGTTTATCCCTAAGATATTTTACAAAATAATTGAAAAAAATTATTCAATTAAGATTCAATTGAAAATTGATATGTTATAGTAAAAAAAATGCATGCGGTATTAAATTATTTTACCATGCGCGTCCATGGTAAGTTATTACCATTTTTGGTCTAACACAACCTTTTTCAGGGTCGAATAATTAATCAATAATTATAACAAAAAAAGTCAAAACAGTGCATTAAACAAGAAAATAAAAACTGCACAAACAATGCAATGTCAGACGATTATTATCTTCGTATTTGTATATCAAAATCAATAATTACGAAATCATTAAAATTCAAAGTTATAGTCATATTTTCAAAAGTCAAATAAAATAAATCGAAAATAATAATCGTCAAAAAAGAAATCGACTAAACAACAAAAATAATTGAATCACATGACTATTACTACAAGCTGTACTTGAATTCAGAATCTTGGATCATTTACATTCCATTGCCACTCAACTATTTACTTTAGAGTTACGTTGTCTAAGTTGATTTTTGAGTGAACATTAATGGTCCTAAATAAATGGGTGCAACGTAATTTAAACTTCGTCAAATTGTGATATTGAGGTTGAGATCTTTAAAGCGTACTTAGCTAAGTACAGTAATTGTTTTAAACGAATATTAACCTTATTTTTATATCAATAAGATCCATATTCTTATAAGCGAATGTGATCAAGCGTTTCATACGAATTTGGACATAAATTTTATACGAATAAGCTTCATTCAATGAAACGTTTACCATACTTAGCTTGAGTAAACTCGAAGTACGCTCTACAGATCTCAGTCGTTCTAAAACATCACAATTATCTTAGAATCTGAATTCAAGTTTAAGTGCAACACTTAGTAAAGCCACTACAGTCACACTTCACTTTGCGCGCGCGCCTCCTACAGAACCCGTAACATTTCAACGCTAAACAACATAACCCTTTTTTACTAGCTTCCGACTTACAAGACTCCCTACTATTCAATCTCTGCAACTCCGGTATTACTTTAACCTTTTCATCTTTATCATTTAGCAACTTATCTAAACGACTTTTTAACTGTGTAGGCGAAACACTCCTATCTCGATTCAATTTAGTCGATTTATTAGTCGATATCTCGGTCACTTCGACTGAAACTTCGGAGCCTGATGACGCCTCAACGTTTGGGCTGTGAGAATCTATACTCTCTGGTGTGTAAGGATCAACGCACCTTCTAACACAAAGTAGAGTATTATCAGTATCGTTTACATAGACGCCATCATAGCTAGATAAATCTGCACTAGTGATCTCTACGTGGGGTATCCTCAACATGGTTTCATTGAGAGATCCCGTACGCGTTCTTCTAAATTCATCGGCGAGTTTGTCGGGATGACTGATAGAAATATCTGGTAACTTGATTTTTTTGCTAGCGTATAAATCTGGGTCTGTGGGCAGGCGCGGCAGGCGGCGGGGCGGCGCGAGGGGCGGGAGGGGCGGGAGGGGCGGCGTGCAGGGCAGGCGCGCTGCGCACGCGCACAGCGCGCACGGGAGCAGGGCGCTGCAACACTCCAGGGTACCTCGGTCGCTCTGTAGCATCACGCGCAGGTAGATCGGCTGTGGGACAAGAGAATTAAAATATTAGTAATATCAAAAAAGTAACAGTCTAAGAGACAGAGAAGGAATCAGTATAGTTGTAATTAGGGTCTTTATAAAAGGTATGCCGGGCAACAATATTGGTCTCTTTAGAGTTTTTAATAACAAACTGCGATCACTGATCCGTTAGCCATAAGAGTATAATTATTATGCACCACACTAACACTTATATCTGATCTCAAATAATGTTATAAGAATATATTAAAAAATTGTTGATTGTTACTTTTTTTGTTATTTTTTTTTTGTTTAATTAAAAAATTTAATACTTTTTGCCGTGCCCTACAGGGTCCGTAATTGTACCTTAGCTGTAAGCCATTATAACACCTGTATACTTACATTATGGAATGCAAATAAAGATGTGAATATGAGTAAGTGATTATGACCAACATGTATAGGTATGTCTTTATGTTTTTATAATAAAAAGATCAATAATCACAAAAATATTAAGGATTATCTCAAAGATAGACAAGCCCAATAACTTAAAAATCGATAATAGTATACATATAACCCAGTCCCAGGCTTCACCCGCATACGTCTCGATACCGTGGCAATATCGAGATAAAAAGTATCCTATGTCCTAACCTAGGTTATGGTCTACCCATGTGCCAAATTTCATCCAAATCCGTTCAGCCGTTTTTGCGTTATTGAATAACAAACATCCAAACTTTCACATTTATAATATTAGTTGGAACATGTCGCTGTGGTCCTACCTTATGGTCCCCCATACAAGTAGCGTCCCCGATGACCCCGTAGGCCGCGCGGCGCCGGGCCGCGGGCTCGCCCTCCGACTGTCGCTGTGGTCCTACCTTATGGTCCCCCATACAAGTAGCGTCCCCGATGACCCCGTAGGCCGCGCGGCGCCGGGCCGCGGGCTCGCCCTCCGACTGTCGCTGTGGTCCTACCTTATGGTCCCCCATACAAGTAGCGTCCCCGATGACCCCGTAGGCCGCGCGGCGCCGGGCCGCGGGCTCGCCCTCCGACTGTCGCTGTGGTCCTACCTTATGGTCCCCCATACAAGTAGCGTCCCCGATGACCCCGTAGGCCGCGCGGCGCCGGGCCGCGGGCTCGCCCTCCGACTGTCGCTGTGGTCCTACCTTATGGTCCCCCATACAAGTAGCGTCCCCGATGACCCCGTAGGCCGCGCGGCGCCGGGCCGCGGGCTCGCCCTCCGACTGTCGCTGTGGTCCTACCTTATGGTCCCCCATACAAGTAGCGTCCCCGATGACCCCGTAGGCCGCGCGGCGCCGGGCCGCGGGCTCGCGCCGCTCGCGGGGCGCGGGCTCGCCCTCCGACTGGTTGCGGACGAGCCGGCGCCGGGCTGAGCCTTCTGCGTCGCACATCCTGGGAACATTTGGGAAGAACATTCATTAAGAGGCTAACAACAGAGTAGTGTGAGTTTTTTATAACCATCTCAACTTTACGCATCGACCGCGTTCCGATTGGCCTTCACCGGTGAAGGCCAGTGAAGGGCCAATCGGAGCTCCGAACACGATCACTGTCAAACTGCATACAAAAGAAAGAGAAGCGCGATGACACAACGCAGGTAATTTATTGCAAAATATGAAGCAATAATCTATTACAAAAAATCTAATTATTGGACAAAAAAATGAAAACACTATTACTGTAATATGTTTCTTGTAAAATAATCTGACAAAAAATCAGAATGATTGCATGTTTATTAATACTAGTTGTTTCCCGCGACTTCATCTGCGATCCAGGATGAAAAGTAGCCTATGACCTTCTCCAGGTCATGGTCTACCCATATGGAAAATTTTATCAAAATCAGTTCACCCGTTTTAGCGTGAAAACGTAACAAACAAACAAACTCACTTTCGCATTTATAATACTAATATTATAAATGCGAAAGTGTTTGTTACGCATATTGTTTACATGTATATTAATATGATTACTGAACGTACAATAGTATATTACGCAATTAGTGAATAAAGGACGGATTTAAAGCGAGGGCCATAGATGAATCACGAGCAAGTGAAGAATTCTAATGACTGAATCACGGCCGAAGGGAGTGATTCATGATGATTGAATCACGAGCGTATTGAGTGATTCAAGTGTTAGAATCCTGAACGACGCGAGTGATTCATGGCCCTCGATATAAATCCGTTTTATTCATGAGTTGCATATAGGGCTTGCAATCCGGATATCCGGAAATCCGTATTATCCGGATATCCACCGATTTTCATATCCGGATTTTACTTGCATCACCATCCGGATTTTTCGGATGTTACGGATAGTTGTATATCTCATTTAAATATTAAATAAAAAGCTGTGATCTGAAAAGTACATAACTTTTATTACGTTATTTATTATTTTAATATAGTTAATCACTCTTGCAATTATTTATTCACTTCACAAATCAAAATAAGTCATTAATATTATTTTGAGATTTTTTTATTTTTTTATTTAAGAACTAGCTGCCCGCCCCGGCTTCGCTCGAGTAGCACTAAGTACTTATCTACGGCGCACCTACCTGCCTACCCTACCTACCTACCCTACCTACCCTACCTACCCTACCTACCCTACCTACCCTACCTACCCTGTAGAATTTGATATGAACTTTATACAATAGCAATAGAGCTCAAATTGACTCAACGTTTTAGTTAGAAAACGTTTGTATGAGAAAAAGAAAAGGGCTGTTTTTACGGTTTTTCCGGCAATTATTCAAATTTTTCTCGCCGTAAAAACCATCCTTGAACTTCAACGAACATTTTAAAAAAAGAATTGGCCAAATTGGTCCAGGCGTTGTTGAGTTATGCGCTTACCAACACATTTTGCGATTCATTTTTATATTATAGATTACCTACGTAATAATATATTTTACAGGGTATAATATCTCAAAATAATACACTCGAGAGCAATGAATCCGGGTCACTTAAAGAATCCTAAAAATCTCGGAAACTAAAAATGCTAGGTTAATGCAATAAATTGTATTTAATAGACAATGTGATACTCCTTAAATGAAGGTATTAAAACTTCTTAGTTATTGTAAAGTTATATCATAAAAAAATCAAATTTGAAAAAGGGCCACTTTCGAAGATGGAACTACGAAATTACAGCATTTGGTTTTGATTTTGTTTGTAATCTGTCATTTATGTGGGTACATAAACCATGTTGATAGTGCTCTATATTCATTATTCAAGCTGAAATTATGTCGCTTACGCCTGAAAAATGCACCAGAATACTTACAATGCTGGAAACCGGCCGGAGTCAGCGCGATACAGCCAGGACTGTCGGTGTGTCGCTGTCAACAGTACAAAGAGTTCTCCGACGTTACGAAGAAACTGGTTCTAACCTACGCAGACCAGGAACGGGCAGAACCAGGTGTACCACAGCACGAGAAGACCGATACTTGGTGAACACCATGCTTCGAAATCGCTTTCTCACAGGAACTGAACTCACAAATCAGTTTCGACGCCTCGGAGGAAGTAACCCAAGTGCATGGACAGTAAGACGTCGGCTTGCTGAATCTAACTTAAAACCCCTTAGACCTGCAAACGGCCCTAAACTGGAGCGTGGGCATCGTATTTCAAGACTAAGATATGCCCAGAGCCACGTAAATTGGAGTATTGAAGATTGGTCAAAAGTTATGTTCTCCGACGAATCAAAATTTATGCTCTACAAGCACGATGGAAGACACAGAGTGTATCGAAGACCAGGGGAAAGATTCAAGCAAGCATGCATCGAAGAAAAAGTAGCCTACGGTGGTGGGTCTGTACTTGTGTGGGCCGGAATTTCTTCTGAAAGTCGCACAGAGCTGGTGATCATAGAAAACGGCTCTTTAACTAGCGTAAGATATGTGGAAGAAATCCTCAATGATCACGTTGGTCCATTTATGGTCAATTTAGGTGAGGATGCTATATTTATGCATGACAATGCCCGACCTCATACAGGTAGGATTGTGAATGACTACCTTCAAGAGATGAACATTACTCGTATGGAGTGGCCAGCGCGCAGCCCGGATATCAACCCGATCGAGCATGCTTGGGACGAGCTAGGCAGATGCGTAAAACAACGAAACCCTCCCCCAATCACGCTTCGTGAGCTCAAAATTGCTCTCACAGAGGAATGGGAGAATATTCCCCAAAATCGTATAAGGAACTTGGTGTACAGCATGCCAAACCGCGTAAACGCAGTAATGGAAGCACGAGGAGGCAATACGAAGTATTAAAATTCAAGAAAATCGTAATAAAGTTCAAAAATTTCATGTTTCCTATTTTTGTTTTAAGGAGAGATCAGCAGTTTTTTTCTTTATGTAATTTTGTGTTAATAAAATGTATGGTGACTCATATTTTTTTTACTTTCATTTAAGGAGTATTACATTGTCTATTAAATACAATTTATTGCATTAACCTATCATTTTTAGTTTCCGAGATTTTTAACATTCTTTAAGTGACCCGGATTCATTGCTCTCGAGTGTATTATTTGATTATTTTCAGATATTTTGTTCATTTTTGTTTTATTAAATTTGATTTATACTATTGTTGTTTAATAATTAAGCTGAATTGCCAAGGAAAGTGATATTTTGATTTAATTGGGATGTTCCGATTTGTGATAAAGTAAATGTAAGATCTCATTTTTAGTTAGAATTCTTTTTAGTATGAGAAGAATCGATACAAATTATTTGTGCGGTATCGGTGTTTTATTGTATAATTTTAGAAAGTGAACTAGATTTTTTTTTTTGTGGTTATTACTTGAAACATTGGTATAGTTTATATTTTCTTTGTCATTTTTCTTGAGAGACTGATTAAAACGTGTTACAAACCCTTATTAGTTTTATTTATAATAAAAACTAAAAAATATCCGTATTATCCGCATTATCCGTATTATCCGGATAGCAAAATATTAATATTCGTATTAACCGGATAGTAAAATTTGAACGGATATTGCAAGCCTTAGTTGCATACTATACTTTATACCATGACTACGAGAAAAAGAAAGATTTAAGCGAAAATAGACATTTAATTAAGAAAAAAAACCGGCCAAGTGCATGTCGGACCACGCACATTGAAGGGTTCCGTAGTTGGGATGAATTTATCCCAAGAACAAACTTAAAATTGTAGTTGAAAAAAAAAATCTCCCATACGGGATGTATGGGCAGATCATGTTTATCAAACTGCAAATTTAAGTTGGTCGATTATTACTCGTTAACCTATAAAGCCTACTTAGCTGTGATAGTTTTCCTTTTAATTTCGTTACATATACTACTGCTGTGATTTCTTTCACAAATTCAAGTACAACCATTTAGCTGGCAGAAGGGGACACACTTGACTTTAACAAAAAAATTCAGTTAAAAGCTTAATATTTCGCAAACGGATCCCTTAATCCAAAAATGGTTTTCACAAACTCACAATATTTTTGAACGACCTTTCCAACAATACCCCATACCACGGGGTAGATGAGAAAAAAATATATCCCCACTTTACGAGAAGGGGAGGTACGTTAAAAAAAAATTTTTTTTCTTTATTTTATTTTACCACTTTGCCGGTGTGATTAATATGTATACCCATGCCAAATTACAGCTTTCTAGTACTAACCGTCTCCGAGCTAAGCCGCGGACAGACAGACGTACATGGCGAAACTATAAGGGTTCCTTGTTTACTACGGAACCCTAAAAAGGAAGGTTAAATTAATTAAAATGTACATTACAATTGAAACAATTACTAAAATTAAGAGTAATTTTCTTATTATTGTTATTAGGATGGTCAACTTGTGAAGCGCTATTATTTCCTGTGTATCGAATATTTTTTCGCAAGGAGGTTTTATAGCATTTAGATGGAGGTCCAATATATTGGTATGTTCTAAATTCAAACACCAAAATAGTGATTAAAAGAGCTTTTTATTCACTGTTTTCAGTGAATAAAATAAGCTTTTTAGAGGGGGAATGGTATAAATAGTATATTATGCAATTAGTGAATAAAGGACGGATTTAAAGCGAGGGCCATAGATGAATCACGAGCAAGTGAAGGATTCTAACGACTGAATCACGACCGTAGGGAGTGATTCATGACAAGTGATAGAATCCTAAGCGACGCGAGTAATTCATGGCCCTCGATATAAATCCGATTTATTCAAGATTTGCATACTATACTTTATACCATGACTACGAGAAAAAGAAAGATTTAAGCGAAAATAGACAATTAATGAAGAAAAAGGGACGGTTGAATTAATTAAAATGCACATTAAAATTGGAAAAAATTAAAAGTATTTTCTTAATATTACTAATAATAATCAACTTGTGAAGCGATATTTATTTCCTGTGTATCGAGTATGTTTTCGCAAGGAGGTTGTATAGCATTGAGATAGAGGTCGCTTATATAGATGTGTTCTAAATTCAAACACCAAAACAGTGATTAAAAGTGCTTTTTATTCACTGAAAACAGTGAATAAAATAAGCTTTTTAGAGGGGGAATGGTATAAAAAATATTTCGCACCTTTAAAACGAAAATGACGTAAGTGCAAAAATTTCAAAAACTGACAAACGGATAACGGGAAACGATTTAAATACTATTAAAGTTTTGTGTGCGACGTCGACTTTTAAGTAATAGCAATATTTGCCGCTAGTGGGAAGTTGCGTCGTTGTGTAATTGGAGAAGGAATTTAAATAGAAAACGACCCATTGGTCAGTTGCCCGCGGGGAGGATATTGACGAGTTGATGTAAGTAATGATTTAGCACCAAACTAAATAATAATTTTTATATTAAGGCTAATGTTCTGCATTTACGTCATTGTTCGTTGAGTATTCTTGAAGTTAATAAACATGTTATTTGGAACAACGACGCAACTGTAGGCACCCCCCGAAGATAATATAAATAGCAACTAAAATATCAAAGTTAGAATAATCAAAAATATTTTACAAATAACCCTATATCCTTATTTATATCTTTTTGTAAAAAATACAATAATAATATCATTAAAAATAAAACTGAGTAAGTAAAAAAAAATATTCAAAAGCGTTTTTCTCTAAAATTATGTTTCCGCACTTACGTCATTGTCGTTTTAAAGGTATCTTCGTGATTTTTTCTATCTAATTAGTTGTATTATGCTTTCAACACACTATCTTTTTAGCATATATCCTGAAGAATATCATATACTTTTCTGATTTTGTTTACTGTACTGTGTTTCATATACTTTTGGGCATTATAAAACTAGCGTTTAGCTCCTACAGTCCCCTTAAAGTGAAAGAAATTGAATTGTATGCGAGCCCAGTCCCCTGTCCCTCGCACTCTCTCCGCGCTCAACGCTCTCTTGTACGCTAATCCTGACTGTGATGTGTATTTGCGAATGAATGGAGGACGATCATATTTTTATTTTATTTGGGAAAATAAACAGTTACACATTACAATATGGCTTATGTTTAACTTACCACCAGATATAGTAACATATAACAGACAAAAATAGTAAATGATCACAAAAATTAAACCCGCATTTTAATATAAAATTACAACCAAAGTTTTAACGTTTCGCTATCCTATTAAAGCAAAACGACTCAAAATAAATCATTGTTAATCCAAAAATATTTAATGAACACCAAATTATTAAAGACATCTATATATATAAAAGAAAGTCGTGTTTGTTACAACACTTATAACTCGAGATCTGCTGGACCAATTTTCATGGTTTTTGATTCGTTGGATTTGTCTCCGCCCCGAATAGCAGAATACATCTTAAAAACGATGAAAAGGTAGGGTAGGTAGGGTAGGCAGGTAGGTGCGCCGTAGATAAGTACTTAGTGCAACTCGAGCGAAGCCGGGGCGGGCAGCTAGTTTCAATATAAAATTACATGCAAAAAAATTACATCTCGTTATCTGATTAAAGTAAATTACCCTCGGCAAAAAATATATTTTGCCAAACATAGTAAATAAGCTCCTAACCTTTTTGTCTCCAAATTGATTAACCACTACCAAAAAAAAAAAATCTTAAGCGTTTCGTTTATTTAACCATATAGTAAAGTGTGGTTGGGAACCAAATGGTTTTTACAATTTTTCCAAATGACAGTGTTAAAAGCTTCGATCAACTATACAGGTATGAGAGGACAGTGTAGGCCCATCAACATGTACCAGGTACTTAGCAAAATATAAAAGCCGGGCAGGCCTCCACCGTATGCTCCACCGTGTCCTCCGGGCGATCCACACAGTGGTGACACCAAATGCTATGCCTAAGATAAAAAATGAGGGGATTGCAAGCCGGAGACATAACTTAATATGGCATCATAATACTTTATTTGGTAATAAGCCTACATTTTATGGCAATCACAGTGGTTTATTTAGGCAGAAATAGCGCATTAATTTGCTCGCTAAGATTTGGTGATCATTTACTACATTTGGTGTTCGAATACAATTTGAAGTGCAGTTGTGACTAAAATAGCTAGTACTATTGTAATTTTAGACTTTATTTTTCTGGTGTCAAGTATATATTTTTGGTAAAAGAACTAAGGGTATCGAAGCATTTTATGGTGGTCATTATATTTAACCCCTTACAATATTATGGTATAGAACTTAAAACTAAAATGGGTGTATAAATGTGTAGCCAACAACATTTTCCACATAATATAAAAAAGTTAATCAAACACGAACGACGTGCGATATAAATAACAATGATTTTATAGAGTATGATTAAATACAAAAACTAAAACTAATCTGAGACTAATACATTGTAAAAATAATAAAAAGAGAAAGAAGATATTATAATAGAATATATAAAATGGACATTAAGATTTTAGGATTTTGAAGTACCTAATTCTGCTATAATTTTAAGCGCAATACTTCTAAATTTTCCAGCAGAAGCAGTAAAGAACTCTGCGAGATGAGTGTATGAAAGTTTCGATTAATTTTATATTTAGCTAATGTATGTAATTTGGGGATTATCGTTTTATGTCAATAATTAACTTCTGCCCGCGACTTCATCCGCGTGAAATTTCCCCCGACCCAACCCGTTCCATCGCTTTGCCCGCCGAAGCTATTACTTGGTTTTTGCTTAGCGTTCTTTCAGACATTTTTATTTGTACACGGCTCCTAAGGGTTGTAGCGTGATATTCAATAGCCTATAACGTTCTTCGAGAATTTGGCTATCAAATGCAAAAAGATTTTTTCAAATGCAACTGGTAGTTTCAGAGATTACCGCGTTCAAACAAACAAAAAAACCGTATGTGGCGGCATCTACACCGCCACATGCGAACTACGCATCAAAGACTTGACGTCACACAACATCCTGACGTCACTCAAATCCTGCATCGCGCAATTAGAGTTTACCGCGCGGTGGACATATATACAAGCTCACGACTTCAACCTCTGGGCAATTGCCCGCCAGACATGACACCCGTCTGGTCGGAGGATCCTCCCTTTTCTATGGGGGATGAGTGAACTTTACACCCTGTTCCTCGTACCCCTAAAGTATAATGACCGGATGGCTGACATAGTTGGTTTTGTCAGGAACCAACTAGTTTAGTCAGCGTAGATATTTGGATTTCTGGAAATGGTCTCCATTTTTGTTAACGCCATCTATTGGCGCGGAGTCGACAACAACACCACCCTCTCGCGCCGAGCGCACGGCGGGCGGCGCACGCTGATTGGTCGTCAAATTTTAAAGTCGTTTATTTAAACTAGGCTGAAAATCAGAACTTATCGAACGTCAAAATTACATAAGACAGTCCCCCAAAAACGCCCACCCTTCACCACTTCCTAGTGCGTTAGCTGGGAAGAAGAAGTGTCGCAACAAACTCCCCAGCAGCACTGCTGTCTGTTTAGTTAGAGAAAAAAAAACATGATTCTATACAATAGTATGCAAAATAATTTACATAACTCAACCCAAAACATTAAATAAAATTATTTGCCATAATGTCAGCTAGCACACGCCAATTTACCAACAAAACATCGAAATCTATCACCGACGAACTCTCCAGAACGTTCGATTCCCTCGTTCCGCGGGTCGACACACCCGAAAACACAGTTCACCATCGCATTTTATCGTCTTAACGCTAAAGGTACCAAAAACCTAAGTAAAACATACTCTGCCCCCGATAGAAAAAAACACGCATCTAACATGTTTTCCAGATTGATGTAAAAATACAGGCAGATGCGCCTTTTTTTTCTGATTCCGGCAATATATGTAACTCAAATCTGGAAAAAATGTTAGATGCGTCTTTTTTTCTATCGGGGGCAGTACTGTAATAAACGTATAAAACGCTAAGGAATAAGAGACAGTCATTGAAGAAGTCTTGACCAAAACAGTTTTAATTACCTCGCGCTGATGGCCTGCTGCACGCTGGTGGGATCAGCAATACTCTTCCTGCTAAAGTTCATGCCGCCTACTGGTAGGGATAGAGCGTCTAGTTCAGCCATGCTGCTTTTCTTCTCCAAAGTCTTCCCTGGACTGCCCTAGAGTTAAATAATGACAAGATTATTACTGAATCATCATCTGCCTAGCCTTTTCCCAATTATGTTGGGGTCGGCTTCCAGACTAACCGAATGTAGCTGAATATCAGTATTTTACATGGAGCGACTGTCTATCTGGCCTCCACAACCCAGTTACAGTACGACACAACTTTGAACGGGAAAATTCGTAAAACCGATCACCATCTGAACTGAGTGCGCCTTCAAAATCACCAATATTATTGCTTTAGATGAAAATGATTTAGATGAAAATGATCTTTACGCAAACGCAATAACTTGTGAAGTCATATAACCAAATACATGCAAATTTTCAAATTTATGCTACAGTAACTACCTACTGTACTGGGTAATACGATACCCCTTGGTAAGACTTGGCTGTCAGATTTTCGGGCTTTTGCCGACCCGTAACGACTGTCAAGGGTCCACGAATGACAGCCGGGACCAACGGCTTAACATGCTTTCCGAGGCACGGCTGTATCGGGTATGTAAAGATGGTCACCCATCCACGGATCAACCGCGGCAAGCGTAGCTTAATCTGATCGATCGCCCCGTGCTGCTGTTATTACTCACGAGCCGCTCTATGTGTGTGTGCCAATCTTTTACATCCAATCATAGTCTTAGCATACAGACCTGTGTACTCTGCCGCGCCGGTGAGCCAGACCGCGCCGGGCTACTGTCAGACGACGACACCCGACCACTGCTGTCTGTAGAATCTGTCACCGACTTCCTGTGACCATTATTTTAAAGCGCATTAATTTCGTAATTTATAGAGGATCCGCTGTGGTAGCCCGCTAAATTCAAAGGAGACCATTCATATTGGGCCCAAAACCCAGAGGTCAGCGAAAAAAAAATGTGTTGTGTGTCAGGGACGTCCTCCTAATCATTTTTTACTACGGCTCCGAATCTCTACGACCATTCCTTCAGCTGTTTTTTAAAGTTTGAAAATCGAGTTATCTTGAAGGTATCTATCGCGACTGGGAGGAACGTTTTAGTGGCGGAGACAGACATTAGGAGGACTTCCCCGACCAGGGTAACACATTTTTTTCGCTGGCTGTCACTTTAGTTTTTGAGCCCAACTTTGTATGAAACGTGTGAAATGGTCTCCTTTTCTTACGTTTTTTGCAATTTTCAGGTCAGTATCAGGTTGTACGACTTTTTCACGAATTCATGACCTTTGAGAACAAATCTAACTAAGAGAAATGTATTAATGATTGCCAGCGTCTTTTAAAATAAGCTCAGATCACATCGTTATAATCATTTATTGAACGCTAGCAAAATACATTACAAAAATTAAATTAAAACACTACCGCGAAACCTGGCAACTTTGTCACTTTACGGCGGGTAAAAAAGTTTGAAAAGGTTTTTTTTTTTTACTCTTTGAGTTATATAAAGCAACCAATCAGTTATGTATATATTGAAACATAATCTTATATAAACATATTATTATATCTATTATTTTCTCATTCTATAATGAAATTTTAGTCCAAAAACCTTTTATGGCAAAGTCAACTATCACTTGTGGTAAGATTGCCATCCCAAAATGTAGGATAAAATTAAAAGAATTACTACAAAAAATCATAGTCATCATTGCCGCATGCTTGGTCACAGTAAAAATATTCTACAGTTGTATAATATTTTACACTGGCAATGGAATTTCCAAAATGTGGCAAATTCACCCGTCTTGTTTCAATTTTTACAAACTAAATAGAAATACCTGTCAGGGTTGTATCAATCAAATTAGGGGTCAGTATGTAAGTAGGAGACAAAACTTAATAAGATTATTTTAGTTTCTTTTTTGTGACAGCCCTAGATCGCAGAATTTACACAACCGTCAATGACGTCTGCCCTCACGCGTCTGCCCGCGTCCGGGTCGCGCACTCGGCGATCGCGCGTCATTGCCTATCCCGCCCCTCCACCCTCGTTCTGCGCGCCCGCCGTCGACTCATCGCAGGTCATTCTTATCGTTCTAACTTTTAAAATATTAGTCCAAATTACTTAGTGTAAAAGACAAATTTTATCTACATTAAATACCGAAATCGATGAAGGTATTTATTTTGATACGAATTAACTAAATACTCTAAAATATGCAACTTAAAAAAAGTATTCAATTTAAATGTATTTATAGCTCACTATTTTGGCTATAATGGCTTCCACATAAAAGGTAGATATATGCTGTCGCGGACTTTTATTTAGAACTCTTTAAGACAAACAACCCCACAATACATTCATTTCATGTAACTCCAGCGGTTTAGGCAGCGCACGCAAAGATAGATCTCAGAGGGCAGGATTTTTTCCGACTTACTGGATACTTATCGTTATATTATGGCTAAATCACATAAAATCTTTATAAATTGTAGCCTATGTGTTATTCTGATATATAAGCCACATTACTGTAAAGTTTCATTAAAATCCGTTCGGTAGTTTTTGCGTGAAAGAGTAACAAACATCCATCCATCCATCCTCACAAACTTTCGCGTCAGGTTTTTTTTTCGTTACGGAATTTCTACATTCGGTCGCCGCGCTCAGAGTCTCCGATAAAAGCTATGCAATAGCTTAAAATATAGCTTTGACGTAACAAATTATTGTGCCTCGTAAGGCGGTATATGGCAACTTAAACAACCTTTGGCAAAGTTGCCAGGTTTCACGGTACAAAAGATTATACAATGGGCGGCGTTATTGCTACTATATTTGTTGAGAACTTGACTTTAATAAGTGAATGGCCCACAAACCTGGACGCATGCATGTGTCTGTTGTCGGCCTGCCGCGCTGTGTCCTGGTGTTGCACCAGCAGCCGCGCCGACTGCGACAGTAGGATCCTGTCGCACCACGACGGACATCTGAAACGTTACGACAATATTAAAAGCGTAGATAGAACAGCAAGGATAAAAAAAAAAAAAAAAAAAATGTTTATTTCTTCACTTAAGTAAATAACTATGTTAGGTTTGGAGTCACCTTTTAAGCATAGATTTGCTTGTATTAGGTGGTTCCGCTCCTCCAGTTTACAATAATTCTACAAATGTGTGAGAAATAAGCCATAAGATTCATTTAAAACTAATTAAGATTTTATATAACCCATATTATATTAGTAAGGGCACTGGGTGTAGAATATGTTTGTAAGTTTGTAACACTCACACACACACGCACACAAACGAACCCACACGTTCGTTTGTGTGCGTGTGTGTGTGAGTGTGTGTGTGCTTGGATGATGTACTATCGCGACCACGTAAATCTGCCGATCGATTCTGTAAAAATATCACCGTGAAACTTAGGTGAAGTGAGCTGTCAATAGTGTTAATCCCTAGCATCCTGCCGCCGGTCGATTTGTGACAGTGACAGCTCACTTCACCTAAGTTTCACGTTGATCTTTTTACAGAATCGACCGACTGAACACCGTAAGGACTGTTACTGCTTGCAGTGCTCAGCCGCTATAGTAATGAGACGGAGATAGAAGCGTCCGTAACTTCGGTCGAAGCTACGGATTGCGCTTAGGGATTAGACCCCCAGAAGTTAAACACTTAGCCCACGTTGCACGGACGTAAAAATATAGCGGCGGGATTTTATCGCGCACTGGATTTTCAACTCTCGATGTTAAGCCGAGGGTTGATAATCTAACGCGCTGGGACGCACTCTCGTACCAGCGCGGTGAAAAAACACACTATTGATTTTCAACTCTCACTCAAATCCAGTGTACGGAAAAAAATCGCCCGTACGCTGGGCTACGTACCATCGAAGAAGTTCATATCTAACCACCGTAAGGACTATTCTTGCTTGCAGCGCTCGGCGGCTATAGACCCGGGCCGGTAACAGATGTGTTCATTGTGTTCACGGAATTTTGTTTTGAAACTGGTTAGATATGAACTTCTTTGATGGTACGTAACCTGGGTTTAAAAAGGTGTTTTTATAACAATTTTGCAATGAAAGTTGAAGTTATCACATACCTAGTCTTCATGTAGTGTGTGGGGAGATGAACGTCTTCTTCGAACGGGTAGGAGGGGGGGAACTTGACGGGGAACTCGTACAGATGTGGCCGCAACGCTTCCAGCTCGCGGTCATAGCGTTGTAGCTGTGAATAAAATAAAAAAGTTATTCACAAAATCAAAATATTTTATTTCACATAAACCTACATAGGCACTTATGAAACGTCATGGTATAATAATATACTTCGCCAGGTATACCATTCCGAGACACAGTGGTCACGTGGGTAACACAAGACTACGTCATCACATCAGTGTTACCAGAAGTTTGTAATAATAACTCCCCAACCACCTTTATTACCTGTGCGAATCCGATAAAACAATGAGGTTATAATTAACAATTACGTTAGTTTATGTTTAAATTGAATTGTTTCGTTTGATTAGACACACGAAACGACAATTTAAATGCTTTGTACATATTTTTTTAACAGAATGGTGGCTGAAAATCTTTCCTTAATCGTGTTTTTTGCAATAAAGTGGCAACTGTATAGTGACGTAAGCATGTGTTAGCCCCGGAATGCCAGACCTTGTTTTATTAGACCATGTGAAACGTCAGAAGCTAGGTGTACGGTTCCAATTGGTCATTTCCTATAGAGAAGAGCCGGCAAGAAACTCCACAGTTACTCTTTTGAAAATAAATGGCTTTTACAACGTTTACAAATTACAGTGTTAATAGGTATCAGAGGACAGGGTAGGCCGCACACGAGGCCGAAAGTCAAATGAAGATAAAGAGATGAATATATATTTAAGACTGCCTCGTGGTATCGTGGTCACAAGAGCTGAACTGAGATCTTGAGTTGGATTCCCAGGTTAGGAAATGTGAATGAGTTTTTTCGTCTCTTCAAAAATTTCTCACTACCACTCGATTCAAATTTAATGACGGCTCTGAAGTGCGCTACTCGCTGCGCAGTACCGCAGCCCTCACCCCGCTGACACATGAATTCGATACTGCGCAGCGACCCGCCTCACGTTCCGAGCCGCCATTAAGAGGTTTATCCGAAAAGTTGGCAATGCCGCAAATAACTGTCAAATATTTACCTGTTTTGATTAATATAGCAATATTACTGTATGGAAATAAGAAATGTGGCTAACTAGCGAACTAGAATATTAATAATGAATTGCAATTATAACATTGAATTTTATGTTGTACCCGTTTCAGGTGTAAAAAAGGCATTTGGAAAGTTTCCGAATACTTTTTTTACATCTAAAACTAAATATTCGGTGTTACGATATTAATTATTGCATTTCATAATCAATATTTTAGTTCGCTAGTTAGCCACATTTCTTATTTCCATACAGTAATATTGCCAAATTAATCAAAACAGCGAAATATTTGACACATCTATTTGCGATGTTGCCCACTTTCAGAATAAACGCTCTTAAGACCAGGCACTCTAAAGACAATTTCCAAGCAAGCTCCGCCCCCTTGCAGGATGCCACTCCACTATGTATTAAACGCTAATGCTTCAGTAATAAAGTTGAATATCGCATGCGCTCTATGATTGTGTTCGAGCACGAAGCTAAATGGAGTAAGTCTCAATTCTTATTTCGTTTATAACTAAAGTAACAACTGATCTAGAGAAATAATATCTTGTGGCGTGATAATGAACTATATTTTTTTACTGTGAATACTTATTTTATACATAAAGGCCGAGTAATCTTCATTTTATATTTTTTTTTAAAATCGAGCGAAACCAACCCTGGTAAGCGTAGCTTAACCTGATGGATCGACCCGTGCGGCTGTTATTACTTAGCCACGAGCTCCTGCAATGGATTAGCAATATCATTCAAAATGATAGAAAGAAAGAAAGGAAAATATTTTATTTGGGACACGCGCAGGAAATACAAACAGTAAGTAATAATAAGAATAAAAAATGAATTAAAAAATAAAAAACAAAAAAGGAGCATTTAAAAACAGAATAATAACGACCTGTGCGAGGCCAAAAAGGCTCCTATCTCAGCATAATGCGGCGATATTTAAAAAAATAAATACCGCAGCGCTGGTATTCTGATAGGGCCCACTGTGATGCCACGGACACACCTACGGACTAAGATAAATCCCACTATGGAATACACCAAAATAAATAAAGCAATAAAAAAATAAAAAAAAGTAAATTAAATCGAACCGATCGATCGTGTGTAATTAGAGTGCTGGTTGCCTGGACCCTGTTTCGTACTTAAGTAGGCGATTTTTATAATGTTTTCAAGCAGGACGCGTTCACAGAAGTAACATTACTCAGTTGACACTCACCCACGGCTCTCTGAATATCTTCTGGTGGTCCACATGCGAGAACTCCTTCTTGCCGATGGTCAGCACCACCCGGCCGTCCGGCGCCGCGCGGTACTGCAGGCGGGACGCGTCCACGTTGGCGCCGTTTTGGAGTCTGCAGCCTGAGAGTTCTTCTGTCACCTTCTGTAAAACAGAAGGTTAATTTTAAGAAGTATGTCATATTTTTGTGCAAAATAAGGACATGTAGGCAGGATCATCATCATTCACCTGCCCTTATCTCCACTTTTATTTGGAGTCGGCTTAACATATCACTAGAGATCGGATATTCGGATGCATATTTACCTAAAGTTGAGGTGTTGGGTTATGGAAAGCACTTTTGTATCGTAAAAATCCCGGGATTCCGGGATTGACAAATTTAGAGTTCTGATTAGAGAATCGAGTGTATATTTACTTACGATCAGGTGTTGGCTAATATGGAATGCACTTTTGTATCGATCGCAAAAATCTCGCGATTCCAGAATTGATAAATTTTATACTTTTTGACTATAGAAATTTTAGCTAATGTTGTAAAGCAGGTTGCCAAATTGGCATAGCACATAACGACAAACAACTGGGTACCTTGAGTTTCGTTAAAACATTTTTACATTAGGTATATTAACACCGCAAAAGTAACCTTCATAAGAGGCCTGATTAGTCGTTTCCATACCATGTATTCGATTAGTTGTGCATTCCCGGATTTTATTGAATTCCGGGATTTATACTAAGATTTTTTTAGATTAAGAAGCCACTAGCATAATTTGTTAGCTAAAAATTAACTTTAGGTAAATATGCATCCGAATATCCGATCTCTACATATCACACACACACATGTATGTCACAAAATTTTATTTGATCTTAAATGAGTTTTGTTTTATTTTATTTTTATACTATCTTTGAATTATTTATTATAACGAACAGACACTTCCCTGTGTTTATTATTCTAGCATATGGCACTAGTGGGTTGCAGCTGAAAATCAGCGTCAGGTTCACTTTGTGTTGTCATCTGACATTATGCTGAGCTGAGGCCCTTTTGGCATTATAATAATTTTTTTTCTGTTTTTATAGTTTTAAGGTGTATTTTTTTTTTTATAATGCGCATCTTCCATACTTCTCAATTAGTCGTTATCTCGATAGTCACCCCCTTTCTAGCCATATCATACATGTAGGTATGACATTTGAACACGTTTATTTCAGTCGTCTTACGTATAATACTATTAATTAATTAAGTATTTGATGTATGATTTTGTATTTTCTTTTATATTGTCTTCCTATGGTAGAGATAAACTACGATAACATGGCGCGCCCCTCCAAAATTCTACACGGTTGAAAGTATTTGTGAAATGTATTTACAAAGCGCCACCAAGACTCACAACGCATTGTGTGCGTACTGAGACGACCATCAAACAAAAATAAATCCGAGGAATCCGAGGATTTTGAGTCTAGTCACTAGACCCATTGAAACAGTAAAGTGGAGGGGCGCGCCATGTTATCGTAGTTTATCTCTAGCTCTTATTTATCTTCATTATAACAAAAAATAAGTTAGTTCATTTTAAACACTTTAAATTAATCTTCTTAATTGGTATTTACTTTTTATCTATGTCTAAGCTGTGTACTTCTTTAAGTAACAAATTCACCATACTAATAGATATAAAAGTTCTTTGGTGTAATATGTTATTAGTGAATATGTCGTTGGAGTACCTATATAAAAATAAATAAATAAATATCAATGAAGGTATCTCAATTTCGTACTCAGTGCTAGTTTTAGCACGGAATAGTACAGAGGGCGCCCTCCGCATTCGAGGCATGAAGCTACTAGTATGCGGCGGGCTCGACTTGTCGGGCCAATTCAGTGGGTGTAACGTAGTCGGAAGATCTAAGAGTTACGCAATAGAGAGGTAAGTTCTAGGTCAATATAACTGTAGGTAATTAGCGCTGTACGACCTGAATTGCACCTTATTGTGCCGTAGCAAGTCGCTTTTTATTTAAATGATTTTGTGGTGAAGCATCTGTATTAATCAGAGGTTTTAGTGAAAAAGCAGATTTACATACAGGGTGGCGGAGACATCGACGTGAAGCCTGTTACCATGGATTCAGTACATGATTCTGAACCGCCCTGCGTTGAAATTTTTCGTCAGTTATAAAAAAAAAAAAACTGCTGTTTCATAGAAAAGTGCAATACCTACGGGGTCAAAATGTACGGAACAGCTTTTTTTTTGTGTGTTCAGAATCATGTACTGAACAATAAAAAGGAAAAAAATCAAGTTAAAAGCAAAGACAGAAGAGCAATGGCGGACTAAGGCTGTCAGAGTCCCGAGGCCCCCTGAGTCCACCTGCAGAATAAATGAACCTTCGTACCTTAACAACCCCTGCGGTATCAGCCCTAAAGTTAAAGTCTCCGAAGATGAAGTAAGGCGCCGCGTTCACGTCCGAGTGCAGGTGACGTAGTGTGTGACGTAACGCGCGCCGGCGGGAGCGGCAGTACACCTGTCATACAAGACAAATATCAATAAAAAAGCAGCCTAAAATGTTCCCACTGCTGGGACGCAGGCCAATCGATCCATTCTGTAAACATCTCCCCGTGAAGAGTGAGGTGAAGTGAGCTGTCCATAATGTCAATCCCTAGCTTTAGGTGCAATGACAGCTCACATCAAGCTCACTTCACGCAAGTTATCACGGTGAGATGTTTACAGAATAGCACGGCTGCTCTCTTCGAGAGGGAGTGGGCTGTAATCCAACACGCGGGCCCAGGGTTGGTAGATGTCAAATGTCTTCCAATTTTTGGTTCTAAGACATGACGGTTTCCTCACGATGTTTTCTTTTTGAGAGCAGTGGTGTTGTATACATAATAATAAAGTAGTCATTTAGAATTTTTGTCTGTGTCTGGATGTATGTTCCGGATTGGCGGAAAAACGGCTGAAAGGATTATGTGGTTTGGTACAATTCAAAAGTGCCTGTAAATGGTTTAATTGAAATAAATGCTTTGAGTTTGAGTTTGTCACAGATAGTTTGTAACCAGGATTTTAATCACGGTGGTACGTCTTCTTGGGATATTTTCCGACATCCACGACATTGCGGGAAAAGCAAGTAGTAGATATTTAAGCTACGCTAAGCTATTTTCTTAGAAGAGCGGTGGCCGCCACATAGCGTCCGCTATTTACCGGCGAATGACGTCACTGAAACATTATTCATGAAAATAAGTTGGCGTGTCCTAGAGAGCGTTTTTTGACACTAAAGTCAAACCCCGCTGCCATAATTTTTATGACAGCCGTCACTCTGGCCGTTATATGGCGGCCACCGCTCTTCGAGGAAAACGTATCCTGCGTTCGCAATTTATTTTGCCAAACACGAGTTTTAGGAAAAACAACCGTAAGGCCTACACATAAGGTTCAGTTGGCGCTACAACTTAATATTTTTCATGTCTTTTTCAACAGTACTTGTCAGTCTAAAATCAACTTTATTTACACTAGCATTAAGTTGATGTTTGTTTAAGTAGAAATAACATCAAAATTGAAAACAAGGTTATAAATAGACTATAGCTTAAATATGTATTATTAATTACTGAATCTGGACGTCCAAGCCCTTTCACCAACCGAAACTCTGTTCTATTTTTCAGTGTCCATTCGAAAACTGAAACAAAACGATATAAGTTAAATAGACTTACAGAAGGAAATGGTTCGATAGCCAGCAAGTTGGACGCGTCGTGGAACAGATGTATGTTGACGAACTCGATAGCTGTACCTCGCATCCACCAACGCGTGCGCAGGAAACCTTTCCGCGACCACTTACACTGCAATCAATAAATAAAGAAGACATCAGACACACAAATCCGGTGTCACACGTCGGACACGACTTAAGCCGTCTAACACCTTATTACTAAGTTAAAGTCCACGTGCAAATGTGAATCCGAACAAATGCAGAATATCTCCAACAGGCCCGAGAGTCTTATAAACTCCAAGCCAATGTTATAACTTAAACACTGGCTATGATGACTCGGAACAATTCATATTAGACAAAGAATCAAACGAATCACGATGAAAACAAACACGCACACTTATCAGACACAGCACACACGGGCACACAGACACGCCACACACACACCACACACATATTACACATATCCTATCAGTGGTCGGTAAACTCATTAGACAATAGAACCAAATTTCAATACTATAACGACTAAGATTTCTTATGAGAGTCAATCATTTCTGTGTGTTCAAATTGTATCAATACCTACACTTTTCATAATAGTTTTTATTATTTTAAATATGCATATTTTTTGCTACTATGAGTAGCATCTTTATTAACAGGTTTTGTTTTTCAAATGTCTCATAAAAGAAATTACACTCTAAATGAAGGTTCGAAAATACAATTAATTCAGCTTTTATGAGATTAATACTGGCCCAATTGCGATCATTTCTCCATTTTGTATTGAGATATAAATATAATAAATTCAAAAAATCAAAATTCTAAAGTCATTTATTCAAACTAGGCTGATAATCAGCACTTTTCGAACGTGAAAATTACATAAGACAGTCCCCCAAAACGGGACACCCTTCACCACTTCCTAGTGCGTTAGCTGGGAAGAAGAAGTGGCGCAACAAACTCCCCAGGAGTTATAATAATAGTTTCGCCTACTATATTTTTTCTTTAGAAATATAGTATTTCGGCCTCTAATATATCAGGAAACTACGAGTATATTGTATAGTAGGGTTGGCACCCCTAATTGTAACCTAGCTGTAATATTTTAAGCTACTCAATTCGTCTCAACTTGCTGTTAACATGTGAAATATTATAAATTGTTATTATTGTTGTTGTTATTGTTATAATTAATTATTTTTCTGTTATTTACAACTTTAGTATGTAAAGAAGATTTTTTTTAAAGTATTTATAGCGTCATTTAATTATCTATTTTAGGTATTTGTACCTAACTAGTGTTTGTATATCTGTGGTCGCTAATCTTGGAAACGGCTAAGTTATTTTTGATACCTAGTTGCAGTTGAATAGAGGAAAATACGCAGTATTATTGACCTACTCATGCAGGTTTAAAAATAGGTTATTGTAGGTGTTCTCGTGACAAGAGGACAATATCCTGCTTTATAACGTCAGTTATCGGTTATTTTATTTATTCGGAAGAACAAACAATTACACATTATACGGGTCACATTAAAATAGCTGGCAAAACTTCACTAATGGGTATAAATCGGGGATGCAACATCCAGAATAAGTAAAACTATAACAATCACGTACGAGATCAACAACAAACAAAGTTAAAGTGTAGGTACATATAAAAGAAGTTAATACAGATGGCCAATTTGACACCAAGGTACAAGTACTAATTATTCACGATATGGGGAACACAAACAACGACCACTGTGTGAATGTATTTTGGTGTGCAAGTATAGTGCGTGTACGTGTTTGTTTGCTTGTGTGCGACAAGTATAGTCTCGGAGACCGCAGACTACTCGTATTTATAATTTTGATTTTGTAATTATGATTATTAAGAGCGTTTATTCTGAAAGTTGGCAACGTCGTAAATAGCTGTCAAATATTTACCTGTTTTGATTAATTTGGAAATAATACTGTATGGAAATAAGAAATGTGGCTAACTAAGTTACTAAAATATTTATTATGTTATGCAATTGTAACATTGAATTTGATGTTGTACCCGTTTTAGGCGTAAAAAAAGCATTTTGAAACTTTCCAAATGCTTTTTTTACGCCTAAAACGAAATATTCGGTGTTACAATATTAATTATTGTATCATTATGTAAGTATTTTATAAAACGTTGTCAGGGTATTTATGTAGAAGTCACTTTTTCCATAATATAATCCTTTAGTTTTCTTTTGTATATGTTAATACTTTTGCACTCTTTGATTTCATTTGGCAATTTATTATATACGTATAATTGGACCCCTTCATATAAAAAAAATTTTTTCCTTATTATATTTATTTATATTTATATATACTTTATTGTACACCAGATTATACATTACATAAAGAAAAAGTAATACACTATAAAACTGAACTACTAAACTTATTAAACTTACTAAACTTATTTTACTGTTCTAGGAAATCGCAGAACTATGTACTTCGTTTCTATTTGTTAGGTTATGTGTGTATGTCTTTTATGTTGATTTGTGAAGTGTTAATTAATTATTTTATAATTAAGAATTATAATGTGAGACTTGATAAATGCAGTCACTGTCTCCTTTGTCAAACAGACATATTTTAGCTCGAACAGCTCGGTGAATACTGAACGTCGCGCTTCGCTAGATAAGATAGATAAATGCTGAATGTGTGTATGACAGCCCGTGCCGTGATTTCTACTCTTCGTGTTTGCTCGATCGAGTAAAACCGAACGTGAGTAAGGAGCTTAACGTTTATTTTATAGCTTTCAAGCCCTGTATCCTAATTACGTAATACGCGATCAATCAGAATCTGAATCGTTTTGAAACAGATTGCTAATCCATTGCTTCGTACGTTCGAAAAAAAAATCTGCTCAACAACGTAAATAACGCAATGAATGTTGTTGACCTGTCAAAATGAAACAGATTAGTCGGAATCGTTTACGAAAATGTGTTGCGTAATTAGATAGCAGGTTTGCCCGCCGATTCTTTTTCGCGCACTGAATTTTCAACGCTCTGCCTAGCCCCGAGAGTTGAAAATCCAACTGTGTCTTTTCCCGTCGCGAACGTGGGCACATTTCGACTACTAAGGAAAGGAACCACTAACGTATCACTTTCACAGTCGACCAAATTGCTCTGCAGTCAAATCATTTCGGATCGTGTTCAAATGACAGTGCAAAAAGGAAAGCTGACTGTCTCGTTGGTCTAGTGGTCGCAAGCGCTGCTGCTGAGCATGAGGTCTCGGGTTCGATTCCTAAGTCGGGGAAAGTATTGTTGGGTTTTTCATTCATCTGGAAGTTCTCAGTAGCAGCAGAGTGTGGCTGCACCTATATCGCAACATGCGAACTACGCATCAAAGACGTCACGTCACACAAATCCTGCATCTCGCAATTACAGTTTACCGCGCGAACGACTTATAT
This sequence comes from Agrochola circellaris, assembly GCA_914767755.1. Lineage (NCBI taxonomy): Eukaryota > Metazoa > Arthropoda > Insecta > Lepidoptera > Noctuidae > Agrochola > Agrochola circellaris. The sequence goes on along the minus strand of OU611863.1, from coordinate 13,620,411 downwards.
AAGACTATCCGACATCAATCGTTGGGCAGTTGCCCACTAGACACGACACCCGTCTGGTCGCAGAATACACCGTTTTCTAAAGAGTATGAGTGAACTTTACACCCTGTTCCTCGGTTCCGGCCTCATTTGTACACGGTTGATGGCAATTAGACTCGTCAAGGGGCGAGTTATGTTTAAATTCCATGTTTTAGGTACTTAATAGGGATTATACGGAATTGAAACATAACTGGCGAAATGTGGGTGTACTAAAAAAGGTACATCTCTGCCGAAACCTTCGTGGAATGCAGGCCTGATGTTATACAAGGTAACGGCGAAACGCTTCTAGTCGAAATTGTTTCGACCAAATTTCTCTGCAGTCGAAATCGTGTTGAAATGACAGCGCAAAAAAGAACTGCCCAAAAAAGAAGTGTAATGTTTTTGTAAACCAATGTTCTTATAACTAATCATTAAAGAGGTAACCCTCCTACCTCAGGAAAGAAATGCTGCGGGAACTTGGCCTTCTCTTTGGTGGTAATCTTCTCAATATTCCCTGCGTGCACCTCCTTGCCAGTGGCCTCGACATATGCCTTCTGCTCGAAGTCCCAGATCTTCAGGTCTGTGAGAGAGGAGTGCGCGAAGTACATGTTGCCGAGGGCCTGGAAAAGTAACATGTAAGTAGTTAGGATTTAGGGGTTAATCCCGTCTGGCAACGCTCCCATTTGGCAACTCTACATATATATTTGGTTATGTTTGTAGTTATTACGTACCTAAGCTAGGGTTGCCAACCGTACTCTTTTTCGTGTAGGTGTACTTTATAATCTATAACACTAATAAAGTAGGCTTCTTTTTTTTTTTTTTTGTAGTTGTGAAATTATCAAATAACTTCTCCCGCTCTGGGCGGAGCGGGAGGGCGTGTCAGACTCTTACTGACTAAAACCCACCCGTGGTAGCACTATGTACTTATCTACGGCGCACCTACCTACCTATCCTACCTACCCACTCTACCTACCTACCTACCAACCTACCCTACTCTGCTAAATTCACATTCATCAAAAGTTTTCTGAAATTTTCCATTTTTCGCGCAATTTTCTTAATTTTTCTTTCCTTAAGAACCTCTTTACAATAACAAACACAACAAAAAAAGAATTAGCGAAATTGGTCCAGCCGTTCACGTGTGATGCCGTGACCAAGGGAAATTGGGATTCATTTTTATACATATAATAGATAGATTTGCTATGTTCAGTTCTAATTTTATACTTTCGACTTTACGTTTTATTACTTGATTTTTTATGTTTGTATAGTCACAACTAGATACACACTTTTGGGATGAATAAACAAAGTTTACCTATATTATATTTTAGTAACGTATGTTGTTGATTTTGCTTTGCTTAGTTTAAATAATTACTAGTCATATTATATTATGTTTAAAATCATAAATAGGTAGTTTTTACATTTAACATAATATTTACATTGCTTAAAAATGTCACGACTGTACCTGCAGTGCTATTCTGTAACCAACTCACCGTGAAAACTTAGGTGAAATGAGCGTGGAGTGAGCTGTCATTCCACAGGGATTGACACTATTGACAGCTCACTTCACCCAAGTTTTCACGGTGAGATGTTTACAGAATCGCATGGCTGGTGCAAGAGATTCATCGCTATAGGTAAGTACATGTAGCGTTGCCATACGGAAGCGTTGTCAGACAGGAGTAACCCGGATTTAGTAGGCTTTGACGTACCTATATGCCGTACGCGTGTTTACTTTCGGATTTCATTAGAACGTTTCAGCAAAAGATGCTATACCTTAGTGAGACAGCGATTCAACGCGATGAGATAACAAGGATTGAGGGCCAACATAAACAACCATGTGTAACAAAACTAATGTACTGCCCCGCTAAGCCGAAAGGCGGTATCTCTGAGATACGTCCTTTTAGTTTTTTTTTATACCATTCAATAACTATAATAATTTCGCATCTAATGGTATAAGCCACATACCGCTATCTAACTTAAAACATTTAAGGCGAGGTGACCCCGAAAAACGTCATTTTATATTGTATTTTATTCGTAGATAACACGGATTAAAATTTTGAAAAAAACATATGATATATTTCACACTTCGATCTAGGTATTTCGGCCGTCCGATACACGATTACGTGCACTTTACTGCATCCAATTAAATCGCAAAGACACGTCTAAATTATGGTCTAATTATCATTTTATTTGAGTTATATAAAGCTTTGTGCAGACTAGCGCGACGCGACACCGGCTATTGTTATACCGTCAAGTTTTCTTAGAATTTGTATTGTTCGAGTCGCGTCGCGCCGTCGCGTTGCGCTGGTCTGCACGAGCCTTTAGGCTTTGAATAATAAAACTTATACCATAATAAAGGCCGTAAAAAATGTGATAGAAAACGGCCGTCATAATGTGAAATATGAAAATACTTATACCACTAATTCCAAAATCAAGCGTTTTCATCTTTTCATGCGCTCGCCCCGTGTCATTTAGTCCCGAGCGGAACGTCTTGGAGGTCGGACGTATGCCAATTTTTGCGAACCCGCCACCCCCGCTAAGTTTTGTTACCGGCTGAGCCAAAAATGTATTGTAAATAATAATAGGTACCTGTATAATTATAGTTTAATTTTTAAATAGTGATTTTTTTTAGGTAGGTACTTCTTAGTTATTTAATTAAAAAAATGGGCAAAAAAAAAAAAAAAAATATGTTGTCGTCGCTGGGTCTATGATATATATATTATATCGTCGTCGAAGGCTGAATAAATAAAAAAAGTAAGGATGCTTTGACAATATTACCATAGGTACCTATATTATATAAATGTATAATATTTTACTTTATTAACTAGGTAAGTACCTACGCGGAATAGATTTACATACCGCAAATATGTGTGTAAAACAGTTGAATTTAAACCCTATGCCAATGTAAATAAAGACGCCACGCGCGCAAAAGTTATAATGGTTTATTTTTCTCCCGGAATAGATTTACCAACCGCATCAAGTGTGTAAAATAGTTGAATTTGAACCCTATATCACAGAGCATTAAGCCGCCACGCGTACAAATGTTATAATGTTTTACTATTTTCAAATATCAAATAGTTCATCCCGCTGAGTTGGTCCGGGTGGTTTTTATAATGTTTATTAGCCTAGGTAAGTAGGTATTGTATTGTCTACCACACGTCACGCGTCTGTGGTAAGTGATAACACTATGACCTTGAGGTGGCCCAACGTACGGAGTTTCATTAGAATAAGAGACCAGCTTGACACTGCTTTTGCCACCACAACACAAAAAATAATAATATTTTATGGTGTCTGCAACGTTTGTGTAGGTCTCGTCTATGCCATGTACCTAATACGCGCAACACACTCGTGCCATAGTGTAGAAATGTACAGTATGACCATTTCCTACAAAAATATGATTTATTATTTTCGGTAACGTTTAGGCACAAATTCGTTTATGCGAAGTACACTCCTTACTAAAAACACTGTATCAAGTTATGAAAAGCTTATAAATAAAATAAAAGTAGGTACATATACAGGGTGGCAGGGACATCGACGCGAAAACTGTGGCTAAGTTTTAGATTAACATCCCTCGAGTTGGGAGTCCATATTCTTTTTACAGAAAGATTATGCTAAGCTTCTTTATTAGAAGCCTCCACGCAAAGTTTTAAGTTGCGGAGATAAATGGGTTACGAGAAAAAAAAAAAAAAAATCGAAGAAATTTTGCATTATTGAGTCACTTTTGACATTTTGTCTCGACATTGAACGTTTCGTTTTACGAAAAATCAACACACTAAAATGTTGTACTTTATAATAATGATGAAATAAATACGTATATTTATGATTTAGATACTTTTTAAGCATATTTCATTATATTGCCTATATTTTGCTGATTTAAATGAGTGCTATTAAATTAACACTTAAAATAATTTACCGACTATTGCCGTATTTGAAACCAAACGTAAAACGACGCCATTTTGTGTTGTTACTAATACTTCACTTAATCTGTTACTCTGCTGTCAAGCTCAAGCTTGGCCGGGATGCTCCAAGTCCCGACACATCTCGACTTAGTCAAAAGGCAATGGGAAGGTAGGCTGCAAGAGCGAGCTCGGGACTTGGGGCACACCGACACGGACAGGTTAGGTTAGAAGGGGATGGCGGGGTCTTTAGACCCCGCCATCCCCTTCATGGTTATTTTTTTTAAACCACCCACAAATAGGGCTCTGTCAACTACACCTGACAAAAAAAAAAAAAACCTATCAGATAGCCATACAGTACAGTGCTTCCTCCAACAAATCATCAAAATAAGATCGCAAAATATTTAGTTAAAAAAAAACAATGCGTTAACTAAACGGGGAGTAGGAGATCCCCCCGTCATGGGGGAACCCATGACGGGGGGATCTCCTACTCCCCTCCACAAATATTATTACCCTTATACAAAAAGTCCTTCCGAAAATTCGAAAGTTAGGTTAGAATATTAAAAAATCATATCTCAAAAAGGGGGGCTCCGAAATTTTTCCTTCACAGGGCCCCGTTGTACACATGCGAAAAAAGAAACTTCGCTTGAAATGTTTACGTCGGTTTTCAATGTTTTAGAGCAATGCAGTTGCAGGCTAAGGGCAGAGCGTATGTATCAACTAATGATTCGGTGGATAACGAGTAAGTTTTTAGGGTTCCGAAGTAAACAAGGAACCCTTATAGTTTCACCATGTCCGTCTGTTTGTCTGTCTGTCCGTCCGTCTGTCTGTCCGCGGCTTAGCTCGGAGACGGTTCGTACTAGAAAGCTGTAATTTGGCATATGTATACATATTAAACACGAAGACAAAGAGGTAAAATAAAATCAAGAAAAATATAATTTTTTAGGGTGCCTCGCCTACACGTAAAGTGGGGATATTGTTTTTTTCTCATCTACCCCATGGTATGGGGTATCTTTAGAAAGGTCGTTCAAAAATATTGTGAGTTTGTGAAAACCATTTTTGGATTAAGGGATCCGTTTGCGAAATATTAAGCTTTTAACTGAAATGTTTTGTTAGAGTCAACTGTCGTCGTCCCTGCCAGCTAAATGATTGTACTTGGATTTGTGAAAAAAATTACAGCAGTAGTATATATAACGAGTAATAACCGACCAACTTAAATTTGCAGTTTGATAAACATGATCTCCCCATACATTCCGTATGGGAGAAAATGTTTTTCAACTACAATGTTAAGTTTGTTCTTGGGATAAATTCATCCCAACTACGGAACGCTTCATTGTGCGTGGTCCGACATGCACCTGGCCGGTTTTTTAAATATCATCTCACTCGTTGTTGTAACACCATAAAAAATACATAAATGAATTAAATACACGCCCCACCTACCCCAATACAATCTTGATATTGTTATTCCAAAATTGTAATACAATTCTCATAAATTAAATGTGCCTAAATACTACTTGATTTTATAGACTGTAGCACGAAGATGTCGCATCAAAGTCGAAGTTCGAAAGTCGAATAGCGCGCTGCACGCACTTTTGAATCGTACCCGTATTCATGATCTTCGTGTCAGTCAGATTTTAAATCCACCTTATTCACAAAAATTATAAGTACCTACTTATACCTATTTTTAATTATTATTCATTAAGTTTAAGTTTATATAATACCTACCTAATCTATCTACAACCTTAAAAAAAACCTTAAACTTATAATATCAATACAAGTTGATCTACTGCATTGCTCTATTCTGTGACCTACTGGAGTTCATGAACTTATGAGCGGTGCGCCTGGCGCGCGGGTCCCCCGCGGATCGTAATTTGTTTCGTATCGCTACTCGTTGCGGGGGCTGGGGTAAGCGTTGAATGCCTACTGCGTTCGGGTTAGGCCGGCCTTAAAAAAACAACTCAGAAGTTCTTTATATCCTTTTGTTTCCAATTCATCACACTTTACAAAAAGTAAATTTTCTCAAAACTTACTCCGATTGAGATACCGCCTTTCGGCTTAGCAGGACAGTGTATGTCCGGGACATTGGGTCCAGGCTTTTTACACGACGACGGAGCCGCACCGGCGCCGAATTGCATGTTTGTGTATACGAGTGGATATCGCCCATGCGCCGTGTAGATCTGATAAACAGGGTGTTCGGCAGACGGTTGAACATACGAAAAAGGGCGATAGAAAAAAAAATTAAAATAAATGTTGCCGGTTTTGTTACTTTTAAATGAAATTATTGCCGTTTGAAGTTTAAGCAACGACGAATTTCGATGAAATTTACAAAATTATTAAAAAAATCCGTGTGGCCTGGGTCTTTTTATTGGGCCTAAACACGTAGCAGACGGCCCCACGGATCCGCCATTTTCGTAAGTTTAACCGTCTGCCGAACAGCTTGTATAATGACATTTTTCCATCGTGCAGTGCCGGTGCGACTCCGGAGTAAGGCTTAAGGATATCCTCCATCTGGGAATAACGGAGGGTTATATTTCGATATAACCCTACACCTACCTATTAGCTAAGTGGGAAATGTTTAAGCCCACCGTACGTGCTATTTAATTTTAGCGTAGATACCGAAACAAGAAAAGGATCCAAAGAAAGGAAAGAATCCAAGGAAGAAAATAATAATGTGTATTTGGTAAAGAAACTTTACTTAACCTAAGAGTACAATAGACTACGTATATTTAGTAACCTGATCCGCTTAACTGATCTTAAATACTCATAAAGCACACACTGCGTTCGGCGCTTGACGTGGCAACACGTCGTGTCCGGGTTCGCAACAAGTCAATCGTCATCCTGAGGATGCCTCGTTGAGAGGTGAAACATGTGTCGATTTCTTACAGGGTACTTTATGACTCTTTAAGAAGAGTTAAGCGGATTAGATAACTAAATATACGACGTCTATGGTATTTTATAATGGATTTCCGCAAAGTCACGCCTGAGTCAATTAACTATCTGAGTCTGAGTCTATTAATTAATTATCTATTAATTAACCTAAGAGGTTAATTTTGCGCTACAACTTCGAACATTTCAATTCTAAAATTAACGTATTTTACTTATCATAATCAGCCTATAATGTTTCCACTGCTGGGACACACAGGCCTCCTCTCAGTGAGAGGAAGTGAGCTGTAATCCACTACGCGGGCCCAGTGCGGGTTGGTTCGTGATGTCACACGTCTTCGAATTTTTACTTATATAAAGTTGATATTTGTGTGGAAATAACATCAAATTGGAAACAAGGCTTTTGAATATGGATGCGACTAACTTGGGCCTAGAATCTATATTTTATGACATCTATACATAATAAATATGACATTTAACGGTGTCAATTACAGAGCTATTGATTTAATTATTGCACAAGAAATTCTCGACCAGTTTAAAGACAGTAAAAAAGGACTATAAAAATCTGTGGTCTAGAATAAATTATTTCTAGAATAACTTGACCTTTAGTCTGACATTAAGACATTATATTACTCAAGAAGACTATGAAGAATATGCAGCTTTCGCTAGAACCTCTATTCGTGGAAGTTGATAAAGGTGACTGACACTGTTTGTCCACCGCACCGTGAACGGGACGTCAACGACAAACGAGATTACGCGGCCATAGTAAAGTCCGCGCTATCACTGAAGTCCCTTTGACGCGGCGATAGTGTTTATGTCATTGCATCAGATTGATTAAAAAAATGTAGTTCCACAATTTTCCGCGGGCCTTCTTTAATGGCGCGCACTCTAAATGTACTGTCGCTACTTCACCATCTCCTTCTTGTTGACGTCCCGTTAACAGTGCGGTGGACAAACGGCCTTGGGGGCAAACTTCAAAATAAGTATTGTATTTCACATTTAAAACATACATGGGCAGTTAAGAAATGTCAGAAGCTAGTTGCACGGTTCCAACTGGTCGTTTCCTATGGTCTCGACGCGTAATTGACGATTGACTTGTTGCGAACCCGGACACGACGTGTAACCACGTCAAGCGCCGAACGCAGTACGTTGTTGTGTGGTTTTTTTGTGTCGATTTCTTACAGGGTTCTTTATGACTCTTTAAGAACAGTTAAGCGGATTAGGTTACTAAACATACGTCATCTATAGTTTTTTTTTTTGTTAGTCTTCTTTTGGCCGATTCCTTTGTATAATATACGAACCGTTATTGGTTTATCTTTACCAATAATGAAGCAAAGACCTCATAGCTTTACATAGTAGACCCTCCATGGAAGTAGCTATCACAGGTAAAACTAGCTTACGAATCTATTTACATGCCCAGTTTGGCATTACAAATATACCTTTGGTAAGAAAAACGATTCGTTTTGTTTATAGGAACCGAGAATTATACCTACAGGTTTTGTCTGACGAGTTTTGACACTGTCGTGCAGTCTACGCACGTCATCGTCAGTGGTAACAAAACCAGTATGACACTAGTTTTTTAATTTAATTAAGATTTTTATCCTAGAGTAGACACAAGAAATGCAGCTGTTATTATGAACAGTTTCTATAATAAAACTTCGTGATAATTTTTAGGGTTCCGTACCTCCGAATGAAAAAACGAAACCCTTATAGGATCACTCGTGTGTCTGCCTGGCTGGCTGATTGTCCGCCTGCCACAGCCAATTTGGCTGTGACAGACGGAAATACAGACAGTCGCTAATGGACCGATTAAGTTTAAATTAGGTACACATATGCATTTCTGTGATCCAAACACGGACGTGTAACGTAAATAAATGAATATTGAATATGGGGGTCACTTTTGGGAGGCAAATAAGAAATTTTAAAAATAAAGTTTTGTTAACTGTACCGTGTGACATCAAATGAAAGCTCATAGAGTTACAAACATATTTTTTTAAATAATTTTAAAGTAAACAGTTTTATAGTTATTTAAGAAAATTTACCATCACCAAAATTACTGAGCCTAATTTTTTTTTAAATACCGTAAATAGTTCTATACTTATAGATACACGAAACCCTATAAGAAGTTAATGGTTTTAAAATAACATGGCAAATCTCTCAATATTGTGCGTATCAACTTACATTTGCAGTTGGAATGTATGGGAGAATATGTTTATCAACAACAATGTTAAGTTTGTTCTTGCGATAAATTCATCCCAACTACGGAACCCTTCATTGTCCGTGGTCCGACACGCACTTTAACGGTTTTTTTTCGTGATCCTATCTTAACGAAGATTTTACGCAATTTCTAAAATTATTTAACCATCATCAACATAACCGTCTTCAAAGCAACTCATTTGTAGAAGCGAACGTCTTGCTGATGTTATCATTTGTCAGTTCTGTGTCGGGAACAGCACGGACGCCTCGGCGGCTGCTGCTAGAGGCATTGCCCACACTTTCAATGCAAACCAAGTGTGCCACCGTTTATTCGCACTACGTCACTAATGACGTACAGAAACTGACGGCTTTGAAGGAGGACCGTGACAGAAGTTGTGCGGTCAAATTTGATTATAGTTTGACCGACACCACTATACCGCACTTTGGGAATTCGCGGCGAAGCGAGGGGGAACGTTGACGAATGAGCGGCGGGACACCGTCAACTTTGACGAATGAGCGGCCTGCACTGCCCTCCGTCTCGCCGCGCACATATCTAAGGCGCGGTACCGCGGTTTCGGTCAAACTATAGTATTGTAGTCATTAGACACTGCCGGCACGCTGATTGTTTCCTCATATCAACGGTCGCAACATTGCGCCCTCGACAGCTTGTTTACTTAAAAGCAAAGGAGCTGGCTATTCTTTTCACAAAGCATACAAAATTCTCAATACTTACAGTAAACTTCTCAGGAGAGCTAAAGTCTTCGTCCAGAAATATCCTGATCTTGTCAAAGAGCCTCAACTCGGGACAGTCACAGAGCCTTTGCACGAAGTCTTTGACGTACTGCATCGACTTCTCGTACGCCTTGCCGCCGACCTCCTGCAGGTGCAGAGCAATGAATTTCGGGTCCATTCGGGAGACGGCCTGCAGGAACTCTGCCGTCCATATTGGTAGCATTACTGAGGGCTGTGGAAGAGAGATAGAGGATATAAGATTTTTGAGTGGTCTTTGTTTATGTCATTTTTTATCCGACTACGGCGGAAGGTTATGATTTTGACCGGTTCGTATGGGGGTATGTGTGTTCATCTGTTCCAACTTCAAAACTCCTCATCATAATTTGGCAAATGAGCGTTGGAAGCATCTTGATCGTCCGCTATGTGACTTTACATTAAATCGGAAATACGGCGCCCTCTTGAGGACATAAAGTCATGATCTAAAAAATTTATGATGGCGTGTTAGGGTATCAAATGAAAGTGCTTAATTAACACATAAAAAAAATAAAGCACAAAACAATTTAAATAAAAATAAAAGTTATAAAAACTAAAACCCAACTACGACAGAAAAGCCAACTTTAGTTTAAATATTTTATTAAAAAACATATAGCGAGATATAAGTTTCCTCATTCGTCTAAGTCTATTTTTTATTTGTTTCTAAATTTACAAAGCCAGTTTTGGCTCCGAAAGTCCGAATCACCGTTTCTAACCGGAAGTCATCATTAATACTACTATAACTTAATTGATGTATTTTAGTTTGCTTGTCCAACTTTGTACGTAGGTCTGTACAAAATATTAAATGCTGCTCGGCGGCAGAACCAGGTCAGGTGAGGTGTTAGAACTTTCCCGGACGAGCTCTCCCGCTAGTGTTTAAAGGACAATGCCTGAAACAGTCAATCTTTTTTTTTCTAGTACAGAATAGTGTAACAAACGAAACTTATTTGACATGATCTCTAAATTCAGTCCGAAATAAGATATAAGAGTTACAAGTTTGTATGTATTTATTAGCTTTGTAGGCAATTTTTGACTCCTAGGTACAAGATTAGTGTTAATTATTTTGTGGTAACTTAACAGTAACCTTGCACGGTTAGTGTTAAGTTACCACAAAATAGATAGCCGGTAAATTTTTTTGGACATTTGAATATTCGATACACCCCCTCCCGTACATTACGCACTCCTCACCAATTACACATTGTCAGGCCGGAGGGAGTATAATGCCATTTTTCTTACTTTTGATTTTCGTTAAGTCGTAAAAAAACCGCTTCATAAATGTTTGAATTTCGAATGTTATATTTTTTTAAACATGAAACTTAGATTAAAATATTTTTTTAGCGGGAAATCGCGTGTCCATAATTTTTTATCACACGTTGACGACCTTGCACGTGCGAGTCAAAAATTACCTAGAAAGCTAAGAAATACATACAAACTTCTAACTCTTATATCTCATTTCAGACTGAGTTTAGAGATATGCATGTCGAATTAGTTTCGTTTGTTACACTATTCTGTAGATAGTATGATTTGGTAGATGGCCGCAAGAAAAAAAAAAGACGCAACCTTCCATACTAAATTCGGCATTGCCCTTTGCACCGTCGCGTCGCGTCAGCTTCTGAAAACTTTTCCAATTTAATCTGATGTCAGTTGTGTTCGTGATTGTGTCTTGTTGTTTAAGATAGAAAATCACAATTGTTACAGCAGATTCGCGCATCAGACGTTGATAAGACTTCCAGAAACCATGGTGCTAGTTCGGACTGCAGAAGTTTGTTTTAAGTTTGCATAAAATTTGTCATTTTCCCCCAAATTGTTTATTTTTGTGTTTGGTTCTTTCTTTGCGTCATGTGTACCGCAAATAAACGTATTTTCTTTCTTTTCTTCTTTTATTTTGGAATTTTAACAAGTATATTAAGAATATTAGAGAAACCAGCCTAAACTTCTAAAATTCCGTACGTATTGTTGTTTTTTTTTTTGCTGCGGATTAATAACTAAATTATCACAGAATATATACAGGATATGACGCAAATAGTTGATAACCCTGGAATTGACCGGTCGTCGGATAGATAATCACATAAAGCCATATCCCGTTTTTATAGTTTTGTTTTAGTGGAAGTATTTCATCACACCCATGACATCAAATAACTAAAAATAGATTAGTTATTGATGTAGGAACTATTTTAAAACAATCATGACGAAGCCGACGACGTTCGTTGTTGATATATGAACCTGCTGGTCGATTTCGTTAAAAAACTCACCATGAAAACTTAGGTGATGTGAGCTTAAAGTGAGCTGTCATTTCGCCTGATGCTAGGGATTGACACTATTGACAGCTCACTTCACCTAAGTTTTAACGATGAGATTTTTACAGAATAGCACTACTGGAGTTTCAAGCAAAAGGAGTTTCTATGTAAGAATCGTAGCAGTTGGCGTTCTGTAGTTCCTGCTTTCCCCATGGGAACAAGGAGTGAGTTTACGGGTAATGTATGTCATTCATCATCATCATTTCGGCCGAAAGACGTCCACTGCTGAACATAATCCTCCCCAAGCATCGCCACTTCGACCGATTCTGTGCTTCCCGCATCCATTGATGCCTGCGGCCTTCACAAGGTCATCGGTCCATCATGTGGGAGGCCTTCCAACGCTTCGTCTTCCTGTATGTATGTAACTCTTTTAAAACGATCATTACTTAATATTATTCAGGCACGTGATCAATAAACTGAAGGAAAGAGTAAAATCAAAATTCTACCCGCTCAGTTGGCGATTCCAGACCGAATTCTCAATATCTAGGTTTTCGCATCGCACAACACTAATGTTTTCCTTCCCTTTCAGTTAACTAAACTCTATTTTTTATTTGCTAGAACAAAATGACAGCTGCGATCGACCTTTTTAAAAAAAAAATACACGATAAATAAATAATATTACAGAGACTACACGGCAACAGCGAAGGTCCTCCTACAGAGAATGATTAAGTGGTCCTTGGTGAGGGTCACTCGGATTCTTTACTGGGGTATTTTTATGTCGACACCAAATGTCATTTGAGTCTAGCAAATTCAAAATCAGAGTATAAGTCTAATGAATGATCATGTAAGTCACATTAAAAATGTTCCATATTTTAGAAGCGGGGTCAATGAATTTTAATATTTGAACCCAACCAAACAGGATCCCACGCTTTTGAGCCAGTTCCGACCCACACTTATTTAAAATTAGCACGCTAAAATGGCATTAAAAACCTTTGCTTTTCGCCGCCTCTCAATAGAATCAACCTCCCGAACGGCGGTGATTGTAATATCTTTTTATCACTTATGCACACATTAATACTATTCAACTCAGTTGACTTTTGAACTTAGGCACGTCTAGAGGCGTTAATAATATAATGACATCGTCGTCGCTTTAGTAGTATCTCGCCGACTGCCTTGTTGGTCTAGCTAGTGGATGCAATCGCAAGCGCTACTGCTGAGCCCGACCTCATGAGGTCGGGTTCAATTCCCAAGGTCGGGTAGTAATATTGGGTTTTCCATCTGGAATTTTTCAGTAGCAGTTCGGAGTCTGGATTTGTCCCCGGTTGATGGCGATAGGCTCGCCCCCTATTACATGAGACTCAAACATAACTGGCGAAAAGTGGGAATTCCTCTGCTTAACCTTTCGGGAAAACAAGGCGTGATGTTAGGATGTTACGTTAGTAGTATTTTCGGAGACTGTAAGGAAACATAAATTACATGAATGCTTACTGTTACGCCGCGGACTGCCCTTGTTCATATACAGGGTGGCAGGGACATCGACGTGAAAACTTTTCCATGGGTTCAGTATATGATTCTGAACCAACTAATTCTGAATAAATAAGTGGAACTCACGGGAATTAAAAATAAAATTTCTAAATTATTCCCGTTCGTCCCACTAACAAAATCAGTGGCACGAACGGGAATAAATTTAATATTATTTATTAAATTCCCGTTCGTCCCACCAGTGGGACGACGGCATTGGGACGAACGGGAACACACGAAATTTTTCGTCAGTTATTAAAAAAAAAAAAAAAAAAATGTGTGTGTAACTTCCACTATGTGGGACACATAGTGGAAGTGAAACTTCAACGGACACGTGGAAAAAAAAAACGAATCGAAACAGACAAGTGGAAAAACGAATCGCAACGGACAAGTGGCAAAACGAATCACAACAAAATTTTAACTTGAAGTTTTACGGGCAGATATAATGTACTTGTCCAATTTGAAAACCTGTCCGTAAAACTTCAAGTTGTGGAATATTGACACTTAGGTACAGTTCTTGAATGCGGTTTAGGAGTGCTGATCGCGTTCAGTTCCATTACTGAAATTGGCCCTTAGTTATCGGAGATGTGAGAACGGACCTGCAGTGCTATTCTGTAACCATCTCACCGTGAAAACTCAGGTGAAGTGAGCGTGGAGTGAGCTGTCATTCCACGGGGATTGACACTATTGACAGCTCACCTCACCCAAGTTTTCACGGTGAGATGTTTACAGAATAGCATGGCTGCTTCACGAACACGGTGCAGTTTTAAAACTTGGCAAGTCTCTAAAAAATGTCGTGAAAATACGTGGGCTTATAATGTTCTAAAAGTGCCCTGCAAATATACACTAAGCGAGCATGATGATGAATGCTCTCTCCTTCTCTAGAGGTCTTTGCTTTGCAGTGGGGCAATTACAAGCCGGTACAGAATAGCAGGCACAATAGAAAATGCATTGTTGAGTGCTTTACCCTAAGTGCATAAATCGCTTGAAAGGCTCCACGAACACTTATAATGGTACTATAAGGCTTAAGGCGAAAGCGGCAGGGACGAACGCAAAATTGAAATTTTCTTACATTTTTAGCAATTCGCATGTTGGTATCATTACCCGGCGCAATACATGATCAATCAGAAGCTGAATCGTTTTGAAACAGATTGCTAAAACAGTATGAAAAAAAAAACTGAAAAAATAAGGCAATGACATTAATTGCGTTATTTTGTTGTTGAACTGTCAAAATGAAACAGATTAGTCGTAATCGTTTACGAAAATTTGTTACGTAATTAGATAGCGGGTTGTATGTCGATAAAAATATGATTCGCCACCGTAACTAATATGTATTGGTATTTACAGAATTATAATCCTCAATACAAGTTTCTAAGTTCAAATTACCCTATTGAATGATTATTTGTTATGATCATTTGAGGCCAATTCTAACTTAGAGACCAGCCGGTCGATTCTGTAAATATATCACCGTGAAACTTAGGCGAAGTGAGCGTGAAGTGAGCTGTCAATAGTGTTAATCCCTAGCATCCTGCCGGTCGATTTGTGACAGTGACAGCTCACTTCACCTAAGTTTCACGTTGATATTTTTACAGAATCGACCGACTGTATTGATGATTTTAATGATTACAATTCTGGGGGCCTACCGCCACCTCTAAAGCAGTATTATTTTAATCCTACTTCAGTGGGGGGAAAGAGATGGAGCTATACGTCCTGTAGAGCTTCATCTTTTTACCACACTAAAGCAATATTAAAATAATACTGCGTTAGAGGTGGTGGTAGGCCCCGGGTTAATAAATATTTGTTACAGTTGCGAATCGTATTTACATTAACATACAGCCTGACACTGACCTGTACCCTAATTACGTAATACACGATCAATCAGAATCTGAATCGTTTTGAAACAGATTGCTAATCCATTGCTTCGTACGTTCGAAAGAAAAATCTGCTCAACAACGTAAATAACACAATGAATGTTGTTGACCTGTCAAATTGAAACAGATTAGTCGGAATTGTCAACGAAAATGTGTTGCGTAATTAGATAGCTGAAAATTGCAAAAAACTGAAGAGAAAAAGTTTTAATTTCGTGGCTACCTTAGCACATCCCACTTAAGTAGGGCGCGTCCGACACACCCTTGGACACCCTTGGACACCCTTGGAAGTTGCGCTGCCAACCTTGCTCCTAGCTAATCTTTTCAATACCTACGGCACGAGCTATTTTCGTGCGGGCGTGAAAATGGATTTATATTTTTGTAAATAGATAGATGGGATATACTTTATTGTATACCAGAATTGTAATGTAACGAGTGATAGATGGCTCTACAGAGAGATTCAATATGGACTGAAGGTTTTTGGTACATTCGAGATATTTCGTTTCATGCGTAATTTCGGTTTCCGAATGAACAAAAACAGTTTTTTTTTTTTTTTTAACAAATACACGGCTACATATCTAGTATAAGCGGATCTCATACTGTATAGGATTTGCGTACAATGAGAGGTCAGCTTATACTGGAAATGCATAGCTTGATATGTAGCCGTGTTCACGAGTCTTACTTGCTAAGGGTACCACAGTACAATATTTAGCCGAAAAAAAAAACACGTTTACTGTATGGGGTGGGGACCCCTTTAATTTTTTACTTTTTTTATTTGTGAATATTCAACTGTTTACCTATTATGGTTCATGAGATACCGTCCGCTGACAGACAGACGGACGGACAGACAGTGAGGCTTAGTAATAGGGTTCCGGTTGGCACACTTCGTGAACCCAAAAAAAGAAATGAGAGGAAAACTTGATTCCTCTCATTTAGATATTTAAACAACCTGTTTTTTTTTATATCCCATAACTCTAGGGTATGATTGAGACCATATCAAAGAATCAACTGGCATATGAATTATGTTTCATTCATCCGTTTTTTTTTTTTTTTCGTTTTTCCTACAAAGTAATTCGGCAAAGCCACGATTATTAACATAAAACACCCTTACGTGAAATATGACAACGTCGCATTTTCTTAGCTTTAAATAAATAAAAAAAAAAAAAAAATATATTACTTTATTACAAAATTACTTTATTTTTCTTTATTTTTAATATGAATGATTGTATTGAATTCAAATGATGAATTACTCGTATTTATCAATGAAACTGTGTGTCATACTCGTACTGGTCACAATTTTTGACCTAATTTAATTATGATTGATGATATCTCCGAAACTATGCATTTTTGGACCACCTATTCTAGGAGTTTTAGTATTAATTTTTCCTACAGAATATAACCCTAAGGTTATGGGATATAAAAAAAAAACAGGTTGTATAAACAAGCCTCTTCTATTCTTCCAAACACGCAAGAACTTTCAATTCAATTCATTTATTAATTTTGTAAAGAACATTCTTAGTTATATCATTGACTAGTGGCGCCTCACGGTTTCACCCGCATAAGTCTCGATCCCATGGGAATATCGGGATTAAAAGTATCCTTTGTCCTATTCCAGTTCATGGTCTACCCGTGTGCCAAATTTCATCCGAATCCGTTCAGCCGTTTTAGCGTGAAAGTGTAACAAAAAAACTCAATTTCGCATTTATAATATTAGTTATATCGCAACTCCCTTATATTTGACCTTCGACTATGTCAAAACGAGGGGTTATAAGGCTATGAAGGGGTTATAAGGCTATGATTAATCATGTCTCGGGTCCATCAATTTGCCCTACAGACCTATTCATAAAGGATTTAGGAATACACCGTGTCTCCGGCTCAAGAATGAATTTATTTAGAAATTCTGCACATGTTTCCCTCAACAATTGGTCGCACATATAGCGAATACCAAGTAGCTAATCATTATTGCTTGTACGTATATTGTGAGCTGATTCTAATTCGTGATATGATCGCCCCCTATGACATGAGAACTCGTATCGACGTAATGTTGAACAGGGAAACTTGTATCGGCGACCGGCGTACTGTTGTAGTATGATTACATACAGGCTGTCATAGACATCGATGTTAAAACTGTTACCATGGATTCAGCACATATAGTTAGGGCTATAGTGTTATTGAATTTTATGCTGTCTTTTGTGTGCACCAAATAAACTATTTATCTATCTATCTACATGATTCTGAAACGCCGTGCGTTGAAATATTTCGTAGGTTATTTTTAAAAAATCTGCTGTTCCATATATTTTGATCACGTAGTTGACACTTTTCTTTGAAACGGCAGATTTTTTCGGCGGTTCAGAATCATGTACTGAATCCATGGTAACAGTTTTGGCGTCGATGTCCCTGCCACCATATATACACCTCTACCTAAGATTAGGGACATATCTAAAGGAAATAACGCGGCTAAATTGGATTGGCATGTATTTAATGCGGCAACTAAGTAAAATGAATATAGGTTTAAAAAAAAAAATTGAGTGGGTACCATATATAATGGGTTGGCAGCTAATAAGGAGTATCGTAATAAGTAATAGGTAGCATATTAATATATCAGTAATAAGCTCCGTTTTAATTTAAACTAGCATCAAGTTTTTCTTTTGGGAACAGAATTAATATCTAAGCGGAAACTTAATGGCGAAAACAAAATAGAAAATGGGCATTCATAAATAATATAAATCAGATTCTATTTAAAATTGTTTGTATGAAGAATAAATATAAACTAGCTTATATTATACATATATTGTGTGACTTTTAATAGCTTTAACTAAACCTTCCGCCGTTTTCATGAAATTATGATAAAAAAATATTAATAATTAACTCTAATTCATTTTTATTGTACTCGTTTTAATATTTAGAGCTGCCGCAAAGCGAAGCCTGAAAGTGGGTTTTTAGACGGCACGAAATAGTTGGTAATATATTATCTTTGCCACCCTACTAACATTATTAGTCGCCAAGTCATTATTTATAGCTCCTCGCCTAATATTTTATTTGACTGGTATAGTAAAATTCTATTCTATTCTATTCTATAGTTTATTTGCTACCTAAACGCAGCTGCTAGTTTTTAGTTTTTATAACACCTTTAATTTTGAACCTTACATAATATAATAGTCGCGAAAATATTTAATCGCTGGCAAGTTATTTTATTTGTTGCAAACATTTAGTCGACTTTTAAGTTATTAGTCACTCGGAAAATAATAAGCTAATTGGATTGTATATTCATTTGGAAAATCTTCGGCGTTGCTTCGATCAGCAAATTAGACGTGCGAAATATCTCCAAGATTTCCACTCAGATTTTGCCCAGCCATACAGTTGTTACATAGGCAGGATGTTCGACATCCATACTAATATCCATCATCTTCTTGCCCCTGTTCCATGTTCCGTGGAGTCGGCGGAACGTTTTCTTCTTTCACTCTCCCCTGTCAACCGTCACGCTATCATTCACTCTCTTCTCATTCATATCACTCCTCACACAACCCATCCATCTTTTCTTTGGCCTTCTTCTCCCTCTCCATCCATCAACGTTTATATTCATCACTCTTTTAGTCAATGCGAAAGTAACTCGTGTCTGTTTCACGCATTTTAAGGCGACACTAACCGACTTTTAATGAGTTGTATATTATACTAAAGATCACGTCTAAACGAGTGGTGTTAATGATTGGAAAAAATATATAATTAGAGATTTTTTTTAATAACTTAGTCTGTTAATATTTTAGATTGTTTTTATTACAATGTGTAATTAATTTGTAAAGTTATGTCTAACGCGGATAAAAAACGGAATCAAGCAAAAACTATCAAGCGTATTTTTCTGAAACCTGCACCATTTTAAAGATAATTGAATTATTTATCTTTAAGTATACGTGTTTTATTAAAATACCTTTTCTTTTATGTGTAATAAATTAATAATGTGTCTAATTTGGGACAGCGCTTCTTGATGGGCGAGTCCTATTACTGGCTGGACGTACGACGCGTTGCGTGAGCTCAGCACAGAACACGCAAGCTAACCGCTCAAGGTCATTGGCATATATCTGCGTCTTAAGCTACGCTTGCCGGGTCGCTTCGAGCCACGGAAAGCAAGTTAAGCTGTTGGTCCCGGCTGTCACTCGTAGATCTTTGACAGTCATCACGGGTCAGTCAGAAGTCCAAAAGTCTGACAACCAGTCTTACCAAGGAGTATCGTGTCACCCACTGGTAGACAGTCGCTCCATATAATATACTGCTACACCCGGTTAGACTGGCAGCCGACTCCAACTTAGTTGGGAAAAGGCTAGGCAGATTGATTGAGGTCAACTTGTCAACCACTCAAGGCCACTGGCATATATCTTGAACGAATTTTGATTCATGCGGATTGACCATGACATGGGTCAAGTACCTGGGTACTTTTTATCTCTGTAGTACGGTACCATGGGATAGTTTCCTTCGTCCACGGTGAAGCCGCGGAGAAAAGGTAGTTAGCAATAACACTTCACAAGTGCTCGTAAAGTTGGCTGCTACTCCAGTCGGCACCACAACCATAAATCTTGTGGTTTGAAAGCTTGACAGAATTTCGGGCTATTTCCGTAACGACTTTACAAACTATACGTATGATAACTAGGACGGGAAACCAGGGATAGAAACCGGTATGATCAATACCGGTATTTTTTTTTTTGGTGCCGACATTTATATTTTTGCAGGTATTTTTAAAGGTTACCTTAAATTGAATACAACTAGTATTAAGACGGGTCATCATTTTTTCAGCCGAAAGATGTCCACTGCTGGTCATAGGCCTCCCCCAAGCACTGCCACTTCGACCGATTTTGATTAAATACAACAAAATCAGTTACCGAAATAAAAATTACCTCTTGTCTTACACATGCCGTCGGCATTAGTCAAAATGCGCGCATCGTCGTGTATGTATAAGGTATTAAAATGGTAACCTAAATAGAGATAAGTAACATGTTTCTTCTTCTTGGTTACCCAGATAGCGGCAACCTCAGTCGTAGAAGTAACTAAAATTCTTCGATACCTGTTTCGTAATTCATAAAGTTTTTCGAATCCCTGCCGAAAACGTATGGTTTCGAAGTACGAAAGGATTTTGCTGTTTTCGAAAGGGGTCAAAAAAAATAGGAATCGCGCGTTCACGACATAAACCTCATAAACGATTAAATCCAATCTCGTATCTATCAAACCTAAATTGAACTTTATTGATTTTCCGTCACAGTGGGGATCTCGAATCGGCGGTTGAAGCGTGGGAAACCTCACAGCTACATGGAATGACGACCTTATGGCGACGATAACCGAGTTTTAATGATTTAATACTGAAGATCACGTCTTTAAACGAGTAGTGTTAATGATCTGGAAAAATATATGTTCAATTAGAGCATTTTGTTAATAACTCAATCTGTGAATATTTTAGATTATGTTTGTAAATATTAAATAGTGTAATTAATTTGTAAAGTTATGTCTAACGTGGATAAAAAACGCAATCACGCAAAACTGTCAACCGTATTTTTCTGAAAAACACCATTTTAAAGATAATTTAATTATTTATCTTTTAGTAGGTATACGTGTTTTATTAAAATAGCTTTTGATTTATGTATAATAAATTAATAATGCGTCTAGTTTGGGACAGAGCTCCTTGATGGGCGGGTCCTATTACTGGCTGGACGTACGACGCGTTGCGTGAGCTCAGCTCAGAACACGCAAGCTAGCCACTGCCTTTTCTCTTCCAGTAGCGAAGCGGCTAAGTTACGAAACTATGTACCAGTCTCTCTCAAACTTTGTCACGTAGATTTTAAGCTTGTTTAAATAATTCATCATGTCATGTATACATAATGACATGTTTGTGAAGAGAAAATAAATTATTTTGAATTCTGTGAGTCTATTTCCACCGGAGCTAAGTGGTATATCGGAGTAATTAGGATACGTGCTATGAAGATGCGCTTTGTGCTAAAAACCTAGCTACGTTGAACCTTTTTCCATCAGAGCTGAGTCAAGCTACGCTATGAAGACCAAAGGATCCTATTGATTGATATCATACAAATCCAACGCTACGTACCTGTACCTTAGCACATCTCTGGCAGTCTAGAAAAGAACTGGGGCAGACTGGATGAAAAGGCGGAGCCGCGGAGAACCGGGCTTTGTGGCGCAACTAGGGAGCGACCTAAATCAGGGCAGGGAACTGCGATATTACTAAGTTGATTGATAGTTTTCCTAATATTCGAGACACCAAAATTGGGACATTATCGAGGACCGTAACCAGGCCGTGGCTCAACTTTAAAGGGGGCCAACTACGTCCAACAGTGGACTGAGATAGTCAGAGTTGATCGATAGTGTTCCTTATTTCCGAGACCCAAAACTAGTAACATAATTGAGGACCTAAGCAAGCAAACTATACAATATGTCGCCCATGGGCATGTGACCGCTAGTTATAGAAAATTAACTTTAATCCATCTGTATTTTTTTTTCCTTATATCTATTTTTTTTTTTCAACATCCCCTTATGGTTTTGTGTTTTATAAATAAATACTGTATTTTTTTAAACGTCTTCACCTGCTTTCATAGCCGACAAATTTGAATAAAAAATGTTACTTAATCCGATAAAATAACTCATAAGCTTTGAGAAATAAAACATGAAAAATATTAAAGTTTATTTTTTTATCAATTATTATTGTTGATTTTAAAATGTTTTACAGTATTTAACTTTAAAGTTAATTTTCGATAATTTTTCATGAATATTCATAAAAATACGGACAGTCACATGCCCATGGGCGACATTGTATACATACGTCCAACAGTGGACTGAGATAATCCGAGTTGGTCGAGTGTTCTTAATTTCTGAGACCCAAAACTGGTAACATAATTGAAGACCTAAGCCAGCAAACTATATAATGTAGATAACAACAAACTAATAATTGCTTTGTCCAGTAAAACTACGATAGCCTAAGTTGGTTGTTGCAGTTCCGACCCAAAAATGATGACAACTTCAAGGACCGTAACCAGCCCACTAGAACAACAACGCCACAAATCTACGTCATTTACACAAACACATACTAACCTAAATACATCACTTAACCGACGTAACGTACTACCACGACGGAGAATAGTGAATAGATTGACAATATATGACTAGAGAATAATGAGGCGGCTTCAGTAGTTACTGAATATGCAAAGTACGTAACACTATCTAGAGTATTTAACGCACGAAGCCCTACTATGATATGGATTGGAATTCGCAGAAGAAGTTAGTCTTGACTATTGGGTTGTTTTTGGCGTGATTTCTAGAACAGGGCTCCTAAACCAACTAAGCCCACATTGTACACAGAATAAGCCAATTTGAGTCGGTTTGGAGCAATGAGCCGGTCATATTGGTCGAACCGATGAGGGTAGACGAGTTTTTGAGTGGAGATCGCGGATCGGATAAACGTAAGTTAGGATGGTCAGATCCTCACAGAGTGGCTTGCAGCTGGATGAGATTAATCGAGGTATGAGTAAATACCAATGCCATTAGAAAGCGAAGTCCACCAATGGACTGCTGTAGGCTGTTGCTGATGATTGGGGTCCAGTTAAAGTCACCGAATTTGAGGGCAATACATTTTTTGACCACTCGCCTCCACAGACGGAGATGGCGAGATGAGCTGGACTCCTTTAATAAAGATTCGTTCTTGGCAGCTCCAGACAGAGTGAAGTGGAAATACAGTATAGGCCTTTGCCAAGGAGTAAGACAATAATGGTTATCAAAAAAAAAATGGCCGAAATTCCGGACCCTTTTCTTTTTCCAGTAAATATTAAATTAGCGCTTAGGTGCCACAGCTGTCTTCACGCATGAATTTGTATCAGCTTTTCTGCTCAATTACATGAATCGGTTTGGTAATTCTACCGTTAAAGCGTATTAAACGGTAGCCATAATTTTGCGTTTTTATAACATTAGTGTCTATGATCATGTGTCATCACATGATCATAGACACTAATAGAGTAGAGGAAGCTTGCGCGGTGGTTCCATATAAATTTTATGAACTTCGCTTGGGTAGTTTTTGAGTTAGCTTCAATAATACGTATTTTTCCCATTCAGTCTATATGGATGATGTTATAGTCCCTGTCGCTGTTATTTACATAGCAGGTAGTGTATTCGAATTTGTTTGGGGTAGGTACCACAACTAAAAAGTGAAAAATAAAAACATTTTACAAAAAACAAAAACCGACTTCAAAAAAAAAACACTACAAAAAATTACGAAAATTCAAACCGAAAGACACCGACTTCCAAAATTAAAGTTATTTTTCACTTTGTAGTGTTTTTTTGTCTAAGATATTTTATAGGCATATTGTTCTTGGTTACCTCCTCTACCTCTCATCCCAGAGGGTCGATCTCACTATCATCAAACTATCCAGTTACAAATAAACCGATGAGTATCAACACCAAATATAAACAAGAAAAACATAATTTTTTGCAACTCATAAAAATATATCGTGCCAAAATAAATAGGTACGCTATCGAATCCCGGCCCCACGAGTTATATTTAGATATACACCGCAGTAGTTGAATTAAATTAAGCTTTATCTTATCAAATACATTGTTTAATATATTGCTATCCTGACGCCCACACGGTTTTATTACAATTCAAATTACATATTAGTCGATTACGGATTTTTTTGCGTTGGAAACTCCAGATAAGCTGTACTTATACAATATGTAATGAAGAACCTTGTCCAATCCTTGGATCGGGTCACCAACTGTCGTCATCCAGGGAAAATATAACAAAATGTACAGAAATTGGTATTCTGGAAGCAGTTGTCGTAGCATAACAGTCGGTCGATTCTGTAAAAAGATCAACGTGAAACTTAGGTGAAGTGAGCTGTCACTGTCACAAATCGACCGGCAGGATGCTAGGGATTAACACTATTGACAGCTCACTTCACATAAGTTTCACGGTGATATTTTTACAGAATCGACCGGCAAGATTTGGTCTTACATATTTGATGATTGCCTATGATCAAGCCTAGTTCCTGAATATTTTTAGGCCCGTTTTAGAAAAATCCCACCAT
The DNA here is from genome assembly GCA_914767755.1 of Agrochola circellaris. NCBI lineage: Eukaryota > Metazoa > Arthropoda > Insecta > Lepidoptera > Noctuidae > Agrochola > Agrochola circellaris. Next base: position 13,595,968 of record OU611863.1, on the reverse strand, counting down.
TGTTCTCACATATAGAAGCAACAAGAATAATATACATAAGAGTTTGTAATATCTTGATTAAAAAAAATTAAGTTATAACAACTAAAACCAGACAGACAAATTAAAAATCTGGAGTCACACGTAATCTCTTCGATATTATGTTCTAACACATGTGACTCCGGATTTTTATGTCTGTGGACGATGAAGACGCTTCCAACGATACCGCATTTGTCAAATTATGATAAGTAGGTAGTTGAGAAGTTATGAGGGAACAGATGAACATACATACATACATACCGGTCAAAATCATAAACCTACTTTTTGCTTAGCCGTAATCGGGTAAAAAAGTGTCCATGGAGTTTCTTGCCCATTTTTCTCCAATGTTTTGAAACGGCTTCAACTTTCTGACTAACTGACTAACTCCATGACAATTCAAATGGTTTATATTTATTGACTTAAATGCAAAAAAAAAAGACATGTAGCCTTTTTGGTTCACCGCGTCGCAATGCGTTGATAAATTGCTTCAGCCTTGAGATTAGGGGAAGGCGAAGCGGCTATCTGGAGCCCTTCCATACTTCGGTCGCATGTCTATAATTATTAAATAGGCCAAGTTTGAGGATGACCTTAACCCCATTTGCTTCCCCTAGAGACATGTCACGGAACGCGTACACGTGGGGTTGAAACACGGTTGAAAGCAGTTTGTCGTTCCTTATTTGGGTATAAGTAGGGCACATAACCGTTGTTGTTGACATAAGTTGCTTCAAAAGTCGTCAGTGTGACCCCCGTAGCACACCTCCCCCGCAAAACCATAGCAGCGAAACCGCAGTAGTTCAATTCAACTGGCTCGCGTCATGTCGCGTACAATCCAAGGCGGAGTCGTCTAAGAATCTCGACCTGAACGGGCTTTCCTTGCTTCGGCCAACCTGGGTCCGGAGTCTGTTTAAAGACTTTCAGGTTAGCCAAAGCAACTCGTGACCACTTGGGAGATCTTTAGTAGGTGGACGAATGGTATGGCTAAGGAAGCACTGTCTCGCCACAGCTTCAGTCTTTCTTTTGATCGTTCGCCAGGGATCGCACTCAGTTTAAAAAAACTGTTTCGGGTTTTCAGACTTTGGATGCATTTTGCGACATAAGGATGTTGTCGTGTGTCGGAGACCATTTTGGCTCGTTCGCTGGAGCTTGCCACCGCGCTGCGAATTTCTGGTGGCGCTATTCCTGCTAGTGGATATAGCTTACTTTGTACCTGGGTCGGTTTTAAGCAACCAGTGATGACGTTTCATTCAAAGCTGTATCCACTAAGTTTTCATGAGCAGAACGACTCCCCAAGGGGCACGCGAAATCACCCGCAAAAAAAGACAGCGCCAGCCCTGTAGTCCGTATAAGTTCAGGCTTATTTTGCGTATGAATGGGAAAATCGATTATTCGATCTACCTCAGCTCCTCAAGGAAGGCCAGCAAAGCCATGGTGTTACTGACAATCTCACGGAGAAATATATTAGGGGGTAAGCTAACGTATTGTAGTATGGATGGCACCTCATATCACTTTAAGAAACAGGGTTCAAATCTATGAGGGTAGATGATGTCCGTATGATAAGCCCGCAGTGATTTTACACGTTGTGTTATAATTTTACTACGTTTTTTATACGTGTAGATATGGGACGCTTAATTTTGTTTCTGCTAAACCACTTGACGAATCTTATCTAGTGCGATGACTCATTTATTTTGATCCGACATGTAATAACATAGGTATTCGAATTATAGGGTGGGGCCAGAAGAGCGTAAGCTAGCGCAATTTACGTCACTTCAATGAGTAAAGTTTATGACTCTTGAATTTTGAGTTTACTTTGAGCGGCGTAAGTTAAATGAGTTTGCGCTTATCTATTCTCGCCCAGGATGGAAAGGATGCTTAATAAATTATTATTCAGTAGGAAGGAAAACATTCACTTTAGATTTTTGTATCTTAGTTCGTTTTTTAATCCCGTAGACTAATTTTATAGGTGTAAATGTCAAACTCCAAATTGAAGAACAAACAACCATCATTCGAAATGTCAAATTAGTCTACGGGATTAAAAAACGAACTTTAGCTTCAGTAAATAAAAACAGCTGAATTTAAAATTCAAATGTGGAAAACTTTTTTTTTTTTAATGACAGGTTAAAGTTCAGCTTTTTATTATCTGCCAGCTCGCGTTTGTATACTAAAACAAAACAAACAGGTTGCATACCCATTATTATTTAATTATTTTTCCTTCTTTCCTGCTTTGCAATGTTGATTGACTTTACGATAAAAATACCATTAAATTATAGAAATGTGTTATTTTTGCATAAGGTCGTATTTGATAGTCATCATTTAAGGATAATATCCTACGCTATTATAATAATTGTTTCTGATCCTTAAGGGTAGGAGCTCTTGGCTAAGTAATAACAGCCGCACGGGGCGACCTATCAGGTTAAGCTACGCTTGGCGGGGTCCGTGTATGGGTGATCATCTTTACATACCGAGACTCCTCCGTGTCTCGGAAAGCACGTTAAGCCGTTGGTCCCGGCTGTCAATCGTGGATCTTTGACAGTCGTTACAAGTCGTCAGAAGCCCGAAATTTTGACATCTTAACAAGGGTTATCGTATTACCCAGTTACTGGGTTGTGGAGGTCAGATAGGCAGTCGCTTCATGTAAAATACTGGTATTCAGCTGCATCCGGTTAGACTGAAAGCCGACCCCAACATAGTTGGGAAAAGGCTAGGCAGATTTATTGATGTGATAATATAACACCTAAGTAGGTACATTTAAAACGGGCATTCATAAATTGAATAAAATCTGCTCTCGTAGATTGAAATCAATTCTGTTATCTAAGCTATGTTTGCAATACCATTCAAATAAATAAATTGCGTAAACAGCCATTGGCTATATAAATGGCGTGAATGTAAATAACAAATAACCATTACCATAAACAAATACGGTACTTACATTTTTATGCGGACTTATTCTATTTGATTTTTGAAAGATTGTATTAGTTTCGAGGGGAAAAGATCTGTGAAGTATGAAATTCAGTAGCAGCGCGCGAAAAAACTGCGGGAAAAAAAACGCATAGAAAAACAAAGCAGGATTTTATTCGTTGCAGCGAAAAAAAACGCATCGCAATTCACCGCCCTGCAGTGCGCGTTAGGGCTTAAAAGCCGGGGTAGCACAAGGTTCCGTTTTGGGCCTATAATTTTTATATTATATAATTTTTTATATTGGGATAATATTTTTCATTTGCTGATGACACTGCACTGCTTGCGTTAACCATTTTTATAATTTAATAAGAGACAGCTTCCTCACTGGAGGAACAGTTCTCTTCAGTCAATAAACTCCCACAACAAATCTGTTAAGGCTTTGTCCAGCCGATCGCGAAGAAGTACAGTTCGTTGTACACAGAATAATTTGACAGGTGCAAATGTCAAAAGCGAAATTTAAAAAAACCGTGGTAATGTATAGTTACAACATTTTTATGTATAAACATTTTTTAAGGGAGAATCCAGATTTAAAAATAAAACTTTTCTTTTTTTTTACAAATATAAAAATAACCGAATAATAACCAATAGTTTTATCGGTAACCTCAGCTTTTTTGGTTGGTGACTACAAGGTTGATTCACTAACTGAATCATATTAAAGCCACGAGTTTTTCATGGCTGGATATTATAAGTATTACGTACGAGCTGGTAGATAAATAAATTAAAGCAAGGGAAAAATAACACTAGGCATGTTTTATCCTTCATGTTTTCAATAAATTAATATGACTATAAGGACTGTCATATTTTTAATATAGTATATTATTAACAGCAAAAATATATTATGTTATTTTAAGGAAAACCACGTAAAATAATTTTGCTTTGTTTATTTTGATTTAGGTATTTCCTAGTTTTACTGAAGTAAATGTCCTTAAATAAACCAACACTAATAGGTACTACGGGCTGGTATCCGCAACTCCACGTCAAAGAGCGTATTTTGCGTACGGAAAAACCAACACTAACTTTTAAACAGTTTAAACAGAGAATTTTAACTAGCATAGTTCTTTTTTAAATCGTTCTTCGTTTCCATGTGCAGTGTCCTGCAATTCTTTGTTAGGAACCATAATAAAACAAAATCTGAATTAACAAAATCTGCTTCAAAGCTAAGCAGTTTTATCATGTATACTACGAGTAATCTGATTGCATTAAAATGTGACATGATGAAAAATGTTCTCGGTCAACCTAAAATGTATGTTTATATTGTTTATCTATTGTCCTGTGTTAATGAGTCACTTGACTTTGAGTTAAAAATTGTGTCCCGTTTTATAATGCTAAAGATACTTATAACGGGCTATTGGTATAGTAGATAGTTGGTTCATGATCATTATTATAGATTTATGGTAATTATGGCAATATTTGTTCGGGTCAGCTTACAGTCTAACCGGATGCAACTGAAAACCAGTATTTTACATGGAGCAAATGCCTATCTGACCTCCACAACCCAGTTACTAGTTAACAAGATACACCTTGGTAAGACTACCCGTAACAACTGTCAAAGATGTAGGAATGACAGCCGGGACCAACAACTTCATGTGCTTTCTGAGGCACGGAGGGGTCTTGATATATAATGGATGTTCACTAATACACGAACTGACCACGGCAAGCGAGCAAACTTAACCATCAATCGACCTGTGAGGCTGTTAGTATTTACCCACAAAAAAAAAATGGATAGGTAAAAGTATGATTGAAATCTAATTAAAAGACAGTCAATAATTTATTAATCTACGACACTTGGTGATAAGTGTTAAAACCTCTTTGCATTTAAGTTATGTGGGTAAGTAAATTAAAAAAGAAAAAAAAAGAGAAAAATCTCTTTACAGGCTGGAATGATCAGCCAGTGTCTATTGTTATACAGTCTATTGTTTTAAAATTAGAACAGTTATCTCACCATAGAATCGCGCGCTACATTTTAATTGAATTTAATTACATTCTTTGTCACCAATGTAAAGAAAACTGTTTGGTAAAAAAACATCGATATTTATACATAATACTCACATCCTCGAAAATAGATCCGACGTTGGCGGTCACGAGCAGCAGTGGCACTTTATCCGAACCCATTTTTTTGAACTTCAACATGATCCTGAAGAGTTTTTAGTAGAAAACAATTCTTTTAACACGAACGAGGTTATTTACAACACAACGTAAGTTTTACCGCCGTTTATTTTAATTTGGCGCGAACACGCCTTAGCTTAGAATACTGTTCATTACATTATTATGTTTAAATAATACGTTTCCCCGTCAAAAACGGAAGATTTTGTACAATGTAGTAAAATCGCCCGAGTCGCCCCAGCCCTTTCTGACATTTGTATGAATGAATGACATCTTTTACGCTCACATTTGCACGTTTAAACAGCATACAACCCGAATAATTTACAATGTTTACAATTTTCGTACAAAAGTAATAAATGTTTTATTAAACCGTACTTAAATATTGATAAAAATTATAATTTTATTACAAATATAATATTTCCACTAAATTTTTTGCCTAAAATAATGAATAAAACAATTTAATCTGACATTCTGGTAAACTTGCTTGGGCGAAGAACGTAGAACGGAACGTTACTTTTGAACTATGGGATCTTTTGAATTTGTTCGGTTGTTGCACCAATGACGTCGTTGCTAGTTTTACGTCACGCCTACTTTCAGGGCCGTATTTGCGTAAATAAATACGGGAACACGGACAGTATTTAAACCCGAGAGGTCAAGAAATGCGTAATAGTGACGGTGAAAATTAAGAAAATGTATTTTTATTTACTTGTAGCACGATTCATACATGGCGTGAGTCGTTAAATTTAATGTATAAACATTCCCACGTTTTATAATAATAATTTGTCACGTCGCGTCGTCGCATAATTTATTTCGTCGCATTTTTATGGCAAATGGCAAAAATTTTAACTCTGTTTTTTCGACTGAAGTCTGCGGATTCAGTCACATGATTGTCGATAAAATGGGTACTTAAAAATTCTTAAAACGTGGATTTTTTAATAACTCGCGCCTTTTCATATCGATACAATTGAAAATGGAACGAAAAAAATAATGTTATACGATCGTTTTAGAAATTAATTTTGGATTCTTTTTAATTGTAGGTATTAGAATACCTACCTATTTATCTTCTGAAATATTTTCATACAAGAATCAGGTAAGCTTGCTTGACAACAAACAAGAGTTTTTGACTGAAATTTGATTTATAAGTCATTGGAAATTTCTTACACGTTTACGCGCGGTTTTCAAATAAATTTCCGCGCGCCTGTAGACAGACGTAGTTTGTTGTTCCAGAATTCATCTCTGTATGTTTTCGGGGCGTTCCTTTTCGCCGCACATGCGAACTGTGTTCCGGCGCTCGATGTAAACGGCTAAAATAGAAATCGATTATTATTTCTATTCCTGTGAATTTAGGTCGGGTTTATTCCTTAAATCAGTGCTATGGCGACTCGGTAAAGAGTAGGTAAGTGGAATTCATAATAATTTGTATGATTTATTGTGGAATTATCTCTGAATCGATTGGCTGAATTCACGTTTCGTTCTGTAATGTTGGGGATTTCATGCCGCCTTGGCTATGAGGTTGTGAAAAATGTTAATTAGGAATGGTCTTGTTGGTAAACAAATACTTATTATAGACTGTAATGTAGGGTCTGATATTTTGTTTATTCATTTGTTTTTATACGGTGAAATACACTTTATATAAAATAAGGATGTGCCTTCTATTGTTTATGATTGATTTCTTTACGGAAATTGAAAATAGAGCCAAAAAAAACGAAGTAGCTAAGAACCTTCTTATTTTTCGGAAATCGCTTTTTCTCTCTTCTTGAGAAGTTTACCTACCTAACAATTTTTTTTAAGTGGTACCGTTTTATCTAGATTTTAATTGATTTAATAACAACGATTGCCTTCTTGAGTTAAATGACGCACACCGAGGCAGATAACAATTAAGATTTGTCTGACATCATCTTAACGACCTTATGAATAATAATAAACCTCTGCGACCTTCCAGACGGACGGTAAAAATATATTTTATTTTTAAAACCCACAAGGCCATTCCCGTCATTAAATTTATCCTTTGATTATTTATATGATATGAGTGTCGCGTTGCAAAAGAACTTAAACAAACAAGCCAAGTTTGTTATGCAGCACGCTTAGCATGACCACAATAGAAACGGGTTTTGTCGACGGAAGAATAGACAAAATGACAGATAAACAATCACAATCTATCATTTTGTCTATTCTTCCGTCGACAAAACCTGTTTCTATGGTTGTCATCCTACGCAAGCTGGTGTACGTGACAGCTACGTCTTACACTGGTGGCGCCACGTCAGTGTGCTTTTCTAGTATGCGTGCATATAGCGACCAACTGTTGGACGCAATTTTTTTCGCCGAGTTCAAAATTTTGACCAAATGATTATTATATTCATGTGGCTTTTGATTGTTTATCTAACCATATTATATCTTTGTATTTATCTTTCTCATCTGAACTTATCTCAGACCAAGAGTTTCTTTAAATCAAAATAAAAAGTCATTTATTCAAACTAGGCTGAGAATCAGTACTTTGTGAACGCTAAAATTATACGGCAGGGACATCGACACGAAAACTTTTATCATGGATTAATTAGGTGATTCAGAATGCCATGCGTTGAAATTTTTTGTTCGGTTATTAAAAAAAAATCTGCTGTTTCATAGAAAAGTGCAATACCTACGCGGTCAAAATGTATGGAACAGCAGATTTTTTTTTTTTTTAAGAGGCTTACAACAGCTAAAGCGCGGTCACTGTCGGACTGCATAGAAATGAAAGAGAAGCGCGATGACACGACGCAGGTAATTTATTGCAAAATATGAAGCAGTTAGCGATTTACAGAAAATCTATTGATTGGACTGGAAAATTAAAACACTATTATGCTAATATGTAGCTTGTAGAATAATCTGACAAAAAATCAGAATTATTGCATGTAAATTAATATGATTTTTAATCGTTAAAATAAATTTTTAGAGGTATCTTCGTGATTTTTTTCTATCGTATCAAATTAGTTGTATTATGTTTTCAACACACTATCATACTAGCATATATCCTGAAGAATATCATATATTTTTCTGATTTTGTTTACTGCAGTGGATCATATTCTTTTATGCATTATAAAACTTGCGTTTAGGCACGTTTAGGTCCTGTAGTCCCCTTAATAACCGACCCAAACTTTCAGAATCATGTACTGAATCCATGGTAAAAGTTTTCGCGTCGATGTCCTGTACTTATATACCAGTTTCGGAGCCCCCTTTTGTGTTACTAAGGCAGGCCAGTAGGCCAGTAGACCACTCTTTTTGCTCGGGCCCACCTTATAGTTATGGCGGGCCGACACATATAGGGAGTGTCGAGGAGGTTGGAAGGTGTATCCACACTGTCAACTCATGGTAGCAGGAGGGCCACCTATTACGTCAGAATCTCTAGGTACCTAATGGTAGATAGATAGAATATTCTTTATTATGTACACCATACAAATTACAGAAATAAATGTAGAAATTTTACATAGGGTGACACAATGGGCGGTCTTATCGCTAAAAGCGATCTTTAAGAGACAACCTTTGGATGGATTAAAGTGAGAAGGAGAGACAATACTGCAGGTAGTCAGTGGTGTACCACAAAATGGAAAAATGTCATGGATGGTAATGGTTTTATAGCAAACCAACTTCGGCCTTCATCTATAAAAGCCATTCTGAATCTTTTCACAGTGGTTTTATCCTTTGGATGGCTTTAAGAGTAGAGGAAGATGGACTGTCTGAAAGATGATATGGCTAGGAAGAAGTTGACGACTCATATAGGTATATATAGTCCTCTTTATCGAATTCGATAACGGCGATCCTTTGAAATTATTATTTCCTAGCGTGTGCCCTAATATAACTTACCAGACCGAATTTTGTTTTAATAAATATGGTAATACCCATACCCTAATTGCGTAATACACGACCAATCAGAATCTGAATCGTTTTGAAACAGATTGCTTATACATTGATTCATAAGTTCGAAAAAAAATCTGCTCAACAACTTAAATAACGCAATGAATGTTGTTGAACTGTCGAAATGAAACAGATTAGTCGTAATCGTTTACGAAAATGTGTTAGGTACGTAATTAGATAGCTGGTCAGAACTATTGCAATAGAGGTGGGCGGCAGAGTTAAATATATAGGTACGTATATGAGGGCTTAGGTCTGTCTTTATGTATTTAGCTTTTTCGGTTAGTGTATCGAGTCTGTTTTGACGACAGATAGAATAGATATGGAAGAAATATACATGTTCCGCCGACCACAAATAAATTGGCATAAGGGCAGGAGAATTATGATCACTTTCGTAATAATAACATCTATATTGTCACAGCCTCCAAAATGTATATACAATATACATTGCTGCTGGCGGCTGCAGCGGCTGCAGCAACATCGGCAGCGCATCTGCACCATGCTGTCGAAACAGAGATGTTCGCGATACCCATCAGTCCTAACCTGTTCAACTGGACGTATCAAGGTAAGTCAGCATTCAACATCATACATTCCAACCGGCCACAAATACAGAGTGTGGGCTTCTTTTGGGAAATTCCTGATAGGAAAACCCAATAACAATTTGCGCCACCTGGAATCGAATCCAGGGCCTGATGCTCAGCGGTAGCGCTTGCGATCACTACACCAATGAGGCACTGAGTCTTACGTGACACCGTATTTCCCAAAAAGGGCCTAGATACTTCCACAGATTTATGCTACATTCGTTACTGCGTACTTACTTGCTTGTGTAATATTTCCCAAAGAAATCGTAACGTGTGGCTACTACTGTGAGCATTCGCGAAAGCTAATGTTCACGTGTGAACCAAAAGACTTCTATTACTGGATACAGACCTCACCTGTCCCTACGAATCGCCGTAACGGCTGGGGGCAAGTTTGCTATTTTCATTGATTGGTCATTAAACTACCAAGACAACGCCATTGCCTTTGTGCTATCATCATCATAATTTCAGCCGAAAGACGTCCACTGCTGGACATTGGCGTCCCCCGAGCGCTGCCACTTCGACCGGTTCTGTGCTTCCCGCATCCAGCGGATTTTTGTTGATTGATTGTGCTATATAACGTTCTCAATTCATAGTGGCGTGTCAGTGGTCAAAAGAAATGACAAAATACTTAAATCACGACTTATCGAATGAAGCCTTTCAATTATATTACCGAAACTGTCAAAATCTACAATTCTGGTGTCAATGATCGGTCATTCCGAAACAATTCCGTTAGAAAACTTAGCCCCAGCTCCTGTAAGGTTCGCATCTGGCGGATTCCCACGACCTTTTCCAGTCTGACGGTTCAGCTTGGTACGCCAAAGAAGATTTTTTCAGCCCCATAGCCCCATTCCTCTACGAATGTTTTGGCTACTAACAAAATGTAAGAAAATGAAAGTGAAAAAATAAACTTTTTTACAAATAAAAAATCATCTGGCCTTATTAACTTCATAAAAAGGATGATCCACAAAATATGAAAAATTATAGGCCTATTGCAGTCGTCTTAGTGTTTTCCAAAATAATCGAAAAAGTGTCATCATATTGTATTCAATATTAATTATTAGAAAAAAACAATATTCTATCTAAAGAACTGTAATTCGGTTTTGGAAAGCATAAACATAGCAAGCATAGCATAAAATCTATGAATTAATAAATGAAATTATTTCAAACACGGACAAAAAAAAAATCTGTTACATTGTTATTCATGGACATGACGAAGGGGTTCGATTTTGTTGATCACAGAATCCTTCACATAAAATTAAGTAAACCTGTAATAGGCGAAAAATTCTAGAATTAATTGAGTCTTACCTAGTCAACAGAAAACAAATAACTAAAATACACAAATTTGTCCTAGAACTAAAAAAGAACAAACCAAAGATATATACTTACATATCGAAACCAAGACATATATTGCGGCGTACCACAGGGAAGTGTCCTTGGTCCGTTGTTATTTCTATGTTATACATATAAACGATATTCCCAGAACCCCATGACTCTATTTGCCGATGACTACAATATTTGTAGGAAAAATCTTGAAAGATATGAAAATGAAATGAATATTATCTAATTTAGGCTTAGGTAACAGGTAATAAGTAATACGGGCTGATATCCGCAACTCCACGACTAGGCGCGTATTTTGCGTACGGGTGGGAAAATCGGTTATTCGATCCACCCCAGCTCCTCAAAGAAGGCCAGCAGCGCCTTGGTGTCACTGACAATCTCACGTAGGGTTACCGAAGTACTTTGCCCTGTATGTGGCGACCACCGGACAGTATAACAGCACATGAGCTGCTGTCTCGTCGTCCTCCAAGCAGGCTCTGCAAAGCGGACTGTTTGTGACTCCTATGACAAAGAGGTGTTTATTAAATTACCCATGGCCAGTTACAGCTGCAGTGACTTTACGCAGCTGTTGTTTCGTTAGTCGGAGAACCTGTTTCGTGAGGCGGCCATCAATTGTAGGGACTGCCTCCTTGGCCTGCCTGCACTCACCGTGGTCCAACCAAAGTTTGTGATGTTGGTCCCTGGTTCGTTTCCTTACGCGTTAGTGCGTAGGTACCCGAAGGGGAGTGGCGCAATGGGTTCTGGCCCCACTGGTGCCATGCTCGACCCCGTTCTGGCAAGTTCGTCGGCTGCGTCGTTGCCCCGCGAACCGCTGTGTCCTTTGATCCATTGAATGGTAATATTATTGAGGCTACCCACCTGGTTAAGGCGCTGGTGGCACTCGTATATCAGCCCAGAGTCAACAGTGTGGCTGTTTAGCGCTAGCAGAACAGCCATGCTGTCTGAGAGTATACGTATCGAGTGGTCCTTAACTTCCCTGGCCATGATGGCTAAAGCCAAGCTAATTTAGGCTTAATAACATAACAATAATAACTCAATGGCTAACCGATATCAACTTAAAAATAATGTTGGAAAAACCCATAAAGGTACCAAACCCATAATTTTACAATTCTACGGATAGGGATTTGGCCGTTAAAACAAACACAGACATTTGCAAACCTTTTTTTATTAGTTTATTAAATTATTAAAACTTCTCCTTCTCTCTCTTTTTTTCTTCTTTTCTTTCTCCTTTTTTTATGAAAAGATCGTAGCAGGTGGCGTTCTGTAGTTTCTGCATACTCCCATGGGAAGAAGGCGTGAGTTTATGTATGTATGTTTTAACACTTCCGTCTATAAATAATTATGTATTTATGAAGTTGAAACACTATTCCTTAAACGCCAGCAAGGTGCATGAGTCAAATTTCCATCAAGCCGTTCTCAAAAAGTTTAGGTACTAGAAATGGCTCCAAAAATATTTTACAAACTGCCTAAATCAATAAAAGTTTCAAAAGATTTAAATACAAAAAAAAAGAAGATAAAATAAAAACTGTAATGCCTTATTCACAAATTTATGAATTACCTACTTATTTTAGCTATTGTTACCTTAATTTGTACTATTTTGTTTATTTCTATCTACTATGATATAAGACGATTACTTAGCAGTATTTATATCCAGTGCAATGTAAACCATTGTGTGTAGGCAATATTTGTACGCCTTGCAAAGCAGTACAGTGGTACGTTTTTTTTTTTTTATAACGTCGCGTTTTACAACTGTCACATACCTACTTATAAATAAAATTGAATTTACGATTAAATTAAAAGCCATACGCAAAGTATTTGTATGTAATCGTACTTATTGGGCATCGTGTTGAGTTTATCTACTTATATAAAATTATATCCCAATTAATATCAGTCGCTGTTGTCATTCGAAGATTTATTAATAAAAAATTACTTACTTACATTATTTTTATTTTTGTTGCTAGGGGAAAAACTCAAACGGTTAATAAAAGTCACTTTTATACAATCACTGTATAATTGACAGGAAATTTTACTTAGGGCCTTCGCCCACGGCGACTTTTTGTAGCGATGCTGTCGCGCGTTTCGTAAACACGCAACAGCATCCCTACTAACGCGTGTTAATCGCGTTTGCAACGCGCTACAGTATCGCGACCGTGTCGATGCAAACGCGCGACCGTGTCAGGCGACATCGGGGAGAGAATGGAGGGAGGGTGGCGCGTGAGTGGAGAACCGAGCATCAGTGCAACACAGACAGGTCGAGAGTGCTGTTGTCCGTCACATGTAAAATGGAGGCGTTCGACAGAAGCGCGACAGTATCGCGTTTGCATCGCGACTGAATCTGGGCCCGTGGGCGAGGGCACACAGCTAGCGACCGCTTCGCGACTGTATCGATGCGGACGCGCGACAGCATCGCTACAAAAAGTCGCCGTGGGCAAGGGCCCTAGAAAGGTTTCCCGGCCGCCAAAAATATATATTTCTTATATTGTTTTCCTTCCACCGCTATATCGAATGGGCCCACGCTGGGCGCCATTTGAGATTGCCGCGTCTTGAGTCAAGACCTTATTTTGAAGAATCGTTAGTCATTTTACTTTCCATAATTAACAAAAGATATCAAGAAATTGCGTTGTATGAGGAAGTAATGGTGTGGTTCAAAATGTGATCCCTCGTCAAAATTGTTACGTGAACTTAGTATTCAATTTGCCAGCTATAGAATTCGTATACAAAATCTTATTCATCATTACAAGTGGGTCCAGTGTTCCCGAAATGGGATAACTTCAATGTAGACTTCGAGGGGAGGGTCATTTATCTGTTATTATAACTTGCCAACGTCCGATAGATAAAAAGTGATTTAAAAACCTTTACCAAAAGGTCGAGATTTGAAAGCAACAGTTGAGCTCTCCCACGTGGCCACGTGACATGGTGTATATCTGTGTTAGTGAAAACCTTGTGCAAATATTGGCTACAAACATTTGATAGGGCTTTTGAGAATATTCTAGCTTTTGTAGGCTCAACATAAAGTTGGTTCCAACTTTAGTCCATATATTGGCTAAATATTTAATTTACAATTGCTTCGGGAATATTCCATGTTGTGTTGGGCCAACTAGTTTCCGTTGCAACTTCGCGCATGTCCTGTGTCCTGTCCATTGCAACGTACCTCAATCGACCATTCGGCCATTACTCATAATCGACGTTGCACACCTTTGATTGAATTTATTTTTATTTCATTGGTTTCTTTTAGCGTTTTTGGTCGAAACATGTTCAAAATGTAGTGGTTGTGTGGTGTAAGTGTCATCGTGAGGTGGCCTCTGCTGTGTCGGGTAAGTGTTATTAAACTTTTCAAATTCGAAAAGATAATGGACGCCGGAGGATAGTTATGTCGAGTTTAAATTTCTAATTCAGTTTTCATGAAGTGTTTAAGTGTTTGTCTTTAGTTTCGTATTCAGACTCAGGTTTTTCAAGATATAACCTATAATCATAAAATATTGCGTAGTTTGAGAGTGTACATAGGGTTCTTAAATCGTACTCTAACCGTTATCAATTAGGGAAACAGCAATAACGTTTCGTTACGAATATAGGAATCGAAAGACAAATAGTTTTATTTCATAAAATAATTTCGCTCCACAATATTTTTTCCTATTACTTTTAATTATGAACCATTTGAATTGTTTTAACGGTTATTTCCCTCATTTTTAAAAATAAAGTGGGTGTCTGAATAACTGCCCACAGCCTTACGATTCGTTTCTCTTATAGGAACAGAAAGACAAATAGTTTCTTTGTTTTTTCGACCCCTTGCTTCTGTTATGTAGTTAATATAGCCAGAGAGCGGCTGTCACTTTTAGTGACGGACCATCATAATCAGTCTATATCGCACACCGCCCTTTGTATGTTTCACACTAGCACAGATGACAAATTTAGTCATCACAATGTCTTTATTTTTTTTCTTTATTTTATTACCTTGTATATTGGCACCTTATAGCTATATTCATGTATTTAGTTATTATTTAATCGTGTTTTTGTATTTTATGCTGTCTTTTGTGTGCACCAAATAAACGATTTATCTATCTATCTATAATGTTCCCACTGCTGGGACACAGGCCTCGTCTATGAGAGAGAATAGGCTGTAATCCACCGCACCCAGTGCGGGTTGGTAGATGGTCACGTCCAGAAGGACCATAGGATTATCATAATTTTGGTTACATCGACTTTCAATTCCCACATTGTGCATCCTCAATTAAAATGGTAGTAGTCTGAAAATCAATAGGCACCGAATGCAATATGGCGCATGTCCTAGTTTACCTGAGTGGTAGGGGTGCCTAGGGCATCCATGTTGTGATTTATATCTCTATTGATCGGCGGTAAATGAATGGCGGAACATCAAATTACGTTTTTATGATGTGGCATTGAAATTAAGATAATTTTCTTTTGTTTTTCTTTTTCCATAATGTAGTTATTTCAGTGTTGTGTGGAGGGTGAGCTATCAGCTCACCCTCCACACAACACTGAAATGACGTGAAAATGACGTGAGAATCGAACCCAGAACCATGCTCAGCAGTAGCGCTTGCGAGCACTAGACCAACTAGGGAGTCATTTTTCTACGTTTTTTGATGTACAATATAGTTATTTTTAGAATTATTTCTCACAGAACATTTGCATAAAATATCCAGGAGTTATTTTTATCAAGATTCATTGATAGGAAAGCGGGGGTCGCTTACAAAATGGCGGACATATTAACGGATATTTCAATGGCTTTTTTGCATATCACAACTTTTTATTGTTTAGTGTTTAATTTATTTAAAATCATGGATCGAGAGACAATGACAGGATAAACCGGAAATAAATATGACGGATAATTTTTTGGTGTTTTATAAAAAAGGTTATTCTATTTAACATAGTATAGGAAAAGTCTCATTTTCTTAGTGAACTCCTTAACTTAAGGCTCTTTTTGTTTAGGTCGTCCAACTATCTAATTACGTAACACATTTTCTTAAAAATGACGACTAATCTGTTTCATTTTGACAGTTCAACAACATTCATTGCGTTATTTACGTTGTTGAGCAGATTTTTTTTCGGACTTATGAAGCAATGGATCGTGATTGATCGTGTATTACGCACTGGTTGGGTACTGGTGCGCTTACCGTATGCTGTACTTTTACTTTGTAAGTGATTGCACTTGATGAGACCCCGTTCACACTGCCCCGTTCCACGTGCCGGGTGCTGGTCATGAAGCCACACTCGTTTTTTTTACCTTTAATGTCAATAAATTCTCGCGGGTGGCATCTTGAACGTCACTTGAAAATACTCAGCGTGCCCAGTGAAACTTCACTGTTCATTCTATGAACTGCGAAGTTTAAGGCGCTACCCTGACCAAATAACATTGAGCATTCGTGGCACACTAACTCTGCGCAAGAGTTACTTAGCGAGTACGCTCAAATTTTAGAATAAAATCTTTATAAAATCAAATTTTCGTGTTTTGAAAAAAATAAAACTAGCAAAATGTTCTTTATTACATTACCTATCCATTAGTTTAGGAAGCAAATCAAAATAATCGTTATTTCAGGAGGAGATGCTTGTTATAAATCATTATTTCTCATTTCTGTGTGCTTTAATTAAATATTATGCCGCTTAAAAAAAAAAAAACATTTTGGAGTCAAGATTATGTATCGCACCATCGGTGGAACAAGGGCACAACTAACAAAACATCTGAAAATGAGTTAAGTGTGTTACTAGGGTCATAATTACAAAATTATTTAAATTTTGGTGCAAAAAGGGCCAAACTGCACATCAAAAATATTATTTCTTTAAATTATAGTACAAATAATAAGTATTTTACTCCCGTAAAGTAAATACGTAAATTCGCAAAAGTGTAAGGCTTATTTCACCTAAAAAAAATATAGTACTTAAAATCGATATAAGCAGAAAAACTCTATTTTATTCTACAAAAATCATAAAAAATGTCTAGTGGAAAATAACAAAACGTGCAGTTGTGCCCTTGTTCCACCGATGGTGCGGTATGTATTTTTTATTAGTTGCTAGTTCTTTTAGATAAAGAGAAGTTGGCTCCCAAAAACAGCCTAAAAAACGGCTACCGCTGCGTTTCGCACGGGAACGCGCCTTAAGTCACAGTTCACTAAGTACTACAGATTCTCACCCCTTTTTTTTTTTTTTTTGAGGATGGGAAATTATCAAATAACTTCTCCCGCTCTGGGTGGAGCGGGAGGGCGTGTCAGACTTTTACTGACTAAAACCCACCCGTGTTCCTTCTGTTGCCTGTGTGCCGAGGTCGCGATATCCCTTTCAGACAAACCCGCGACCCCGGCAGGCATTGGCCCTTCCGGACCCCGTCACTTGGTGCTGACATCTCTTTGAGGCGCGCGTGGAACACAACGCGCCGTCGACCCGGGCCTGGTCCCTATCGGACGGCGAGCTACCCATTGCTCACCGTCCGCAAGCCCGCGCCTACGGTGGCCGGAAGTCGGCTCGCGACTCCCGACGCCCGGGGCGTCTCCTGCGGCGACTAGGGGCGCGAGGGGGCGCATTTTGCCTCTCCCTCGCGCGCTCCGCCTCCTCCTTCGCGAGCATTACTGCTTCGCAGAAGGAGGTGACGGCCTCCCATGCACTCTCGCTCCGGACCATGGCCTGAACCAGGGCCGGACGCGAGAGATCGCCGCCGCCGATCGCCTCCGTGAGGACACGGCGCAAGCTGGGCAGACCTCCACCGTATGCTCCACCGTGTCCTCCGGGCGATCCACACAGTGGTGACACCCGGGCGTTTCCTCCCGCTTTATTCTGAACAGGAACCTCCCGAAACAACCATGTCCGGTGAGGACCTGTGTCAGGCGGAAGGTGAGGACGCCGTGGCGCCTCTCTAGCCACTCCTCAAAGAGGGGACTTATCGCCACAATTGTGGCGTGCCCAAGATTCTCACCCCTAATTTAGTCATCTCGAATCTGTGCCCTTATTCTCGTTATTGTTTATTTACATCCAAAATTAATCTTTCATAACATTAATTATCGCTCCTTCCTCATTACTTACATCTCGACTCTCGACTTCACTGTTTTGGGATAAAAACACACACAAAACTGTTTTGGGATAAAAATCCGAAATAGACGGTTATTATGTTGAAGCAAAAGTCATTAAATAAATAATTATGGGTATTATTAGCTTCTTTTTCTTGGTAGATAGTTACTTTTCAACTCGTTGATTCATACAAAGTAAGAGCAGAGGACAAAGAATACTACCTTGTGGGACGGCATTTTTATGGCAGATGTTAATACAGATTTATGTGTAAAAAATTATGAAGGTAAGCATTTTGGCAACTTTCAGAGCTCTGAATATTAGTAAAATTGTATTAAAAGTCTTTGCCTAAAAGCGTTGTGAAGGATATGCAAAATGCAGTCACTCAAAAGCCTTTGTTCGACACTATTCCCTTGGGAGTTGGGAGTACCCAAAGTGTCTATCAAAATTATATAGTTATGCTGTAAAATCAATAAACATTGCACCAGAGCGCATGTCCTAGATTACCTGAGTGAAACTGGGAGTCGCATTGAGGACGTGCTCTGTGTTACTTGTTGCGCTATCAATTGTGCTTCCGGTGTCATCTCAATTTGTAATTTATCTTTGTGTTTTCAAAGATTCTCTTCTTTCTAATTCTTTGTGAGATTATTGATATGAGTGGTTCAGTGTACGTTTATCGTCGGCAAGCTGATCAGGTATAGATATCATTTGTCACTATTTCGTAGGCTTTGGTTTTTTCGATCGACGTTTTTGTATCGTCTTCATATTTTATTTTAGCAGATTCTTGAGCAGTTTTTAAGATTGTTTTTCTTTTTCTTTCTTTCTTGTGATAATATCAGAATACAGTGTTAATGAAATCTTTCGTGATGATTAATTTATTCATTAAAATCCGTATTTATTAAAATATTTTATTAAAAACTTAAACTCTCGGTACGGGTTCTTTGTCTATAATTTGCGCGACAATGTGGCCGGACAATGGCGTCCACCGCCACAAAATGGCGGCTGCATGACGATCGATGACCATTGCAGCTAGAGCGCATGTCCTAGGCAGTTAGGGCATGCGTCGTGTCTATCTAGGTTCGCGGTATTGATTTGGTAGGTTCAGACTTCGAGAAATGGGCGCGCTCTGGACCCAGTTGGGGTGAAGTAACGGTGGTGGGGAAAGTCAGCGTATTACGTAACATTTATTTTAATTATGAATGAAATCTTCTTTTAATTTCGGTATTTGTTTAATCATGTTTGTTTCATATCATATTTGTTTAATCAATACCATCGATGTATACCTATGTATGTATCCGAGACTTCTTCATGTTTAATATTTGATACCGATTGGAAACTTCGTCGCGGACTGAAATTTTCGCATGGCGTACAAAATGGCGGCTGAAAGCTCTCTGTTCATGATCGGTTAGCGTTGCACTTACGGCGCATGCCTTAACTAGTTTTGCAATAATTTAGGTAGGTAGCCTATAGCGTTGCATTTCTTGCAGCTTGCTGCAGTTCTATTTTACTTGCAGAATTAAATACACTGACTTAGAGACTTTGTGTTTATGTCACTACATAAACACAAAGTCCTAAAATACATCCTTATCCACTGATAAGGATGTATTTTAGGATAATTATTAATAAATAAATAAAATAGAAATACATTTAATTCAGGTAAAACCTTATGTACATAAAATAAAATTTCACAATACTACAACAGACTAGATTACAATAGAATAAAATGTCAAATGCAATTAACATAAACGAATGAGTAATTATAAATTAAAAGGGTCACATTGAAATTAAAATTATAAGTCAAATTATAAGGGTCACAGAATTAAGTATTTGCTACAACTATTTAATACTTTCCCCTTATTTTATCAAAAATAATGGCGACTTCTCGAGAATTTTCAAATTCTTCGTCATGGGTGTCGTTTCCATAGTATTCGAGGGTGCTTAAGCCGATAGTGAAGTGAAAATGTGAGGTCAAAAGGTAATGTTACCCCTTCTCCTACAGAATTCGACCAACAGTACCGCTTCCACGCGTCCATGCTGGGCAAACCGGAGCTTCCTTCGTGGCTTCGCTATATCTATAGCGGCCGACACCACTCGGGGTTCATCTTCGGAACACCCCCAAGAGGCAGCCGAGGCCCCCTCACGGTAAGAGATCTTTAAGGGCAGAAAACACCTTTAAGGGCAGAAAGGTGTTAAATGGCGTTTTCATAAAACGGAAAGTGAAGCATTTTAGTGCCTGATGAGCAGACTCTTCGTGTAGGTTACAGGTCGTACCTAGTTATGAGCTGCCCGTAACAGATTTCGAAAAAGACCTTTGTCTAGCAGTAGATACCATCCGGCTGAAAGTTATATTTTAAAATTTGCCAGGACTAAAAATTCAGGACATTTTTTTGCAGTATAAAGTTGATGACATAATAGATAGAATTTCATAAGTTTACTACGTCTTTAAGCCTGATGACGATGAGAACTGAACAGCTAGTGAGTTGACGAATGATTGAATGATCATTTTCTTACTATGCTTGAAGTGACGCGGAGTCTTCGAGATAGTCAAGTGTATAAAGCTACAGGTCTAACTTCCCTGGTTTCGCAGCTCGAAGTAATTGGGCTAAACCGGCAAGACTATGAAACGCGCAGGGTGCTACTGACGTTGGACATACAGCAGAAGGATAAGATGGCGCGCCATGAGGTCGAGCTCAAGATCGATAATCTGAATGTTGAAGATCTGTTGGATGAGCACAAGTAAGTAGCATTAGTATTTTTTGTTATGCTTGGTTCTACTTATGTACAGATATTTCTGCTAAAATGCATCATTATCTGCCTAGCCATTTGCTAACTAAGTTGGGGTCGGCTTCCAGTCTAACCGGATGCAGCCGAATATCAGTATTTTACATATCTGTCTTCCATGCTGCTAAAATGCGTCATCTTTAAATTAGTGAGGGTCGACTAACAATGTTACCATTTTTCCCAAATTGGTTAAAACCACATTAAAATAATGTAGGTTGTTTTTTTTTCTATTCAGTTGCGGACACTTTAAGAGCGTTTATTCTGAAAGTTGACAACTAAATGTCAAATATTTCACCGTTTTGATTAATTTGGCAATATTTCCACATGGAAATAGGAAATGTGGCGAACTAGAATATTTATAATGAATTGCAATTATTACACTGAGGTTGATGTTGTAACCGTTTTTGGTGTAAAAAAAGGTATTCGGAAAGTTTCCAAATACTTTTTTTACATCTAAAACAAAATATTCGGTGTTACGATATTAATTATTGCATTTCATACTCAATATTTTAGTTCACTAGTTAGCCACATTTCATATTTCTATACAGTAATATTGCCAAATTAATCAAAACAGGTAAATATTTGACAGCTTTTTGCGATGTTGCCAACTTTTAGGATAAACGCTCTTATGCTCCAGACTACAAAATGGCGGTCGCCCTGTCGAGTGGGGTTAAAAGATTTGAACATATAGTTCAATTCCAGCTTTTACAGATTCTTTATAGTGTCCAGCCAGCATTATTTCTTTAAGATTGTCATATTCATTTCCTATCCATCATTATATCATTTTCTATTTCCTTTCTTGCCCTATTTATTTAGTTCTGTATCTATCTGTGACATCACTGCGGGCCCTATCAGAATACCAGCGCAGCGACATTTTTTTTTATTTTTATGTCGCGGCATCATGCTGAGATAGGAGCCTTTTGGCCTCGTACGGGACTTCATTCTTTATATTTTAATGTCACTTTGTTTTTTATTTATGTTTAGTGTGTGATTTCCTGTGCGAGTCTCAATAAATACGTTTTCTTTCTTTCTTTGTTTTCTTTCATATTTATTTACTTTAATTCAAACGGTTAAAAAACAATTACAAAAAATAAAGAAAGTTAGAATAAAATTATCTGTTCCAGGATGACTCGTTTGAAAGACATCTTGCGAACCAAGCTCTGGACGGAGAGTAGTGGCGATCTGTACGCCACTTTCCTGGCGTCTGCCATCGATCTGGGCGCGAGACTGCCTTTGAAGCCGAGTGATGGGGAAGGGTATGTATTTAAGAAATTATCTACATATTTATATGTATCTTTTTACTACAGTTAAGAGCGTTTATTCTGAAAGTGGGCAACATCGCAAATAGTTGTCAAATATTTCGCTGTTTTGATTAATTTGGCAATATTACTGTATGAAAATGAGAAATGTGGCTAACTAGCGAACTAGAATATTGATTATGAAATGCAATAATGAATATCGTTACACCGAATATTAAGTTTTAGATGTAAAAAAAGTATTTTGAAACTTTTCAAATGCCTTTTTTACACCTGAAACGGGTACAACATAAAATTCAATATTATAATTGCAATTCATTATTAATATTCTAGTTCGCTAGTTAGCCACATTTCTTATTTCCATACAGTATTATCGCTACATTAATCAAAACAGGTAAATATTTGACAGTTATTTGCGGCGTTGCCAACTTTTCGGATAAACCCTCTTAAACTCAAAAGCACTGTGTAGTATGGGTAGGCCGACACACAATATTTTTGTTTTTTTTACTTGATTGTTTATCTGTTATCGCATCTTAAAAAACCTTATAGTAAGATTTACAGAAGCAAGCTATAGTGATAGTTGATATCGATAAACGAATCCTAACTGATATGCGAAAGTGAGTTTGTTTGTTGCTTTCACGCTAAAACGGCTGAACTGATTTGGATGAAATTTGCCACACGGGCAGACCATAACCTGCAGTGCTATTCTGCAACCATCTCACCGTGAAAACTTAGGTAAAGTGAGCGTGGAGTGAGCTGTCATTCCACCTAATGCTACAGATTGACACTATTGACAGCTCACTTCACCTAAGTCTTCACGGTGAGTTTTTTATTTACTGAATACGTCGGCTGGATTAGAACATAGGATACTTTTTATCCCAATATTCTCACGGGATCGAGACTTATGCGGGTGAAACCTCGGGGCGTGGATAGTTTATTATACTTACTTTTTATCCTAGAAAAGCAATCGATTCTTATGAACACACATATTAGAAAGAAAGAAAGAAAAATATTTTATTTGGGACACGCACAGGAAATACAAACAGTAAGTAGGTAATAATAAAAAAAAATATATATAAAATAAAAAACAAAAATAAAGAATTATAACGACATGTGCGAGGCCAAAAAGGCTCTTATCCAGCATAATGCGGCGATATTTAAAAATTAAATACCGCAGCGCTGGTTTTCTGATAGGGCCCATATTAAGTGACACCCTTATCTATTCCAGATTGGTAGTCCGCCTCGGCAGCTCCATGCCATTCTCTTTGGAGCTGAAGAGGCTGCGCGAGGAAGTACGTCCTCTGTCTCGTCTGCCGAGCTGTCCTCGCGAGTACAAGCGAACCACTGTGGAGAGACTCTTCAGGGATGCTGGGCTAACGCTGGACTGGTGTAGCTTTGAGCTGGTAGGTATTTACTATAATATTATACAGGGTGATTGGAAGATGGGTGCAAAGCTTTAAGGCGAAGATAGTACAGACAATTTAGAACCATTTAAGCCATGGTTGTCTTAGACGAAGTCTTACCAAATATTTTTAACCAAATTTTTAAGTTTTTTTTCGGAAATTCTCAAAATTTAATGTAAACTACATAATTATGGCCAAATTGAATGATAAATGAATTCATTTTTTATTTATTTAATTAAAGTAATGTGTAAGCAATCAAGCAAAACATGTTTTAGGCTTCTGTGTCATTAGACATTTTTTTTTGCAGACATTTAAAGCTCACAAAAAATAAAAAAATTGTACAATTCGTCTTTTAAACCTTATTAAAAAAAAAAAAAATTGGTAAGACTTCGTCTAAGACAACCATGGCTTAAATGGTTCTAAATTGTCTATACTATCTTCACCTTAAAGCTTTGCACCCATCTTCCAATCACCCTGTATAAGTAGTATAGCTTTGAGCTGGTAGGTCTTTACATTACTTGTGGTATAAATACCACAAGCCAAGCATGCAGCATGTAGCATGGCTTGTGGTGTTGAGCTCTCCTCCCGATTACCAGCGAACCATTGAGGAATAACTCAGTGACGCTGTTCTGACATTGTATTGATGTACCTTTGAGCTGCTAAGGCATTCTTATGTAAGTAGTGTCTTCTATACATCTGCGTTGGAACAGAAACCAGCCAATGAACTATAAGTTGCAGAGGTGACGACACAGAACCCTGCACTATCTGCCCCAGCTCCATAAACGTATTACTAACATTTTCCTGACTCAGACTTTCGTGATAGGACCTTTGTATTTTGGAGAGCTAACCTGCAGACAGGTCTGATGAAAAGAAAACAGGACACTGTGGCGGCATCTACATCGCCACATGCGAACTACGCATCACAATGACGTCACGCTAAATTCTGCATCGCGCAAGCAGGGTTTATCGCGCGACTGGCATCAATCGTCGGGCAGTTGCCCGCCAGACACAACACCCGTCTGGTCGGACGATCCTCCATTTTCTATGGAGAATGAGTGAACTTTACTCCCGGTTCCTCATACCTCAATAACACTTAGCAGAAGTTCCTGATTGATTACGAAATTAACGCATTACTGTAACATCCGGACCGAAACATATTTAAATGACGTGTCTCCAAACTTTTCTATCCGATAAATCTCTTATTTTCTCACTACTTTATGATATCTTAAAGTAAATATTGCTCTCCATAAAAATTCAAGTAAAATTCTTACCCTCTATTTCCAGTACAACACCATCTACAAGGAGCGTTCCACTCAGCACCTGGAGTACCTCACAGAGGTGCCTAATACCAGCAAGTCTGCCAAGTCCTTCAAGGCGTTGGATACCAGGGATGCCTGGACTGCTCCTAATAAGGTAAGTGAGGGAGTTCCTGCTGACTAATATTTTAAATGCGAGAGTGAGTTTGTTTGTTACGCTTTTACGCTAAACGGCTGAACGGATTTGGATGAAATTTGGCACACGGGTAGACTATGACCTGGTAAAGGACATAGTATACCTTTTATCCCGATATTCCCACGGGATTTTATGCGGGTAAAACCGCAGGGCGCAGCTAGTAAAATAATAACAAAAAATGGATGTGTCTTTTTAGGGTTCCGTAGTAAACAAGGAACCCTTATAATTTCGCCATGTCCGTCTGTCTGTCTGTCAGTGTCAGCGGCTTAGCTCTGAGGCACTTTGTGCTAGAAAGCTGTAATTTGGCATGGGTATACATATTAATCACCCCGACAAAGGGGTAAAATAAATATAAGTAATGAGTGGTAAATTAAAATATTAATATTTTTATATTAATATTTTAATTTACCACTCATTACTTATATTTATTTTAGGTAAAAAAACATGGGGATGTTTTTTTTTACCTGATTCTATATTAATATTTTCATTTCTACATTCATATTTTAATTTTCATGATTTTATATGGGTTTATAATATGACTTTGTGAACACCATTTTTGGATTCAGGGATCCGTATGCGAATTATTTAGCGTTTATTCTGAAAGTGGGCAACGTTGCAAATAGATGACAAAAATTTCGTTGTTTTGATTCATTTGGCAATATTACTGTATGAAAATGAGAAATGTGGCTAACTAGCGAACTAGAATATTGATTATGAAATGCAATAATACATATCGTAACACAGATTATTTAGTTTTAGATGTAAAAAAAGGATTTGGAAACTTTCCAAATGCCCTTTTTCCATCTAAAACGGGTACAACAGCCAATTCAATGTTATAATTGCAATTTATTATTAATATTCTGGTTCCCTAGTTAGCCACATTTCTTATTTCCATACTAAAGTATTCATAACATCGCACCTTTGGTAGAACAAGGGCATAATTGTCATAAATTGCCAAACGAATGTCTTTGTCCCTCCAGTTCAAAGGGCCTTTTTAAAGCATTTCTGCATATTTAAGTCATTTTGGCCATTTATGACAATTATGCCCTTGTTCTACCAAAGGTTCGACATGTAATTTTTTGACAGCTAATTGCGACGTCGCCAACTTTCAGAATAAACGCTCTTAAGCTTTAAAGAGCTAATTTTTGTTAGAGTCAAGTGTCCTCCCTGCCAGCTAAATGGTCGGCTTTAGATATGTGCAAAAATTCACGGCAGTAGTTTATATAACGAAATTAAAAGGATAACTATCACAGCTAAGTATGCTCTACAAGTTAACGACTAATAATCGACCAACTTACATTTGCGGTTGCAAAAACATGTTCCCTCATACATTCCGTATGGAAGAACATGTTTTTCAACTACAAAGTTAAGTTTGTTCTTGCAATAAATTCATCCCAACTACGGAACCCTTCATTGTGCGTGGTCTGACACACACCGCCGGTTTTATTTGTGTGATTTCATTAGTTACCCCCTCTTTTTCCAATTTTAGGTCCGGTTTGTGACAATTTTGATCATGTGTTTATCGATGTTTCTAAGAAACGTATAATATTATACTCATTAAGCATAAAATATCATTGTATTTTCTATTTCGTAAGAATTTAACCCTTTTTTGATGATGAACTTGACAGTTTTAGATTAAAAAAAAAAGTATCTACAACTCCTCTCATTTTATACAGGATCGTTTATTGAGACATACAGCATTTTTTTCATATTACATATACAGGAGAAGTAATAGTCATACAAAAAAAAATGGATACCTATAACTCATAAGTATGATATGTCCATCCAGGAATCCCTACCATCTCGCAGTTACGGCAAGCTGTTAACTGCAGCAGTCCTGGTGCCTCTGACTCTCATGCTACTCTGTGTGACCGCTCTCACCGCCGCTGTATGTGCACTCCATGCTACTGTGTAAGTATAGGTTTTTTTTTGAGGGTGAGAAATTATCAAATAACTTCTCCCGCTCTGGGCGGAGCGGGAGGGCGTGTCAGACTTTTACTGACTAAAACCCACCCGTGTTCCTTCCGTTGCCTGTGTGCCGAGGTCGCGATATCCCTTTCGGACAAACTCGTAACCCCGGCAGGGTGTAAGTATAGCTTGAGTTCTATTTCCTTCATGTAACCCTCGTAGTACATGGCCGGACGAACTGGACGAAACAAACGATCTGTGGTCCACATTAGCCCTGGATCGCAAGAACTTTATTTATTTATTCATCTTTAACTCAGGTACTATCGAAGAACTTCATATCTAAGTAGTTTGAAAACAAAATCCCTTGAACTCAATGACCACGTCTGTTACCGGCCCGGTTCTATAGCGGCCGAGTGCTGCAAGCAAAAATAGTCCTTACGGTGTATAGATATGAACTTCTTCGATGGTACATTACCCATAATTTGTTGGTTAGTTATGGGGAGAGGCCTTTGCTCAGCCGTGGGATGATACAGGCTATAACAGTAACTTTTTTATAGTACTGGATGGCAAATAAGCCGACGACTCACCAGCACGGTTAGCATGACCAATATAGAAACGGGTTTTGTCGACGGAAGAATAGACAAAATGACAGATAAACAATCATAATCTATCATTTAGTCTATTCTTCCGTCGACACTTGTAGAAAACCCGTTTCTATGGTTGTCGTGTCTATGGTGTTAACAGGTCACCGCTATCTATGAACATCTGCAATACCACTAATACCAAAGACATCACAGAAGCATTTTCTTCCCAGAGTCAAAATTTAAATGTCTTATGAGTATTTATCCTAAAAGTTGCCAACGTCGCAATAGCTGCCAAAAATTGACCTGTTTCGATTAATTTGGCAACATTACTGTATGGAAATAAGAAATATGGCTAACTAGCGAACTAGAATATTAATAATGAATTGCAATTATAACATTGAATTTGATTTTGTACTCGTTTTAGGTGTAAAAAAGGCATTTGGAAAGTTTCCAAATACTTTTTTTACATTTAAAACTAAATATTCAGTGTTACGGTATTAATTATTGCATTTCATAAGCAATAGTCTAGTTCGCTAGTTAGCCACATTTCTTATTTCCATACGGTAATGTTGCCAAATTAATCAAAACAGCGAAATATTTGACATCTCTTTGCGAAGATGCCCACTTTCAGATTAAACGCTCTTAAAAATGTGCCTGTACTTTGTCGGCACCCATAGTCCCATATTCTTTCGATCGATGAACATAATTCGACTGCCATGAACCAAACTGGATCGTTCTGGACGGTTCATAAATCGCAATCTAGTTGCACCTTAAAACTTAGTTTAGTGAGGCTACCAATTTACAGGTTTCGTGTTTCTTTTCTAATACCTTCCTACTTGTTTTAATATTTTTTCATTTATTGTTGTTATTTCAGACGAGACCCGGAATCAGAATATTTTCTGGATCATATATTCGATATATTTTTCGACTATAGAAAACCTAATAGGTTCGATTATTTTTTTTGTTTTTTTGTGGTGACTAATTTGCTTTAAAGTGTTCATATTAACTACAAAATAGGCTTATTAAGATAAGATAATATTTCTTTTGAAAAACATGAGTACAGTATGAACGTCTTATAAATTAATATGTGGTGGCTACATGTTTTGCCATTTATGGCGTACAAAATTAGTTGCACTAGACAAAAAATACAAGATCCCACCGAAGGCCGACCACTAATAGATTGGGATAAAGGCAGGAGAATTATGAATTTATATTTTAATAAAAAAAAATATTTTAATAAAGATTTAAAAAAAATATTTTAATAAAAATTTTAAAAAAATATTGTATTTTTTTTTTTTTTTTTTTTCTATTAGTGGTCGGCCCAACATATCTTTTTCTCCCACACTTCTCTATTAGTCGTCATCTCGGTAGTCACCTCCTTTCTAGCCATATCATCTTTCATACAGTCCATCCATCGATTCTTTGGTCAAACTCAAACTCAAACTCAAAGCATTTATTTCAAATAAACCAATTACAGGCACTTTTGAATTGTCAAGGGGGTCGGTCAGTCAGAAAGATGAAGCTAGATGCCCATTCCAAAGCCTAGTAGGTACCTATGGAGAAGAACGGGCAAGAAACTCCACGGACACTCTTTTAAATCATAATATGGTTACAAAATTATTGGTTACATCATTCATGTTGAAGTTATACATGTGAGAACGATGCAAAACGTGAAAAGCGTCCGTAACAGAAAGAAAAAAATAAACAATCCAAAAAATTAAATTAAATTAAAATAAGCCGTGGTAGCTAAGAGATGACCAGTCCCTACTGACGGCGCCCGTTCACGAACATGACGCATGGATTAGCACCATTCAGCTCAACCATTTTGAAGGGAGCTAAATGATCCAACACACGCGCCACCGTCAGCGAGACATTAGAGTGAGCATGACATACTCTCAGCCCCCAGGAGGTGGTCCCCGGTGGTCTCTATAAGAGCCCTACTCTTATAGCTACCGACATCCATACTCAAAACTGTCCTCACGACATTTTCCTCATTCCTCCGCATCACATGCCCATACCATGACAACCGATTTCCGCCTATTTTCGAAAATATACAGGGTCTCAGGGACATCGACGCGAAGCCGGTTACCATGGATTCAGTACATGATTCTGAACCCCCTGCGTTGAAATTTTACTTCGGTTATTAAAAAAAAAATAGCTGTTCCATACATTTTTACCGCGTAAGTATTGCACTTTTCTATGAAACAGCAGATTTTTTTTTAATAACCGACGAATCATTTCAACGCTGGGGGTTCAGAATCATGTACTGAATCCATGGTAACCGGCTTCGCGTCGATGTACCTGCCACCATGTATATTATTTTCAAAATTTTGCTAAGAACATTAATCATGCTTAATTACATACTTAAAATTACTTAATTTCTAATATTTAACTTCTATGAATAAATGTATGCTTTTATTTCTTTCAATTTTAAATAAAAATTGTAGGTATTAGGTACTAGTCTGATTTCGCATAAGATTCAAAGTGAAAATAACAATTTAATGCTAAATATTCAATAACCTGACATATTTTATATATATTTTAAACTACAATAAAGATATCCTAAACATTCCAGGGCTCACAAATCAAAGGTGGAGATGTGTCGATACGGCACTGGCAACACTGAACAGACTCATGTAGCCGACAACACCAGCACCAAAAGTCCTGGAGTCAGGTTGGTACCATCTTCTAAACCTCTAGGCATGCGTGGCAGGACAACCATGGAAACGGTTACATGGTTACTGCCCCCTAGACATGTTCTATTATTCTGGTGGGGAGTTTGTTGTGCTACTTCTTCCGAGCAGTAGGAAGGAAGTGGTGAAGGGTGGGCGTTTAGGGGACTGTCTTTTTTAATTTTGCGTTCAAAAACTGCTGATTCTCAGCCTAGTTTGACTATATGTCTTTTGATTTTGATTCAAAGAAACTCTTGGTCTGAGATAAGAAAGATAAATGTAAAGATATAAATATGTCTAGATAGACAGTCAAAGCCACATGATGTCTTATGGTCAAACCCATGAACACGGCGAAAAAAATAGCGTCCAACTGTTGGCCGATAAAAGCACAATGACGTGGCGCCAGTGTAAGATGTAGCTGTCAGGTTTTGATTTGAGTAACCGACAAACAGCGTTTTTGTTGCACATTTATTTATCTCCCATTCGAAGTGACTTAAGTACGATAGTGGCGCCCTTATTTTCATTTTACTCTTTTTTGTCCAGCTGAATACAGTATGTGCAACAAATGGGTTCTTTTTTACATGTTTTATTCGTTTATAAAATATCCACAAAACATATTAAATTCATACGTAAAACGAACACTCTGTGCAAGCGCACTTGTTGCACTTGTCTTTCCACGTTTAAAGACAAGTGCACGTGTACAGAGTTTCTTTTAAGTATCAATTTAACAAAAAATTAGAACATTTTATGAAATACAAAAATAAAAAAACCTTTTTTTTGCGATGTAATTTTTTTTTTTTTGCATTTATAGATGCTAAACTGTTGCGGGTTATCGGGAACGCCTAGTTAGTTAACATAATAATATGTATAATGATATACAGTAATGTATGTTTGAGTTATAGATTAAAGTATGATTACCTAGCTAGATGATAAAAAATCCTTGCACTTGGTAATAAACGAATAAAACATGTAAAAAAACCTTGCTGATCCGTGAGGGTGTTGTTAGGTATCGCACTGAGAGTCTATTTATGTGGTAATTTTCAGGAAAACTGAAAAAAAATATACGCCATTTTTTTATGGTAAATTTTGCCGACATAATACATGGGGCGCGAGTGGGCGTCTTTTAGCTAGTATACAAGTCATAACTTATTATCGCCCTTAATATGACCCTGTTGAAAAATTGCTAATTTTTTATGGAATTTTGATACAAAAAACGTGAATTTTAAATAGCAATAACTTTCTTTATAAATTTTTGGTAATGTTATTACAGTACCTATGTGGGTTAACATAAAGTATAATTTCGCCTACTGACAATTAACAAATCGAAACTAAATTAGCGTTATTAAGTCTTAATTCTTTGTAGTTTTGGCATTATAGCCCTAATACCAACCAATAATTTCTCTTCTAGCCCCAACAACAGTCTAGCGCGTCCCTACAGCCCGAAATCAACGAGCAACCTCGCCAGCAACTACAACCGGCCGCAGCCGCCGCCCTACATGAGCTCGGCGACCAACTCACTGCACCACCGCAAGTCCTCAGACCTGACGCCCTCAACCAGCGGACACACTCCTGAACACCGCACACATTTACTCGAAGAATCTCTAAAATTGTTGAACGAAGCCAAAATCTGCAGCGAATTCGACAAAAAAGAACCGATTATCGATTTAAACGATGGTACTGAGGACTACGTCCCGATCAAACCGGATTCAACTGGTTATATCCCGATAAAAGCGGATGGATCCGGTTACGTATCAATGAAGGATTTGGATGATATTGATGTCCCTGAATTGGCTAAGTTTGGCATTGCGGGCGCGATCTGACATGAGGTTACGGCGGTTGGTGAGCCGCCTGTTAAGACCTGGTTCTGTTAGATTTAAATCGTTTTTTTTTGTTCGGTCTAATGATTTGGAGTAAAGGCTCACCATACATGAGGTTCCCATCATCTCTAAAGGTGCATCTGGATTGCGGCTGATCGATCAGATCGATCCAGTGCAGCCGAAAAATGTTCATCGCACCATAGATTATGAGCGATCAATATCAACTGAACGACGTCAATCGACCGCAAGCTAGTCATATTTTTTAAATCCGTACCTTTTGTGGATATCAAGGCCTATAGGTACCATCGCGGTCACGCATATCTAACTACTTTGAAAAAAAAAATCCCGTGCCATGATGACCACATCTATTTACCGCCCCTTCTTTTTTGTAAGGAAGCGTTACTGTTGACGCCGAGCGCTGCAAACAGGAATAAATCTACGGTGTTCAGATATACGAGTCCGCGATAGTACATACCGTGGTCAAAGCGGCCGCTACATTTAATAAATAAATCGTTTAGCTAGTCATCTGATCAGGCCAAATAAAAGCAGGTTTGCCTGTTCAGTTTGGGCTCTTCATGTATGGTACTAAGGTACAGCCATACTAACGCGTTCAAAACGCGTATCGTTCATCAGGCGTTAGCGATGGTGAACACGGTGGCGTCCTGTGATCGCAGCGATCACAACGAAATTCAATGAACGTATATTTGAACGCTATCGCAGGCGCATGTTGAACGCGTTGGTTTGGTCGTACTTTGAGGCCCGCTTGCACCACAAACCACGCTGAGCGTTAAACGAATTTAAATCATCGAACTGTTTCTGTCAATCTTTTGAAGTTGACAGAGACTCAGTTGTTGTCTATGATGGTCATTATTCGATATAATACCAAGCAATTGATGAATATTTTAAATCATAGAAGTGTCGTCACTTCTATGATTTAAAATATTCTCTATTTGTGAGAAAGTTAAGTTCTCTATTTGTGAGAAAAAAAAACGCCAATTTCATAGGTTGGAACCCAATACAATATGCATCTACTTAAGTCTCCTCATATTTTAACTTAGAGAAATGCTCTACAGCATAATAAAAATGAAGTGTCTGTACTGTTAACCTTTCAAGGTACTTTTTTTTTAAGTATGTAAATTGAGTACATTTTGGGTACAAAAGTATTATAAACTTGTAAATGGAAAAATTGGTGATGGGGTTGTTGGGGAGCATGACATTTTTTTTGAATGTTTAGTTGTTTGTGGTGCAAGCGGGCCTTAACGTTTGCTTCGATCATGTCAAACCCAGCTGACACTGCGCACTTTAGCACTCCATTTCTATTTATTCTGTTATTTTATGTAAGTATTATTTATAGCGGACAACGGGGCTCGATGACCCGTGTCATTTACATTATTTTAAATGAATGAACCTACCGTATTGACTTTGTCAAAAAGGAGGATTTTTTTTGGTATTTTTTTTAAATTAACCGTTTAAGTTCCCGATGTCATTTTTAAGCGACTCGACCATCAAGCCCCACTGTCGCCGAATCGGCGACCGTGACTCACGCGGCTTAGATCTCTATTTTTACTGTTAAATAAGGGCTAATATAGTCTGTGGTCAGTTTCACTCTATGGCCTGCCGGATTCTCGTCAAATTAAAACCAAAAATATCGAAAGGTTTTTACGTCATCGCCGCGAAGCGACGTCGGGGCTTCTACCGGTAAGCTTAGTTGACGCGCGTTCACTGATGATTATGTAGTAAGCTAAAGTAGCTGTAGCTTAGGGTAGAAAATCCCTACACTTATACTCCATTTGAAATAATATTACACATTTAAATAAACCTTTTTTACAGTCCGTTCAACCGATTTTGACTTAAAAAAGCAGTATCGCTGTCACTATCGCACAATTGTCAAACTACACGTGCAAGACAGAGACGGGAACATATCTGAGCAAAAGCACATGCGTGCATTATTAATGTTTATTTATCTCGCCTCATAACGTTTAGTGTGTAATATTGAGATATTTTGTTTTTATTTATCTATTGAGTAAGAGGTTGTCTAATATAAACTGTAAAGATATAAAAAAAACAGCGCAATTTGATAATGATATGATAATTCGTAGTTTTAACCGTAAAATAGGAACCATACAGATATTATGTATGCGACAAAACGCAAAGATACCGGTCAGATTTGAATTTTAACCTAAGTACTTACCTAAAGAGGACGTATTTCACTTATTATTAACTAGTTGTATCTACACCCATACAATCACACACGCATCACATCACATCACATCACATCGCATCGCATCACATCTACGTCGACTTCGTTTTCATTTTTCAAATCAGTAGTCGTAGTAGATGTTATTAAAAATTGGCCCGTAAGCTGTAAAATTAAATTTGTGTACTTTGATACTACAACCCTCCTTGGGTTGTAGTTTTACGAAAAATACCATTAAGCTGTAAATATCAACAAAATATAAATCGAAATCATTAGTGACAGGGAAAATGATTAGTTTTAACGGATAAGTAATATTCGTAATTAGCTATAAGGCTCTGTAATAATACTGTGGCGGCATCTACATCGCCACATGCGAACTACGCATCAAAGATCTGACGTCACACAAATCCTGCATCGCGCAAGCTGGGTTTACTTTTACACTACCTTCGACGAAATTTGTAAAAATTTATCGAAACATCGATACGACGTCGATCGAATGAGTGTAATAACACCTTTACAAATAGTTTAATTGAGAATATTTTAATCATACGTTATTTTAGGGTCGAATTATTTAATCTCTGCCGTAAACTGACAGGTGCTGGCTGTCACTCCTAAGATAATAATGAAAAAGTCATATTTATAATTTTTCAGACTTCAGACATATTTTACGGATTTGAGGCTGCCTGTCCACTGGAGCAGAGACGAGAGGAGAGGAGCGGATATGTACCGATATTAACCAAGAAACTCTCCGGAGTTTAGATTCTCATCATCATCTGCCTAGCCTTTTCCCAACTCTGTTGTGGTCGGCTTCCAGTCTAACCGGATGCAGCTGAATACCGGTATTTTACATGGAGCGACTGCCTATCTGACCTCCACAACCCAGTTACTGGGTAACACGATACCCCTTGGTAAGACTGGTTGTCAAACTTTTGGGCTTCTAACTACCTGTAACGACTGTCAAAGATCTACAAATGACAGCCGGGACCAACGGCTTAACGTGCTTTCCGAGGCACGGAGGGGTCTTGGTATGTAAAGATGGTCACCCATCCACAGACCAACCGCGGCAAGCGTAGTTAAACCTGATCGATCCACCCGTGCGGCTATTATTACACACGCTTAGAAGATTCCATTGGTTAATATCGGCACATCTCCGCTCCTCTCCTCTCGTCTCCGCTCCAGTGGACAGGCAGCCTTACACTTAGTTCTGCTTGCACCACAACCCCCTAAATGCGTTCAACGCTAAACAAATTTTAAAAATCATTTTATCTCTTTCATCTACAAACGATTGACAGAAACAGAACGATGTTTTATATGCGTTTAGCGCTAAACGCATTTCGTGATTTGTGGTGCAAGCGGGCCTTAATACCATAGAAGAATAATAATCAATATGACAATAAATTAATGTTATTTTATTAACAGCTCGTTAAGGGTGGAGCAGTATTTCTTGAATAAATTGTATAAGTATTTTTTTACCATTTTTATTCATACAAAAAAAATACCGTTTTTTTTAAAGTGATGTTTTCGCATGTCATTTAGAGCTAGTGAATTAATAATTCGAGTATAGTTTATTTTAACTTATATCTCTGGCTATTTACTATTAGTGGCTAATCTAACATCCTCAAACTGTACGTTTGTAAAAGATATAAGCGACGATCAGTTTGTGGCTCTCCGAATCTGAAATAAATCCTTACTTAATAATGAATAAACGTTATTAGTTGTAAGTTAAGGAACTGTAAATATAATACATGGAATAGAATAATATGGCAGATATTCAGAAATGAAATTAGTTGTAGATATTTTAATTATATCTATGTAGGTTTAACTAGAATATAAAGTTAACGAAAAAATGTACATTATATTGGCAGCTTAATCCAGCTCACATTATTAGTTAAGTTGAAATGCGTATTACGCGTTTTTAGTTAAGTTATTATTAATTAAAGTAAAAAATGTGGACATGTGATCATAGATCAAAAGTAGGTTTATTATAAGTGGTCGTATTTAGGGCAGAGACTAGGGCAGACACTCACAAACAGTTTTTGTTTTATTACAATTCTCGACCGAAGACTGAATAACACTGAAAAATGTATTAAATCTTTAGAAATTTTTCTTCAACCCCTACAGTCAGCAAAAAAATAATTTAAAACTGTCAAAAAAAAAAAACTACGATTTATTTGCATATTAATTTTCTTATTGTGGAGTCGACCCTAAGACCCTAGTCTCAGCAGTCAAGTTTACGACTGCTACACCCCATACCATCAACAAGAAGAGTAGGTAGACAAAAAAAAAGTACAACTTTAAATTATTTATGAAGAGAAATCGTTGAGCTATTATTCTATATAATTATTGATAAGAGAGACACTGTTTAATACAGGCGTTGGTATGGGTGACAGAGAATGTGTTACAATAGTTAAGGAAAAAATAATAAGAACTGTATAATATATAAAAATATAAATTGAAAATCGGGCAGGAATGATAATATGAATTAAGCGTAGATAATAATTACGATTTCAATGAAAATTTAAATTTTTAAACATAATTTTAAAATAATAGGATTAAATTATTTATAAGTAAATTAATTCAGTGTAGCTTAAATGTAAAGCTAAAATATGTAGATAGAATTTATATGTGTCGAAAATGACAAAAAAAAAACAAATAAAAATGTAGACTTAGATATGAGAAAATATCAATGAGTACGGAAAAGGAATAAACGAATTCATTGCACTTATCAAAAACTTGAAAATATATTCTTTAATCTAACATAGATGCATAGGGTTAAAAAAAAAATTGCTTTATAAAAAAACTGTCTCCTGAACTAGATTGTTAACTTGTATCTCAAGATACATCTCCTTTTCTAAACACAGTTAGCCCTTTCTAATTACATTACCACAGTTTGAGTAAGCGATTAACAAAATATATCAGAAAAAAAGAATTAAAGTAGTAGAAACAAGAAACTAATGATGTTTAGACACCAACAAAAATCATTTGATTGTACATTTTTTGTTTAATTACAATTTAATAGAACTTTAAACAATTTACAAATAAAATTAAAATAACATTAAATTAAAATATACTCCTTGCGGGGCTCCGCATCGTTGTCAGTGCGGTGAAGCAGTCGACCGCATCGGACACCATGGCCTTTCCTGCAGCAAGAGCGCTGGTCGTTTGGCACGGCACGCAAGCATTAATGACATCATCCGTCGGGCTCTTGTCACCGCCGGGGTGCCAGCTGTTTTAGAACCCAATGGCTTGGCACGTGACGATGGGAAGAGGCCAGACGGAATGACCATAATGCCTTGGAAGTTGGGTAGGCCTTTGGTGTGGGACGCAACCTGTGTCGATACCCTCGCGCCATCCCATCTTCCTAGCACGGCGGGCTGTGCCGGGGCGGCTGCTGCAGGTGCAGAAAACCTCAAACGGCGCAAATATAACAACCTTATTGGTAGCTATATTTTTGAGCCGTTTGGGGTTGAAACACTAGGGCCGTGGGGTCCGAGTGCTCATCGAGTATTTCGGGACATCGCCAAGCGGTTGGTCGACTCCTCACGTGACCAGAGGGCTGGCCAATTTTTAGGTCAAAGAATCAGCATTGCCATCCAACGTGGCAATGCTGCCAGCCTTTTGGGCACTTTTCCCACTGACAGCGACGCCGACGAATTTTTTGATGCCCAATAAGCTCTCCCTTTATTGTTTATAATTTATATATTTTAGTGTTTGTTTAATAGTATAGAGTTTAAATAGGGTTAAATACGCTAGTGTTGCATATAGCTAAATAGTCTAGATTTAAAATAGGATTAATAAGCTAGCGTTTAAATAGGTTTTAAAAATAAAGTTTAATTAGGGTTAATAAGGTAGTGTTTAAATAGGTTAGAGTTTAATTAGGGTTGATAAGTTTAGACTTTAGGCATAAATAGTTTAAATAAGGTAAAAGCATACGACACCAGGCAAGTGTGTACATTATTAGCTGTACATTATTTAATATTAAGTAAGTAACAGTTAAGTCTAGAAATAGTTATTCGCAATAGAAATAAGCTCTTCTATGTATCTCCTGGACTGTCATAATTTTGTGATGTCTCTGATCTAAACAATCCTATGGATAAATAAAAAAAACCAGCCAAGTGCGTGTCGGACCACGCACAATGAAAGGGTAAGTAGTTGGGATGAATGTATCCCAAGAACAAACTTAACATTGTAGTTGAAAAACATGTTCTCCCATACGGAATGTATGGCTGAACCTGTTTTTGCAACTGCAAATGTAAGTTTATTCGATTCGATTATTCCTCGTGGCGTGTAGAGTCTACTTAGCT
The DNA here is from genome assembly GCA_914767755.1 of Agrochola circellaris. Lineage (NCBI taxonomy): Eukaryota > Metazoa > Arthropoda > Insecta > Lepidoptera > Noctuidae > Agrochola > Agrochola circellaris. The sequence goes on along the minus strand of OU611863.1, from coordinate 13,557,703 downwards.
ATGATAGTTTTCCTTTTAATTTCGTTTTAAATACTACTGCCGTGAATTTTTTCACATATCCAAACCACCATTTAGCTGGCAGGGAGTGGGACACTTGGCTCTAACAAAAATTTGCACTTTAAAGCTTAATGTGTCGAGATGGCCCAGTGGTTAAGGCCTCGCCTCTCATGCACGAGTTCGTGGGTTCGCACGGGCAAGTACCAATGTGACTTTCTCAATTCATATGTACTTTCTGAGTTTATCTTGGACATTACTGACATCGGTGAAGGAAAACATCGTGGGGAACCTGGACTTATAGTTAATATAAGTCTGAAACCACCAACCCGTCTTGAGCAAGCGTGGTGATCAATGCTGGTGCCTTCTCTGTATGAGAACAGGCCTTTGCCCTGCAGTGGGACAGTAACAGGCTGGTGTAAAAGCTTAATATTTCACAAACAGATCCCTGACTCCAAAAAAGGTTTTCACACACTGCCAATGTTTTTGAACGAGCTTTCTAACGATACCCCATATATTGTTACCGACCCGCTTTCCATGCATCAGTGAAGCAAATTTTTTGCGTATTACTGCGTGGAAACCGTCAGTTCGGTTTATATAGTTTTAACCAAGGTTTATTATTATCTGAATGTTAAGTCAATTCGCAAAAACACTCGATCACAACCCTTTTTAAAGCTCACAGCTTTTTTATTATAAAATGTCCAAACTCTCAAAAATTTCACAGAGCAAGTGAAAACATACAAAAATAACCTTTCGAAACGTCAGCAATTGCGGCGGCGTATGGCGCAAATATTAAAAAAAAAAAGTTTATAGTGTTCCCATTGCTGGGACACAGGCCTCCTCTCTGTGAGAGAAAGTGGGCTGTAATCCACCACGCGGGTCAAGTGCTGGATGTTTGAATGTCTTCGAATTTTTGGTTTTAGCTCAACTTTTTTCTTCACCGTTTTAAGAGCAGTGAAAACCTCAAGTATTTACGGTTCTGTAAGTTACTTGGTTGGATAGATTCATCATCAGCCTACAGCAGTTCACTGCTGATCATAGGCCTCTCCAATCGCATAGAGGATGGAGAAAAGCTGGAATATATTAATCAAACAGTTTTCCTAGGAATCACGCTAGACGAGAAATTACAATGGGGACCTCATATAACATCTCTTGCGGGGCGGCTGAGCTCTGCCGCTTTTGCTGTTAGAAAGATAAGACAGTTAACAGATGTAGAAACCGCGCGTTTGGTCTATTTTAGCTACTTCCACAGTATTATGTCGTATGGCATTTTACTGTGGGGTCGGGCTGCTGACATTGAATCCATATTTATTTTACAAAAGAGAGCTGTCAGAGCCATTTATAATCTACATCGTCGCGAATCTCTCAGGGAACTATTTAAAGGGATTAATATTATGACAGTACCTTGCCAATTCATTTATGAAAATATTATGTATGTTAGAAAAAATCTACATATTTTTAACAAAATAAGTGATAGACATAATTTTAATACTAGAAATAAAGATAAAATAGATCAACCATTTTTCAGATTATCTAAAGTATCTTCATCTTTTATGGGGTACTGTGTTAAATGCTACAACAAAATACCTTGTGATATATTACAATTAAATGAAAGAAAATTTAAAACTCATATTAAAAGTACACTTTGTAAACAAGCCTATTACAAATTAGAGGAATATATCCAAGATAAGAATGCTTGGAAACATGCTGGTCCTGCTCCATAGGACAATCTAGAATCTAGACAAAATCAAACTGGTTGCTAATTTAAGTTGTATAAATTATTATTTTTACGAGTATTACATGACATTGATTTTGCATTCTGTGATTACTTCCTCACACACTGACTTATTAATTGTAAATTTTTTAAGAAAATCATCTACTTTTACAATGTTTGTAAATATGTGAAAACCGTACATCTATCACATCATTAATTAATTTATCTTTCGTGGCTTCATTTTTATTAATTCTTCTTTTTACCTATTGTGGTAACATATTTTTATTTTATATTTTTATTTTATTTTTTTAGATGCATCGTCTTCACATATAATTATGTAACGAATGTAACACATACAAATATTGTAACAATTTTTAAAAGAGTAACGGTGGAGTTTCTTGCCCATTCTTCTCCATACGAAAACTACCTTTTGGAAGGGGCGACTAGAATCAATTCAATTTTTTGTAAACTTTGACGTTCAAAAGTGCCTTACAAGGGCCTATTTGAAATAAATGATTTGACTTTGACTTTGACTTTGACTTTGACATACCATTCATCAAAATTCTCGGCAACTCTCATCCAGCTCCATGCTACTAGCGACCCTACAAAGATCGTCGCTCCACCTAGCCTGAGGCAGTCCTTCCTTACGTTTGCCGATTCGCGGTCCACACTCAAGAACACGTTTAGCCCAACGGTCATCGGTTCTACGGCTAAATAGCCGGCCCATTACCAGGAGATAGATTGGTTGGGGAGATCGAACAATCAGATTTATGACAGTGATGGAGTTCCATAGAGGCTTATGTTCTATTCTGATTTCAGTACAGACATGATGCATATTATTAAGTCTCCCACTTAAATTGTAAATACAAAAGTGGTAAGGTCCGATTATTTCGAATGTTATATCAATATAGATAGTTTTTATCAGTGTGGCCTCGGATAGGAATGTTTCACTTTACTTCCCGCGTTCTCACTTTAGAACCACATACATGGTTGAGAAACTTCTAAAATCATATTTTTTTTTTTCTGATTCTGTACAAATTTCGTTCATGCAAAGCAATTCAGGATCCACCATTAAGCAGTTGCCCCTCTTTGGTTCATTCAAATCCAGTAGGTCTGGGAAAGCGAAGTGGTATATTAGTATTTAGTGACGCTATCTTTATAAAAAAAAAGATAAACAAAAAAAAAATGTTACCGTAGGAATAAGCAAGAGCAAAAGAAATAATACACAACGTGTTTTTATAGAAAAACTGTCATTGTTTAAAAGCGTAAAAAAATCTTAATCATTCAGTTTTGAAGTCCTTTTCATATCTTATAGAAACAGTCTTAATAAAATACCAATGATAGGTATTTACGATTGGGACCTACCTAAATAAAACCATGGCAATTAATCAAAACGGCAAAATATTTGACAACTATTTGCGACGTTGCCCACTTTCAGAATGCACGAACATGCTTCTACACCACTTAATTGAAAAAAAAACGGCCCTTTCTAGTTTCTCCTTCTATTGCTAACTCCATGTGTATTATTTCTATGTTCTTTTATAAGAAAATAGACTTAAGTATATTACAATAATTGTACATTCAACAATAAATAGACAGACATCAGGCGGTTATATATTTTCTAAGGGTAGCGACGTGGATTGTACATATTGACGCGCGAAATACCTTCTAATTAGTATAGAAGTAATTAAGATCCTAAAAATAAATAAAAATTAAACTGCGGTAAGATTGAAAATAAGTTTTAAGTTTTTTAGACTTATTATTTCCTGTATTTATCGAATCTGGCAACATTGTCTGCACTACATATAAATGCTAAGGGTGACTCGTCTTGAAAAACAAAGAACGGTCACTTCTCTGCTAGTTTGTAAGTAATTATGAAATAAACATTCTCGTTTTATTTAACTGAGACAGTATGTTCCCATACTGTCTCAGTTAAATAAAACGAGAATGTTTATTTCATCCGTTCAGTCCTAAAACTAAAATCTATAAAAAATATTAATTATGTGGTAATTTCGTAAGTAAAATACCTTCTAGTTAGCATGGACATAATTCATAAACTAAAAAAAACAAAAATAAAAATTGGCGATAAGGGTGAAAATAAGTTTTGGGTTTTTAAAACTTATTATTTCCTGTTCCCATCGAATCTGATAACATTGTCGGTCGGTGGTATCTATGAATCTCTGCTAGTTTGTTTAACTGAGACAGTATGGCCCAGCCCTAAACCTAGAGTTATAAATAAGTACTTTCTTTAGAGTTATTTATTATTTGGTAATTTTGTTAGTAAACCATTTTCTATTTCAAGTGTGACAATACGAAAACAAATAATTATAAAACAGATATTTTTGTTTTCAATAACAACTCAGTTTCATGACAACTGTAAATTATAACATTAAGTACTTAATAATGAATATTGGTAGGTAACATACAGGCTCTTTCTAGAAAATAAATTCTTTATTCTTAAAAAAACAATAACCGTTAGTTTAATTATGGTAATAATTAGCACTTTAAAAAAAATACCGAAAACATCCCCACTTCCTAAAATCAAAAGTTATAGTCACTTTTTTTTATTTTTTATGTACTTATCAAACTTTCCTCATGCTTTCTCAGTGTAATAAAGCTGTATTATCATTATAATTAACTAGTTTCATTTTAAATGACCTAAATAAGTCAAAATGTAAATATAAAACAGTATAAAGTTCAAACTGTGTGGAATCAAATAGTTTTAATGTAGCAGCTAAGTAGAAACAGGTGATAAAGCCGAGTAATAGTTTTAAGAACTAGGAAATAAGCGACAAAGAAAATAAAAGGAATGGTTTAAATTAGATAAGAAAACAGGTAAAAAGCCGTGAGTACACGTTCTGTTAGTTTTAAGATTAATTATTTTTAGTTTTTAGTTAGTTTGTAATTAGATATACGCACAATATGTGGCCTCTGGTTACAAATTCGCCACCATTTCCTATGGGTGACTGTCGTAGCATTATTATTTGAAAATTAACGCCCATTTTGTTTGACACACCAATATGTTTCCTAAACAAAAGAGTATGCTCGGCTCAGCGTCGAGAGTTGAAAATCCAATGAGCGAATAATATTTATCTATTAAATCTATGGGAAATATTTAACTGATCCCCTGAAAACATATTGCGCTTCTGTGTGTGTACTTAGTTTTAGTTAGTAGCAGGTCGAAAGATTTCTGATTTTAACCACTGTTTTTGGAGATCTGGAGATTATACGATATTGGTGTTTCTAGCATTTCTTGGTAAAGAAAACATAGATTTGGCATCAGACAATTCTATCCAAAAACCAAAAAAAAAACTGAACACCGTTTTATTTGAATACATTTCTTACACCAAAACATACTGCAATCCGGTAAAAACTAAACAACCACGGATTACAAAACATAATCAAACAGCCTCATAAAATTATCGACGGTCTGCCTAAACGCTGCTTAAAATTAAGTAATGATTAGTGCCTGTTTAACCATAAATTGTTGACGTTTAAGCGTCTCCTAACTTTAATGAACGTTTATGAATAATAGGGTTGTTGTTTGCAAAATTGACTACCAACATAAATAGCCCGTGTTGAGTCCGTGACACACTGAAGTGCGATAGACGCGGCCGCAGTGTCTATGTCATTGCACCAAATTGCATTAAAAAAAAATGTTGTTCCACAATGTTCTGACGGACTTTAGTGGTGGCGCGGATTCTATATTCAAATCATAACTGTCATGCAGTGTATATTTCTTATTTCCATACAGTAATATTGCCAAGTGATCCTAAACAGGTAAATATTTGACAGCTATTTTGCGACGTTGTTGTTATTGGGAAATACAAACTCCTTGCCGGAGTTTGTATTTCCCGATAACGAGTAAATGGGCTATAGATATTGTAGGTACTTCTTGGCAAAATTGTAGTATTATCTTTAACCCCAGCATCGCTAACCGTCGATGAGCTAGTGGTTGAAAACAATGCTATCGATTATTAAAAAAAAAACTTAAGTCTTTCTAGTGAAAAAATGCTTAAAACCCAGGAAGTTTTGACTTGTTCATAGTTAAAATAGTCTTAAGTGCGATTCCTCTGCTGGTAAGTGTAGTATAATAGTTAGGACTTAAAATAACTAAGCATAAGTAATCATAAGTAGGTTAAAACGAGTGTAATGTAAGTAAGTAATCATAAGTAAGTAGGTATTATTACCTACTTATGTAAGTAAGAAAGAAAGATAGAAATAGAATAAGTAAGGTATACACACGATATAGATCAATTATTAGTCTGTAAGGTATTATCCATTCATATCAATGCCAGCACACTCTGCTACAAAAATATCAACACCATTTTAAATGGAAATCGCAAATTATGAGAATTCCACTAAAATACTCAATTTATAAGATACTGTAGCGACATCTATGTAGCTACGTGAAAACTACGTAGTCAGCTACCAACACTGACGTCACACAATCCTACATCGCGCAAACAGAGTTTGCCAAGAAATCGACTCAGGCAGTGTGCCAGCCAGAGTAATAGCACCCGTCTGGCTGGTGGATCCTCTCTTTCAACGGAGTAACAGGTTCACACGTCATTTCCAAACTGGTGACCTCCAACTTAGTAGTTAATTTTAACAAAAACACTTTCCTAAAATCATTTGTAAGTACTTATCTATAATAAATATTATATATTAAAGTAGCTTTTCGTGTCTGTCTGTGTGACCGCGTTGTTCTTCAAACTAAGCAACGGATTTTGATGCAGTTTTGCCATTATTTAGAGAATTTATTCCGAACGGTTATTATATGTATAATACATTAATATCCAATTTTAATATAATAAAGAAATCTCGATTTTTTATCAAGTCGTAAAAACCGTGCAAAGAAGCGGTCGCTAGTAACAAATAAAATGATGCGATTGCGATGCCACCGTTCGGTAATTTAATAAGCACCTACAAAAAATTATAAAGATTTTTTTTATTAAAATAATAAAAAAGTATTTTTATATATTTTGACAGTAGCAATTAACATTGTCGGATCATCACTTTTGCGATTTTTATTTTATTGCATTAAAGGTCTTAGAATAACTGATAAAAAATATAAGTTATTCTAAGACCTTTAATGCAATAAAATAGAAAATCGCAAAAATGTAGATCCGACAATGTTAATTGCTACGATCGATTTATACTTTTTTTTTTTTGCGATATCCAGAAAAGTAGTATTGTTATGTTCGTAGCCGAGGTAGTAAGGCAGTTAGGTAATACGTAGCTTATATTTAGAACTTAAGAGAATACAGTGAATATGTACAAGAATGATGCAAGAAAAGTAGAGTAAAATAAGAAATGTTCGGTCCTAAGTGTACATTGAAGTGGTACCCGCAACAAACATGATAAACTATATGCCATTCAAGTTATATGTTAGCTGTAAGCAAGGCCGAAGATGGCGAAGAAATAGTTAGGTACTAAATTATGTAGGTAAATACCTACTTATAATATGCGGTTTCTTCACAATAATGCACGAATAAAAATGTATTCCTACTTTTTCATTCAAAAGCACTTAGTTGTCTGCAGTTGAAAGATGGCATTCTTTAGATCAGTATTTTAGGAAACCCAGTGTAAAATATTCACAAGACAAGTCTCTGTGACTGTTGTCTCAAAATTAATTGAATTTTATAAATACCAACATTACAATTCAAATCAAAAGTAATTTATTAAAAAGAGGCACAATCAGCACTTTCAGATTGTCAAAATTTCATAAGACAGTCCCCCAAAACGGCCGCCTGCTCGCCCTTTACGACTTCCTAGTGCTTGAGCTAGGTATAAGTAGTGCAACAAACTCCCCAGCAGCATAGCTATCTGTTAAGTTAGAATAACTTGATTCTAAACAATAGTATGCAAAGTAATTATACAAAACATAGAAACACAAGAACATTAAATTGAAGTATTTGCCAAAATGTCAGCTAGCACACGCCAATATACTAATAAAAACATAAAAATTATACTCAAGGCGAAATAAAAACGTAAACAAAACTTAATACCTAAGTAAAAACTTCTAGGCATAAAGGGCGTGGGCCGCATTAAGTGCAATGCTGCATTATGTTAACTTAGTATTTCATGACATCATTATTATGACTGGGAAGCATTTGTTATTATTATGACTGGCAAAATTGGCTCTCCTGCTTCCTCTTTCCTACTATTTCGCTGTGCCCGACCGGGTCCACAATGGTCACATATACTTTTAAGTGACGACCTAAGTACACATTGTGGAATGCTAATAAACGATTGCGTATTGACTGACAAACATGTATGATTATTATAACTGAAAAACAATATATTTATGGTCCTTCGAGCCGGATACTAGCAAAATAATTAGTGTCGTCTTAGCAACTGTCGGCACGTACTATTATAATTCTGAACTAAGGCACAAAGAAAATAGAGAGAGAACGCATTTATTCGACACGGACATAACACAACAGCAATGCTCGAAAGAGAAAAAAAATCTAGTCTCCGTTGAGATCGTCCACCATGGCCGAAATACGATCTGAAGGATTATTATTGCAGATGTTCATAGGCTGCGGTGACGGTCGGACCGAAATTACGGGCTTACCGCTAGATTGCAACCTAATCTCATAAAAAATTGATCTTACCCTTTTCTGGGTTACATAAATATAGTAGGCACTAAGTCGATTGTAGCCGCATTAACGCATTTATAAGATAGTTATAAATTAATTAGGATTAACAAGTAGCACGCGTGACGATGTAAATCAATGCGGATATGGACGTGGAAAAAACCAAAGAAATAAAACAGTAGTGTGTAAATATTTACGCTTAAATAAAATAAGTAATAATAAGATATCATCATTAATCAATACGGTATCATAGGTAATCATAAGTCGGAATATGGTATGGTAATTATACATAAGTAATAATAAGGTGTCATAATTATACATAAGTAATTATAAGGTATCACAATAATTATTCATAAGAAGTGACTATTTTAGAATATAACAAAGACGAAAAGGTCTTGATAAATCTAGAGACATAAAGAAAAAAAATATCTTTGTAATGTGTAATTAGTGCTCATTTATAAAAAGTGTACGTATAAAAATACATCAAAGTAGCAAGCAAAATATGTCCAAACAGAAATAAAATAGAACAATAAACATCTTTTCTTTATAAAAAAAAAAATGTGGCTTTACTTATATACTTTTTTATTAATTCTTCTGACTACTGGCCTTATTTAATGTAGAATGTACTTCATACTTAATGTAGAGCTAATCAGAATTTTCTTTTACAAATTTCTACTTAAACCATCATTTTGTCTCGGTCATCTTCAAACATTTGAAAGAAACAGAACGATGTTTTAAGTTCGTTTAGCGCTAAACGTATTTAGTGATTTGCGGTGCAAGCAGGCCTTATAATACAACTTGTGAATTAGGAAATAATATAATAGTAACAAAATGAGTTGAAGTTAAGTTTATTAATTTTATTAAATAAAACAATATGTCAGCTTCTTCTTCTCGGTAAAGGGAAAAATAATGTCTCATGGGATATAATTATAATTATTATACAAATTATTTTATTATGTTTTAAATCTTGTACAATCGTTTAAGCTGCTAACGTCAGGCTGCCTCTGAAATTATTATTATTTCTTAAAAACATGTTTGTAAACTCTTTGCTGTAACATCCATAGGCTCTTTGCTTAGAATAAGAAGAAAAAAAACTCTTAACATCATATAAACAGGTGAATAGTTGACAACATCTTACTCATTAGAAAATAAAATTTAAATATTTAATTAACTATAAAGTTGATGTCTACACTATTTAATACGGATTATTTACTAATGAAAAATATAATGTACAACGTTTCTCTAGTCCTTATTATTATGTCGAATAATAAATATAATAATATTTTAGTAATACTCCCGATATTAGTCTAAAGAATATAGTCGCAGAATTTTGTGAAAATTTAATAGAATTTAGATTAAATTAACTCTTTTACCCAGTATCTTATACGAGAAGGAATTGCATTTTCAATACTTGCCCGATTCCTATAACTTACCACCAGTTTATAGTTAAAACTGGCGCTTGAAATAGGATGTTAATCAGAAGCCTTATGCGACCTTGAAAACCAGTATAAATTATTTAAACTGGGAGGCCAACTCATTCGTCAAAATATTCTGGCCACCACTTTTATTTGGCACCTTTGGCGAATTTTACAGTTGTTTGATATGCACTATTTAGTTAAAATGTGGCTAATTCGTTATAAAAGTCCCAGCAAAGATATGGCGCATTTATTTTTTCTTTTTTTTTAAATTATATTATAAGTATGGCAAAATATCTGATCATTTTGTATACTTCCGAATTGGCCATTCTATAATTACTATCGTCAAAATCTTTATAAAAAGACTAAAAGTCAGCAAGTGTCGGTACAGAAAAATGATTAGTTACTCTTAAAGGGCATTATTCTTGCATTAAGAATTGCATCTAAATATATGAAGCAGTCATAATAATTAGTGTAGTGAAATTATGTTTTTGAACTTTTATTTAAAACATTTTAAAGTCCTCTCAAAAATTGTATCATAATGGAGGCAATTTGCTAAAGAGCCAGTCATTAATGAAGTATGAAAAACCTAGTTGTAAGTTAAAGAATAGTAACGGGATTATAATAATTATTAAAAGGATATTAAGGGAATTAACAATAACATATTATTAGGTCCCCACCTATGAAATCAGCGTTTTGTATGGAGAATTTTAAAGAAGTTGCATTTTTCATACTAACATTTTCTTAATTTATATAACAACCATGAACACTTATGTTTTACAACTTTTATACACTAATGTTTAAAAACTATGTAAGATAACGTAATATGCCACTTAGATTAAGCGACAAAAATAAGTTTTGGCTAAGTTAAAACAAATAGTGGTAATTTCTGCTAACAAAATGAGGAGTCATTTTTAAGGTATTTTTTATGTTTAGAAAATTATAAGTAATAAGGTTTTTTTACTTTTGGTAGTTGTCTATGATGGTCATTATTCGATATAATACCAAGCAATTGATGAATATTTTAAATCATAGAAGTGACGACGTTCTCTATTTGTGAGAAAAAAACGCCAATTTCATAGGTGGGAACCCAATATTAAAATATGTGTAGGTATATGACGGGTGTAAGAATTCCCTTGAAGCTGAGAGTCAATAAATTGATCTTCGCGTATTTTTTTTGTTTTTCTTTTTCAATATCTCAAGCATGCCGCCGGTTTTCACGATATTTTCCTTCACCGTTTTTGAAGCAAGTGATAATTGTTCAATACGCACATGAATCCGAAAAGTCAGAGGTGCATGCCTTGGGTTCGAACTCGAGCCCTATGACTTAGCAGTCTGACGGTCACATCACTAGGCTATCACTGCTCTCATTACCTTTATTTCTTCTACTGGACCATAACTGGAAGCTTTTGGGTATTTTCAACTTTTTATGATGTTTTTTTTTGCGAAAACAAGTTTTAAATGTTAACTTAACTTTAAATACTCCCACGAACCGTTGCATGCACCCATAAACACAATGTTTTGCGTGCGTTACGTTGCGCACTACCGTAGTATTTAGTACATAAGTCGTTCCCAGCAATTATTTTTGCTATAAGTTACTTAGTGTGATGTACAGAATGCGTAAATGACGACTTCTTGAAGGGTCTTGTTACACTCTGTATAATTAAAAACCTAGGATTTAATTTTTATTTTTATGTTTATTTTTGTATATTATTCTGAGGTCCTCCTAAAAACTGTCTTGTAATTGGAGGACGTATGGCAAAGTCTACTGATTAATGAGTTATGAAAAACCTAGTTGTAAGTTAAAGCATATTTTTCATTTAAAATATATTTAAGGGAATTAACAAGAAGATTATACTAAAATGAATATGTATTTATTTTAAAATTAAGTGGTTTTGGAATTTTCGTTATTTTTATATTACTTTATTTAATACTCTACTCAAGAAGATGTCAAATATGTCATTAATTTTTTAATTTTAATAGAAGATGTCATTCGAAATCCAGCTGACAGTTGTGTCACTTCCTAAGTTAAAGCTCCATGAAAGGTGTTTTTACTTACTTTACTTTTACTTTCTGTTTCAGCTTAGCTTTCTTTCTAACACCCATAGTACTTTTTTTTTTGTGTCGACATTACTTCGTACGCTACTTGACTTTTTATTTGTAAATTATAAGTACAAAAAATATTTGAGGATAAAGTCAATTAATGGAAAATTGTAATGTAGTTTTGATATTTAAATAATTTAGGGAATTAAAATACTCATTAAAATATGAATACTTGATTTATGTTTGGCTTGCATCTCAGAATAGCTCTCAAGAACGATTGTTAGGGAATATATACATCACGCTTTTAAGGATGAACTGCAAACGACCCAAAACCTAACTAACATTTTCGCAAATTATTATTTTTATTTGCTCCTTTTTCGGTACCTAATTTGTTAAGACGAAGAGAAAAACCGCTGAGTAAAACTGACATTAAAAATATTTTTTCCGAATTAAACATAAATAAAAATAAAAACACTGCATATTGCAAAGCTTCTTCTTTGCATGTATGTGTTAAAATTTGTTGAAAACCCCGGTTTCAAATGGTGAATGTATTTTTTCATCTATGTTTAAGTTAGTTATAAGGTGGCCGCTTCTGCGGTCAGGTGCGACGTTTGGGACAGAAAAATACAATTTGAAGGATGAATAATAGTAGAGCGTCACCTCGACCAACCCCTTGAGGGATAACAGGCAGGTGACGGTAGTCATAGGTAGGTATAATTTGACAAAAGTTGTGGGAATAATTTGTCATAAGTTGTTGGTAAAAATTTTCATAAGTTGTAGGCATAATTTGTCACAAGTTGTAGGTGTTGTCATACGTATAATAAGATACAAGTATACTGTATAATTTTATACAGAATGTAGCTTAAATAACTGTATAGCCAGCGAACAGACAATATACTTTTAAATCTTTGTATTTTTTTAAATTTAAGAAACCAATGTAACTTTCCAACTTTTTTTTGCAATGTACCTATTTTAGGTATTATTTTTACTGTTTTTTTTTGTATTCTGATAATTTGATTTTGATTGGTAAGACGGATACTAAGTGCTTATTTTAGCACAAAGTTGACGTCGGTCAATCAATCAAATTACATAAAAACTGTTAGTAGAACTATTAGGCACACACATATGATAAAACATTATAAAAACAAAAAGTTCACAATTTCGGGAAGATTTAAAATATTGAAATGAATGATTCGTCTTAAGAACTTATCGATTTCATTAACTTTATACGGAATGTAAAGCGTTAAAAGTTGTTTTTGTTGTTTTTTTTTATTATTTAGCAAAAATCAAAACAGTGAAATGAAACTGTTTATTCTGCAAATAAGATATCGCAATCACTTTTACATGACAGATTGAATGAATGAATGAATGAAATCGACATTACCCATCAATTGTCCACTTTAAACGCCACATTCTGTAATATAATCTTGTCTATAATATATGTAACTATAAATCTAAATGGATGCGCCGCGGGAATCATAGAAATAAATGTTCGTAAATGAACTCTATCATAAATCATAGCAAGTAATAAGTGAATAAGTCAATAATTACTCATTTAGATATTGTTGTCTATGTTTAGATTAATGTCAATAGTTTGTATGTCTATTTATGGTATAATAAATGTGAAAATAAATTGTTGTTTAATTTTTGTAGATACCTTTTCATTATTCAAACTCAAAGCATTCATCTAAATTAAATCATTTACAGGCACTTTTGATTTGTCAAAGAGTCGGACAGTTAGTTCGAAAGTTGAAGCTAGTTGCCCATTCCAAAAAGTAGATATCTATGGAGAAGAACGGGCAAGAAACTCCAAGGATACTCTTTTAAATCCTATTATCCTAACCTATCGACAAGTTCTTTATACTATGTACTTATGTACATAGTATAAAGAACTTGTCGATAGGTTAGGATAATAGGATTAAAAAAAAAATTGGCCCTGTATAATTCTCTATAACTTAGGTTATAGAGAATTATACAGGGCCAAAATTAGCTAGCGAAACTTCGTAGACATGATGAATATTTGTAACCAAAATTTTCCTGTTAACTATTTTGCCTCAATTTTTATTCACAAAAATGCGTTTTTGTTAAGCTATTGCATAGCTTTTATCGGAGACTCTGAGCGCGGCGACCGAATGTAGAAATTCCGTAACGAAAAAAAAACCTGACGCGAAAGTTTGTGAGGATGGATGGATGGATGTTTGTTACTCTTTCACGCAAAAACTACCGAACGGATTTTAATGAAACTTTACAGTAATGTGGCTTATATATCAGAATAACACATAGTTTACAATTTATAAAGATTTTATGTGATTTAGCCATAATATAACGATAAGTATCCAGTAAGTCGGAAAAAATCCTGCCCTCTGAGATCTATCTTTGCGTGCGCTGCCTAAACCGCTGGAGTTACATGAAAAGAATGTATTGTGGGGTTGTTTGTCTTAAAGAGTTCTAAATAAAAGTCCGCGACAGCATATATCTACCTTTTATGTGGAAGCCATTATAGCCAAAATAGTGAGCTATAAATACATTTATATTGAATACTTTTTTTAAGTTGCATATTTTAGAGTATTTAGTTAATTCGTATCAAAATAAATACCTTCATCGATTTCGGTATTTAATGTAGATAAAATTTGTCTTTTACACTAAGTAATTTGGACTAATATTTTAAAAGTTAGAACGATAAGAATGACCTGCGATGAGTCGACGGCGGGCGCGCAGAACGAGGGTGGAGGGGCGGGATAGGCAATGACGCGCGATCGCCGAGTGCGCGACCCGAACGCGGGCAGACGCGTGAGGGCAGACGTCATTGACGGTTGTGTAAATTCTGCGATTTAGGGGGGGGGGTATAGGGGTATTTTTTAAAAAAAATATTTTAAATCAACAATATTATCTTCTTATTTTTGAATATATGCTATGCAATAGCTTTACCGCGGCAGTCCTCGAGTGCCACACGTATTTTTTTTTTACTTTGATGCGGTCCTGGAAAATGTTTAATTTTTTATATTATTTGAAGAGCTAGCGAGCGCTAGCGTTCAAAATCACGATTCAAGAAAAAAATCGCTATTAGGATTTAGTGCAGGGTTTAAACAGCAAGTTCCCCGGCCTACAAGTTTGTTTAAACGCAATGTTTTGCGTGCGTTACATTGCTCACTACCGTAAACAGTGATTTTTCGCAAAAGTCGTTTCAATTATTTCTGCACAAAGTTACTTAGTTTCAGTACAGAATGCGTAGATGACGGCTTCGTGAAGGGTCTGTTTACACCCTGTATTTTGAACGAGCCTACTTTATCTTATACAATCTAGAATCCTACGGTATTATGCCCAATTTAAAACAAATTATTATGAAATTGTTTTAAATTGGGCATAATACCGTAGGATTCTAGATTGTATAAGATAAAGTAGGCTAATTTCCAGATAATTGAAATTCTAATCCCAGCTGCCGACCAGAAATAAATATCTCTGCTTTTTCTCATTCAAAGTTTGTGAAAACTTTTCCTGTAACGTTCTGTAACTTACTTTCATAATGGTGCCACACATTTTGAAAGGAATAATATTATTTTTGTTTCTTTCTCTTTTCTGGTTTATAATCACATTTTTTTGATGTTTTATTTCAAGCACCACTAACAGCTTCTGTACCTATAATTATAATATATCTAAAGTACTATAGGTATAACCTCGGACTTACACAGTCGCCAATTACAGGATACCAGCAATCTCAAAAATTGGTGTTAACACATAATAATACTAAAACTAAAGGCTCTATGAATGAAAACATTATGACTAAATACTTGTGGCTTTCATTTGACTGTTACTGTTCTGGCGAGTGGCACGTCGTATGTGAACGGGCTTAAATTGTAATTCTGATGTAGGGGGGTCAAAACTACATTTTAAGCCCGTTTTCACGAACACCTAGTGTTATCGTCTCGACTAGTGTTCGTGAAAAACGGACACTACGCGATACGATAAATGAATGGCTAAATAAAACTGCGCTGTTGGAATTTCAATGCCCGGCTCAGCGCCAAAAGGTGAAAATTAAACAGCGAGCTCTTATTTAGTTATTCATTTAGGTATCGCCTAATGAATTGCCGCCATGGGATCAGGAAGCGAAAGTCCTCGCGCACATTTGGGGGTGGCTCGAGGAGGCGAAATTCCTGGGCGTGACTCCGCTGCGGCGAGAAATCGCGGCACAGCGGATAGAGCTCCGGCGGGATCTCATGGTGTCATGGAGAGTGCGATTGTTGCAACCCAGTGCTGGGCACGCCACAGTTGCGGCGATAAGTCCCCTCTTTGAGGAGTCATTAGAGAGGCGCCACGGCGTCCTCACCTTCCACCTGACGCAGGTCCTCACCGGACACGGTTGTTTCGGGAGGTTCCTGTTCCGAATAAGGCGGGAGGAAATGCCCGGGTGTCACCACTGTGTGGATCGCCCGGAGGACACGGTGGAGGTCTTCCCGGCTTGGGCGAGGCACCGCCGTGTCCTTGTTTAGGCGATCGGCGGCAGTGATCTCTCGCGTCCGGCCCTGGTCCAGGCCATGGTACGGAGCGAGAGGGAGTGGGAAGCCGTCACCTCCTTCTGCGAAGCAGTAATGCTCGCGAAGGAGGAGGCGGAACGCGTGAGGGAGAGGTAAATTCACGCCCCTATCCACCGCAGGAGACGCCCTGGGCGTCGGGAATCGCAGGCCGATTCCCGGCCACAGTAGACGTGCGCGCGCGAAAAAGAAAAATAAAATGCAACAGAAGATATCAGAATAAAAATACTTACTATACTAGATACGCATGTGTCTACTCGGGTAGGATTGGAAGTGAACTGATGGCGATTTACGTATGTACCTACGCTTTTTTCTAAGCCGCAGTGGGCTACAGCAATCAGTATGAGCTGCCATGTTAATAAAAATAAAAAATATATATATATGTTTTGAACGTACAACGTCAAACAGACGAGTAATCACCATACTACGTTTGTATGGAAGATTGACCGACTAGCGTACCCTTTAGGCACAGAATAAATAATGGTACTAACGATTAAGGTGTCAAAACACTTTTGTGCGCGGTGCCGTTATTGTGTGACCGTTCACCGCTGTTTTAGGAAACCAATGCTGCCGATCATAGGGACGACAATTCTCCACTGTCAAAAAATTCTCGAATTTAACCAAGCATAGTACAAAAATCACTTCATATTATAAAACAAAGTCCCCCCTCCCGCCGCGTCTGTCTGTCTGAACGCGATAAACTCAAAAACCACCGAACCGATTTTCATACGGTTTTCACCAATGGACAGAGTGATTCATGTAGAAGGTTCAGGTGTATAATTAAGGTTTTTGTAAATTAGTTGAAATATGATGATGTAAAAAAAGTAGAATGAACATCAGTAAGATTTTAATCTAACCCACATGCTATAAGTAGATACATGGCTCGACCAAGCATATGTCTGGACTTTAAAAGAGACTGCGACCTCTGAGTTTGTTTCGGCCTTTCTTCTCAGAGTAGTCAGATAGGAAACACCGACCTTATCTAGCTTATTTTTAATAATTTTTTTATATGTCGTGTATAAGTGATTCCGATATCCTATTTACAGAATAAACAATTCCATTTAATTTCATTTTATTGCTCGACGCAAAAGGCTGATACGACACTACGAGAGAAAAAAAAATGGCTTTTAATCATGCTCGGGTTGCTAGTAAAAAAACAAAAGACATGATATCAGATAAATATTTATTGTCAAATAAATTACACTTAAATTCCATAATAGTACATAATTTCTATCTTAATTTTATCCGAATTGTAAAACACAGGTTATAGTTTATCACTATCTTTAAACATATGGAGATCTAACTTTTATGTATAGGTAACACAATTTTTATTTGTTTCAAAACTATCCTTATAATTATTATGCTTAAAATAAGCTTTTTTTCTTACTTTATAGAACACATCAATGGATTTTTTTATTGTATACCTACTTATAATTAAAATATTTTAGTTTTTTTAGCACAAGTTTTACTCATTGATTTACTTAACATTTAACATTGCACTTTTTTTTAACAAATCAGATCTTTCAATAGAGGAACCTTTACAGTGTTTATTTAGTTCATAAGTTGTAATGGTTTTAATTTAACTAGTTTATATTTTTTTATTTGTGACAAAAACAAATCGTATCAAATTTTATTGTTTTCAAGATCATGTTTTGAGACTACTGAGTCAGGGCTAATAGGTAACTTACTCGAAGTTACCTATTAGCCCTGACTCAGTAGTTTTTATCTATTAAGACTATCGCTATCGCTTGTACCACAAATTATTAGTGAATACGTTTAGCGATCTGTTTCTGACGATCGTTTAAAGATGATAAAGACAGACTGATATTTTAATAATATGTTTAGCACTAAGTCGAACGAAGTGCTAAATCTTTACTTTTAAAATCCTATACTGCCCTGCTAAGTCGAAAGGCGGTATCTCAATCGGAGTAAGTTTTGAGAAAATTGACTTTTTGTAAATTGTAATTTAAGGAAACATAAGGATATAAAGAACTTTTGAGTGGTTTTTTTAAGTTAGATAGCGGTATGTGGCTTATACCATTAGATGCGAAATTATTATAGCTATTGAATGGTATAAAAAAAAACTAAAAGGGCGTATCTCAGAGATACCGCCTTTCGGCTTAGCAGGGCAGTATACAGGTTGTGAAAAACATGATCCATTAATTTTTTACAATTGAAATAATAATAAATTTGTTGCAAATAGAATTTGTAATTATACATTAATATAAATTCCTTTTTTACTTGAAAAAATAATCAGTTTTTTTTAATGTCATAGTGTGTATGTTCAATATTATTATGTAATTTATAATAATATTCATTATTGTACAAGTGTACACCGGCCTTCTTGCTGGCCGTAGATGTTAATATTTTATTATATTGAAAAACTATGGTCAAGCATTTATTCTTGCATTTTATGTAGTACTATGTAATGAATTCATAAATATGTAAGTAGGCATTAAATAGAGATAAATTAAACCTGTCGGGCCATCGACACGAAGAGGAAGAATAATAGAGATTTAATATACTTAAATAAATAATTTTAAGATAAATTGAGCTTTAACAAAAAACGGGCCTGATTGTTAAAAGTTACTCTACAAAAAAAATACTATTCTAACGTATCATGTAATATGCAATTGTTGTCATGGTTGTGTTTTTTTATTTGAATTATAAATGTATTTGTGGAATTTGATATTTTATTTTCCTAAAGTTTTTGCGATTTAATCAATATCACTGGGAAAATTCGATCCACATCTGGCTTATAAATATAACCATAATTTTTTTGGTAACATATTAAACAAAATGATTTTTAACCTTAAAATACTTAATAGTGAGTCGAAACCCACACAAAATCTTAGAAATTATTTTAAACACAGAATTTTTGCGAGGTTAAATAATAACAATAAAAACACACTTAATACATATAACTAGTTTAGTGTGCATCATTTAACGTAATACCTAGCATAATCAAATTTTTAGTTTTTCTATCACTGATTTTTCCTCACTTACTTAACATTTAACAATAAAGTAGTTATAACAAATATTTTATATTAGGCTTAAAAATATTGTTCTTTAGACAAAAATTGGCAAGATGCAAAAAACTACTCATTCACTGTTCAAACATAAAGTCAAAAATAGGCTGAAATTAACAAGCATTACGATAATAACTATTTATAGTTTCCTAAAATGAGCCTTATGTTATTGGGACAAAGTCTAAATTACTATTTTAAATGTCTATTGGGCTCACTAAATAACTTTTAACAAAAAACATTCACAACATTTAACACAACTTGAAAAATACACATTATTTTGAGCTCCCTTCCAGTTGCTTAACGCCAATTAAAAATATTTTTTTAATAGGCTTTTGAGGAAAATGTTACAAGCTCAACTTTCCATTTTCATAATAACTTCTTAATTAAACGATCCACAAAAATCACAACTCAACAAAATCTAAAATACTAAAGGCTCGTTCAGACAGCGCGACGCGACGGCGCGACGCGACTCGTACAATACAGTTTCTAAGAAAACTTCACGGTATAACAATAACCGTTGTCGCGTCGCGCTAGTCTGCACAAAGCTGTAAGCTCCTAATCTCACAATTACCTTGTAATATATCACAGTTAGTCCAGTGGCTTCCAACATACGATAGCTCTCATATCATCGGGCGCTTTCCCGAAGATCCTGTCACCATTGGGGTCGACGTACTGGTTTAATTGGTAGTCCAGGAGGGTCTGGTAGCCTAGGACATCTGTACCTAGTTGCTGAAAAACAAAATACTTAATGTTGTAAGTCTTTTGAAAAAAAAAATTAAATGAAAAAAATTAAATTAAATTAAAAATGAAGAAATTAAATTAAAAATGGAAAAAAAATTAAAATGAAGAAATTAAATTAAAAATGGAAAAAAATTTAAAATTAAATTAAATGAAAGAGCAGAGCGTGGGCAGAGTATCCATGAGAATTTTAAGCCTCAAGCCAAAACTAGCCTTGTAACAGATTAGACCTCGAGTTTTTGATACACCTGCACGCGTAGCCATAGATATAGAAACGGGTTTTTTCGATGGAAGAATAGACAAAACCCGTTTGTTTATTCTTCCATCGACAAAACTCGTTTTTCGTTGTAGTCATGCTACGCGTGCTGATGGGAAAAAGATACAGTCTACCACCTCGACTACCTCGTTGATCTAGTAGTCTCAAGCGCTACTGCTGAGCATGAGGTCCTGGGTTCGATTCCCGGGTTCGGCAAAGTGTTATTGGGTTTTTTATCTGGAATTTTTTCGTCTTTCGGCTGAAATTATGATGATGACTGTACTAATCTCTTCCTCAAACATCTATTCTTTTACTAAACCCTTCGGACATTTCATGGAAGAATGAATAATTCCTCCTCAGTGATAATAATCATCCAGCCTCTATTTACCTGCGTCAACGGGCTGGTGTTGGTAGTGAACACTCCACGGAAGCCTCCTTCTTTGGCAAGGTTCATGGTAGCGTTCTCCAGCGCCCTGATGGCGGCCACGTTCTCCCGAGGAGTGAGGCTCTCTGCTGTCGCCATCATGAAGGAATGCAGGATTGTGCCTGGAAATGGAAGGTAATGATGAGGATACTATATTATAATGGATTTTATCTACTCTCATATTGTAATATTCGAAATAAAAACTTCAAAACGAGTTTATATTGTCATAATTTATAAACACAATACCGAAATTTAAAAATATAATCATATTAAAACACTTTTTCTGTAACAAAATAATGCTTTTCTATTACGATACAGGGCGAATCCAAGAAGTTAATATCAGCAAGGAGTTTCTATCAACTTGAACGTTAGCGGGGCCAGCAGCCCCGCTGTAGCGCATGCGCTGGTGCAGGCGCCATTCATACGTCAAGTTGTTTTGAATTTCGTGGGAATTTTGTATTCTTGATGTTTAACTTTGATCTTTTACAATCCCAATATATGAGAGTAGATAAAGTAGTGTATGAAACCGCACATAACTAGATATTAAAACACTCGTGTGATACTATTAATTATGCAAGTTTCATAAACTAGTATTTAGTGAGTGACAGACAGTACCTAATTTATTTTTTATTTTTATTAAGGTCCTCTTATCTATTTGATATTTTCTCAATAGGTCCCTGACAGACCTCAAACATGACTATGCATAATCTGCGTTCACAATTAATTTGCCAAACATGTAAACAAACACGAGCTTTAGGAAAAACAACTGTAATGCCTACACATAAGACTCAGTTTGCGCTACAACTTAATATTATGACTTTTTCAACAATACTAGTCAGTCTAAAATCAACTTTATTTACACTGGCATACAGTTGATGTTTTTTTAAGTGGAAATGATTTCAATTGGAAACAAGGATTTAAATAGACCTTTGTTTTTGGTTGTTGCATACTTTATGGAATATCTTATCTCGAAGAGTCTCTTCAACATACACAGAGACTCTTTCAATCTTATGAGGCAGTTAAGACTTGTAACATTTAATTAACGGACAGTAAATGGTCAAGTTTTTTTTCAAAGAACAGTCTTTAAGTTCTGTAAAAATATCAACGTGAAACTTAGGTGAAGTGAGCTGTCACTGTCAAAAATCTACCGGCAGGATGCTAGAGATTAACACTATTGACAGCTGGCCGAATCGATCGGCTGGGGGCTTAAAACGGCCGCTTTAGCAGAACCATATTATGATAATATTATAAATCACACAAACTGTCACAAACTGACAATATTCATAATATTATCCGCGTTTAATTCATATTACGCAATTCATCTGTTTGACAGTTCTATATTATAATGAAATAACATTTAAACTGAAGAATGAAATAATAAATATCTTATTTAATTAATAAAAACTGTAAAGAAAAATCATCCGGTAAAATTAAGGTCTTCATTTTTTTCATGCGGCCATATTTACACTAAATATGTTTCTGATATGAATTGAATTGAATATGATTCAGCTAAAATATGTGTCACCATAGAGGAATTGCTGGGAATTCAGAAAATTAATTGCTTTTAGAGGAATTGCTTAACGTGGCTGTTTTAGGCCCCCTGATTTATTTCCTCCTCCCTGCAGCTAGACTAGCTATAATGGATTATATGATGACTTTTTTTTTTTTTTTTGAGGATGGGAAATTATCAAATAACTTCTCCCGCTCTGGGTGGAGCGGGAGGGCGTGTCAGACTTTTACTGACTAAAACCCACCCGTGTTCCTTCCGTTGCCTGTGTGCCGAGGTCGCGATATCCCTTTCAGACAAACCCGCAACCCCGGCAGGCATTGGCCCTTCCGGACCCCGTCAGTTGGTGCTGACATCTCTTTGAGGCGCGCGTGGAACACAACGCGCCGTTGACCCGGGCCTGGTCCCTATCGGATGGCGAGCTACCCATTGCTCAACGTCCGCAAGCCCGCGCCTACGGTGGCCGGAAGTCGGCTCGCGACTCCCGACGCCCGGGGCGTCTCCTGCGGCGACTAGGGGCGCGAGGGGGCGCATTTTGCCTCTCCCTCGCGCGCTCCGCCTCCTCCTTCGCGAGCATTACTGCTTCGCAGAAGGAGGTGACGGCCTCCCATGCACTCTCGCTCCGGACCATGGCCTGAACCAGGGCCGGACGCGAGAGATCGCCGCCGCCGATCGCCTCCGTGAGGACACGGCGGTGCTCCGCCCAAGCTGGGCAGACCTCCACCGTATGCTCCACCGTGTCCGACTATATGATGACTACGTTGTCAATTTGTCCCCTTTAAATAATTTCACAGATATGTCAACTTACCCTTCCCTGGCGGTAACATACTGTCCCTGACAGAGCTCTCGACGAACTCCAAGAACAGCATGATCTTGAGGAGGCCGCCTATCTCTGTCACGTCTGGCTCGTCGCGAGCGTCGAAGTTCAGTGCTACAGCTACCGGGGCTCCTGATGCTGTGGGTCACATAATGAAGATGTAATATGTTCCGGAAAGGGCAGGTCTAAAAGTTATTTCCTTGGGATACGTCGTATAAATATCGCAGCCATCTGGTTAAATTAGCCAGCTAATTTGACGCCTAGGCCGTTCATTAAACGCCGGCATTAAATTTAATAGCTGAAGGACAACTAGCCAAGTCATTGAGCGCAACGTTTAACCAGATGGCTGAATGTCGTGTAGTCATTTAATTAAACTGGGCGAAATAGGTTAGGTTAGAACGGTGACTAACCGCTATTTCCAAATTTTTTCACCACTTGAATGACTTGGCTGAGTCTTGGTCAGTTATCTTCAAAGGGCTGACTTTCAATACTCCAAGTCGTTAAACGTTGAATGATTCTAGTTCAATTAACTAGGCATCCAACTTTACTGGATGCCGGCGTTTAATGAACGGCCTAGGCGTCCAATTAGCTGGCTAATTTAAACAGATGGCTGCGACATAAATACTATCCTGCATTTTTCCACAAGCAACCAGCATTGTGGCCTTATTTTGGGTGTTGGTGGAATTTTAGAATAGAACAAGCATTTGAGATTTTTCTACGTGGATCATTGGAAGTATAGCGACCAACCCCTTGGGTTTTACAGATGTCTATATACGTAGGTATAGATCTATTTTCTATGCCTCCTGCGATCATCGTAGTGCAGCCCATAATCCATAGGTTGAGTGAAGAGCCCAACAGTGATATACTTACAGTTCTTGAGTACAACGCTTAGTTTAGCGTTGAGGAGCGCCTGCCAGGTGTCACTGATGAGGACTGCGTAGTCATTCGTGTCGATTTCGTGTTTTAGGAACTGCTCCAACTCTGCCTTTTTGTAGAACGATGATACTATCATTCTGGAAAAAAAGTAAGTTAGTCAGAAAGTTGAAGCTAGTTGCCATTCTAAAACATCTCTTTATGGTGAAGAACGCGCAAGAAACTTCAAGGACACTCCTTTAAATATAGATATTAGAGAATCGTGGGTAAGTTATGTTTGAGTTTCATGTAATAGGGGGCGAGCCTATTGCCATCAACCGGGCACAAATTCAGACTCCGGGCTGCTACTGAGGAATTCCAGATGGAAAAACAAAATAACATGTTGCTCAACCCGGGAATCGAACCCACTAAACCAACGAGGCTGTTAGAAACAATTTGTGAGTGAAAAAAGTTCTGAAACTAATATCAGCAAAGCGTAAATATTTCAATATTTATTTACAAGTCATAAAATAAAAAAACAATAAAAAAATATTTAGTTTACTCATCATTGTGAACAACTTTCACTATGGGGCCAACCCTGTAATCGCGAAAAAAAATCTGCTGTTCCATACATTTATGTTCGTATAGCTCGTTATAATGTAGGGAACAGCTGATTTTTTTCTCCAAATAGTTTAATCAATTTTGATAACAATTCCATCCCATAGTGAAAGTTGTTCATAATGATGAGTACAATGACCCCCTAAGAGGATGCAAACGAATTAAATTTCACATTGTATATGTTGATCGAAGTATTCTTTTAAATTCCTACCCTACCTTTGCCTGTATGACTCACAGTTTGAATTTGCTATGTTTAATCAGTAATAATTATACTCACTCAATAACTGGATGCTTATGTTCATCAGCTAAGGGCTCAGCAGTGAACAGTTCACTATCATCACTATCGTGGTTGGGACTGGTGCTCATGTGGGATAGAACCTCGCCTAGGTTAGCTGCGCCGAGGAAGTCACTGATATCTGGAAGATGATTGAGGAATTAGAGTTAGGTTAGTTCTTATATGCTCAGGTGTTTGAGGTTGTGTTAAAATTAATCTTTAATTACTTACGAATGATGCATAGTTTGTAATGAACAATATGAACATTGCACAATACAATTTTTTCTGTAATTGCTAAAATGAATTTTGAAATGAATAAAATTAAAGTTATGGTTAGGTATCTATTTTAACTTAAACAAAAAGAAATGGTTTTGTTTATTTCTAAGTTTTTTTCATTTTCATCGATTACGAAAATTCAATCGGATGTAGCACGAAGTCGTAGATTTAATTTTGGAATATTTTTTGAGGTCATGCTATTGTCATCATATAATTCTTCGGCTCCTTCAGGTTCGTGTTTTTTTATTTCCTTTCATAGAAAATTAAACTCACCAATAAAATATCCCTTATCCCTCAATCTAGTAATAGTGTAGATAGAGTTGAGCGAGTTTCCTCCCAACTCGTAGAAGCCTGCCCTCACAGAGATGGCGCCTCTGGCGGCGCGGCCGAGCACGTCGCCGACCGTCTCGAACAGAACTGTAGCAGCTTGCATGTCCGACGGCGGGACGGACGAGTAGTCGATGTCTATCGGGATTTCTGAGTCATCTGGAATATAAAAGAATTTTGTTAAGTGTTATTTTTCTTTTTCGTATCTGCATGAACTGTGTAAACGTATATGAATAGATATACCAATTTTTTCAATTTATATTCGTGAACAACTGTACTGTGCAGTTGCTCATCATTTTGATACTTATGTTTTCAGATAGCTTATTTCGATACCACCACTTTTCGACGGGCCCGTACCTTCGTTGACGGAGTTAGAGAATAGACGCCTGGTGTCAGTTTTTATGCAGCCCATGGGCCTCTGACTTTGCTTCACATGCCTTCGAGATATATCTCTCAAGCATGCCGGTTTCCTCACGATGTTTTTCTTAATCGACGTTTCTCTAGATCGATGATGCTCGATGTTCTTCTATTTTTTTTATTGTTCTCGAAGTTTTTATTTTCAGGTGTTGTACGTATTTATATCATTCTTTTAAGTACTTAACATCTTAATGCTTACCGTTATTGTTAGTATTTTCATACATCTTCAGTAAGGCTTGTCGGTCCACTTTGCCGTTGACTAGCAGTGGTATGCTCTCCACCGCAATGACCTGAAAACATTGAGATACATGTAAAATCTCATTTTTTTGTTGTTTCCCACCGATATCCAAATCTACGCTTCTTTTCATAATGAATCCATATCACCTTACCTGTGGAATCATGTAATGTGTAAGTGAATTCTTCAAGGCAGCCTCGATGTGTTGTGCAGCTATCCTGGCTTCAGGATTGATGGTGACAAACGACAGGATCTCTGGGTTGCCGCAGGCCAGACCGTAGCATAGCACCACACCTGAAAGTATCAAACACTAAATGAAGACTCTTCCATGGGTGCAGGTAACCTCTTTAGTAAGCTTTGAATTGTCTTTATGGACAGGCAGGAACTGGGTCCTGTATTTATTCAGGGTGTATCAGAAAGGTGTGGTCTTTGAGGGTGTGCTACAGACCATCAAACTAAACAACTTTCTCCATAGGACCAACATTGATATCGAGAAAAAATTGTCAACGGTCCCGTACAAAACTTCAATACCTACTCGACCCAAATGTATGGGACGAATGATGTTTTTTTGACCACAACTTTCTGATTTAGTTTAAAAAAATTCAAGCATCAAAGGTGGTCTGATCAATTTCATTGTAATAACGTTTTCCAAATATTTACATTTATCAACGCCATCAACTCCAGCTACAGCGCGGTCGACCTCCTGCAGGTCCACACGATGTCCTCGTATCTTGATCTGAGAGTCTGTTCGTCCTGCATACAGAATTACTCCCTTTTGGAGCACTCCGAAGTCGCCAGTGCGGTACAGACGACCGAAATCTGGGAAAGTCGTAATAGTAAAATGATGTCGCCTGGATAAAAGAAGCACTCTCCTAGAAGACTAGGTGTCGGTATAGGTATGAAAATTATAAAATATAAAAAGCCCCCTTACATATAAATACAAAAAGCCCCCTTACACGTATGGCAAGGCAATATAATGAAAGGTCGAACTTGACGGACTACTCTATTGATATTTTCCCCATGACTCTCGCTTCATACAGACGCTCGGGATATTAATTAAACAGTGCGATGAGTGCCCAAGTTGCTCTCCAATCTAGCTCAAGTTGGTTTGTTTTGTAGTGTTGTAGATTTATGTCTACACACTTTATATTGTTCACTGTTGTCACTGTCATGCATACCTGTCATTTGCATGGTTACTGAAATGTTATCCTTTATTATCATTTATAACTTCCAGTTACAGCTATATATATTTACATGTAAGCGGGCACGCCCTTTATGCCTGTAGGCTTTTATTTAGATGTTAAGTTCTGTTTACGTTTACGTTTAGCTTTTATTTCTGCCTGAGTATAGTTCTCAATGTTTTTGGTTTGTATATTGGCGTGTGCTACCTGACATATGGCTAATAATTTAAATTATGTTTTGTGTTGCGTAATGCAAATTATTTTGCATACTATTATATAGTTTTTTTTTTCTAACTGAATAGACAGCACTGCTGCTGGGGAGTTTGTTGCGTCACTTCTTCTTCCCAGCTAAACACTAGGAAGTGGTGAAGGGTGGGCGTCTTGGGGGACTGTCTTATGTAATTTTGCCGTTCGAAAAGTGCTGATTCTCAGCCTAGTTTAAATAAATAACTTTTGAATTTTGAATTGTAAGTGACTGTGCTCTTGGTGTGCTTATGATAAATACATAAACGAATTCAGCATAAACACATGAATAGGTATCATAATAAAGTATGCATAAATTAAGTTCGAAATAGATACCTGGATGTGCAGCATGAGGGTTGTCAACGAACTTATCTGCCCCTTGTCCACCCACGTACCCAGCCGCCAAGTTACACCCAGCTACCCACACTTCACCGGGCTCTGACTCCCGAGCCGGGTTCATCTCCTCATCCAACAGGTATACAGCACAGTTGTCTAGGGGAGCACCTGTGGACAAAAAAAATGGTATGATTAGGTCGTCTATGTGTTTAGATTTTATTTAAAAAGGGCTCATTGTTTCGTCGTCAGTCGGTTTGACATTAAATAATATTCTATATTTTTTATTAAATTAGATTTGTTACAGCTGTGTGGCAATCATGTCATTTGGTTTAAATAGGTCTTTATTTTTATTATTTTATTTATCTTTTATATAGATTTTTTCCTTTAAATTTTGTGAATGAGAAAACGTTGTAGGCTTAACAGACTTTAGATCTGTGGACTATTTTCTATTACCTGGTACTTGTTGATAGGCCTACACTGTCATCTCATACCTATTAACACTGTAATTTAACCGTGGAGTTTCTTGCCGGCTCTTCTCCATAGGAAACGACCAATCAGAACCGTGCACCTAGCTTCTGTCGTTTCATAAGTGGCCTTATAGGTTTATGTGAAATAAAGTATTATGAATTTTGTTTCTTTTACTGGAAGTCGACTCTAACACAGTTGGGAAAAGGTTAGGCAAATGATGATGATGGCTCAGAGCCAATGACGCTTATGTTTATATACTTGACTATTACTTAAATTATCTAGCCAAACTCCTCAGACGTGATAAGTATAGTTACTTTATAGGAACCTGTAATTGTTACTATTGCATCAGATTTGAGTTATAACAAAAGCAGTTATAGTGACATAGTATGGGATTACCGATGCTCACTTTTGCTGTTTTATAGTTACGGGAAATATCAAAAATCCAACTTGTAAAACGACTCAAATATTTTATAAGAAGACTATACTGTATTAAGATATAATTTGTGTACTTACCAATAGGAATTGTAGGATGGATATCAAGTTGCCTGGTATTCTCCAAGACATAATAGGTCACATCTCCCATCACTTCAGTACTGCCATAGAAGTTGGCAAGTTTATAACCATTGTGATCTCCGAAATTCTTGAAGAACTGTGCTGCTAAATCCTTGCTAAGGGTCTCTCCGGAACAGACCCAGAGTTTGAGGTTCTGAAGGGGTCTTTCAGAAGGCTTGAGGGAAAGGTACATGAGGATGGAACGGAGAAGAGTCGGTACTAGAACTAGACGTTGGATCTGAAATAGAAACAGTGGATTTTTGTCAAACATAAAGTAAAGAATTAACATGATTCTAATTTATTACCAATTTTTAAATGTGTTTGTGCATGATCGTTTGGACATCGCATCGTAGAATCAAAAGTGTAATAATGAAATCGTTAATAGGCATGATGCCTGGGTAAAAAAAAATTACTTAGATAAAACATTTTAAGTTGGGGAGTGGGGGTCGCTACGTCACTAGTATGTATAAAATATACATACTTGTGACGTCATGGCACTTTTCACCTCAATGTATTGCCGTTATCTTTAGATTACGTAAAAAATACATGTCCAATATTTTTTTATAATCTCAAAGACGGACTAAAAAAATAAATTTGTCATTATCCCTATTCAATATATCTCACCTGATTATCAGCCAACACATTGACAAGCTTTTGGGGATCCCTGGTAGTTTCCCTGGACAGTATAAACAGAGTCCTGCCATGCAGCAGTGGACCCCAAATCTCGGTCACTGAGTCTACGAAGGTCAGAGCTGTCTTCCAAACGCAGTTGACTTCGGTATCACTGTACGGGAAAGTGTGGAATTGCCACCAGAGGCGGTTGCAGACTGCTGCGTAGGACAGGCGAACTCCTGGTGATTGAAAAAAGAAAGATTATATCAGATTTTTACTAATTCAAATTTAATTTTTTTGTTGAAACGGAACCAGGTATGCAGGGTGTTTTTAATATTTTTTTCATCAAACACTTTAATAAACATTCATTCATAAATTCTTCGTGTGAACATTAACATTACTCCTGCAACGAATCTCTATCTTCACTAAAATTATAACATCATCCAAATAGAAAAATACCTTTAGGAATACCAGTGCTTCCTGAAGTATACAGCACAATAGCGATGCTCTCGGTCCTAGCTGCAGCCAGTACTTCCATGTCCTGGACGACATCAGCTGACAGTCCACTAGCTTCGTGTGCTAACTCTTCATAGGATACGGCTGGTACACCGCTCCCGGAGAACATAGCGGGATTTGCTGAAAACCAGATGATAGATCCAAGATTAGATACTGTTTTACTTATTTTTACACAAATGAATGAATGAATTCTTTATTTGCCAGAATATAGGTACATTGTATATGGTAAATTTTTATATGGTTTCACTATATTCGACTTTCTAGTCGTGCAAATTTTTTAAATAAGTAGTCATAGTCAAAGCTTTAAAAAAAAAAAATATTATATCAAATTTTTGTCTTCCTACATTAATAACACAAAAAATAATATTAACATTAACAATAATATAAAATAAAAAATAATAAAATAATCACTATGTCAATTACAGTAAAAGAATTATTATAATGAATTAAACAAGAAAATCTGTCATGTTTTTTACTATAAAGTGGTTTATTAGTAAAACACTTCGTTTAGCAGTAGATACCGTTGTTGCCGATGGAATTGTTATCAAAATTGGTTAAGGTATTTGAAAAAAAAAACAGCTGTTCCCTACATTATAACGAGCTATGCGAACATAAATGAATGGAACAGCTGATGTTTTATTTCGCGGTTTCTGGGTTAGCCCCATAGTGAAAGTTCTTAATAATGATGAGTAAAAAGACCCCTTAAGAGGATGCAAACGAATTAAATTTCACATTGTATAAAAAAATATCTTGATGAGTCTAAAAGTAATGAAGAAGTAACCTACCGGTTTCATCATAAATAATAAGAGATGGTTCAGCATCCTGGAGAATATGCGAGATTCTGGCTTGAGGGAAGCTTGGCTCCATAGGCACGTAGGCAGCCCCTGCCTTCCATGTTGCCAGCAAAGTGGTGATAGTGCTGGAAAATAAGATTGAAAAGTTTTAGAAATTGAAACACGATAAAGTAATCTTCAATTAGGAACCAATTTTCCAATCCCATATTTACTATATAAGTGACAACATCGAATGTACTTGCACCTGCTATGACCAAACCGCGTTTTAAATACAATAATTAATTATAGTCTTTAGCCTCAAAATACTGTTATTATTACTGACTATGGCTCCATTTCCTTTCCCCAAATTGTTTTATTTTATTTCTTGACAACCATCAGGTAGTCCACCTGATTATCACCGCCGTCTTTGAACATCGATAATACCAGAAGAATCACAGGCAGGTCCGTTGCCATCCCAGATACGAAACTGAAGTTACTGTTTACCAAGTTCTACATCTCACCTATGCGTCGGCTGCATGCACACAGCGATGACGTAGTCTCCATCCCTGTTAGCTCCCGTAGGTCTTGCTCTCGATGAGATGGCTCTTGCGAGGGAGTTGGTACGAGCTTCCAACTCAGCATAACTCACACGTACACTGCATGTCTCATCTGTAATGGTAGAATAAGCAATTGAGAAAATAATTCAAGTATTAAAATCTTAATCAATTACATGGCCAAATGCATCTATTAGTTAGTCGTATAGATTTCTGTGGCGGCATCTACAACGCCACATGCAAAATCCTGCATCGAGCAAGCATAGTTTACTGCGCAACTAGTATATATATACAACGTCCAGACATCAATCGTGTGGCAGTAACCCACCAGACACAACACCCGGATGGTCGGAGGATCTTTTCTATGGGGTATGACTGAACATTACACCCAGTTCCTCATACATCTATGTTTCTATGCGAGGTTTGCCTTCCTACCCGTCGGTGGTGACTTTTTTTTTCACACATCTTTATTAGCTTTCATATCATTTCATGTGTTGCTAAATGCGGATCTCTGAGTGACTTCTGAGATAACAGTAAGTTGGATAGTTAAGAAAGTCGAGAACAAGCTTTATGAAAGCATCAGCCGTGCTATTCTGCAAACATCTCACCGTGATAACTTGGGTGAAGTGAGCTTGATGTGAGCTGTCATTGTACCTAAAGCTAGGGATTGACACTAAGGATAGCTCACTTCATGCTCACTTCACCTCACTCTTCACGGTGAGATGTTTACAGAATTGATCGGCTGGTCTTATCCGATCAAGGTTCTGAATTCTATTATTCGTATCCAGGTCTTAAACTTTTTATTGGTCAAACAACGATTAACCTGGATAGTTAAGTCGGGATATAATTATTTACTTAAATACCATTATCATAATATTCTGATGGTTCTATGAAGCAGATTCCAGCTAGATTCACTAAAGAAATGTAATCACTAAAATTACTTAATACCACTATTTTATTTTCCATGAATTATATTCTAGTACACCGACTTTCGTGCCAATCTTTCTCGTTTTTCAGGTCAGAAAGTCTAATTATATTATAAATCTTATCAAGGCTTTAAAAAAAGTGTCGTTTAAAGCTAATTTCATTCATTGTCGTTAAAAAGTGGAATTAAATCTTTTCGTTCTTAATAAATCTCCAAGAACTGATGAACGAGAATTTTGACTTATTTGTACCTAATTTCATTTTAATTCCTTGAACTCACGACCATTGCAATCGTCGTCGTTATTATTTCAATTATCTTCCTTTTAATTACAATATTATTACTCAATACTTTTTCAGACGTAATTTTTCTTTTTTTTTCTTTATTCGTTTAAGTAGGTACTTAAATCTGTTGCAACTGTTACGAGGCCAGCCATGCTATTCTGTAAACATCTCACCGTGAAAACTTGGGTGAAGTGAGCTGTCAATAGTGTCAATCCCTGTGGAATGACAGCTCACTCCACGCTCACTTCACCTAAGTTTTCACGGTGAGATGGTTACAGAATAGCACTGCTGGTATTATTATTTGTGTACTGGCAATGCCTGTCTATTTTTCTGTTCAATCAATCTGCCTAGCCTTTCCTAACTATGTTGGGGTGGGCTTCCAGTCTAACCGGATGCAGCTGAATACCAGTATTTTACATGGAGCGACTGCCAATCTGACCTCCACAACCCAGTAAATGTGTAATATGATAACGCTGCAGACATGAGCAAGCGTTGTAAAACACTAGCGCTCGTAAAACACTGGTATTCAGCTGTATCCGGTAAGACTGGAAGCCGACGCAAACATATTTTCATAGCCGACTTTAAGACTTGATTCTACATTTCATTTACATTCTGAGTCGATATAATTCATTTCTTAATAAAGATCGTAGTGTCTAACTAATAACTCAGCATCATCCACTAATCAATTCATTGACAATGACTGACAAGGGGCTAATGGGTAGGTCAATTACACGCCACACCATACCATTACACAGTGGTTATCTTATGCTAATTTTATGTGAGAACATAAAATGTTCGTTTAATCATCACGACCTTACTTCTTTGCTGATAATATTTAATTTTTTATTGTTTTCATCTATAATTCTATTGGTTTCTGATTTAAGCATCGTGCAGACTGGCGCGACGCTACGGCACAACGCGACTCTAACAAAAAAAAATCTAAGAAAACTTCAGTGTAGAAAAATTACCGGTGTCGCGTCGCGCCTTTCTGTAAGAGGCTTTGTGTTGTCTGCGTTTTTTTTTTTTATTGTCTTGTAATTGTAAGATTTTCATGGTAATTTCGATTATAGTAATTTAAGCAAAACGTTTTAGCGAGTCTAGAAGATTGGTTCGGTGTGATCTTTCAGAGAATTAATTTATTATTATTAAGGCCAACAAAAAGTAATTATTTTCAAAGTTAAACAGTGCTTAAATACTACATAATTACGTATCGTGCATTTTAGCCCTAGATTATGAATCTCAATAATCATGAGATGCTATAGTTAATAAAAAAGAGGCCAATGTAGGGCAAGTTCGCAATAGCGGCGGTCATAGCCCATCCTGCAATTATGGCAGGAATGCACGGCGTTTAAGCGGCAACAAAAATAAGAATTAGGTATCGAAGTTTGAAGACAGTTCTCGAAGACATAACAACTTTGGTCCTAGAAGAAATTAGGTATCAAAGTTTGAAGACAGTTCTCGAAGACATAAAAACTTTGGTCCTAGGAGAAATTAGGTATCAAAGTTTGAAGACAGTTCTCGAAGACATAACAACTTTAGTCCTAGGAGAAAATAGGTATCAAAGTTTGAAGACAATTCTCGAAGGCATAACAATTTTGGTCCTAGGAGAAGTTAGGTATCAAAGTTTGAAGACAGTTCTCGAAGACATAATTACTTTGGTGCTAGGAGGAAATAACGTGACAAAATACAAACTCAAACTCAACTCAAAGCATTTATTTCAATTAAACCATTTACAAGCACTTTTGAATTGTCAAGGAGTAGGTCAGTCAGAAAAATGAACCTAGGTGCCTATGGAGAAGAACGGGGAAAAAAACTCCATGGAAACTCTTTTTTTCTGCTGTGACAGACTGAGGCTTGGTAGCGCATGCAGTAATAGCATCGGTTAATTATCCATAAGAAGTACTGGCTAGAGATATCGTGGCGTTGCGTTGTCTTGACCTTCTGGTTGACGCAGGTAATAGGTACTCTCCGTACATGGATGCTTCTTAAAGTAAGTAAGGGACTCTGGAAGAAAATGCCCGGTGGCCAATAAAGAACAGCCCATGGTGTAATGTACACTCACCAGCATACACCAGCGCAGTGTTGTCACTGTCAGCAAGATGAGCGAGATGCTTCGACAGTGGAGCGGCCGGCACCAGGGTGCGGGCGCCGTTAACTACGGAGACCCGAGGCAGGGAGCCCATGGCTGGTTACCTGTGAACAATGAAATATACGTTTAGGATTGAGATACTCGATGTCTCGATAGCAGAAGCTGACACAGTTCGTTTGGCGCTCAGGCTAAGCGGTTATCTGCTGCACTGCAGGTCTCTGGTCAAGGATGTGTATAGCTTTAATAGTTTTTTTTTTAAATCTTTATTTAGAAAAAGGCTTTAATCGCGAAGCGATTATGCCAGCCTCGTAGTTTTACAAAATAAATAGAAAGTAGGTAATAACTAAGATCTTAACTTAATTAATTTAACAACCAAGTAATATAACTTAATAGCTAATTTGGTTGTTGGTTTAGACAAGATCAAATTACACACGCCAACATCCCTTAATCTAAGTCTTGCTTCTGATTCCAAAACTTTCCGTTCTGCCCCAACCCGAGCACACTCCACCAAAGCGTGGTAGGTGTCCTCCCTCATATTACAAATTAGACAGTTTGGGGTATCAACCACCTTCATAAGATGTCCGAACGCATTCAATGGAATGTGCCCGGATCGCAAACGCATACTTGTTACTAACAATCGTCTATTTATCTGTACTTCAGAGAACCAAGGAATCCTTGGTGGTTCAGACTGGATTGTCTTGTGCCATATGTACCCTTAGCTTTAATAGTTGTTAATGGCATCTATGAGTGTGATATCGGAGTCCATAATAAACGCATTAACAGACACCAGAGTGCTAAGTGATACCCAATTTTAAGTCCGCTTTTTTTTTGGGGTTTTTCTCAAACTATTTTGCAGATTTCAGCCATTTTTCCTTGCATAGTTGGTTGTTTATTCCACTGACGCCTAGAAGAACCTTGAGTGCCACAAGGCTAAAACATCTACTACCAATAACAAGACGTAGTAGTCTCTACAAATCAGACCTTCAAAACAGTTCTTATTCAACAGCTTCAATTCGTCCTGAATAGCACACAAGGGTATATTTATTGAATAATGGGCTAATAATCCAATTGACCATCAATTACTGGCTAGGAATGTGCTGTGATTTCATTGAAGGAAACTCTAACGGTTAGATTACACGAATGGAGTTTTGTGCTACCTAAAATCGATAGCTGTGATGTGGGTACACAACCGTCAATTTCACCTTCATCATCGGTAGTCCTTTTCCAAATAAATATATTGGGGTCGGGGTTGTGGAGTTCAGATAGGGACTTACTTAATGTAAGATACGTGAGTGCCTATTTGAACTCCACAACCCAGTTACTGGGAAACACGATACCTCTTGCTAAAACTGGTTGCCAGACTTTCGGGCTTCTTATTAACCTTTTCTTTCGTTAATGAAACCTTCAGAAGTTTCCCTGTTTCATAGGCAGGAAATCAGTTAAGGAACCGCGCAGTTACAGATCGATTTTTTTTAAAGTTCTTAACTTAATAAAGTCGATCTGTAACTGCCCGGTTCCTTAACGGATTTTTTAGGATGCACGGTATAAACTGAAATGTTGTTAACTTCAAAAAGTACCCCTGGACTTTGGCCTTACATTCTTGTTAGGTTAGCCTAATTATCTGGATTCTAAGTTTGCTTTAGGACTTGCATTACTACAAGAGTCTTCGAATTATCCATATGTTAGGTACCAGCTTTGTTATATTTCCAGGAATTCAGGATCTCTAGACTTTTCGTTCAGTTTTCAATTTTAATTTAAGATGAATGCGCCCGGTTAGCCCACGAAATTATTTTTTTCTTATGTTTTTTGCAATTTGCAGGCCAGTATCAGATTGTATGTTGATCAAAATTTGATTCGCGACCGTACCAAATATGTATTTACAGAATTAAAATCATTAAACTCATCGAAGTAACTCTCTAAATAAGAATTCACCGAAGAATCCTTTATCACGATTTCTTGAAATAGTCATTCAATACAGTAATCTGAAGTTAGACAGTACTTTTGCTAGCCTCGAACTCTGTATAATTTATTGTTTAATAAATTGTAGATGTAACTTGTGTGATCTGAGCCTAAAGCCTTGGGTTACTTAGCTTTTTGTGTTAGACGGTAATCTTAACTTAGGCGTGTGTCTAGTCATTAATTAAACTTTTAATAGTCATCGAGCAATGCGTGAAGCAATCATTACCGTTGCTTATTACCTACTTAAATAGCTACTGATTAAAAGCAATCATGTTTTCAACGAGTTTCTTAATACTTGGCAGAGGTTCCGCCAAAAATAAAAACAAAAATCAAAAGTCATTCATTCAAACTAGGCCGAGAAATAGTACTTTTCGAACGTCAAAATTACACAAGACAGCCCCCTAAAATGCCCGCCCTTCATCATTTCCTAGTGCTTTAGCTGGGAAGAATAGGTAAGTGGCGCAACAAACTCCCCCGCTGCACAGCTGTCTGTTCAATTAGAATAAATTGATTCTATAATACAAAACATAATTTAAATTACAAAATAAATTATAAATGATTAGCCTTAAGTCAGCTAGCACACGCCAATATACCAACATCGAGAACTATATACTCAGGCAGAAATAAAAAATAAAAACTAAACGTAAACAGAACTTAATATCTAAATAAAAGCGTCCAGACATAAGGGAGAATAACACGGTATGTCCGAATCTCACCACGTAGAGTGGGGTCATGGTGTTCTGGTTGAACGTAGAGGTCTTGTGCTAATAAGCATAAGCATATACAGCCTATAATGTTCCCACTGCTGGGACACAGGTCACACAGGCCTCCTCTCTGTTAGAGGACTGCTCCCACTGGGCCAGCACTGCTCCCACGGGCCCAACACTGCTCCCACGGGCCCAACACTGCTCCCACGGGGCCACCACTGGTCTTGAGCTAGGCGTTCGAAAAATCCCGATAGATGCAAAACTTCCTAAAATTAGAGCTTCATTAATAACATACGCCTGCTATAAAACTAAGAGTTCTTTACCGCTTTATTTCGTGTGAATTGGTAAAGCTTTTCGTTTTTTGCGCGTTGTCTGTCACAATCTATTTTCGGCCATAATTATATATAGGTATCCTGTCCGCAAAAAAGGAAAAAAAATCCCAATCATATTTATCACCTGAATGTGCTCTCAGTGTCTGAATTTAGACTCATCCCAATTTGATTCTATTGAGATATTTTGTAGTTTATGACTTCATCAGTTCATTACCAAAATATAAATGTTGCACTAATGTCGTTGCTTGTAGAACCATCGCAGGCGCATCAATGATAAAAAAAAAAAACCTATGTATTATATTGTATACCTGGAATCATAACCCGCTTAGAAACTATGAGGAAGTTATAACCATACGTGCAATAACTTGATTATCTTATTGCAATGATGTTACAAAGCTAGCTTCTTGCGTCAGAGTTATTCAAATCAAATTATAGCTGTATATTAAGTAGGTAGATTTTTTACGGTAGGCCATGGTTGTTTGATGGCATTCATACATTACCATTTATTTGCAAACTGCAAGGAAGTTGTTTGTCTGTGATTTGGAAAACTTCTGCATTTTATGTGGACTACATTTGTGAGAGATTCTTCTTAGAAATTAAACTTTGCGTTCGTAGATTTTGAAATGACTGAAGTATTGCAGATCAGATTTTCCTATAGGTAACTTAGTTCCCTACCCTAGAGCAGTGATAGCCTAGTGGTTCGACCGTCGGACTGCCAAGTCGGTCTCGAGTTCGAACCAAAGGCACGCACCTCTGACTTTTCGGATTCATGTGCTTATTGTATAATTATCATCGTAATGGTGAAGGAAAACATCGTGATGAGGAAACCGGCGTGCTTGAGAGATATTTCTCGACGGCATGTGAAGCCAAGTCTGAGGCCCATGGGCGGCAGAAAAACTCTGACATCAGGTTAGTCACTAACTACACGAAACAGAAAGAAATACCCTGCACCTACTTGATTTATGTGCATATGCATTAACAGTCTTTGCATCTACACTAAAGTATGTATGTTATCTTATACTATTCAACGAGCAATATTTCTATATATATATTTGTAATCACGTTCTCGAAAACGGCTCTAACGATTTCGATGAAAGTTGCAATATAGGCAACTACGGGGCCGAAAAATCGGTCTAGCTAGATCTCATATCTGGGAAAATTCGTTTTCTCCGTATTTTCACCCGAAGCAAAGCTCGATTGCCCAAAGTTTAGAACAAGATGGCTACCTTAGAATAATAACATGGCAGCATGGAATTAGTAGGTATGTTCTATACATGGAATTAGTATGAACTATGCTATGAGCATTCTTTATTTTCACCCAAGCAGAACTCGGTCGACCACCACGCTTAGCATGATCACAATCGAAACAGGTTTTGTCGACGGAGGAATAGACAAAATGACAGATAAACAATCACAATCTGTCATTTTGTCTATTCTTCCGTCGACAAAACCCGTTTCTATGATTGCCATACTGCGCGTGCTGGTACAAGTACTAATCCGATTCTGAATTGTAGTAAAAAAAAAAAAAAAACTAGTTTTATTGAAGTTAGTCCTAAAGTAAGTAGGTACCAAACAAGAATATTGACTAAACGACCATAATTAACACAGTTTGCAATTACTAATTGTAATCATGACGTGAAAATTATAGACAACTCTTTGTAAACAAGACAGGAGTCCTTTACAGCATGTCAAAGAGCAACAAAATAATATATAATTACGTTCAACCGAGATTGATCGCCCTGAAACAATACTGCAATAAACACGATTTGCCGATCTTGAGTCCATTAGAGAAACTCTAATAAAACGAATAAAATGAAAACATTCATTGAAATCGAAGGATTGATGGTATCTTTAAGACTTTGAAGATTAATAACTTCTTTAGTATTGTCACGAAGACTACTCACTTATAAATTAGGTTAGGGAAATTAAATACAGTCGAACCTTGATAAGCGAGAGTTCAAGGGACCGCGATCTGTTTTTCGCTTATACATGTTTCTCACTACATCGAGTTTCTAGCTTAAAGAGGTACAGGAGTTGCCTTATAGAGGTTGAGGCTATTTGGGAAAGGTTGAAAGGAACTAAAACAATGTTTGTTTCACGTTTAAGAATGAGTTATAAATAGCAGATTTTACGGTAGCATTCTTTGACGGTTGTAGGAAATGGCTTTATCACGGCAAATTGACTTGAATGGAATTTCAAACAGTTTTTTCAAAAGCAACTACCTAACTATCTATATTTTGTTTTCAAATCAAATAAAATTATAACACGTATTCGTTCGAAATTAGTAATTATTATTTTTTTCGTTTTTTTTCGGCAAATGTATCCGCTGGGGAGTTTGTTGCGCCATTTCTTCTTTCCAGCTAACGCACTAGGAAGTGGTGAAGGGTGGGCGTTTTGGGGGACTGTCTTATGTAATTTTGACGTTCGAAAAGTGCTGATTCTTAGCCTAGTTTGAATAAATGACTTTTGAATTTGAATTTTGAATCCAACGTAAAAAGTAGTCTCATTTCCCAGGAAATATAAGGGAAAAGTTTTTTGCAATTTCTGACTTTTCTAGTACTCAAACCTCAGTTGGTCCATTAGAGTTTGTTTTATCCATATAGGAAGCTGGATCGATTAGCATCAAAAAGTTTTTCTGAATACTGCCAATTTTTTTTTTTCAAACTCTGTTAATATCAAAATGTTAAGAACAGTCTCCTAAGACCATTGTCTTGAAGCTACAACGGTTCAGGTAGCTGCCCTTAATGCCCCATCTCAAAAATCCACCCTGTATACATAGAGTGTCAATTAGATAAACTATTAATTATCTTGACTGTATGTATCGTGTTACCCAGTAACTGGGTTGTGGAGGTCGGATAGGCAGTCGCTGCATGTAGGTATAACACTGGTATTCAGCTGCATCCGGTTAGACTGGAAGCCAACCCCAACATAGTTGGGAATAGGCTACACAGATTGATTGTTTGAAAAATAAAACTACAGATAAAAATACTTAAGTAGGTACCTTCAATATATCAGACAAGAACGAATTCCAAATAAAAATAAAATAAGTTATTCAATACTTAATTATACATGTACGCATCGGCAAAATTCGTTAAACCGATCACCATCCGAACTGAGTGCGCCTTCAAAATCACCAATATTTATTACTGCTTTAGGTGAAAATGATCTTTACGCAAACGCAATAACTTGTGAAGTCATATAACCAAATACATTCGTAAAATTGAAATGAATGAATGTAAATTTTCAAATTTATACTACATCTTAGTTGTGTCGTACTGTACCACAAATTCGCGAGGTTAAAACATAAATAATTATATGTCTATTATTATTATTATTTGATAACGGTGCACCAGAGGCATAATAGCAAAGACCTTAGCCTGGAAAAAAAGTAAAACAATTGTGAATGAACCTGACCTACTTGGGTAATAGTGGGCTGTCAAAAATACGCGACTGGCCAGTGGACTGCGAAGTGAGTGGAGACGACCATGATTTGTATTTTTTTTTTATCAATTATAAATATGTGTCAAGATCGATTATTTTGATTTGTCTAGGTTTTATGTGGAATTAAGGGTCCCCGAAACGATCAATTGCAATTGTCAATTTTAACGTGATTGACACACGTTGATGCGCAAATTAATCGTCTTACAAATGCAATTGAAGCGATTGTCAATATTATTACAATACAAATTGATGGCAATTGATCGTTTCGGGGTATCTTAGAATTGTTTGTTCTTTAGCAGTCATGCAAACGTCAACAATTTCAAGTTAGTGTTCTTTTTTCGATAACAAGTACCCACACTTTATAATATCAAATTGAAAATAGAACTGAAATGAAGGCAAGTAGGGTTCGTTTTGAAAGTAACTATTCTTTTTTAAGTTATTCATGCACACATTTTGGAACAATATTAAATAGTTTGACAAAAATCATAATACCTACTACAACCTCCAAAACTCATTATGATTGAAAAGACAATTTGAAAATTTTATAAATCAACGCAAAAAAAGCCACAATCAAAACTACATAATTATGTAATATAAAATAAAACAACAGACAATCGACTCCACGGCCGTCGCACGCTCAGCTGTCGTAGGTCAGTAACCGCGAGTTACCTAACCGTTTGTTGACCATGATTTACATTTACAATACCTACCACTTTGTTTATGTACTTTTTATTTGGATTTTTTATTTAAAATACGGTCGGAGTTATATTTTTAGCAGGATTAAGGTCGTTCTTTTTCCACTTATTCGAATAATTTTTTGTTTTAGAAAGCTGGTTTTGGGGATGAAATCTCCATAATCTTCATCACTGCCTAACCCATCGGGGAATAGAGGCGACATACTATAAAAAGTGTTAAGACCATCTTTGCATTGTATAAAATCAATCTCCTTTGTATTATATAATTGCAGAGCACAGGTAATAATAATATAATAAATTTATTTGAATAAAATATTTACAAAAAAAGTGTACATTTAGTCAACAGTAAGATTTCTCAAACAATTATAATGCCTAAAAGTAGACTAAAACTAAAATATGTTTATTACAGGTGCAAGTCGGTAATGATGGTTCGAGATTACAATGTTAGATAGCGACCCGCCCGATCTAGGTTAATTCAAACCTGTGTTTCAGGCCATCACTTTACATTTAATTTAAAGAAAGCACTAAAATTTAAAGTTAAACTGATATAAAATAATCTATAGAAAAAACTATGAGAAAAAAACCTAATTATTAGTACATTAATATCTAAAACTAAACCTATGTAAATTTACAAAAGTAAAATACTTACGAGGGAATAATATATCATCATGACAAAATTTCTAGAAGTTTTTCTGTGTCTGTGTAATTGAGTATCGCTAAATATTCTGTTAACAATATACTACATTTCTTATAGCTTACACTATAGAAGCCTAGTAACTTGTTGAGCCTATTATACAGAAAAGGTCCTAAAAGGTGTGAGTACTATGTACTAAAGAGCTACCATTTACCGGGTAATACGTCTTTTATTGACTTGAATGTGCCCTGGCGGCTGTGAGTATGTCATGCTCACTCAGATGTCTCGCTGATGGTGGCGCGTGTGTTGGATCATTTAGCTCCCTTCAAAATGGTTGAGCTGAATGGTGCTGATCCATGCGTCATGTTCGTGAACGGGCGCCGTCAGTTGGGACTGGTCAACTCTTAGCGGCCATGGCTGATTTTAATTATTGAATTGTTCTTTGTTTTATCTTTGT
The DNA here is from genome assembly GCA_914767755.1 of Agrochola circellaris. NCBI lineage: Eukaryota > Metazoa > Arthropoda > Insecta > Lepidoptera > Noctuidae > Agrochola > Agrochola circellaris. The sequence continues at coordinate 13,514,881 of OU611863.1, read as the reverse complement.
ATTACGGACGCTTCTAACGTGCACGTCTTTCTACATTGTTCTCACATGTATAATTTCAACATGAATGATGTAACCAATACTTTGTAACAATTTATTTTATTTAAAAGAGTGTCCGTGGAGTTTCTTACCCGTTCTTCTCCATAGGTACCTACTACGCTTTGGAATGGGCAACTAGCTTCATATTTTTGACTGACCGATTCCTTGACAATTCAAAAGTGCCTGTAATGGTTTAATTGAAATAAATGCTTTGAGTTTGAGTTTGAGTTATTGTAAAACAGTTAAAATATTCAATAAATCTGGATTTGGAAGGCTATGGGACGTGATATAAAAGGTTTTGTTTTATTTTTGCAAAGCTGTTTTCATAAATAAAATAGAATTAATAATGCTAGTCATATAATGATTTATGCACGATGTATTACTGCTGGTTTTTAGGGTTCCGTACCCAAGGGTGCTAAACGGAACCCTATTACTAAGCCTCCGCTATCCGTCCGTCTGTCAGCGGAGCCGATCACCACTGATCTCATGGACCGTAACAGGTAGACAGTTGAAATTTTCACAGATTGTGTATTTCTATTGCCGCTATAACAACAAATTAATAAGAGGCCCAAGGGGACCTTTAATTTTTAAAAACGCTGACAAAAACACGTTTCTTGTCCTTACAAGAAACGTGTTTTTGTAAGCGTTTTTTGCTAAATATTGCACGGTGGTACGGAACCCATCGTGTGCAATTCTTTTTACCAGCAACTAATATATTTTTCTACTATTGATTTCACCCTTCCTGCTAACTTTTAATATGCTTATACTAAGAGTGGTTTTATAGGTGAGGTTGGAACTCACGATTACGACCTCTCGTTAGTTGGGCTATTGTAGTTCATAATCAAGTTTCTGAATCAAGGCTCCTCATTGATACGATCAGCTGTATTTTCCTGTTCTACTATTAATCCTCCCATGTCTTTGGTCATGAGTTACCTCCTCAATACAGAAATCAGCATTATCACCATTCTCCTGCCTTGATCATAATTTATTATATTAAGGGGACTGCAGGACCTAAACGTGCCTAAACGCAAGTTTTATAATGCCTAAAAGAATATGATCCACTGCAGTAAACAAAATCAGAAAAATATATGATATTCTTCAGGATATATGCTAGTATTATAGTGTGTTGAAAACATAATACAACTAATTTCATATGATAGAAAAAAATCATGAAGATACCTCTAAAAATTTCTTTTAACGAATAAAAATCATATTAATTTACATGCAATAATTCTGATTTTTTGTCAGATTATTCTACAAGCTACATATTAGCATAATAGTGTTTTAATTTTCCAGTCCAATCAATAGATTTTTTGTAAATCGCTAACTGCTTCATATTTTGCAATAAATTACCTGAGTCGCGTCATCGCGCTTCTCTTTCATTTCTATGCAGTCCGACAGTGACCGCGCTTTAGCTGTTGTAAGCCTCTTAACGTCAGAAGATTCACGGTTCCAAATTGGTCGTTTCCTATGGAGAAGAGCCGGCAAGAAACTCCACGGCTACTCTTTTAAAAATAACTGGATTTTAATATTTTAATCGATGATATAGGAAACAGGGTGTCAGGGACATCGGCGCGAAAACTATTACCATGTATTCAGTACATGATTCTGAACACCACTGCATTTAAATTTTACAAAAAAATCTGCTGTTTTATAGAAAAGTGCAATACCTACACGGGCAAAATGTATGGAACAACCAATGACGTATTATATATAGACACGTCATAAACCAACATCTCGGCGCTTAAAAACGGCGAAAATACTAGATAGCTACTTATACGCGTGAAGAAAGGGAAAGAAAACATGACACCGTACGGGGTGCCTGTTGCTAGAGGGAGATAAAACAAAACAAGTGTCGCGCGACAGGTTGGTGCGTAACTAAGCGCGATGTGGCCAATTGGCTTCATTTCATGTTGTCATTTTAGAGTGCGGACAACGTATCTATAGTTTTATATATCATTGGGAACAACTGTCTTTTTAAAAAATAATCGACGAAAGTTTCAACGCAGGGGTTTTAGAACCGTGTACTGAATCCATGGTCCAACAGGCTTCGCGTCGGTGTCCCTGCCACCCTGTATAATACAGGATTTTGTAATTATGAGCACAGACAGACGGATGGTGGTTAAAGTTTGTTGTTATTAGGTACTAGCAGACAAGAGGATGTTACTGTATGATATTCATCCGTTGGAGGTTAAACTATCTTATCTTTTGCGAGGAAACATTCCGTAGGGGCAATTAACTTTCGCAACGCACGGTATGTTTACTTCAGTAATTTATGTTAAATGAGTAATTATATTTATTTCTGTAAGTACTTAGGTTTAATACAAACACTTTTACACTTCAATGATATTAAAAAAAAATAACCGACTTCCAAAAAACACACTACAAACTGATAATTAATTTTAATTTCGGAAGTCGGTCTTTGGTTTTGAATTTTCGTTTTTTGCCACCGATTTCCGAAATTAAAGTTATTTTTCACTCCATAGTGTTTTATTTGGAAGTCAGTTGTTTTTAATTTGTAATTTTTTATGCCACACAAATTCGAATACACCTATCTGCTTTGTAAATAACATTGATAGGAACTATTACATCATCCATATAAACTAAGTGGGAAAAATACGTATTATTGAAGCTAACTCAAAAACTACCCAAGCAAAGTTAATAAAATTAAATCGGACCACCGCGCAAGCAATAATAGAGTACCAGAGTCATCTCAACACCCCTCTCCCTTGATTTCGTATATTTGTATATTTAATATAGGTATATATTATAGTAAATATGTATGTATGTATGGGTATGTAGTTTGTAATCTATTTATGTATTGTTGTATCTATTTTAGTTATAAGTCATTAGAATATTATTTTTTTCTTTGTTCCTCTCAAATAGAGCACCTGCCATCTAATCTCTTCACCACCCTTGGTTGACTGGTAGAGAATGCCTAAGGCATTAAGTCCGCCTTTGTACTTTTTTGAGTGTGAAAAGTTTTAATCAATTACAATAATTGTAATCGATATGTTCGTCAATTATTGACGAACATATCGATGAAAATCCATTTAAAAAAAAACATACATAAAGTCGAACATAGAACTCCTTTTTAGAAGTCGGTCCTCTGAGAAGAAACACGAAAATAAACTCAGAGGTCACAGTCTCATATAAATTCTGACAGACATTATCTTGGTCAGATCATATGAGGAACTTATAGATTAGAGTCTGAAATGTTCTTTTGGTTATGCTTTTGACATGCGGAAGCTTCACAATTGCGGATGCAGATACGAATATCCGCAACATCCCAGTACCCTAATTGCGTAAGACTCGATCAATCAGAATCTGAATCGATTTGAAACAGATTGCTAATCCATTGCCTTATAAGTTCAAAAAAATAATCTGCTCAACAACGTACCAAAGTTCAACAACATTCATTGTTATTTAGGTACAAATAACGCAATGAATGTTGTTGAACTGTCAAAATGAAACGGCCATCGTAATCGTTTACGAAAATGAGTTGCGTAATTAGATAGCTGTAGTGCTATTCTATAAAAATCTCACCGTGAAAACTTAGGTGAAGTTAGCTTGAAGTGAGCTGTCATTGCACACCTAAAGCTAGGGATTGACACTATGGACAGCTCACTTCATGCTCACTTCACCTCACTCTTCACGGTGAGATGTTTACAGAATGGATCGACTCACCCCTAGCATCACGTGGAATGACAAATCACTTCGAGCTCACTTCACCTTTGTATTCATGGTGAGATTTTTACAAAATCGATTGGCTATTCATATACATAGTTTAGGTGACGCAGTATCTTTTGCGCCATTCATCAATCCAATTAGGATTCTGTTAACCCATTGTCCTGCTGGTAATAAAAGGAAAATATGCGCCAGTTCGTCAGCGTATCGCTCTTGGTTGAGCAACCAGTCATAACGAACGCTGTGCGGCGCAACCTTCAGGGCGTTACAACACCTTTACCAGACTTGAGTTTGTTTTTGCACCAGTTTCTGTTACTTTTGTGGTACCTACCTATCTAAAGTCTAGGAACTACTGTAGGCAAGTTAGATAATGGAACCCATAAAAACGAATTTGGGAGTGCATGATTTGAATGCAAAACTTTGATTTATTTAGCTTATTAAAGCTAAATAAATTAAAGTAAAAAGTAATGCGTGCTGAGATAGGATCCTTTTGGCCTCGCACAGCCGTGCTATTCTGTAAACATCTCACCGTGATAACTTGGGTGAAGTGAGCTTGATGTGAGCTGTCATTGCACCTAATGCTAGGGATTGACACACAGCTCACTTCAAGCTCACTTCACCCAATTTATCACGGTGAGATGTTTACACAATAGCACGGCAGGACTGCTTTAAATTTAAATTTGACTTTATTTATGTTTAGTGTTTTTAGTTTAATTTGTGATTTCCTGAGCGAGTCTCAATAAATACTTTTTCTTTCTTTCTTTAATGAGTAAGTAAGTAAGTAATAAGTCTATAAGGCTGCGTATGAGTTTCATAGAATCACCCCTTTGACGGATGCAGGTGACTAAATCGCCACCCTGTATAGGTAGCCCTGGGTTTCTAAAAGTACCTATCTTGAGGTTTGAGATAAATTTACTCTCATAAGAATACAACAATTCACTTTCATGAGAACATTAAAACTGTTTATTATATATATTATATACTATTAATACTGTTGGGCCGTTTCACAAAAACTAGACATTTGTACAATAATTAATTTGTAGGTAGTTAAGAAAAATAACTCAATGTTAGCTTGATCCACGGGCTCAAACATGAAATAAGAAAGTATACAAATTTCCCTTCAACACATAACCGTAGCTGCTTTAAATATTACTATCGTAACTTTAATAATATCCCAGGCGAAAGATGTCCACTGCCGGATACAAGCTTCCCCCAAGCATCGTCAGAAATTCCGATCCTGTCCTGAATATTTTGATTAAATGTTGTTTTTTTGCTATAACTTAGTGCGAATTTCACTAATAAAACAGTAGGTCGATTCTGTAAAAAGATCAACGTGAAACTTAGGTGAAGTGAGCTGTCACTGTCACAAATCGACCGGCATGATGCTAGGGATTAACACTATTGACAGGTCATTTCACGCTCACTTCACCTAAGTTTCACGGTGATATTTTTACAGAATCGATCAGCTGAACGCGATCAGCACATCTATAACGAGTTCAAGAGATATCAGTGTCAATATTCCAAAGAAAATAATGACATCGACCTGACAGCTCATAACTATGTGCTGATCGCGTTCAGTTTTATTGGTGAAAATTTGCCCTTAATCAAAGACTCGATCAAGCTTTCAAACAGCGAGTACAATACTGCCCTGCTAAGCAGAAAGGCGGTATCTCTCAGATACGCCCTTTTAGTTTTTTTTATACCATTCAATAGCTATAATAATTTCGCATCTAATGGTATAAGCCACGTATCGCTATCAAACTAAAAACATTTAAAAAAAAAGAAGTTCTTTATATCCTTATGTTTCCTTAAATTACAATTTACAAAAAGTCAATTTTCTCAAAACTTACTCCGATTGAGATACCGCCTTTCGGCTTAGCAGGGCAGAATAAGGCTCTGATCAGCAAAAGTACTGTCACATTACATATTAGCAGTTGTGATTAGAGTTTTCATAAGATTTAACAACTGATAAACTGAACTAACTTACGGAAATCGAAACGTGGATACTCACGGACTCACAGTCCGGCTGTTTCATAAATTCAAGGTCACTCAGTGAGCTATGGAATGGGCTATGCTAGGAGTAACCGGAACTAGCTGATCCGGCACCAATATAGAACCAAAGTTACTATAGCTCACTAAATAAGAAAGCTGAAGTGGCAATGGGCTGGCCATATTAGCCGTAAAACCGATGACCGTTCGGTCAGACGTGTTCTTAAGACGCAGATATATGCCAGTGACCTTGAGTGGTTAGCTTGCGTGTTCTGTACTAAGCTCACGCAACGCGTCCTACGTCCAGCCAGTAATAGGACTCGCCCATCTAGGAGCGCTGTCCCAAATTAGACGCATTATTAATTTATTATTTATAGAACAGAAGGTATTTTAATAAAACACGTATACTTAAAGATTAATAATTCAATTATCTTTCAAATGGTGCAGGTGTCAGAAAAATACGCTTGATAGTTTTTGCGTGATTCTGTTTTTTATCCGCGTTAGAAATAACTTTACAAATTAATTACACGTTGTAACATAAACATAATCTAAAATATTCATATATAAAAAAAATGCTCTAATTTAACATATATGTTTTTCCAAATCATTAACACTACTCGTTTAGACTTGATCTTCAGTATAGAATAAAAGTCGTTATCGTCGCCTTAAGTCGATAATCGGCAAACGTAAGGTAGGACGCCCAAAGTTAGTACCGCTTTACCACTTTAAGATTGCATGCAATTTCCGCAATATCAATCAGCTAAGCCTAATTTATTTCCTACTTCTTTTTACTTTAAGGCTCTCGCGTACAGGCGACTCTGGTGGAACAATTTTTTTTTAAAGCTTCACGCAAATTGTTCTACTGGTGTCAGGTCGCGTCGCGCCCTGCATATACTCTCGTAAAACACTACTTGCCAATATAACTCACGGCGATCGCACACGAAACGAAGCAACGACCTCAGTTGACACTTAACAGCATCTACACAACACATTTAGTATATATACTTCGTACCTACAAATAACTGGTATTTGTAAATCTGGGTATATAAGTAACCGGTAGATCCAGTACACTGATCTTATAACCTAGAGGGATTCCATATTAAGACTTTCAATTTCCAGGACATTTTTTGCGGGTTTTGCTTATTTATCGGTAAGTCGCAATCAATTGATTCTACGGCAATCCATTCCAGCTGAGTAACTGCGTTACACACTTGTAGTAGCAATCGCTTTCATTTTGACAGTTCAACAACATTCATTGCGTTATTTACGTTGTTGATCAGACGAATTTTTCGAGCATTTGAAGCGATGGATTAGCAATAACGTTCAAAATTATTCAGATTGTGATTGAAAGTGTGTTAGGCAATTAGATTGCTGGATATAAAGATTTCCTAAGATGTAAAACTGAGTGCTGCACCAATTTTTTTGACGAATATATTTAAAAAAAAATTGCCATATTTGAAAAAGTAATGGATAAAAACTATTTAAAAAAATATGAAGATAACACATGTTCTAGGTAGACGTTATTCATCATCATCATTTCAGCCGAAAGACGTCCACCGCTAGACAAAAGCCTCCCAATTACATTCTACTGGACGTTACGAAAATAACCAGATTAAAATATCACTTACACTATTTTTATCCCACGAAGCGACGCGCGGTTTACTTGTGGTTACCAAGTGTACACACGTGCTGTGAATGCGTGTGTAAGCGCAGGAGCTCTCGGTACCGTCCGAGACAATGGCGCAGTCGGAAGTGAGTGTGTGTGTGTTACGTACTGACGCTACTCGTCTTCACGCACACATTCACAGCGTGTTACACTTGGTTACCACAAGTAAAGCGCGCGTCGCTTCTCGAGATAAAAATACTATACTTCTTCAAATATTTTCAATTCATTGAAATATCGTCAATTGTTTTCGTTATCGATCTTATTCATCGAAAGCAGTTTTTAACAGTATAATACCATCGACCTTTTTCGTGGAATTTAAATCCCGCACTTCCGCCACGACATTAATGTGACACTTGTAACTGTCTCAGGAACTGTCTTTTGTTTGCCGTGCTCATGGTGACACTACATTAATTTCAAACCGGTATTAAATTGTTGTGGATTTTTTGTTTTCATTTTTAGTTGAAGGTCGAGTGCGTGAAGTGTGCGTTTTGTGAGAATGCATAGGATGTAGTTTCCGATGACCTTGCAATGTAGCGGTTTTTTTTGTTTGTTTTGATAGGCGACTGTGTTAATGTTTTTGAAGTAGGTAGGTACATTTTTTTAAAAATGTTTTTAAACGCCTACAACATACATAATGTGAACCGCCAGTCTTCTGGGTAATCGTTACCAGCCGGTCGATTCTGTAAAAATATCACCGTGAAACTTAGGTGAAGTGAGCTGTCAATAGTGTTAATCCCTAGCATCCTGCCGGTCCAATTTGTGACAGTGACAGCTCACTTCACCTAAGTTTCACGTTGATATTTTTTTAGAATTGACCCACTGTTTATATCAATATTGAAGAATAGGTATTTGATGCAGAAACGTACACAAGATTTTTTTTCATATGGATTTCTCGCGTATCTCCTACAAATGTTTGCAAAAATCCTAGAGCCATTAGGTACATATAATAATATGTATAAATCAATATAAAAAAACAAATTGCTGTTCGTTAGTCTCGTTAAAACTCGAGAGCCGCTGGACCGATTTGGCTAATTTTGGTCTTAATTAAGTCCAGGATAGGTTTAAACGGGGAGAAAATATAGAAGAACTGCGAGGAAATAGTAAAAACAACAGCTTTATTTTCTCATACAAACTATTCCTAGCTGTCGCCATGAATCCACAGTGGGTTTGTACTGTTGGTAACTACAGCGCGTCGCTTCGTCAGATAAAAATGGTATATTTATTTATTTATTTTATTTATATATTATACTTTATTGTACACTAGATTATACATTACATAAATAAAAAGTAATACACTATAAAATATACAATGGGCGGCCTTATCGCTTACTGCGATCTCTTCCAGGCAACCTTGCTATACCTTGTTTAAAACCCTTACAAGGGCGTGGCAGACTCATAATTATCCAACATCCTATCATGCAATCCTTTGCATGCCGTCAATCAATTATTTTAATAATAAAAACACTAAGTTTATTACCGACTGAATGAAACATTCATAAAACATCGATTTATTGTAATTCTCATGTACATAAGATGATAAATAATTGCTTGTGAGTTGAGATAAACATCTACATTTTATTATTATGTATTCTATAATTAGGTATGTAATACATAACTGTGATTCAATATATATGTAGAATACATAATAGAACATTTCAATATAGAACATACAATTCCTTTGACCCATCAGCAAATACCTGTATGTGCTCATATACACGAACACTATTGGGTATACGAACACTATTTGGTATTTATTTTTGCAATAAAAAAACAACAGCCTTTTCCCCCAGCTAAAGCATATTAATATTTCGAAAAAATGTAGTTCTTGTTTTCTCATAACTCGACCTTATTAACTTTTTTTTCTCCATGCATCTTTAATAAATCAACCTGACTACATACTGACAAGGGTGATGTTCCAACTGTCGAGATAATAGATCTTTATCTCAATATGAGCTTTTCTCGTAGAACTCGAGCTGACAAGAGAAGACCAATGGTAAATACAAATGCTTATGTGAAAAACTAACTGCTGCCCGCTGCTTCACCCGCTTGAACCCTAATTATTTTTCTAAAATAAAAGCACTTATAACATCAGCTATCTGCCAGTGAAAGTCCCGTCACAATCGGTCCAGCCGTTTCGGAGATTAGCCGGAACAAACATACAGTTCGATAAAATAAAAAATAAAAATGTTATTTTGTTATAAGTACCGTTTATACTTTCATATGCATTTAGAAAAAACGGTTGGTTTGACAGTACATACAAACAGACACCTCAATTGTATTTGTTTATATATGTTTGTATGTTTATGTGTAGATGTATAGATTCAATGAATAGATATTGACGTGAGACAAAACACTAGTTAATTAAATGTTGGACATTGGTATTTGACTGATGTAAACCTAGAATAACTTGTATTATTTACTTGTCAGAAGAACAAATCTTTACAGGGCCGCATTTGAGCCCGATCTTAAAACACATGCTTTAAATAGTTATTTGTAACTGTGTTTTTGAATGCTTATAATAGGAATTTGAAATGAGAAGAAGACAATAATAATTTTATGTGCAGTGGCTGTTAATGAATGATGCATAACAAACAAATCAATTACTTAAGTGATGCACGTGACGGAACAATATTTTTGCTCACGAACTTAATGGTTCATTTTTCGTGTGCGCTTAAATAAATATTTGCTATGGTACCGTATATTTGCCAAGGAAAACTTTCAATTATTGTACTGTTTTTTACAACAAATGAAAAATGTTCACAATATTTTTTTACAGTTAATTTAGTTTTCTCAGGTATCTTCAAATTACACTCAGCAATTCCGTGCTTTAATTATTAAGAGCCAATTACCAGTCGACTAAATTCGTAAAGCTTTAACCTTACCATAATGATGACCATAATCAATCTAGAAACACAAATAATAGTAATTGACAGTTCAAGGGCATTCTAAGTTCGGCCCTGTATTCTGCTATACGGAAATGTCAGTCCGTTTGTATGATAACGGGTTAATTATTATATGCTAGACTGGATTAAGGAAGCTTTAGTTAAGATAACTTTAATAACATATTAATAAGTATTATGTATTGGTGAGATACATGTGTGTTAATGGATTTGAAGCGTGTAGAAAATTTGCTAATTTATAATGAAATTGGGGTAATTTTGGTACTAAAAATGTGAATTTTAAATAGCAGTAACTTATTTATTTTCCCATATTTTTCAAGATTTTTGTTATATGCTGTATAGAAAAATTTAAGGTATTATCCACGAAAAAAAAACGTCTGGCTAGCTAAGAGTTTCACTAGTCAATAAAAAAATTGGATTGAGAATAAACCTCGTATATAATTGATAAAAAAAAAAAAACACTAAAAACGTGCAAAAAGTACTGCCACTCTGACACTCGTGCAATAAAGATGAATTTAACGACATATTATTCATCAAAATCGGTTCAGCCGTTTAGTAGTTACAATGGAACATATAGACAGACATACAAAGACACAGGTCAAACACATAACCCTTCTTTTTTGTCTTCGCCGCAGTCGTTTAAATGCAGTTCGTCATTCCCAGACGAAATATTTGAATATTTAAATAGTAATTTTTTTAACCATTATCTTAACCAAAGCATAACGGTAATTACTACGTCTACAAGAAAAATATTAAGTAGTTATGAGTCTGTCATGTTATTTTTTAAAATTACAAACAAGTATTTTAGTCTATGAATAAAATTAATTTTTGTACCTGTTTTTGTTCTAGTTACTTAATTTTGTTATTATTAAGTTAATATGATAATTATTTTTTATTAAAAACTGAGGTTTTCTGTTTTCCTAGTTTTTTTTAGGTATGGCGTACAATATCTTCTTTATTTGTAGTTGGGATGCAAAAAAAAACTTATGTATTACCTAATTAGGATAAAATATAATACGCCAAGGTAAAATAATATTCATATATTAAGTAGCATTAAGTATAAAAATACGAACCCTACAAAAAGTTAAACCACGAATTAATACCGCCTATTGTATGTGTTTAGTAGTGTTAATTATTTTTTTGCTATGTATTTTCTGGTGTAAAATAAAGTACATATAAATAAATAAATAATATTTAAGCAACTACAAAAAAAGAGGTTCTGTTTTCAAAGTATTTGGTCACCATTCCGAATGCGGTAATCAACTTAACCTAAATCAATCTGCACAGACTTCTCCCAACTAAGTTGGGGTCGGCTGTCAGTCTAATCGGATGTAGCTGAATAACAGTATTTTATATGGAGCGATCTGACCTCCACAATCGAGTTACTGGGTGACACGTGTGGAGTTTCTTGCCCATTCTTCTCCATACGAAAACTACCTTTTGGAAGGGGCGACTAGAATCAATTCAATTTTTTTGTAAACTTTGACGTTCAAAAGTGCCTTACAGGGGCCTATTTGAAATAAATGATTTGACTTTGACGGTAAGAAGGTATACCTACCTAAAATACACTAGACGACGTATATTTAGTAACTTAGTGTGCAGTTTACGCTGCTCTCGATGCTTGACGTGGCAACACGTCGTGTCCGAGTTCGCAATAAGTCAATCGTCATCCTGAGGATGCCTCGTTGAGAGATGAAACATGTGTCGATTTCTTACAGGGTTCTTTATGACTCTTTAAGAACAGTTAAGCGGATTAGGTTACTAAATGTACGGCGTCTATGGTATTTTATAATGGATATCCGCAAAGTTACGTCTGTATACGTAGTTTAACCATAATTATTTTATTTTATTTTAAACCATCATGCTCACAAAATAAAGCACAGACATTGATACAGGCAGCGATTATAAAAGCAACATTAATAGTCATTGCAAAATAACTTGACTCCATAAATTCTATGTTATTACTTAGATTTCGAAACTTTATGCAGTGGGCTGTGGCGGCAATTGTCTTTAATATTGTTAGTAAAATATGTTTGTCTTTCAGTCCGGCCGTTGACAGGTGTCAGAATGCGTTCCTGACATCTGTCAGTTGGACAATTTCTAATAGAATAACTACAGTTCGTTTTTTAACCCCGGAGACTAATTTGACAGGTGCAAATGTCAAACTCTCAATTTTGTTTTTTGACTTGTGACTTAGCGAGCCCACACCCCAACTTTAATGAGTTTAAACAATTTTTTATTAATATTATACTTACAACAAAAAATACGTGTCCAATATTTTTTTGTTATCTGACTAACGGACTAAATAGTTTTTTTTTTCCAGTCAACATTCCTATTATTAATATTGTCAGTACCAGCCCGGAGTAGTTAATGACAAAGGATCGCCCCCAATCACATAGGACTTAAACATAAATGGCAAATAATATATATGGCATCTTCTATACTCTGCCTACCCCATATGGGAACACGACACGGTGTTATAATTTAATTTATCCATTTATTTCAGACATAATTCTAGTCCTTAGTTTTACACACACACATTTAAATTATAAACTATTTTAAATTCTAAACGGATAAAAATCCAAAATAAAATAGTCATTAATTAAATTTAAATATTCAACAACTCATAATTTTTTTATTAAAATTGTCAAAAAATTATTAAAATGTCAGAACAAACAATACGAACCGTATACCCTAAAAGAAGTTAAGCTAAAATTCTCTATTGCCTGCAATGTCGATTGATTGATTATTGAATCAATCAATCAATCACGCCAATCAAGGCCTAAGTCCCAAATTGCATAACACCGCAACGAGCGATCTAAATCAAAACAAATACACAAGCGTACCTAAAGGAAATGCTAGTTAAAGAAATAATTGGTTTGCAGTCTAGCCCTGTCTCCGATATAAACTTTAAGAAACCTGTAATTTTCTACTTAAATCGTAAATTTAACAAAATCATAGTTTCCAATGACTAGAAACGTGCTGTAAACAGACAATTTTAAACACAAAATGTTGTTGAACTGTCAAATTGAAAGGTATTGCCATTGAAATTCTGCAACGCAATAACCTTGCAGCTTTGTTGTATTTTCCGGATGTCGGAAAGAACTTTCATCATTGTCATCATCATTGGCGGTCATATTACACTCACAGACCCACTGGTGAGTATAGACCTTGTCCCTTTTGTGTCATGGTTCTCTGTTCATTGACGGTCTCATATAGTTCTTAATTGTGGGAATTGAGGCACCGCAAAAACACTGCATTGCATTCCACAGAAAATTCACAATCGTTTTTGCATTTTCCCCAACTCCGACTTAGTGGTACATAAATAAAAAGCTTACGATATACGAGTACTTATCCCAACTATAGACTAAACAAAGTAAGTTAATGTCCTATGTTTTGATTAAGAACGTTAATAAACTCGTGCCTTTTTCCCATGGGGCAAAAACTACAACAATTAACATCATTACTATGTGAAAATTTTAAATTGCGTGTTACTGAGTCAGTTTTGGTAGAGCATAAAATAAAATCTAGGTAATCTCCCAATATTTCCCTTCACCACTCATCAGTAATATCCAACCTTGCCTACTCTTAATGGAGAACAATAAAGATGATCACTGCAATAGTCTTTATAAATGCATTATAGTAATAAAATTTAACGACTGCCACAATCTAATGCACACAAAAACCTTCGAGGCGTCACTGGACAGTTAATCTAGTGTTTTTACGTTAAAATAAAAAGAGACGAGGTACCTTGAGTGTGATTGTTGAGATTTACAGGAAGTGTGCAACGTGCAGTCACCCTTTTAGTACGTGTAAAGCCTCGTGCAGACTGGCGCGATACGACACCGGTAATTTTTCTACCGTAAAGTTTTCTTAGAAATTATTTTGTTAGTCTCGTCACGCCAGTCTCCACGAGGCTTAATGATTTTTAGTAAGAAATGATCAAATTATAGGCATTTTGAAGATAAAATTCATAAATTATGTAGAAAATAAGGATAATAGTGCGTTTGCCTGATTAAAATCTACACTTAAGAAGTCCAGATTGGGTCATTTGGCCCAATAAAGCCGGAGTCGGTCGTCGGTTTATTCAAGATGATAGCTGCACTGCAGCCAATTAGAGGCTTGGAAGGTGTCCAACAGGACTTCGTGAAAAAGGATTCATAATAGAGAGTGGCTATTGTAGAATATTATGATGAACTCCTCGTTTAGTCTTATCATAAGTATTTTTGCTGGTCGGCTTCCAGTCTGACCGTATGCAACTGAATACCAGTATTTTAAATGGAGCGACTGCCTATCTGACCTCCACGACCCAGTTATTGCAAGGTAATACGATATCCCTTGGTAGGATTGGTTGTCAGACTTCCTGGCTTATGACGACCCGTGACGACTGTCAAAGATCCACGAATGGCAGCTGGGACCAACGGCTTACGTGATTTCCGATGCACGGAGGGGTCTTGGTATATAAAGATGGTCGCCCATCCACTGAACAACCGCGGCAAGCGTAGCTTAACCGACCGTGCGGCCGTAATTACTTAGCCACGAGCCCCTCTCTACCTGGAAGCTATGTGGAAGAGACTAATGACTAATAAATAATTAAGTTTGCCCCATTACTTTTCTCAAATAAGGCGTTCACTATGCCAGCTAATAATGCAATAATTATTTTACTACAGAATACTAAGATAGGTACTACACACAATAATGATTAAATCTTAGATTTATATAGCACGACCATTAAAGTTAAGCTTTTCTTTAACATTTAATTTTGTACGTCATTTCATTTTTATTTTCTGATGATAATTTGCTACAAAGAATCGCAACGAATTAATATTATTTGCATTCAAATGACGATTTGATTAAAATAGTGTATTACTAAAAGAAGATTTGTATTGTTTTCTGTTCCATAACTAATTCGGAGACCGGGGATAAAATCGAAATCACAAGACATTTATTCAAAATTCAAAATTCAAAAGTCATTTATTCAAACTAGGCTGAGTATCAGCACTTTTCGAACGTCAAAATTACATAAGACAGTCCCCCAAAACGCCCACCCTTCACCACTTCCTAGTGCTTTAGCTGGGAAGAAGAAGTAGCGCAACAAACTCCCCAGCAGCACTGCTGTCTGTTCAGATAGAAATGAAAAAAAAACTTGATTCTATACAATAGTTTGCAAAATAATTTACATTACACAACACAAAACAGTAAATAAATTTATTTGCCATAATGACAGCTAGCACATTCCAATATACCAACAAAACAATCGAAATATATACTCAAGCAAAAATAAAAACCCAAAACATAAACAGAACTTAATAAAGTAACGGAATAAATGCAACCAGGGATAAAGGGCGTGCCCGCTTACATATAGCTAATAAAACTGTAACTCGAAGTCATATTCATACGCAGGTACTATTCCGTAGTCGACCGCAGACGTCCGGCAACAGCAGGCGACGGCGACGTGTCGCCGCGACACGACTGGTTTCTATGTATTTCAATGAAATACCTTCCGTAGCTAGTCGTTTCATATACGCCGGCTGTCGCTGAAAACCAGCGCTGGGGCTCTGTCTCGCATAGGGTCGCAGCATTATGCTGAGCGATGGCCGTTTTGCCTAGATGTGATGCATATTTTCCCCCAAATTATTTATTTTCATGTTTCGTTCTTTCCTTGCGTCATGTGTACCGCAAATAAACGTATTTTCTTTTTCTTTTATATAAAAACATAGAAACTATTGCAGTTAGGCGGCGAATTAGCACCTTTTGAACGCCAAAATTACATCAGACAGTCCCCCAAAACGCAGGCTACACAACTTCCTAGTGCTTTAGAAATACTAGCACCAAAATTAAAGTGTTTTTTTTTTCAAACAAACTTAATCGTAGTGATGGGCAGACTAGGATCAGAATTAGATATACGCAGTTTAATTTATTGACATACTAACTTTCGCTCACGGCTTCCCCCGCGGCCGGGATAAAAAGCATATCTACTATATGTTAATCCAGGTTATAAACTATCTGCGAAGCAGTAATGCTCGCGAAGGAGGAGGTGGAACGCGTGAGGGAGAGGCAAGATTCGCGCCCTCGCGCCCCTAGTCGCCGCAGGAGACGCCCCGGGCGTCGGGAGTGGCAAGCCGATTTCCGGCCACCGTAGGCGCGGGCTTGTGGACGGTGAGCTATGGGTAGCTCGCCATCCGATTAGGACCAGGCCCGGGTCGACGACGCGTTGTGTTCTACGCGCGCCTCAAAGAGATGTCAGCACCAACTGACGGGGTCCTTTAGGGCCAATGCCTGCCCTTGCGAGTCGTCCGAAAGGCATATCGCGACCCCGGCACGCAGGCAACGGAAGGAACACGGCTGGGTTTTAGTCAGTAAAAGTCTCACACGCCCTCCCGCTCCTTGAGAGCGGGAGAAGTTATTTGATAATATAACACACTCAAAAAAAAAAAGGTTATAAACTATCTGTGTGTAAATTTTTATCCAAATCCGTTCAGCCGTTTTTGCGTGATTGCGTAACACACATCCAAACACACAAACATACAAACTTTCACATTTTAAATTTTAGTTGGATAGTAGAATTGTCGTATCCACCTTGTATAAAAATATTGCTAACTCTTAGACAAATCAATCAACCAGTGTCCATTCATAAACATTTATCTAAGTTTTTTGTTACAAACCCCACGGAAATGCCATAACCAATAGAGGAAGTTGATCAGCGATCATGTGTCAACTGTGTCAGAGTGTTGATACTTGACAAATATGTTAAGACCACATATCTGTAATACTTGCAATACCTGACATTTGCGTAATACATAATGTTGCCCATGAGCATGTACCCGCCCGTATTTTTCTAAATATTCATGAGAAATTATCGAAAAATAACTTTAAAAGCGGTCTATCTTTAATATTTTTCATGTTATTCAATTTTAATTTTTTGAGTAGCGTTTGTAACCTTGTTTATTTTTTTTTGCCATAAATGATAAATGATGATAAGATGTAGGTAAGGCCTATCTCAAATTAGGTAAATGAGTGTACAATTTAGTAAGCTGCATAGTTTAACTATTTTATTACGAAAATTACGTCACAAACGATAACACACTAATGAAGTACAATAAATTCACCAAACAATGAGTTAGGTAATCGATAAACACATCCATAACGATCAGCATTCGTCTCAGCAATCGATTCGATTCGACCTGCCTGCGCACTCACGCGCCGTTGGAGAGCCAATCGATGGAGACTTAGTGATAGCAGGGTCAAGGTTCTTTTCAATTACTGCTGTTAATTATTCCATTGTATGGAAAAATACTTCACGCCTGCTAAGACAAGAGTGTCGGAATTGCATATTTTTGCGCGTTGAATGTGTTTAAGAGGCTTACAACAGCTAAAGCGCGGTCACTGTCGGACTGCATAGAAATGAAAGAGAAGCGCGATGACACGACGCAGGTAATTTATTGCAAAATATGAAGCAGTTAGCGATTTACAAAAAATCTATTGATTGGACTGGAAAATTAAAACACTATTATGCTAATATGTAGCTTGTAGAATAATCTGACAAAAAATCTGAATGATTGCATGTAAATTAATATGATTTTTAATCGTTAAAAGAAATTTTTAGAGGTATCTTCATGATTTTTTTCTATCGTATCAAATTAGTTGTATTATGTTTTCAATACACTATCATACTAGCATATATCCTGAAGAATATCATATATTTTTCTGATTTTGTTTACTGCAGTGGATCATATTCTTTTAGGCATTATAAAACTTGCGTTTAGGCACGTTTAGGTCCTGTAGTCCCCTTAAATCGATCTTTAGTAACTCATTTCGATCAAATCTCCGACTAGATGATCTGCTGTCAAACTATAGTTTGACCGAGACCACTGTTCCGCGCCTTTGGTATGTGCGTGGCGAGACGAGGGGGCAGTGCAGTCAGTCCGCTTATTCGTCAATGCTGCCTCCCCGCCTTGCCGCGCATTCCTATATATATATATATTCCAGTCTAACCATCGTAAAAAGTAGGTTGGGGTCTCATTTCCTAGGAAATGTAATAAAAAAGTCTGGTAAGCTTATTTCAAAATAAAAAAGTGGCTTACTATTCTACTACCAACCGAGCTACCAACTGTGTAATTATCTGGTAGTCCCAATCAGAATCCATGTTGATTCTACATAAATTGAACAGTAATAAAGAATTTAAATGAACAATGGTAAACGGTAAGATTAGAATATCTAAACGATTACCTACATAGTGAGTCAAAGACGAGAAATAGCCATTTAATTTTCTATTACGCTTATTTTGAAATAAAAAGAAAGGCCTTACTATTCTACTACCAACCGAGCTACCAACTGTGTATCTAGTAACCCCAGCTAGAAACCCTGTTGATTCAATATGGAACAGTAATCAAGAATTTAAATGAACAATGGTAAACGGTAAGATTAGAATCTCTACACGATTAGGTCGTAATGAGTCAAAGACGAGAAAAATCCATTTAATTTTCTATTACGCTTATTTTGAAATAAAAAAGTTGCTTTCTATTCTACTACGAACCGTCTATCTAGTAGTCCCAACTGCTGACTAATGAGACCCAAGTTTCATCCCTGTGTAACTCGTCATGCACACCGGCGGACAGCTTATCGGTGATTCGTCCGAATTTACTCGCCCCAAACGGGCGAATTGACACTTTTAAATAACATTTTTTTTTTTGTCGATTCGCATGAAATAAATTTATTTGTAGGCGAATCGATTTCTGGAGTTGTCGATTCACCTACAAACGAATCGCCTCAAGAAATAATAATGTTATTTAAAAGTATCGATTCGCCCGTTTGGGGCGAGTAAATTCGGACGAATCACCAATAAGCCGGACGGCGGCGGCGGACGCTATCGGGGACGATAAAATCAATAGGTAGGTACTGTGCAAGAGTGCATGCGTAAATATTCATCCCAACTACGGAACCCTTCACTGTGCGTGGCCCGACTCGCACTTGGCCGGTTTTTTCCTTTACACTAAAGACCTCTAGATTCATTATTAAATACTTTATAACCTAAAGTGAAATGATTACCAAGAAACGAACCGAGGTTGATACCAAGGCTGCACTGAAATTAAACATTCAATCAATTTGCAAAATAAAGTTATTTATACAGCTGTTAAAACGTAACATATCATTACGCCTGTATTCCTTAAAAGGTTAGGCAGAGGTAGACTTATAGTTGTCCCACATTTGGCCAGTATTAGGTATACAATACCTGTGTGTCGCCCTGTGTGTCGCCCTGTGTGTGCCCGAATGTTCATGAAAAATTAATAATAAACAGAACCCAAATCGAGCTAATAACATCGGAGTTAATGCAAACGCTACTCAAAAAAAAAAAAAAAAACATGAAACTAAAAAAATTAATAACATGAAAAATATTAAAGATAGACCCGCCCTTTTAAAGTAAATTTTCGAAAAAAATATATGAATAATATTCACAAAAATACGAGCGGTCACATGCCCCATGGGCGACATTTGTATATTTTAAGTCAATAAGAGGCGAGCCTATTGCCGTCAACCGGGCACAAATCCAGGCTCCGGGCTGCTACTGAAAAATTCCAGATGGAAAAACCGAATAACCTTTTTCCCCGGGAGAACCCAGGACCTCATGTTCAGCAGTAGTACTTGCGGCTACTAGACCAACGAGGCAGTCAATCAATCAGTAGGGAAATAGAGCTATTATACGGTGTTATAATATGTAAATAACAATATGTAGATGTATGTTGCATCATCTTCCGCATTCAAGAAATGTTACCGACCTATTTCCTTTTTGTCTTACTGTGAATTGTAAAAAAAAAAAACAATGCATAACTTCCTCCTTTTTTGAAGTAGATGATTAACAGTTTCCAGGTGAGGGTTCACCCTAGTTCCTTTATGATTACTTTTATTAATCTTTTCTTTTGTTATATTGATTAACATCATACAGAGAACTGACTATGAAGATTGCCTGTGACTGCAGATAATGTAACTTAATTGTAATATTACGTCAGCAAACCTTTGTAGATAATTAAACAAAGGGTATTAAGTAACAACACATAATCAGCTTATAATGTTCCCACTGCTGTGACACAGGCCTCGTCTCTTCGAGATGGAGTGGGCCGTAATCCACCACGCGGGCCCAGTACGGACTTGGATGTCACACGTCATCGAATTTTTGGCTCTAGAACATGCCGGTTTCCTCACAATGTTTTCTTTCATCGTTTTGAGAGCAGTAAGTGGTGATGATATATATCTAATTTACAAGTAAAGCGCCTGTCTGGATTCGAACTCACGACATACAACTCGTAAGTCGTGGCCATTACCAACGGGCCACCACTGCTCCTAGGACAGTAATCTCAAGGGTATTATATGATTTAATAATATTTTCCTATATGCCCAACTAAAATGGAGGTGGGTCGGATACATCACACGTTACACTGATAAAAGATCGACCATAGAAACCACTCGATGGAAAGGACCACAGCGAAAGAGGAATGCTGGTTGACCTATAAGACGTGGGCTGATGACATTATCCAGGTGTCAGGTAACGACTGGACAAATTCAGTCAAGGACAGGGATTTGAGGAAAAAGCTGGGGAGGCCTTTAGGGAGGGATAATTTCCCATCCTCAAAGAAAAAAAAAAAAAAAAAAAAAAAAAAAAAAAAAAAGGGGGGGGTCCATATTTCAAGAAAGAAGACGTAACTATACTAACAATATACAATAAGTAAATTAACTAATACCCCATTTGAAATTTTACCTAGATATATGGAATAAATGGCCCATTTATTTTATTTATGATATTACAATCCCAATAGTATTGACAATCCAAATTATTATTTTACGGCGAAAAAAAATAAAATTTCCAAAAAAATGAAAGAGAAAGATGATTAGGTACATAATATGCCATGAATCTAGTTAGCTAAAAATACGTAACATATGGCCAGCTAGTCAATTCTTTAAAATTGTGAGCTGTCATTCCACTTGAAGTTAGGGATAACGACAACATCCGGATTTTATTTAGAAAAAATGTCTATGGTCTCGGCCGCTTACAGCGTCACGCTGCTTACTATCAAAATGTACTGTTGTGGTCTCCTACAGACGTCGACGTCAACGTCTTGACGTCGTACGCGGCATTCAAATGCTTTGCGTCACGTCTCTAGTTATTTCGAACCATGCGCCAAGCGTCAGCACAAAATGGCGAACTATTGTAAGAATTTGTGAAAACTTTAAATGCACTATACGACAAAAGCAACAAGGATCATAAAAATAATATGTCGCACCTTTAAAGTAAGACCGTTACTAAACGAAATTATAAAATTTAGAAACGAAATTATATTATTAAAAAATTCACTGTTTTTTGTCAATAAAATCTGATAACTCAATTCATGAAAATTTTCGTCTAGTAACGGTTTTACTTTAAAGGTGCGATGTATAAACGCCAATGTTGGGAAAAAATTACTGAAGTGACGTCATCCACTGCGTGTGCGTTGTTTTTAGACGTCTATCGGAACGTTGACGCTGAACTCAGACGTCACATAAAGTATAAAATAGGAGATCAAAGACTAACAGTCGTCAATCAATAATGACCTTATAAAGGATTGAACTCACACGCAATTCAAATAAGGAACTAACCAGGTTTACCAACACAATAAAAAAAAAACGAAGCAAACAAAAAGATGAACAGTTACCTTCCATACGTTGACACAGAGTGCCCTTGTAAGGTTGCTAGTATTGCGTCAATGATTTAGACCAGGCATGCGAGGCCTGACAGTTTTACTAATCAACTTGTTGTTATCCTGTTCAAGTAGGATTACACAAAGAATAATTGACATAATATTTTAACGGACAATGTGCTGACGGGCAGGTGTGGAGATTTTTATTTCTTCTTTGTTGTGTTCAAGAATAAAATAGTGATGCCACTCTTTAAAATATTTACGAGATTTTGGAGTGTGCTTGCGATTATAATAATTGACATATTATGTAAAGCATAAAATAAATTAAGGAATTATCGTATATTTAATACTAGCGACCCGCCTCCTGCTTCGCAAGGTTTTTACGTCTTGACAAAATTGTGTTTAAAACCTCAGAAAAATCAGTTGCGTATTTTAGAAGTTTTTTTGTTCATGCAATCGTGCTGGCCAGTGCGATTATTCTTAAAATGAGGTTGGAGCCAGTGCGCCAAATGCAATTAAGTAATATTTAATTTCAGTACATGAAATAAGTATTAATGCATTTTCAGTGGACTGGCAGTATAGAAAATGACTGAATAGGAAGGTTCGAATTTTAAAAAGTCTTTCCACGCTGGCGGATAAAATACACTTTTGCATTCAGATTTCGAATGATAAATAGAATCTTTTTCGAAGTGAAAATAAATTTTCCGCACAGACGTAATTACTCATCTCTTAACTAAAATAAAAACTGTCAAATTCGACATGTTTAAAGTAAAGTAAAGAAGTTTATTGTCAAAAATGAGAGCATTCCTAAGAATATACAGTATTTATTTACCAGAATACCCGCGAAAAGTTGCATAATTTTTTAATTAATCGAGATTTTTAATTCATATTCTTTAAGCCACTTTAGATCATGCGCTACCCGAATATCAAATTAGTTGACCTAGGTCTAAAGGGAGAGGCGTGAACATTGATTCGCTGTTACCTAATAGATTTTTGCTTTAGGTACGGTACTGAAACTGATGCCGTATCTAAGCCAAGGCTTGTATTTTGGGAGTCGATCCTCAAATGTGAAGCATTACCTACATGAGATCGTGTATTATTCTTATTATAGCATATTAGTTTGTTCTTGTGAGTGTGGGTGTGCGTCTGATTAATTTGAGTGACTTCAGTTTAGTTTCATATTCTAATGTAAGTATGGTTTTCTCTAAGCCTCATTGAAGGTAATTTAACCTCAACCTAATTTATTTGTGTTTGTATTTTATATTTGTTTCATATTTTGCTTGTCTTATTTTTACGAGTATTCTGCTAGTGGTCACACTGTTTAGCCTAGCTAGTCAGTCTTATACCTAATAATGTGAATGTTACCGTAAGAACGCCGTAAGCTTATAAATCTATCGGTATTATTTCCGTTAGGTTATAAACTGTCGAAAAATTGTGAACTGGGTGAAATGGGTTTGTTTAGGTTAGAACTGTGAGCAACCGCGTGCGAGCCGAAGGAGCGAAGCGAGCTGTGCCGCGGCAGCAGCCGGCGAGGACTAATTCCAAGTCGCTCGCAGGCGCAGCTAGGTAGGCTATTTAGTAAGTATTACGTTACGTCGCAAGCAAGTTTGATACCAGCCGTGCTATTCTGTAAACATCTCACCGTGATAACTTACGTGAAGTGAGCTTGATGTGAGCTGTCATTGCACCTAAAGCTAGGGATTGACACTATGGTCAGCTCACTTCGTGCTCACTTCACCTCACTCTTCACGGTGAAATGTTTACAGAATAGATCGGCTGTTCACAATCTGTCGATTTCCCATGGATATAATATAATAATAAACTATTGAAAAATAATGCGCTAAATTGTACCTAAATAGTTTGTTGCAGTTCATAGTTTTTCGACAGTTTATAAGTAAACGGCAATAATACCAATAGATTATAAACTAAAGTAGTTCATAATTATACGATGAAATAGAAACAGCGCCTGCGCTATTTTTAATTTAACAACACGATACAATATTATTAATTACTTTTTTGTCTTATTTATAGGCTTCCTGTTAAGGAGATGGCCTTCTAACATCGGTTACATCACACAACGAGAATAATTAAAACAATCTTTTTGTTTTCTTGAAAAGAAACAACAAAACAAAAAACAACCGTGATTAACAATCAATTAACAATTATCTTGTTAAAGCTACACGATACAAAAAATATGTTTCTTTTTTACTTGTTACTAACCAATATAAATTGATCTGTGTACGTTAAATGTATGTTTGGAGTGAAAGGTCAAGTTAAAACGGTTAGTGCTGACCCAAATGAGCTAGTAATTGTCGAAAACCTTGCATTACCACTCACTTCCGAGCTGTTTGTGTACGAACTTCAAGGCGATGCATTGTGAGAGTCGGCAAACAATGTCTCGGCAGACGGGTGTCACGACTTGTGCTTAAGGGATCGTATTTATTTTGTCATTGATCGAACAGTTTTGTAAGTAGCAACTTAAGTCGGTAAACAATGTACTCCACCAAAGCGGAGATGTGCGGAGATGTCCGAAGCGGACACGAGAAGAGATGTTTTTCAGCTAGGGTGTATTCACCGAAGCTATGCGAAGATGCGTACTGGCTAGTCTGGAGCGGAGATGTGTGCTGGCTAGACCGGAATTGAGCTACGTGCGGCGAGTGTTGGATGTTGATCGCTCACTGCACGCCGCTCAGCTCTCGTCTCACATCTCCGCTTTTTACCGCCGCCCAGCCCAATCTCGGCGACGCACAGCTCAATCTCCGCTTCAATATCGCCATACAAATATGATACATCTCCGCTCAGTGGTATCCATTGAAGCTGAGTGGAGACGAGATGTCATGTGAATAACGAAATTCTACTGGTTGTTTAAAACACATCTCCTCTCCTCTCCTCTCCTCTCCTCTTTGGTGGAGTCCGGGCCTCAAAGCACATCCTTCACGAGAGATAAGATGTCACGACATCATCGGTCTGTACAGCTTTTCCCCAACTATATTTTGGTCGGCTTCCAGTCTAACTGGATTCAGCTGAATACCTGTATTTTTAAGTAAAGCACCAGCGGTAGAATTTTAGCAGCATATCACAGCTTATTTGATAGGACCCCACTAGGACATCACACTTCTTTTAAGATGTGAGTTTGATCATAGATAGGTGACAACCTTGTTATGTTCGAAAAAGTATCTTTTTGGTCACGATTGCCTATGGTACCTGCTGTCAAATCTGTCAATTGCATCAAAGATTTATCAGTGATCCTTTTGCAGGTAGTCATCAAATTGCGGTTGGTCTACCTTCAATTCTTCTGGTAGCTGTCAGAAATCCTTCCGTAACACTCTTCTACAACTGCACTTGTGTGGCTTGCAAGATTTAGTAATATTTCGCTTCATTAACTAAACTACATATATCATAAAGAAGTAAAATTGTTTTTTTGAAGATCTCTGGAAGTACTGAACCGGTTACAAAAAATCTTTGACTGTTAGAGAGCTTCACTCTAATTGCCGAGTACCATTGTAGGATTTGTTTTATGGTATTTAGTTGACTTCCTTGATTTTTGTATATTTGTTTGTTACAGTTTTACGCTAAAACGGCTGAACAGATTTAGATGAAATTTGCCACATAGGTAGACCATGACCTGGATTAGGATATAAGGTCCTTTTTATTCCGATATTCCCAAGGGATCGAGACTTATGCGGGTGAAACCGCGGAGCGTAGCTAGTTAGCAATATAATCGATCGATACTGTAATAATGCAATGTTTCTTTGCAGAATATGAGTCTTATCAACAACATTATCGAGCCGATTAAACCATGTCATGACATATGATTGATTGCAATTTCTTGTACTTTCTGCATTAGCATTTGCAGACGTGACATTTTCGCTTTCTAAAAAAAAGCAGATTCAGTTTCTTATCTTCATCGAAAAATGGTGGTGCCTTAAGAGCACACAATTTACTTATGCAAACACACAAAATTTCACATAAAAAAAAAAAATCTAGGCAATTATTATTTTTGTGACACTTTTCCAGTTTATGATTCTTGTCGAAATAATATTGCTTTCGCATTCGATAGAGTCCATGAAATTACTAATGTTGTTCGTTCCAGCAACATACTTATTTACGAGCACACATTTCATAATTTAATTTAGTACTAAGTATTGAAAAATGTTTCCAAACATAATTACAACACATTTATTATCTTATTTTTAACAATACATATATGTCCCTTAAAAATTCCGGATTCATGTACCTAATGCATATAAATCGTATAGATTTTGTGTGACTCCGACTATACGAAAATCGAAAAAAAAATAACACCTTTTAGCTTCGCCATAGTCCAGTCCCATAAGTCCCGTAAAGCTTAGCTTCGCCATAGTTCCATAAGTACCGAAAAGCTATAAAGTCCATCCTACACATATTCACTTTTACACAGCAATGTAGCTAAGTGCTAAAATCCGCTGTCTGTATGAGTACCAGCTTATCCGGGGACGCTCCCCTGCTATTAATCAATTGTATGAGTCCCTATAAATTAATTTAAATGCACATTTGTTGTAACAACGTCAGCATGCATTTTAGGATCATTGAGCAGTTCAACACGTGTATAGCCGTTTTCTGGGCCATAAGAGATTTCGGGACATTACAGACGAGATCGAGGATCGAACTCTCCATGCCTCAGATAGCACGTTAAGCCGTTGGTCCCGCCTCAAAGAGATGTCAGCACCAACTGACGGGGTCCGTAAGGGCCAATGCCTGCCAGGGTTGCGAGTTTGTCCGAAAGGGATATCGCGACCCCGGCACACAGGCAACGGAAGGAACACGGGTGGGTTTTAGTCAGTAAAAGTCTGACACACCCTCGCGCTCCGCCTAGAGCGGGAGAAGTTATTTGATAATTTCCCACCCTCAAAAAATTAAATTAAAAAAAGCCGTTGGTCCCGGCTGTCATTCGTAGATCTTTGACAGTCGTTACGGGTAATCAGAAATCCAAAATTCTGACAACTTCTGATTCAGTCTTATCCAGACATATCGTGTTACCTAGTAACTGGGTAATGCACGTCAGATAGGCAGTTGCTCCATGTAAAATACTGGTATTCAGCTGCATTCGGTTAGACTGGAAGCCGACCGCAACATAGTTGGGAAAAGCCTAGGCAGCAAGCCAAGAGTGAACTGGTTAGAGATAAGTTCTAGACAAATGTGCACCATCGCTGACAGCATCAATTTCAGTTAAAAGAGGAAAAGGGATGTTGCAAAAAAAAATATCGGTCTGGTGGATTGTTAAAAAATATTGGACACGAATTTTTTCTTTTTTTACGTACCTAATCGAAAGATTACGGCAATACATTGAGTTAAAATGTGGCATGGCGTCACTCCCCCGTAGATTAACTTAACTACCGGGGACTTTTAAGTTTAATGCGTTTTATCTAAACCATTTTTTATTAATATGATGAACCAAAAAATACGTGTCTAATATTTTTTTATTATCTGACTGACGGACTAAATTGCTTTTTTTTCCCAGTCAACATCCCTATTACGGAAAATTCACAAATTTAACAAATCTTACCGTGAAAAGTGAAGTGAGCTGTCTTTCCACCTGATGCTAGGTATTGACACTACTGACAGCCCAATTCAAACTTATCCATGCTTCATAAGCTGATTTGCGTTACGCACAAGCGAAAAAGAACTGGAATGCACAGATAGACAAATTTTAGCAAGCGCGCGCTGTTTCTTTCTAATATCTTTGCTTCCGTCGGTGGACTCGATACATACGAGTAGGTCCTCGAGCATCAGGAGCATCTTCATGGAAAATTTCCAGTTATTATAATTTTCCATGCCCTGCAGCTTTTCGATTGGAATTCCTGTCGAACTATGTGCTTCGCTGGTCATTTTTAATTAGTTTAAACCAGATAGAAAAAACTCATGGAAAAGAAAGAAAAACATGTGCCGATCGGCCGATCGTTTTTTTTTTCTTCTTAATAAAAATAACTTTTGTCTCGAAATGAATCAGAAAACCTTACTTGAGTAGTTCTGCTAGGCCCATAACCATATGAGAGGGTGTTCAGTAGATACAAATGGAGAAAGTAATTAATTTTATTCGGACATTTTGCACATGCTAAGACATCAGTTTATTGACAACTACCAAAGAGACCAAAAAGGTCTACTTGTCATAGACGATGAGGTTTCAATCACAACACATTGTATTGTTCGCAGCGCTCTGTCTTGGTTTTTTATTTGGTCTGAGGTAATTAATATTAAACAAACATTTAATAAAGAAATCGATGTTTTTTCAAGTCATAAAAACAATCGTTAGAGCAATAATTCACCGAATCAATTATCGACGTCACAACATTGACGTCATTTAACGTCAACACTGGTATTTCACTTTTTTATTGCTATTTACTTATGTGACGCCTGTGGACCGGTTAAAAACCTATTTCCTAGCATGGTCGATCTGCCGTTATTCTTGATAATTATTGACTCATTGACTGTCGTAGGGCAAGAGCTCACACCGGCGGCACGGTGCCGCCAGTGAGCGCCAGCTCTAA
Organism: Agrochola circellaris; assembly: GCA_914767755.1. NCBI lineage: Eukaryota > Metazoa > Arthropoda > Insecta > Lepidoptera > Noctuidae > Agrochola > Agrochola circellaris. Next base: position 13,486,407 of record OU611863.1, on the reverse strand, counting down.
AGAGCGTTTATCCTAAAAGAGCGTTTTTCTTTCTTTCTTTTTTTTCTAAAAGTTGGCAACGTCGCAAATAGCTGTCAAATGTTTGTTTTACCTGTTTTGATTAATTTGGTAATATTACTATATGGAAATATGAAATGTTGCTAACTAGCGAACTAAAATACTGATTATGAAATGCAATAATTAATATCGTAACACCAAACAATTAGTTTTAGATGTAAAAAAAATATTTGGAACCTTTCTATATGCGTTTTTTACACAACGGTTAGAACATCAAATTCAGTGTTAAAATTGCAATTCATTATTAATATTCTAGTTCACTAATTAATCACATTTCATATTTCCATACAGTAATATTGCCAAATTAATCAAAACAGCGAAATATTTGACATCAATTTGCGACGTTACCAACTTTCAGAATAAGCGCTCTTAATGTTGGTCTAGTGCTCGCAAGCGCTACTGCTCAGCATGAGGGTCTGGGCTCGATTCTCATGTCGAGCAAAGGCTTTTTTTTTCATCAGGATTTTCTAGCAGCCGGGAGTCTCAATTTGTGCCCGGTTGATGGCAATAGGCTCGCCCCCTATTACATGGGACTTAAACATAACTGGCGAAATGTGGGTGTACTATAGGTACATCTCTGCCTTACTCTTTTGGTATAACAGGCGTGATGTTATGTATGTTACTAATGTGAACGGTGGACCGATTAAATTCCTATTTCCTAAAACAGATAAGCCAATATTCTTGCATAGCAATTGACTCATTAATCACAATCACTCAATGACTGGTCTGCAAAGTTGAGAAAACCCAGAGCATTGGAAATGAAAGCTTAGACCTATATAAATAAACTTCGAATTGTTGCTAAAAGTTCCGTGTTTTTTTATGATTCAGCGGTTCTCAAACTTTTTTGGCGTAGGAACCCTTTTGCAAAACGAAATATGTGACGGAACTCTAAAATAATCAACACCTGGTTTTATATGTATTCTTCATTAATAATCATATATTTTTTACTAATTTTCGTAATAAAATACAATAGACGACGTATATTTAGTAACCTAATCCGCTTAACTGTTCGTAAAGAGCCGTAAAGAAGAACCCTTTAAGAAATCAACACGTGTTTCAAAACTCAACAAGACACCCTCAGGATGACGATTGACTTGTTGCGAACCCGGACACGGCGTGTTGCCACGCCGAGCCCCGCACTCACAGCGCGCAGTGCGTCTTACTAAATATACAGGTTGTGCAGGTTACTAAATATACGTCGTCTATTGTATTTTATAATGGATTTCCGCAAAGTCACGCCTGAGTTAATTAACTAATTTTCGTAATATTTAACATTAACATTTGCATCTATAGCTGCATAGGTTGAGTTGAGAATCCTGTTTCGCACAGTTTGTGACTCCGCTAGGTTCAAATAGCCTTGTTAAAACAAGGTTATTTGAACTTTTACGCCGAAATAAGCATCTTACTTCTGTATGGAGGAGTAGTATCGCCGAGCACACTTTGAGTACCTATAGCTGGTTTAGATTGTAATGAGGAAATAGTTGCATAAATATTGTTGTTAAATAAATTAAATATAGATAAGCAATAAAATATGATTGCTTTGATATGATCTTGAAAAATCGGAATATTTGCTGCGAATATATGTCCCCGAAACGAACAATTGCAATTGTAGTAATATGGTCAATCGCTCCAATTACATTGGGTAGACGAACAAATTGACACTTGCAAGTGTCAATTTGATCGTCTACCAAATGTAATTGATAGTTTCGGGGACCCTTTAGTGTGATGTAAATGACCAAAGTTAGGTTTACCTAACAACCACTTGGCAAATATGGACGTTAATTTACATGAAATCCGACACAATTCGATTAAGGGCTGATCTTTCCAATTTCAGCTAAACCAAAACGTTCAAACGTCAATAATATAATCACGGATAATCTTAACTAATATTATAAATTCGAAAGTGAGTTTGTTTGTTACGGTTTCACGCTAAAACGGCTGAACGGATTTGGATGAAATTTTGCACGTGGGTAAACCATGACCTTGATTAGGACATAGGATACTTTTTATCCCGATATTCCCACGGAATCGAGACTTATGCAGGTGAAACCGCGGGGCGCAGCTAGTAATTAATATTACAGACACAACACGACAGTATTGAAGGTCTTCTTGCAGAGAATGATTCAGTGGTCCTTGGTGAGAGTGACTTAGTAACTAGATTATTTATTCGGTTATTTCTATGTCGACACCAAATGTCATTTTAGTCTAGCAAATTTAAAATCAGAGTATAAATACTTTAAGGTGACTAGTTCATAAATAGAACATTATTTTAAGCTATTCGATAAACGATATATTATATCTGTAAATTGGTTTAAACAAACACTTTTAAGAATCAAAACTCTCTTAAATAATAGGTATGTATCAATAATATAATGTGATATTGACACAAATAATACTAAATAAAAACAGAAATGAGTTTTCAATTGAAAAATAATCTAAAATAATGAGCAGATTTTCTATTGTCTTAGCTTTCCTATTTCAATAAAGCATAGAAAAAGTTTTATAAAATATTCAATGACCCGTCGATATCTACTTACTAATTGTATAACAAAAATGATTGATTGTTACTTTCAACAACTTATCGGGTCAGCACCCGACAGCCGTTGTCCTGTTCAAATGTCAATAATTCATACAAAAATCTCAAAGAAACAAGTACGTTTTATATTTCCCTTTATTTGACATTTTTCCGGGAAACCTTTCCAATTTTTCTTTCCATAAAAACCTAATTCGGACATATTTTAAAACAGCAAAATAGCCAATTCGGTCCAGCCGTTCTCAAGTGATGACCTTACCAAAGAACAGCATTTCATTTTAATTGTTATATACATAAATAAATAGATCGTTAGTACTCAATAATCAATTATTACGACACGAGACACACTGACTTATTAGTATTACTTGTAATATTTTTTGGAATATCATATCCTTTTACAATGTTTGTTAATATGTAAGCGCCATATATCTGTCACATATTTAATTTTTCTGTTGTTGCTTTATTTTTAGTTATTTTTTCCTATTGTAATTTTATTCTCGGTGCATTGTCTTCACATATATTATTGTATACAAATTATTTTTAAACATTTTTAAAATAGTAACGGTGGAGTTTCTTGCCCATTGTTCTCCATACGATTTTACCTTTTGGAAGGGGCGAATCAATTCAATTTTTGTAAATGTTGACGTTAAAAAATGCCTAATTGAAATAAATGACTTTAAGAGGAATAGATTTTTAGTTAGTGGGTCATCTCCTTTTTAACCGACTTAAAAAAGGAGTAGTAGATTATGCATTATTTTTTTATTGACTCACGTTTAACTTACCTATAGTAGGTAAGCGATGTTGTGGTTGATGATGTTCAACAGCGTGCGCTTGCCTAGAGGGTCTTCTTTTCCTGAGACATCTTAATAAATCTTCAAAATGTTATTTAGTAATTTAGATTCTTAATTATTTACCAAACCCGTGGCTTTACCCACAAATTATCCCACAAGACGATACACTACCGAGATATAAAGTACCCTATGTCCTAGCCCAGGTCATGGTCTACCTGTGTGCCAAATTTCATCCAAATCCGTTTAGCCGTTAAGGCGTCAAAAGGTAACAGACAGACAGACAGAGTTACTTAGTATTAGTACGGATGGTCTTTTTGATGTGACATCTATAGCCGCACGTAAAACCGATTTCTGGCGTGGCGACGCATGCCGTGGCGACGCATCGCCACGCTATATGATGGTATATATATACAGTCTATATGCAGTAGTGTGTACGGTGTGGCGACGCGTCGCCATGCGCAATCGACTGTGCGATTCTTTTATCATTATGACATATTTAGTTCCTATCACAATCTGTTCTTTTCTGCATATTACTTTTACAAAATAATGTCGATGTTTCACATCTGCCAGGCGTCCCGTGACGGCTCATATTTTTTTTTACAGCTATTTCCATTTCTATGAATAAATAATTTACTTTGAGAAAATGCAACAACGCAACGTTGGTGTCTGCTGATATATATCATCGCGTGAGTCGCGTCGATTGACTGACATCCTCATTTAGTGCTGTCATATCTGTCATCTCAATTTGATTTGTGAGGAAGATACAAAGACTGTGCTATGAATGTCGGGATCGTAGCACGAGGCTATCTGTGGTTATTGGCTTCCGTATGTAAGGACCAAAAAAGCTGACCGAAGGACCAATGAATTAAATGTAAACAAAGAATTATCCAATTTTTACTTTCCTTAAAATCGTAATTTTTACCATAATTAATTAGTTTATCAAATACAAAAGTACTGTTATTAAATTGATAATATTATAAAAAAAATAAAATGAGAAGAAAAATTTATGGCAGCCCACAGGATTTTTGAGCAAGCATTTCTATGGCGCGAAAAAAAAAAGTGCAAATATAAGTAATATTTAAAATGAAAAGTATGAATAGTTTACGACCGCTAAACTACCTACTTTAGAAAAAACGAACTTACTGCACTAAGTGATATTTATTCGAAGACATTTATTTACAGGGCAATTCAAAATATATACACAATCTTAGATCTAATATAAGTACAACTAACACTAAAATATATAAATTATATATTTTCATTTTGAATAATTATCAGACTTTAAAACCAAAAATAGATAGAAGTAATATTTTTATTATAGCTTTCAATTTTTATTCCATAATGAAAACTTTGCTATATTTTAAATAGAGAATGAAGTGCATATTATTAACTCCTTATATAAAAACTCCTTTGACAAATGTCTCAGAAGAATAATGAATGGATGATAAAGTACAATAAAAATCAAGATTTCTGTGTATCGATTTTGTCTAGTTTTAAACAACTAGTTTTGATAGATTTCCTGTATCTATCCAGTTATTATGTACCTAACTGCTCAACATAGCCTTAATAAATATTTACTATGTTTTACATTACTGATCCAATATTTAAATTAGTTTATGAGAATATACATAATAATACACACAGATATTTGATTCCTAATAACCCGATTTAACAACGAATCTTGTAGTAATGATAATTTTGTAACTATTTTTAATATTTTTAAATGTTTTTGTATTCTAATATTTAAAAATATAATTTATATGTATACAATGAAAAAAACGAAATTAATAACAACTTAACAAAAGTGGTTGATACTGGTTCAAAAGTTGTTTATTTACAATTCAAAATTCTTTGAATATTTCAGTTATTTAAGTATATATTAAATAGTCACTAAGTAGGTATTTCACATTGAATAAAAATAAAGAAGCTTTTTATTTTAGGAAATTAAATATGTTAATGTAATCAATCATTGCTTGTTAATAATTAATTAAATCAGCAACAACAAAAATTATACATTGCGAATTCAAGTCAACGTATTCAATTTAATGTTTCATTTAAATAAAATGTATCTAAAATTTTTTCTAAATCAGCCGTTTGCTAATTTTCCAACTAAAACATGTAATTAAAAATTTAAGTGTATAAAATAATAGATACTTACAAGTTTATCAAAATAACACGCACCGAAAAAAAAACAATCACAATCACTGTCTATTATTTTTAAATCTCGAACGTCACAACACGTCAATTTTCCCGCGCGAAACGTTTTGAACTGTCAACGTTATTTTTTTTAAATATAGGTCTATGCACATGCTACGGTTAGTGCGCGTACTGCCGGCGCACTCAGCCTCTACCAATTTATATAGTCCTTGTGTTAGCGCTTGGTTGGCGACTCGTCCTAGAATGGCACGTGCCTACGGCCCCTTAGGCAGGGAATTGAAACTGTAGGCTGATTGGTAAAAATAGAATAGGTACTTTTTTAAGTTGAATTTTGAGGAAGTAAAAGCTTTAAATTGAGTTTTTCTCTAAATGCAATTTTAACCGTGAACCGTTAAGCGTTTATCATTGAAGCACGAGTCATTTTTAATTTTTAGCCGTTCTATAAATGACAACAAAAATGTTCATTAGTAACAGATAAAAAATAAAATTACAAAAGCGGTTAGGGGTGAGGTGGTAAGTCCTGGCAACTTATAGAAATCTATAAAACTCTCTAAAGTAACCTTTTTAACAACCAAAGTTAATTTCACTCCAGTTTATTTTACTTATTTAAGTTTTAATATCTTCACTAGTAACTATAAGTAAGCGAAAGGAGTCGGTAACTTCGATCGGTTTAATCCACTCAAAATCAACACTCCTAAAAATTAACTCGAGATCCACTCGAATCTCGTCGGTTGATTCGAGATAACATGAGCGCGACGAGTGCAACGATCGACCTTAATCGCTTGGAACCCCGACTACTGCATCTGAATATGCGATTCACATTGTAATTGTAACACATTATGTCGATTTATAAACTTGCACATTGCATTGACTTTCATTTTCAATATTTAACCATATTATCCATTAACAATCCATATGCTCGATGGGATCCTCATTATCATCGGCAAAAATGACGAAGTTCCATGGAAACTTTCACCCCTTTAAGGGATGAATTTTCAAAAATCCTTGCTTGGTGCTCGAAAAACGTAACGTTGGAAGGCCACAAGATGGACCGATGACCTGGTGAAGGTCGCAGGAATCCTGGATGCGGATAGCGCAGAACTGGTTGAATTGGCGGTGCTTGGGGGAGGTTTATGTCTTGAAATGATGAGTCTAAACTAAAACGATTTTAGAGTGTTATTTTCGGATATATTCTACGAAACGTCAGATTTTTGGACTTCGACGATCGAAGGACCATTTTCTAAGAAGTTTGATTCAAGCCTAGCGAGTAAATGATAAATTATGTTTATACTGTAAATTGGTTTTAACAAACACTTTTACAAGACATTTTTTTTTTTTTAAACAAGTTGACGTCAGTGTTTCCGACTACTCTGAGAAGAAACAGCGAAACAATCAGTAGATAGGTAAGTATATATGTGCAGTGCAGTGCAGTGCAAGAGCAGTGGCAGCCCAAAGTCAAAGTCAAAGATTTATTTGCAGATAAATATGATTAGAAAAGTTCTTACAATGGTGGTATAATGGGTAGCTTAACAAATTTAATCATAACATAATGACATGCAAATTTTTGGCATACAATTAGATTTATTTTAATTTAAACAGAAGGAATTCTTTCATAGTATAGAAGGAATTCTAACCAACTGCGTAAGGCCCTTCTGAAGTGGACCATTGGAAGTTCTTTGATTTGGTTAAGAATCTTGATATATATCTGAATACACATAGGATAGCAACTTCGCCCATATAGTTCCGTTTTAATTCTAGGAATAATTAATATATTGGGATAACTAGTTATGAACTTACATTTATCTCCCAGTTTTTCAAACATCTCAGGGTGAGATTTGGTAAATTTACATATTTCCTCAATATAAATACCTGTTAATGTAAGTACCTATTCTAAATTTCCTAAACAGTGGTTTACAGGATGTAAGTGGGTCTACATTACAAATCGCACGTATACATCTCTTTTGTGCGATGCAAGCTCTTTCGAGATGCACCCAGTGGTAACGGCCCCGACTTACGAGTTGTAGTTCGTCGGTTCGAACCCAAACAAGCGCTTTACTTTGTGTAAGATATTTCATCGCCACTGCTCTCAAAACGGTGAAGGAAATCACCGTGAGAATACCCGGCATGTCCTAGAACCAAAAATTCGCAGACATGTGACATCTACCAACTCACACTGGGCCCGCGTGGTGGATTACAGCTCAGTCCCTCTCACAGAGAGGAGGCCGGTGTCTCAGCAGTGGGAACATGATAGGCTGATTATGCTTATTCATTTTGTACCCAGAAACTAAATTCAGAAAAAAAAAACATCTTACGGGAAATGACATCTTGAACATTTTTTACTATTACAACGAGGGTATACAGTAATAAACCTTCCGCCTGCTATTTGAGGTTGAAAATACCAAAAATCATATTTTGACTTATGAGCGTTTATTCTGAAAGTGGGCAACGTCGTAAACAGATGTCAAATATTTCGCTGTTTTGATTAATTTGGCAATATTACTGTATGGAAATAAGAAATGTGGCTAACTAGCGAACCAGAAAATTGATTATGAAATGCAATAATTCATACTTATCGTAGCACCGAATATTTCGTTTCAAGATTGTAAAAAAAGTATTTGGGAACTTTCCAAATGCCTTTTTTCACCTAAAACGGGTACAACATAAAATTCAATGTTATAATTGCAATTCATTATTTATATTCTAGTTCGCTAGTTAGCCACATTTCATATTTCCGTACAGTAATATTGCTATATTAATAAAAACAGGTAAATATTTGACAGTTATTTCCGACGTTGCCAACTTTTAGGATAAACCCTCTTAAATGTTTCGAGCATTGCAATTTTGAACTAGGACGTCTATTAGTTGTTTTTTCACGTCTGGCATTACTACGTGTTCATTTTAATAATGATTGTTCTTATACGGCTTGGGTCTTCTTCCGAGTTGGCCCAAGCTTCTTTTAAAAGAGTAAAAAGAAGAATAAAACGGTTAGGTTAAAGGTTTATTTGTCACAGAAACACGTGCACATAAAAAGATAAGTAAGATAATTGGAATAGAATATTAAAACAGTACCCTGATTGAGTAATACACGATCAATCAGAATCTGAATCGTTTTGAAACAGATTGCTAATCCATTGCTCCATAAGTTCGAAAAAAGTATCTGCTCAACAACGTAAATAACGCAATGAATGTTGTTGAACTGTCAAAATGAAACATAGTTGTAATCGTTTACGAAAATGTGTTGCGTAATTAGATAGCTGATCTATACTTAATCAGTCAACAGAAATAGTCGGCAGCAGCACGTCATGACTGTGACAAGAAGGCTTCCACTCAGCATGATGCTGTGCTATGCCCCACATCACAGCGCTGATTTTCAATGGTAACCTGAAAACGCACAAGCACTATACCTTGGAAAGAGGTTAGTTAGCCGGCAAGGATATCGCGGCTGATGACTCAAGCTGCACCGGGCAAATGCAATGGTCATGTAGCTCGAAAGACAAACTCGCAACCCTGGAAGATGTCATTTCCCATAAGATTATTTTCTGGCTTTAATTTTTGGGTACGAAATGAATAAGCATAATCAGCCTATCATGTTCCCACTGCTGGGAGACCGGCCTCCTCTCATCCACTACGCGGGCCCAGTGCGAGTTGGTGGATGTCAAATGTATTCGAATTTTCGGTTCTAGAACATGCCCCGGTTACCGCACGATGTTATCCTTCACCGTTTTAAGAGCAGTGGTGATGAAATAATTTACACAAAGTAAAGTGTCTGCCAGTGGGCAACCGCTGCTCTCCCGATGAGCATTGCTCTCACGAAATGAATGATGATGTAAAAATAACTAACACAACATAATCATACAGGAAATCTTTATATAGTTACTCATTAAAAACTTGTCTAAAAAAAACTGGTCAAATTAGAACCAGGTAACCGACTGACACTTAGTGTTATATCATTAGGCAAAAAATGTAAAAAAAACAACTATGGTTTAACGGGTTTTAGTGCTTTACCAATGTCTTCCGTAGCGCGCTTTGTTCCGGTGTAATCTCTTAAATGGCAAACCATCTGCGATACCTAAAAAAAATAATTAGACATTACTTAGTTCAGAAAAAAAATTGCTCTCAAAACGGTGAAGCAAAACATTGTGACGAAACCGGCTTGTCCAAGAACTAAAAATTCGAAGACATGCGACATCTACCAACCCGCACTGGGCCCGCGTGGTGGATTACGGCCCTTTCACAGAAAGAGGCGGCCGTGGTCCCAGCAGTGGGAACATTATAGGCTGAATAAGCTCATACTTAGTTCAGAAGACTGATAAGTTGCGTTTTCAAAGCTTCCTCTCTCCTACTATTTTGCTGTGTCCGACAAGGTCCACAGTGATCACATATAATTTAAAATTACGTGTGGCACGGAATAAACCAGAAGTTCCCAAAGCACTGTAGAAAGTACAGAGGGGCACCGAAAGGCGATCCTGTTTACCGTTCTTCAGAAACAAAACTTAGGTATTTCGCGGGTACAAAATAAAAGCTCTAAGAATTCTCATTCCCTTTACAAAATCTTATTTATGTGAAGCCGGATTTTCAGCTGTAGCTGTTATAAAGAGTAAATATCGCTCATAGATCAGTGTGGAGGAAGAAATGAGAGCAGCGGTGTCAAGCCGTATCCCACGATTTGAAAAAATGTGTGGACGACATCACCAAGCTAAGTTGCCATTGTATTACAATTCCTATTAAAAAAAAAAATTGTGGAAGTTTTAATTTGTGTGCTAGCTAGTATTATTGTACCCTATTTCGATTAGGTACCTTGGGCGCCGAGACAAAATACTAAACCTGAGAGCCGCGAATAGAAAAAAATTGGGAGCCCCTGGAATAAACGATTGAATAGGTTTACCAATTAATCACTTAGAAAAAAAATCCGGCCACGTGCGTGTCGGACCACGCACAATTATGGGTTCCGTAGTTAGGATAAATTTATCCCAAGAACCAAATTAACTTTGTAGTTGAAAAAATGGTCTCCCTGACATCGATATACGTCACAGTCAATTTTTCAACTGCAAAAGTTTGTAATCGCAAAAAAAATATTTTTATGTGATAAAACTAGAAATTAACGATTTGCGGACTTTTTACTTTATTTCTACTGTGAGACCTTGCTTCACTCCAAATTTCATGATTCATGGTCAACGGGAACTAGGTTTACCTGTAGGTTTTGATTTATTTGCGAGTATCAAAGTATCTCGCATAAATGCCTGTATTTTTTTATTGCATTGACTTAGAAGCTTGATTTTTTTAGAGCTCCAAGATACCGTAGACCTACGTTTTTATATTAATTTTAACTTGATACCTCCACGCGTTCCTGAGAAAGACGGACGGACGGACAACGAAATTATCCTATAAAGTTTCCTGTTTTTTCCTTTTGAGGTACGGAACCCTAAAAACGACAGTTACTTATTCAGTAGTAACAAGTAATGCTAGTTATATTAAACATTTACTATCTACTTCCCTATACATATTTAAAATGCGAAACATGTTTTTGCAGGCCTGCGGGCATGGCTTATTCTGCTTGTTGCATGCATTCAACTTATCGACTTAATTACTTTACCTTAAGGGGTAGTGCACACACATCTCGCCAAATTAAATCCCATGTACAGTTGGCTCCAGAGAAACTTCACCCCCTAGCAATGTAAAAAACAATGCAAGGGGATGAGGATTCTCTGGAAGCCACTGTACATAATAGAGGGTGAGTCCGGGCTCAAATTCAGACTCCAGATTGCAAATTCCTCAAAATAGAAAACTCAGTTGCATTTTCTTAAGAACACACCGAGGAAATTGCGAAATAATTAGGTTCGTTTGATCCCTTTCTGCGTCGTTATTACTTAACGTTTAGTTATGCAATTAATATGTAAGATATTTAAGGATTTACTTTATAATTCGTACATTTAGAAACACGATTACTTGTAGTATCCTCGATGGAAAAAAAATCTAGTTATCTCTAAAAAACTTAATAAACCCTTAGTAGGTACCTACGGCGTAGATACTTCACGGAAGTCTTCATCAGTTTTTTAATAATAACAAAAATACATATTTTCTCTAACTTCATATTATTTATTTATTTAATACTTCAAGCACACAAATGTACAAAGGCGAACTTAATGCCATAGACATTTTCTACCAGTCAAACTTTGGGTGATGCAGAGCCAAACAGTGGTGCATTACCGAGAATTGAGGATTTTTTTATATATTTAAATACATACCTATACCTATTAAAAACTATAGATGAATTAATAAATACACCTAATTATATATAAATATAAGTACAAATAAATACTCATAAATATACTAAAACAAATAAGACAAACAATGGGAAACATTTCTGTTGTGATGATAGCTGCCAGCTTCTTGCGAATGTGCTCACGAAGTTTAACTACATTATTTTACATTTTCAAAATGTCTATTTGTTTGAATAATACGAAAAAATACCTTATTTATTCCGCCCATCCCATTTATTAGCGCCAAAAGTTCGATGCGCCCTTAAGGATCGATTTTGGGACCACATGCATGCTAAGCTCGCGCCTGCTGCCACTAAACCAACAAGGCAATTAATTGGTTTATAAATGTAGATAGTATACTACTACAACTTAATGTAGAAAATGGCCCCTTTTTGCCAGATCATCATCATCATCAAAGCCGAAAGACGTCCAGTGCTGGAAATAGGCCTCCCCCAAACACCGCCCCTTCGACCGTTTCTGTGCTACTCGCATCCAGCGGATTCCTGCGGCCTTCACCAGGTCATCGGTCCACCTCGTTTGGCTTGGCTTTCCAACGCTACGTCTTCCGCTCCGCAATCGCCACTCCAGAACCTTTCGGCCCCATCGGCCATCTGCCCTGCGAGCAATGTGCCCTGCCCACTGTCACTTAAGTTTGGCAATTTTTTGGGGTATGTCGGTTATCTTGGTTCTTTTACGGACCTCTTCATTTCTGAGGGAAACTCCAAGCATAGTTCCATTGCCCTTTCAGCCTTTGTACCTACTACTTATAAATATTAAAAAAAAATATACGGGACACTAAAAATAAGGTCTTAAGCGATCAGATGCATCTCGATTGCCCTTTTCTCTTTTATTTTTTATATAAATTACCTATTAAATTATGTAAATACATTCTTATCATACAGTCCGTATTTTCCCGTCAAAACAAGGGTGAAAAAAATGCATCAAAAATATGTTGGGAAAGGTGGTAAATGTCAGTTTTGTGACGCCAGTGCAACAGTTTATTCTAGTACTTTATCATTATGAGCAATGACAACGTGTACCAAGCCTTTGGGCTATCAAAATGGTCAAAACAAAATTATTTGTTAAACTAGATCATATTAATATTATCGTTTTAGAATCCAATCCTAGCTTCCGCATTCAAGATAGGTTTAGGAAGGACTAAATTCTCGTTTTATCGATATCAAAAATGACCCTATCATAACCTGATTCGCGTAAAAATTAAAAATTCCTCTAATAAAAAATTGGAATCATTTTTAGGCACAAATTTCATATCTATAATAATTAAAAAGAAGAACCATCATATCGCAGAAAGTTCACACAAACAGCAAACGTGCAAACAAGCATACACCAAGAATGCACCATGCAGCAGGCATGGTTTCTGTCACGGCTCCGGCGCTGCGGGCTTAGCGGGCTTAAATTACACTCTAGGGGTAGGGCACTGACACGCCCTCCCGCTCCGCCCAGAGCGGGAGAAGTAATTTGATAACCCACAAAAAAAATAAAGCGGTAGGGCAGACAAGACTGCGTGGAGTCGGTTTTGCAGCGATTCGTTTCTGTCACTAACTTTTGTGGCACAACATATTGACTTTTTAAGACAATATTTTCATTTTAATTTAAGGTTAAAAATGCTATTTAATAGAAATGGCAATATACCTAATAAAATTATTATATTATTATAAATTATTTATTATAACTTAAAAGTATGCCATTGTAAATTCGGACATATAAACATCCGGCCAAACAATAATTATATTAAATATTTTTTATGCCTTTAAAATATTCGTTTAAAGACCTACGCAGACTGGGACGGCCGGCTTCACTTCACTGTTGACAGCGCTCTGTCTTGGTTTTTTATTTGGTATGAAGAGATCAATCCAAAAATCGCGAAAAAAACAGCTGCTCTATACAATATTTTATGTTCGCAAAACTTTAAGTATAAAACGATATCTGATACTAGGACCAAACCCTGACTGGGCTCGGTTCTAGTTCTCCGCTTTGTACCGCCCGCGCCGCCAAACTCAATCTCGGCGACGCACAGCTCAATCTCCGCTTCAATATCGCCATACAAATATGATACATCTCCGCTCAGTGGTATCCACTGAAGCTGAGTGGAGACGAGATGTGTGAATAACGAAATTCTATTGGTTGTTTAGAACACATCTCCTCTCCTCTCTTCTCATCTCCCCTTTGGTGGAGTCCGGGCCTTAAAGCACCTCCTACACAGGAGATAAAATGTCACGACATCATCGGTCCCAACAAAGTTGGGGTCGGCTTCCAGCATAATCGGATGCAGTTGGATACCAGCCATGCTATTCTGTAAACATCTCACCGTGAAAACTTGGGTGAAGTGAGCTGTCATTAGTGTCAATCCCTGTGGAATGACAGCTCACTCCACGCTCACTTCACCTAAGTTTTCAGGGTGAGATGGTTACAGAATAGCACTGCAGTATCTTACATGGAGCGACTGCATAACCTGACCTATCTCCACAACCCAGTTACTAGGTAGCCAAACCCACTTCCTAATAAAAGACTAGCCACACGACAAAAAACACGTGTTTTTTACATCAAAAGATGTATTTATTTATATATTTCATAACTTAATCGGATAATAAATCTATAAACGATTATAATCCATTCATCAGGAAGCTGATTTCTGTTTAAATTTTCATAAATAAATGTTAGTAAATTAGAATTTGTTAACATTTTTATTTCAGTTTTTGTTTTTTGTGTTAGGTGCTTTTGTTATTTTATTAAAAGCTTTTATTTAACTTCACTTGTATGTAGGTATGTCCTGGAATATTGCAATCAATATTTCACCCACTTCCACTGAAGCTATCAGGCTGAAATTTGGTTCTCGTGACAATGGCAACTAGCTTCATCTTTCTGACTGACCGACCCCTTGACAATTCAAAAGTGACAATTCAAAACCAATTACAGGCGTAATTGGTTTATTTGAAATAAATGCTTCGAGTTGGAGTTTGAGTTTGAATGCATGAATAAAATCTTAAAAAAAAAAAAAATAGAAGCTTTTATTAATTGATATTTTAAATGTGTAACATGATTCGATAACCTGCTTAGATTTCTTGATAAGGGGTAAAAATACTACACAGATAAGAGTAATGTAATATTTTAACTAAACAGTAACATTGGAGTGATTTTTATTGCACTGTCACTTACCTATAAATAAATGTTTGACAGCGTCGTTGATCTAGCGTTCGGAAACGCTACTGCTGAGCATGAGGTCCTGGGTTCGATTCCCAGGTCGGACAAAGTGTTATTGGGTTTTTATCAGGAATTTCTCAGTAGCAGCCCGGAGTCATGCTGGCACTAGACTCGCCCCCTATTACGTGGAAATTAAACATAGCTCGCGAAATGTAGGTGTACTATAGGGTACTCCTCTGTCTAAAGCTTCGTGCAGACCAGCGCGACGCGACAGCGCGACGCGACACCGGTTATTGTTATACCGTCAAGTTTTCTTAGAAATTGTATTGTTCGAGTCGCGTCGCGGCGTCGTGTCGAGCTGGTCTGCACGAAGCTTAACTCAGATACCTTTATTTATTTTATAATAAATAGCATAATGTATTACATAATAATAATACAATCTGATTTTTATTACTTTTACTTCATAATAAATGCACCATTTTATCTTGGAAGGTAAATGACCTGATTATTGCGGTGGCCATTTTTCTTGCCTTTTATATAATTCTTACGAGCTTAGTTCAGCTACTGCCGATAACTTTTTAAGTTTTTATGTAACTACGTTTATTTATTTACTTATTTAAATTAGGTAGGTACGTCAGCAATTGGTATATACATTTTACATTACTTCATAAAATTTATAGGTTTAATTTCTTATCTACAGACCAATTACAAGTTTGATACCAGCCGGTCGATTCTGTAAAAATATCACCGTGAAACTTAGGCCAAGTGAGCGTGAAGTGAGCTGTCAATAAGCTTAATCCCTCTAGCATCCTGCCGGTCGATTTGTGACAGTGAGTGGCAGCTCACTTCACCTAAGTTTCACGTTGATATTTTTACAGAATCGACCGACAGTTCACAATTTGTCGGTTTCCCAACTACCGAAAAATAATGCGTTAAATAAATGGTTTGTTACAGTTCACAATTATTCGACAGTTTATAATTTAACGGAAATAATACCGACAGATTTTAAACTAACGAAGTTCATAAATAAACGGTGACATAGTATATTAGGCAATCCCCATAAACCTCGTTGCAGTCACTTGCAGGTAACTTTGTACTTTGCTTCCAGACCTTACAGATAAAGATGAATCATTGACTCATGCATAATGCGGAACGGCATCCTGAAAATGATTGTTAGCAGAGTGGACTGCCCCATCCAAAGGCACTGGGTAGAATTAGGTATAGGTTTATGTTAAATAGAATTAGGTACTAACAACAATAACATAGCATGTAAGCACAGTTTGTTACTAACCACTAACTACTTATGGACTTAGGTCTGAAATAAAGATATTTTATTTTATTTATTTTATTTATTTTATTTATTTTATTTATTTTATTTATTTTATTTATTTTATTTATTTTATTTAAGTATTTTATTTATTTTATTTATTTTATTTATTTTATTTATTTTATTTATTTTATTTATTTTATTTATTTTATTTATAAGTTAATGACTAAAAAACTGCATGTAATTTTGTCGACTCCTAAACTCTTTGAACTGCAATATAGCAATGCTACTTGGCGACATAAGTAGCTAATAGGTTCGTTTTCGTACATCCCAGGATCAACTTATTTACTCGGGTGCGGGGTTCTGCTACGTACTCCTATTGTAACACTTATGTAGAAACTGGAGTCCTACCGAATTTTGTCTACGGCGATCTACGAATGGCAGCCGGGAGCGACGTCCTAGGCCTCGGCGGCGCGGTGGTGGTGCGGCGGCGGTGCAGGGGCGGTGCGGCAGCGGCGTGGTGGCGGTGCGGTGTCGTATCGTGCTTTCCAAGGCACGGAGGGATCTCGATATATAAATAATAAAAAAAAAAACATTTATTTCTCACCACAATATTTAAACATAACATGAAGATATTGTTTAGTAATTATAATAAAATATACAATATTGTGGGAGACTGGTGCCTAAGCTAGGCTAATAACCTGTGTTATAGGACACCAGGTCCCCACTCCGAGTAACAATGTCAGGACGTACTAAAGCAATACAATTAGTTGCAGCAAGTACAGTGTTGTGGGAGGTAAGTAAAAAGAGGGTGTGTATATGTAATAGTCACCCATCCACGAACCAACCGCGGCAAGCGTAGCTTAACAATAATTTAGCCACAAGCCCCTCTATAGGTACACTATAACATTTAATTTAATAGTTTAGGTTTTATAATTAAGTAGTAAATGTAAAATTAATTATTAGGTACAAGTGTTATATCGTTTCGCTCTAATAATTAACGAATATAAAACATCGAATTATTTCATAATTGTTAATTAGACACAAAAAAACACTAAATTTAAAGACTATAAATATATTAGGTAACATTCCTGCGCATAATATTATTTATTAATATCAAAATTAATTTAATTTATTCATGATTATTCACTTTGCGCTTGCGATGCGCTTCGAATCGTAAACATATCGCATTCCGATTCGTATTTTGTAACCGCAAGATTTTACTATGATCGATCTGCATGTAAAAAATATAATTATTAGATAATTCCATCTGCCTCTGGGTCTAGTGGTTGCAAGCGCTACTGCTAAGCATGAGGTCCTGGGTTCAAGCAATTCTCATATGGCCAACGATTTCATAAAAATAAAAATAAATGCAAAATCTATCTACAAAAGATACCTATAATTAATAACTAGACTAATATTATAAAAAGAAAATATTAGATTTCTTGTATGTTTATTTGTGACGCTTTCACGCTAAAACGGCTGAACGGATTTGGATTTTTTTTGGGTATTTTAGAACATGAGTAGACCATGACCTGGGTTAAGATATAGGATACTTTTTATCCCGATATTCCCACGGGATCCAGACTTATACGGGTGAAACCACGGCGCGATGCTAGTTACTAAATTATTATATTAATACGTGAAGCAAAAACTTTGTTCCCCTTTTTACGAAAATTACGCGGACGGAGGAGTATGAAATTTGGCACAGTTAAAGTTTATATATGGAGAAGGAGTGCAGAAAGCTAATATTTTTATATAATATACATTAGAAATAAATTAAATTAATTAAAAAACCATTACACACACTACCATGCGACTACCTTAGAATCATGACATTTAAATGAATTATGGTCGAATTTTGGCCTCTGGGCGACCACTAATATATTTAAAAGCTCATTTCGGCAAGAGTTGTTTGAACAAATCCTGAAGCATTAATATGGAAGATAATTTTACTTCCTCGACTGCCTCGTTGATATAGTGGTCGAGTGCTACTGCTGACTCAGCAGTAGCACCCCGTAGACCTCATGCTCAGCAGTGCTGAGCATGAGGACCCGGGTTCAATTCCCGGGTCGGACAAAGTGTTATTGGGTTTTCCATCTGGAATTTCTCAGTAGCAGCCCGGAGTCTGGATTTGTGCCCGGTTGATGGCAATAGGCTCGCCCGTATTACATGGGACTTAAACAAAACTGGTGAAATGTGATTGTACTATAGGTACACCTCTGCCCAACCCTTTCCCGTCGCCTGTATCCCCGTAGGCGTGATGTAATATTTAACTACTAATTTTCAAAAAAAAAAACATGACACTAGGTCCTTAACTCAAAAATATATTGCTTTATGCGATGCTAACCTTTTTTATGCTGACCTTTTTCATGGATTTATCCAATCTAAGCAATGCGGAAAACATAAAATTGAAATTTTTAATTTAAACAAATAATTTGCATACTTACGTGAATTATTTAAATATTTTCCTCTACCAGCTTATTTTGAATGATAATAATTTGTCCCAATGTAGGATAAAGACCCCATTTCATACAGAAAAGAAACAAACAGTGATCTGAGGCTTGCTATTATATTCCAACCACGTGGTTTGACTTGCGCAGTAGACGATTTATGGGTCTCTTTAATGGTATGAGGTCTGCGCCTGGGCGTCATCGGGGCGGCGGTAAGAGCGCGGTAGACGCGGTCAAGTCTCATCTTTCGTAGCGCGTATTATAATAGAGTACCTGCCATGCTATTCTGTAAACATCTCAGCGTGAAAACTTGGGTGAAGTGAGCTGTCAATAGTGTCAATCCCTCTGGAATGACAGCTCACTCCACGCTCACTTCACCTAAGTTTTCACGGTGAGAAGGTTACAGAATAGCACTGCTGGTCTACCAAGCTCTACTCGGGTGAAAACAGAGAAAACAAATTTTCTCAGTTAAGACATCTAACTAGATCGATATTTTGCCCCTATACTGCAACTTTCATCGAAATTGTTAGAGCCCTTTTCGAAATCGTGATTACAAATTGTATATATACAAATATTGCTCATTTAATAGTATAAGATATCTTCTGCCTAACCTTTTCCCAACTATGTTGGGGTCGGCTTTCAGTCTAACCGGATGCAGCTGAATAACAGTATTTTACATGGATCGACTGCCTTTCAGACCTCCACAATCCAGTTACTGGTTACCACGATATCTCTTGGTAAGACTGGTGGTCACACTTTTTGGGCTTCTGACTACCCGTAAGTACACAACTTACGGTTAGTCAGAAGCCCAAAGTGTGACAACCCGTAACGACTGTCAAATATGTACGAATGACAGCCGGGAACAACGGCTTAACGTGCTTTCCGAGGCTTGCTTTTATATTATAGGACAAAAAAGACTCACTAATCAATCAATCGATCACTGACTGACCAATCAACACGTATAAATATTTCCATTTATCATGGCCATAGCTGCGAAACAGGTAGCTAGACAAAAACCTGTACCTACTATCTAGATTCTAGAGCGATACGTCTGTCGTAAGTGTCGCTTACTTAGTGATTCTAGTACTAACAACTAGCGCTGGCTACGCTTATGAGTAGTGTGACTAATATTAGTTGGGCACACCCAAATTGAGCAGTGGTGGCCCAGTCGTACTAACGAACCAAAAATTCGAAGACGTGACAATCGTGAACCCGCACTGGGCCCTCGAGGCGGATTACCCGGCCGGATAACCCCGACAGTGGCAACGTTATATGCTACGGTACCTTGCCAATTTATTTATGAAAATATTATGCATGTAAGAAAAAATTTACATCTTTTTAATAAAATAAGTGATAGACATAATTTTAATACTAGAAATAAAGATAAAATAGATCAACAATTTTTCAGATTATCTAAAGTACATACATCTTTTATGGGGTACTGTGTTAAATGTTACAACAAAATACTTTGTCATTAATTGCAATTAAATGAAAGAAAAATTTAAACTCATATTAAAAGTACACTTTGTAAACAAGCATAATTATTACAAATTAGAGGATTATATCCAAGATAAGAATGCTTGGAAACATGCTGGTCCTGCTCCATAGGATAATCTAGAATCTAGACAAAATCAAACTGGTTGCTAATTTAATTGTATAATTTATAGAAAATCGTCTACTTTTATAATGTTTGTAAATATGTGAGCACCATGTATCTATCACATAATTAATTTATCTGTCGTTGTTTCATTTTTCATACTTTTTACTTATTGTGGTATAGTAATTTTATAATTATATACTATACAAAATATTGTAAAACATTTTAAAAGAGTAACGGTGGAGTTTCCTGCCCGTTCTTCTCTATACGAAAACGACCTTTTGAAAGGGGCGACTAGAATCAATTCAATTTTTTGTAAATTTTGACGTTCAAAAGTGACTTACAAGGACCTATTTGAAATAAATGATTTGACTTTGGCTAATATTGTATATGTATTATAAGTATGTACACCCAAAATAAACTTAAGTCAGTAAAACCTATAAGACAGTAAAGCCCGTTTTCACCTTCACTAAGTGACACTTAGATGAATCCCTATATAAAAGTGCATTGTTGGTTTTTCAATTCTCCGCGTTGAGCCTAGCGTTGAAATTCCAACAGTGCACTTGCAGTCACTTAGTTGTCGGTGAAAACAACGGGCATACCTAAGCATCGCAAGCGCTGGGCGTAGGGTTCGATCCTAGGTTCAATATACAGGCGTGGTGAACATGACACCTGTATAACCTGTTTAAGGTTAACAGAAAAAAACGAAAGAAATTAAAATTTCGCGGGCTACTCTGAGTAAACAAAGAAATTTCATGTCTCATGGTGAGCACGAGCTAGAGAAATATGTAGTTCATATGTGATAAAAATATCAGTCAGGAATTATGGTATGAGTTAACTAGCTGCCCAGTGTGCGTCTGACGTAAATACAATGACATGAAAAGTCCTGAAAGCTCATTTAATGTTCTTCAAAACAAATAATAACGCTTAAAATGGTACTGTACCGTCTGCGTTACATCTATAGCAGGTTCATTTATTGCAACAATATTTTTATTTTAAAGTGTGTCCGTGGATGTTCTTGCCCGTTCTTCTCCATAGGAACCCTATGCTTTGGAATGGGCAACTAATTTCATCTTTCTGACTGACCGACCACTTGAAAATTCAAAAGTGCCTGTAATAGGTTTATTTGAAAGAAATGCTTTGAGTTGAGTTGATTAAGCATAATTCGTAGCCCGTAGTATGTACCTGCATAGACCCTGCGTAGCACTAGCGAAGTACCCGCGTAGGCCCCGCGTAGGCCCCGCGTAGGCCCCGCGTAGCTGGACATTCAGACATAGAACGCATCTTACTCTATGGTGCAGATTACGTCTGATGGAAAGATCATCAGACGTGCGGTTCAAGTCAGGAAATAAAGTGCAGTCCAATGAACTAATTAAATTGGGGATTCACTTCATCGACCCACCTGCATTTAATATGAGTCAAAAACTTTGAATAATATTTCAACGAAACAAAGTAATTATATTTTTTTTTAATTTATCCTCTTCGATGCAATTCTGTGAATATACGAAGATATCCTAATCCTAATTAATATTATAAATACGAAAGTGAGTTTGTTTGTTTGTTACGCATTTACGCTAAAACGGCTGAACGGATCTGGATGAAATTTGGCATTTGAAATTTGAATTTAGCAACACGAGTAGGTACACGATTAACTACCAAAACAAGATGATGAGTTTGAAAAATACATTATAATTACGTACAATTCCAAAGTTTATGTTGATCATCCGTAGTATGCGGTTGGATTTTCCTTTATTTCTGAATGGAAAATCTTACTTAATCCTAACTTACAGTTAAAATATTTATTTATCAAAAGAATTACAAATTCACTTATAGAGAAAACATTAGATACAAAATGATGTGCCATAAAGCGTAGCTTAAAATTAAAAATATCGCTACACATAGTACGTAATTATCTTAAAACTAACATTATTATATTACACTTTGACTTAATATCATAAATACGAAAGTGAATTTGTTTGTTGTTACGCTTTCACGCTAGAACGGCTCAACGAATTTGGGTGAAATTTGGCACATGGGTAGACCATGACCTGAGTTAGGACATAGTATTCCCACGGGATCGAGACTCATGCGGGTGGAACCGCGGGGCGCAGCTAGTAATATTGTCCATCGCATCCACGCGGGCGATGCCGTAGGCATTAGAAATGCAAAAGTGAGTTTGTAAAACGGCTGAACGGATTTGGGTAAAATTTGGCACATGGGTAGACCATGACCTGAACATAGAACATAGGAGGATGTTAGAACATAGGATACTTTTATCTCTATATTTCCAAGGGATCGAGACGTAGGCAGGTGGAACCGCGAAGCGCAGCTAGTTAAAAAATTAGGTTAGGAATTAGGTACAGGAAAAATGTGAACTTTTAAAATCTTTGTAGATCATAGGGGTTTTTACGCTCCTTTCTCTTGAAGAATTGATGGTCGATGAATGCATGGCGCCCAAAAAAGGTAGTAAATTAGGTACCTACTAAGTTAACCTCATTCGTTTGCATTTATCATCCTCCGTTTTCATCTCAATTTACCTTCAACCATTCAAATAGTTATGAAAAAATACGTCGGTTATTATCGTTTCCTTAGCATTTTCCCAACTTTATTGAGGTTGGCTTCCAGTCTAACCGGATCCAGCTGAATACCAGAATACCAGTGCTTAATGCTTTCATATACCTACGGCTCTGAAATTGAGGCAGGGGCACTTAGCCGCCCCCCATTCAGCGAGACCCGAGGCGGAGTGTTCCATGCGCGCCCCTATTGGACGTCGAGAGTCTTGTACATACCTCACTCAAATTCAAATGTTGATTGCATAACACATGTGTTTTGCGTTCCCGCGGGCCTGAGGTGGCCCGCAAAGACGAGCGGCACCAGCCGAGGATCGCGGAAGACGCACGAGATCACACGATGTCCGGTCAAAGTGTGGGGAGGGAACACCGAGATGGTTTTTAGTCAGTAAGGGTCTCCCAGACCCCTCCGCCCGCCCCAGAGCGGGGGAGATCCAAGAGAATTACAGCTCCGGCACAAAAAAAAACAAATAAAAAGAACACTTGGCTAGACGTGGTGCTGGCAAGTGGAGTAGAACCCTAACGGAATGGTTGCTGACAGACTGTAGAGTTAGCATTGGTAGACCAACAGCCAGATGGCACGACGACCTACAGAAGATCGCGTGGAAGACCTGGATGAGACTCGCACAGACCAGGGAGCCTTGGCATAAAAGGGAGGAACGTAAAACAAGGCTTACAATAATGATGACGCTGCGCTAGTTCTTATTGAAAAAATAAAAGTTATAAAACTAAAATTCAACTACGACAAAAACGCCAATTAAAACGTTATAAACAAGACATCACAGACAGACAAATTAAAAGTCCGGAGCCACGCGTCATTTTAGCCCTAAAATGACGCGTGACTCCGGATCTTTACGACTACGACAAAAACGCCAATTAAAAAGGTATAAACAAGACATCACAGACAGACAAATTAAAAATCCACTCCGGATTTTTTATTTGTCTGTCTGTGATGTCTTGTTTACACCTTTATACATGACGTATCCACATACATACATACATACCGGTCAAATTCATAACCCTCCTTTCTGCTACGCCGTAGTCGAGTAAAAATAATAAACGCAAAGCTTTATAAATTGCAATTGACTAGTGCAACAACACGTAATAAAATTCGAATAATCTGAAGCAGGAAACTGTCATGTAACCCATTCATATGGCAAATTGTTCAACTATTATTATATTATTATCATAACTCATGCAGTTAATAGTAATAAGCTATTTGTTTATCTATGTGTCGAGCAAAGGTAATAACGGGAACGACTTCATTTAATTGCATGTCTTTTTTTTATGATGTTGCATGGAACAAAAATCCCGTACGATCTGAAAGGGGGTGCATCGGTACCGCAATAACATTATCAAAATGTTATAAAAAATCTTTTTGTGTGAAAAACAAAAAATATTGCTATTTATATAATTCCCGTTTTTATTACCAAAATTACCCAATTTTCGCAAATTTTCTACAGAGTTCCTAAGTTTTGAGTAAACACACCCGCACACTCACACCCACACATCACTCACTCACTCACTCTCACACTTGTACACACCCGCTAAACGACGGCCGCCCGCGCCCCATGTAAAAACCCGGAAAAAATCCCCATTGAAAAAAAATCTGCAATTTATTTTCCTGAAAAAAAAAAAACAAAGTTACCTCCAAACCGAACAATAAACCGCTGATATTAAAAAATACTTCAAATTAGGTCATGAAACTTTGTAACATAATAACTGAACTAACTATAAAGCAGATACTATGTTTTAAAAAAAATTATTAGCATTATCTTCGCCGTAAGAGCCGGCTCCGCGAGCTTCCCGCAGTCTCGCTCTCACTCAGTCCGCGAATAGTATGATGCGAGCGAGATAAAAAGTGTAATTTTGCTGAGGAAAATAGTAAAATAACAGAAACCAAATAAAGACAAACACACGTTCTCTTACTCACGTTGTCTATATCTCTTTAACTACTTTCCTATCGCAGGTATGCTGGAAGAGATTTCTTTAGAAATAAGCATCACCTTTGTACATATTTTTCTGTTCCTTTCTTCTTGTCTGTTTATATGTGTGTACATAAACCGTTAAATAAATAAATAATTTAATAAAGTTTTGGGCCCACTCAATCAAATGGACAGTGTAAATCTCCAACATGGTAGGTATCAAAATCAATAAAAAAATATAATTAATGACTATAATTTTAATTGAATTGATTTTGTATTTCTGTCCGTAGAAAATTGCAACTGGTATTGGATTTTAGATTCGTCACCAATCTGACAGTTTTCGTCGAACTTCAAATTCTTTGAAACTAGACCTTCTGTCCTGGGTTTAAGAAAAGTACCGAGTACTACCTGAGCTAATTATTTCTCATAATAATGCTTATTTAACGATAATAAGGATGAATGAAAAATAATGTCAACTAAGCCGATAGGACATGACTCAACTGATGGGTTTCCCAATGTTGACATTCCATGAATGGACTTTGTAAAAAGTTGTCACTACTGGGTTACCTATCATGAATTGCACTTTTTTGCTCATTGCCTGTCAGCTTCACTTCTAGAAAGGAGCTTACCTGATAATCTGTGCATAATAGATTAAGAGACAAAATGATTATAATAGACCATTTAGTCGGGGTCCATCCCCGAGACAATCCAATAAGCCAATCCAATATAGGTATCTTGTAAATAGAGACAGTCCACTGCATTGGATTCTCCTCAAGCCATTGATGACGCAAATTAATGGATTGGCTTAGTGGATTGTCTCGGGGATTGGCCCCGTCATGGTCCATTAAGTAATTTAATGCGGTAAGAATTCTTATAATCATTTTGTCTCGACAGAATAAAATCGTTTAGTCAAGACTATAATACATTCTTTAGTCTACGAGATGACAAGGTTTCCTGTAATGTCATTTTTTATTTATTGTGTGGTAATTTTATGGGGATCCTTCAGCCCAGTACAGTCGGATGAAGGGGTTTATCAGATTCATAGAAGTTGACAATGACAATGTAAGATCATGCTAGGTCCTTTCACAGACCAGGGCACGTCATGCTGTCTGAAGCAAAACAAATATGAAGTCAAATATAATTGGAAGGTTTAACTGAATGACAACGGCTAAAAGTCACCCAAAGGGCAATGGAGAGGGCTATGCTTGGAGTTTCCCTACGTAATCGAATCAGAAATAAATATATCCGCAGGAGAACCAAGGTAACCAACATAGCCCAAAGAATTGCCAAACTTAAGTGGCAATGGGCAGGGCACATTGCTCGCAGAACGATGGTCGATTGGGCTGAAAGGTTCTGGAGTGGCGACAGCGTACCTCCCACAAGGTGGACCGATGACCTTGTGAAGGCCGCAGGAATCCGCTGGATGCGGGAAGCCCAGATCCGGTCGAAGTGGCGGTGCTTGGGGGAGGCCTATGTCCAGCAGTGGACTTCTTTCAGCTGAAATGATGATTAAATGAAAAATTCACACATAATTAAAGACACCTACGCAAACGCGACACCATTCTAAATAATTAACCACGTTATGTATCCAGAAGTGACATTTTTACTCCTACATACGCACTTACATCTAGGTGGCATATTAATTTCTCGTATCAATTACTATCGACCTTTTTTTTTTTTTTTTTTTTTTTTTTTTTTTTTTTTTTTTCGCTGAGAAATGCGTTACGCATCCCCGGCTCGTGGGGGACGAGTCGGGGTATGTGGGACTCCTGTCTAAATGCAGTATACCCACTAAAACTCAGCGGTGCTCCCGCATCGCCGTGATGGGAGGGCCATGGGAAACCGGCTCAGCCTTTACATCCACAGCCCTCCCGGCGCATGCCCGCCTAGCTGGCGGGCCCCACATGCCCCCCACCTGGGTGGTGGGGGGCTACGGGAATGGCCGGGAGCACCTGGCCATTCCCGTCCGGCACTGGTGGAGGCCTGTGCGATGCAGGCGAGGGTGCCCCCGCACCCGTTGCCTGCTGGCCTCCACCTGGGAGGAGGAGTCGGAGATGACTGTCGAACTGACGTCTCCTTCGACCCCTCCTCCGCCTTCGGAGCGGTGCCGCGTCGGGATCGTCCTCCCGCACGCGCTCCGCCGCCTCCTTCTGGGACATGACGTGCTCGCAGAAGGAGGCGACTGCCGCCCAGGACCCCTCGTCCCTCAGCATGGCGCCCACCACGCCGGGGAGCGAGAGGTCCACCCCGATCGCCGCGACGAGACTGCGGCGCGGCTCGGACCACGACGGGCACACCTCGAGAGTGTGCTGCGCCGTGTCCTCCGCCGCGCCACAGTGGTGGCACGACGGCGTCTCCTCCCGTCCGATCCGATGCAGGTACGATCCGAAACAACCGTGTCCGGACAGCACCTGCACCAGACGGAACGAGAGGAACCCGTGCGGCCGCTCGAGCCAGTCCCGCAGGACCGGCCCGATCGCGTCGAGGGTTCGGCGGCCGAAGACTGCGGCGGCGAGGTCCGTCGTCCAGTGGACGACGATGGCGTCCCTCGCCTCCCGCCGGACGGCCTCCCGCTCTTCCGGGGCGAAGGGCTGACCTGAAGCCCTCCGCCCCGCCTTCCACTCGTACACTCTGGCGAGCACCCACGCCTCGAGTTCCCAAGGAGGGGTGCTGGCCAGAGCGCATGCCCCGGCGAAGCTCACCGTGCGGTGAGCCCGCGCCACCCGCTGGGCTATCGCCCTTTGAGGTGCCCGCAAGGCCGCGGCGTTCTCCCGTCTGTGGAGGGACTCCTCCCAGATGGGGGCCCCGTAGAGGGCCATGCTCCTCAGGATGCCGGCGTAGAGTTGCCGGCATCGCGAGCTGGGCCCCCCCAAGTTGGGAAGGAGCCACGAGAGAGCGCCCGCGGTCTTCAGCAGGCGCGACGACAGCCCGCTGAAATGCGGGCCGAAGCGCCACCTGCTGTCGAGTACAAGGCCCAGATATTTCATCTGGGCCTTCACCTCAATCCTGACGCCCTCCACGAAGATGTGGGCGCCAGGTGGCGGGGGGCGCTGCCGGGGACCGTAGAAGAAGACGGCCTCGGTCTTCTGCAGCGCCACCGTCAACCCTAGGCGGCGGATCCTCCCTGCGACCAAGGATCCGCCCGCCGAGGCCAAGTTGGCCGCCTCCCTGAAACTCTCCCCCCGGGCGGTGAGGAGAGTGTCATCCGCGTAGCAGACGACACTCGTGCCTCGGAGGAGAGTTCCCCGCAAGAGCCAATCGTAGCCGACGTTCCAGAGGAGAGGTCCTAAGACTGACCCCTGTGGAACGCCGGCTTCAACGGCGTACCGCCGGACCTGGCCAGCCCTGTTGACCAGGAGGATCACCCGATCCTCCAGGTAGCTGGCCAGCAACACGCGCATGTAGCGAGGCACTCCGTGGAATCGGAGCGCCTCTAGGATGGTGGAGTGGGGAACGGAGTTGAAGGCGTTGGCAATGTCGAACGACACGGCCAACAACCCGTCCCTCACCTCCATCGCATCCTTCACCTGCCCCTTGAGGCAGGCCAGCGCGTCCACCGTCGAACGCTCAGCCCGAAAGCCGTACTGAGCGTCCGACAAGTCCGGCCCGATGCACCGCAGATGGCTCTTCAGGCGGGCAGCGATTATCCCCTCGAACATCTTACCGACCTCATCGAGCAGAACGATGGGCCGGTATGCCGAGGGGGAGTCTGCCGGGCGGCCCTCCTTGCGAAGGAGGCACAACTGTCCCTCCTTCCACGGTTTCGGGAACCTTCCAGACGCAAGGCATGCGCTGAAGAGGTCCCGAAACCGCTCCTCCATTTGAGTGGCGGCGATCGCCACCACTCTCGCCGGGACACCGTCGGGGCCCGGAGCCGTCTTCTTGGCGCGGATATGGAGAATAGCCGCGCCAAGTTCCGACTCCGTGACGGGAGGGGTCTCTTCTTCATCATCAGCTGGCGGGGCTGGTGGGGCCATCGCTGGTGGGGTGAAGTCGTCCCTGCACGGGAACAGGGACTGAACCACCCCATCCAGAAAGGAGGGCTCCAGGGTCTCGGCCACCGGGGGACCAAAGGGGCGCAGCTTGTTCCGCGCCGCCTTATACGGTCTCCCGTAGGGGTCCGCGTCGAGACCCTCCAGCATTTCGGCTCTCGCGGAGTCTCTGGCGGCGGTGATGGCCCGATCGAGGACCAGTTTTGCCGCCAGGTACACCTCGTAGAGGTGGTCCCCGACGGCCTGCCCTCGACGCCGCCGCCGACTCCGCGTGTATGCCCTCCTTGCCTCCACACCGGCTGCTCGAAGCCCCGCCAGCTCCGCCGACCACCAGTACACGGCCCGTTTGGGTGGTGGTCGGCCAGACCGAGGCATGCTCGAGTTGCATACCTCGGTCAGAGACTCCCTCAGTTGCCCCGCCACGGTGTCCACATCCGGCAGCCGGCTGGCGGAAGGCGGCGAAAGCCAGTCCTGGACGAACGCCGCCTCCCGCGCTGCCTCCCTGTCCAGGCGGGCGAGAGCCCACCGTGGGAACGGTGATCGCCCCGGGAGAGTCCGCGTCTCTCCGGGGCGACTGGTGGAGATGTCGAACCGCACGTAGCGGTGGTCCGACATAGTCTCTACCAGGCTCACCCGCCAGTTCAGCACGCGCGCGGCTAACGCAGGGGTGGCGAAAGTGACGTCCACCACTGAGCCACCCTGCCGCCGCACGCATGTCTGGACGCTGCCTCTGTTCAAGAGGGAGAGCCCAGAGGAGGCAGCCCACAACTCGACTGCCCGCCCGCGGGCGTCGGTGGCCGGGTTGCCCCAGGTCACCGACTTGGCGTTCAGGTCTCCCAGCACGGAGACCTGACGCGGCGCCGCCCTGCCAACCACGGCGGCCAGGACTCCGAGATAGTTCTCGAAGTCCTGGAGAGGGCGGTTTGGGGAGAAATACACGCCCACAAGGGCGAGTTCTCCCCACGCGGCGGCCACGTATCCCGGTCCCCTCTCTAATAGCGAGAGGGGAGGGGAGTCTGTGGAAGACCGCGCCGCTAGTGCCACCAAGCCGTCCTCGTCACCCAGCCAGCTGCCGGGGACGAAGTAGGGCTCGGCGACCACCGCTACGTTCACCAACCACTCGGCCATGACCTGCACCACCAGGTCCTGGGCCGCTCTGCAGTGGTTGGCGTTCGTCTGGAGGATGCGGTGGTCGGAAATTATTATTCCGACATCGCACCCTCCTCAGCCGCCGCCGCCGCCGCTGGAGCTACAGCGGCGACGACGGCGGCGGCGGTGGTGGCAACAGGGCGAACCTGCGCCGGCACCACGCCCTTCTTGACGGGGGGCTTACAGCTCCTGCCCGTCATCCGGTGGCCCGCGGGGCGGCCACTGGCGGCACACGCCGCGCAGTGTGGCGCGGTGGCGGTGCACGCGGCCCACCCGTGTCCCTCCTTCCCGCATTGGAAGCACGTCTCCCTCCAATCGGACTTGGAGGGACACGTGGCTCGGGTGTGGCCGAACGCGCAGCACTTGAAGCACCGCGCAGGCTGTGCCTCAAGTGGCCGGACCACAGCCGAGCTGAAGCCGATCAGCAACCGTCCCCTGGTCGCAGCAAGGACGGCCCCGGCCGCGGCGACCGGGCACTCCACGCGGATGATGCCCATGCCGCGGCGGCCGAGCCTGATGACTCCAGCCTTCACCGCGCCAGCGTCGCAGCCTCCAGCCGCTGCGACGGCCGCGACCACATCCTCTTTGGCGACCGAGTCGTCCAGATCGGCCACCTCCAAGGCTGTGGTCTTTACAGGCCTGGCGACCTTGGCCACATCCTCCGCAATGACCTCTTGCAGCTTCGCGGCGAAGAGGTCCGCGTTCGTGCCGCGCTGC
The DNA here is from genome assembly GCA_914767755.1 of Agrochola circellaris. Taxonomy (NCBI): domain Eukaryota; kingdom Metazoa; phylum Arthropoda; class Insecta; order Lepidoptera; family Noctuidae; genus Agrochola; species Agrochola circellaris. The sequence continues at coordinate 13,455,777 of OU611863.1, read as the reverse complement.
TCTCCCGAGAACTCGAAAATTCGAGCTCCCGTGAGAGTTCGGCGGCACGTAATTTTGCTGATCCCCAACTGGGAGGGATCAGCATTCGTACGAGCCCGTCTCAGTACGGACTCGTACGTCTCGCCCCGCTCCGCGGCCTCCGGGGTGATGGTCACCACGACGGCCGCGGTTTTGGGAGGAACCAGCTTCCTCCCGCCGGCTGGAGCCCGTTTGGCTGCAGGAGCAGCCGCAGCGGGCTTGGGGCCCGGCTTCTTGCCCTTCTTCCCTCTCTTGACCACTTCCGTCCACGACTGGTTGGACGGGGTGGTGGAGGGAGGAAGGGCGTCTTCCTCCAGCGAGATCTGGGCTGGGGCCGGGGCTGCTGGAGCGGCAGAGGACCCGGACGCTCCCCCCGCGCTCGTGGTGGGGGTTTGAGGAGCCGCCTTGGTCCTCTTGCCCTTGCCCTTGCCCTTTGAGGGCTGCACCTCCGATACCGGGCCTGCCTGAGGCGCAGGTTCCGGCTCCTTTGGCTGGCGACTCTTGTCCGCCGCTAACGGTGGGCGGAGCCGCTTTTCCGGCAGGAGCCGGTCCTCAATACCTGCGAAGCAGGCCCTTATAAAGGCCCTCTCCTCCTGCACAACCTGCCTCAAGGCTGCCTCGAGGCCGGCAGGGGTGGAGGAGGGGCCTCCTGTCACCGGAGCCGGGGCAGGCAGGGCCGTGGCTTCAGCCAGCTTCTGGTGAAGCTGGCTGACCTCCGCCTGCAGGCGATCTACCTTCGCCTGCAGCTGCCGCGTCTCCTCCGTGGCCGTCCGCTTGACCAGCTCCAGGACAATGCCGTGCATGCTGGCGGCACGGCATTTGAGGGCCTTCTGAAAGGTCCCCTTCAGGTTGGAGGATTTTGCAGCGACCTCCAGGACCTCCTCCCTATCCTCCTCCGCCATGCGCGCCAGCTCTGCCAGGGAGTGGTCGGCATACAGCACATGGGATGCACCGTAGCCAGCCCTCGACCTGGCAGCTTGCTGCTCCTTGGCGGCAACCCTTTCCTCCAGGTCCTGCTGGAGCTGCACCCTTTTGGCCAGGTTAAGCTGGCGCTCGGCGTCCACAAGGCCCACGTTGTGGGTGAGGGCCGGAGAAGAAGAAGTCGAAGCCTTCTTGGGCTTCGACTTCTTCTTACTGCGGCTTGCGGTGGACTCCGAGGAGCCCTCGGACCGCTTCCGCTTGAAGCGGTCGCCACTTTCCGCAGCCGATGTGTCCATATTGGACTCTGTGTCCGAGTCCGAAGACTCGCCCGGCCTTCGGAACAAGCTGGCCGCGGATCGTGGGCGGTCAGCTTGTCTCGGCGTCAGAACGCCGCCGGCGTGGCCCTGAGAAGGGCCGTTGGGGTGGCCCTGAGAAGGGCCGTTGGGGTGGCCCTGAGAAGGGCCGTTGGGGTGGCCCTGAGAAGGGCCGTTGGGGTGGCCCTGAGAAGGGCCGTTGGGGTGGCCCTGAGAAGGGCCGTTGGATTGGCCCTGAGAAGGGCCGTTGGGGTGGCCCTGAGAAGGGCCATTTGAGTCGCCCTGGGGAGAGCGACTCGGGATAAAACGTCCGGACGCATCGCGTGCCGGCTTTCCGCTCATGTTTACGAAACGTCCGCAACAATGTTCGCAAGTTAAAATTCACAGCACACTTTAGCCGCCGGTCTGCCACTCCGTTACGGTGGTCAGACACGGCGTTGCCCGGGGGATACTGCGTGGAAGTATGTGCTGTGGGGGATCCCCCAATTACTATCGACCTAGGTTAACCCGTAGCACTAGACATTTTATAACGTCATTAGTACTTAACTTCGTACATACATATGCGTCACATACATTTCCTGATTCTTGTTCTAATAAAACCGCTAAGTTTTCTGACGTAGAGTGTTGATCTTTTTTTGTTTGTTTAGTTTTTTTGTTTGATTAATGTCGGTCTGGGATTTCCAGTTATGTCCATTTTATTTTATTTTAGTATTTTCATTCAGAGATGTTCTGATTTTTGTTTCACTTGCGGTCCGGCACCGGTGCGGCTCCGGCGTCATGTTCAGGAAGCCGTCAATGAATACAGTTCGTGCCACAAAAAATTAGTCTTAACACACCACGTGGTTTGACTTGCGCAGTTGATGATTTATGGGTCTCTTTAGCGGTATGAGGTCTGCGCCGGGGCGTCATCGGGGCGGCGCACAGTGGATCGTCCCCATACAAGAGGTCGGACATAGAATTAAAAATTGAAAAAGTATTTAATTGAAAAAAATGAAATATACAGTTGCATTACTCTATTATGGAACTACAAAAAATGTTACTACAATTTTTTATTTGACCAGTACTTTATGAGCAATTCGATGAAAACTGTTATTTTTCTATGGAAATGGTCACAAAAATGTCTGTATCTCATGATTCCCTCCTTGTTTCGATTTGCGGTTTTCATTACTGTTATTTACCCATTTTATGCCACATTTTCTTCAAGGACACATGGTGCCCCCAGCGACCCCCTACTTTAATGACTTATGAACGCTTCTGTTGCCAACAGAAGCGTTCATAAGTCATTAAAGTAATCGCAAATGCACCTGTTATTTAAGGAACTACTTAGGGATGACTTATTCTCAGTAATGAATATACTTAATGTACCTCCATTTCATCAGTTATACAATAAAAAGTATAGTTACTAAAAGCAAAATATCTCGGAAGGGGGTCGCTGGGGGCACCATGTGTCCTTGAAGAAAATGTGGCATAAAATAGGTAAATAACAGTAGTGAAAACCGCAAGTCGAAACAAGGAGGGAATCATGAGATACAGACATTTTTGTGACCATTTCCATAGAAAAATAACAGTTTTCATCGAATTGCTCATAAAGTACTGGTCAAATAAAAAAATTGTAGTAACATTTTTTGTAGTTCCATAATAGAGTAATGCAACTGTATATTTCATTTTTTTCAATTAAATACATTTTCAATTTTTAATTCTATGTCCGACCTCTTGTATGGGGACGATCCACTGTGCGGCGGTAAGAGCGCGGGAGGCGCGGTCAAGTCTCATCTTTCGTGGCGCGTATTATAATATAGTACCTGGTCGTCCGAGCTCTGGTCGGGTGAAGATACGGCAAAACGAATTTTCCCAGATATGAGATCGAACTAGATCGATTTTTCACCCCCGTAAACCCCTATATTGCAACTTTCATTGATATCGTTAGAGCCGTTTTCGAGAACGTGATTACAAATATACAAATATTGCTCATATAATAGTATAGGATATCTTCTGCCTAGCCTATTCCTAACTATGTTGGGGTCGGTTCCAGTCTAACCGGATGCAGCTGAATACAAGTATTTTACATGGAGCGACTGCATATCTGACCTCCACAACCCAGTAACTGGGTAAAGACTCGTGCAGACCAGCACGACGCGACGGCGCGACGTGACTCGAACAATACAATTAATAAGAAAACTTCACGGTATAACAATAAACAGTGTCGCGTCGCGCTGTCGCGTCGCGCTAGTCTGAACAAAGCTTAATACGATACCCGCTTCTGACGACCCGTAACGACTGTCAAAGATCCACGAATGACAACCGTGACAAACCACTTTTTGTTTAGGCAATAAGGTCGAATAGTGGTCAGCTGCCAGTGTTCGCGATGGTACAAATAATACGAATGAACTGGTGAAATGTAGGTTTACTATTTACACCGGGTTTTTTTTCGTGGAATATGCGTGATGTTATCAAACTCAAACTCAAAGCATTTATTTCAAATAAACCAATTACAGGCACTTTTGAATTGTCAAGGGGTCGGTCAGTCAGAAAGATGAAGCTAGTTGCTCATTCCAAAGCGTAGTAGGTTCCTATGGAGAAGAACGGGCAAGAAACTCCACGGACACTCTTTTAAATCAAAATATTCTTACAAAATATTGGTAACATCATTCATGTTGACATTATACATGTGAGAACAATGTAGAAAGACGTGCACGTTAAAAGCGTCCGCGATGAAAAGATAAAAACAAATTCAAAAATTAAAATAAGCTATGGCAGCTAAGAGATGACCAGTCCCTACTGACGGCGCCCGTTCACGAACGTTATGTAAATACTAACTTTTGCCCACAGCATCGCCCGCGTGGATGCGATGGACAATATTACTAGCTGCGCCCCGCGGTTTCACCCGCATAAGTCTCGATCCCGTGGGAATATAGGCATACTATGTCCTAACTCAGGTCATGGTCTACCCATGTGCCAAACACCCAAATTCGTTGAGCCGTTCTAGCGTGAAAGCGTAACAATAAACAAATTCACTTTCGAAATTATAATATTAAGTCAAAGTGTAATATTATAATGTTAGTTTTAAGATAATTACGTACTATGTGTAGCGATATTTTTTATTTTAAGCTACGCTTTATGGCACATCTTTTTGTTTAATTCTATGTACGTTTTCTCTATATATATATAATTATTTTAATTTACTTTTTTATTTTATTTTAATTTACAAATTTCCTTGACATAATCTTTTTATTATTTGACATTGTATACTTACAATATTCTATATTTTTTATTAAATTTGATTTGTTACAGCTGTAGTGGCAACCATTATCATTTGGTTTAAATAGGTTTTTATTTTTATTATTTCATTTATCTTTTATATAGATTATTTTCGATTAAATTTTGTGAATGAGAGAACGTTGTAGACATAACAGACTGTATATCTGTGGACCATTTAATATTTTGCTAAGTACATGGTACTTGTTGATGGGCCTACACTGTCCTCTCATACCTTTTAACAATGTAACTCGGAAACATTGTAAAAACCATTTACTTTTAAAAGAGTAACCGTGGAGTTTCTTGCCGGCTCTTCTCCATAGGAAACGACCAATTGGAACCGTGCACCTAGCTTCTGACGTTTCATAAGTGCCCTTGTAGGTTTATGTGAAATTAAAATATTTTGAATTGAATTGAATATAAGTCAATTTGTAATTCTTTTGATAAATAAATATCTTTAACTGTAAGTTAGGATTAAGTAAGAAATTCCATTCAGAAATTAAGGAAAATCCAACCGCATAGTACGGATGATCAACATAAACTTTGGATTTGTACGTCATTTTAATGTATTTTTCAAACTCATCATCTTGTTTTGGTAGTTAATAATACCTACTTGTTTTTCTTGATTTTCTTTTATCTTTGTTTTTGTTCTTTTTTTTAATTGCATACTTTTATTGTCGTGATATGTGGAAGAGCGGAGTTCACCTAACACAAGCATATTTTTGCTTAAAAGGTGATCTCCAACTCATGTGTGTTAACAATGTATGTAATTGCAATAAACATTTTTTTTTTTTTTGTTTTATTTGTCAAATATTTTGATGTTTTATGATATTATTCTCATTATTCGTCTAACTTTACGTCATCAGCTGGTTGAATATATATGGGGTTTCTCCACGAACAGTTAAACATAACGTATTTTCCAGGCACGTAGGGATAGACACTATAGTATAGACAAAGTTGCACCTCTGCCTACCTTATCAGGCCGGGTTAAATAAATACAAAGGCGGATGCAACACAGACACCCATAGTCTGTGCTGTATCATCTTGCGAATGGCTTAAAATAGTAATAGTACGTCCGAACCCAGCTGCAACACAGCGGTTTATAGTGAAGCCGCATTTGTTTGTATAAGGCAATAAAAAGGCCGACTTAACGCAGACACCCGTCGTAGTATATTAGTATTATTTCTGTTAGATTATAAACTGTCGAAAAATACTCTATTAATCTCTGTTACTCAATTAAAAAACGGGTGAAATAGGTTAGGATAGGTTGGTTGTTTTTTTTTTTCTATAATTTATTGTGCATGAATGTGTTCTATAGTTTTAATGAACGTGTTTTTATTTTACTTTTTATTTATGATTTCAAACACAATGTAAATTGTTCCTGAATAAAATTGAATTGAATTGGTTAGAACTGTGACAAAACGCGCGCGAGCCGAGCGAGCGGAGCGAGCGGTGCCGCGGCAGCGGCCGGCGAGCTCTACTTCCAAATTACTCGCAGCTAGGCAGGCTATTTAATATTAGCGCAAGATGCGTTACGTCGCGAGCAAGTTTGTTACCTGCAGTGTAGATAGAGCGAGTACTTATAAGTAAGCTGTATTGCAGTCGTTTTTGTTAAAACAATGTTTTTCGAAGCCGATCACATTGCAGAGAGTTTTCAAATGTCTGTAGTGTAATCGTGTTTGTAATACTTTATTCATACAGAAGCGGCTGCGTTACAGAACAGCTTCTGTCTTTGTTGCAGAGAATTTACGAACAGAAAAACCCAAGACCACTGCCCCAACCGGGAATCAAATCTAGGACACTAAGCAGAAACGTTTGCAAACACTAGATGACTTATGCCATCGGGGCTGTATGCTTCATTAGGTAAATCAACTGTAAATTAAATAAAAAAGAAAAATAAAGAATTTTAATTTTTTACTTTATTTTATTTGTATTATTTGTTGTTATAGCGATAATAGAAATACACAATCTGTGAAAATTTTAACTGTCTACCTAGTACAGTTCAGGAAATACAGCCCGCTGACAGACAGACGGACAGCGGAGACTTAGTAATAGGGTTCCGTTTGGCACCTTTCGGGTACGGAACCCTAAAATGCATAATTAAAATCATAAACTTCTTTAAATATTAGCTCAAAGTATGTCACAGCAGCACGGTTCAAGAATCAACGACCTTGGAGATGCAAAAAACAGTGAATGAGTGAACGGTGACGCGAGGGTCAACCGACCAGCGGTTGTCGAGGTTGCAGAATTCGCAGACCATGAAATAGGTACAGACAACTGTGGTATCTTTACTTTCCATCATGGTCTAAAAAAACAAGCTCTGGCATTCCGGGAGTGACACATGCTTACGTCACTATCCAGTTACCACTTGATTGCAACAAAACACGAATTAAGGAAAGATTTTCAGTCACCATTCTGGTAAAAAATATGTACAAAGAATTTAAATTGTCGTTTGATTTGTCTAATCAAACGAAACAATTCAATTTAAACATTATACCAACGTAATTGTCAATTAAAACCTCATTGTTTAATCGGATTCGCACAGGTAATAAAGGTGGTTGGGGAGATATTATTGCACCCTACTGGTAACACAGATGTGATGACGTAGACTTGTGTCACCCACGTGACCATTGCATCTCAGAATGCTGTACCTGGCGAAGTATATTATTATATCATGCTTTCCATTAGTGTTGTGTAGTTCGCGAACGAACTAGGTCCCACAGACAAAAATTAGTAAGTATTGTAACACTTTTTAAAAGAGTAACGGTGGAGTTTCTTGCCCATTCTTCTCCATACGAAAACTACCTTTTGGAAGGGGCGACTAGAATCAATTCAATTTATAAACTTTGACGTTCAAAAGTGCCTTACAAGGGCCTATTTGGAATAAATGATTTGATTTGACTTTGACTTTGAAAAAAAAAAAGTAGTGCATTTCGAAGTTATGTTCAACTTTTAGGCATCTATAAACAGTCCTCCTGATCTAATTTCGGTTACGGCGGCCAATTCAAAATATTTTTTGTCAAAAGCTAGGTGCACGATTCCAATTGGTCGTTTCCTATGGAGAAGAGCCGGAAAGAAACTCCACGGGTTACTCTTTTAAAAATAATTGGCTTTTACACTATTTTCAAATAACAGGTAAGTATGGGAAGACAGTAGGTGTTTCAACAAGTACCGCAGGTACTTAACAAAATAGAAGATGGTCAACAAATCTCAGTCCACTAAGCCTCACATTCACTAAATACAAAAGAGTCTATAAAAAAGATAAATAAATTAATAAAAATGAAAACCTATTTTAAACGAAATGACATGATTGCTATTACAACTGTAACAAATCTGAATAATTAACATGTCTACAAAAGCCACAAAAGAGTTTATAGTACATAAAGAGTTGAAATTAAATTGTAGTTATTGAATGTCAAATAATTAATAGGATGATTAAGTATGTCAAAGAAGAATATAAACAAAAAAACATGGTAATTTGGGAGCAGTAAAGCTTTGTGCAGACCAGCGCGACGCGACAGCGCGACGCGACACCGGTTATTGTTATACCGTGAAATTTTCTTAGAAATTGTATTGTTCTTGTCGCGTCGCGCCGTCGCGTCGCGCTGATCTGCACGGGCCTTTAATCTTTATTAAGACATCTACCAACCCGCACTGGGTCCACGAAGTAGATTAATGCTCACTCCCTCTCACAGAGAGGAGGCCTGTGTCCCAGCAGTGGGAACATTATAGGCTGTTTACGCTTATGCTAACACCCGGCGGGAGTGCGGTGTTTCTGATCAGACCATTACCCACATGTTGAAGTGTCCTTGCACATTTGATGAACTAAAGAATGTCAGCGATGCCGCAATTAACGTGGCCACCTACTGGACTCAATCAATATAAAAAACAAAGAAAAAGACGGACAGAAGACACGAAAAGACGAAGAAGAAGATTCAAATCGCCGTAATTGTCCTTTAGATAATAAGATTATTTCTAGCATAAGTTTAATGTATGTGATGAGACTCTGTGCTTTTTTTATATAAACGTCAACAAGGACATTGGGAAAAGTTGTTGGGAAATGATATAACACCCAAAAGAAATGTAATATGTATGTGTATTCAATAATAATAAAAGCTTTTTGGTAATGTTATTGCAGTACCTATCGGATCGGAGAGCGTTTTTTTTTACATATTATTGTACATTGGTAAGTATGAAATGTATTTAAGGTAGCGACCTCGATGCAAATGGCATGCATATGATACTTGAGTAATTACTTTGTTAAAAATGTGTACCTACACCTACCTAAATATTGATTTATTATTTATTTGTTTTAAAAAAAAACTCCATAATTGGTTACATACTTAATACACAACAAGAACACAAAATCATAATAGTGTGTTAGTAACAGATTTGTACCGAAAAATAGGTTAGTATTGTTAGTATATATATCTAGCTTATGCCTTATCCACAGATTTTGGAAAGGACAGTCAAAACGGGCAGCATTTAGCATTTAGGATGCTGATGCTGCTGCTTCGTAGACGGTGCAGCAAGGAGTAGGCTTTCTTGCGCATGATGGCTTGAAGACTATCCGTACGCGCTTCAGCAAACATGCCGGACGCGCTGCAGCGCCACGGCAGCCCCAACAGCATCCTAAAAGCGTTATTAGTTTAAGCACATAATCTTGAGAATGTCACAATCCGAACAGAGTAACATAAATCATACAAGCTGTGCCCACGACTCCACTTGCATGGTCACCTACTAAAAACTTAGTCAGTGAAAATATCGATATACTACTAAAACAACACATAAAATCAGAACAGTGGTTTTCTAGTTTTACGAGCTGTAACAGACAGACAGACAGACGTTGCGTTTGTGTTTGGAGATGTCCGGGTATGGATAATCAGACAATTAATGAAAATAACGGCTACTTCCCATTTGGTAAACTTCCCATTTCGTAAACCTCAAACTGTACCTACTAAAAAGTTGCGTTTGGTAAACATTTCGTTACTTCATACATTTAATCCCATTTGGTAAACTTTGTTAGTATTGTTATTTTTGTACGGTACAGTCAGTGTCAAATTAGTATTAAATTAGAGATGTATATATTTTTAAATGCTTCAGTCTTGAGATAGTATCTCGACCATCAAAAAGAATGGCTGATCAAGAAGAAGTAAAAAAAACGTATTAAAGTCTGTAAAAATACCACGATGCTACTAAAAATACCACGTGCTTTTCCCGCAAAAGAAGCACCGAGCGGGTTCTCAGGTAGGGATTTATTGTCCTTACCATCGTTTTAAACAAAAGGTGTGAATGAGATAGACATAAGTAAGTATACGTAAATTATATCTATTACCGGGTTTAACTTATCAGTTCACTCGTTTTATGCATAGTGCAAGGTCGTTGCAATGTCGGGTGAGGGATCTTCTAGTGGTGCAGTGAATTTAAAAATTATTAATAGTACACGAGGCGGTGAAATTTTATTACGCGCTGGGCATCAATATTATAAACAGAAAAATAATAAGGACTCAAGTTGGTGGCGCTGTGTTAATAGAAAAGATGGATGTTCAGCAAGTGTAACTTTGAATTCAAATCGAAGCCATGTATTAAGAGAAAATGCTCACTGCAGTTCTTGTATTCCGAATTTTGAAAAAAATGAAGTGAAAGTAGCCATCGAAAAATGTAAACAAACTATATGTGAAGATCTGAAGCCGATTCCAGCTACATACAGGAAATGTACTAAAAAGCTGAAAGATAATGGTTATGAAATTATTAAAGAATTACCAAATTTTGACAAAGTTAAAAGCACATTGTATAGACACAGAAATAGACAACTAGGAATCACAAAATCTCAGCACTCTAACTCTACAGAAATCGTGATTCCTGACCGTTTTAAAGACAATTTATTGTTTGATGAGATTGACGGTGAAAATAGAATGATTGTGTTTGGTTCAAAGAGTGCAATTGCACATTTAAATGACGTCCGTCACTACTTTGCGGACGGAACGTTCAAATGTTGTGCAAAGCCGTTTCTTCAACTATACGTTGTACACGGAGACATAGGAAGTACAGAAACTGGGACAAATATTGTACCATTTTTTTATGCAGTGTTGACAAACAAAGAAGAAACTACATATGAAAGACTGTTTTACAAACTAAAATTTCATTTACCAGAGTGGACAGCCGATATTATTACCTTGGATTTCGAAAAAGCTCCAATAAATGCAATTAAAAAGACATTTCCAAACATAATTGTTAAGGGGTGTTTTGTTCACTTTGGCAGAGCGCTATTAAGAAAGGCAAAATCTCTTGGCTTATTACAACATGAAGAATCTCACTATCACGTCAAACTATGTATGGCTCTGGCACATTTACCAAAAGAAGACATAAACGATGGATGGCTATACGTTATGAGTCAAAGGTAAATTAATTTTGCAGTATTGAAATGAACGCGTTTAGTTCTGGATATTTCTTCTACCGCCATTTTCTACAGCCATTTTTATGCGTTAGAAACTAGGTAATATATGGTTTTTCGTATCATAATCTTCAACGAATTAATTCTGTTACAGTTTTGAAGAAAAAGCTATAACTGAATTCAATGATTACTTTGTGGATCAGTGGTTGGAAAATGAAGATATGATGAATATTTGGTGCTGCTACGCACAAAGACACCGCACTACAAACCTCATGGAATCTTGGAATTGGAGTTTCAATAGTGAAATTGGAAAAAGGCCATCAATTCTTTTATTTTTCGAAACGATATCAGGCAATATTAAACATTATGAAAATCTTCTGAAAAGGTACATATTTTTGTTTCAATGACCTGTATTTTTAGGCGACACATATGATAAAAATTATACATTATTACTTTAATTAATCATAACAATTTTTTACAGCTTTTATAATAATGGAGAAAGTATATCAAAATGAAGAAAAAAATCTATCCAAAATGATATACGAATTAACAATATTCTCGGCGATTACAAAAGTGGAAAAATATCATTGGAAAATTGTTTGAACGAATTATCAAGAATTGCTTGTATCACTTTATAATTTATTTATTGATTTTTAACTTTGTAGTGTAGGTAGTAAATTTTTTATGTTATTGTACCAAATCTGTGATTATTATTTGTTTTTATATTTAAAAGTTGATTTTGCATGTATTTTTTATGTTATTGTACCAAATCTGTGATTATTATTGTTTTTATATTTTATAGTTGATTTAGTATGTATTTTTTTACGTTAACGTACCAAATCAGTGACTGTTTATTTTTATATTTTATAAGTAGTTGATTTCGTATGTATTTTTTTATGTTAATGTACATTAACATAAAAAGATAGTACCAAATCTGTGATTATTGTTTTTTTATATAAGTTGATTTCGCATCTAGATTGACTTATGTTATTAAAAAAATAAAACTTGTCATCGAAATAGTCAAATCGAACTGTGATTTTTCTTAAATTTTTTGAAAGTTATTTGTACACCCCACTTTTTATTTCTGTTTTTAAATATCAATATGTGTAAATGGCATACGTACACATAATCCGACTATTGTACCTGTGATTAAAAATATTTAACAAAATAAATGACAATGTTATCATTAGTTTCGTTTTTCTTTTTTTACTTGACTGTACCCATTTCATCTGAAAGTTTACCAAATGGGATATAACACAAAAAATTATTGAAATGTTTTCGAAATGGGACTAAATGTATGAAATGTATAATGTTTACCAAACGCAACTTTTTAGTAGGTACAGTTTGAGGTTTACGAAATGGGAAGTTTACCAAATGGGAAGTAGCCAAAATAACAGACACAATAAATTCGAATAATTTAAAGTTAGTGCAAAAAAACAAGCTTGAAGCTTCCTGATTAAATCTTAATATGAAGGTTGATTACGATAAGATACTACTTAATCTTATCTAAACCATAAAACAAGAACATTAAACTTTTATTACTTGATCTAACATGTAGACTACTTAAGGGGGAAGCGCCAGCAAATCCAATTTGCAGGTCAGTGTCATATATTGATCAAAATATGATTCCCGACAACAGCAAATTAAATATGTATTTACAGAAATATCGGGTGTAAAAAGACACTTTCCGAAGCCGAAAGCCACATATTCTACCCATTATTTGCATCATTTTTTTCCACTAGACCATACCTGGGAATCCACTGGTTCTGGAGATATTGAAGGTCAAAGTCGCATTTTTTTTTTTTACTTTTTCACGAGAATGAATTCTATGCGATAATACGAAACTTTTTTCCAAACAAACATTACCTGAATTTTAGATTTATCTTAACAGATTACGCATTTGAAGTTACAAAAACGCAATGAACAACAAGTACCTACCTACGTAGCGTAGGGGCGGAGCTTAACTAACACTGAATCCGTTCATTCAAGCGTGGGTTCGCGTTACATTGCGCGCAATAAAAACTTGTTTTTTTTTATTAAAAAAAAAAAAAAATACGGTTCCCAGCAATAATTTTTGCGCAAAGCTACTTAGCTATACGTACAGTATGCGTAGTTTACGGCTTTGTGATGTGTCTTTTTACACCCTGTATAATAATTAGAATTATCAATACAACTGTCTCAGTTAGAATTGACCTTAAATGTCATGATTTCATAAAATAGTCCTTCAATGGAGAAATTCGAAGTCAGAGAGTTGTATTGTTGATTTTAATCAATATAATTCTGTAAATACATATTTGTTACGGTCGCAAATCATATTTTGATCAACATACATCAATCATAATTTTTTGGAATTCCAAAAAGCTAAAGATAAGAAAAAATAATTTTCTTATTCTTATCTTTTTTGTTTTTATTTTTCGCGGGGGCTACCCTGGCGCTTTCCCCTTAACTAGATACATAACTTTTAACTAACTTAAAATATACGCGAATACTTCCATACAATTGGCATGATTTAGCAGCCTTTTTAATTTTATAGACAGGGCCTCCACCCTGTCTATAAATTTTTGTCCAGCAGTTGGACAATAATGGCTACTAAAAAAAACTTTACACAAAAATAATAACCGGCTTCCAAAAAAACACTACAAAGTGAAAAATAACTTTAATTTCGGAAGTCGGTGGCAAAAAACGAAAATTCTAAAGCAAAGACACCGACGTCAAAACTAAAAAGATTTTAATTTTCACTTTTAAAGGCTCGTGCAGACCAGCGCGACGCGACGGCGCGACGCGACTCGAACAATACAATTTCTAAGAAAACTTCACGGTATAACAATAACCGGTGCGGTGTAGCGTCGCGCTAGTCTGCACCTATCTTTAGTTGTGGTATCTACCCCACACAAATTCGAATACCACTACCTGCTATGTAAATAACAGTGACAGCGTGTGAAAAATACATATTATTGAAGCTAACTCAAAAACTTAATAAGCAAAGTTAGTAAAATGTATATGGGACACCCGCTCCTCTACCAAATGAAAAAATAATTTTCAAAATAGGTCCACAATTGACGAAAATATCGAAGATAATACATTTACAAACATGCGGATGAACATAGAACCTCCTCCATTTTTTGGAAGTTGGTTAAAAATAAAATAAAACTTACATTTTAATAACATTTTTCAAGTTTCCGTCGTCAGTACAACCCCTTTCATGCTTGAAAGAATTTCATCTGATTTAAGAATAATATATATAATTATACAATATTATACATACAAGTGAGCTGTTGCAATAATTATTACTTTGTGTAAATAATTTCATTATCACTGGTTTCAAAAAGTTGAAGGAAAACATCGCGAGGAAACTGGCATGTCCTAGAACCATAAATTCGATGACATGTAACATCTACCAATACGCACTGGGCCCGTGTGGTAGATTGCAGCCCACTCCCTCTCGAAGGGAGTAGGCCTGTGTTCTTAAGATAATAATGATATCCTCGAAACTACAAAGAAATATATCCTTACAAATTAAACAAGATAACTTTGAAGGTGTACTTCCTTCATTATCTTAATCAATTAATTAGGAGAAAATAGTCCGAGGACTAATAAATTTATTTGATAAATACCTTTGTAAGAATATGCTGCAGACAAAAGTTTATGACGCTTAGAAGCAGTTTCGTCGTAACTTACTAATTAAATTAAATAAAGTTCAAAGTTATTCCTTACAAGCCATGTGGGATTTCTCATCGGCAAAAACTACGAACTTCCATACAAAAATTAATTCCCTATTTAACCATTAGGGGGTGAATTTTCAAAAATCCTTCATTAATGCCCACTTTCGGTATATAAGGAACTCTTGAGCCAATTTTATACTTTGAGACCCAGCGGTTTAGCCTGTGCATCGTCTTTAAGTGAAAAAAAGATTTCAGTAATTACACGTATTAATCCTGTTTTCGAGATCCCGTTCTTCCCCTATACCTCCGTATAGTCAATTCGTTCGAGTAGTGGGTACTAAACAGCGTCAGTGACGGTATCATTTTGTTGTTGATGCGGCTTCTTGTGATGTTCGGGTGCAGTCGCCTCGCGGTAATTTTGAAAGGGTGCAGCCCTTCAAGCAGATGGACTTTACGAACAACGATTCAGTCATTGGTTTTTTAAGTAGGTAGATATAAAGCCAAAGAGTCTGATTATCTCTCTCTGTTTTTTATATTTATTAGATTTTTTACACTTTTACAATATTTTATCAAAGCTGCTGCAACGCTGTTTTTTTTTCAAAATCTGCGCTACTGATTCAAAGCATTTCTTTCCCTAATCGTCAATCAAAATGGTAAAAAATAATTAAAACAATTATTATTTATCAATGGCGCTACGCGATGATGTAATTCCCTTTAATTATGCATCATTATGAACGATTACATAATTCAAGGTAAATCACGCCATAGAGAATACAATGAACTTTGACTACTGTCCGGCCGTCGAGAGTATGCGTTCCTGACACCTGTCAGTTAGACGATTTCTAATACTAATTAGGATAAAAATCGCAAAACACATTCTTTAGTATGAAACTGACAGGTGTCAAAAACGCATTCTCTCGACGGCCGAACTGTAATGATGCAGGTAAAACTGTTATGTGATTATTATTGTATGATTATAATTTTGTCTATCGTATGGGACTATGTTGGGTACTTAGGTAGGTAAGTTGTCTATGGTCCCGGCTGTCATTCGTAGACCTTTGACAGTTGTTACGGGTAGTTAGTAGCCTGGAAGTCTGAAAACCAGTCTTACCAAGGCGTAATAACCCAGATAGGATAGGCAGTCACTCCCATGTGTACTGTTATTCAGCTGCATCCGGTTAGACTGGAAGCCAACCCCAACTTAGTTGGAAATAAGCTAGGCAGATGATGATTACCAATAAGGATCTATCTATACATAATAAAAAATAATAAATATCTATGTATAATAAAAAATAGTAACGAAGAATTTTTGTCCGTTTCTCTGTTTGTTTGAATGTATGTTCCGGATTGACGCAAAAACGGTTGAACGGATTTGGATGAAATTTGGCACACAGATTGTTTATAACCTGGATTAACACATAGGGTACTTTTAATCCCGGTAGTACGTTCTCGTGGGATATTTTCCGACACCCACGCGGGCGAAGCCGCGGGAAAAAGCTAGTCTATTCTAAATGTGGGAATGGTTTTCGACTCCCCAACTTCTGAATCATCATCATCATCATTTCACCGGAAAGACGTCCACTGCCGGACATAGGCCTCTCCCAAGCACCGCCACTTCTACCGGTTCTATGCTTCCTGCGTCCAGCGGATTTCTGCTGCCTTTACTTCTGAACGATCAATGGCAATCCCAACTCGGAAGCCTGTCGAATGGTTATGAATCCAGGTCAAACGTTGGTTAAAGTTTATATGCGAGAGAAGTCACAGTCAAATGCTAGTTAAAATCTTATTTATTTAATGGGTTTGTTAACCTTGTAAGGAAAAGCATTAGCATATTCTAAAGGCGGAGACTAACTTGCAACGTTTGTTTGTAATGTATGCCAGCTGCCGCGGGGGCTCTGTCGCAGCGTAATGCTGCGACCCTATGCGAGACAGAGCCCCCAGAGTAAAGCGTCGTGCAGACTAGCGCGACGCGACAACGCGACGCGACACCGGTTATTGTTATACCGTGAAGTTTTCTTAGAAATTGTATTGTTCAAGTCGCGTCGCGCCGTCGCGTCGCGCTGGTCTGCACGAGCCTTAATGCGTAAAGTTTTAAGTCCAAGCCCGGGTGGGCTTTGACTTAAATCGTTAGATTCGCCCTGCCGTGCCGCGTCAAAAGATAGTCGCTTTTCTGTTTCGTTTTGACACTTCTGACACACAATGCCGCAGTGACTACACTTGTTTTTCATCGAAACGCTATTTAATAATGTGTGGGTCACTCTTCCCAGTATGAACACTTTTTCTTGTGACTGAGTACGGTGAGGGCAAATCTAACGATTTAAATCTAGTGAGGGCGCGCTTTGACTTATTGTCAAATACTGTTGAAAATAACAAATTTTCGAGACGTCCGTTATATTATGACGGTGCCGCTTTTCTAGGAAACAGTAGCTTTGTCGCGTTACAAAAACTCGATACATTACAAAGAAAGGTTTCAAGTCTGTCTCCGCCTTTAAATACAGTCATTATTATGTATCTGTAGCGTTTGTTCCGCCTATTTATACATTATAAATAATTTATTAATGGCTGTTCTATTAGTAACAAATTATCTTAATCACATAAACAGAATAAAAGACGAAAAATTTCAACGCTGCTGGGTTCAGAATCATGTACTGAATCCATGGTATCAGTTTTCGCGTCGATGTCCCTGCCAGCCTGTATATTAGTATTGTATATTTATTTCATTTCTTATATCTCATTTATTCTTCACCAGTCGACGTCATCGCCGGCTGTCGCTGAAAACCAGCGCTGGGGCCCTGTTTCGCATAGGGTCGCAGCATTATGCTGAGCGATGGCCGTTTTGCGTTGATGTGAGGCATGTTTTCACCCAACTTGTTCTTTTTTGTGTTTGTGTTCTTTCTGTGCGTCATCTTTACCGCAATTATACGTATTTTCTTTCTCTTTTAATACTTTCTTTGCTAATACTATTAGCCTTGTATTAACTTAATCCTTTCATCTGCGACGATAACGATCAAGAGCTTATCTATTAATTATTATATTAATTAGTAGTGGTCTATAAAAGTTAGCTTTAACGATGAGCGCCTCGTTATCCTTGAGTACAGTCTTATATAATCACGGAATCGTGTTAATGGATGCTTTTGAAGCACTATTTCTGTTTTAGATGTAGTAAAATACAATATTAATAGTTATCCATACAATTCCGCCCATGGCCATGTGACCGCCCATATTTTTCTGAATATTCATGAAAATTTTAATTTTTATATTTAATATTTTTCATGTTATTTAATTTAAATTTTTGAGTAGCTTTTAATACCTTGCTTTACATTTTTTACCATATCTCCGATGTTATTGGCTCGATTTCGATTCTGTTTATTATTTTTAAAAGCTTATGAGTTAAGCTTTTTGGGGTCATATGACCACGGACGGCATTTTATACTATACTTACTAATAGCAAAGCTGAAGAGTTTGTTTATTAGTTTTTCTATTTGGACGAGCAAATCTCTGGAACTTCAAGTCCGATTTGGGTTTTTTTTAAAATATTTATATATATATGTAGGATCCTTAGATTGGATTCCATTGGAATCAGACATCATGTGGGCAGAAGATGGGTTTCGTGAAATGAAATCACACCAGGTGCGATACACAGAATTTATTAGAATCACAACTTAACACGATAATCACTATTACGATAGACACAATAACTGAGCACAACGAATCGAGGTACAGTTCCGCGACGTCTTAACTCCGATGCGATCAGACTCTGAATGTCCTCCTCGCCGTGGGCTTAAAACATCACGACTCTGTAGAAGCGCGCCTTTTTTTTGGTGTGGGTAGATCACGTATCGCCAGTGGCGCGCTTGCGATTCGTTTCAAGTCCGTACTAATGACCGGATCCGACACGGCCATCCTGCGATGCACACGTCCTCGTGTGTTGTTAATCTGGAAAATACAAAATTTCGCCACAGTTTCTGTTCGTCCAATCCTGACTCATATGAAGACTAAACCTGACTCATATTGGAACTAAAAATTAGAAACTAAAATCTAAGCTATCCTTCCTATTTGAACTATCTAGTTTCGAGATAACCGAGACCAAGCACAAAGATTCCACATTAAATTTGATCAAAGAAAACAGAACTTCAGGTATCTCGTTCATGGTCAACACACACACACAGTCACACACTATTCCCCACGGGAATACCGAGTCAACCCTTGACTCTATGGTCTTTGCTTCTAGGCAAGACCCGACTATACCACCCAGAGCTACCGCCTACCGCGTACCCACGGACTACTCATTGAGTAGATACCGATTTCCAACGGGCTACGGCTACGGCGATACTCTGGTATAGTCTCCGACCCACTGAACCGAGAACCTGTTTGTTCAGTCTAAAATGATACCAACTCATCATCTATTTTGTCTACAATTTCATTTGGTACTTGGCCATCGGGCATCTTCCTAACACGGTCATGAGCGTATTTGTAAGTACGCTTATTAACTAAAGATTTTAAAATATACCGATCGCCATCTAACACTTCAACAACTTGAAATGGCCCTCTATACTTCACGTCAAGCTTAGTTTGATTACGCTCTTCGTTTTCAATAAGCACGAATTCACCGACAGAGAACCTACTCACGCTTGCCTTTGTACTGTCAAAACGAGTTTTATCATAACGCGCAGACTTCTCAATGCCTTCGGATGCTAATCTCCTAATGTCATCAAGGTCAATAATATCATCATTGTCGTTAGTCATTAACTGAAGAGGACGTGCTACCTTACCAATTAAAAGTTCTAATGGACTAGTTTTTGTAACGCGATTAACTGTACAATTTAGAGCTAGCTGTACATCTCCTAGTGAGTCTTGCCACGACCGATCTTTATCAGTCTCTATCGCAGTTAACATTGACTTGAGCACACTCATTATCCTTTCCACTTGACCATTCGCACGAGCTGAACCAGTTGCAATAAGGTGTAGATTGATATTTTTACCTTGGCAGAAGTCGCGAAACTCTTTGCTTGAAAAGCACCGTCCCTGATCAGCAATTATTCGTACAGGAGAGCCAAAGAGTGCAGCGCTATCCGACACTGCCTTGATGCTGCTTTTGGTATCAATGTTTTTACTATGAAACAACAATACGTACTTTGTGAATGCGTCGATCATCATGAACACGTACTCCTTGTTGTCACTCTTGCCACTCAGCTTTCCTGTAGCGTCTATGTGCACGGTATGCCATGGAATCGCTATTTTGGGTATAGGGTGAAGTTCTGCCTGTACTTTACCTGAATGCGACTTTGCTATCTTGCAGGTGATACAGTTGCCTACAAACCTTTTTACGTAGCGACTCATACCTTCGAACCAATAATGGTTGTAGAGCTTCTCCAGTGTTTTCTTCCATCCTAGATGAATAATGGACTCGTGGATATTATTGATAACAGACCAACGCATAGCACGAGGAACGATAGGTAAACATTTTGTTCGACCGTTTCGTTGAACTTTACGGTAAAGTATAGCAGATCTTACCTCATACGTCTTAGCCACGTCATCGTGGATCTGTCCTTGCTCTAGGTCAGAAATAATTTTCTTGAGCTCTTCATCTCGCTGCTGTTCTGCCAGAAGCCAGTTATCAGATAATTCGGTAAGGTTTACCTGTTTCTGTTCAACTCTACAAGCTTGTTGTTTTGGTGGAAGAGGCATCAAGTTACGAGAGAAGAAATCTGCGTGCGCCATCTGCTTACCTATGCGGTATTTTACGTCGAAATCGAATGACTGTAAAAATGCCCACCACCTGTGTACCCTAGGTGTTAGGTCAATTTTGTTTCGTGACGACTTCAAAGAATTACAGTCCGTTACTACTGTAAACTTTCGGCCATGCAGGTATTGTCTAAAATGTCTCACCGCGTTGACGACCGCCAGTGTCTCCAACTCATACGAGTGGTATCGAGACTCTGCTGTTGTCGTGCGCTTGCTGAAATAGGCAATAGGATGTTGCTTACCTTCTACAACTTGAAATAAAATCGCACCGTAACCCTCCGAACTGGCATCCGTATGAAGCTCCACCGGATGCTGTGGGTCGAAGATCATGAGCACTGGATCACTAGTTAGTATTTTAATTACCTTCTGTCTAACTTCTTCACGGCTGGGTGTCCACTCGAACGCAGACTTTCCAGATGTCAAGCTATAGATCGGACCCATGAGGCGGGAAAAGTTCGGCACAAATTGACGAAAGTAAGAAGCCAAACCTACGAATTGTCTTACCTGCGTTAGTGACTGTGGTGAAGGTAAACATGACAAAGCCTCTATCTTTCTTTTGTTTGGTTTAATTTTACCTGCCTCAACCTCATAACCCAGGAACTCTATACGCGTTTTAAGAAAGGAGCATTTCTTAAGGTTCAGCGAGAACCCTGCTTTTGTTAAAACCTCTAACACAATGTGTAGTCTCTCTAGGCCCTGCTCCATAGAGTCGGAGATGATCGAGATGTCATCGACGTACACAACTACGTACTGGTATGCAAGGTCACCAAGTGCATTAATGATTGCTCGTTGGAAAACAGATATTGCGTTACGTAAACCGAATGGCATGGTTAAAAATTCAAATTGTCCATCAGGTGTTATGAACGCAGTACGTTCAATCGATTGCTCTTGGACAGGAATTAAATGGAAACCACTGGCACAATCTAACTTTGTAAAGTAATTTACACCATGGAGTCGTGAAATTTGGTCAGAAATCAACGGTAATGGATAATGATCTGGGACTGTATTATTATTAAGCTCTCTATAATCTATGCACATACGGTCTGATCCGTCATACTTTTTAACCAAAAGGGCCGGACTAGCAAATGGCGAACTACTGGGTCTAATTATTTTAGCTTGCAACAATTCGTTAACCCTATCGCGCATGATTTGACGTTCTTCCGGAGACAGTCTGTAAGGACGTCTTTGCACTGTACGATTAGGGTAGATCAATCTTATCTCTAACGCACCAGTGTTAACACGTGTGATGGGAAAACCGTTAATAAAAAAGTCAGAGTATAATTTTAAGATATTCACAAGGTCACGTCTCCTATCAAATGGTAAATCAGTATCAATTTTATCAAAGTTATTCTTTATAGCCGTAGTCTGAATAGCGTTACACATGTGTATAGTTCTCTCTCTAGTCAAAATTAATTCAGTTGCAGTCATGCTCACGCAAAAACCGTTATTCAAAATCTCCCGACCTAATAGAATGTTACTACGCAAGTACGTATCTGGCAAAACGTGGAATAGAATCTCTGTCGCAAAATCATTAATTTCTACCTGACACAGCAATTGCAAAGTACTATTAACATTTTTATCGCCTATACCAACTAAAGATACCATATCATTTACTCTTCTACCTCTAAATTTACAAGTAATACTCTCCTTCATTAAAGAACATTCAGCTCCAGAATCAAAATCAAATTTGAAACACTTACCAAAATGCTTTAATGTTCCTGATGGAGGCTCGACGATGCAAAGGTCGACTCGTTTCTCCGCCGGTACAGCAGCGCTGGACATACCCACTGTGCAGCGACTGGCAATGTGACCCGGCGTGCCGCACTTGTAGCACACGAGTGAGCTGCTGCTGGATTGTTGTCGCTGCCCGACACCCATAGCAGCCGGAGGCAACGGCTTCTTCACGTCGTGTTTCTTCGTGCGACAATCCACTTGTTTGTGGCCTAGCTTGCCGCATGTGTGACACTTGATTGGCGGTAACGACGAAAACTTCAGACGTTTCGCGATTCCGGCGTCAGTGCGCATATCAGTAGGAGCTCTCCTTTTCAGGTAAGAGAACGCTTGAAGCTCTTGCTGCAACTTATGACGTGTTGTAACCTCCGTGGTAAATGCGATACGTTGTAAGCGTGTATCGATTTGTGCCAAGTGAGCGATAACAGTCGACACCGCAATCTGTTCAACACTCTGATCCTTCCAACGGTTCAACAAAAACGTCATAAGACGACTAGCATAGGCGGCATAGGTCTCATTCTCCTTCGGTTTGTCATGGTTCAGGTTAATGAGGGTAGCCGCAGAAGTTTCGACGCATACGAATCTGGCCTTGAAAAGCTCTTTAAACTGGCTCCACGTCATACCTGGATATGTTATCTGCGACAGCCATGTAGATGCAGAGCCCTTCAATGCCTTGCTTATTGTCAAAATAAGCTGGCTTCCTTCCACTGCACTCCCGTCGAAACACAAGTCAGCGGTAGCGCACCATGATTGTCCATCGGAATCGGGTTTTTCAGGGTCAAATTCCGGCAATACTAACATGCTATTCACTGGCTTGGTCTTTAGAGTTTGTATCAGCGCGTGCATTTGTTGGTTTTGCATATCAAAAAGTAACCGCCACTGATTGTTATTGTCACTGTCCCCGCGTGTGATCTCATTAGCACGATATGATCCCACTTCTGATGTAGGATCCTTAGATTGGATTCCATTGGAATCAGACATCATGTGGGCAGAAGATGGGTTTCGTGAAATGAAATCACACCAGGTGCGATACACAGAATTTATTAGAATCACAACTTAACACGATAATCACTATTACGATAGACACAATAACTGAGCACAACGAATCGAGGTACAGTTCCGCGACGTCTTAACTCCGATGCGATCAGACTCTGAATGTCCTCCTCGCCGTGGGCTTAAAACATCACGACTCTGTAGAAGCGCGCCTTTTTTTTGGTGTGGGTAGATCACGTATCGCCAGTGGCGCGCTTGCGATTCGTTTCAAGTCCGTACTAATGACCGGATCCGACATATACTTTATTGTACACCACAAAAATACATAACAAAAAAATAATAATTAAGCACTACAAAATATACACTACACAAAACACTACACACACACACACACTACACACACACACTACACACACACACACACACACACACACACACACTACACACACACACACTACGGCCGACCTTGCTAGATCGATGAAAAAAATATTGCAACTTTCATCGAAATCGTTAGAGCCGTTTCCAAGAACGTGATTACAAATATATAGTTATATGCGTGGTATCAAATCAATTACATGTAAAACCAGTGCAGTTCAAGTACTGCCTACGATAAAAATTACTTGTTTTTTAGCTATATTTCACTTCCTTTTCCGGTTCCGAGTTTTGTTTATA
Source organism: Agrochola circellaris (assembly GCA_914767755.1). Classification (NCBI taxonomy): domain Eukaryota; kingdom Metazoa; phylum Arthropoda; class Insecta; order Lepidoptera; family Noctuidae; genus Agrochola; species Agrochola circellaris. Next base: position 13,432,072 of record OU611863.1, on the reverse strand, counting down.
GGTGACACTAGCTTTTGCCCGCGGCTTCGCCCGCGTGGATGTCGGAAATATACATTAATTCAATTTTTTTATTCCTTACCAAAAGCATAAATCTTAATTTTCGTATCCCTAACTTAAGAAATGCTTAGTTTCCCATACAACCTTTCATCCCCTATATCCCCCTTTCACATCTAAATATCTCCTTGCCAAATTATATCGAAATCAGGGGGCCTAAAACGGCCACTTTAGCAATTCTGCTAAAAGCGATTTTTTTCCTCCAATATACACAAAAATGATTCACCAAATTTGGTACACCAAATATTCAGATATTAATTGAATTGAGATATTATTCAGCTAATTATGTGTCACCATTCATATTTGTGTACCTACCCATTGGAAGCTTAAATAACGTCTTAAGCAAAGGCTTAAGACGTTATTTATGCTTCCAATGGGATGTCACATATTTTTGCGCTATGAGCGGAAAACAAAACTCGAAACATTATACTGTTAGGTTTTTATGCTGACAAATTGATGTCAGATATTATTTTTAATCTTTTTTGATTTCGACAACAAGATAACGCATTCTACTGAACTTAACTGAGTAGGCGGATACATATTTATAATGCGTTATAAATATCCGCCTACTCAGTAAAGACATATCCTATATAATTACATTCTAAGAGGTCATCTTTTTGAAGCCGATGCACCATCCTATATTTCGGCATTGCTTGTATCGTCAGATGGTTTTGGTATTCCTTCGATGTCACACAATGGTATGCCACTTGTATAACGTATTCCACAAATGATCATAATTATATCCATGCCGCCCATGAGCATGTGACCGCCCGTATTTTTCTGAATATTCATGAAATTTTATCTAAAATTAACTTTAAAAGGGGGGTCTATCTTTATATACTTATATTTTTTTTTTATTCCCTTATTATTTTATGCAGTTGTGTGTTCTAATATAAATACTGTCTCTTTTTTATGTCTTAACCTCCGTATTTTCATAGGCGACAAATAAAAAAAAAAATGTTTGTTAATAAAGATAAAGATAAAGAGATATTTATTTGTAAACATTTGTGTAACATTATACATATAAATGCAAATGTGGATGTCAAAGTGAAAGATTAGAGTTCAACATGTTTTGCCACCATTGGCGTACAAAATTAATTATAGCCACTTAAACTATAACACTATTTAGAAAGAGAAACAAAAATAAAAATAAATTGTAATAACAAAATTAAAAACACAAATAGATTAGAAACTGTCATTTAAAAAATCTTTAACATGATAGTAACATTTTTCAGTCAGTAACTTCTTAAGTTCTCTTTTGAATAAGTTTGGCTGGTTTATATTTTTAATAACCTCTGGAATCTTATTGTATATTAATGGTGCCATACAAAACACGCTTTTATGAAGGAGTGCTGTTTTCGCAGAGTGAGGCTGTAAGAAGTTCTTATATTTAGTTCGTCTATTTCTAGTGACATTGTCTGACAAAAGAGGAAACCAGTGAGGATTGCTTCTAACAAATAAAGCTATTTCCAAGATGTATAGTGACGGAAGTGTCAGTAAATGGTATTTTATAAACAGTGGTTGACAGCTGTCGGTATTTTTGATCTTAAACATAGCCCGAATACAACGCTTTTGCATTTTAAACACTACGTCGGTGTTTGTCGAATTACCCCAAAATATTAGACCGTATCTAAGCACCGATTCAATAAGTCCATAATACGCCATGAATAATGCGTTTCTATTCACTGTTGGTGCCAGTTTGTACATCGCAAAAGATAAACTACTTATTTTTGTACAAAGGTCTTCTGTGTGACATTTCCAATTGATTCTACTGTCAATTTTTAAACCGAGGAATTTGGCTGTTTCTACTTGATTTATTATATTATTATCATATATTAATTTAAATTTAATTGCATTTTGAGGTCTTTGACTGTAGTTTATTACATTTGTTTTATTTATATTTATTTTTAGATTATTATTGATTAGCCATGTTATTATAGATGTTAGTGCTTTATTTATGTCATTTTCAAATAGATTTTTATTATTACATGTAATATTTACTGTGCTGTCGTCTGCAAATAGTGTCATGGGTTGCACAGTTGCATTAGGGAGGTCGTTGATGTAGGTAATAAATAGCGTAGGTGCCACTACGCCGCCCTGGGGAACACCATATCTAACATATCTTATTTTGGATTGGTATTGTTCTTCTTTTTTTGTTTTTATGTTAAATTTTGTAATTTGTGTGATTTGTTTTCGATCAGTTAAGTAAGATCTAAATAGTTCTAAAACGTTTCCTCTTATACCGTATGCCTCCAATTTACTAGCCAATATTTTGTGATCCACATAATCGAAGGCTTGTGTCATATCGCAGAAGATGGAGCACACAGGGGTAGTTTTATCAACCGCAGACATTATATTTTTTTAAAACTCAAAAATAGCCATATTTATATTTTTATGTTTTCGAAAGCCTTTTTGTTCACTGCACAAGATATTGTTATTTTCTAAGTAATTATTTAATTCTATATTGTAATAAGTTTCAAAGATTTTAGAAAATATAGAAAGGAGAGCAATGGGTCGATAATTTTCAACTAATTCTTTATCATCTTTTTTCAACAAAGGTTTAACAATTACTAGTTTAAGATCCTTTGGAAATGTGCCATTTGTTATAGACAGGTTAATAATATGACTTAAGTGATGACATATCTGACTATTTACTTCTTTTACAATTTTTGTAGAAATTTCGTCATGTCCGACACTTTTTGTATTTTTTAGGCCATTTATTATCTTAAATACATGAAGAGGTGTGCTTGGAGCTAAAAACATTGAATTAGGTCTATGATTAATTAGAGATGTTACTTTTTTACCAGCACCCAAGATTGGTTTAACTTTATCAACGAAGTAATTGTTAAATGCGCTAGCTATTTCTGTAGGATTGATACTTATATTTTGGATTTTAATGTTTTCTATGGGTTCTCTTGGTAAATTTGGTCGTACTTTATTAATCATTTGCCACGTTGTCTTTGATTTATTATTTGACATTTTAATTCTGTAATTATTTTGTGCACGCTTCGTTAGTGATATTATTTTTTTTAGTAATTTGGAATAATTAATATAATTTTGTTTATTCGTCTTTGTTGTTTTTTGTCTAAGTCGCCAGAGCAATAATCTTTTTCTTTTACAACAATTTTTAATTCCGCGTGATATCCACTTTGATTTATGATTAACTTTTATCTTTAAGCTTTTCTGCGGAAAGCACAGATTGTAGAATAATTTAAAATTATCTATGAAATATTTATAAGCATTATCTATGTCCTTAGTTGTGTAGATTTCTGAGAAAGAAAAATTATTCAGGCACATTTTGAATTTATCAATGTTTTCTTTAGAGTAATCTCGTTCCGTTTTATACCAGTATTTAAATTTGAAAAGCTTTTTTATTGGAAGTTTTATTAATTGGGCCGTGTGGTCTGATAAACCAAATTCCAACACTTAAGTCTTACACTGTTTTTTGAAATCATGGGCAAAGTTATCTAAACAAGTCATGCTAATCAGTCTAGTAGGTTGTTTTAAAGCAAGCTTTAAGTTGTAATTTAATAACAAACATTCGAAATCTAGGGATACATTATTACTTTTTAAAATGTCAATATTAAAATCTCCAGCTAATAAAATATTATTACAACTAATTTTTGAAATGAGCAGAAGGACTTTTTCAAGTTTTGAAAGAAATGTTACCACATTGTTTGGATTCGGTACTCGGTAGACACAGACAATAATGACTTTGTAATCAATAAGTTCGATAGCACAGCATTCAAATACATTGGTTATAGTAAGTTTCTTAACATCTGGAATTTCCCTCCATTTATGCTCCTTTTTAACTATGATACACGCTCCGCCTCTTTTGCTATTATTTCGACTAATACAACTAGCTAAAGCATAGTTATTTATATGGAGATATGTTTCGGATCCTGCCATCATAAAATGTTCCGTAATACATAGTACATCAACTGATTTGCTTCTGTCTGCAAGTTCTTCCATATTTATCATCAAGAGATCAGTTTTGTTAAATAATCCAGCTATATTTTGATGTAACACATACAGGTGTTTAGTTTCGAAAAAACATGGATTCAGAGTTGTTTTCATCAGTCAGCTGATTTGTGTGCGCAAGGCTATCCAATTTTTGTGTTTCATCCTGTATTATTCCATTAATGTAGTCCTGGATGTCTTGGAAAATGGTTTCCATGCCGAGTTTGTTCACCGTGCCACTATGAATATTAAACATCTCATAGGTCCACTTAAGATTTCTATTTGAATCTAAGAAGTACGCATGCTCATGTTCTAGTATGTCGAGATATAACAAATTATTAAAATTCTCTACTCGCCAGTTGAACATATTGGTGTGGTGCCCATACTTAAAAGTGGGTGCACATATAATTATATTAGTGTGACTTAACTTCTGTGCAACTTCTCTTATGTAAAATATAAGGCCAAAGTAGTCACGAGTATTCTGAAAGTCTTCTTCGCCTATTAAAATAACACAGAAGTCGTTAATTGTAAAATCTTGTATTTTGTTTTCCAAATTATTAATTAGTAGGTCGGTGCTAGAGTTCGGCTTGAGATAGTGGCAGACATCGTAATGTTCGGAGAATGTTTTTTGAGAGATAGTTAATATTTTATTCCTGGAGTTAGTGCTCAATATGTGAATTTTATTTCTAGTCCTTGTTTCGTTTATTTTCTTTTGGTGATGCGTAGGCTCAGTACTGGATAATGGCTGGATCAGGGTGTTGCTATGATCTGCCGTTTGACCTACTGTTGGTGGTGATTGTAGTTCACACAATGTTTGTAATTGTTTACTTCTTCTTGTCTTCTCACACACAAGAGGTGTTTTTGTTTTATTTTTTTTTATGGGGGTATGGGTAACAGTTTTGTATAAATTATTTTGTTCCAGTAATTCAATATTCGTTCGTTTGAGGTTTGTATTTTCAATCGAAAGAGTCTCAATTTCCTGATGGGCACTACTGAGTTCTGATTCTAATTTGTTAATTTGTTGTTTCATTTTAAGTACCAGTTCGTTATGTGATTCATCGCTTGATAAGTCAGGCATACTGGATATACTTTCATCGTTGAGGGTATGTGCCGAAACTTCACTCACATTACTTGTATTTGGGTCCGAGTATGTTCGCTGTCGTCGCAATGTTATATTACTTAAGAAGTTCATCGTAATAATTCAATGAACAAATCTTTATAGATCGCAAAAAGAATCTGCATTCGGCGGGGATCGAACCGTGTGACACGAGTTTCGCAGTACACGCTTATTACAGAACCAGCTATGTAGTAGTTGTGTTAGAACGTCGAAATAAAGGTTCGTTTTCTTATTTTGTTAGAATATTATTATTGCAGTTGTGGTGGTTATTTAAAACTCAACGGTTTTACGTTTTTGCTATTTTTTCTTGTATTTTAGATCAATTTAACACAATCACATATTGTTTGATGAAAACTAGCATGTTCACAAAGATATCAGTACAAATTTCACTCAATTAATTGTATTTAGTCACTTATAACTGTTCACTCAAAATCACGGTAATAACTTTGTTCACGGTTAAATTCTCGAGTTGATAAGATTATCTCAGATGATTTACACTACTTATTCAAGTTCGAACACATAATTTTAAAGAAATCAATGCTTTTACTATTTTTACGAATATTTATATACGGAGCTCAATGTTTACATGACAGCGCAGCGCCATCTCTAATAATCAGACAAAATTACTCATAAGCTTTTAGAAATAATAAACAGAATCCAAATCGAGCTAATAACATCGGAGATATGGCAAACGCTACTCAAACAAAATAAAAAAAGTAATATGAAAAATATTAAAGATAGACCCCCTTTCAAAGTTAATTTTGGATATTTTTTTATGAAATTTCAGAAAATACGGGCGGTCACATGCCCGTGGGCGACATTGTATTTACCTTCATCTTGATGACAGCATGAAATCAGATATTATTGCCGACCTGTCCATAGTAATATATTTTTGCTCGTGACTGTACCTAAATCTAGATCAAAGGTTCATCTCTAGAATGTTCTAACGTGACTCTATAGACGAGGGGTCATCAAGGACATTGACGAATGACCAACATCCTCATTACCCGCACAATTATATCGTTCATCCAATCACGGCAATTGCTTAATTCTAGAACAATCTCTATATTATTGTCCCTTTCTGGTGGACTATGGAAGAGGAGGATGGAAGATGCTGTTGATTCTGGACGATTGATTTGAAGAGGGAACTAGAGAATTTGTGTTTTAGGGCCCATTTCCGTGAGCATTATCAGCGATGAGTACCTTTCAAGAATCCTAGTAAGGATTCTTGAATATTATATCCCGAATCCTATCAAAGTAGCCTATGTCCTTACATAGTATACTTTTTATCCATATATTACTAATAACTAAATACACAACCGTGTCCTTTAGTTGACCGGTTAGTTATTTTAATAGGTTAGGTTAGATGTAGTTTTTTCCTCTATTTTAGTTTTGGCTTTGTAAAAATCCGTGTTAAGAGAGTTTATTCAGAAATTGGGCAACGTCGCAAATAGATGTAAAATATTTCGCTGTTTTGATTAATTTGGAAATATCACTGTATGGAAATAAGAAATGTGGCTAACTAGCGAATTGATTATGAAATGCAATAATTAATATCGTAACACCGAATAATTAGTTTTATGTGTAAAAAAAAATGTATTTGGAAACTTTCCAAATGCCTTTTTTACACCTAAAACGTTGTACCAACATCAAATTCAATGTTATAATTGCAATTCATTATTAATAATCTAGTTCGCTAGTTAGCCACATTTCTTATTTATATACAGTATTAATGCCAATGATATATAATATATAATACGTCATTGATTAATGCCATATTAATCAAAACAGGTAAATATTTGACAGTTAGTTGCCAAGTTTTAGGATAAACCCTCAAAATAAATAAAAATAATACTTCCGCTTTGACTTTCCCTCATGACAAAAGCCTCGACCTTAAATTAATGTCAGATCCAAAAAGTATTACACCGAATCTATAGAGAAAATCTCAAAAGCTCTATGGTTACATATTATTTTCATTTTCCACATGCCACAGACGCCGTTACCAAGGAAACCATATAAACAGCGGTGCACCGAGACTGAACGCGATTTTACAAAGATTTTTTACCTGTTTTGTTTTAGTATTGTTTGTTATTCATATTTTTTGTGTCATTTCTGTAAGTTTTAGTGTTACTTTCCAAAATGGACGACGAGGAAGACTACGGCATGGCCGTTACTATCGGCTCGGAGACCACCGAAGCTGAGAAGGAATTCGCTCTAGTAATTATCTTTGTTAATCTAGATATTTAGTACTAAGTAACGCTCTTAAGCCTGATTTACATGTGCGATATAATTGCCTGTGACATAATATAGCTTGAAGCAACAAAAAGTTGCACCGTTTTAGTGTTTTGACGATGAGCGCTTCGTGTACGACTCCGACTCGAAATTGGCCACTTTTTGTCTTATTCCCGTTTCAACAAACCTACAGTCACACACACATACTACAGAAATACATACTTAGTGTACAAATACAGTGGGAGCGGCGCGGGTGGCGGAATCCGCAAGCAGTGGTTGTAAACACGTAATTCCTTTTGTGTATGAACAAAGTGCCAGCGAAGCGGGCAGCGTAATAAGCCGCGAAACAAGCCTGAGTAAAAAAAAAAAAACTATTTAGTCCGTCAGTCACATATGTCTATCATATGTATATCATATTTATAAAAAAATACTTAGATAAAACTCATTTTAAGTTGGGGAGTGGGGGTCGCTGGGCCGGGCGTTCGTGCTACCCCCCCCCCCCCCGTAAAGTTTAAGTAAAATAAAATCGAATCGTCTGAATGGACTGGCCTGAATTCAGATCTATCAAAAAATTGCTTCAATGATGAACGCTGAGGCTACTATATCTTCATACAAAAAGAATTAATCCCAAAAATAGCATAGTGCAATTAAAATGAGAGAAGTCTAGCCCATGTGCCCTTCACAGAAATAAATCCTGGATCCGCGTTTGCTCCTACCACATATTATAACCCGTTATAACCCTCAAAGCAAGAGTAGCCAGGCATCTTTTCATACACACACACACACCCTTACACACACACACACAAACATACAACACATACACGCACACTCACAACCTTTAAGTATACTCTTTAATTTTTTTTTTCTTTTTAATTTCTTATTTTTGTTAGCCTAGACTTAATATTCTTTTACATTTTAAAAATATTCTGTTAATTATCACGCTATACAAAATAGGGAGGGGCGGAGACTTCTACTACAGGCATTATTTGTCTAAAAGAAGATTCCGAACACAACAATTTGTAAGACCAATTATTTTACACAATAAATTTTATTTTTTATTTATTTTATTTATCTTTTGGGTACGCTCGTAGACCTCATCCATCACTTTCCATCAGACGAGATAGTGGTGAGGACTTCAGGAGCAGACCCATTCAATTTGTTGATTTGGTGATCATTCTATCATATCTTTTTTTGTAATGAAATATGATTTGCATGCCTATGACACCGTAGAACATGGAGGACTTTATTATAAAAAAAAAGTTATAAAAACAAAAAACGCCAACTATAGAGGTATAAATAAGATATCACATATAACATAGACAAATTAAAAATCCGAAGTCACACGTCGTGTACGTAAATTGAACTGATAAATTCCTGCTTCGCCGTAGTCGGGTACCTTTTTACCTATTAGGTACAAATTTTTGCAAGTCAAATCATTTGATTTGATTCTTCATTTGCTCCAGTACACAAACTGCTTTTAGACATACCTCCACACAATCCAAGGGTGTCGATTTCAATGGTCACCATTGTATACTTCCAGGTCCTTGAGCAGCTTCGTGAGACAGAAGGCATGAAGTTCATATCAGATGTCTACACCAAGCTTTATGACTCCTACTACAAGCTCAAAGAAGAAAATCAACAACATTGTGAAGAAAAACAAGGACTCCAGGCAAGTACTGACGAATATGTCGTGGCCAGATCTTAGAATTGATCATTTCATGAAATAGAACATCGACCGCTGGCCACATCGTGATGTGGTTTGACCAGTTCATTGAATACAACGTTTGACGATATGAACAGTTATACGCACGACCACTTCATGATGTGGCCAAACATTAGTGATCATATCGTAAAATAGTTAGATTATCCACCGGTAGAGGCGTTGATGTCGCTTTGTTTTTGTTGTGCATCATGGCGGCGGCATTCGACAAATCGAACATAGTAGAGTGACCACGCAAAAAAGTCGATGGACTTTTGTTGGATTTCCAATTATGATATTATGGAAAGCGACCAACCTGGAAGTAGGTTGGTCACAGTTTTAACTAACCTAACCTTAACCATATGGTCGGGGTTTCACAAGCAGCGTGAAGTCCAACATAATACTTAAAATAGTATTTTTAAATAAAAAATTCACGCTGCTTGTGACACCCCGACCAAATGGGTTAGTTTAGAACTGCGACCAATCGCGCGAGCCGAGTGAAGCGAGCGGTGCCGCGGCAGCGGCCGACGAGCGCTACTTCCAAGTTGGTCGCAGTATCTTGGCATTAAAGACATGGCCAAACGTCGACTGACATATCCTTAAACGGTGACGTTTAAACGTTATGGTCAATTTTAGCTGGCCATTTCATGAAACACAACCATTTCACGAAATTATCGAACACTTCATGAAATCAATTCTAAGATCTGGCCACGACAAATACACTAAAGCCAAGCGCAAATTACAGCCACAATGGGCCGCACCGTATTGCATTTCAGTACAAATAATTTTATTTATTTATTTATTCAGCCTAAAGGTATGATTCCGAACAACGCTGCACAAGGCAGTGCTGCCGCGTGACCGCGTCACGCGGCAGCACTGCCTTTTGAATCTGAATTTTGAATTTGCTGTCAAACATTTACCTGTTTTGATTAATTTGGCAATATTACTGTATGGAAATATGAAATATCGCTAACTAGTGAACTAGAATATTAATAATAATGAACTGCAATTATAACACTGAATTTGATGTTGTACCCGTTTTAGGTAAAAAAGGCAGTTTTACATCTAAAACTAAATATTCGGAGTTACGATAATAATTATTGGATTTCATAATCAATATTTTAGTTCGCTAGTTAGCCATATTTCATATTAATTCCATTCAGTAATATTGCCAAATTAATCAAAACAGCGAAATATTTGACAGCTATTTGAGACGTTGCCCACTTTGAGAAGGCAAGCTCTTGACAAACATGCTACTTTCAGCATCAGCGATCTGTGATTTTCTCCATCAATTCTGCATCGTGTTATGGCGATTTTCTGCGATCGGTCACGAACGCAAAAAAAAAACAAACTTAGTCACAGTGCTCGATCCCCACTTCATCCTAAAATGATTGCATCGACTTCTAACACTTGTTCAACAATATTTATTCCAGAGCAAACTAAATCGTTTCGACGATACCGTTACCGAATACATCACTGAAATAACCAGCAATAACAAACTTATTCAAAGCCTACGCCAGGACATCAGTGAGTAGAATGCTGCTTAAATGATTAGCTTTAGGCTTACCAACGTATCATATTACCCAGTAACTGAGTTGTGGAAGTCAGATAGGCAGTCGCTTCATGTAATACTGGTATTCAGTTGCATTCAGTTAAGCTACGGTTTCCTAGACGTGCGATGGGTGGCCGCCATATGGCCGCAGTCACTGCGGATTGTCATGAAAATTATGGCAGCGGCAAAGATTTAAATCGTTAGTAATCGTAATCGCGGAAACGCTATATAATAAAGTGTGAGCTCACTCTTCTCTGGACACTTTCGTGACTAAGTACGGTCACAGAAAATGTAGCGATTTACATTTTTGGGCAGCGGGGTTTGACTTTATACGGTGTCAGAAAACGATCTCTATGAAAACACGCTTACTTACTGTCATAAATAACGTTTCAGTGACGTAATTCGCCGTTTAATTGCAAGCGCTATGTGGCGCCCACCGCAGTATTAGGAAAATCTTTATGCGTGGCTGGCAAAAAAAAAGAACCCGCGCAGCTAAAGTGCGTAACATCTCCGTGCACGTCCTATGCAGCACTGGAATTCCGACTTTGCTAATAAACATAACATCACGCTCCCATAATCCACGAAGTGTAAGGCAGAGATGTACCTATAGTACACCCACATTTCGCCAGGGCGAGCCTATTGCCATCAACCGGGCACGAATCGTGACTCCGGCCTGCTACTGAGAAATTCCTGATGGAAAAACCCAATAAGACTTTGCCTGACCTGGGAATTGAACCCAGGACCTCATGCTCAGCAGTAGCGTTGCGACCACTGAACCAACGAAGCCTTTGCTAATATTCTCCATTATTCTGGTAGAGGAAGCCCAGGCTCTAGCAGACGCTATGCACGCTCGCGAGCTGCACAGCGTAGAGAGCCTGGAGACCACGAAGAGACAACTCACCAAGCTGGAGAAGGAACTCGACGCGAGGAAACGAGCTGGCGATGATGATGCGTAAGTATTCAATGAAGAAATGTTCAGGACTTGATGTTTAAAGATTAACTCCCAGTCGGCATGAGTTTTTCCGACATCTCCAACAATAATCGTCCTAATTCAGCTAATTTACACAAAATCTTTATGAATTATACACCAAAGCCTTCCTCATGAATCACTCCCTCCATTGGTGACAATCTGTTCGGTAATTTATGAGTTTATCACGTTCAGACAGATAGACAGACAGACGCGGGGGACTTTGTTTTATAATAAAGATGTAAATAAGGATAATTCTTTATAAATATCATTTACATTTTTAAATCCTAACTTAATATTATAAATGCGAAAGTGAGTTTGTTTGTTTGTTTGTCGCTTTCGCGCTAAAACGGCTAAACGGATTTGAATAAAAAACGACATAGGCTTCTTTTCATTCTAGATCGCAGACGAAGTCGCGGGCAACAGCTAGTATTTTTATAAAAATAAAAATAAATAACATTTAAAAATATAAAAATAGTAGCCCACCGGTATCGGAAACAGAGTCCAAGCTATCGGCGGTCAGGGCTCCTAAGATTAATAATAATATAATTGAAGAAGTAGGACATATTAAATTTTTAGGATTGACTCTAAATTGACGTGGAAAGAACATGCATCGATCTTAATTACAAAATTGACCAAGTTTGCCTTTGCTCTTTATAAACTCAGCAAAATAGTAAATCAGGCAGCTGTCGTGACCGCGTATTATGGCTACTTAGATCCCGTATTACGTTATGGAGTAATTTTCTGGGCAAATTCCTGTAAAAAACTTGACATTTTTAAAGCACAAAAGAGGTGCATTCAATCAATCCAATATGCAATCAATCCAATATGCAATCTTAAATCAACAGAAAATTGCAAACCGCATTTTATCATCTTAAAAATACTAACATTACCTTGTCTTTACATATACGTTACGCTTTGTTCGTAAAGAAAAACGGTGATTTATTTAAAAATGCTTCGGAACAAAGCTATCGATCCATAAGACCATCATATCCACATGAAATATGCCTAACAAGTTCAAAAACCTCTCTTATGCACAAGAACATACTTTGCATGGCTCAATTTTTTTTAATAAGCTACCAAATGACATAAAAGATTTAAACTTGACACAATTTAAACGTAAACTAAATATTTTTTTAATAGACAAGTGCTACTATACCATTGACAAATTCCTAGTTGACAAAATTTCATGTGACTGAGCATTTTTTGTATTTATGTTTTAATGTAATAATCCTATACATATGTCCATTAATTTATTACAATTGATTAAATCTTGAATTTTAATTTCTATAGATATTAATTAGTTCTTTATGTTGCAATTAATGTATAACTTAATCTCTAATATTGTAATTTAACAATGCATGCCTTATAAGGTAGATTTTTGAGCTACTATAAAATATTTTTAAGACCCTGTTTAATCACCAAAAATCCGTATTAATAAAAAATTTGAACTTTTGAACTTTGAGAGAGGAACCTCCTAACGATACGCGCCGTGTTCAGAAGTACCGTTTTGTAGATCAAGCGATTGATCCAGCTGCCTAACGAGAACCTCCTCAGGTGTTGGTCGAGGCTATTATGCCATTGGCCGTCACAAATATGAACTTTTTTATTTATTTCTATTTTATTATAATCACTAGCTTTTGCCCGCGACTTCGTCCGCGTTTCCGTCGTTTTTCGTAAAAAAGTACCATATTATGTCCTTCCTCACGGTTCAGTGGTTTTGATGTAACAGACAGATTAACTTTCGTATTTTAGTAGGGAAATATAATATGTCAATCCACAATACTGTTGAAAAATATCGCAATAAGGAACCGCAGAATATTATTATTAATAGCTGTGCCCGCGACTCCGTCAGCGTGTAACTCCTTGTATGTTATTAAGTTAATGTATTGGTAATATTGTTTAGATCACTTTCACATGAGGCTTAAGTACCTATAGAACGAAAATACTTCAGCGCGAACGAATATTTAAACACTACCAAAACAACTAATACCTATTTTATAAAATAACAACAAAAGAAATTCAAATAAACTATTTAAAGACTAAAAGTCGCGCTGATAAGCACGGTTTGTTAATATCAATTATTGTCTGTCAATAAGGTCGAACGCTCTGAACGCATCAACAGCCAAATATTGAATGAGAAGCTCGCGCTCGGACCTCCCGCCTTTTTATACCCTACCGCTACGACCTGCGTCGAGCGCGGCAACCGTTACACAAAAATAATCCTTATGGCATGATCCAGTATTCACGCGCGACGGCGCGATGGCTTATTAGCGTATTTCATGTATAAGTTTGGTGTTTCTATACCGATTACTATGATTCTTTTTTTATTGAATAGGTAATAATATTAACTTCTTTTAATTAGGGATGAGTGAGAGTATTATAAACGTAAGAGTAAACAAATATAATCAGAAAGCTCCGAACTGCTAAGCTATCGGGAGTTACACGTGTTAATGTGAGTCAACCATAAAAGATAGACATATGCTGTTGTGGGATATTTTTTAGATAATTTTATGTAGAACATTTCCGTCATAAATGATTTCTATGTAGCTTTAACCATTAAGGCTTCAAACGCGACGAAAGCTTAAAAAATGGAGCAACTTCTCCCGTTTTCCCAACATTTCCCTTCACTGCTCTGCTCCTATTGATTGTAGCGTGATGAAAAGTATACTATAACCTCCCCAGGAGTATGAAGAATAATTGTACCAAGTTTCGTTAAAATCCGTCGAGTAGTTTTTGTTTCTATAAGGAACATACAGACAGACAGACAGACAGACAGACAAAAATTTTACCGATTGCATTTTTGGCATCAGTATCGATCACTAATTACCCCCTGATAGTTATTTTGAAAATATATATAATGTACAGAATTGAACTCTCTACAGATTTATTATAAGTATAGATATAGATAATAACCTCAACTTTTCAAAAGCGGGGCAACATCGGCTGCCAAAGACAAAGAGAAATTCGAGAAAGAGAAGGCTCGACTCCAGAACGAACTGGATGGAGCAAGGCACCGGCTGGCGAACTTGCAGGGTTACATCGATGACTTGGAGGCGAAGACCGTTGCTAATGAAGTCAACACCTCGAAGCTTGAAGAGCAGATTGAGGTAAGTTCTTTAGAGAACGGTGCCATTTTACGGCGTCTTTATAACGATTCTTATTATATTATAAATTATATTTCTTTAAATCAGCTGTTCCATACATTTATGTTCGCATAGCTCGTTATAATGAAGGGAACATCTGATTTATTTTCGCGATTTCAGGGTTGGCCCCATAGTGAAAGTTGTTCACAATAATGAGTACAATGACCCCTTAAGAGGTTTAGGGTAAACAAAAACTAAGGTTGTATACTTATTATATTATACAGGGTGGCAGGGACATCGACGCGAAGCCGGTTACCATGCATTCAGTACATAATTCTGAGCACCCCTGCGTTGAAATTTTTCGTCGATTATTTAAAAAAAAAACAGCTGCTCCATACATTTTGACCGCGTAGGTACCTACTAGGCACTTTTCTATGAAACAGCAGATTTTTTTTTTTAATTTCAACGCAGGGGGGTTCAGAATCATGTACTGACCCCATGGTAACCGGCTTCGCGTCGATGTCCCTGACACCCTGTATATAATATTTAAGAGGATGCAAACGAATTAAATTTCACATTGTATATGGAGGTCCAAGGTTTTAACAGTCCGACAACTATTCATCTACTGCACATTAATCCGCAAACACTCAAACTTGCCATTAAACATTAATAATCCTTCCACAGCAAGAAGAAGACCAGTACCCCCATGTCCTACAAAAACCACGCACACTACTTTTGCTAAACAACACTACCCATTTCTAAGCGCCCGGCTTATAATAAATTGAAACAAGTTTTCACTATACAATGTGGATCTGGACTTACGACATTAAATTAAAACGAGCACAGTACTAGTCCATCGAAACATTTTAAAACACGAAGATTAGTAGTTAATGGAAAATTTAAGAATTGCAATTTTCAAACAAAATTAATAGCAAAATCAACTGCATAAAATGTAAACACGCTTTATCTACGAAACGTCACTGACCTGTTGCGCGGTGTGGTGCGGGATGCAGCGGGCGGGGGTGCGGGACGTAGGTGGACGTAGGTAGGTACTTTAGTCGGAGAACAACAAATCCACGGCATAAACGCACTAAGTTGCGCGTTGTTAATTAATAAAAGATCAATAATCGAATAATTAATCACATATTATCACATCACAATCAGAATTTAAATCATCAAGTACCTACCTAGTCAAATTTTTAAATTTTCAAAGTGTCCACCGTTGTTCAACACTCTGACTGGCATATCTCTGGATAACAGTTGTTTTACTTTTCTGAACTTGTAAGGTCGCCGTGCATGCCGTTTCAAATATCTATGGACAGTTCTGTGACTCACTTGAAACCGCCGCGCTGCGTTCCGGAGGCTAGAAGTCGGGTTATTTTCAAAATGTTGTAATATCCGCTCCTCGATATTTGAATTTGAAGACACGCCTTCTCCTTGAGGAACCAAAGGCCGATTCTCTCGTAACCTCTGAACGGCCAGGGTAAAAACACGGCTGTTGGTAGGGCACGTTCGTGTGTCACCATATCTCTCCCGATATGTACGCAATGCTAAAGCCGCATTTTGGTGACATTCTCCGTACATAAGTACCATGTAAGTGTACTCGGCAGCTGTGTACCTTATTTGAGGCATAATATTACCTAAACTAAAAAACATACAAACCTAACCTAAATCCAAAAACTAACTAATAAATGCCTAATTAACTAACTAATAATACACTAACACTTAACAATATGTCACAATAACCTGTGCACTAATCTAACTATCATAAATCGTCTTTAACACAATAACAACTAAAACTTTTCTTAAAATCACAACAATGCGCGCGCGGCTCGTCTTGTGATAACAAAAGTAGGCGTGTGCTCTCATCAAAGGGCTCCGCTGTGCACTGACTGACCATAGTTACGAGTCAATAAGTCTTTTTGCCGAAAAAATTCCGCTCACACACACATTCGCAGTTTTCTATGCACCACTAATGCATTATTTGCGGAAGTAATATTTCTTTTTCTTTCTAATTGTAGTATTTTGTGGGAGTGGGCGGGGCGCGTAAGAGTGGAATCACAAGACACCTTTCTCTGTCTTTCAAGCATATTGAGACGTAGAGAATAGAATCGTACGTTTTTGCACAGGTTCCTGACCTTACAATGTTTACCTATTATTACGGACTCAGATCTACATCATGTTGAAAAATAAGAAAATGAAAATAATTTCCTGTGGCTAAAGTATTCATTGGATTTGATTGATTTTTTGTATACGGGTTAAGAACATGACACTCTTTACGTGGTTTAAAGGAATGTCAATCGTCCTGCTCCACTTTGTATATTCCCCCTTAACACATTTCATCGCAAATCTAAAATTAAAGAATATCTTTTAACTCTTGACTACAGTAAAAGAGAAGACCTATTAAAATCGCAATATACATGACCAATACAATGTCCACTCTATAAATATACCGCTACACACACGAACCATCACACAAACACAAACACACACACACACACACCCACACCCTCGAACACACACTCACCACATCTTTTTCACACGAAAATTAAACACATAATTGAACCCCTAAAAAAAAAAGTTATATTTACTTACCTGTGATCATGTATAAATATAATGGAGGGATGGATGACCCCTATAACACAGGTTCCACCTAGCATGGGGGTCATTGATCAAATTTCTGTGCACTTGTAAGTCCTACGCTGTAAATGCTGCGCATAATTACTTTGTACATTACTTTTCGAAATAAATTATATATTTATTATATTAATGCGGTTTCATTCGTCTATTATTTCAGGAAGCTGAAAACAACGCAGTGCGGCAGAACCGCCTGGTCGAACACTTAAAGTCTGAGAGTGAACAACTGAAGAATGAGATGGAATCACGGGGAGCCACCATCGGCAACCTCCTTGATAAAGTTAGTTTAATTTTAAAAAAAAACAAAATTCAAAAGTCATGTATTCAAACTAGGCTAAGAATCAGCACTTCTCTACATATAATTATTATGATCATCTCGATCTATACTACGTATATATCTATATATGATATGTATAAATATTATATATTATACAGTATTTTAACTAACGAAGGGCGTTCCCATTAACCCCGCAATATTATAGCGTCCGTACACGCTAAAAAAAAAAAACATAAAAAAGTTTTTTTTGTTTTTAATTATACAGGGTGATTGGAAGATGGGTGCAAAGCTTTAAGGTGAAGATAGTATAGACAATTTAGAACCATTTAAGCCATGGTTGTCTTAGACGAAGTCTTACCAATTTTTTTTTTTTTAATAAGGTTTAAAAGACGTATTGTACAATTTTTTTATTTATTCTGAGCTTTAAATGTCTGTAAAAAAAATGTCTAATGACACAGAAGCCTTAAACATGTTTTGCTTGATTGCTTACACATTACTTTAATTAAATAAATAAAAAATGAATTCATTTATCATTCAATTTGGCCATAATTATGCAGTTTACATTAAATTTTGAGAATTTCCGAAAAAAAACTTAAAAATTTGGTAAGACTTCGTCTAAGACTTCGTCTAAGACAACCATGGCTTAAATGGTTCTAAATTGTCTGTACTATCTTCGCCTTAAAGCTTTGCACCCATCTTCCAATCACCCTGTATAATATTCACAAAAAATATTAAATTGATACGTAAAAGAAACACTCATTACACGCGCACTTGTCTTTCAACGTTGAAAGACAAACACGACAAGTGCGTTCTTCCAGATAATTGCGTAAAAAATGCTGTATCTATTGAACGGTACCTATCACGCTGTTAAACAGGCCGTTTATCTGATTTTATGAATAAGGCAATTCATATTAAGTAATGGGGAATGCGCTAAGGTAGCCCGCGAAATTAAAAAAATTCTTACGGTTTTTCCAGGTTTTCAATAGGATTATATGAACTTAAAGAGTTGTATTGAAGATTTTTATGATTATAATTCTATAAATAAATATTCAATATGGCCGCGAATCATATTTATATAAACATACAACCTGATACTGACCTGAAAATTGCAAAAAAACGTAAGAAAATTAGAATTTCGCGGGCTCCGGACGCTTTCGCCCTAATCAAATCAAATTCATCAATCCCTTATACAGGATGGCTGGGACATCGACGCGAAAACTGCCATGCTATTCTGTAAACATCTCACCGTGAAAACTTGGGTGAAGTGAGCTGTCAATAGTGTCAATCCCTGTGGAATGACAGCTCACTCCACGCTCACTTCACCTAAGTTTTCACGGTGAGATGGTTACAGAATAGCACTGCTGATACCATGGGTTCGGTACATGATTCTGAACGCCCCTGTATAGAAATTTTTCGTCAGTTATTTAAAAAAAAAATCTGCTGTTCCATACATTTTGAAGTCATGTAAACGTTCATGTCACGTTCTATACATTTTCAAGTTCAAAGTCATTTATTTGCTTTAAATGCGGTAATACAAATGTGTTATTATATACCTATGTGTACTTGTGCGATGACACATTTCGCCATATTTTGGCATGCTAATATAAATAGTAAGGCTTATTTTTAAATAAGCAATTATCTATACCTAAAGTTGAAAATATTGACTAAACATGAAACTATTTAAATCAATCTTCAATTTACACAACACACACATCTGGCCGCGTAGGTATTGCACTTTTCTATGAAACAGCTGATTTCTTTAAAAATAACCGACGAAAACTTTCAACGGAGGGACCGTTGAAAGTTTTCGTCGGTTCAGAATCATGTACTGAATCCATGGCGTCAATTTTCGCGTCGATGTCGGGATGCCACCCTGATACCACTAATTTTCGTCTGAGAGATAGGTACCCTTTTTTTTTTTGAGGGTGGGAAATTATCAAATAACTTCTCCCGCTCTGGGCGGAGCGGGAGGGCGTGTCAGACTGTTACTGACTAAAACCCACCCGTGTTCCTTCCGTTGCCTTTGTGCCGGGGTTGCGATATCCCTTTCGGGCAAACCCGCAACCCCGGCAGGCATTGGCCCTTCCGGACCCCGTCAGTTGGTGCTGACATCTCTTTGAGGCGCGCGTGGAACACAACGCGCCGTCGACCCGGGCCTGGTCCCTATCGGACGGCGAGCTGAGATATAGGTACCCTGTGTTCACAAAATGAATGAATCAATTTGAATGCGAATTTGATGTCAAATTGTGTTTTCTTGAATTTTTTTTATTTTTTATAAAAATGTAAAAAGATATACGTAAAGCATTTACTTATCAACCCTCTTCTTCATACAGATAGCAAAAACAGAGAAAGTGATAGAGCGTCGAGACCGTCTGCTTAATAACATGACGGTGAAAGTGGAAACGGCGCAAGCAGAGCAAGAGGCCGCGGTCCACAAGGCCGTACATCTGAAAGATGTACTGAGGATGACCAACATGGACTTCGACCAAACTAAGTTAACGCTCAATAATACTAGCAAGGAACTGAAGGTAGGTAAATCATCTTCAACAAGCTTACCTTTACAAAGTCAAATCATTTATTTGAAGTAAGCCACTAAAAGGCACTTAGAAATAAGTAAAGGTTTTTGTTTTAATAAATCTTTTATCTTTAAATAATTAAATTTAAAAACAGAATAACTAAAGCTTTGTGCAGACTAGCGCGACGCGACAGCGCGATGCGACACCGGTTATTGTTATACAGTCAAGTTTTCTTAGAAATTGTATTGTTCGAGTCGCGTCGCGCCGTCGCGTCGCGCTGGTGTGTACGAGCTTTAACTAATACAGATATAAAAAAACCGGCCAAGTGCGTGTCGGACCACGCACAATGAGGGGTTCCGTAGTTTGAAAATCATGTTCTCCCATACGAAACGTATGGGAGAACATGTTTTTCAAACTGCAAATTTAAGTTGGTCGATTATTACTCGTTAACGTCGTGATTTTCGCGAAAAGTATCGTAACTAGTGACTTGAAGGCGTCCCCTGTTTTAAGAACACGTGATTTTAGTAACTAGTTATTTTTTTCAAATTCAATTCGGTGATTCAACATGGTGATTCCATCGTAGTCTGTAATACTACGATAGAATCACCATGTTGAATCACCATTATTCGCGAATCGAAAATGTTAATGATTACCTACTGAATACGTTACATATCACAAGCTTTAAGTTTTTGGAACGAATAAGTTTTTGTAGCTACATATGCAGTTACATCTCTAACAAAAATAAACTTCCGTTCATACTTATTCAGGCTTAGGACTGACTGCATCGAAAATATAACTACTTACAAAATAACGTGTTTACAGTTTGATTCGAAACTAGCTATTCGGATATATGCCCCGTAGCCAGTTATTGTAACTAGTGACGGGAAATAACGCCCAAACCTAGTGCATGTTAAGCCGTTGGTCGCGGTATGAAATAGATGGTCAGAGTCGCAAACCCACGGACCGACCGTGGCAAGGGTAGTCAAACCTTCGATCGGCGACGCCTAAAACAAAGTAAATCTATAGTGACTTATTTTCTATTAGCTGCTATCCGCGGCTTAGCACGCGTGAACCCAATTCCTTTTCTAAAATTAATTACTCCTTATAACATCAGCTTTTTGCCAGTTATAATTCCGTCAAATCCGCACCAGCTTTTTTGAACCGGAACAAACAAATAACAGACAAAAAACCATTTTAATGTTAATTTTTTTGTTATAGTACCATATATACTTTCACTAGCTTCTGCCCGCGACTTCGCTCGCGTGTATGTCGGAGAATATCTCACGGGAACGTACTACTGGGTTACATACCTAATAGCCGAGGAAAAGGTCATTGACTCCTACCGCTGCACCCGCGTAGCCGTCAACCATAATTACTTTGTTACGCGTAATTTTGAATCTGTGATATCTTTTAATTTAAACTATTTATTTAAATGATATGATGTCAAGGCATATTTTAATCTAAATTAAATGCCCAATTTAAATAACATATTTTATTGAATAAGGATTATTACAATACCGGTCAAAATAGCTTCGGAAATAACAATGAAATTTTTATCAAATTCTGAAAGATAAAATTGTTTATTGTGGGTCATCCTTAGAAGATAGACATATATGCCATCGCGGACTCTTTTGTTGAACTTTTTAAGATATGAAGAACCTAAATTTGAAAAACCGGTGGAACTTAAATTTTATCTATCTCTCACGGCTTACGCGGTGCGCGCCAGTAAAGCTCCCAGTTGGCATGTATTTTTCCGACATCTTCAACAATAATCGTCATATTTCAGCCAATTTACACAAAACCTTAATGAATTATACACCTAAACCTTCCTCATGAATCACTCCGTCCATTGGTGACAACCGTTTGAAAATCCGTTCGGTAGTTTTTGAGTTTATCGCGTTAAGACAGACAGACGCGGCGGGGGACTTTTGATTTATAATATGTAAAGACAAATAAATAAAATTGAAGTACATATCTGTTGTAATATCAAAATAAGTCTTTTACTAAATGCATGTCCTTACATCCTTAAGCTTCGTGCAGACCAGCGCGACGCGACGGCGCGACGCGACACGAACAATACAATTTCTAAGAAAACTTCACGGTATAACAATAACCGGTGTCGCGTCGCTCTAGTCTGCACGAAGCTTAAGGATGTAAGGACATGCATTTAGTAAAAAGCCGTTATTTTGATATTACAAACAGATAATTCAATTTTATTAATTTGTATACATGTATAGATTATGCCAATGAATTAATGCAATTCTCTTTCTTTCTTCAAAATCTATGTTTTTCTTCCAGAACACGATCGCTGACGGCAACAGATTACGTAACGAAGGATCGAAGCTGGCGAAGCAGGTCGTGCAGCTCACCAAGAAGTACCAGCTTATGGAGCATGCCAAAGCTGGCATTGATTCTGATCGGTGCGTACTGAGATACTTTGACTATTTATTTATTTGATCTTCTGATTTATTTAATACTTCAAGCACAGAAATATACAGAGTCATAATATACAGACATATATCCGGATTTAATTAAGAGTGTTTAGTTTTTGCGTGATTCTCAGTTTTTTATCCGCGATAGACATAACTTTACAAATTAATTATATTATGTAATATAAACATAATCTAAAATATTCACAGTTAGAGTTATTAGAAAATGCTCTAATTTAACATATTTTTTTTTCCTAGTCATTAACATTACTCGTTTAGACGTGATCTTCAGTATAAAATCATTAAAAGTCGGTTATTGTCGCCTTAAATCTTCACCTACGACGAGAAAAAAAACCTACCGAAAAAGAAAACGTCTTCTTAACATTAGCTATAAAACTGTTAAGCTTCGTGCAGACCAGCGCGACGCGACGCCGCGACGCGACTCGAACAATACAATTTCTAAGAAAACTTGACGGTATAACAATAACCGGTGTCGCGTCGCGCTGTCGCGTCGCGTTGGTCTGCACGAAGCTTTAAACAGCATCTGCAGGTCAGTATCAGGTTGTATGTTGATTAAAATAAGTTTCGGAACCATAAAAAATATGGCTTTACAGAATTAGAATCAGCAATACTACTTCTAACACATGCCGGGAGCCCTTCTGGAGGGTTCACCTAGTCGCATATTGGATGCCGGGAGCCCTCGCGGAGGGCTCATTTTAAACGTAGGTTTTTCTTAGCGAATACAGCGTTATAAATCGTGTATATTTTAACAAGTTTTATATGCGTTGGTTTAAAATTCCAAGCATTTTTATTTACTTTTTATTCACTAAAAATGTAAAAGCTTGGAAATTTCGTATTGCGAAAAGACACTGATAACACAATTTTACAGTGTTTTATCACGGTTTTAAACCGAATGCCATACACGGACCTGCAAAATGCAAAAAACGTAAGAAAATTGAATTCCACGGGCTACCTTAGCGCATGGCCCTTAAACACTCGTAACAACATTCTGTGTCAGAAATAGGCCGATGTTTTAAATCCGTTTAGTGCTAAATGCATTAATTAGTGGTTTGTGGTGCAAGTGAGCCTTAACGTGTTTTTTGTTCTTATGCCTTAAAAACGCATATTTTTTATACCTCGGTGGTCTAGTGGTCGCAAGCGTTACTGCTTTTGGCAAATTATCAAATAACTTCTCCCACTCTGGGCGGAGCGGGAGGGCGTGTCAGACTCTTACTGACTAAAACCCACCCGTGTTCCTTCAGTGTTGCCTGTACGTTGCCAGGGGCCACGATATCCCTTTCGGACTTTCCCGCGTTCCGTGTCTGTCACACAGTTAATACTACCACAGACATCGTTGTTAACTCTATCTTTAAAATGCTCAAAACTCTGTACTTTGTGTTTTTTTTTAAATAGATGTATGTACCAACATTATTGTTTATTTATTTATTTAGCACCATCTCTTTCCCCCACTGAATTAAGATTAAAATAATACTGCTATAGAGGTGGTGGTAGGCCCCCTAGGTTCAATTCCCGAATCGGGCAAATTGCCTTTGGGGTTTTCCATCTGGAATTTCATATTAGCAGCCCGGAGTTTTGAATTGTGCCCGGTTGATGGCAATAGGCTCGCCTCCTGTTACATAGGACATAAACATAACTGGCGAAATGTGGATGTACTATAGTTACACCTCTGCCTAAACCTTCGGGTTATGCAGGCGTGATGTTATGTCCTTTGTTTATTTTGATCTGCCCCCAGCGAGCGCCTACGTCAGCAAGTGTCGGTGATGGAGCGCGACCTCATGCTGGGCAAGAAGCAAGCCGAGTTCGACAAGAGAGACATCGAGAACCTGAAGAGAGAGAAGGACATACTCTTGAAGAACATGCAAAAGATACAGAGTTCGTACATGAACTTCACTTTAACTTTCTGCTCACTAGCGTTGCTCGCGATTTCGTGCGCGTCAAATTTCGGCCCAAATTTTGGGTCGTATAAAATTGGCGTTTTTTTTTCTCACAAATAGAGAACCTCGTCGCTTCTATGATTTAAAATATTCATCAATTGCTTGGTATTATATCGAATAATGACCATCATAGACAACTACTTAGTAAAAAAACCTTATTACTTATATATATCTAAACATTAAAAATACCTTAAAAATGACTCGTCATTTTGTTAGCAGAAATTACCACTATTTGTTTTAACTTAGCCAAAACTTATTTTTGTCGCTTAATCCAAGTGGCATATTACGTTATCTTAGTTTTTAAACATAAGTGCATAAAAGTTTTAAAACATTTGTGTTCATCATAATAAATTAAATAAAAATTCAATTACATTACATTATTAAAATTAAATTACATTACATTATTAAAATTAAAATTAAATTACATTACATTATTAAAATTAAAATTAAATTACATTACATTATTAAAATTAAAATTAAATTACATTAAATTAAGATTACATCATTTCAGAATATTAGCGTCTTAGCAGGTACGCACAACGAAATATTACAGACACAATTTGATAGTACATGCACATAATCGAGTCAGGAAAGATGCCTTGAGTCTCTCCTCAAGAGCTCGTAAAAATCAGTAAAGCTTTGTGCAGACTAGCGCGACGCGACACCGGTTATTGTTATACCGATAAGTTTTTTTAGAAATTGTATTGTTGTAGTCGCGTCGCGCTAGACTGCACGAAGCTTAACTCTGTTCTCAACGAACATGTCAGTCGGACTACACCGACAGGGCAGCTTTAATTTAATTAGAGGGATGATTGCCAGATTGAGACAAATTAGAATGCGATCGACCGCCAAAGGACCAGGCGGCCGAATGTGCCAGCACCCACAACCGTCAAGCCCCGCTGGCACCGAAATTGACACGCATAGTGGCACCTTTTCGGTGCCAGCGGTCCTTTAGCGGTCGATCGCATTATAATTTGTCTCAATCTGACAATCATCCCTCTAATTAAATTCTCATCATATCATCGTGATTACGATAATAACCTTCTGGTTTACGGATGTAGGCCATTTCACCACTTTGTTTCTGTCTTCTTATTTTTTCCACTTCGTTTATTATTTCTCATCTTACTTTTTTTCTTACAAATCCTCGTCTTCCTTCAGATGAGGCGCTCGAGAACCTGAACATGCTGGACCTCCAGGAGCAGCGACGAAAGCAGCTGGAACATGAGCTGGAAGTCAACGCCATGCAAATCAACAAGCAAAGGCTCATGATACGTAACTTTGAGAAGGAAAAGGACAGGTGAGATATCGAGGGAGATGAGTTGCTAGGGAATCTTGGTAGAGACGAAAGCAGCTGGAGGTCAACTTCATGCAGATCAACAAGCAACACTTCATGGTACAAAAATTTGAGGAGGAGAAGTACAGGTGAGAGATAGAGAGGCAAGAGTATGTGAGTTGCAAGGGAAATTGATAGAGATGAAAGTAGCTACAGATGAACGAGATTCATCAAGGGCTAGTGGAGTTTTAGAAAATAAGAACGGAATGTGACGGTTAAGGCTCAAGGCGTTCGTGTTGGAATAATGCCTTTATTCATTAGATGATTTATAGTCCTATTCTCAAATGTCATTATTTGTCTATGGGTTATAATGTGTTTTTTTTTTTTTTTTTTATTAAGTATTGTTTGTGTTTATTTTGCTTTTGATTTTTATTTTATTTGACATATTGTTTTATAATTTATGATTGCATGGTATTTTACTTTTTTTTTTTAAAGCTTATTGCGTTGTAATTTAAATTGAATTGCATGTTTTTTTTAATGATAATATTTGAACATCGTTATTTTGTAATATTAGTGTATAATTATGTTTCATGTTAGATAATTTCGAACACAATGTAGATTGTTAATGAATAAATTGAATTGAATTGAAAGGAAACAGGAAAAATCTGCTGCTGCAATGTTTAAAATGTCTTCTTTATACAGTTTAATCCCAGCTGTAAAGTAGTAAAAAAAGAATTTAAGTTAATAATAAAGTATCCAATGATTCAAAATTAGTGACTACTCTTAATCTTATGTTGTTTAATATTTCATGAAAAATTAATTACATTCTTCATTCCAGGATGTTGGAGGAGACGATCGCTCTTAACGAGAAAATTGATGAAATAACAGGCTAGTTTTTCACCATCATTTATTTTTACTGGTCCGTAATTCAAATCAATTGTTTCAGGGAAATTAATTGGATCATTTTGAAGGATATTGCTGATCCATTGCTTGATGAGTTCTAAAAGAAAATCTGCTCAACAACGTAAATAACGCAATTAATGTTGTTGAACGGTCAAAATGAAACAGATTAGTCGTACCTAGAAAATGTGTTACGTAATTAGATAGCTGCTCAACAACGTAAATAACGCAATGAATGTTGTTGAACTGTCAAAATAAAACAGATTGTGATTGATCGTGTGCAATTAGGCTTCTGATTTTGGCTGATCTGAAAGATCCTTGTACAGCTATACGGACAATTTATAGTTTATAGTAAAATTTCTTGACTATTATTTCCCTGACCGTACTGCGAAATACCATTAATTAGGTTTTTTTTTATTAAAAATGTACTGTAAAAAAATTATGAGAACCTTTAAAACTATCTGCACAGAGGAGGTCCGTCTCCGCACGGCCGACATCCTGGACCTCAAGAAGGCTCTCCGTGAGGAGATCCTCAAGTCGCGCAAACTGTCCGTCGCACTCGACGCCACGCGCGCTGAGAGGAACATGCTGCACAAGAACTATACTGAAGCCCTAGATGAGATACAGGACTTGAAACAGAAGATGAAGGTAAGTTTAATTTGTGGCGCCATCTATAACGCCACAGACGAACTACGCATGGCAGTCGTTTCGATTTATTTGTGAGTATCAAAATATGTCGCATAAATGACCGTCTTTTTTATTGTGTCGACTTAGAAGCTTGATTTTTTTAGAGCTCCAAGGGACCGTAGTCCTACGTATTTAATATTTGTTTCAACTTGATACCTCCACGCGTTCCTGAAAAAACGTATTACGATTACGATAAACTGACAGACGGACAACGAAGTGATCCTATAAGGGTTCCGTTTTTCCTCTTGAGGTACTGTAACACTAATTTCTACTTCTACCACAGATGCTAGCATACCAAATAGAACAGCTAAAAGAAGACATCAGCGGCAAGGAGACAGGGCTCAAGTCCTGCGAGGGCGCCCTCGCCAAGTGCAACAAGAGGAACGAACAGCTACGCATGGAGATACAGGCGGGCCTCGTCAAGCTGTCCGAAGCTCGCGCGGACATCACCGCCTTGAGACAGGAAGAGGCGAGACTTAATAGGATCGTGCAGGTCAGTGAAATTGGTTGTTAAATTAAGCTTCCCTAGCAGGATTTATTTTAATTACAAGCAATAACATAAGGTTCAAGTTAAATTGTAATCTCGAAAATTCATTTCCTTTATGTGTAACATCTTGCCTATCACTTTCCTGCAATCAGTGCGAATGATTTCGTGAAAAGGGACGGAAGTGTGTAACAAAAATCCGAAGAAGCGCACGCTATTTGTTTTGACCAATGAGCGTGCGCGGTTCTAGAGTTGGGGTGCGTGCTAAAGAGGCGGGGCCTCGTTAAGGTCGTTTCTCTCAAATGACCTTGACTAGGCCCCCGCTTCTTTAATGTTGCTTATTACCTTAATGTTGCTTATTACTAAGGTGAGATGTCAGATGTTACACTTCATATGCAACTACTTTAAGGATTGCTTGTTTTTTTTTTTTCTTCGCTTTCGGCGGGTCGGGTTTCAAGAAATATTTTTGTAATAAATATATAATATTTTGTTAATTTAAGGTACCATTCCGTACCCGACCGCAGGAGTCAACTGCAGGCGACGTGTCGCCGCGACGCGACTGGTTTCTATGAATTTCTATGAAATACCTTCCGTAGCTAGCGAGCGACACGTCGTTGGCAGTTACGGGCGAGTGACACGCGACACGTGCAGCCCGACCGCAGACCAGCCATGCTATTCTGTAAACATCTCACCGTGAAAACTTGGGTGAAGTGAGCTGTCAATAGTGTCAATCCCTGTGGAATGACAGCTCACTCCACGCTCACTTCACCTAAGTTTTCACGGTGAGATGGTTACAGAATAGCACTGCAGTAGTGCCGCCAACGCTCGAGCAATAACACGTTGTTCTAACTTCTATCTACCGACTGGAATACTGGCTGCTGCCCCCTGCGGTCGGGTTCGGAATCATGACTGCATCGACATGACACCGCGACGCGTCGCATACAATTGCTGCCTACGGTAGGGTTCGGAATGTTACCTTTATACGGGTCTCGTCAAGTTTATTGTCTTAGCGCTTTTCAGTTGGTCGCCAACTCGTCACTAAGGATCTGCAGATTTTGGGACTTTGGGAGTAGTATGACGAGATTCATAATAATAAACTGCATCGTTGGTCTAGTGGTCGCAAAAGCTACTGCTGAGCATGAGGTCCTGAGTTAAATTCGGGGGCAAAGTGTTATTGGGTTTTCCATCTAGAATTTCTCAGTAGCAGCCCGGAGTCTGGATTTGTGCCCGGTTGATGGCAATAAGCTCGCCCCTATCACATGGAATTCAGACATAACTGGCGAAATGTGGGTGTACTATAGGTACACCTCTGTTCTAAAGGTCGTCACACACTTTGAAGATAAACTTTAACTACTTTTGACTTTTAATATAGGTATATATTATCAAATTCAAACTCAAAGCATTTATTTTAATTAAACCATTTACAGGCACTTTTGAATTGTCAAATAGTCTGTCAGTTAGTCAGAAAGTTGAAGCTAGTTGCCCAGTTCCAAAACGTAGATCTTCATGGAGAAGAACGGGCAAGAAACTCCAAGGACACTCTTTTAAATTACAAAATCCTGGGTATCTTCGGCATAGCTCTCATCGTACAATTTAATAGACCACCACACACAGTTAAGACAATATATAGAATTTTTAAAGGATTTTTAAGAGCATTAAGTATTTTTCTATACCGCTAGTCCACTGAAAAGGTAATTATTTCATATCAGTGCGCCAACCTCATCAGACCTGAAAAAAAAAACCTTGTTAAAATTTTCTTCTCTTTATGCAATTCATTTTCCATCATTTTGGTTTGTTTTTTGATAAAATCGTGACCAGCAGCGACGAAGATATCAAAGTTAGTAACGTGCAAACGGTACATAATGCCAAATTGAGTTTTCTAATTTAGTTGTTTTTCTTGCACCTAAAATTTTTCTCGCTGTAGTCGGGTGAAAAGTTGTGTGTTTAGCTCGACAGCAAAGTTATTCTCCGTCTCGTACCTTTGAAACCCTCGCTACGCTGAGGATTCCATATATGAATATAAGTACTCGCGCCAAAAAACAACTTTGCAGCCTTGCCTAATAAATAACTATTTTATTTACACTTCAAGACACAACATTTTACCCCGATAAATTAACTATTACGAACAGACTCGTTGATCTAACTGTCCTCCGTTTTTGGCCTCATAAGACATACAATCTATAAACCTTCATACATTTTTAGGAAGGCGACTCAGCCCGCGCCAAGCTCATGAAAGAGCTGGAAGGACTCATGAACGAGCGCGACGTGGTGGGCGCGCAACTGGTGAGGAGGAACGACGAGATCTCGCTGCTGTACGAGAAGATACGGATACTGGAAGTCACGCTGCAGAGAGGTGAGTGAATGAGGCTGATGTTTGGGAAGACAAGAGCATGGAAGATAAGTCTTTAGTGGTATGAGGAACAGGGTATAAAGCTAACTCATCCACCACTGAAAAGGGAGGATCCTCCGATCAGACGGGTGTCGTGTCTGGCGGGCAACTGCCCTGGGGTTCAAGTCGAGAAGTCGCGACGCCCCGTGGCGAGCGGGGTCAGGGCTTCGCCCCTCGCCCGCGGATGCAGCACGGTGGCCCGCTAATACGAGCTCTTTGTTTGCCTCGAACGGCCTAGCCCTGAGGTTGACTCGGGAGCTTGTATGTATGTCCATCGCGAGGTAAACTCTAATTGCGCGATGCAGGATTTGTGTGACGTCAGGATGCTGTGTGACGTCAGTTCTTTGATGCGTAGTTCGCATGTGGCGATGTAGATGCCGCCACAAGTCTCTTTGTGAGTGAACCCGAGAGTAACTAAAGGTAAAAGACGATGGACACTGGACAGAAAAATGAAACATTATTTTTACACGCACTAAAAATTATTAAAAAGATTCCGATACATAGATAGATAGATACAGGTCAAGCTAATAAAAGCGTGTTAATAAATGTAACAGTTTTTGTATGAAACTAACGAATTTATCCGAGGAACAGTTACCTATTTCGTGGTAAAAGTATTAAATTTATTCGGCAAATAAAAATCTAAAATGCAAAATACGAATTAAGTATCTAAAATAAACGCTATACCCGACATCACCAATAATTTATTGAAAAATTGTCAATCAGAGCATTCTAAGCCTGTTTAATGTGTTTAAGGATAGTCAGTACCTACCTGCTTATTCCTAAACCCCATGAACCAAAATGAATATCGGGAAATCCAAATTCCTTTATCTTCAAGGTGAGCGCCAGTATGAACAACGGGTGGAAGACATCAGACTCCTGCGACTGGAGATCATCCGGCTGCGCAAGGAGAAGAACTTGCTCTCGAAGGGAATTGAGAACATGACTGATTTGAGACTCGAAGTAAGTTGTGATTTTTGCTACCTACTGGTACTATCATCATTAATTCTTTGGATTTGAATCGGATATTCATCCATTTAATTCCTTCTTGAGTAAGTCAGTTCACAGTTGAGTAATACCTACCTAAAGTCTCCGTCACGAGAAGCTATAAATTTTGTAAACAAAGAACTTCTACTAAGTTACGTAGCGATAATTCAATCAACAACAAATAATCCCAAATTCAATCAACTCAAAGCAACATACGTGTAATACGAAACTAACGAACGATTTTACTTGGTCGGGTTATATTTTAGCGATATAAAGGCTCGTGCAGACCAAAGCGACGCGACGGCGCGACGCGACTCGAACAATACAATTTTTAAGAAAACTTCGCGGTATAACAATAACCGGTGTCGCGTCGCGCTGTCGCGTCGCGCTAGTCTGTACGAACCTTAAAGCGCTGTCGTCGAATGTTTTGTGGTACTGAGTTCCAGTATGTTACTTTGAGTTTATTGAATTTGGGATTATTTGTTTCGCTACGTAACTTAGTAGAAGTTCTTTGTTAACAAAATTTATAGCTTCTCGAGTCGGGAACGTTACTTAAGTAGGAGGCTAGGTACTGAATCTATTTGATATTCTAGATGGCTGGGGGACGTAATAATATTAAAAATAATTGACTACTTTATTAATATCTTTGACCTGAAATTCGTTTTGCTAATATTCCAGAGAACAAACTTTAATACTTACACAATTAGGCGGCAGGTTTTCTATCATCGATCCTTATTTAGACTGCTTGTTCCTCTCGCCTCAGGTATTCAACCTAGAACGCGAGTTAGGCCGGGAGCGCCTTCGAGTGAGGGCCCTCGAGGAGGCGCTGGAGACTCCTCTGAACGTGCACCGCTGGCGCAAGCTGCAGGGCACCGACCCGGAGAGCGTGCACCTCACGCAGAAACTAAGACTGACGCAGAAGTAAGTGGTTTTGTGTTCGTAGAAGTAAGTAATATCTGTCCCGAAAATATCTGATTAAAGTATAAACAAACCGTGTTGAGCACCCTAATTGCGTAACAGACTTTAAATCACAATTTGAATGTTTTTGAAGGATATTGCTAATCCATTCGCTTCATATGTTCGAAAATTTTGTCTGCTCAACAACGTAAATAACGCAATTAATGTTGTTGAACTGTCAAAATGAAAACCATTGCTACTATAAGTGTGTTACGCTATCATTAACCCGCCTGGTTAAATTCTTACGGAATCAGTCACTAACGGAAACTAATAAATAACACATTCGTCTGTATTTTAGGTCTCAGCTTTTCCAGCAAGCCAATATTATTTGAATGACATGATTAAATTAAAATTGAAAACTCACCGACCAAAATTGAGGTTAAAAAATTGACAGATTTAAAATTTTGGGTATTCAAATCATAGCACTCCACATTGGCATCCACTGGTAAGTTTCAAATCTATGTATCTGTTTACGTTTCATCAGATACCAACTTTTGGAACGTATAAACTTACAGAGTAGCAATGTCTTTCATTTTGACAGTTCAACAATGTTCATTGCGTTATTTACGTTGCCAAGCAGATTTTTTTTTCTAACAAATGAAATGATGGATTAGCAATATCCTTCAAAAACATTCAGATTGTTATTGAAAGTGTATTACATAAATGGGTGCTAGGCGGTAATACTTTTGAAAGAAAATCGTCTTTGCAGGGACTGACACACAAATCACACAAGTATGTATAACATTAAGTGTCTAATGCTCGATCATTCTTAAGTATCTATTCATATCGTACGGGTTCTGTAGCTTAGGTCTATTAATTTATAACATTGTTTCCAATTGATGTTATTTCCACTTAAACAAACATCAACTTTAATATAGTGTAAATAAAGTTGACTTTTAACCTTATTTATTTATTTATTTATTTAACGGTTTATGTACACACATATAAACAGACAAGAAAAAAGGAACAGAAAAATACGTACAAAGGTGATGCTTATTTCTAAACAAATCTCTTCCAGCATACCTGCGATAGGAAAGTAGTTAAAGAGATGTAGACAACGTGTGTAAGAGTAGAAGAGAAAATAAAATACATAAAATAAAAACACCTAATTATTCACTAATTTAACTAAAATATTAACTATTTTATAAACATACATTATGAGAATAAACTTACATACATACTTCTAAAATAAATATCACTAAAATATATAATACACTTAAATATAATGTACTTAACCTTATATGTAGGCCTTTTATTTTTTTTGTGGGTGGGAAATTTTCAAATAACTTCTCCCGCTCTGGGCGGAGCGGGAGGGTGTGTCAGACTTTTACTGACTAAAACCCACCCGTGTTCCTTCCGTTGCCTGTGTGCCGGGGTCGCGATATCCCTTCCGGACAAAGTCGCAACCCCGGCAGATATGTAGGCCTTACGGTTGTTTTTCCTAAAATTCGTGTTTGTTTACATGTTTGGCAAATGAATTGCGAACGCAGGTTATGTTGTCTGTTAATTATACAAACGGTTAGTCAGACACGGAACTATTTTACTTAGGTATGTTTACAATAGAAGATCAACAAAATATCGGAATATCCGTAGGAATCTGGCGCAAGAGTTAGCAAATAAAATCTATTGACCACGCTGTACGTCACCAGTAATACCCTAATACACATTACCTTGAATTTTTGCCGAAATCTTCTGTACGTCATGCTAATGTCAAACAGCAATTAATCAGTATTACTCAGTAAGAAATCACAAGCAAATAAGTTAAACAAACGATATGGAAAACTGTTCTACTAATGACGCTGACGTAGGTAATTGTCATTAGTAAATGTTTTGTGGGAATTCCAAACTGATATTTTTGTTTTATTCATTTTAAAATTAGCCGGTGCATTTTCTTTAAATGTTGCCCACACTCACTATCTCCTGTATCATATCAAATAACTTCTCCCGCTCTGGGCGGAGCGGGAGGGCGTCAGACTTTTACTGACTAAAACCCACCCGTGTTCCTTCCGTTGCCTGTGTGCCGGGGTCGCGATATCCCTTTCGGACAAACTCGCAACCCCGATTTGACACCCTAGGTCAATATTCCCTGCTCATGTTTTATTACAGAATCCTAACTAATATAAATCCGAAAGTGAATTTGTTTGTTTGAATATGTACCGTAATTTGGCACATGGGTAGACCATGTCCTGGAGAAAGACATAGGATATTTTTCATTCTGGATCGCAGACAAAGTCGCGGGTAATGGCAACGGCTAGTATGTTTACAGTTTCACTAGCTGCGCCCCGTAGTTTCACCCGCATAAGTCTCGACCCCGTTGGAATATTGGGATAAAATGTATTCTATGTCATTCTCCGGGTCATGGTCTACCCTTGTGCCAAATATCATCCAAATCCGTTCAGCCGTTTTAGCGTGAAAGCGTAACAAACAAACAAAGTCAGTTTCGCATTTATAATATTAGATATGATTTGGATAGCTAGGATGAAATGGCTGTCCATTTCATAAAACAGTCAAAAAATTACTGTTGTGATTTGAATATACGGATGATTTAAGTTGATAGTCAATTTGCCTGACTTGACAATTAATTTCCCTGCCTTGACACACATAAAAAGCCTGACCTGAAACAATCATCTATCGGTAGTAGGCCCTAAAAATATATTTTTCCGAGCGGGAATCGAACCGGCGCGGCGGCGGCGGCGGCGCTGCGACCCAGCGCAACCGCCAATTGCTCAACCATTGCGCCAACGGCGTCACCGTTTCATGCATACATGCGTCATGGTTTATCAATGTGCTACTCTAGCTATTTGGTAAATTTTATGTATACTGCGTTCGTGATTCAGTTTATAAACATGTAAATAAAGATGTCTTTTTGAAAAAAACTACTTTAATATCCATACCCACACATAGAGTTCAGTTTGCGCTACAACTCAAACATTTTAATGACTTTTTCAATAGTATCTACTAGTCATTCTGAAATCAACCTAATTTACCGACCTAATTAACCAAAATTCGACCAATAACATCAATTACTTAGGTAAGTATATAAATTATAAAATAAATAATATTATTATAATAAATTCAACAAGGATTTGCTTAGACTTAGTTATTTACTTCAAGTACAAATGTACAGAGGCGGACTTAATGCCATAGACATTTTCTACCAGGGTGATACAGAGACAAACAGTGGTGGGTGCGATATCGAAAATTGTGAAATAAATATTTATTTAAATATAAGCAAATATATATACTATATATATAATATAATAAATATAAGACCAAATAAATACACGAATATACTTAAAACAAATAAGACAATCAATAGGAAAACATTACCGTTGTGATGATACTGCCAGCTTCTTACGAATGTGCTCGCGAACTTAAATTTTAAAGGATAATCGATTGGTTGCCATCCTGATCCTGAGACATGTTTGTAATTAAGACAGACTTGTGTAAAGAAGGTAGGTACAAAGGGATCGAGGGGTACTGAGTAAAAAAATTGCCCTTCACACCATTTGTTCTTCAGCAGACCGGACCAATGTCATTCGACAATTATATCTGTACCTAATTGTTTTTAAAGAAAACATTCATGTTTCTACGCAATTCAAAAACAAATCAATTTAAGGACAATTTTCATTAATGAGGAGATGCAAGAATTCAACATCAGATTGATGGAGACTTGTCACGCGTTCTGTCGTGTTTTCACGTTTAAACAATTATGCAATAATTAGTCAATTTAGTCGACATCTGCCCTCGATGAAATTTCATTAGATTAATTATCGTACTTAGTATAATTAGCTGGTACAAAGATCTCCTGTGATTACAATACCATGTTGAAGAGTGGTCACTCTAAATGACTGCTTAAATAATTGTCATCCTGCAATGGGGCAAAAATAATAAAATTAATTGCATTTCACACCAATAACAACAGTTGATGAGTTGAACTGCTGTTCAATGTCCGCTAAAGAAAATGAATAAGTATCTACCGACTCATAAAAACTATAAAATTAGCGTTACGATCGATCAATCGTACGTGCCCTTGGTTTAATAAACCACGGTTAAATTAATTTAATAAAACAATAGTGTGACGACATTTATATCTGTTAGACAATCATAAACAAACATTGACACGAATAAAAGTAATAAAGTCATTGAATGAAGTTCAAAAAGGTAAACAGATTAGTTTAGTTTAGTTTACCATAGAATTCAGTTTAATGAAGAGCAATTACAACTATGTAATACACGATCCATTAATGTAATAGGTACCTATCTGATGTGTTGTTAAAGAATGTCGTAATGTTACATAAAGTGCAGGACTCCGAACAGACCACAGAGCACGGAATCGCCGATCTCTAGAGATGGGCAATACCTACGTAGCAGTTGTTCTAATTTAACAGACAGCTGTGCCGCTGGAGAGTTTGTTG
The DNA here is from genome assembly GCA_914767755.1 of Agrochola circellaris. Lineage (NCBI taxonomy): Eukaryota > Metazoa > Arthropoda > Insecta > Lepidoptera > Noctuidae > Agrochola > Agrochola circellaris. The sequence continues at coordinate 13,395,499 of OU611863.1, read as the reverse complement.
AGCCGCTTCTTGCCAGCTAAACCACAAAAATTTGGTGAAGCAGGCAGGCAGGCGTTTTAGCGGTCTGTATTATGTATTTTACATAATACAGACCGCTAAAACGCCTGCCCTTCGGACGTTCAAAAGGTGCTGATTCTCAGCCTAGTTTGAATAAACGGTTTTTGATTTTTTACTAATAAAATTAGTTGCGCCCCGAAAGTGAGTTGAGCGCACAACTTATATCACGGACCGCTGTAGCCGTAGGCCATCCTATACGTCGTAAGTCTCTTTGTGCGAGTAACGGTGACACGCTGGGCTTGTATGTAAAGTGTTGACAATGCTGCCTATAGCAGCGGCCGCCGAGACGTCTCCATGTCCCGTGGGCAGGCACAGATTAATACAGACGATTCAATCCGCAAAATCATTTAAACAAAAAGGGACTCTTACTATGACACAACAAAGTGCAATTCAGGTCGCATAGCGCTAATTACTGACAGTAATATTCACCTAGAAGTTGTCCCTCTTTCTATTGTGTAACTCTTATATCTTCTCACTACGTCACGTTCACTGAATTGGCCCAACAAGACGAGCTCGCCGCCTACTTGTAGCTTCATATCTATTAATGCGCAGTGCGCCTTCTGTAGTATTCTGTGGGTCAGGACAGACATTGACCGGATTGTCTCACCCTTGATCTTCTGCTAAGGTTTTTCAATTGTGTCATAGTGTTCAGGAGGCTATTGTAAAATAATTAAGATTTGTTTACTTTGGTTTTATTGTTTACTGGCGAAATGTACATAATCTGCGTGCACAATTTATTGACGAGTTTACGAGTTTTTCACTTAGTCAAACATCAACCTTATGCAAGTGCAAATACAGTTGATTTTAGACCGACTAGTATTGTTGAAAATGTCATAAAAAATATGAAGTTGTAGCGCAAACTGAACTGAACTCGTGTTTGTTTACATGTTTAGCAAATTAATTGCGAATGCAGATTAGATGTATTAATAGATACATATCTGCCCAACCCTTCGGGGAAAACTACTGTGATGTTATATTATGTAAAATTAACAAGCTTGTAGGTTTCCTGAGAATTTTCTGTCGATTTTTTTAAGGGGTCGTCCATAAATGACGTGAGTGTCGAAAGAGGGTCCCCCCAAGGGGGATCGGAAATATCACAAGGGGGAGGAGGCGGTGTAGTGAGATATCAGGTGTATTTATTTATTCGTTTAAAGGCTCGTGCGGACTAGCACGAATTGTCGCGCGACGCGACACTGGTAATTGTTCTACCGTAAAGTTTTCTTAGATTTTTTTTTGTTAGAGTCGCGTCGCGCCTCTCTGCACGACGCTTAACGCGCATTTCTAAAGCTTCGTGCAGGCTAGCGCGACGCGACACCGGTTATTGTTATACTTCATCATCATTCATCATCATTTCAGCCAAAAGACGTCCACTGCTGAACATAGGCGTCCCCCAATCACCGCCACTACGCCCGATTCTGTGCTTCCTGCATCCAGCGGATTGTTATACTTACCGTGAAGTTTTCTTAGAAATTGTATTAGTCGAGTCGTGTTGCGCCGTCACGTCGCGCTGGTCTGCACGAGCATTAAACCGAAAAGCGGCCCGCCAAATAAAATATTTTTCTTTCTTTCTTTCTATTTAAAGATAAAATAGTCTGTAATTTTTGAAGATACTTTGCACCCAAAAAATACACGTGACTTTGGGTATGGGGGAGGGGTTAGTCTAAAACCTCACCACGTGTCACCAGGGGGGAGGGGGGAGGGGGTTAAAAGGTGCTAAAAAACATTACGTGATTAATGGACGAACCCTAATTTAGGTATAACTCGGTACCGTACAGGTATTAACATAGGTACACACACCTACAAGCTATACCTACTTTTACAGAAAAGTGCTGGCTCAGAGCGAGATGATTGTCCTGAAGGATCGGGAGTTGAAAGAGACCCGTAACCTGTACACTGCCGTCAAAGACATGCTGGCGTTGCAGCCGAGTCCTGAGATACAGGTGATTGTTATGATGTTACAGTACAGATACACAGATAGCTACGTATTTTTCTAGGATGCTAAACGGTCACCAATGAAAGTCGATTTATACTGTAACATGCTTTTTAGCATTTCATAAGCGTGTTTCAGTTCTGTTTCTATAAACAAAACACTCGAGTTTTTTGTTTCGTCTCCAATGTTTATCAATTCTTTCTGTGCTTTTGATTTTTAGCTTTGAATTTTTTTTTTTCAATCGCTTCAGTCAGGTACCTGTTTTCAAGAACAGTGCGACCAGCCTAGCGTCCTCAATTATTAAGATAGAGAAATGAAAATGATGTCAAAAGACACGTTACTGAAAGCTACAATACTGCAATTTTTTTTTTGTACAGTATTTTAAATTTTATCTCTATCTTAATAATTGAGGACGCTAGCTAGAAATATTTATTTCAGCAGTCCACCTACCATTCAAATAATCATTATTTTATTTGAATGGGTAGGTGGACTGTTGAAGTCTGTTTATATGAAAAAAAGTGATCATGATTTGAAAAATATAATTATATTTTTTTTGGAACATTCACGTTTATTTATATGAGATATTAATCGAAAAAAAGAAGTTAAGGAAGATTAAATAAAGAAGAAAATGATTAATAAAATATTTGATCAATTAAACAATTTACATCGTTGTCTTTATCAAATATTTTCTTCGTCTTCATAGTCGAAGAAAATATTTTCTTCGACTTCATCTTCCTTAACTTCTTTTTCTCGATTACTATCTCATATAAGTATATAGACTTGAGTGATTCCAAAAAAAACTTTTTTTTATAGGTAACCTTTTTTATATATATTATTAGCTAAATATTCCATTAATTGATTTTTCTAAATTTCATTCACTGTAACAGAAATCCGAGGCTTTCATGTTTTTAACGCTCCAGACACACAGACTACAATGTTTCAGAAGAGTTTAATGAATGATAAGCCAATATACTGCCTTTTTAACCGATTTCCAAAAAAGGAGGTTAATATACCTACTCTACTTGCTTTTTTTTTCGTCTGGAGGAGGATTTTGAGCAGAAAAAAGACGTAAATAAAAAACTAAGTGAGTACGTTTTTTTCTGCAGATCACCCTAACTCGCACGCAACGTGCATTGACACAAAGGACCACCAAGATGAAGTGTTTAATTGCCGGTAAGTATGTGATTTTCTTTATATCCTACAATTTTTTGTAACACTAAAATATATAAATTATAAACAATAAAGGGAGAGCTCATTGGGCATCAAAAAATTCGTCGGCGTCGCTGTCAGTGGGAAAAGTGCCCAAAAGGCTGGCAGCATTGCCACGTTGGATGGCAATGCTGATTCTTTGACCTAAAAATTGGCCAGCCCTCTGGTCACGTGAGGAGTCGACCAACCGCTTGGCGATGTCCCGAAATACTCGATGAGCACTCGGAGCCCACGGCCCTAGTGTTTCAACCCCAAACGGCTCAAAAATATAGCTACCAATAAGGTTGTTATATTTGCGCCGTTTGAGGTTTTCTGCACCTGCATTTTTTGTTGTCAAATTAATAAAAAATCTTACAACCTAGGCACAGAATAGACACCTAAGGAACCAACTTACCCTAGGTAATACGCAACACTGGACACATAAGGGTCTAATAGGTTGAGCGGAAAATAAACGATGAAAAGCGATCACATTTTGAAGAATAAAATAGGAGCAAATTAGGCAGATCTTATTCACCTTATAAAATTGCCAAGCCTGAATAATATACATAAAGAAAAACATCGTTTTTTATAAAAATTATATTAATTTAATAGTTGTATACTTCCTAATTGACCAACCTGTACTTCTGTCTTTCAGAACTAAACATGCGCGAAAGTCAAGTGAACGACCAACGCTTGGAACTGGACCGAGTCAACAATGACCTGCAGTCGTTCAAACAGAAATACTACGAGATGAAGCGAGCGTTGGACGCGGAGGAAACGAGAAGACTCAAGGTGGTCTCGCCATGCACACCATGCTCGCAGAAAATACAGTAACGACTAAGGTCATGTGGACTTTAGATCATTAGCAAGATGACTGTTAATTGTTGAGGATTGCAAATCTAGTTGACATGTTTGTGAAATCGAGGGTGGGCTGATAAGGCAAGGATCAAAGGCACTGACTTTACTAAGTGACAATAACGTTATTTGCATCATTTAATGTATATTCATATTCTTATGAAACGCACACGTTCGCATAAACGAATAGAAACATTATTTGAATAAGAATAAGGTTCTTAGGTATGAAACGCGTATTTAGCAAAGTCAAACTGCGTTGTGTGAACCTTGCCTTTAGTCTTTTAGATACGTTTTGATCAGTTACCCCAGGTTGCAGTAATGTGGTTGTTTTTGTCTACCAATCACAATAGCTCACAGTATGATTTAATAGCAGACTGATGCATTGATCTGATGATACTAATGTTGGTTGATTAGCATCTTGGGGGTAAACTACAGCCCGTTCACTATAACTTGTCCCTTGCCGTCATGTTGGCACCATTGTTTGTCAAGCTTAGTTTCAATAATAATAGAGTTAAAAATGGCGACTGACAGAACAGTGCTACCAATCGCGTCACGGGACAACTTAAAATGAACGCACTGTAATGCTGCTGGAATTTCTCAGTAGCAGCCCGGAGTCTGGATTTGTGCCCGGTTGATGGCAATAGGTCCGCCCCCTATTACATGGGACTTAAAACATAACTGGCGAAATGTGAGTGTACTAGAGGTACACCTGCCTAACCCTTCGGGAAGTACAGGCGTGATGTTATGTTATGTGTAATGCTGCAAGGATATTTTGGCGCCTGAATGACGTTGACAGGGTTGTTGGTAACCATTTGTGAAATTGTATCACAGAAATTGTATTGAAACAAGATGGCGGCGTTAGTTCCGAGTTTTACCACGCGCTAAAATAACCTTGTAGTGTTGTATAGTATTGTAGTGGTGTGGTGGGACCTACAAACTGACAAATCACAATATTTCTTCAGTCTTATACAAACCGTTCACTATTTATTTGTCCCTTGCCGTCATGTTGGCAGCATTGCTTGTAAAGCTTAGTTTCAATAGCAATAGAGTTCAAAATGGTGACTGACAGAACAGTACTACCAATGGCGTCACGGATCAAGTTATAATGAACGTACTGTAGTCCTTTCACGAACTAAAATGTTCTGTAATGACAATATCGGAAAGTTTTGTAAAAAAAAAACAATTTTTATGATCTACCGTTACTAACGTTTTTGCATTAGTAATAATTATAGCCCTGTTAATCTATTTCTTAGGAATAATATACGTGCCAATTTGTACTAATGATCTCATTACTGCATGAAATGTTATGTTTGTAAAACTTGTGTTTTGAAAGTTGCAAATGTGAAATAAAATGCAAGTATATTTTATTATAGTAGACCTTTTTCTTACTTAAAAAATGTGCTAGATAAGTATAGAAGGCAGTGGTCGAGATATATCTCAATAGTTTTATTATGTATTAATTTGTTGTAATGTAGTGGTTAATCAGAACTGAAGACATAATAAATAAATATTTGATAATAAATAAAACACTCTGGTAATTAATCCGAAAACAATAGTTTTATTTAAGAACTTTTCACTTTCTCATAAAATATACACATTGTTTTTGTCATTAAACTAAACTGTAAGTAAATACTAATTTTTAAATACCAATTCTCACGATTGTCAAACGGGTGCTCGGCAGGGCGAAGCCCCTCTATTGCGTTTCGGTTCTAAATTTTATATCATGGTGTTCTTTCATGTACAAATTCGTCACTTAAACTCTATTTAAAAAAAATATTCAAATGAAGTATGATTTTGTACATTTTCAAAGTAAAAAAAAAAGAAACACGAAGACATCCGTTTTTCTCGTTAATAAAGTGTGATGATAGAATTCTACAGTCCTTTTGTTGATTACTTAAAAATAACAGTTCGCATGCATGCGCTCGGGCCGGGCCGGGCCGGTGTGGGTACAAACAAATGCGATCAAATGCTTATAGACCAGCTGGGACCATGCATCGAACGTATGCAAGTACACAGTATACTCCAGCGCTTTGATACAACACACACACGTACGTACGTCTGAATAACGCGATAATATCTGACTGCGATACTCTTCTGAGGCTACGCTACGGTTGAGACTGCATTCAACATTAGCGTTTCTTCGATTTGTACATTTTAGCTCGGTACTACAAGCTATTCTGTCATAGACAAGATCAGGGCGAGCGAAGAAGCGTGCCTTATTCACGTTTACATGAATCCTATTATCATTGATGAAGCTGTATATTCCACAACTTACTATTTGCTCTATCGTAGTAAGGCCATGTAAAACCTCTGATTCTACTTTACAAGTTTAATATGCAAATATAACTTATCAATCAACTAACATTGACAGACCATTGAAAACACCCGATATATTAATAATAATTACCCTTGAGCAAAAACTTTCCATTACAAAAAACTGGTTCCAAATTCTACCGCGAACTCTGCGCTAAAAATATGAAGAGCGCAAAGCCTGTACACAGGCACGTAGAGCATTTATATTTTATTCTTGTTTGCTATGGTTTCTCGCACCTCGAATATGGAACCAGTGGTTAACTACTGACACGGTGAAAATATCTACTCCATACAGTGGGTCATCGACTTTGTCATTGGCAGATTAAGAAGACAGAAATAGTACTCTGCCTCAACTCAGCGCACAAACGCCGCGATGCTCGACTGTGTGAAGTAGAGCTTTAGTTTTGACATGTTATCGCATTATTTACACGTACAAGTACACTCTGAACATACACGCTTCGGCCCGCGATCAAAACACGCATTTTACCATAACAGTATCTATATATAGCTGTCCCAACTTACCAAATACAAACACAGAATCAACTATTCGCTCATATCGCGCGACGTTTGCATCGAGACGGGCGTGCGTTTCACAAGGAATCTCATAATCACACTGAAATAAAACTGTGTACAGTCACACACAAGCCGTATGCACTAATTATATTACTTGTCTCATTTATAGACGTATATAAAACATTTTCGAGAATGGAGATGTCCCAACTCACTGTATACATCAAAAGTTTCGTTTATCACCGGTGCTTACATATTCAGACACTCGATAGTGTCGAAATCTTTTCCATCGTAATTTTTATTGTCAGTTAACATGAAATCGACTATGAAAATCAAGGAGTAGAAAACAAATGGAGTGCCAATCCCGATAGTTTTCCCTATAATCAAATTCGGCTATTTAGTGAGGTGCCAGGAGGAAGGAGGAAGTCTGCCATTACACACTCCATTTGTCCTTAACCCCGCGATAGGAACGTATTTCATTATAAAACAAAATGGAAGAGGACAGACAGACTCACTCGCCGCGGATCGTACCGACGCCGACGCACTAAGACTCACTAATTTACTATTTTATAATATAAAGCGTTGTGTCGCCTCTATGCAAACGCCGCGACTACATATTATATCACTCGTTGGCTTACGACATAGGTACTTATGACATAATTGCGATGGAATCAATAAAACTATTGTTTGTTTGTATGTTTGTTTAGTCGCTCGGCGTGATGACGGTACTGTAACGTAGCGCATCGTCGTCGCCTAATGGACGTCGGAGCTCTCCTGCTTGTTCAACTGATGGTTGGCCGGATCCGACGTGTTGATTGGCTGCAACACAGGGAAGATACCCGTTACTCGATGATCTTAAATAACAAGCAATTTCAATTAATTTAAAAACTAAAATAATGGGGCATTTTCGATTATTTGGCACACATGATATTTATCGGTATTTAATAACAATAAAATTTTAAATTGTCATAATTTATGATGATGGGGTCAACGAAATCGTGTCGTTGTGTATAATTACTAACAGTTGATGATATTATACAGTAAAAAAAATATATTAAAATAAAGCATGCACTAGCTATTATAGGACTGGATTTCTTTTAGGATAATGTAGGAATTGATAATATTGAGCTAATTAGGTCACGTTTTTGTGATAATGTAGCTTGTGACGTGGGAATCACGACCCTCGGTAGTGAGGAATACGACGCAAGGATGAGCGTGTGACGTCGTCGTTCAGTTTGGGAAGCATGCGTGGCAGTATTGAACTCGGCTAATGTTCCCACGTCTGTCGGAAGGATGGGTAGACGAGTGGAGTGTCAGGCAGATAGTATCAGCTCGCATTACCGCTGGCACTGACCAGGGAGATGGGCGGCTGCGGCGCGTGCGGCGTGTGCGGCGTGTGCGGCGCGTGCGGCGCGGGCGCGTGCGGCGCAGGCGCGGGCGCGTCGTGCACGGCCGTGGTGGAGTGCGCGGCCTGCGCGGCGGCGTAGTACCCGCCGTTGATGCCCTCGGGGTAGGGCGCGGGCGGCGCGGCCGGCGCGGCCAGCGGCGCGCCCTGCATGACGCCGGCGCCGCCCAGGAAGTAGTCCTTGTTGACGCAGTTGCGCAGGCAGTCGGGGATGCGGCCCACGATGGCGCGCCGGATCTCGGACGCGGCCATCTCGCGCAACTCCTGCGCCGACGCGTCCGAGTAGAACGCCGCGTGGGGCGTGCACAGCACGTTCGGCGCGTCCTTCAGCGGGCCCTGCGGGGACGTGCCCATGAATGTCTTATTAAATACCCACTTACTGACACACATAAACAAACTAAATGTACAGCAATAAACTTCCATCGATTTATGTTGTGACGTGAATTAGTGGTCCAACGTTACGGCTTCGAAACACCAACAAGCATATTCAGCTATCACATACCACAATTTGAACCATTTATTACCATAGGTCTAGTTCTCATTTGTCACGATACCTCTATTCTGTTTTTTTATTCTTTTACGAAAAACTTACAACATACTTTACTAATTTACACCTCACCTTGTATATGTCAACATATGACTCAAATAAACCTGTAGGACTATTCTTTAAAAATCTCATCGTGAAAACTTGGTAAAGTAAGCTTGAAGTGAACTGTCAACCCTTAGCATCCGGTGGAACCACAGATCACAGTAAGATATTGCAGAATAGACCAGCTGTTCTGTTCAAAACACATGTAACTGGCTTGTGGAGGTCAGATAGGCAATTGCTTCATGTAAAATACTGGTATTCAGCTGAATACGGTTAGACTGGACGCAGACCACAATATAGCTGAGAAAAAGCTAAGCAGATTGATTTAGACTGTAGAATAGCCACGGCGTGACGTACCTGGAACACGTTGAAGGGCTCGTTCTCGTGCACGTCGAGCGCGGCGGCGCGGATGCGGCCCTGCTTGAGCGCGGCCGCCAGCCCCTCGTCGTCCACCAGCCCGCCGCGCGCCGTGTTCACCAGGAACGCGCCTGCAACGGAATACACGACCTTATTCTATGGACCAACTAAATCCTACTAATATTTTGGAAGCGAAAGCGTATTTGTTGCTTTGGCCTCCTTTAGTCGTCTTTCACACAGCAACGCGCTACGGATCGGCGGATTTTTTTGATCGAGAAATACAATGCCCTCCAAAAGTTAGTTGAAGTTTTATCACTTCAGCTGTAAAGTCACATTATGATTTAAAATCTTAGTTTCAAATGTTTTTATTGACTAATCCAACTTTCTATGATAATGGATTACCTGATATATTTTAGTTTATGCATTTTATAGCTGGCTTTTATTTGTTAATTACTCCAATTCCAGTTGCCAAGTGAGTTGAAGTTAATAATTTCTGTGGATTTTGAATATTAACAGGGTTGTTATATTACTTCAATAACATTTTCAGTAAAATATCTATATTTTTCAAATTAGATTTAATTCAAAAATTAACCATAGACGAAAGAACAAAATGTGCTCTAGGAAAAATCAGCCATAAAGAGCTTCGAAAAATAATAAAGAGTGAGTTTAGAACTCGTTCACTCACTCTTTTTCAAAATTATTTTAAGCAAATAGACTTCGGTTTGCGTCTTCGAGTTACAAGTTTTCTTGATTTTAATTCATAATGTGACTTTACAGCTGAAGCGGATAAACTTCCAACTAACTTTTGGATTGGAGGGCATTGTAGTTTAGAATAGCCCTGTGAGTGGAAGCCCACATGGGAACGAACCAACAAAAGCTAATGCTCGCACATACACACAAATTGGGAGTGAAGATTGAATTGAAAATTCTTTACAAGAATTTCGCTCAAAAGAGTTGAACACGTAGTCACACAGTTATAAGTTTTATAACTATTTATGTATATTTTCGTGTAATGTGTTACACAGGCTACTTTTTATCCTGGAAAAATCCCCCCCACGGTAGCCAAGGTGCGGGTGAAAGCTAATCGTCGCACATACACACAAACTGAGAGTTACGATTGAATCTTGAACATTCTTTATAACAATTACGCTCAAAGACTTTGACACGCAGTTATAACTAATTATCTACATTTTCGTGTACGAGAACAATGTTAAAAGCTACTCTTCATCCTAGAAAAATCCCCCGCAAGGGAGCCAAGACGCGGGTATAACTTTTTGCAATATGAAATAACGCGCCCCACTACCACATATTACGTACACGCCGCCGTGGTGTGTACGTAAAATGATAGTCATCGCACATACATACTGAGAGTGAAGATTGAATTGAACATTCTTTACAACAATCACGCTCAAATGAGTTGAACACGCAGTCACGCAGATACTTAACTATCGATATTTTCGTGTACAACATTCAGACATGACAGCTACAATTTGCCTTTCGTGTTTAACACAATGTAAATAGACATTTTCTTGAAAGATGTGTTAATTATGATTAAAAAAGAACTGAAGTAATTGTTTTATACATTTTGATGGGCTGCATTACATTTTTATTGCAGAATAAAGGCTCGTGCAGACCAGCGCGACGCGACGAGGCGATGCGACTCGAACAATAGAATTTCTAAGAAAACTTCACGGTATAACAATAACCGGTATCGCGTCGTGCTGTCGCGTCGCGCTAGTCTGCACGAAGCTTTATACATTTTGATGGGCTGCATTACATTTTTATTGCAAAATAAGGCTTCTTTGAGCATGAGGGTGCCGATTTACTTCTCTAATCATCTGTTTCAAACTTTTACAGCAGATATGTTTACAGAAATCAGAATCCTTCCTTCCTTTTTTTTTACTTTGTTTTTTTTTAAATGTTTGAATGAGTGTGTTTAGTTTACTTTGTGAACACCTGTGCGAGTCCCAATAAATACTTTTTCTTTATTTATTTTCTTTATTTAATCGTCAATTGCTAACCTTTCTATGATCAGCATCATTCATGATTCTTTTGCCCATAATCCAAATCATTTGTGGTCGGCGCAAGTCTTTTTCTTCCATACTTCTCTATTATCTTTCGTAACTGTTCTATTATAGCATAATCAGCCTATAATGTTCCCACTGCTGGGACACAGGCCTCCTCTCTGTGAGAGGGAGTGGGCCATAATCCACACCGTGGGCCCAGTGCAAGTTGGTAGATGTCACATGTCTTCGAATTTTGGTTCTAGGACATGCCGGTTTCCTCACGATGTTTTCCTTCACCGTTGTGAGAGCAGTGGTGGATGATAAAAACTTTACACACAAAGTAAAGTGCCTGCCTGAGTTCGAACTTACGAGCTGTTACTCGGTTAGTCGGGGCCAATACCAATGGGTCACCACTGCTCTATAATAACAAAGGTATAATAATAAATAAACGGTATTCACCTGGGCGCATCTGTTTGATAGTGAACTCGTTGATGAGGTGGTGATTGTGTTCGTTTAAGCTGCAGTGCAATGATACACAATCACTCTGGAATAGGAGGTCCTGGAAACGACAAACATACATTATATTAACATACAAACTATTATTTTTTGACTGGTGGCAAATGAGCTGTATTTTGAGACCTTACTCAGCATCTAATCCAGTTTACCGCTGACCTGTTTTAAGGTTGTTACCATCAATAGTTGGCAAAAGGTATATGGACATCTTTTACAAACACTGGTGTGATTTTGAAAGTTTCATAAGAGAAGTAGCCTCTGCCCTGTATGTGTAGCGCTTGTGCTAGAAATTCCACGTCATTAGTGCAATAGTGGTAATGAAATCGCGCCCCTCACACATTTCTCCGTTGCCAGTCTGCGTCTCAGCCCCTTTTAAAACGCTCCGGCTGCCGCTGGATAGTTGACGGCAGGTACCCATCGGACATAATTATAGTATGTATTCACCTGAAGCGTATAGACCCTGGTGAGCCCGAGCGACTTCTCGATGCCGTCGGGCAGGTAGGGGTCGTAGAAGATGACGTTGAAGCCGAAGGCCTTGGCGCGCAACGCGACGGCCGAGCCGATGCGGCCCAGCCCCACGATGCCCAGCGTGTCGCCGCGGATGCGCGCGCAGCCGGTCGCCGCCTCGCGCACCTGCTCCGGACCTGAAGTGCAAACACGTCAACATCAGCATTTGACATAGATGACGGTCTAGCGTTAGGCTGGTATTATTGTTATTATCATCCACAGGATAGCCGGGTTAAGCAGCTGACAACCTCATAGGTTGAACTTGCAGAAGCGGTCAAAGAAAAAAAAGCAGGAAGAGGACTTGTGGGCTTAGAGGTAGTTCATTAATTACGTGAGGTGTTTATGGGGGTCGAGCCGAAAATCACCCAATCTCACGTGGGGGAGAGGGGGTCTCGGCAATTATCACGTAATTTTTTTTTTCCGCAACAAACAGTGTAATATTGCGAGATGACTGGGTTACATTAAGTGAACATGTTTCTACACTAAGAGTATGATGGCTAAGTCCTACACAAAAACAAGAGGTGTCATGGGACACCCAGTTGGAACGAAGTTGCTAATTCGCTATATTTTATGTGTTAAATATAAGGTACAATGACTAGCTAGTCTTAACTAGTGTTAAATAAACGCAATCATGCACTGATTAACGTATTTACACAAAAAATATGCATTTTGAAAAATATCACATTAGATTAGGTTGGGAGGTCGAGCCAAATCTCACAACATCTCACCAAGGGGGGCGGGAGTTCGAAAAATCGCCAAAATCGCATCACGTAATTAATGAACGCCCCCTTATCAAGTAACAGGTTGATTATTTTATTTCTAGTGCAACTTTTTGACATACGCTTCGTGTTAATGCAGTTAAAAACAACTATAACTTTGTTGTTCAACGTAAAACATTGTAACAACATTATCAGTGTCCATTAATACGTAGAATACAATAAGAAATAGCTTCAAGAATGGCTACATTTATCGCCTGCACGTGTCGTGAGCGTAGTAAAGTAATTCATTACAATACCGCTGAGTTTTAGTACATCTCAAGGGCGAACTTCTCGGCTTATGTTGACGTAAACATCAGTTTTGTGAATATGAGTAACGACAGCCAATTTTTTTAGGTGATGCTATTAAAAAGTTTAAAAACTAGACGAGTAATAATTTATGTTTAGTTAATGTTTGGGATATAGAATTTCATTTCAAAGTAAGATATGAAATGATATAATTTATCCAAAATTAAGCAGAGGTAGCAAAAAACTCCAAATTGGACAATCTGTGATTGAATGTGAGATATAGCAAATGTGGATTTGGGAAAATACAATCAAGTCTATTTATAAAACTTAGTACTTAGAACTGAGCCAAGCGCAATGCCACCTTTGTTTAGAATTTTAAATGTTCGTTACTCAAATGACTGAACTAATTTGGATTATAAATTTTGGCGGTCAGAGAACCTGAAATGTTGTGTTTATTGCCTAGATTAAGACATAGAACTCTTATCCAGGTAGATCCAGTCGAAAAGCTATTTGTTATACTGGCAGCTAACTTGCAACTACTCAACGTTGTGTGTGCTGAGTATTCTTTACATCAGCCTTAAGCTAATATGCACACAATAAAAATGAATATTGGCAGTGTAGTATAAAGATGAATATTTTTTCCTGTATACCACGAAGTAATTACTTGGGATGAGAGTGACACCCCAGGAAACAGGTAAAGAAATAATGAAAAATCCGTATATTGGCAGTAGATAGTGTTAGGCTGGTTTCACAGCTGTCCGAGAGACTAGTATGGGCTCCCGGAACGGAGAACACACGTGAGGCGCTAGAAAATTGTTTCACAGCGACGCGGATTGGTCCGTACGCGACCCAACCGGGGTAGAAACCGTACAACGTATCGAACTACTCCCTCGTTTCAGAGCACTGCGGGCGCTACCCGTACGGGTCTCCCTTGTACGGCCGGCCCGTACGGGTCTCCCGGACGGCTGTGAAACCAGCCAGAACTTGACAAATTTTGATGACGGTATACCTGTGAATTTTTTCCCTTCCCGCACCATGTTGGCGAGCCAGTACGTCCGCCGGTACAGGTTCAATATGAGACACATCGTGGTGTCCGCTACCTCTTCCACGCCGTAGCCTGGCACATTACATACCGCTATGCCTGGAACATTTATAAGTCATGGGTTACACAGAGAAAACAGAGAAGAAACGTTCAAATTATTTAGGGTTTTTAAATTTGAGTCTCATCAGCTGTCAAGAACGAATACTAATGAATCATATGGTTGCTCAGTTCATCACATTTATATTAATATGCGACCAGCAGCATCATCAGATTTGAGCATCAACCACTAGATTTTAACCTATATGGAATTACGCTGTCACTTACAGCAACCACCACCAAAGCGAGCCTGTTCTGTGAATTCAGGCACCTGCCAAATCGCAGTACTGTTTGTTAACCTCTTTCAAAAGTTAGTCGCTACGCTGGGCATGCAAGTCGGCCTCCTATTTCCATAGGGATAATGAGTAAAAACTTTTTTTTCCGTCCGTCCAGTAGGTTATTAAAAAATATTGGACACGTATTTTTGACTATGACTTAAAATGTGCCATGACGTCACGAGTATGAAGATTTTATACTTACTTGTGACGTAGCAACCTCCAGCTTTAATGCGTTATATCTAAGTATTTTTTTATTAATATGATACAGCAAAAAATACGTGTCTAATATTTTTTTATTATCTGACTGAAGGACTAAATAGAATTTCTTTTTTTTTACACAGGCATCGTTTTATTGTCATTTGGTGTCGATTAAGAGCGTTTATTCTGAAAGTGGGCAACGTCGCAAATAGATGTCAAAGATTTCCCTGTTTTGATTAATTTGGTAATATAGCGAACTAGAATATTGATTATGAAATGTAATAATTAACATCGTAACACCATATATTTAGTTTTAGATGTAAAACAGTATTTGAAAACTTTCCAAATGCCTTTTTTTATACCTAAAACTGGTATAACATCAAAGTCAATGTTATAATTGCAAATTCATTATTAATATTTTAGTTCGCTAGTTAGCCACATTTCTTATTTCCATACAGTAATATTGCCAAATTAATCAAAACAGGTAAATTTTTGACAGCTATTTGCGACGCTGCCAACTTTTGTTTAAACGCTCTTAGCTCAAATGTTGTCTTCACATTGACACTGTGTCTGGGAAGGGCCGACGGTCGTTTGGCCAGATTGTTTCTACAGCGGTCAACCTAGGCCCACAATCGGTTAACAGATTTCCAGGTTGGTATTTCGTGCAGATGTTCTGCCGGAGTGATTGAAGTGTGTTTTCCCACCTGTTTTAATCATTAACTCTACTTCAAAAGGTAAATAACACTCACCTAGTTCCCCAGCCGCTTTAACATCAATATTATCAACGCCGGAGCCGATACGGACTATAATCCTTAACGCCTTGAACTTTTCAAGATCTTCCTTGGTCAGTATAATGGTGTGCCACATGAGCGCGCCCACGGCCTCGTTCAGCACCTTCTCGTGAATCTCTGAGGTGGACTGTGCGTCGCAGAACGCGACTGTCGCGACGTCCTTCAGTATCGGCATCTCGACCGTACAGTCGCGTCCGTCTAATAACGCCACTAGGGGCCTGGAATCATATAAATAAACATCATTAATAAAAAAATATCCACTGTCTCATGTTTGTTCCTGATCGAATCTAGAAAATAGGTCATCATCATAACCATCATTTCAGCCGAAAGACATCACTGCTGGACATGGCTTACCCAAGCGTCGCCTAAAAAGGTCCGGTACAGGAATATCAGTAGGTACTGTCTAATAGTTGAGTGGCAATGGTAGTCGCGCCTTGAGGAAAACAACCAGCTACGGAATTGTACCTTGTTGAACTTTGTGAACGAAACCTTATAATAAATCTATTATGTAAGTATCAAGTAGACTTTTGGAATCTATTAGTTGTCATAACGTGTGCAAGAATGTGTCCGTACAAATGAATTATATTCTTATTTGAATTTACTAAAGTTTATCCATTGTACAATAAAGGTAATCCGTAGCCGACTGCAGGCAGCAGCAGGTGACGTGTCGCCACGACACTCTGGTCTCTATGGTATTTCTATGAAACGGAATCGAATTTCTTTGAAGTCGCTTGGTGCCTGCAGTCGGCTACGGAATTGTACCTTAAAGTTACAAGTGGGTAACCAACTGCGACGCGCAGGCGACGTGTTACACGTATATTTAGACATATCTGGTTAGACTAGAAGTCAATTTAGTTCCACAAAAAAAAATCTGTAATTTAAAAAGTGTTGGACCATTTTAAGATTATTATAATTATTTGATTGTCCATTGTATTTTATTGTATTTTTTTTAAATTATGATTTCAATCATATATTTTAACATCAAGCCATATCAGACTTCATCTTAAAATTCAAAACTAGTTAACAATTTGAACATTATACAAAACTTAGTTCAGTCTTGAAGCATGTTCAAAGATAACATAACATTCTTGAAACATTTTAGTTGTTTAAAGTTTCAAAGTTTGCTCAACTTCGAAAGCTTATAGTTATTAAAAGTTAAAAAATATGGGAAAACTAAATACATTTATTATGCGAACTTAAAAGATTCATAAAACAAAATGACCTATCCTTACATCTAGTCTTCAAATCTACGAAGCTATTTCTGACACTAGGGCCCACTTCCACCACAAAACACAAATGCTCGGTTCTTATCGTTTTCCTTACCAATTATAGCATTTTTGATTGCCAAACCGGGCATATAAATAGATTCGTAAGTTAATTTTACCTGTTTCATTATTGGGTAAATACAAGAGTCTAAATTTTTACCATTAACAGTTCGTAAAATATAGGAGGCCAAAAATGCATTAAACGCTAAACGTTTTTAAAACATAATTCTGTCTCTGTCATCTCCAAACGATTGGCAGAAACGGATTGATGTGTTAAATACGTTAAGCGTTAAGTAGATTAAGTGATTTGTGGTGCAAGTAGGCCCCTGTCAGAAATAACTTCAAAGATTTGAAGACTTGATAAATGTGTCCAAAGTTTGCACAGGCATTCATGGTCAAATACCTGTGTTACACAAAACGTCTAAGTACAAAGATATTTGCGTATTTCAAGGTCTTTTTATATTAGCAAGTTGTACCAACACACCGGACGGAGAGAGAAAGCCCTTTCATATCAACTCATACATTAACACTAAGTGGTAATAAATCAAGTCGTAAAGCAGTATAATGACGCAAACGTTACATAAAACGTAAGTGATAAATAATGCGTAACAGCAAGTTATCAAACGACGATAATATTGGCGACATAACTGGCATACTATTGGAACAACCGACCATTCATAAGAACAATAATACTAGCTCTCTACTGTCCCACTTTAGGGCAGAGGCTTCTTCTCATAAAGAGAAGGCATGAGCATTGATCACCACGCTTCCTCATGGCGGATAGGCGATTTCAGACTTATATCCTAACTAATATTATAAATGCGAAAGTGAGTTTGTTTGTTTGTTACGCTTTCACGCTGAAACGGCTGAACAGATTAGGGAAGTTGACTAAACATTTTTTTTAACAACAAAAAGTATTGGACACGTATTTTTCATTTTTTTGCGTAATCAAATGATTACGGCAATACATTGAGTCTAAATGTGGCATGACGGCACTGTCTGGTAGATTTTATTCTATAAACTGAATTGTGACATAGCGAGCCTCCACTCTCCAACTTTATGCGTTTTATCTAAGCAATTTTTTATTCATATGATAAAGCAAAAAATACGTGTCTAATATATTTTTATTATCTAGCTGACGGACTAAAGGTTTTTTTTTCAGTGAATATCCCGTTTGGATGAAATTTGGCACATGGGTCATGACCTGGGTCAGGACATAGGATACTTTTATCCCAATATTCCCAAGGGATCGAAACTTATGCGGGTGAAACCGCGCGGCGTAGGTATTTAATTACAAGTTCAGTTTACCTCACGATGTTTTCGTCCACCAATGTCAGTCACGTCCAATTTAAACTTAGAAAGTACATAAGAATTATAATAATCACATTGTAGTGCCCCGGATTTTAATGTACAACCTCGTACATGACGGGTGAGGTCTTAAGGCTCGTGCAGACCAGCGCGAAGCGACGGCGCGACGCGACACGAACAACACAATTTCTAAGAAAACTTCACGGTATAACAATAACCGGTGTCGCGTCGCGCTGTCGCGTCGCTCTAGTCTGCACGAAGGTTTAACCATTGAACCATCAAATCAGTACATTCATAATACTAAATATATATTTTCTTTTTACAAAAAAACGAACAGCCGCAAACAAAATGTTTTTAATTTCCTCTATATTGGTAAGCCGTCAATTTCAGGAACTCGCTGAAATAAATGGAATAGGCGACGTAACGATGCGTGTCAGCGATGTAACATAGCGTCTATTCATGTTGTCACAACTACTAGTTGTTTATTTTATTTTTAAGTTTTTTATTATTGTCTTTTCTTATTTGTATTAATAAACTAGAATACGGCTGTGTAGACAAAACCTGAGCGTCGCCAAATAATAATGGGGCTATTTATTATCCCGCCCTGTACAGGATAGATTTTTGATGTAGGGCAGTAAGGGCAGCTACCTTCCCCGTTGTAGCTACAGGAAAACAGTCTTAGGAGACGGTCCTTAACTTCTTGAGACACTATAATCGGCATTGACAGATTTTGAAAAAAAAAATACAGTCAGCAAGAAAATAGGCAGTTTTCACAAAAACTTTTTTTGATGCCAAATGATCCTGTTTCTTATAAGGATCAATAAACTCTATTAGACTAACTGAGGTTTGAGTACTAGAAAAGTCAAAAATCGCAAAAACTTTTCCCTCGAAATGTCAATGAAATTTAAAAAAAATTAAGGACTGTCTCCTAAGACCATTTTTTTGTAGCGACAACGGTCGAGAACCTGTCCTGTCCTTACTGCCCTATCTCTAAAATCCATCCTGTATAAACAAAAACTTTCCTTCAATTACAAAAAAGAAATAATTGTTTATTACTTTGATGGGTTTTTCTTGCCCTAAATAAGCATATCTTAATAAAGATTTGTTCAGACTAGCGCGACGCGGCAGCGCGACGCGACACCGGTTATTGTTATACCGTGAAGTTTTCTTAGAAATTGTATTGTTCGAGTCGCGCTGGTCTGCACAAGCCTTAAAGCGTTTACGAGTGTGGTGTTATTACATAGAACACGTCTCGTAAATATTAATAAAAAAATCCCAGATATTGTCATTTTTTTTTAGCCAATACCGAAATTTTACCAATCCACACAATACACCGCCCAGGTTTTAATACAATTTACTAAATCTTCTCCAAGAATTTCTATACATATATTATATGAAGAAAACCACAGGTAAGAAATACAAAGCAAACACAGACAATCGACTATGATAATACCAGAGTTCATGAAAATATATTTATTATTAGAACTGAGATCAATCATGCCACGCAAAACGGTTTACAAGCACGTGTACGGGGCTACTTTTCTATTTCCATCTCTCCCTATTGAGCTTGGCCGTCAATATCACCAACTTTTGCCGGTCGCTCGCAAAAACAAACGAAGCTGACTCTTTAGGTACAGACGACACGACGGTTTTAAATACCCCAGATTATGGGATGTTGTGTTCGGTATTAGGTGAATAGGTCAAATAACTTCCGGTGAAACCTTCGTATGAATTTTTGGTTGATGAAATGGCCTAATTAAATCACATGTTTGCTATTGCGTACGGGTATCGACGCGCTCCAAAAGATAATTCAGACCATGTAGGTAGATAGTTTATTTTGAAGTATCTTTAAGCCTACCACAGACAGGCGCGACGCGACACCGGCAGAACAATTCCCGTGAAGTTTTTGTAGAAATTGCTCCATCAGAGTCGCGTCGCGCCTGTCTACGGGGAGCCTTCAATCCATCAAACAATAACTTTCTAAGTGATTGATTGACTATTTAAAACTGGGAATCTAACATGCATGCTTTCCTGATACACGAACATCAACTCAGCCTAACGCAGTCCACATAGGCCTCTCCCAAGCTGCGCCACAACACTGTCCTCCGGCTTCCGCAGCCAGTCTGTCCCAGCCCCTTTCTCCGGACACACGAACATATTCGCCGTTAACCTATTCTAATTTCGAATGTGATATTACAAGAGCTCAATACACAAAAGATTTAAAGCTTTGTATCCAAAATATTAGATTAATTAATTTCCAAGCCGCTGGATATGGGTTAGCCGCCATATTTGGATATCCAAAATACGTCCGATTACAATATTAATGACACTAGTTTGTTTACCAATATGGAACGTAGATATAAGCTTCGTGCAGACTAGCGCAACGCGACAGCGCGACGCGACACCGGTTATTGTTACACCGTGAAGTTTTCTTAGAAATTGTATTGTTCGAGTCGCGTCGCGGCGTCGCGTCGCGCTGGTCTGCACGAGCCTTTAAAGGTGCATAAGACAAGTTACACAACAAATGTAGCGATATGGAACGGTACAGCTATTTCATTTGTAATTAGTTTATTACCATCATTCATTACTCGGTAAAGTACAATTAAGAAACTTCGTTGTGATTCATACTTGTTTATTGTTGTTAAAACCAGTAACTGTTTCTTTTTTACTTTATAATGTGTGTTCATGTCTGCGAATGAAATCAAACTGTCCGAAAAACGCATTTTTTTTAAAGATAGTTTAATTAAATGACGTCATATATTTAAAAAGTAGCTTGTTTCTTCAAAACGTAACGTCTGTGGCTTAGCATTGGCATTGCATTATTTATTATGAATTCTGGTCAATATTTCCATTATGTAACTGTATTGTAAGTTTGATCAATTCATCTCTTGAATGCCAACCAATGTCCAAATCTGGGGCTGGTATCAAAAGTTGTCAATAAAAAAACAAACATTTGCATGTAAATAGCTTCGCTATTATATGACACATATGAATGCAAACTGCTTTTTATACGTTATTGATATTCTGATATCGTTTGTCTAACAACTACGACGTTTGATTGACGCACGTCGACTCATGAGGTCACTTTCTCTCTTGATAACACGTAGTTTGATTTAAATCGTAGGAAACTATTTTCGGATGAGGCAAATTCAAAACTTGCAATGAAATTTTAGATGCTTGTAACGTTACTGGAAGTACATTTCAATACAAAGCTAAATGCTTTAACCCATAAATTAATAATTAAGTTGAGACACAACACAATAAATCGTTAAGTAACTTGCGAGAATCGCTGCAACACTAAAGGCATTCAAGTTTAGTACTAAATAACTTGGGTACTCCAATTTAGATTAAGAGATACGACGAACAGCAAAATTACAAGTTTGTAACTGCCAATTAGCTTTGGTAATAGACAAACCAAAATTAATGGACAAATTAAATTTCTAAGCAAACCGACAAATATTGGAAACTAGGAGAGATTGGGGATAGCAGTCGGGGGGACAAGTTAGCTAATCACGAAGAGAGGACGTGCCCCGAACATCCCCGAGCCGCGAATAATTAAAGCATACCAGTACGATTTAACTAATAATTTAAACTTTCGTCATAGCGGAGCGGAATTATTATTATTGCTGGGGAAAGTTTCGGGCGGCGAAACGGGAAAGTAATTCCGGGCGGGTAAGGAGGGAGTTTTCAGAATTCCAACAAACTTTTCCGGGGGCAGACGAAAACAGATTTTGGTGGCAAACAAAGAGGCCGGGGGCATTGGTGTGGGGCGCGGGGAGAGCAACCCTTCGGGCAAGTTTTGATGGAAACCAAATAGGATTAGCGCGAGAAAAGAATAAGTGGAGTGAGCCCAATAGACGGCGGACGACGCTTTGTTAACTTGCCACCCGCGCCCGCGCTCACTCGCGACCAGCTTACGAATTAGACGAACGACTCTGCTAGATTCGATCTTTGCTAAACTGTTGGAGTTTCTGATTGTGGATTGTGATTGAATTAAATCAGTGGCGGTTTACATAATTATGTGATTTAATTACACGGAGTTAGTTCGCATATTAATTGTTTAGTAATAATTCGAACATGTAAACAAACAAAGTCTCTGTTTGATCGATTTCTGGTCTAAACATGTTTCGTAGGTGTCAATGTATAGTGTCTTCTAAGCTTTCATAATTTTACAAATGTTCATAATATTCACCTCGACTGCAAGGGTCCGTTGGCGATGGGACCCCGCATGCTATCCATACGCGCTCTCTTTGGCAGCATCTTGCGTTTGTCCATTTAAAGCGGCAGAGCCGCTTTAACCACCGCTACGCAGCGCGTCACCTGGAAACACACAAGAAATCAATGAGAAAAGCTGCATAAATACCAATATTTTATAGATCACAAACAAAGACGGTCCGTCCACCAGATGCATCGCCTGCATCAACAGAGGCAACTCGATCCGTTGCCCTGTCATAGACAAAGCCGAAATGTCTTATGTGCCAGGGGGACACACTCAGCACTTAATCCGTAGTTTCGGTTCGGTCGAAGTTACGGACGTTTCCTACTCCGTATCACTAAAGCTGCGGCCGCATCTGCGTCTATCGTGACGAAGCTCCGCACAGTGATACGATACACGCAGAGGTGACCAACCATTATCGGTTATCGTCGCGATAGTTTGGGCTGCGTAGCACTTATCGCCCGGGTGGCGGTGCATAATAAACGTGGCGAAACCGCTAATCTGACCACCGCATTAGTGCGATAACTTTTTAGCGAGCAAAACATACGTAGCTTTAGCACGCAATTGGTTTGTCACGATAGATGCGGCCGCAGCATTACGGACGTACGATAATTTCGGTGCTCGAACTCTTAAATGACATTACGATTTGACAGTAGCCCCTACTCCAGATATGTATTTGCCTGTCAGAAAAATTGAATTCGACACTTGTTTTGACGGATCAACTACGATCGGAAAGGCCCGAATCTTCGTTGACGAACTTAGAGAGTAGACCCCCTGGAACTACATACCCTTCAAACCGAAATCCAGCAAAGCTGCTTTGCGGCTTAAGTAATGGTGGAGTTCCTTCACAGCTCTACTTAATACTGCATGAAAAGCTAACCCTGGGGCGTGTTTCTTTGTAAAAGGAAAACCCCTAAGGCACAATAACATGTTTATTTTGTTAGTGGATTCACCCACGTCTTTGCGGTGGGCTCAAATAGCAAACGTCGGGTGTTATGAAAACTTTGGCTTTCGTATCGATGAGAGAAACCAATCTTAACTCTAATCAAAATAAGCCAAGTTCATGAGGGCTTAGTAAAAGGGACGTTGTTTCGGAATAACGCAAACAAAATCTTAAAAGGAAATTGTTTTTCATTTAAGTAATTACTTAAGTACTTCAACTTTACCAACATCAAATGGCAAACCAACATAAAATGATTAGCCACGAGCCACGATTCTTATATTTTAATCAGATTAAATTATACTTTAATAGCATATAACTACACTAGCCACGTTCCAGTCATTGAACTGTAATGAATATGAAAATCGATATTAGCACAGCACGTGTAATGAATATGTAAATAAATAACTATCACGTATTTATTTATTATACGCGTTTATGGCTTATGTGCGCACTTCTGAAGTACACACGTCAACTAGGATTTTGTTATTATTCTTTACATTTTGTGTTAAATACTTTATTAAAATTACTGAACCGAGTGCTTTTTCTCTCGAGCATTTAAAATTAAATACTAGTGGTGACCCCACTTTCACCACTTTTGGACTGCCGTCTTTAGTTACCACGACGATTGAAAAACCAATTTTAGCACAGTTTGAATAAATTGCGAATGAGTTCGACCTGCAAACATTTAATTGCCAACTGCATCGTAAACTACAAATCTAAACGCATTAAGGCTCTAACAAACAGGCGCGACGCGACAGCGGTTGTTATAGTATAAGACTACTTATTAATTGTAAAAAAGCGTATATTCCAAAAAAAAAAAAACAAACAAACAACTGTGTAAGAATATTATTGAACTGTCAGAATGAAAACTAAAGGCTTCTGCAAACAGGCGCGACGCGACACCGGTTATTGTTCTACCGTGAAGTTTTCTTAGAAATTGTTTTATTCTTGTAGTCGCGCTGTCGCGTCGTGCCTGTTGTTGTTTGGAAAATACGCTTTTTTACAATTATTAATTGTAAAAAAGCTTATTTTCCAATCTAGTCTATACTATTAAATTACAATAAAATAAACTTTATTAAACCAATTCAATTTGACTGTAGTTTAATTAAGTTGCAATAGACGACGCGTAACTGAGTCAAGGCTTTCAGCCAATTAATTATTTACATTGGCAATAACCTTGTTCCGCAAACCATAGTAGCTTGAGAAAAAAAGGACCGTATCCGGTACAAATCGCCAAGGTTTACATATTTATTCGTCTAGAGTAGTAAAAGCCCTAATTTCAGCAGTATTTAACAATTAATGTAAAAACATAACCTAACACCACGCCTTGTTACCCCGAAGGGTTGGGCAGAGGTGTACCTGTAGCAGGTACCATCGAAGAAGTTCATATCTAACCAGTTTCAAAACAAAATCCCGTGAACACGATGACCACATCTGTTACCAGCCCGGTCCTACAGCCGCGGCAGCGCTGCAAGCAAGAATAGTCCTTACGGTGGTTAGATATGAACTTCTTCGATGGTACACCCACATTTCGCCAGTTATGTTTAAGTCCCATGTAATAGGAGGCGAGCTTATTGCCATCAACCGGGCACAAATCCAGACTTCGGGCTACTACTGAAAAATTCCAGAGAGAGAAACCCGATAACACTGTGCCCGACCCAGGAGTCGAATCCAGGACCTCATGCTCAGCAGTAGCGCTTGCAACCAGTAAACCAACGAGGCAGTTAACAGTTCATGTACTTAGGAGTATTCCAAAAAAATCTGAACTTATTGAGGGTACACTGCTCATTTGGCAATTTTTTTTATTAATATGAATCTTGTCAAATATTTACCTGTTTTGATCAATTTGGCAATATTTACTGTATGGAAATATAATAAGAAATGTGACTAACTAGCGAACTAGAATATTAATAATGAATTGCAATTATAACACTGAATTTGATGTTGTAACCGTTTTAAGCTTCGTACAGACCAGCGCGACGCGACAGCGCGACGCGACACCGGTTATTGTTATACCGTCAAGTTTTCTTAGAAATTGTATGACAAATGTGATATTGCCAAATTAATCAAAACAGAGAAATATTTGACATCTATTTGCGACGTTGCCCACTTTCAGAATAAACACTCTTAAAGCAACGAATAAAGTTATTTTACACGATAATCAAGTCAACAGAACAGTAAAATGAAAGGTACCTATCAGCTGTTTATAAACACGAAGTAAATACAAGCACGCCACGTTACGTTACTTCAGAGGGCGAGCGAAACTTCTCCCCTTCCAAGCAGATTATTTCAGTAGGGTAAACATCATTTCTATAACAACAAGATGAGCGATAAACCCGTCTCTATCTTTAAGGCGACGATAACCGACTTTTAATGATTATATAGACGCAGATATATGCCAGTGACCTTGAGTGGTTAGCTTGCGTGTACTGTATTGAGTTCACGCAACGCGTCGTACGTCCAGCCAATACTAACTCGCCCATCAAGGAGCGCTGTCTCAAATTAGACGCATTATTAATTTATTATACATAAAACAAAACGTATTTAAAAGATCATTATAAAATTAAATTATAAAACACGTACATATACTAAAAGATCAATAATTATCTTTAAAATGGTTATTAAGGTTTCAGAAAAATACGCTTGATAGATTTTGAGTGATTCTCAGTTTTTTTATCCGTGTAAGACATAACTTTACAAATTAATTTCACTATGTAATATACACATAATCTAAAATATTCATATATTAAGTTATTAAGAAAATGCTATAACATATATTTTTTTCCAAATCATTAACACTACTCGTTTAGTTTATTCAGTATAAAATCATTAAAAGTCGGATATCGTCGCCTTAAAATTTTTTTTCAACTCAACAATGTACAAGGTCAAGGACGAAGTAGCAGGTACTCTGAGACCTGACTCTGATTCTTGTATGAAAAGGCGTATACACATGTGGAAGAAGCAAAAAGGGTTATAAAAATCGAAGCACATGAAGTTCCGTTGTGTCTGTCTACCCCTTGACATTGTGTTTATTTATATTCAAGTTATGTAACGCTGTGTGTTCAGTTTGTACTGTTCCGGCTTGTGCTGAGACGGGTTTCAATTTTCTTTTTTCGTTTTGCTCATTGTCTGTTTACTTTTTTGTTCTCTAATACTATAGTAATGTTTTAAAAGCTGCGTAGAAACATATTCTGGGCCATAATTATATTTCTTTATACACTTGGTTTAAATGTTATGAGATTCCCCAACGGCAATAATTACGAACTTTCGTCCCTTATTTAACCCCGTCATTAGGGGATGAATTTTAAAACATCATCCTTAGTGTAATATTTATTAAGTGAATGTTACGTACAATAAACTCATACTAAACAATTTACCGCTAATTCTCACCACTGAACTATATAGTCTGAGCCAAGTTATGTAAACAGTCTGAGAGGCCATAGTCTTAGTTCGAGCCTAGAATAATAAATTAATCTTTAACAAAAACACTTTGGTTTTGGTAAATAACTTGGTAAACATCAAACTGACTTAGATACCATTATTTGGCGTGTATGAAGAGATTTCACGAGTAACTTTTACTTATACAATCCTGTCTATGTATTCAACTATGGAGAGGTACCTAATAAATACTAATAATTATTATGAATGCGAAAGTAAATGAGTCTGCCCATGGCCGTTTGTCCACCGCACCGTGAACTGGGACATCAACGAGAACGAGATGACGGCGCCGAAGTAGCGACAGTACGTAGTACATTTACTATGGCCGAGTAGATCTCGTTTCTCGTCGACGTCCCACTCACGATCGTGTCCGGTGGTCAAACGGTGTAACCTTTACACGGCGTAACGGTTCAACGGACTCCGATGAAATTCGGCACACAGGTAGTCCATTAACTGGGTGAGGACTGAGGACATAGGACATAGAGCGGAGGATTTTTATTCCGTTAGTACGTTCCCGTGGGATAATTTCCGACCTACACCAGGGCAAAGCCGAGGGTAAAACCTTTTTGGCAATATTTTTAATAGGGCACGAGTTATTCTTGGATACGAAAAAAGTAGAATGATAACACGTATTACTAGCATACGTGTAATGTTGATATCTATGAGAGATTTTTGAGTAGTAAATTAACAATAAATATACAACCTGACAGATAAGTACCATGATTTTGAGTGATAAACGTATCTAATGATAGGTTTAACTCATTCAATCATAGTGCTTGTGCGTTAGGTAGTTGTTAAGTGCTGTTCGAAGTGTATTTAATCATATGTTATTAATAACAGTGTATCGTTTTATTTTTAGGAACTTCATGGCTCCTGAATCGTAGTAACAAGGTGGGCTAAAATAAGTTCCACCGTTCATTTCGTTTGCATGTGCAATAGTCTTTGAAAATTACGTATAAAATAGAAATTTACGGTTAAATGTATTAAGTCTCGTACAGACGAGCGCGACGCGACTCGAACAATACAATTTCTAAGAAAACTTCACGGTATAACAATAGCCGGTGTCGCGTCGCGCTTGTCTGTACGAAGCTTTACAGAATCTTTTTACAAATAAAAAAAAAGAAGTAGAACCAAACTTTTGTTTACGCTGCCAAACAAACAACGTTGAATCTAATAGCACAAAAAACAAAAAAAAAAGAAACATTCTGCGCTAACAGTCAAACAATTACTACTACTGACTGACATACATTCCAAATAATTGCAATAACTTACATAATATCTTCAATAGCAACAAAAGCATCTTAACAACGTTGAATGGCTCGCCTGTATTGTAAATACAATACATTATTGGCAGCCGTTTGGCGTATGCGTTTTGTTTTGTCACAAATGCCTGACATTAGAATATAAAGATACTGTGCTATGTTAAAAACCGGTATAATGAGACCATTATGACATGGTTCTCAATGTTTTATGTGTGAACTGTACGTACAAAACAGTCATTGAATATTTTATATCGTAGATGTGGTGATAACGGCTGTATGATTGCCGGAATAAATATTAATTCTATTATGCCCCGGCCGTGTCTGCGTCTATCGTGACAGAGCAATGCGTGCCGAAGCTTTGTATGTTTTGCTCGCTAAAAAGTTATCGCGCTAATGCCGTGGTCACATTAGCGGCTTCATAATTTTTTAACGAATTATCGTGCAATAATCCCACTCTCCATTTATTCAACCGAGCATTTACGCAGTTCGGAAACAACAGTCAAAATGACCAACGCTGTTCCGCCACCCGGAAGATAAGTGCTACGCAGCCCAAACTATCGCGACGATAATGGTTGGTCACATCTGCGTGTATCGTATCACTGTGCGAAGCTTCGTCACGATAGACGCAGAGTATCATCATTTTTATTACTACTCTTTAGAAGTCCACTGCTAGACACAGGTTTCCCCAATGCCACATTGCCTTTAGCTCAATTCTTAGGTAACTCTCATTCCGATACTTTTAATTTGCCATTTCATTCTACAAGTTCAAATGTACTGAATTCTGTTAACGCAGCTGCGAGTTCTATTGAGGACGCTTTAATAGTACCATTAGAAAGTGTGACGTGAATGATTAAGCACAAAATTAAATATTAAATACCCGATTAGCACAGTGGCTAAGTGCTTGGCTGTCTGCAGTAACGGTCCTGGTATAAATACCCTCTTAACCCCGATGACGTACGCTTCTGATTCAGTAAGATACAAAAAAACTACAAAACTTGGCAAGAATGTTGACTGAAATCGATTGACCTACCTATATTAAAATGGCCAGAGTTCTAGACTTTCAACTGGCGAATGCAAGATGCAAAAACAAAATAAAATCTAAAGATAAACAATATTACTACTATGCTGACTGTGATAATAAGGTCCTGGGTTCGAGTCACAGGATAGGCAGTAATATTGAATTTCTCAATAACTGTCCAAAGTTCGAAACTGCGCCCGTAAATTGCCAATAAATAAGCTGGGCATATTTTAAAACTTACAAAACGCGTATATAATAAGTAATACGCCTCTGCCAATCCCCCCTCTGTCGAAGGAAAGGCGTGATGTTAACATACAGTATAACTACAAAACAAAACATTGAACGGATAGTACCCCATCAAAATGCGGAAGGTGATCTGAATGCCAAAGGATTGGAACGAGTTTGTTTCGTTTCGTATACAAAACAGCTGTTTACGTTTTGTATCTACACAGCATCGTTGCTGCTGATAAATATATGTTGTTGGCATTACATAACCGTTGTTACTGCATTGAATAAACGAATGTTTAATACCGCCTCATTGATGTACCGGTCGTGACCTCGGTGGATGATCGTGAGAAGATCAGTTCGATCTTTCGGTACCTAGGTGAGGGAAATTGTACTAATTAAAGAGTGCTGTGTTGATCATCGTCAAATTTAATCAATATTGGCCACATTATGTATACTTCTTACCCATTCTATGGTTACACAGTTGATTATTTACATGGTTACTATGACAACCTATTTGCCCAATATTCCGGTAGTGCAAAGAATTTACGGATCTCTTGCAGTAGACGGCCACGACAACGATAAGTGGTCGCAGCGACCGGGTAAATGGATAGAAAAGAAAGAAAATGTGATTATTCTGCACAAACTAAACGCACATGACAAAAAAAAACAAAATACAATACCCCTTTACAAATTAGCCAAAAGCCTCGTATCCATTATTAACACAGCAAAATTTTGACCGATACCGAAACGAATCGCGCACTTAGTCGCAACGGCCAACTAGTCGCAAACCATACAATACCACTAGACGGCCACGACTGGCCGAAGTCGTAGCCGTCTAGTGCGCGAGATCCCCTACTCGTTAATGTATTCTTTATTTAAATCTGGTCGCATTATTCTAGTGCAAATCTCATTACAATCCATCAACAACGATAGACTCCACGACCTCACGCGTTTCGGCACACTCCACGTCTGCGTAGCAACAATAATGTAAAGTAAACTAAAGGAAAACTATCGTATATCCTGGCACAAGGTTAGTTGATCTCCGAGCCGCCCGCTAAGTGCTCCCAGCCGCTCGGGGAGTCGGGGGCTCGGGGGCTTGAGGCCACGCCACATACGGCAATAAGTTACATTTAACGATCGCAATACCACATATGTACATATAGTAGCTGGATAGCCAGGCTATGTACTGAGAGCAAACACTGTACCTAGGTTGCGTGGATTGATTTTATTACACGAATGAGATGGTAGAGATAATTCTTTGCAGAGTAAGCAGACACCTTAGTTCGATACGTTAATTTTAATTTATAATTTCGACATGGATGATGTTACATCATTTTGTAACAATATCTTGATTTGAAACAGTGTCCGTGGATTTTCTTGCCCGTTCTTCGCCATAGGAACCTACTATGCGTTGGAATAGGCAACTTGCTTCATCTTTCTGACCCTTTGAAAATTCATAAGTGCCTGTAATTGGTTTATTTGAAATAAATGCATTGTTTTTTTTATAATATCAATCCTTGATTGCCAGATTTAATAATATAGCATAGCAGCACGCGTAGCATGACAACCATAGAACCGGGCAGTTTACGGGTTTTGTCGACGGAAGAATAGACAAAATTAAAGATTGTGATTCTTTATCTGTAATTTTGTCTATTCTTTCGTCGACAAAACCCGTTCCCATTGTGGTCATGCTAAGCGTGCCGGCTGTTATCCTACACTTTCGAGAACTTCCTTGATACATTTTCATGTGAATGAGAACTACTCCCAAGCCTATTATGAGAATTCTCTAACGGAGCATTCAATTACTATTTGCCTTGGCTCGTCCTTGACATCTATCACAGGATCTTATGATCTGCATCTTCATACATTAAATAAAGCTAAGTATTCGCTGCATAAACAACACTCATATTTTCCTTAACAAACAAGATCCGCAGATAACATCTTACTTATTTATTATGTGTCTCTGTCTTCTTGAAATGGCAACAAGACGACAGTAACAGCTGAGACTAATCTATGGTTTAATAATATCAACATAACTATTTCATTGAGTTGCGTAGTTAAGGTTGTTATGTCAACATAGCCACAATTAATCTTCACTTTGCAGACCTTTAAGGTCACAACAAGATGAATTGTAAATAACTTATGTTGAGTATGCAAGCTCTGTCCTATGATACGCAAATATTTGTCGACTCAGGCACTTATTAGCTGGTTATCTGACTAGTCTAGTACGTCGTACGAACTAATAATAGCTAGATGGAAGTTTAATTACTGGGTTTGAGCTCAATTAATTAACTAGAAGTCCTCTACATGTTACTGTTTTAAATCTATCTAGTAGCAGGGATAGCCTAGTGGTGTGACCGTCAGACTGCCAAGTCATAGGTCTCGAGTTCGAACCGAAGGCACGCACCTCTGACTTTTCGGATTCATGTGCGTATTGTATAATTATCACTTGCTTCAAGAACGGTGAAGGAAAACATCGTGAGGAAACCATCATAACTGAGAGATATTTCTCGATGGCATGTGAGGCCAAGCTGGCGTGGCTGAGTTAAAACTTATATTTAAATGAGTTGAATCATCGATAGGTACGTCATTCGTGGAACTTTGACAGTCGTTAAGGTTCGTCAGAAGCCCGAAAGTCTGACAACCTTACCAAGGAGTACCTATCGTATTACACAGTTAGTGGGTTGTAGAGGTCAGATAGGCAATCGCTTCATGTAAAATACTGGCAGCTGCATCCGGTTAGACTGGAAGCCGACCCTAACATAGTTGGGAAAAGGCTAGGCAGATTGATTTGTTGAATCATAGATGCGACGAAGATAGTATCTTCCGTTATTTATTCGTTCCGTTATTATTCACAGGTTTCTACGTCTGGTCCTGGTCCTCTCTATGGCCAATATAACCCAAACACCCTAAAGCTCCTTATAAAACATTCATGAATTCCATAAATATCTGAGAAACTTTACTAGCCGTAAGATAAAACTTATCACAAGACATACAGTAACCTACTTTTTTATTATCCTAGCGACCCGCTCCTCGTTCGCACGGTTTTTACGACTTGACAAAACATCGAGATTTCTTAGGTAAACGTAACTTTAATATTAACGTATTATACACATAAACCTTCCGGTATAAATTCTCTAAACGATGGTGAAAACCACATCAAAATCTGTTTCGTGGTTTAGAAGAACAACGCGGTCATACAGACGAACACGAAAAGCGACTTTAATTTATAACATGTATAGATAGAAGTGTGGCGGCATCTACACCGCCACATGCGAACTACGCATCAAAGACCTGACGTCACACATCATCCTGACGTCACTCAAATCCTGCATCGCGCAATTAGAGTTTACCGGGCGGTGGAAATATATACAAGCTCCCGACTTCAACCTTTAAGCAATTGCCCGACAGACATGACACCCGTCTGGTCGGAGGATCCTCCCTTTTCTATGGTGGATGAGTGAACTTTACACCCTGTTCCTCATACCCCTAAAGAAATATTCGTCTAGTGTAGATGGTTTAATAACCCGTAGTGCTCTCTCATGTCATGTGTGGTTCAACCTTCGATGTAATTGCGTAATCTCATGCGTGGCTAATGCACTGAACGACACACGATTTATTTATTTATAATTTATCTTTCATTGCTTAATTTTTATTCATTCTTCTTTTTACCTATTGTGATAACGTATTTTTTTTTTTTTAGGTCCATCTTCTTCACATAATTATGTAACTAATGTACCTACATATACAAAATATTGTAACACTTTTTAAAAGAGTAACGGTGGAGTTTCTTGTCCATTCTTTTCCATACGAAAACTACCTTTTGGAAGAGGCGACTAGAATCAATTCAATTTTTTGTAAACTTTCACGTTCAAAAGTGCCTTACAAGGGCCTATTTGAAATAAATGATTTGACACGACATTCGAACGTGATTTAGAGCATAAATGAGAGATCTCTTACTAAGCTATGAGAACTATGAGAAGACATCATATAAGGTGCTGCAACTTTTAAAAGTCAGCAGAGGTTTAAGGGATCTAGCGCACTTAGCGGCCACGACCACGACCGCGACCAGGTAAACTATAGAAACCGATACGAATCGCGCACTTAGTCGCAACGGCCAAGTAGCCGCAGACCATACGATACCACTAGACGGCCACGACCACGACCGCGACCATGTAAACCATAGAAACCGATACGAATCGCGCACTTAGTCGCAACGGCTAGCTGGCCACCATACAATACGACAAGACGGCCACGACTAGCCGGAGTCGTGGCCGTCTAGTGCGCGAGATCCCAAAGGATAAGGATGCCAGGGCCGAAACTTAGCGTTCGATCTATCAGAAATGATGAATGCAGTGATTATCTGTGCTAAGACTATCATCTCTATTTTGACAGATTGAAGCGTAAGTACAAGCAAAGATTCGCCTCAGTACCTGGAAAAGCTGGAATGATGAGACTTAGGAATGATAGACCATCACATAAGCAGTTACATATGCGTGAACGTTATTCTGTTATACCACCATTAATGCTCCACGCGGCTTTGAGGTGCCGCCGACAAGAAGCTTTTTATTTCATATAAAGATAAAAGACTATCATGGCATTACACGGTGCTTTATCATCAACGAATAAACGAGGATGAGTCAGACTCATAGGTAATAAACACCTGTTCGAGTCTTCGGAGAAACCGGCATGACGTGTGTTGGATGTAAAAATTAAGGATAGCCAATGAGCTTGAGTTGTCTACACTATAATGTAGTTGGGAAAAGGCTGAGCAAATTGAAATTGATCACTGAGTAACATCTAGGTTAGGCTATCATTTATAAAGATATCACGCAGGCGAAGTCGCTGGTGAGAGCTAGTGTTGGATACACCACGTGGATTAGTCTAGTACATATGTAGTACTTTGTTATTTGGGAATTGGTTAATAGGAATCTCGATGCGGGCGCCCGTATGGAGATTCCCACAGGAATCGTGCATTTTTCTGCCATTAAAACTTTCATATTAGATGACTAGTGACCTACTTCGGACGGTTTTTACGACTTTTCAAAACAGCATTATATTTCTTATTTAAGCTTCGTGCAGACCAGCGCGACGCCACAGCGGTTATTGTTATACCGTCAAGTTTTCTTAGAAATTGTATTGTTCGAGTCGCGTAGCGGCGTCGCGTCGCGCTGGGCTGTACGAGCTTTTACATTTATATGTATCACAGACATAAACCTTCCGGAATTAATTCTCTAAATGATTGTGAAAACCACATCAAAATCCGTTGCGTAGTTTAGAAGAACAACGCGGTACCACAGACACCCGAAAGCGACCTAATTTAGAGGAACAACGCGGTACCACAGACAGACCTGAAAAGCGACCTAATTTAAAAGAACAACGCGGTACCACAGACAGACCCGAAAAGCGACCTTATTTACAAGAACAACGCGGTACAAAAGCAGACCCGAAAAGCGACCTAACTTAGAAGAAAAACGCGGTACCACAGACAAACCCGAAAAGCGACCTAATTTATAATAAACAACATCACGCCTGCATTTCCCGAGCGGTTGGGCAGAGGTGCACCTAATGTACCTATAGTACATACATTTCGCCAGTTATGTTTGAGTCTCATGTAATAGGGGGCGAGCATATTGACATCAAGGGCACAGATGCAGACTGCGGGCTGCTACTGAGAAATTTCAGATGAAAAAACCCAAATAACACTTTTCCGACCCGTGAATCGAACCCAGGACCTCATGGTCAGCAGTAGCGCTGACGACCAACGAGGCAGTTCAGTTTATGTTTCGATAATAGTGTAGCTTTCTATCAGAGACAGTTGTTTTGTAATCCGATCAGTATTTCATGTCTAGAGATCATCTTTAACAAACACAAACTCAACAATAAATCTTATCTAATGCCAAGCCTTATAACGCTCTACCTCTCACCAGTTCTCGATACATAAACCGACAACGTAGGTATTCTTATCGGAACAGTATCAGCATTATGTGTAAACAATGCCAGTGAACGGTAACACACGGCGGCACATTTTCATGTCAATAAGGAAGTGTTGGAAGCGCTTCCCTATTGCCATGGGAAAGATAGAATTGTGTCAGCTGTTTTTTTCCTCCCGAGTTGCGATGCGATTGCGCGTCAACATAGTAAATAGGTTGGATTTGTTACTTTGTTTGTTGAAGGTATGAATGATATGCGGTTATTAAAGGATTGGTAACATTTCTACAGTTCAGAATTCCAGAAATTGGATAAACGGACGACACAAATTCTGGGGGCATGGGCGTACCCAGGGGAGGGGGGGGGGAGACGAGGGCAGGTGCCCCCCCAACTTGACACACAACTAACTTTCGCGGGCTACCTTTGCGGATGCACCAATAAAAAAAATCTGATTTACCCCCTGGACCAAAACCTGGGTACGCCCATATCTGGGGCCCTACTTTCAAAGTGAAATCCTTAGTTTCGGTCGTAGTTACGAGCCCTTCGTGTTCTGTCTCTCTTACGGACACTCCAAGTTAGACGGTAAAGGAACGCCCGTAACTTCGGACGAAACTACGGTATTCGCTTAGGTAGTAGATCATTTCAATAAGCAAAGTTCAATGTGTAGTTTTTATATGTAAAAAACCTAAGCTCAGACGTTAGAAGACGTAATTGACTGCAAGAAAACTGGTAAATTCTCTTACTACTTTTATAAACAGTGCAATCTTTATTTTAAGAATTGCAGGTACCCATGTTATGTATGTATATAGGTCAAGGTCACTAAGTTTCATTTTTAAATAATTCAGCCCTTTAAGGTAGGTACTAGGTAGTATTTAAGTGGGTCAAGGTCAAACGAATGCATTTTTAAAAAGGTATGAACACTAACGTGTGTAATAATGCTTTCTCCGCTACGCGTGTTGTTTAGGGGTCAAGGCGAACTAGATGCATTAAAAAAACGGCTTTCACTCCCCTCGGTATGGAACACATCTGTACCATTATTTTACACACGCTAGCATAAAGACTTACGTGCAAAATGTCTACGTTACCAACGTGCAAAATGTCTACGTTACCAACGTGCAAAATGTCTACGTTACCAACGTGCAAAATGTCTACGTTACCAACGTAGTGCAAATATTATTATGCTATAAGAATTGTTTTCGTAAAAGAAAGATGCATTGTGATATTAATGAAAAAATACAAATTGAGATTACATTTATTACGCGCCATTAAGGCTCGTTCAGACCAGCGCGACGCGACTCGAACAATACAATTTCTAAGAAAACTTCACGGTATAATAGCCGGTGTCGCGTCGCGCTTGTCTGTACGAAGCTTTAAGTCCCACAACATTTTTAAAGTACCAAAATCGCGATTAACAGCTTTTTCATCACTAGTTAGCTTCGGCCTTGGGCAGTACTAAACTAAAACTATAAATACAATCTCACAAAAAATATATATTAAACATAGCAATTTGACGTTTTTATAGTCACCGTGAACTCGACCTTAACAGTTGGGCCAACTGGTGGAATCGTTCTACAATTAAGAAAATTAACAATTCCCACGCAAGTATTTCTTCGAATTTCCCGTGGCTTTTACAGATATTTAGATTAGTCAGTCCAAGCTCTAAACGAATATGTAGGTCAACAAAATATTTGTCCCGATGGATGGCGGACGAAACGGTATAGAATGCGGACGCTTTAAAACTAGTTCAAGTAGTCGAACAAACTTTATATTCGTACCATTTTTAGTCAGGATGTTTGAATTCCGACCTAAAGTCGGGACAAATGGAATAACTGATTTTGGTTTATTTATTTTAGAGTTGGCTTGTTTTGTTGGGGCAAAATGAAACTGGAAATAGTGTTTACAAAAAAGGAAATAGTGAAATGAATTGACACAGTTTGGGGATCAAACGTTTTAAATGTTATAGAAGTGACCTTTGGTCCAGTTCGTCTTATTTGACCAAGCTCTTTCATATCGACCTACTTTTAAAACACCATTTACCCCGCGAATATTGCTGAATATTCTCTCATACATAAACGTAGCAGGAATTCTTTGTTGCTTCACTATCAAAAATATAAAGTACTCTTGAACGTTAAGTATTTTTATATAAAAGACCTGCCAAAGGCTCTTTGATGGTTTATACTGGCGATATTTTATCCCCTGCGGTCAAGAACGCCGTATCGCCGAGATTTTTCTCTCGTATCTCGTAAAGAACGCTGTCCTTGTATGTGAAATATTTAGAGAGCGTGGAACTCG
Source organism: Agrochola circellaris (assembly GCA_914767755.1). Classification (NCBI taxonomy): domain Eukaryota; kingdom Metazoa; phylum Arthropoda; class Insecta; order Lepidoptera; family Noctuidae; genus Agrochola; species Agrochola circellaris. The sequence continues at coordinate 13,357,959 of OU611863.1, read as the reverse complement.
AATAAATTCGAGAGAAGCGAATAGGGACGGCGAATTGTGTCCTGTAGATACAAGATATAGGTTCGTTGGATATTTTATTTGAAAAAAAGAACGTGAGAGTATTTATTTTGTTACAGAAACACGTGTATATGAGAAAGAAAACTTTAATATCTACTAAGACTTAATAAAAAAAATATAATTAAAAGTACGGGAAAAAGTAGTTGGAAGCTACACGTCTTGACCGTAATAGAAAGGTTTGCCCTCAGCATGATGCTGAACTATGGCGGAAGCCCACAGCACGGCGCTGATTTTCTGTGATGGCACCAAGAACGACGATTTGATTTCAACTTTAACCTATTTTATCACTCGACTGCCCAAAACGGAGTGTTATGTTTTTTTCCAAATGCGTTTTGGATTGTGCTTATCAATTACCTAGACAGTACAGTAATTGATAGACGTGTGTCTGTTGTCATTAATTAAATGTATGTTACTTTATTAATTGCGATATTTATACGAGCCTTAATTAACCAGCAGCTTAATTATTTTGCCAAGCTAGATTGACTGACATAGATGTCGTATTTATACACTATAAAACTGTAAGACCGGCCACAACACAGGTGCAAAGGGAATAATTCATAAATAATATGTTGTCTGACTGTAACCGCTTCGTTGGTCTTGTGGTCGCAAGCGCTACTGCTGACTATCAGGTCCTGGGTTCGAGGGTCATGTCGGGAAAAGTGTTATTTGATTTTTCTATCACAAATTTCACAGTAGCAACCCGGAGCCTGGATTTGTGGCCAGTTGATGGCAATAGGCTCGCCCCCTATTACATGGGACTGAAACATAACTGGCGAAATTTAAGGTACACCTCTGCCTAACCCTTCGAGGAAACAAGGGGTGATGTTATGCTTTCTAAAAGGTATGACTATTTACGAGAATACAATGATAATTATCCGGGATGAAAGTGAAAACGTGTCTATTGCCTGCATGCGCTTCAGCGATTTGAATGAGAGCTGCCAAGTCGTATTTGGCACGTGCTGTATAATAACGGCAATTGGTATTTAATGAACGTAATAACGCAGCACTATGTGGGGGTGTGATAGTATAATATAATGCAGCCATGCATGGCTTTGACACCGCACCTAAGCAAAATCTAACTTCACTATATTAGTAGTAAAATAAACCTTGTCGTTTCAATCAACCTTAACGTGGACAAGCAATTAAAAGATCAACTATAACTAAAATATATTAATATATAATTTATCAGAAATATTTCATATTTTGTTCAGAAATAATTTATTCAGTTGATATTTTAATTGCTTATCCATGATACCTAAGGTTGAACGACACTTGCACTTCATCAAACGACAAGGTCAATTTTTTCAAGACCCATGCGACAGTTAGAAGATGGTTCAAGTTTTTGACAAAAGTGCGTTGAGGTTGATCTAAAAGTTAAGATAAATCTTCGAAATGTTATTGCAAATTATAGGTACTTTCTAATTGCAATGGGATCGATGCAATACTTTCCAAGGCAACTTTCTCCTAATAATAATAATGACAGAATGGAACAAAATTAAAAGTAAGCGAAACTATCTTAAGACGCAGTTATATACCAGTGACTGGTTAGCTTGCGTGTTCTGTACTGACCTCACGCAACGTGTTGTACAAGCCAGTAATACGACTCGCCCATCAAGGGGCGCTCATTTGTCTCATTATTAATAAATTATTTAACATACATAAAACAAAAGGTATTTTATTAAAACAACGTATCTATAGTAAAAGATCAATAATTAAATTATCTTTAAAATGAGTTTCAGAAAAATACGCTTGATACGATTTAGCGTGTTTCTCAATTTTTTAAGCGCGTTAGAGATAACTTTACAAATTAATTACACTATGTAATATAAACATAATCTAAAATATTTATATATGAAGATGTTAAGAAAATGCTCTAATTTAACAAAAAAAAATCTAAATCTCTAACATCCGTCATCGTTTAGACGTGATCTTCCGTATAAAATCATTAAAAGTTGGTTATCGTCGCCTTAAGTCCGCCGTTCACACGAAATAGGAGACTACTGTAGGAACAGTAGATAGTAGACGGCTAGCTATCTTATCTTGACCCCATATTTATAGAGCGCGCGAACGCTCGTTAAATAGCACCTGTGTCGGTACAAACGAGAAGTTTAATATTTATTGTGGAAAAGGTCTAGTGGCAGTAGTAGTGATGTGTCTTTGTAACAAAATAACACGTTAAATATTGTTACGGAAACTTGGAAACTCCTTTTCCTTATGTCGTAAAGCGCTTCGTCAGACCATTAGTAGGTACGCCAATTTTTTTTTTAAATAAAACTTAAGTGATAACAAACAGAACTGGCGAAATGTGGGCGTAAAATAGGTAGACCTCTGCTTATCCACGGGAAATACAGGCGTTATTTTATGTGAGAAAAACTAGATGCCATAAAAATGTTTTTTTTTAAATCTAGCTTTGTATTAGATAAGGTGTAAGCGTCAGGGTCTTTTTTAAAGATTTTTGCAATTTGTAGGTCAGTACCCAGTATCAGGTTGTATGTTGATCTAAATATGATTCGTGACCTTAACAAATGAACAATTTATTTACAGAATTACAATCATAAAATTCATCAACACAACTCTATGTTCATAATACCCTATTGAATGACTATTTCATTAGATCATGACGTATGAAGCCAATTTTTACTTAAGGAGTTGTATTGTTGATTCTAATAATTATAATTCTGTAAAGCCACATTTTTTACGGTCGCGAATCATAATTATTATAATCAACATACAACCTGACACTGACCTAGAAATTACAAAAAACGTTCAAAAAAAAAAGTTCAAAGAAAATTTCAATTTCGTGGGTTACCTTTGCGCGAGGCGCGAGGCTAGCAGAGCTAAGGGCACAACTAAGTTTTAATTAAGCATAATAATAGTTTAGCTAGTGTCAACGGATATCTACATGAAACATTTGGTATTTGTTCCTTGAGGATTAGATCAGCTTATGTAGGTATTCTGTTCTCATGCGAGTTGCATCCCAGAGTTATAAATACCACACAAATAGTAATAGGCCTGCAATGCATTAAACCAAACGACTGAGCCGTGACTACGACGAACATAGCACGTATACCCGTACTAATTAATACAATTATCACTTATAGAACTTCAAAGATAAGACGGATACTATGTAATATGCATTTAAACAGAAATAAGATAATAAGCTCATAGTAACATTGACAGAATATAAACAAGGTTTATAATAAAAAATACATAATGAATAATAACAGGTTTTTTTATCGTCTGTGGTGAGGAATTGCTTCATTCAATATTTATTATCTACGAGTTCGTACCTTGTACCTATAAGTTTATCTTTATTGTTGAGCTTGTGAACGAGGAGCTCACACCAGGTTTGCCAGGTGGCGGTTTCGAAACTGGAAACGCCTGTTTTCACAGGACGTGTGTGCGTGTAAAGAATGTGGGATTATAGAAATTGTATTTCTAAGCGTACTGTCGTTAAACACATTGAGGAATTTATGATATAATCAGATAGTTAATTGATTCAGGCGTGACCTTGCGTGAATCCATTATAAAATACAATAGACGTAGTTATATTTAGTAACCTATTCCGCTTAACTATTCCAGGAATCATAAAAAAACCTGTAAGAAGTCCACACCTGTTTCACCTCTCAACGAGGCATCCTCAAAATGCTGCCAGCCTTTTGGGCACTTTTCCTGTTGACTGCGATGCAGACGAATTTTGTTGATGCCTTTGATTATTTCCCCTCCTGTTATTTAAACTACATAATTATTAGTCTGTAAGTTTTTTAATTATGTAAATATTATCTTGGAAAATAAATGAGTAATGAACATCTAACAAACAATAAAGAAATGTAGGCCCGTTAACTGCTAAAATACCTAGGTAGAACTTAAGTCCCCCGGGGCCATTGCCAGCTAATTTAAGAGGACCGGTCCAATCTAAACTAAAGCGGTCGAACCCTTGCATTAGACTGTTGGATAGCCTAGAAAGCGCGCTATCTAAAATACTGCCTGTCGAACGCAAACTGTTGTGTTACATGGTCTGAAAAGCTAGAGCACTTTAACATTCAATTTATCTTCAATGGACTGTCACTACTCGGTTGATAAGCAAAGAACATAATATTATTTTTTTAACTTGTTTCTAAAGGCCAATGTATGGCGAGATCAATCTGAACAGACAGACCTAGGTACGTCAGATTGGTTTGACAGAATTCGTGCACATACACGAAACAGTCTAACCACAGTCGCTCCATATAAAAAAACGAAAAACTGGTATTAGAGCCATCTATATTCTATAGTAGAGCACTAGGGCGTGAGTATGTCGGTAACGCGAATCCATAAGTTTACTCCTACCAAAAATCGCTCAATATTTCAATAGAAATTTACACTTCAAAAACTGATATTCAAATTAGACTGGAAGCCACACCAACATATTTGAAAAAAAGCTACGCAATTGTTTTAATTAAATAAAATGTAATCAATATTCGTTTTAGGGAGTGGTCAATGCGGTAATAATAGTAGGTGCGTAAATCTTGAGGCCGTAACAGCCACACATGGTACGGATTTTGATGAGGAGTCTGAAGGTAAAACTGACCATGTATGGCAGCCTTCAGTCTGAGTAACATAGAAGGAACTCGTTTTCGTTAATAGGGTAACTAATCTTTTAGCTGTGTTTTTATAGACGTTAATATATTGATCGATACAGGCGCCTTCCGTTGTCGTGGCGTAATGTGTCAATTACCAGTGATTGAACGCCTACATCCCTAATCTGTGTCAAGTTTTGTTTTTTTGTTTTAGTTATTAAGTTGTAGAACGATTTGCAGCAGGTATAATTGAGTATATAAGAGCGTCTTAACTTTTTAGCTTAGAACTATTTATTATTCAGTATTATTATGTCGAGAACCACTTAGAGGATAGATTTATCAAGACGTGTTGGCATGTACACTTTTTTAATTGATGATTGCCTAATGTATTAATCAGATTAAAATTACGTGTTAAGAGTTGTGATAAACTCATAGTACTAGAAGATATACGTGCCAAAGCATTATTAACAGAATGTTATTAATTGATTGCAGACTTTAATACCGTCGTGACCTAATTAGATAATCTTCTTTTATTTCTCTCAATCGCCTCAACGGTCCAAGAGGTTTGATCATGAAACCACTCAAATATTCCGAGCCTTAAAAAGTTTCGAACTAATTAGGAGTTTGTTTGAATCTATAGACAGTAGACTAAGTTATGCCTGTATCAAAATTGGGCACAGAGAAGCCAAAGATGGATTTCTCACTAGTAATTTTTGCTTTTTGCATCACATTTGGTTGTGTTTTGCAGCGTATCGGGATCACCCCAACCAAGACTTTCTTTTGTTCTTTGACTACTTTTGGAGGAGTTGACGCTGTTTTCATACCCCCAGGCTGCAGGATACCTGGCTAACGGGCATCCTGAACCCCAGTAGAGTGAACTCATCATATGTTTACAAAGTTTCAACTAACCAGCGCTGCTCTTGTGATGTAGTCAGTCCGCGATCACCGCTCCATCGGCACACCGGCATTGACTTGACGCCGGCGTCGGCGCCACTGCGGACGCACACACGCACACACACACACTGGCACTGTCACTGGCACTATACAGCCAACACTGGCACTCACGCACCACACTGTATGGACACACGACACGACGTACGGCGGCGTTGCCGTCCGAAACTTCACTGATCACTGCGTCCGAATGCTTTCACTGCACCTGTAACAAGTGATGAGATTTTGTTTAGATTTTATTCTGGTAAATGATTTGGGTCAGCTGAAAGTTGCATCATATTCTGAAGGATAGATTGATGACGTTGGAACTAATTATTGTGAAGATAGTCCTGCTGTGGGTGTCATTGCAGTATTACATTTTCTAGGTAGTGGATGACATTTTTATTAACTCTCGTAAGATTGAATAAAACAATCGGTCATATTGTTCCCGCAATGCAGTCTCAGATTTGGTCAAGTTTTAATCAAATTGCATCACTAAACTCCTCTCAGATAGTTCAACAATCCTAGTACCCCCCTTGGCTTTAGCAAACTCCTTTATAATAAAGAAGACAAAACTCTTAAAAGAACACCGACGTTTAACCTGTAACCGGTGCTTCTAAAAGGAGTTTTCATGCGTCGCTTCATCTCCCTAGATTACAACAGGTTGCAAAGGGTCAAAGTTCGTCGACCCCTCTGAAAGAAGTTTGTGCCAATCTGGACAAACCTGTTTCAATGGATGAGTATAACTTAAACTTGAATAGCACAATACCTCACCTGCAAAATTATTTACGAAATTGAGATGTGGTGGTAGTAAGTAGTTAAAAATTCTTCCTTGTAAAGGAAGTAAAGATATATCTCGTCATAAAATGATACATAATATAACATTAGCTACATCTCGGTGGTCTAAAGTCGTTATTTAGTTTTACGTGGCTACGTCTGGTCGTAGCGTCGACGTAATATTTTACGGTCTATAAACGGACGGGACAACATTGTTACTTTAGTGCCGTGGGGCATTACCTGCATTGTTTCCTTACAAACTAACACGTACGATACTATGGTATAAATGCAAGTATGTAAACATGGCAAGCGATTTTGTGTGCTATTTATTGATGGTTCGCCCGACAAACGGGCTAGAGGAAATGCTTTGTCATTAAAATTATTCCTTTCAGATGTCTTCAAAGTTTATGTTGATACTTCCACTGTAGCAGTTACTGAGAGGGATCTGGTAGTTCTACATAAAGTATTAATAGTTTATAGGAAATGTCAGTTACTCTTGTCACCACTGCACAGTGTATTAATTTACCTCCTACATTCTCTAGAAAGTCATAAATATTTATATGTAACAGCAAAATGACACAGGAATGAAATGTATATTTAAATGAAATATTTAGTTTCATTACCAACCTTCAGACATAGTCTTCTAAACTTTCCAAATAATGTGTCACTCATTGAAGATTGGTATCTGAACCTTTGACAGCTATTTCAATAGATATTTAGTTCACCAACATCGTTCACTAACAAAATTGAAAACCTACGCTTCATCAATTTCGAAATTGAGCGTCTATTTGAAGAATAACATAAACAAAATTATTGGTAAATACCGGTGCCATATGCAAACTACTAAAATTAATCAGGTCAGAAAACCAATCAAAGAGATCACTTCCTCTATAATCCCTTTTAAACTTCGTACCAACTTTGCTGTGGAAAGTTGTGAGCGCGACTGAACAAACTTACAGAGCCGTTGTAACTTTGTAAGCTGAAGTAATATGCTTAAACAGCATTCGTGTGTAGTCTACCATATGCAAACAAGTAAAAACTACTAGACTAAGCAGGTCAGACGAGCAAGCAAACTGCAAACAGATCACCGATTCATATAATCCCTTGTGAAGTTCGCATCAACTTCGTCGCAACTAAAAGTTGTGAGCGCAAATGTACAGCTATAGAGGCGTGTAGATCCGCGCCAAGTGTGCCGTAGTAATTCCCGTAAAAAGCTTCTGTCGAGACGAGGAAGAACTCGGCCGAACACTGCAGGCACAACTATACGAGAAACTTTTAATTGAAAGGAGCATTCATCGCGTCCGGTAAGACATCATGACAACTGCGACAAATCATAACGTTTAATTAGTGAGAATTGGGATGAAAAAAGCTGAATTATAATCCACAAAAGTGGTTTAACTACGTCGTGGGCACAGATATCTGAAAGTCATTTAATTGAATCATCGTATTACAAATACACTTCATCACAGATGATGAAATAAAGAATATAAATGTCTGAAGAACATCTAGATTACTAGTACGTATTTTCATAGAATTGGCTCAATGGAAATTCCGAATCCAGCGTTGTCTAAACGCGTATCGATTCCAGATAAAAATAAAATGGAATCTAGTGTAAAAGTTGAGTTTTATGGACTCTTTATTCAGTCTGATGTTATCTTCAATGAAAAGTGCTTTAGTAGCACTTATAAACGCCATTTGTAGTTTCGCAAACAATAAGAGTATTTCAGCATCTTCAGTGTATTAGCATACAGGCACACAAGCATCGTAGGTACAGTTCGATTGGCGGCTCGGAAGTGCGCTACTCGCTGCGCAGTACCCCACCCCTAACCCCCGCTGACCCGTTAATTCGTTACTGCGCAGCGACTCGCCTCATGTTCCGAGCCGCCATTAAGTTTGGATCGGGGTGTACTATCCCTGCAAAAACTGGAGCATTTAAAAACCAATCTTGAACGCCTATCACAAAAACCGTAAGTATTCTAAAAGAAATCGATATAAAAACTGACAGCGTCAGTTCCATAGAAACGACTAATCCTACTTTTTATATCAACTCATGTTAGCTGTAGTCATTAGTCGAACATGACAAGTCTCCGCGGGCTACAGAGTTGATCAATCAGAAACCGTTCCATATGGACAACCCTGGGCCATATGCGGAGTATTGCGGTGTAATTGTACGTTCCGTTCCCAAGATTTCAACAGTTACAAGTCTGTTAACTGTAAAAACATTTCGTTCAATTATAAAGATAAATGCTATTGATAATGATATTGAGTCAGTAAAGCCAGCTGGTTGAGTAATGGCGGCGCGGTTATTTTCCAATTTTACAATGAATCAGTTTGAGTGGCCACTTCTTTGTTAGATGCGAAGATAATGTTACTTCCGTATGTCGGTCGTAAGAGACTGGTTTTCTCAATTTCCGTATTGTAATCGTACTTTCAATTATCGCGATAATTGTTGCGTTTGAAGTTACTTTCTTTTCTTGTCCGAATGGGGTTATAAAAGTATAAAATAAAAATAATGTTGCTTTGTGACGATGTAACTGGAGTAAGATTGCTTGTGGTTCAATTTACGTTTACTTTGAATCCATTTATAAGCTTTTACGTATCTTTGTAAGAACCGCATCGTGAGCGGGAGAGTTCTTAATGTTAACCGACTTATTTCAAAGCAAAAGAAATCGGGAATGTTGTTCGAATTTAAAGTGAACTGAAAGCAGCCACTTTTAATTCCTTACGGCGTGCGTTCCGAGTGGGACGGTCTCATAAAGAACACCGCGTACATCTCAAACTGTGAAATCCAGTCTCCACTCCGGCCGAATTGCCGTCCCGACAGATAGATGTGTGTGCAATCCACATCGCTATCTGTTTAATTAACGTTCGGGAAACGTTTTCTTATCGACGAATGGCGATGGTTACTTGAAACCGATAAATTGTTACTGCACCTCGGGTCGTTGTACTATCGATTGCCGAGGTTGGCTCTGTGAACTTACTGTTCCAAGGAGACAACGGCGACTGGTTTTGGCAAGGCTTTCCCTGCGACTTACTGCCTGTTTTTTCGGTATAAAGCTCAAATCATCTCTGGCGTTGAAATTTTACTAATTCCATAATTAATTTAAAAGAAAATTTCAAGAGAACAATCCATGATCATGTAGACTAGACACCAAATAATAAAGAACTTGATTAATATTGTTACTATTAAACTCGAAACCGAAATTATGAGTATATTTAATAAGACCAAACCCAAACAAAAGGGCTACTGAGCAGCACCGAAGCTCAAATTCACAACGCTTTCAAAATCGATCATTTTAAACGAACCCAGTTCCCCATACACGTCAAATAGTACCCCTTTCACCGCCAACACAGGAGATATAGGACCGCTTTGTCCGACCGCAGAACAAGTCGCCGATATTATCAGATGAGAGAGACACAGACCCGTTTCCGAAGTAGACACACTGATTCACCGTGTACAAAACTGATAGCATTTCGAGGGTACACCGTACGCCTCAGTTCGTTAATTGGAAAGCGATGTTTAATTACAGATATCTATGTTCGTCCTTCCGAGGGTAGTTGCACAAACATGATAATTTACTGGCTCACGATAATCTTTGACAAGCGATCCCTTTGAGACGGTATTGATTGCTTGGCTCCCAGGAGTAATGTAGGCGGATAAGACAATGAGCAATTACCATTTGATTAATTACGCTAGACAAGCCGACGTGCTCGTGTTTTATTGATTCTCTACACCACAGGTGAGGTGATTGACTGTACTCATGAAAATGTACGCTTTTTCTTGGAAATTTGCGCATGTTTTTAATGTACAAACAACGTAGTAATTATGTACGTTAATGGAATGGTAACCAAATGAAACGATTTCATGGAAATCCTTAATTACATTACAAAATATCGTAGAGCGAATGTTCGTTCTGAATTACACGCTTTAATGAGTACAATCATACTCCATTTCTGGCCACAGACAGTTTACAATTAAACGAATTAAGGCTCGTGCAGACTGGCGCGAGAACGACGCGACACCGGTAATTTTTCTGCCGTGAAGTCTTCTTATATATTTTTTTTCTTACAATCGCGTCGCGCCCGTTTGCGGTTATGCGCTGCACAATATTCCAAAATTGAACGCATTTCTAGGTCTCTCTCGAACGGTCTGGACTTCGACAAATCTGGTTCAATTAAATTCTCGGAATCAGCACATGGTTCCCATTGACACGGAAACATGGCAGCCCAAAGTAGGACAAACTCTATCGCTCAAAACAGAAATAAGTTTGCCTTGTTAGAAATCAAGAGTGACAGCTACCAAAACGTTTTGTTATTCTTCCAAGAGTTTTGTAGATTTCTATTCTACACGTAGAATAACTTTTCGACATGATTAAGTAATACTTTGAAACCTGCGTGTCAAAATTCAAGTCATTTATTTAAACTAGGCTGAGAATCAGCACTTTTCGAACGTCAAAATTACATAAGACAGTCCCCCAAAACGCCCACCCGTGTTAATAAGTAAGATTCGGAACACACGAACGAGATCTCCTCACAAGCTCCATCACATCAGTATTCCTCACAGCATCAAGTTCACAAACTGAACACACACAAAATACTTTGATTACTGATCCAAACAGCTTCATGTAACACACCTCCTTTGATGAATGGAACATAATTTCTCACGATAGATTAGACTGGGAGTCTGCGACCTATTTCCGAACTTCTATCCGAATTTCACTCCATCACGGTAGTAGAATACAAGATGGATCAATTTGAATATTCAACGGTTAGCGAACATGAGTTTGATAGTCTGGAAGCTTTCTGCTATAGACCAAGCAAAGATACAGGCGAACTTTCGCCTTAGCTTGTTAGTAGGTGCAGACGAGGTAATTTTACAGTTTGGCAGTTTGCGGCGTGCATTCTTGAGATTAATGAAGTTAGATATTGATGCATTGAGCTTGATTGTGGAAAGTTGGGATAGTTTTGTGTAATGTGCTTACTTTGAATCATTATCTACTACGTCGAATCCTGTTATGTGATACTTTTGAGTTCGGCCCAGGGCTTCACTGTCTTGTAAGGAAAGGAATTCAGTTACGTTAAATAGAAAAAACAGCAAGTAAAATATTTGTAAGTTGAAAGAACAGTGGAAAGTTACGTCGATTGATGTTGTTTAAGTCTTTTGAGTGATTGTATTGTATCAAAGTAAACAACATTTCTAAAGAGAGAAGCCCAAAAAATGTTTTAAAAGTATCAAATCGAAATGAAAAAAAAAAAAAAAAAAAACTTTTCCTTTGACGATCTGAACAAGAAAAAGTTGGAACAATACGAATTAATTACAATAATCATTCATAATGAACAAAAACCTCTGAACAAAACTAAAGTACCGCCAACTTTTCGTTTACCGAGACGTAACAAGAAAAAAGTTGTTTACTCGCTTGTTTGTGTAGGTTCGAAAGTCTCATAACTTGGGGGTAGTCGGACCAAAAGTCGACACGCGGGGCGATAACATTATTTCCCCTTTACATTTACCATTCGCCTCCACGAGTTGAAACGGTAGTTCGATAGTTACACAGCGGCCGACTAAGTTCAACGAGACTATGAATAAAAAAACTTGCTAGAAGCGTCAATACACGAACGTTTTCTGTGAACTTTTTTCTTGGCGTAACACCCGACATATCTATTATTTTTTGTGCTAACACTAAGATCAAAAGAGAACCAGGAAAAAATTGCAATTAAAGTTTATAAACATCTAAAAATAATTCGAGTAGTATACAATTTCTTTTTGGGATTTCTAATTTAAACGGCCGTGTTTTTCTTCCCTTAGAATCTGCCAATTCATCCTTTCGGAAAAGTGAAAATGATTTACGAAACAATTGCATGTCCAGCAGTAAACATAAAGGTTGATGATAATGATAAATTAACTGAAACAATTTCTAACAAACAGCAGTTCCTTCCTAAACAATTTACCTCGAACAAACCCTCAATACCAACAAAGCAATGAACCATGTATCTCATCCAGCAACACAACATCACAGAATCTAGTTTGCCGAGTACGGGGCGGACGAACTTGCAAACTGCGCAGACTGTGGGGCGGTGGGGGAGGCAAGAGAGAACAAACTCGCCCGAGTAAACTTTCTCCTCGAGGCCAACGGGTAACTTGTGACGTGTCATAATCTTACTGCTACTTCCATACTGCGTCCGTTGCTTGGAGATAGTGGAAAAACTGGGCATTTCCATCTCTGAATGCTGTGATGTTGTTATTAAGTCTTTCAGCTTTGCTGTTGAACTTTCTGAACAATAGTTTCGTATACAGTCAGCCGAACGTCAGAGATTACAATTTGATATTGACGGCGTGTTTAGGTCTTAGCAGTAAGGGCGACTTTAATAGAGCAAGTGTTCTCAAAATCAAATCGTTTACTTCAATAATAAATAAACCATTTTCAGGCACTTTTGCATGATCATAAGGGTCGGTCAGTCAGAAACATGAAGCTAGTGGCCGATTCCAAAGCGTAGGTTCCTATGGAGAAGAACGGACAACAAACTCCACAAACTACTGATTTGCGAGTGACTAATAGAACACGTAAATGATAAATACGAATTTGGAAAGGATCTAAACGGAAAACTTGGGAACTAATATTACAAAAGAACGACCAACTTCGTAACAGAAGTCGAAACGTCAAAACCAATCGTATGTACTGCTGATCGCAGTGTTACGCTCAATCGACCCTCAACAGGGTCATTGAAGCGACTTTTTTATCAGGAACCGATTGAGTAGGTGCTCCAATGGCATCGGGAAGAGCTCTTGGATTTGGCTCCGATCCAGAGACCCTTAAACCCTAGATACAAGTGAGACTATGGACAAAACCAGACCAGATTAGGTCCACGACGACTGAGGGACATATAACTTGGTTGATTGGCTTTGTAGAGATCCTCTTTAATCACCATTGTCCTCGTTATCGCTATACGTTGATGCGCCTCGACGATTCTCTTGATAGAACTGTCAAATATACATACAGTTGAGTGGAATCAAAGGCGTATTGGAAATACAATTATGAGATGAAGCTAAAGGTATATCTTACTCGTCCTCGAGTTCGGGTATTGATTTAAGCTCGGTTTCGTCGTTTTCCGTTCTGTTTCGATTTTATTTTGTACCTATTCGATATTTAAAAGAAAGCTACATACAAAATTCAAAGGTGCATAGTCAACATCCAAGAAACTTTTTAAATGCTCAGCTTTTATTCTAGGAGGAACTATTGGACAATCGCAAATACATTTCACATTTGTAACAAATTGTAGTTCGCAACTCCAAGACGGTTTAACTTTCAAGTGTTCTTACAAGGAAGGAAGCAGGCAATAAATTCTCTATATTCTTGTTAGCCGTATGAATGGTGACATCAGTCGTCACACGTTCATATTATGTGCATGAGCCGCTCGATAATGCGACTGAATAAAAAGCCCAGTCATTCTGTATGATTCACGGAGCGATTATGCTAATTCTGCTCTCAAATGGCCTCAATGGGTCTTTTATGTCTGTGAAGTTCATGTGAAGAATGGGCTGATTTTGAGAAACTTGAACACAATATTGTATTAGGACTTTTGGGTATGATTGCGTCGTTATGATACTCATTGACAGCAAGTTTTCCGGACCACTGATTCAAATAACAGAATCGTGAACATTGCACATAATCAATAGTACTTAACATTCACATTTTACCCGCTCCAACGCTTGTCCATTCACGTGTAAGTAAGGTGACATTTTTCTCGACTATACACGTCGTCGAGTTTTGAAAAAAGAACACAATATCATGAAGCCCCGATGGCTTTACGAAATGCTCAAAAACAGGCGGTTGTTCAACACTTCTAACATTTGAAGTATGGGACGAGAACCCTGCTTGGTTTTCTATCTCCTACCATACAGCACAACCATAAACATAGCACACATGTACGTGTTCTCAAAACAACCAAGTCTGAGTCCCGTGAGGAAAATTCGACATAATTCGTACAAATTAGACAACAATCCTCGTTTAAAGGCATTAAGAGAAGAGAGAGCTTCGCAAAGTTATAATGAAATTCACGAGCAATAAAACTTCCCTTTTGACTAACCCCTAGATATACATTTGAGAGCAGGGTTGTCGCTTGATAAAAGATATCGCTAATTTACTTTAACAGAATTAAATTATCTGTTAACATAATTAAAATTGCAACAAGACTGAGAGCTAAATTGCGAGCACATATAAAGACGCAATCGACATCAACCACATTATAAAAAAAATACATTGCATAACGCAAATCTACAGCAGCAAAAGCTCGTGAATTTGCTTATACAACATGAAACATTGCAACAAACAAGAACAAATCTTACAAAAGAGAAGTATTATGTATTGCCCAGCAACCCTGAATCCGCGTCGAGTTATGAAACGGGAGCGGGGCGACCAGACGAGTGCCAAACTTAGACAAAGACAGACTAACTTCCATTAAATCTTTTGCAACAAAGTTTACCGTCCCCGCTGACTCCTGTATGTACCCTAACTATCTATGTACTTACTAATAACATATAATATAGCAATTTCATGAACTTTCCAGTAGTTACGAACAAGTTTCTCATAAGGTTTCACACAAACTTTGTGTGTTTTCATATGTATTATTAAGCAGCTTAAATGTAAGAATAACTGGAAAGTAATCCTTTGAACATTATTAGGTATTAAGCTGTCACGAAAGGTTATGTTATTGCCAATTTCGATATCTAAATTGGAACAGTAAAGGGTTAAATGGTTTAACATTTGCATATTTCAGCGGCCATTTTCGTCCGCGTCCTGAATCATTGGTACTCTTGATAAGTAATTGACAGGAATGGTTAACCCAGAATTCGTGGAAATTATCAGTCATAGTCCAATTGGTTATCGTGACCAATTATTTGGTTGACTGAGATTACATACCGTAATATCCCGCCGTTAATCCCAGAAGGGTTAGCAGAGGAGTACCTATAGTACACCGATATTTCGACAGTTACGTTCGACTCCCATGGAATAGGGGGCGAGCCTATAGCCATCAACCGGGCGCAAATACAGACTCCGGGCTGCAACTGAGAAATTCCAGTAACACTTTGCCCAACCCGGGAATTGAAGCCAGGATCTCATGGTCAGCAGTAGCGCTTGCAACCACTAGACCAACGAGGCAGTGCACGTAAAGCTTCGTGCAGACTAGCGCGACGCGACAACGCGACGCGACACTGGTTATTGTTATACCGTGAAGTTTTCTTAGAAATTGTATTGTTCAAGTCGCGTCGCGCTGGTCTGCACGAGCCTTAATGAAATGGTAATATCAACTTATCACCAACCACTGGGAGTTATCTTTTTCATCTTGTATCCATTCAACTTAGACCAAATAAAAAACCAAGACATACCGCTGCGAACAATATTGAAGCATGCTAAAACTACACCTCCGCTCTGTGCATACAATCACACACGCACACATTTACAATCAAACTACACCTCACTTGGTGCACACATGTTTACGAAATCGGCTTTACGTCACTGTTGACAGCGACGACGATTTAAGGCTCGTGCAGACCAGCGCGACGCGACGGCGCGACGCGACTCGTACAATACAATTTCTAAGAAAACTTCACGGTATAACAATAGCCGGTGTCGCGCCGCGCTGTCGCGTCGCGCTTGTCTGTACGAAGCTTTATTTGGTTTGAGGTCATTCAAATGAATGACTAAATACTTCGTAGCATAAACAATGAATCGATAATCTATTTTAGAAAACGGCGATACTATAATATACGAGAATTAATAATGTAATTCAATTTATATGCTGCTGATAAAGTGCGATAAGGCGGATGTTTGGATAACTGTCAGCCTAGCAAGCGCTTCAATATAGTGTTTATCTATTTATATTTATGACGTACATATAAAACAATAAGGAAAATAGGGGAGCCCCTTGAATATTAGCAGTCACGTACGATTGTACGTAGCCAATAAGCGTTATTAAAATATTGATTTTGCATGTCCTTATGAAAATGTACAAACATGAATTAAATGCCAAGGCAAAATACACACTGCAATTTAATGCTTCAGAAATAATTTATAGTAAGTGGAATAGTACTATTTATGTGAGTAGATTTGTTGTGTAACATACAAACGTATTACGTTACTATGTCCGTTTGAGTATGTGTGGATTGAATTACGGACATTTGACATGTCCCCATAGATGGACAAATGCATCCAAAATAAGCTGACTGGTTGCATTAGGCTTAGTACTGTTCACTAATAAGTCCGATTCTTATAATTTACGGACCGTTATTGGTTAATATTAAGACTTATATTTACCAATAATGATGCAAAGACCTCATAGCTTTGCATAGTAGACCCTACCATAATTATGGAAGTAACTATCACAGCTAAAATTTGCTTAAATCCATTTATATTCCCAGTTTGGCAATAAAAAATGCTACCATTTGGTAGCAAAACTATTCTACTATACTTCCAATACTTGACCCGCAAACTTCATGAATATTTCACTTTACAAACAGAGAAACAGCATGACCAAAACCCGTATGTATAGTGAACTTTGCATACAAATTCAGTGCAAAGACTTAGTCGTAGTAGGAACGGGTGGGGGGTAGTCCTGGGTTGAAATTTGGCCAAAACTAAAGTAGTTTAAGTTAGTTAAAACTGTTGGATACGTGAACCATGTTTTTGACGGATTACTTGTTCGCTGGAGTTTCATAAAGTCGACTTTGAGCCGGCTAAGTTTCGTTGTTGACGGTGTAGTAAAACTGGGTACAGTACGACCCAACTTAGATGTAGCATCGGCAAAATTCGTAAAAACCGGTCACCAGCCGAACTGAGTGTGTCTTCAAAATGACCCATCTGTATTACTGCTTTAGGTGCAAATGCTCATTGCGAAAACGCAATAACATGTAAAGTCATTAACCAAATCTATTCGTAAAATGGATACGAACATGAATTTTCATTCATGAATGAATGAAATTTTTTAAATGTATGCTACATCTAAGTTGTGTCGAGCTGTATGTGTTTTCTTTGTGGTTGTTTGTGTTTGAATAAAAGTAAATGACTAACAAGGAACAGAAGTGTGGGGAATAGAGAGAGGAAGGTTTTTTCCTCTGTCGTGGGGCAATACAGTGTGGCTGGGTAGGAAGGTCTCCTAATGTAGCATTAAAAATGCACTGAATTTATCGTTCCATCTTTTTGCAATCGATACGGTTCATTGCGGATAGAGGCCAACTGGTTCTGATGCTGCCCGGTGAACTAGTAAAAAATTCGTGGTCACCTAGATATTCCGTGGAAAAACACGTGTGCTTGTCAAACTATATCTAATACTAGCCCCTGCTTCCCAAGGTTTTTACGAAAACATCGAGATTTCTTAATTATTTATAAGTTTGATATTATTCATAAACCTTCCGGAATACTTTCTCTAAATTGTGGTGAAAACCTCATCAAAATCCGTTGCGTATTTTAGAAGCACAACGCGGACATACAGACAAACGTGAAAAGCGACTTTGTTTTATAATATGTATTGATTATAAAGAGAAAAGATTCGATTTTTTGTATGTTTGTTTGTTACGCTTTCACGCTAAAACAGCTGAACGGATTTTGATGAAATGATTTTTGCATATTGGTAGACTATCACCTGGGTTAAGATAGGATACTTTTATCCCGATATTCCAATGGGATAGAGACTTATGCAGGAAACCGCGGGGCGCAGCTATTTACAAATAATTATAATTTCATTACATTGTCAATTCCACCAAAAACCCCAGCATAGACCCACAAATGGTTCATGAAATGTTCACAACAGCTTTACATTTAAAAGGAGAACAACCATTTACCGCTACAAAATTACTTGAACAATACACAACAAATCGTCGAAACGAGTTCAATAGTCTGCGTACACGTTCCGAATGAGATGTATAGCGTATCTATTATTACGTCGTTTGTACTAGCGAAGGAAGCACTACTTCAGATAGCTAGGAGCGACCAACTGTCTGCCTCGGCTATCATACCACATGTGAACGCTCGTGCATACAAGCGCGACGCGACGGCGCGACGCGACTCGAACAATACAATTTCTAAGAAAACTTCACGGTATAACAATAGCCCGTGTCGCGCCGCGCTGTCGCGTCGCGCTTGTCTGTACGAAGCTTTACGAGATGGGGCGAATTATTCTCAGTGTTTCTCCTAAAGGATTTTAAGATCTAATTATGCATGTAGAAGAGCTAGACCTACTTATATACCTAGACCGGCTATCTAATTACGCAACACATTTTCGTCGACAATTCCGACTAATCTGTTTCAATTAGACAGGTCAACAACATTCATTGTGTTATTTACGTTGTTGAGCAGATTTTTTTTTTTTTTCGAACGTACGAAGCCATGGATTAGCAATCTGTTTCAAAACGATTCAGATTCTGATTGATCGTGTATTACGTAATTAGGGTACAGACCTATTTGACTAGGATGAAGACCTTCCTTTTGGGCGAAATGGCGAACGTTTAGTTCAGATATGAAAGACGACATGTAGGACATAAAAAAAACATTTTGCAACTTGTATCTATCTTTCAGAAGAACCTAAGAAAGTATATTGGTATAACTTGCCACCTAACTGATGGTATTACAGCCACCGTACATCCTGCCTTCCAAGGTTTTGCAGTACAAGTAGACGTCATTCAAGAAAACGCTTCCAAAATTTTGCTGACATTTTAACACGCGACAAAACTGTACAACGCAAATAAATAGTTTGCACAAACTTCACAGCGCAACTTTGATTAATGAAATCGAAATATTTCGCACGAATTTATGCGGTGCAGTGCAGTTTCCTGGTAATTTTACTTTTTTAGCTTGGATGTGAGTCAAAATTGCGATCTAGTTGTGTTTCCTTTTATTAGATTTATTTCGGGGAAGTGTTGCCAGTTCTCCGTGCAAAGTTTTATAGCCATTCATTTTCCTAAACGGTTGTTTTCGTGTCAACTTTGACAACAATAGTCTTGGTTTCTCGGTAATTTTTTGAAAGTTGTAATTACGGTAAAAAGTGGTGAAACAATCGTTGTATTTGCGCGAGTCGAGTCGGGTACAGTAATTTGTCGTGTAAAGTGGGACAGGGCGCTGGGCGATTCGAGCGGTGGCGTGGCGAGCGGTGAGCGTTCGATCGCGGGGACGCGCTGAGGTCGTTCACCCCGCACGCTCGGACCTGACGGCCACGTTGCCGGTTGCACTGCATTTTAAACGCGCTTCATTACTTTCCGATCTGTACGGCCGACCGAACGGCCCTGCAGATCGGAAAGTCTAATACCACTATTGATCAACTAGAACTTGTTTAAGTAAGCTAGTATTGATAACATTATCACCTCGACTCGCCACCCACTATTGTATTAAAGTAAAATACATACCGTATTTGATAAAGCGCTTGTGTAAGTCATGTTACGAACAAATTATCATATTAACGACCTTTGTAGTCGGTTATTCCACCTATATTTTAGCGCGTAGCCAGCAGAAATATCACGTATAAAGTATGATTAAAATAGTCATCTATTTTAAAATGTGCGCAAAATATCATACGTATATTTTTTTTAAACCTGTGGAAAACTGGAAACTCTTGATAAAATTAAAAAGTATAAAAGGTACGTGTACACCAGCGACTTTGATAAACTATTCAAGCGTAACTTTCATCTGTACAATCTACAAATACTTTTATGCGTGTGTTTTATGCGTGTCATGGCACAAGTGTCAGATTCATATAATATGCTGTGATAAAAACCGTTCGCTAAAGATTTTTCCTCGTAGTCTTTTTGCACGTGGAGCCATTGGAATTATTGTCAAGGATTTAATTGTAAAGCAGGCGAGTAGAAGCGTTACGGTGACATGAAAATTAATGTTTGCGTAAATACGTCCTACGTTGAGGGGAGGGAATGGAGACGGCTCAATTCACGTGGATGACTCTGAAAGTTGATGCAATAAGACGGATAACATCTGTAGCGTCTTACAAATTAAGATGTGTGTACGTACTGTTAAATAAAATATTTAAACAAACATTGTGAAATTACAGAGCATTTGACGTATAAAACACAAAGCAAAACGATCCTAATAACCGCCACTGTTTAGAAATTCGATCAATGTCCCACCCTTTCTATTATCGAGCACAGAAACAGCACATTTAATACATAAAGGCTCCACAAACCCATTGATTCTGTAAACAATAGGTAATAATGAAAAGCGGGTCAGAGTCAGACAGGTGGGCGAGGGGGTGATCTCTTCCCCCATCGATCCCCGAAGAACGCACGTGTACGCTGCGCCCTATTTGAACTCCCGATATTAACTTGAATGAACAAATATAATTTTTTCATTTACTTATGTTTGATTTGTATTGAAGTGATGTATGCTTTGTGTTTTACAATCATGATATGCAATTTTCTTTTTATAAAATTGTAATTGATTGAATGCTATTCAATGGTAATTTCTTATTAATCAATGTAAAAGTTGCACTATGCTTAATCCTAATATACCACGCACTTATTATTGTCATAGGTCTTATTTGCCAATTTTTAAAAATACCAAATATAGTATTTTTGAAGCCATTGACTGTAAAAATGTATAACAAGGCGAACAAAAAAAAAAATTGTAAGTATGTGTAAAAAACATTATTTATTCTTTAAATGCATATTTTTAGCTACTATGATTGCGATCATCTCGCCATTTTGTTTTGAAATATAAATATAGTAGTTTTGTCTACTATATTTTTTCTTTCGAAGTATAGTATTTAGGCCTCTAATATAGCAGCATATTATATTATATAGTAGGGTTGGCAACCCAATACTTGACATTTTGGACATGCTAGTCTTAGAGAGGCTATGCGTACAATTTACAGCAACAAGTACTCATCATGCGTAAAACATTGAACATTATCTGAATCAACAGCGCAAAAACCGAAATAAATTTTTGGCTAGCAACAACACCTGCCAACATTCAGTCCGTACCATAAATAATACTGTATGTATACCTTGCTAGTTAAATAACGTGTCCAATTTTACGCAATCAATGAGTCAATTGGAAATACGTTCGTTCGTTCGTTCGTACGTGCCTATCGATGGCCGCTGGCCCCGTTCGAAAGGCTTTGTAATGGCGTAAAACTTTTTTACTTTTCAGATCGGCGCGTGAAAGCAGCCGACCTGTTATTAAGGGTCCACTAGCGCAGAGATGAATGGACCGGAAGGGGGGGACGTGCAAAAAATCTACCAATAGAAACGGTTAATCGATTTTAAACCGCTGACACTTTTTCGCTTGGCTTGCTATGCGTTTTTTGAGACGTTTTTTGGTACTGTCGTTCGTATCTGATAAATGATTTATGACCGTTATAGAATGAAAAAAAAACATTTAGCAACAACCAAACCAAGGTTTATTTTATTTAACCCATTACAAAGAAAAATTTACATCTACTCAATGAAAATAACAACTAAACTAAAATTAACATTTAAAACGTCAAATTAATATGCAAAACGGAACGCAAAAACATACCAAAAAATAACATTTATAAACCGCATCGTACCTCTATACGTACAGCGCGAGCTGACACGGTCTCGTGCGTTTTTTTTCTGCCGTGCCGTGTTGCGGCCAAACAAAACGAAGCCAGTGAATCCGGTGATTCCGTCCGCACGTTGGACCGCACAAAGGAGGCACTAGGCAACGCTCCACCATTGTTTGAAATTGACCAATTTTTTGTATCGTCGATTAGAGATAAATTCTGTGCTTCTGTGTTCTGTCTAATGGCACAATAAATTCGTGGCTAACAATTGCGTTGTATATCGTGGTGCTGTAGGATAAATAGGGGCGTCCCTTTGTTCATTCCCTACGAGCAGAGATACGTAAGAGTTAGTATCAAACGTTTATTGTGGGACATCCTACTAACATAAACACACCTTACTGAAAACTTTGAATTGAGGACATGAAATAATTTTCAGCAGGTCGTAACATCTAGCAAGGTGATAATTATGCTCATAGCTTCGATGCAGTTGCCCATCTTTCTAATCAATAACCTGGATATCTATTGATCGGTATATATGTTGGATGGATTGTTGTATTCTTACGTTTATCACTTTTTTATTGTAATTTCTTCTGTTACATCCATGATTTAAGACCTCGTTAAATGGCCGCGATATCGCATTAAAGTCCATTCCTAAGTCTATTTATACAGAATATTCGCCGTAAACAACACAATACCTTCGAAGTGGTCCTGTTTTGCTAGTCGTACTAGCTTTTTGCACTAATTGCCAATGTTTACTACATAAAAGGCGTTGTAATGACATGCCTGAGAATCTTTTGTCTTCATGTATAATTCTCACGTTTGTTACTAGATCGCAGCGTGCAGCAAATTTAAGTGTACCGATATAATTGCAGTTACATATAAAAGTTTATCTTGTTATGTTCGGTGTAAGGTTCCAAATTGGATACTAATGAATTTTCAGCCGCACGAAAGCGTGCGTGTAAGCAGAATTCGTTGGAAACGTATTTTTTAAAGGGGTATACTGTTACAGAAATGGCTACGCGGACATGAATGCTGGCTCAGCTTATGGCGGGCGTAAACAGTTATGGCCCTATCGGTTGCAAGGCCGGCTTTAGGGCGCACGTACACGTTCAATCTTATAGCCGTGGCGTCGCATCAATATTATGTTATTGCACCCGTGGGTGCGATCTAGTTTGGACGCTGCGCTGCTCGTAAAAACTGTAACTGTCTTTGTTTCTATGCAGGCGAATGGAAAGTTTTAGACAAACTGCGTGTTGTTAGCACAGTTTGGAAATAGCTAGATCGAGTCAACACTGATACATTAATATTGTGACGAAATATTATGCTTCACATTGCCGAACAATCAATAACTGCAGCCGATTAAATTTGAATCGACCGAGCTGCAGAGAAAATGTCAACGTAAATGGATTTAGATTGCATGGGGTCAAAGAGTAATCAGAACCTGTTGGCTATTACAGAGATTAATTGCTACATCAACATTTCGCATTTCCAGTTATTCGCCATTTCGTACCTATTTCAGTATTTCTGAACCGTCTGCAAACTACAAAGTATAAAGTTTTATTGCGGAAGGCACCCATTCACCTATTTCGCCCAACTTTACTGGCATCAGTGTAAAATGAGCGTGTGTAAGTGTCCTAAGGAGAGTTTTATGCCCGAGGGCTATATCAGCATTCCTCCCGAGCGAGCTAAGCGGAAGCGGGCGGGCTGTCTTTCAATATTATTATTGCTGGGAAACTGACTGCGTTCGAGCCGCACTATGAATAGCTGAACGATTTGCAACGCAACTGAAATATGGGTAAAATGTACCGCCGTTATGCGGACTGCGCGTTTTTATTGATAGTTTGCAATAATGTACGTCCGAGTTGGAAGAAATGTTCTTTTCGTTTAACATAACAATCTATTACCTTCCATTGTTACAAGTTTTTGCGTGCAACGAGAAAGGTTTTCTATTTCAACGTCAGTAATTTGTAAAGTGTTGCGTATAGGAGTGTTTTTCATGATAATAAAGACAAGTGGGCAACTCGGGAAGCCTTCTAAAGGCGCTCGATCAAACACGCTTTCTCTTTGAAAGTACGAAATAATCACTTTCTAGTTGACAACGTATTTGAGTTACACAAGTTGGCATCCCACTTTCGTAAATTGCCGTTTAAGATTACAGTATCAGTAAACGGTTTAGACGTAAATACTGTTTAAACACTTATCGTGAATTACCTTTAGAGCCGCGTGTAAATGCGTTATTGGCGACTTGTCTCCGGTCATTTACCTCTGGCCTGCTTATTTTTAGTTATTAAAACTGTAAATATATTAAATCCGGTAGTAACTACGTCTTTCGCTACTGAAGCTAACAAAAATATCTTTTTCCTGTTCGAAAAACTTCGTCGACCCCGATCCGATGAAGCGTCTGAGTTTCCGTGCAAAGGTCACGATCACGGCCATCGCGGCCCACGAAATAACGTAGGTAGGTAGGACAATCGTGTATTTCATATTTTTTCTCGATATGACGTTCTTTAGACGCAATTTTGATGTATACTGAGGTATTTGTGTGTGGAGCTTGTGGCTAAGTAATAACAGACGCACGGGCCATCAGGTTAAGCTACGCTTGCCGAGGTTGGTCTGTGGATGGGTGACCATCTTTACATACCGAGTCTCGTCGTTAAGCCGTTAGTCCCGACTGTCATTCGTGGATCTTTGATAATCGTTACGGGTCGTCAGCAGCCCGAAAGTCTGACAATCAGTCTAAGGGGTAGCGTATTACCCAGTTACTGAGTTGTGGAGGTCAGATAGGCAGTCGCTTCATGTAAAATACTGGTATTCAGCTGCATCCGGTTAGACTGGAAGCTGATTTGTATGTGGAATGTGATTGATTGACTAAGGTATCTGTGTATTGATTTATTGAAAAAACAGACTTATGGTGTACCTATTCTAGATGCCATGAACTATTTGCAAAAAAGTAATTTTGCGCATTATTTTCGCAAAAATTCAATTACTACACCACGTAGATTTTGTAGCCGGCGTCTGCGCTCCTTCCATTCATCACTCGTCTGTATCAACATTGTATCAGGGGTTCATAGTCCGTGATCTCATTTCATACACACACTCACACATACATAATCTTGTTGTGATTGTGACACACACACGGTAAATCACGTGGTATAAGTGGCGTAAATTATTATACAAGGCGCATTTATCAGTGGGAGTGTGTGAGTGAGTGAACTTGTGTGGAAGATCAAAGTAGGCTAGTTAAAGTACTTGCAGATTGTGATGTGGGGTTTTTATCCGAGTCCAAAGTGTGAATAAAAGGCACGCTAGATGCTTCAATGATAATAACTATACACGAGAAGTATACACTTCCCTCTGCACAATTCTTTATATTTTTCCTATTTATTGAGGGTTCCCGCTGCCAGACGCGACGCCACAGCGCGACGCGACTCTGGTGAAACAATTTCTATGAAAACTTCACGTAAATTGTTCTACCGACGTCGCGTCGCGCCTGTCTGCGGGAACCTTTACACAGTCTATGGTGTGCAAATGTGCTATAGGAAACGTAAGATAACTCTGAGAACCGAGCGAAACACTGATTTATTTTCACCTCTCAAAACTTGAAAACTAACAGAGTTTGGCGTAAAAATTTACCAATTCAATGCTAGTGTCATAACTCATTATAAGGTAAATAAAATATGCAACAGTCGTATTAGAAGAAACACCACTAACTTATAGAACAACCGCCAACGATATCTACCTTTTAAATCTAACCAGCTATCTAATTACGCAACACATTTTCGTAAAGGATTACGACAAATCCGTTTCATTTCGACAGTTCAACAACATTCATTGCGTTATTTACGTTGTTGAGCAGATTTTTTTTTTGAACTTATGATGCAATGAATTAGCAATCTGTGTCAAAACGATTCAGATTCTAATTGATCGTGTATTACACAATTGGAGTACTGTTTTGATATTTTATTCCAATTATCTTACATTTATCTTTTTATGTGCACGTGTTTCTGTGACAAATAAACCAAGTTTTATTTCTTTACTTACTCTTTTAAATAAAACACGGATATTTCCATCTCTCCTAGTACCATACAGTAACAAGTACAAAAATCGCATCGCAACATACAATAGAAACACCACCAAATTAAGCTTTGTGCAGACTAGCGCGACGCGACAGCACGACGCGACAACGGTTATTGTTATACCGTGAAGTTTTCTTAGAAACTGTATTGTTCGTGTCGCGTCGCGCTGGTTCGAACGAACCTTTAAACAACATCTCTATGTAAATCTATAAAAGTATAAAGTACTTGCGCTCTTGTTCTTTTAGTATCAGTTTCTCCGCAGAATTAACCCAGTTCTACCCCCAATAATAAACTCTCATACTTCCATACACTCCTAGTATTACAGTATAACAAGCGCTGAGTGCAAAGATCGCATTGGAGGCACCGGCGCCGGCAGAGGGCGCGACTACGGGTCAACGCACAGGTCACGCAAACACCAGTCTAGTGCTACGAGGAAATAAGATGAAAGTACTGCAACACGCTGAGAATGTACGCTCGTTAATTTTTACTACTACTGCGGGTTTCAGGTTGTGTGGAATAGAGTTTGATGATAACTGAAAACTTCAGTCATATTTGCTATTGATACAAAACACAGTTAAGAGGCTTACAACAGCTAAAGCGCGGTCACTGTCGGACTGCATAGAAATGAAAGAGAAGCGCGATGACATGACGCAGGTAATTTATTGCAAAATATGAAGCAGTTAGCGATTTACAGAAAATCTATTGATTGGACTGGAAAATTAAAACACTATTATGCTAATATGTAGCTTGTAGAATAATCTGACAAAAAATCAGAATGATTGCATGTAAATTAATATGATTTTTAATCGTTAAAAGAAATTTTTAGAGGTATCTTCATGATTTTTTTCTATCGTATCAAATTAGTTGTATTATGTTTTCAACACACTATCATACTAGCATATATCCTGAAGAATATCATATATTTCTGATTTTGTTTACTGCAGTGGATCATATTCTTTTAGGCGTTATAAACCTTGCGTTTAGGCACGTTTAGGTCCTGTAGTCCCCTTAAAAAACGTTTGGATTTTGGAGTTCAAAAAAACCTTTTTAACTTGATATTTTGCGTTTACTTGATCATTGAAACAAACGCAAATTTTGCACAATCGAAGAAACAAATTCTTTTCCTAAATCTGTGGATAAAGACAGCCATAGGCATCACTGCATCAGTTACATAACGTCGCCTTAGAGTGAAAAGCTCGGGAATGCAACTTTGACTTTTTATTTTATAAATTTTTTGGAAAAAAATGCTCGCAACATACGCAGTTTTGTGGCGGCATCTATATCGCCACACGCGACCTACGCATCATACTGACGTTACGCAAAATCCTGCATTGCGTAAGCAGATTTTACCGCGCGATCAGCATATAATATAACTTCCCAGTTGCCCACCAGCTTTTCGCATATATTACAAGAGGTTTTCAGTCTAAGACGATACATACATTGTTCTTACTAATACTACCATAATTTTTTCATACAATTCTGTACTACCACGCTAACATTTCATGTTCTTATAATATTATGATTATGCAACCTCGTATCGGCCATTCCGTCTGTAATCGCTCTAACCGAGCACATCTCCCTAATTCGCACTGTAAATATTGTAATTAAAGTTTATTTTAAACTAAATCACTGCCGTTCATATTTGACTACCTATATACCTATGGAGATCCTGTAAAATAAATAAGTAATAATAATTATTATTATCACCAAAACTAACTGCACCTGATAACACTGACGCAAAAGCAAAACCTCCACAAAAATTACCATTTAACAAAAAACCTCGTAATCGCATTTTAAAACCGTCAGATGTACGGGAAATGACTAATAACTTAATGACCGCCGGTGGTATCGCAACATCTTGCCTGCTTGCGGTACTGTCGGAACTCGACCAATGGTGTGCGTCCACGGTCGCCGAGTGTCGCTAGCGGTTGCTAGGAGAGTCTGTTCACTCATATGAGAAAGCAAATGAAAGCGGATCGCTTTCCAGCTGCGTTTGTTTGTGAAACAGCGGCATTAAGTTGTTGGTGGTCCGTTGTAGGAGGTGGCAAAGTGTACTCAACACTTATTTGTGCTGAGTAAAGCTTTTTTCAGACTAGCGCGACGCGACAGCGCGACGCGACACCGGCTATTGTTATACCGTAAAGTTTTCTTAGAAATTGTATTGTTCGAGTCGCGTCGCGCCGTCGCGCCGCGCTGGTCTGCATGAGCCTTAACACGTAAGTATTACACTATTTATGCACGACATGTAAATGCGATAACCCGATTCGATCAATTAGTTGACGACAAGCATTTCTTATTCGTGTTTTTTTTAATCTTTATGTCTAAAGTCTAACCTAAGAGGACTTACTAAACACATAGCAACAATGACGTAATCTTTCTTCGAAAACTACATTGAGAATAAGGAAAACAAACATTATAACCCCCCTCACGCTACTGACTAACAAGTCATCACTATTCAGTATACGGTGTTAATATTTAATGGCTTACAAGCACACGTGGCTACAACTACCTAAGGCGTCGACGCCGCTTGGGATTTTCCTAATACTCATTAAAAAAACACGATCAGTAACAAAGATCATTAATTCATCATTGTTGTTATAACGAGACTCTTTTGTGTTGCTAAAAATATGCTAAGCCTTTATTCACATCGACTTTACTTACAATAATCCTACATTTATAAATGATGTTCGAAAAATTAAACCCCAATTTGAGTTCTCGATTGACGTCATTGGTTCAAGTACGAGTTGTACACAGAACAATACACGTTGTGATACATTTTAAAAACTAATATTTTATCTGTCAGAACATAACGTTTAAATTCTACTATTATACATAATTCATTAGGTGATCGATTGCTTAGAATATTAATTTATTCATGTTTTGTTTCTTTTACTTAGAAATCAGGTATATATTATGCCGTCTCTCCATGATATCTCGACTAAAAACTGTTAGCTTCTCGCCAGTTACTCAGTAACGACCCATTACGCTACAATTATACTAAAAAGCGGAATGAAATAGGTTCGTATTCATTTGATAAAGCCATTCAGACTTCACGAGACCTCAATGCGGGAAAGCTTTTAATGCAAGTAAAATGTAACAAAGACGCAAACGTCCTCGTAACACGGTTTCCCGTTCAAATATTCGCGTCTTCAACAAAAGCCACTTCAAATAACCCCGAAATATTCCATTCAACGTGCTACCTCTGTAAGCTGGGTCAGTTTCAGCATAATCTCATCGCAAAGGTAAACGGCCCCAGCGAGCTCTCGGCAAGGCGAATTATTTTACATATTCCAATCCGACGTGTCCCGGGCGCAGGCGACGCGTAGCCGTGTTCAATCGCAAGGAAAGCCGGCGCAAACGACCGGCAATTGGACTCGTTCGCGTTTTAGGGTTATGTCAAAATTTAAACCCCATTAGTGAGTTCCTTTTCCGCGATTCAAGCATCACTCCAACTACTGAAACGTTATGAGCTTTGAGCATTACAAAGAATTTTGTGCAGGGGCACGTGAATTGTGATACGAGTGTGCCGACACTGTAATTGCCAATTTCTCTGCCCGTACCATAAAAATCGGGTGAATTTATGACTGAACGTAGCAATTTTGTAGTTGAGTCGATGGAAAAGTCACGGATTGTTTCAGGGTAACATTTTATGCAATGATAAATTCTCAGACTGGATGTCTCCAGCGTACATTTGCAACGGCAAGACGTAACCGATGTTGCTGAGCTCGTAAACTGGGTTTATCCGAGGCGACCGTCAGAATATACAATGCGGACACACCTCGCGGCCAGAAATCGTTCGGAGAAACATCTGCCTGGCGTTATGGTCAATATGTAAAGAGAATATAAGCACGCGTTTAGCGTGAACTCTAGATAATTAAGTTAGCACTGTTCTGTTACAACATGACTCAACATCGCTGACTAGAATTGATAATCAGGGATGTATCGGGAACAGATTGTACGGAAGGACGTTCGTAATTAAGGACCAGTTAGTAAAACGAACCGGAGCGTAAATTTACGTGCGTCGAGGAAAACTCTTTGATCCTTGTCAATACAAAATGTTCATCCAATCAGTTAATAGAGGTGATTTGTAAGACCTGGCTCAACGTTTGGATAATTTATGACCGCTTTGTTGGCTCCCTGAAAGTTTTTTTTGTCGTTGGAGAGATTGACAAATGTGTATAATTTATGGAATTTATTAACGCACACAAGGTCTCAAGCTGTGAACCGCTGAATTTATTAGTTTCTGTCTTGTAAATTAGGATGACGTATGTTCATACGGTGTTGGAAGCTCTGTCCAAGCGTGGTCCTACGTCCAGTCACCTCGGCGAGCATTCGTGAAAAAAGGCCATGACCTTAAAATAATAAGTAGTCAGATTCTCCTTGTGAAAAGTGGTTTTGGCGCGATGTTTAATCAAAAAGCGTCTAATCTGGGTGATGAACGTAATTGGAATTGTTTACTACGATAACAAACAGGTACATCTGCACATTCCCCGTCAATTTCTCAGAATTCACGTGTTATCGACGATAACAATGGATAAACGTTGAACATTAAAAAACAAACGCCTTATAAACGGGCGCGCTTCCATTTTGCGTTCGATATAAAATGTCGAAAATATCGGTCGTAGTTACAAAATGGACTTTAAATATTGTTCATTCATATGCATTGTGTCAGATTTTAATAAATACGAAATCCAATTATACGACATACGTTGCATAAATATTCATTGAGTTTTTTCCTTGAAACGAACCGGCGAACGAACAGGAAAACATCAACACACAGCGGTAAAACTTCCTCCAGTACCTAGTCAGTTTGCCAACATCCGCCGGTGAGCATTATGAGTTACATATTATTATTGTTCGGATAACGACCTTACAAGTAGCTGGTATAACACCTCAAAGAGGTGAAGATAGAGCAGCTATCTACTTACGTAACTCATTTTCGTAAACGATTACGACTTATCCGTTTCATTTCGACAGTTCAACAACATTCATTGCGTTATTTACGTTGGTGAACAGATTTTTTTTCGAACTTATGAAGCAATGGATTAGATAACTCTTTGAACCAGCAGAAAATACTCATTATTAGAATGAAACCAATTAATTACGGGGCTTTTGAATTGATAAGGAGTATTTCAATGAAAAAGATAGAGATAGTTGCCCGTTTCAAAAAGTAGTAATCTCCTAATATTTAAAAACATGATAGGTAGGGTGTATACAAAAACATGGTCGCAACCTTGGCACTCAAAGTGCTCAACCCTGCTAAATGACATTCTTTTTTATCAAGACGAGCTAGTTCTGTACAGCTCGTGCTGAAAATAAAGACTCGTGCAGACTGGCGCGACGCGACTCAAACAAAATAATTTCTAAGAAAACTTCACGGTAGAACAATTACCGGTGTCGCGTCGCGACATCCAAAAGCATTGAAGGTCCTTGAATCCAAGAGTACCTTTTTTCCGTTCCGATCCATCCACGTATCGTAGATGTTTTTCAAGAAAATTCTCTTATTATAATGCAAATGGTAACGCCTGTTATTATCTCTAGTGTCTGTATATTTAAAGCGCTTTTCTCCTAAACGACGTAAAAAGATTGTCTGAGGAGATTAAGCCGCAGTTTTTACAGCAATCTAAAGAAAACTCTCTCTTTAGAAAAAGTTTCGTAAAGAAAAGAAAGACAGAACAAGTGTTTATTCTGCACAAAATAAACGCAAATTACAAAAAAAAAAAAAAAAAAACTATGAAGAATGGTTTCGAAGAAATATAATTAAGAAGCTTAAGAAATACACGTGCTTAAACATTACATAACGTGTTGTAAGTTTTATTTATTTTATTTAACCACTTATTTACCTTAATTTTTGGGCCATACAACGTGGCCAACGTGGCAATGTTGCCTGCCTTTTGGCCATTTTTCCTGTTGACAGCGATGCGGCCGAATTTTCCCCTTATGATTCTTTCCCCTCCCTTTTTTCTATACCTACTTGTAGGTACATAATATTTTATAGCTTTTAAATTATATAAATATTATCTTGAAAATCAATAAATAAACATTTTATTTATATCTAACCATTTAATTTACAAATATAAACAGACGAAAAGAAATTAAAATAATTCGAATTCAAATAATTTATTTTCTCTTCACAAACAATGACATGATAAATTATTTAAAACAAGCTTAAAAATTACGTGACAAAGTTTGTGAGAGACTGGAGTCTACACTGGGAATACCTGTACAGCAGATCACCAGGAACAGAAGGAACAGAACAGAAACGGAAAGGAACATAAAAATACGTACAATACAAAGGTGATGCTTATTTCTTGTAAATTATAATAGCAAATAGTAGGTACCTACTGCATTGCACAAACAGCTTTACATTTTACCTCTTAGATTAGGAAATTTTAATTAGAAACGCTAATTTAGTTTTAGTTGATAATATATTTATTATGTACATATATTTGAGGAACGTTTACGAACTTAATAATAATAATTGTTGCGTAAATACCTACGTTCAGTATTAAGCTTCGTACAGACAAGCGCGGCGCGACACCGGTTATTGTTATACTGTGAAATTTTCTTAGAAGTTGTATTGTTCGAGTCGCGTCGCGCTGGTTTAAGCGGCGTGTATACCGGGCGCGACGCTACAGTGCGTCGCAACTCAAAACAATTTCTAAGAAAACTTCACAGTAGAATAATTACCGGTGTCGCGTCGCGCTACAAGTCGCGCTAGTCTGCACGAGCCTTTACACGAGCCTATAATTAAATTATTAACACATTGCCTGTCCATTTATTTATAATAATATATTTCCTTCGCTTTATTGGCTACGGGAACATTTAACGGTTTAATAAGGTCATAGCACACATCAACTCGGAAAGGGATTATCACCGTATCGCCGCGGTTCGTGAGCTTGTCCCGAGGCGACGCGATTACGATTCCGATTAGAGTGCGTTGCAGTAGGGAGTTTCATACAAAGAATACTAAATGGCCCGAGTTGATACGGTGACGATCCCTTTCTGAGTTGATGTGTGCTATAACCAATAGCACAGAAAATTAAAAATTAATTTCTAATTTTCTATTGCCTGTCGCTTGTATGTTTTATTATTACATAAGAGCATATAAGGGCAATTATTCCCGAATTTTTAAGGAACTTTCTCATTCTAATCTCAAGTCTCAATGTGCCAAAAATTCCTCTAATTTGCCCACACGGCGGCCCAACTGGCGAAATGTGGGTGTACCATAGGTACACCTCTTAGCCCTACAAGCGTGATGTTATGATGATGTTCACCATTCGTTATCTCAACAATTAGTCACACCTTTCTAACCGTTATCAACAAGCGACAGGTAATTTAATTTCGCACAATCGGCCAGTGACGTCGAAGTATGACATGAACACCGTTTAGAAAGTCCGGTCTGACACATTTTGATCGACATGCGATAGAAAATCGCGATGTTTAAACAAAGGTTTATTGAATTGTGTTGACGGGTTACAAACAATGAATGATAAGACGTGTGAAAGTTACTAAAAGCGTTCGACTTTTTGAGGAGACGAGCTGTTCTGCAAAAATTTTACTGTGAAAACTTGGGTGAAGTGAGCTTGAAGCGAGCTGTCAATAGTGTACCTCACACACTGACTTATTAAGACGCAGATATATGCCAGTGACCTTGAGTGGTTAGCTTGTGTGTTCTGTACTGAGCTCACGCAACGCGTCGTACGTCCAGCCAGTAATAGGATTCGCCCATCCAGGAGCGCTGTCTCAAATAAGGCGCATTATTAATTTATTATACATTAAACAAAAGGTATTTTAATAAAACACGTATACTAAAAGATCAATAATTAAATTATGTTTAGAATGGTGAAAGTTTCAGCATACGTTTTTTAGTTTTCCGTGATTCTCAGTTTTTTATCGGCGTTAGACATAACTTTACAAATTAATTTCAATATGTAATATAAACATAATCTAAAATATTCAAATATTAGTTATTAAGAAAATAAATGCTATAATTTAACTTCTTTTTTTTTCCAAATCCTTAACACTACTCATTTAGAGG
Organism: Agrochola circellaris; assembly: GCA_914767755.1. Classification (NCBI taxonomy): domain Eukaryota; kingdom Metazoa; phylum Arthropoda; class Insecta; order Lepidoptera; family Noctuidae; genus Agrochola; species Agrochola circellaris. Next base: position 13,323,997 of record OU611863.1, on the reverse strand, counting down.
TGATCTTCATTATAAAATCATTAAGTCGGTTATCGTCGCCTTAATGCGTTAGTACTGTCAGTAATTTTCTTTGCCTTAGCAACGGTAGATAATATAAATCCCCAAGAAAAACTGCAATAAAGGCTCGTTCAGACCAGCGCGACGCAACGGCGCGACGCGACTCGAACAATACTGTTTCTAAGAAAACTTAACGGTAGAACAATAACCGTTGTCGCGTCGCGCTGTCGCGTCGCCCTAGTCTGCACAAAGCTTAAATCAGGTATTATTTTCCTGAAACAGCCGTGAGTCAAAGACGAGAAAGTAGTTTACTGTGATTCATTAAACACAACCACTTCTATTGCTACTTCGACTATCTCTGAGATTGAATGTACTTCTGAGCCGATACATACTTAGTTTCAATAGTACGGTCAGCAATAAAAGTCGATTAAAGCGTCGTGCAGACCGGCGCGACTCGACTCTAACATAATAAAATTCTAAGAAAACTTCACGGTAGAACAATTACCGGTGACAAGTCGCGCTGGTCTGCACGACTATTAACACTACTACTTATTCACAACACCTAAATTGACATAATGATTTGATAATCTGCTTTTTGGCATTTCATATATTATGTAAATACTTTGTACCGATTTTTAATTAAATATAACATTCATTTTAATCATTAAGATTTATAAAACTATGTTAAAAGACTTTTACTGTTGACTGTACCGAACGTTGAGCACCTAAAGGTGCGCAGTTTTAGTTACTGATTCAGTTTTAATTACGTTCCTACAGTTACAAATAATGAATTCTATTAATCTAGATAAAGGGTACGTTTCATAAATACCCGGATATACATTTTCTACCAGATAAATTCAAGAATGGAACAGTAATTATGAATCTGTCTGTTTTATTTATTTAATTTTAGCCTTTGTTGTCCCACTGCAAGACAATCTCCTCCCTTCTCCCCTCCCCCCGGGACGGTCTGTATTATTGTTTTATGTATACTTACATAAATAAGTTAGCCACCAGCAAGCGTAGCATGGCAACCATAGAAATGGTTTTTGTCGACGGAAGAATAGACAAAATAACAGATTGTGATTGTTTATCTGTCATTTTGTCTATTCGTCCGTCGACAAAAATCCGTTTCTATTGTAAGCGTGCAGAGTTGGTGAAATAGGTCAAAAGATAACAGTCATCATGAGCCTTTTACCATCTACGAAAGATGCATTCAGTGCCATCATGTAAAATTACTGCAAACATTTGCCTCGTCAGCAAAACGACTGCCCTCACAAGAAGCATTGCATCTACTTCAAAAAGCATAAATGATCCACTAAGTGGTAGAAAATGTTGCATTTTTATTTTTCTATATAAATGTAGGTACGTCACGATGGTATCATCAAGAGAACTCTCATTTACATGCGTTCGGAGCCCGTCGCCGGGACACGGCACGGTCATTCACTCTGCAACGCTCCAAGCACTGCAGTGTAATTAATAAAATATTAACCAGTAGTGCAACATAAAATGGTGATTTGATATTTAAATATGTTTAAGTGCTACGTAAGCATTTATTTATTATCCTGATGTATTAGCAGCTGATGCCTGACTCTGCAACGTTCCAAGCGCTACAGCGTAATTAATAAAATATTAACCAGTATTGCAACATAAAATGGTGATTTTATATTTAAATATGTTTAAGTGCTACGTAAGCATTTATTTATTATCCTGATGTATTAGCAGCTTATGTCTGACTATTTAATTTCCAGATTCAATAAAATAGTCAAACTTAGTGCTAATTGATGTCAGCCATTATTTAAAGATGTTGCGTTAGCTTGGCTACTACACCGTTTAAATTATGGCAAACGAATGGCAACAAAACCGATTTATTTGAAAACAACATTAATTTTTTACTTATTTAATTAAAGTTTGACTCGATTATCCAAGCAGATGCCTTCCAAAAAATTGGATACCCATTTAAATTAATGCGGTCTGACGTACCTATTTGCGCAGATAACGGTTGGTACAAACAAAAGTGCCTATTACCTACAGTCTGACGAATGGTTACTATGCAAAAATTTACAATCACAACGATGCTAATTGACTTTTCCTAAAACATTGCCAAAAACATCGTAAAGGTTACTTTACTGTTTAACGCATCGCAGGCGTATCAATCGATTTGCTTGACGACGCATAGCGAGAGTACCGTTAGTCTAGACTTTTTGCTCCGACTTGCACTACCGCGTCCTCTTTGTGCTGTGTCAGTGAACCACAGCTATACTATTTCGCTAGAGCTAGTTCGTGTATCAATCGGTATGACCTCGTTTCAAATACACATGTATGTGTGTGGCCATTTTGCTTCTAAACTATTTACTGCCAAAGTGCGAAAGAACGGGAAAACCCGCATCAAAGAGAAGGTTTAATAAAAAAAAACAATTTGGGCATCTCATTATTATGGAAAAACGTCGTTGTAAAAGTATTATAAACAAGTGAAAGCTAATTAAAAGTTGTAAATTCTTTTTAACAAGAACATAAATTGTGGTGTACTTTTTTGTTATTTAATTTAGATTTTATACTTGTTCTTTTTTGTTTTGTAAAATAATGATCATGTTTGAAGAATATTCTCTTAACTGAAACTTCCATCTGAATCGCGAAGTGAAGACCCTTTGAGAAAATAAAAAACCTTTGAAAGAAAAAGTTACTACACAGTGGGCATAACCCCTGTTGTAGTTCGGTAAAAAAAAAACTAAGAATTAACAAAATACTGAAAATAACTTTCTCATTAATGAATCAAGCGAAGAAAACATTTAGAACTTTACACATATGCAAAATTAAAACTCTACTCGACCTTTAAACATGATAATGGTGTGATGACGAAGGTCATATCAATAAAAATCAATAGAACCACGAAAGGTCGGTCGTCATACATCGTTAAACAAGTGATCAACGCTCACACAGCGTCATACCCACACGTAATTCAATGGAATATTCATTTTATATTTATCGTTCTAAGAAAAAAATACTTTTTATTCAGGAAACGTATTTTCCAGGAGCTTGTATAATTTATATAACAACAAGATTATGAAAGATATTAATGATCTCCTCAAATTAATAGTTATTAAAACGTGTTTGGCAGAACGTTGAACATACGAAAATGGTGGATAGGTGGGGTCATCTGCTACTTACTCAGCCCTAATTTATTTGGCTCTGGCCCCCTGGATATGTAAAAAATTTTTTTTTGTTTTCTTCTAGTTTCACTACTTCCTTAACTTTACAGTGTATTTTTTTATTAAAAATGGATAAAATGCTTGTTTTACCCAATTTTAATAAAAAATTTCGTATGTTCAACGTTCTGCCAAACACCCTGTATATACGCACTCATTAAATAATTATTATCAGAGCTTGGGAATCTGCCTGATTAGAGATATGAAATAAACATTACTGATGCCAACATATGGCGTCTATATCTGTATAATTTATTTAAATCATGTTTATAATTACCTTTCAATGGACTGCATTTTTATGCAGTGCAGTAATGTTATACGCGTATGACTTGAAGATATACATACAGACCGTTCAGTATAACTTGTCCCTTGCCGTCATGTTGGCACCATTGGTTTTCAAGCTTAGTTCCGATACAAATAGAGTTCAAAATGGCGACTGACAAAACAGTGCTACGAATCGCGTCACGGGACAATTTGTAATGAACGTACTGTAGATATGATCGTATCAACTGTGTATGCATAAATATTTTTATGTCAAGGTAATTGGTCTGCGATGAAACATGGCTTACTATTGAATGTTCGATTACTAACTACTTAGATTACTTAGATCAGTATAGGTATGAGTATACCTATGAGTCAATGGACTTCATTTTCTACGTGTGGCGGCATTTGCAGAGCAACTTCTGCGTAGTTAGAACGGATTCCGATATCGCGGTTCGAGATCACTAATATAACTTTTCGATATGGAAACTATATGGGTCATTCCATGGTGACGGGTGTTACATTTGTACGCATTCAAACTGTTATAATTCCTAAATTAGAAGAAAAATATTTGCGTTATGAATATAATTAAATTAATTCCAATGTTACTTTATATTCAAACTAAAACACATTATAAATTATTGTATCGTTTTGATGCAATAATAGATTTAAGCCCTGTGACGGGTGTTACGAGTACTTTTGCAAAATATGCGACCTTATTGACCAATCATCAGAGTTCAGCTAAATTGGAATATTTTTTCACAAAATTTATAGCTTAGTAGAGAGTTAAAGAATCTTCCTTTTTGATAATTCAAATTATTTTGTGGATGTATCATTTTTTTATGGTTTTTTTTACAAGCAAAACTTGTGACGGGTGTTACAGTATTTGTGACGGGTGTTACGAGAGCGAATTAAACAACAATTTTATTTTTATTTTGAGACTTTATTTAATAATTACCAATCAATCACTTCAAACAATTCAAGAAATGATGATTTAGCTTAAAAGCCACGTCTGATACATCATTATCATCAACTTTAAATAGGCAATCTGATTTGTCACAAATTTTCATGAATGTGACAGTTACCTCACCCAGTCAAATTTTCTCCAAGTGAATTCCCTTTAGTTTTAGCTTTTAATTTTCTTATTATTCTCACATTCAGTTTCATTACTTTTTGTAATATCTCTTACTTTTTTATCTTTGCTCTCTTCTATCAGATTTCTTGAACTTTCGGTGTCTGTCTCTGTTTCGTTACTTTTTTCCGTTTTTTTTTGTGATCATTTTTTCTTTACCACGTCGTTTTTTTTCTACGTCTTACGTTTTTCTTCATTTTCTGAATGTGAGTATACGTCTTCGTACGCAAATTTTTCATTAAATAAAATATATTTTTGGGTGCTTGAACTGCCTGTAAGACCTTGTCCCTTTCTTTTTCCTTTTCTAAGTGGATATGCAGTTTTTCGGAGTCACTTTTTAAATCTTATAGCAAAGCACACCTAAACGACCATCATCATCAACATATTTTAAGCCTATATTATCGAGTGCTGAACATATTGCATTAGCATTGTGCACTAAAACGATACATAACATTAGAACAAAATTGTGACGGGCGTTACGTGTGACGGGTGTTACACAAATAAACAAGCCTATATTTTAACGCGAAGTCTTTTTTAAGCCACAAAAATACTTTCCAGGCGTTGTTTGATCACATATCCTTACTTTCACAAGGTCAATACAAAAAAAAAGTTAGTATATCTCATGTAAGAGTAACTTTTTCTTACATTTTGTGACGGGCGTTACACAAATACATGCGGTTACCATTTTATCAATAAAATGATTACTACTTACCTGATTAATTTAAATTTTTTCATAACAAATGTTAACGAGTCGTAGAATCGAAAACAAATGAAATTTGCGGTCTTTCATACGATTGACGTAAAAAAAAAGAGTTTTTATTTTAGTATTTTTTTCCCCTTACTATGCTGACATTGGAAGCCTCTGAGTTTAAAGAAAATATGACGAAAATTGACGAAAATATTGATAAATTTCTTTTGAATATGAAAATTTAAAACATAAAGCTTATTAATTTCCTATTTTAGTATCTATATTCGCAAATTATTTTTTTTACTTCCTGGTATCGATTACCGTGGAATGACCCATATGCATCAGTAAGTTTATCTAGATAAGTTGGACAGAGTCTAGAAACCTACACACAAATACTAAAAGAAATAAAACATCGATAAAACGTATGAACTTAGAATACATAATGAACAGTTACAAAAGATATCGAAAACACGCCATCTTGGATTCTTATTCAAATATTATACCTACAGATAGCCGTGTTATAGAGATATCAGTATTTTTCGAGTGTAGACGTCGAGTATACAATAAAAGTAGAAAATAAATGGAGATGTTATCTTCAAGGTACGCCGAAGCACGTGTAACATCAATAATACGTCACTGAAGGACGGGACGTGAACACGAATTTACCTGACAACTCCCAACACTGCCACACCCGTCATAAATTGACACGCTTTCGCGATATTTCACTCTGTAATTTACAACTCACATATTAGATGAATGGCTTTTCAGCATTTGAAATCCGATTATGTGATTTGGGAATACAAGACATTTGAAATATCTTGTATATTCGCGTCGTGATATATAGGCCGATCGTCCTTCGGATATAAATCACTTGAGTAACTCAGCAGGGATTTGGTAAAAATATTTTTTTCATATATGATATTGATATCAGATACGAGTAATATTTTATTATGGACTAGAGACCACCCGCAGATTGTGGGGAAGAGATACCGGATCCAAACCTCTCATGATTACTTTGCCAAACATTAACGACAGAATTAAATTATGTCCGAAAAAATAGCGCCCATCAAATCTTGCCTGTCATTACAATTTTCTTTAGAACACGGGTCTATATTTTCAGTTCCAGGTCTGAAAGAAAACAACTCGGGCGCTATATTTTTTTAATTACGAAAAATGTAGGTCAGCTACATTAACAGAATCCAAACTATCGTACGTACATTCGTTATGCGAAAGACAAAACATACAAAAAGTTTATACAGGCAGATCGCCGCAAAACAACGCAATTTTGTAACACCTCTAAGCGCGTAAATCACACAGCCTGTATAACGGGGGCCGGGCAAAACTTTACTTGAGAGTTTTTAATTGATTCGCTCAGTTATTACATCCAGTTTCAAACTGGGAGTTGGCCCACAGTGCGGCGTCGCCTCGAGTTTGTATACGGCTTGATATTATTTATTCGATGGAGTTTTTTGTTTCGCGATTTGGTTATTTGTTCCGAATGCCATTCATATAGAATTGTTGCGATAAATTGGTTTTGGTTAGTTAAAACTGAACTTTTGCAATTTGCGGAAACTGCTATCAAACTTACTGTTACTACAATGTGCACTTCCTTGTTGGTTTTATCGTTTTGAATGTATTTTTGGAACTGTGAATACATTTCAGCTATTTCGATTGTGACTTAACAATATGCTGAAACTCCGATTCAAAGCAATGCCGTCTTTGTTTCCCAAGTACTTAAGAAACCATCTAATAAATATGAACTAATCAAAAATGTAGATAAGGAAGAAATTGGAAATGCGGAAACATTTACAATAAGAACGCCGCAGGAAAACAAATTAATTCTCGAAATAGGGAAAGCCCAAGTTCCCTGTTCCGTTAAATGTAATTCCGCTTTGAAACCGGCGTCGAAAGCTTCTTGTTTAGACGTCAAAAATCAAACGATTCCGCAAACGCCCCCGAATTATTTCTCGAAATTTCATACAGAGTAGGTATCAAACGGTAATTTATTTCACTGGCTAGAAATGCACGTCATCTGCGTTCGTAATGGAAATTAATTCCGTCGGCATAAAGTTTAAATTCCAATATTGAGTGTCATCGTGGGTAGGTAGGTAGGTAGCCCTGAGCATTTTCCTGTTTATCGCATTTCTGTCTTACAAAGGGCCCTTGGTAACACGACACCGCGTGAATCGAGGCGTAAGGGCGCGACACATCCCACCCAGCACCCTACATGTTACTATATTATACTATAAGGGACTCTGCTCCAATAAAACTGCCGTGAATGTTGGAGGTTTGCTCAGAAGGAAAGCGTGGTTATTTTTTATGGGCTCGTAAATGATTCCAAGTGGCTTAGTTCGCTGTTTCGTACAAGATTTAGAAGTTTTGAAGCTGTAGATACTTGAGGTGTAAGATAGACCACGTCTATCTATGTCATTGGGACACTTGAGTTGGCTTCAATGCATATTTTAATTGAATGTAGTACACTTGAGTTGGAAGTCAAATCACCGAGGCGTGCTGGAGTGAGTCAACGGGGCGGCACGTGCGAAGAAAAGTGACGTTCTAATTACATGCTATAAGTATCTTTCACTACAGCTGTCATTTGTAGATCTCAGGCAAATGTTACGGGCCGTCATAAGCCTGAAAGTCTGACAACCAGTCCTACCAAGGGGTATTGTGTTACCCGGTAACTGGGTTGTGGAGGTCAGATAGGTAGTCACTCCATGTAAAATACTGGTATTCAGCTGTGTCCGGAATCCGGTTAGACTGGAAGCCGACCCTAACATAGTTGGGAAAAGGCTACAGATGATGAATCTTTCAGTACGCTTTGGAGAGACACAGAAAGCGGACAGAAAGATCTAAGGCGTTATTTGGGTTAACTTACTTATAACAATTTATCATAACAAACATAACAACGCCTGTAATTCCCGAAGGATTACACTACACGTAAATAAGGTACCTATTTCATCTCATGTAATTGTGAAATCAACGCTAAATCCTGAAATACCGAATAATTTACACCAAACTCAAATCGGCAATGTTCGTTTACGCGAGCAAAACCGATTCCTCGCGAACGACCTATTTCCCTGGTCATTTACACATAGTGCGTCATTAGAATTAGACGAGAGCCGATATGAAACCTTTTACATACAAAATCCAACGTCCGATTAATGGTTTTAGTGTTCTGAGTCTAATTCTATTCAAACTAAATTGGATTGGATTAGATTTTGTTGAAAGGCGAAGTTTGACGTGCCTTTTCATAAAGAAATAATTTTCTGGGGAATTTGTGTTAGAAACTTAGGAGCCTTTTGAATAAAAACAACAGTTGAGTTCGTAAACTTAGAAAGAATACGTGTTAAGAGTTCGAAAGCCAGAAAAAAGCCGTTTACTTTAGATTAAATTAACTGAAATAACAAGCGTTTTGACTCTCAATAAAATTGACGTTGCATGAAAAGAAAACCTATATAAAATTGAGGGAAAGCCGCTCCTAAAACCTTTCACGTCAATAGAACTAATAGCATCAAACGATTACAAGCAATCAACAAGCTGATAAGCTATCAACAAAAACTAACCCAGTCTTGCGAACGACCATTACATTAATCGATGAAACAAGTGACACGTCGTCTCATATCGATAGTCTGACTCGACAACAATAAGACTCAAATTCCTTTAGCCTTGCTAAACGTTATCGACTTGCTCATAACGATATTAGTGCCCATTATTCGACAGACGACACTTGGGCATAAAGCTCGGGGTGCATCGGAATTTAGAGGAATCGGTTTCAAGTGCTTCAAATAACGTCTGCATAGTTTCATTAATTGAAATGTAAGCAGTAAGTTTCGGCTTTAGATGTCCGATCCTCAGATCAAAATAAAAAACCAAGACAGAGCGCTGCGAACAATACAGTGAAGCATGCGAAAAAACTACACCGCCGCTCTGTGCATACACGCTCACACGCACACATTTACAACCTCTTACAATGACAGTACAATCAAACTACACCATACAAAGTGCACACATGTTTACGAAACCGGCTTCACTTCACTGTTGACAGCGCTATGTCTTGGTTTTTTATGGTCTGATCATTTTGATCAGGTACACTGTATAGCACTGAAAATAAAGTGTGTTAAGTATTTTTGAATTGTCGACTACCCGCAGGCAAACGTATCATCAAGGTATTTTCTTGTTGCTAACTGCATACATACGGCTAGAGTAGATATAATAAAAACAGTTACCTGTGATTTCATGCGGGGAAGGTGTTATGCAATCGATGCACTAATTCATTTGACAACAACATAGCAATGCTGTGACCGTGCACTTTGCAGTCAACAAATATTATATAACACGAGGTTACACATGTCAAAGCGCTATCATGTTACATTTTGCATCGTCTACAACTCGAACAATATTCTTATAAGTACATCTTCACAAGTGCAATTTCGTGCTGAGATGTTTGTCGAAAATATTGATACAAGGAAACAGCAGACGGGTCACCCCGACAGGCGATGACGTAATGCAGAACGAAATGGATGGAAAATTTTCGCATTGTCGCGACGAACTTACGAGTTTTGAACAAATACTTGTGGCTAATTAAGAATGCTTTGTTACTGTTATAACTGCACAAGTGTAGACTATTAAATATTAACTGTGCTTGACATTTTTATACCTTGACAACGTTACAACATCACGCCTGGGGTCCCCGTAGGGTTGGGCAGAGGTTTACGTATAGTACATGTATTTTTCGTACATTGTTCTCACATATAGAAGCAACAAGAATAATGTGCCCAGGATTTTGTAATTTTCTATATTTAAAAGAGTGTCCTTGGAGTTTCATGCCCGTTCTTCTTCATGGAGAAGAACGGGCAAGAAACTCCAAGATCTACGTTTTGGAACTGGGCAACTAGCTTCAACTTTCTGACTAACTGACCGACTATTTAACAATTCAAAAGTGCCTGTAAATGGTTTAATATTGAAATAAATGCTTTGAGGTTTAATTTCGCTAGTTCTGTTTAATTAAGTTCCATGTAATAGGGGGCGAGCCTTTTGTCATCAACCGGGCACGAATACTGACTAGTTGCTGAGAAATTCTAGATAGAAAAACCTAATATCACTTTGTCCGACTTCGGAATAGAACCTAGGACCTCATGCTTAGCATTAGCGCTTGCGACCACTAGATCAACGAATCATTCCTTGACTACATAATATTACATGCGCCCATGGGCATGTGACCGCCCGTATATTTCTGAATATTCAGGAAAAATGATTGAAAATTTACTTTAAAAGGGAGTTGATATTTTTCATGTTATTTATTTTTAATTTTTTGAGTAGCGTTTGTGACCGGATCCAAATTGAGCCAATAACATCGGCGATATGGCAAAAAATGTAAATCAAGGTCACAAACGCTACTCAAAAAATTCAAATTGAGTAACATGAAAACTATTAAAGATAACTTTCGATAATTATTAGTGGTCTTTTCCATAGTGTGGGTTATACGTTTTTTCGACTGTAATATAACTACTTTTTGTAAATGCTGTAATGTATTTATAACTGTATTTTGTCCCAAATAAAATAAATAAATAAAGAATTTTTCACGAATATTCAGAAAAATACGGGCGGTCACACACATGCCCATGGGCGGTTTTGTATACATAGTCATACTGTTTCCTTTACAGGGTTCGTCGGTAAGTATCGTGAACGCGAAGTGCATTGACACCGAAGCACTAAGCTTCGAAAGTCGCAACGGTGCATGAGTAATGACAGATAGTTAAACTATTGTGAATACCCATGGTGAAACTCGTTTGCTTTAAGCCATTCAGGCATTAATACATATGGTATTTTAATATCTTCTCGCTCTGTCAAATATAACATGCCATAAAATCTACAGTTACGTGTTTCAAAGGGGATTTGAAATGAATAAACGTGGGTATTTAATTAAAAAGTCCTGGTAATCGATTATGTTCGGAAGTCAATGCGTAATGTAATCAATAAAAAGCTGCTAATTCAGTGTGGAGAATTATATCCCCGTATCTTAGAAATTTAATTGGTTGCAAATCTGTTTTAACTAAGGCTCTCACGAACAGGCGCGACGCGACACCGGTAATTGTTCTACCGTAAAGTTTTCATAGAAATTATTTTATTAGAGTCGCGTCGTGCTGTTGTGTCGCGCCTGTTTTCGAGAGCCTTTATGCGTATACAGGGTCAGGCCCAAACATGGGCGGAAAAAGAAAACTCTAACACCAGTTTAGTTACTAACCATATGAAAAAGAAAGGTCAAATTAAATTAACTGACGAAACTTCGCAGAAAGGCAGGTATCGAATGATGATAAAAAGTATGAGCTTATTATAAATAAACTCATGATTTATGAGAAATAATTTTTAATATTTATTTATTAACATGATTAATAGGCATAAATTCAAATTTCATGACACAGTATTAAGACATGCGCCCTGTAAAGACACTGCAAATGTTTTATATCAAATGATTAAATTACATAATATAATGTTGATTCTAATTATTACAATTCATTACATTTTAATAAACATTCATGATTAAAATATTACATTTTATTTTTTATCATGATTATTTGATACCTGTCACGTCTTTAAAGTTTCGCCACTTAATTTAATTCGACTAAGGTAACTTTTCATACGAAAAACCGCCAAGCAAGGCTGCATTTCTCTCACGTCCCACACAATACGTTATCAAAGTAACGAAGAACATTTTTCTTGAGCAGCATGTACCTACACATACACGTGTGTTCTTACAGCAGTTATTAGCGAGTCGGGGAACGTCGCAGGAGATCACGTAGGGACCGGTCGTGAGAGCCCGACGGGCTTCGGGCTCCGCTGTGTTAAAGTACCGCCCGAGCCGCATCCAGATCGTAAAAATGTGCAAGCTAACGGAAAAACTGTACCATGTGCTTTATAATGCCTCGTAAAGTGCTTGGTATGTGAATTATTGAGTATAAAATGTGGAAATTGTAGGCTGGTGTCCGAATTGGTCTGCGAACGATCGTACAAAAAATCTTACCTATTTTCCTAGCGGTGTTAAGGCTTGTGCAGACCAGCACGACGCGACTCGAACAATAAAATTTCTAAGAAAACTTCACGGTATAACAATAAGCGGTGTCGCGTCGCGCTAGTCTGTACGAAGCTTTAAGCTGTGTTCAGACTAGCGCGACGCGACGACGCGACACAGGTTATTGTTATACCGTGAAGTTTTCTCACAAATTGTATTGTTCGAGTCGCGTCGCGCTGGTCTGCACAAACCTTTAAGCAGAATTGCGGTTTTGCAAAAACAACTTCTTGGAATCACATGTTGTGATAGTATTATTCTAAGCTCTCGTAGCCAAAGATCGGAGCCATTGACGGTATTACTTAGCGGTTTAGGTTTTGAAAAGAAAACAACAAACATTATGAAACAAAAACTAGCCAAGTGCGAGTCGGACTCGTAAACGAAGGGTTCCCCGCTTCCATACCGTTTAAAGCCAAGGTAGACTGTCGCGACGCGACTCGAACAAAACAATCTCTAAGAAAACTTCACGGTATAACAATAGGGATGATGCCTGGGAAAAAAAAAGTCTAATAAGTCCATCAGTCAGATAATAAAAAAATAATAGACAAGTATTTTTGCTTTATCATATTAAAAAAAATTACTTAGATAAAACGCATTCTAAGTTGGGGAGTGGGGGTCGCGCAGTCACTAGTATGTATAAAATCTACATACTTGTGACGTCACGGCACATTTTACCTCAATGTATCGCCGTAATCTTCAGATTACGTAAAAAAAGAAAAAATACGTGTCCAATATTTTTTTTATAATCTCAAAGACATACTAAAAAAAAATTTTTTGGCATCATCCCTATTAGGTCAATAAAACTCAACAACTCGACAAAGATATTTAAAATTACTTATTATTTACGTATTTTAAATATAAAAGGTTATCTAACGCCAATTCAGTACGTTCGATTATGAGAATACAAAAATAAAAGATAAGCATTTTAACATAATATTAAATCATTTTGCGATTTTGTATAGCTGTATGGCAAATGGCAATAATCTATTTGGGTTTACGATAATGTTTTTTTTTCTGAAAGGGTCACGGCCATACTTCGGGCATGTTACAAGCAGATGGGGCTTACACGAAATTGAGAATTTGTGATTGTTTGTGGAGATGTGAAGTTTTCATCTATGCTCCAATAGATATACATATAAGTTTACATTTAATACAGAATGTCACATTCAGACTAGGAACGACTAACGACGTTTTTATAGTCATGTGTAAATTCATCATGGATAGTTAAATGCATATATTCATACATTCAATACACACACGTATTCGCGAAACCGCGCGCCCATTCAACCGTCACAAAACGAAACTGAATGCCATTTCATCTCAAGATGCGCCGCTCGCCGCAGATCTGAGGGGTCGGCGGTGGGTGACTGTGGTGGCGGGGGGGAAGGGGGGACTCGCAAACCGCCCGGCAACTGCGCCATAACTCGGTGCGCACGTACAACCAGACAATCGCAATTATTATTAACAGATATACGTTTAATGATCGTGTGTGCCGCGCACAACGGCCCAATGTAAGTTGAACATCGGCTGGCGGCTGGCGCACGCGACTATGGAGTTTACGTCATTGCGGCGTTCGTGTGATATTCGTCCGGTGCGCGGCGGTGAATGTATCGTTTCGGGGTGAGAATTTGTGGGAAGACGTCGCCGAGGTCGGCGGGCGCCGCGGGGGCCGAGGCGACGTTCCTTCGGAGTGAGTTAGCAGAGCCGATGATTTGTGGCGCGGTTGGCGTTCATCTAGCGGACCGGCCGCGGCGGACCGGCGGGACACAGGGCATAATTCATCGGAACAAAGACAGATCGGCATGTCATGCGATATGAAAGCTATGTGTCACTCCGCGTGTGACACGAAGCGTTTGCATTTTACGACTCGGCTTGACGCGCGCGCCACCCGCGCAAGAGTCAACGGACGCAGGAATTCTCGAGTTGAAATTCCGCAAACAGGCTCAAACGAGGATAAAATTAGAAATACGGAGAATTTTTGGATCCGCACAGTTTGGCCTTCCTGGCATTTTCAATAGCGCGAAGAATATTCTTTATCGAATCGGAATCAAAAGTGGGAAAGCGAAATTAAACAAACGTCAGAGATTTTGACAAGCTCATAACGTTGTTAACGTAATTCACTATGACCTTATACCGAATTAGTAATTAGCAAAAAAAATTGAAGACAGAACAAATGACGTGGGTGTCTGCTGTTGAGCATTAAAATTATTATTAGTCAATATTTGAATTTCGCAAACTAGTAATTGTTCGAGTACAGAATGCGAAAACGGGCCATTGCATAACGGCAAAGCTCTAAGAATAATACAACAGGTGTTCATTACTTTGCATATGCGACTGTTGATTTAATAAAATATGTAGGTACACTGAATGTGTACCTACGTACAATGTGTACCTACATATTTTATTCACTTCGTGAAATAAAATGACAAGGATCAAACTCCACAAAGTTAATTTCGGTGTAGCCGATAACAACGAAATTGAGACGAATATTTTTATCGGCGATGTCATTATTATAATTAGGTATGGTTATTAAGTAGATTACTTGAATGTCTACACAATGTCCATTTATTTCACGACGACACCACGTGTTAAGACAGTAGAACTAAAGTCTGAGTAGTGTGACAATCTGTTTATCCGTGCCTGTATTTTGCGTTAAATCTATTAATATACATTTACATCTTTAACGCAAAATTAAAAGAAAACACATCGTAGACTCTCTAGAAGTCTTAACTTGCGATAAAATGAAGCACTTTCAATACCAACAACGTGGCTTCATTAATAAGCTGCCCCTACCCATAAACCTTATAAATTGCTAAAACAAACTTACTTTTATTGTATAAAGTAGTTAGCTAGGTGATCTGGCAGTCCACACAGTTTAAATCTGAAACAAAAAAACATAACATTAGCATGACATCGATATTATATTGAAGGAAGTACGGAACATTGTTACTTTTGTCGACGCTGACGGTGCAGAACTTCCAAGTTTATTATTTAACTAAAGTAAGACAAACCTGTGCTACATTGTTAGTTCAGCAAGTTCATCAATTCTAGTAATCATTATTGAGGTCTTCTGTTTAAATAATAATCACGATTCGACGATAACTAATTCTAAGTGTGAAAATAAGTTAATTAATTACACACATTATGAATCGGGTATTATGCGGGTTTAATTAACAGATACTTTCAAAGATTCGTCAATCAGTAACCGTAAAAATAACTGTTTTATCACAATAATAAAATATCTCAAGACTGAAGATAACGGAACAGCATAATCTGAAGGTCTCCTTTTGACTTTTTGTCTAAAGTTTTTACGACTGGAACCAAAGTCGTAAACGATTTTCCCAGTTCTAGTAGAAGAGAAGCTAATATAACTAAACTACGCATACACTACGCCACGGTTTAGTTACGCTCCCGACGACGCCAATATGAGAAAACATAAGTAGGTTAACGCAGACAGTTTAATGATAACACAATAACTATAAAACTTTGTCGTTTTTATCTCCCCTTAGCACATAAATGGGTAATGTTATACGCGTACTGTGAACAAAAGCATTTCATAATCACGTATGTTTGTGAAAGCAAAGCGCTATAACGTGTTCTGCTAATGGTCTAATCATAAACCCTCTTATTCATAAACGTTGCTTAAAGATAACAGATGTTTAAACGTCAAAAATGTATGGTTACAGGCGCTAAACATTACTTAACTTTAACCAGCGTTTATGACTATATGGGGATATGTGTGTAACCGGCATTGTAATTACGTGTGACAAATATAGCGATCGCAATTCGTCGCTGTTGTGGCCCAGAGCGAGCGGGCGCCAGGCGGGGGCGTAGGTACGAACGAAATGGACAATGCGCATAAAAAATCAATAAAAGCCGGGCACGGCCTTCGTGGAGGTCGAGTGACGCTCACGGATCACCGGCCGGCCTCTCGCCACATTATAAAATATTGAACGACGAGATGTAACTAACTTACCAACTCGATTCCACTTCCAAAACTTCGCCCGAGAGGATTTTTCAAGTCCTCGTTTAATTTTAAAGGGATTTTAGGGGAGTGAGAAGCGGTACGCGGTAGTCTGCGCCTTCAAAGTTTTGTCAAAGGACAGACGCGATTACGTTTTGGACCATTCAAGAATTGAACTTTCCAAGTAATTTGTTCTTGAAAGTGGACGGAAAATAAAATAAATGTCGAAGAAAAAGATCTGGTTCACGAAACAAAATGAAGATGGTTGGCCTGCTATTCAATCATGCTTCGACAACCGAAGCAGTGGAGCAGAAATTTTACCTACGTACAGAGCTAACACCCCAGACGATTTAGTCCAATTTTTTGCTCGATCGAGGAAAACGTAGGTATCGAGTTCTAAAAATATAGAGAGCAAACATGTTGGGACAAAAAAAGTGTAACAATTTAATTAATTTCTGTTGCTAGAAAAAATAGAGAAAATGAACGTGCTGTTAGCGACCGACTATCAAAAACTGCAAAACACTCGCTATCAACGATACGTTATCTAAGTAAATACACCGTATCAGTGCCCCTGATAACGCAGTACAATTACAACTGAAAGTATTACAACTTGGCCATAGTTCAAAGAGTTAACGCCGTTTATTTCTGTGTCAAGTACATTATTTTTAGATAGCAAGAGACAGGGTGAGTTTTGAAACGCGTAATTCACAAAATCGGGCCCAAATGCTTCCAGAATAAACAATAAAACATTTAAATTATCGCATTGATATTTGAGTGCGTCAACGATTTGGCATGCCTTGTTCATGCGTTCAGACTATGACGTGGACTATGCAAAAGGCCTAGACGATTATTTAGAAACTGTTCGTAATGATGCATCAGTTACTTATTACAACTCGTTAATTGGCAACGCGCAGGAATTGTCACCTCGGTAGCAAGCCTCGTACCGCCACTAGGCTACGTCTTTTTATTTGCTTCACTAATCCGCCTAAAATACACCGTATAGATCGTGTTTAAGAATATGTGAGATCCACTCAGTCTTGGCCTTTTGTCGTATTAAGCTTCGTGCAGACTAGCGCGACGCGACACCGGTTATTGTTATACCGTGACGTTTTCTTAGAAATTGTATTGTTTGAGTCGCGTCGCGCCGTCGCGTCGCGCTAGTGTGCACGAGGCTTTACGGTGTGCCAAAAATAGAACACTTTCATGGTCTCATTAAACGTGTGAAAACGATTGGCTAACAACAGTTTATACACCGTATATATCGCGTTTGAGAATATGCGAGACCCACTCAGTCTTGGCCTTTTGTCGTATTACGGAGTGCCAAAAATAGAGCACTTTCATCGTCTCATTAAACGTGTGAAAACGATTGGCTAACAACAGTTTAGGGCCACGTCCTTGCGACATTTCTCGTGAACGCATGAAAGCGTCAAATCATTTGGAAGTCGGCCACAACGGCTTGCGTTTCATCAAAAGAGAGACAACTTTGGCCATTTGTTATTCTGACAACTGACGTGTAACTAAGTGGGTTGGAGTATTGAACGGTTCACAATAACCGTTTGCGGAAACGTAAGTACAACTTTTGTATGTATTGGATACTGTTATGTGTCTCATTTGGAAAGTTCTCTGGGTCATTTACTATGCGAACCAGCTGCTTTCCGACTACTAGAAATTGACAGATTAATTGGTATGTATTTATAAACGTCATATTTTTATTTTTTTCTTAAATATGTCTACAAACATGTTTGATTACAACCATTTATATTTATGCAAATAAATGTATGGGACATTTATTCACATAAAGATTGACTAATGTTTCAGCAGATTACATGCAGTCATTAACATGATGATCTATTGCAGATCTTCCTCAAATAAATAAATAAAACAATAAAAGTAATGCACAGTCGGGAAAACAGATTGCTTAGCAAACTGACGATCAACTAAAGTTGTCCGTGTATTCAAAACACAGTCGTATGGAATGACGAATAATTTACGTAGTGTGCAAATCTGCTAAATAATTACTATCACTGACTGTATCGTTTCTTTTATTGCAAGATTTTCGGCCTTTTTCCATTAGTATAAATTCGGTGGTAAGATTACGAACAGTTCAACCACGCGTAACCATAGTCGACGTGACCGCAGGCCCGTGTCACTATTAATCATTCCCGGGCCTTTTCCCGTAGACAGAAAAATATATGTGATGGGATTATTGTTTTGGGGCAAGTCGTAATATTTCATGTGTGTTTGTGGGAGTTAATGTGGATGGATTGTTTTTGTATTATTGATGAAGATTTTGCAATAAATACTTAAACAGTAACGTCGCAGATTAATAAAGATGAGACACTCCGCAGTTTAGGTGTTGGTTACAAATACGCGGCGGGACCGTCTTGCTGGGCCAATTCAGTAAGTGTAACGTAGTCAGAAGATCTAAGAGTCACGCGATAGAAAGAGAGGCAACTTCTAGGTGAAATATAACCGTAGGTCTGTATTAATCTGTGTAACGTTTGGGGTGGGAATTCACTACTTACTCATGCTTCATTCACAGGGCGAATGTCACTCTACGAAATGAACAGAGGCTGGTGGTAAGATAAAAATGTACCCTTACCACCATAGAAAACTGCCCTAATAACTTTATTACTACTACATAATACCAACTTTTTACACAAAAAGTCCCACCGAAATCCCCACACTTGACTAGTAAAATAAAAATGAGATAATGGGCAATGATAGCTTACTGGTGTGACCGTCAGATTGCCAAGTCATAGGTCTCGAGTTCAAACCCCAGGCACGCACGACTTTTCGAATTCATGTGCGTATTGTATAATTATCACTTGCTTCAAAAATGGTGAAGGAAAACATCGTGAGGAAACCGGCATGTTCGAGAGATATATCTCGACGGCATGAAAAGCCAAGTCAGAGGCCCATGGGCGGCTTTAAAATTCTGACAACAGGTTACTGACATAATGG
Source organism: Agrochola circellaris (assembly GCA_914767755.1). NCBI lineage: Eukaryota > Metazoa > Arthropoda > Insecta > Lepidoptera > Noctuidae > Agrochola > Agrochola circellaris. The sequence goes on along the minus strand of OU611863.1, from coordinate 13,304,719 downwards.
CCAAACATGAGCCTATAAAAACCTATTTAAAAAAAAACTGCAGTGATGCAGTTGCCTAGAGAAACTTCGCCAGTACAAATGGTTGAACAAAACAACAGTATAATGTAAGTACTAAGTTACCGAGCCACGATCACTTTCCCACGGAGCATCTTCTGGGAGTAAAAGCCAGACTACATTCAGAACGTCGAAATGTCACAGGGGCACAGGTTAACTGCGTCTAGTGTGTTTACCTTGTGCAAGTCTAGGAAGTATGTAGGAATTAATGTTCGAGTAGTATGCTGGGGATCTGACTAAGTTTTATGAGCGTCGTCTGTTTATCATCTAGAAAATTCTACCTACAGTAGGCCTAGCTATGGTTAAGAAAGAAATCAGGGATCTAAATTTACTTGACCTATATCGTAACTTAATATTATAAATGCGAAAGTGAGTTTGTTTGTTACGCTTCCACGCCAAAACGGCTGAACGGATTTGGATGAAATTTGGCGCATGGGTAGACCATGACCTGGATTGGGACATAGGATACTTTTTATCCCGATATTCCCGCGGGGTCGAGACTTATGAGGGTGGAACTAGAATAATTGGATAATTTAGAATTGTTGAATGACTATGATTCATTGTTATCAAGTATGCAAGAGAATTCAGATAATGCGAATTTTTTCGTAGTCTGGGTATGAAGTCATATCCTACCACTAATGTTAATAATATGAAACCATAATTATTTGTGGAAACTTCAATGTAGTACTATAAATTAGGTAGATATTATAAGTTACTAGTTGCGCCCTGTGGTTTCACCCGCATAAGTCTCGATCTCTATGTCGTAACCCAGGTCATGGTCTACCCATATACCAAATTTCATCCAAATCCGTTCAACAACAAATAAACAAACTCACTTTCGTATTTATAAAAGCTCGTACAGACCAGCGCGACGCGACGCCGCGCCGCGACACGAACAATGCAATTTCTAAGAAAACTTGACGGTATAACAATAATCGGTGTCGCGTCGCGCTGGTCTGCACGAAGCTTAAATATTATCAATAGGGACTATATTTGAGGCCTATTATACGAGTACAAGGCATAGTTTTTTTTTTTTTTACAATACCTGGCATAACGTTATACCACAGTTTGCAGTTTTACACATACTACGCAATATGTATAGTCATAACATAATACGTGTATTGAGAGCGACGCGTTGCGATGCAGTGCGGAAACAACCGTTACTGCATGCGATCTAATTTTATCCATTTCCGTAGACGACATCACATATAATATGAAACGACAGCAAACTGACTTGTACTCTTTAAATAGCTGTACGACTGTAATTTATTTTGAAGACTCTTCATCACAACCATAAATAGGTTGTGTGGTCCTTCGGGACATGAAGGACCAAGTTTACACGTTGGAAGAGTTGCTATGTCGAGAGAGTACATTATTGTATTTCGTAATCACGATTCCGTGACAAAACAATTTCGGCAATAAAACCAACAGCGACAAGTCAGCTATAAAAAATAAGGCATATAATACAAACAACAATAAACTTATTCCTGACACACGAGACCTTATTTTAGTAACAGGACCATAAAATATTTCGCTACAAACGACTCGTAGGAAAGTGAACCGTATTTTTTTTTCTCTTCGGCTGACTGTTGCAGCCTGCTTGGTATGGTAACCGGTTGGCCTGCCCACAGCCTACCCAAACAAGTCTAGAAACTGCTATAGGACATAGATAGGAGTGTGTACGGTCGGAGTGTAAAGAAAGTTGCAGTGGTGTAGGTCGAGATGAACGCCAGGCAGTTACACAAGAATGAAATAGTTTAGTCTAAAGCTTTGTGCAGACCAGCGCGACGCGACGCCGCGACGCGACTCGAACAATACAATTTCTAAGAAAACTTGACGGTATAACAATAGCCGGTGTCGCGTCGCGCTGGTCTGCACGAAATTTTACTCTAAACTAGCGAACGCGGCATTCTATGCGAATAAATTTGCACATTTAAGTTTTGATTCGTTTAGACGTTCTGTGGGAAAAGTTATTTGTAGATGTGATCAACTTTTCCAACAACAGAGTTCGTTTTTATTGTGTACAACTTGCTGAGACATAAGTGACGCTTTTGGATATTAACTTCCAGTGTTATTTTGTTTGCAACTTTGTTTTCAATGTTATTGATCATACTGAATTGATACATAAACAGTAGGCTAATAAAACAATGTTGTAAACTGTACTCTACGATTGTCGAAAGTAACCACCTCTGTGGTTTACTTGTTAGACCAGCTGTCGCATAGGTCAGAGGAGAAAAATTTCAACTCGGTTTGGTTGGTGGTAGGGCTTATTCTAAAGGCTTCTACAAACAGGCGCGACACGCGACGCGACACAAAGACACCGCACGTCGCGCGCCGAGCGGTGTCTTTGAGTCGCGTCGCGTGTCGCGCCTGTTTGTAGGAGCCTTAACCGGTAAAGCCCTGATAAACAACTAATTAACGTGCTAATTGACGTGCTTGAGGGTCACCCAGGGCTTTACCGGTTAAGTCCGCCTGGCTAGCTACAACCATCTTATCTAAGTCTTAACTAAGCCTTAACAACAATGTTAACAGCATTGTGGTTTCGGCAGTTAGAGGTAAGATAGCCAGTTCCTCTGTGGTTGAGGATTCCGTGTGAAGCTCGCCTCCACCTTTCGACCTGATCATCATTTACATACAATGTTACAAATTATACATACTATCTTCGCATTACTCATAAATGGTACGAGTTTTCACGATAACATTTCCTTTCCAGCTTCCACTTTTTCCTCAGTAAAAAAACGAGGTCAGCATCATCTCAAATCATCAGCCTAGCCTTTTCCCAACTACGTTGTGTTCAGCATTCAGTCTAACCGGATGCAACTGAGTACCAGTATTTTACATGGAGCGACTGCCCCTCTGACCTCCACAACCCAGTTACTGTGTACCACGATACTGAAGACTGGTTGTCAGACTTTCGGGCTTCTGACTACCCGTAACGATTGCCAAAGGTCTGCAAATGACACCAGCTATCTAATTACGCAACACATTTTCGAAAACGATTACGACTAATCTGTTTAATTTTAACAGTTCAACAAAATTCATTGCGTTATGTTCGTTGTTGAACAGATTTTTTTTCGTACTTATGAAGCAATGGATTAGCAATCTGTTTTAAAACGATTCAGATTGATCGTGTATTACGCAATTAGGGTAGTGTCTAGCGGCAAGTGCTTTCCGAGGCACAACGACGTCTCATTAAGTAATCAATAAATTAAGGAGTAATTGTTATATAATCCTGTATTAATGTTAGGATTACATACATCTCGGTGGAGGTCTGCCCGGCTTGGGCGGGGCACCGCCGTGTCCTCACGGAGGCGATCGGCGGCGGCGATTTCTCGCGTCCCGCCCTGGTTCAGGCCATGGTTCGGAGCGAGTGTGCAAGGGAGGCCGTCACTGCGAAGCAGTAATGCTCGCGAAGGAGGAGGCGGAACGCGTGAGGGAGCGGCAAGGTCGTGCCCTCGCGCCCCTAGTCGCCACAGGTGACGAACCGGACGTCGGGAGTAGCAAGCCGATTTCTGGCCACCGCAGGCGCGGGCTTGCGGACCTTGAGCGATGGGTAGCTCGCCGTCCGATAAGGACCAGCCATGCTATTCTGTAAACATCTCACCGTGAAAACTTGGGTGGAGTGAGCTGTCAATAGTGTCAATCCCTGTGGAATGACAGCTCACTCCACGCTCACTTCACCTAAGTTTTCACGGTGAGATGGTTACAGAATAGCACTGCAGGCCCGGGTCGAAGTCGTGTTGTTCCACGCGCGCCTCAAAGAGATGTCAGCACGGGGTCCGTTAGGGCCAATGCCTGCCAGTGTTGCGAGTTTGTCCGAAAGGGATATCGTGGCCCCGGCACACAGGCAACGGAAGGAACACGGGTGGGTTTTAGTCAGTAAAAGTCTGACACGCCCTCCCGCTCCGCCCAGAGCGGGAGAAGTTATTTGATAATTACCCACCCCAAAAAAAAAAAGGCTTACATACACAGCGATTAATGCGCCTGCCGCTACAGTGCTCTGACATTTTCACTCGTTAAGCGGATTGCGGTTGCACTGATTAGCCAATCGGCTATAATGTTGACATTAAGCGAATAATAAATTACGGAATTTGAGCGTATGGAATATATAAGTACGAATGTCTGCTCTGTATATCATTAGGAACTCGTTTGAAATTGGAACATATTTTATAGTACTTAAAAGCGTGAGTTATAGATTAATCTGATTAAAGGCTCTCGCGAACATGCGCGACGCGACTCTAATAAAACAATTTCTAAGCAAACTTCACGGTAGAATAATTACCGGTGTCGCATCTCGCGCCAGTCTACACGAGCCTTAATACTACTGCTAAGGCTGCCGCGGACAGGCGCGACGGGACACCAGAAGAACAATTTCCATAGCGCCTGTCAGCAGGAGCCAGTGCCTTAAAAGAGACTGCGACCTCCGAGTTTGATTCGGCCTTTCTTCTCAGCTCAGAGAAGTCAGATAGGAAACGCTGAACTCATCTAGCAAATTTTAATGTTTCATTTCAAAGGCGCCCCGCCGACAGGCGCGACGCGATGAGACACCGGTAGAATAATTTCCGTGAAGTTTTCATACGTCGCGCCTGTCTGCGAGAATCTTAATGTGCGTAGCAAACATCAAAATCATTGCCGCTACAAAATTATATTTAAAATTTGACATTCTGCGATATGAAAAAACAAAAAACCGACGCCGCTTTCGCAAATATAACCGCACACGACATGCTATGACATCAGCGTTGAAATATGCACGATTACATTATGAGCACGTCCGCAGATTAATTGTAATAAGAATCACGTTTCGAAATAGTCATTTTCACACAGTGTAAGCAGTATTCCTACGTTTACTTTTCCGCATACCGCTCTGTTTTACTTTAATTTCTTTGAAATACAGCGTTGCAATTTTAAGTTCTGTTGTTGCTATGTGCTTCGCTGTGAAAGTTATTCGTTACGATTACGTTTTTGCTAACGAGGTCAGTACAGACTACCTGTTTTGAATTAAATGTAATGTGACATTGAAACGGGATTTTAATTCTGAGTTTGCAACAGTGTGGGTTAATAGGTATAGTATAATAAAATTATACCAGCCAATTATTGCCCCTCTGCAGGGCTAAGGACCTCTTCTCATACAGAGAAGGCACGAGCATTTCACACCACGCTTGCTCAAGACAGGTTGGCGATTTCAGAGTTATATTCTATAATTCCAGGGGGGGGGGGGCAATATTACTTTAGTGTGGGAAATAAATGAAGCTCTACAGGACGTAGCTCCATCCTTTTCCCCCACTGAAGTAAGATTAAAATAATACTGCTTTAGAGGTGGGTGGTTGAAGGCCCACTGTTTTCCTCACGATGTTTTTTCCTTCACCGATGTCAGTAAAGGCTTGTGCAGACCAGCGCGACGCGACTCGAACAATACAATTTCTAAGAAAACTTCACAGTATAACAATAACCTATGTCGCGTCGCGCTAGTGTGAACACAGCTTAATGTCAAAGATAAATTATCCAGAAAAAAATAAGAATAGGTATAGTAGATGAACAATTATTTTACAGCAAAATTAACTTTATTACAAAGCCGCATCCATAATTTAAATTAGACCGTCTAGGAACGTGAGGAAATGTCTATGATTGTAATTGTATTTTCACATTATTCGGTTTGATAGCAACGATTTAATTAAACAAATATGAATAATTCAATAGATACGATACGTAGGTATGAACAAACGAACCAATAGAATAGAAACAGCCATACATCCTGAACTACACAACTACACAACAGCTAGGTTCACAACCACTATCACAAAGAGCGGTTTCATAAATTGCGTTCAGTTCAGTTCAGATGTACGTTTTTATTCCGCGCGGTTAGGGTTACCATTTCGAAATTTGTTAAGTCCTGACAAAAAAAAAAGTTCAAACATTTTACTTTTTAATATAAAATGTCGCCCATGGGAATATGCAACACTTACAATAGCAATGCTTTTCATTTTGACAGTTCAACAACATTCATTGCATTTTGAAAAATTCGTCTGCTCAACAACGTAAATACGTCGATTTCAAAATTACGAGTCAATGGATCAGCTATTTCCTTCAAAATCTTTCGGATTATGATTGAAAGTCCGTTACGTAATTAGGGTGCAGACAAAATGACAAGGCCGCACAAAGTTCGAGATGGAAAAAAGTCTGAAAAATCCGGACGCTTGGTAACCCTAGTACAGACGGACGTTTTTATTCCGCGCGGTGGCTAGGGTTACATCCGTCAGGATTCCCCGGAGCGATCAGCCACATCAATCGTGGACGTGAGCCGCACGTTAGGCGTGACGGTATTTATATTAATGTACACTTGCACTTAAGAAGTCAGGTTGGTGAGGGAGTATTTTAAAATTGAATTTACAGTTGTTTTTTAGCTAGACGCTCAAATCCGCTTGATGATGGAGACTGTCCACATGTTGAATTCGTTGCTGTGTAGGTTCATTTATCAACAAATCAACAAAATTGCTATTAAATTCAAACTATTTGCAAGTCACTCATTTTCGGGACATGCAGATAGTCTAAACTCCACAGCAATAGCATCAGCACTAGTAGCATGACCACAATAGAAACGGGTTTTGTCGACGGAAGAATAGACAAAATGACAGATAAACAACCACAATCTGTCATTTTGTCTATTCTTCCGTCGACAAAGTCCGTGGCAAAATCCTTTTCTACGTACGCGTGCTGATGTTTCGTATCTCTTTCTCAACTTTTGCTTATACACACGATAGATTTTAGTAGATTTTTGATTTCCTATAAGAATATAACCTAATATAGGCAGAACATGACCGTAAACGAAGTTAAAGGAGTATGACATGTAAGGACCGTAGCAGGTGGCAGTCTGTCTTAAGGCTCGTGCAGACCAGCGCGACGCGACGGCGCGACGCGACTCGAACAATACAATTTCTAAGAAAACTTCACGGTACAACAATAGCCGGTGTCGCGTCGCACTTGTCTGCACGAAGCTTTAATCTGTGGTTCTGCCTAGACCCATGAGAAGTCGCGGCGTTTATGTATTTATGTTACTAAGGGTTCCACAATTTTCAAATTTTGTTCTCAATATAATAAAATAATAACTACTGCATTCCTGACAGCCCTGATCCGTTCCCAGATTTACGTTAGTCGCGTATCTGGATGCACCGCATCGATCACGGAGCTCCGCACGTGCATCGCATTCGATATCCGTTCGGGAGCACATTTTAAACTTGCCATTTGATAAAGTAAACCTACAATGCGGCCGCATACTTGGTGAACTGCTTTGTGATTCTAATGTGAAATAAAAATGCTTGCAAAAAGATGGCCGAGGTGGAGTTCTACTTCGTTGTCGTATCGATGATTCCATTTCCGTATTTTAAATTAGCTTCGACCAGAATTCAGGTCAAGGTCTTCCATAGTGCCGGTGTACAGAGAGCACGACAAGAGGTGAGGCATCGTTTGTGATGTAGCTCCACAGTTGTACTGTAGCTCATGATTTCATCCTTACATATTATAAAACAAAGTCCCCCCCGCCGCGTCTATCTGTCTGTCGAACGCGATAAACTCAAAAACTACCGAACAGATTTTCAAATGGTTTTCACGAATGGACGGAGTGATTCATGAGGACGGTTTTGCTGTATAATTCATTAAGGTTTTGTGTAAATTGGCTGAAATATAACGATTATTGTTGAATATGTCGGAAAAAACATGCCGACTAGAAGTGTGCCGCTTAATCCGTAAAATATAGATAAAAAATATGTTCTACAGGATTGTTCATCTTAAGAAGAAAGAGTCTGCGATGGCATATGTCTATCTGCTAAAGATGACCCGCAATAACCATTATTATCTTTCAGAATTTCATTGTTACTTCCGAATCTATTTTGACCGGTATTATATTAATCCTTATCCAATAAAATAAGTTATTTAAATTTGGTATTTAATTTAGATAAAAATATGCCTTGACTTCATATAATTCAAATTAATAGTTTAAAGATACCACAGATTCAAAATTACGCGTCATAAAATAATTATGGTTGACGGCTACGCGCGCGCAGCGGTAGGAGTCAATAACCTTTTCCTCCGCTATTAGATAATGTAATCCCGATAGTACGTTACCGTGGGATATTTTGCGACATCCACGAGGGCGAAGCCGCGTGTAAAAGCAAGTGAATGATAAACCAAAGATTCACAGCAACTATTAATAAGATTCGTCTTTCATGAAAGGAGACAGTACAATTCAAAAGCCATGGACATAAACATGTTTCGTAATACAGCCCTACCTATGCAGAGGTTGGCAACCTTTCGCATAGCAACAGTTACCCTTTCCTTCTCTCCATCTGATAAGAATCTATGTTTGTCTTCTATGTCTGCGTGTATAATTCAGAGACTACTAATTAAAGCGGGTACAATTATGAACCAAATGTTGATACAAAAATACAAACCACCGAAACAATCCGGAATTAATGTAAATATGAGTAGAAAATAGCGACCGTTTAGATAACGCCACCAAAATATTTTATTCAGCTGATAAACGGCTTTGTTGTGTCAAAACTTATCTGACTAACGTAAGCAAAGGCAAAAATTTTGTAGGTAAATAATTTTGACATTACTTCGACTTTGAACATTAGCATATTTAGATCGAAGCTGAACCCATACTGGACCACACAGGGGGGGGTAACCATAACATGATATGAAACATAAAATATTATTGTCAACACACTAAGTTTTTGAAGTTAAAATCTTAAAAAAATGAACCAAGAGTTTCAAAGTCCGCAGACAGGCGCGTCGCAACACCGGTAGTAGAACAATTTCCGTGAATTTTTCATAGAAACTGTTCCACCAGAGTCGCGTCACGCCTGTCTGCGGAAACCTTGACGCTATTCTTGCGTTGAAAGAATCTCAAAAGTCCAATTTAAACCTACTTAAATCACCAACTGCCCGAAATTAATGAGTCACAATCATAAATACAGCCAATTTGCCATCCATGACAAAAATAATAGTGGCTTCTAAATTAAAAGTTCAATAGAACTTGCCACGTTCCGGTGTCACTCAACATGTTTTCGAAACAAGATTGGCTAGTAACAACGCTATTAGTGTTCCGTTTACTTTCAATAACCTCCTACTGAGCTGACAAATGTAACACAAACATGAAGCCGCGTGTAGCGTCCTCCGTCACAAGGTCACTGAACGAACGCTTCGCCCTACAAACCCTCTGGAGACGGCTACTCCGCGCAGCCGGCATTGTATACACAGAAATCGCGTCCATTGTTTACGATACAAGTGAAGTTTACACTGCAAACGTACCTGATAGAACGGTCCGGTGGTGTCGAGTCAAACAATCCAGCGACTACAATCCGGTAGCCAGGTAGTAGGTACACAGAACAACACAAAGGGGGCTACTTCTCCTTGTCCGGCTACAATGGCAACAATGGCTACGAGCGCGGCGCGAGAATCGAACGCGGCGTCTGGTCGCGCGCAGCGGTTATCTGTCGGTGACAGCGAGCGCCGTCGCCTCCAATAACAATAATGAGGCGGCTAATTATTATTATTACCGCTGAGCGGACGCACTCGCGTTCGCTGCCTGTACGTAGGTAGGTGGCGTAATCGCTGAATTCCATATAATCGTGTGGCGCACACACACAGGCGCACGTCCCCGCCGCGCCACGTGTGGTGACGTCGTCGGCTAGGCGCAGGTAAGTGTATACAGAGCGCGTTGGCGGGTATGCGCGCGTATCGATCTCGCGATAAATTCGATACGGTGAGCGGTGAATGCACCGGCCGGCTGGCAACGGCGGTCGCCTTTCACGCCGGCGAAAACGCAATTTACGATCGGTGCACGCCGCTGTGAGTCTCGACTCTCGACCGCCAATATGCGAAACGTGTCGAGCTCAGTTCGCCAGTCGCTAGTACTATCGGGCGCGGGCGCAATGCCACGCGGACGCACGAACATTCTCGAACACTGAGATAACACGTGTATTTATTAATGGCGCGAATTGCGCAACTAAATTGTATAGTGATAAAGCGGAACGCCTAACCTCGTGTCCGTTATACCTTAGCGGAGGTGACATGAGGTCGCATGTCGAGGGACCATAGCGTTTCACGGACACATAATCCAATTTGGCGTCCACCGCGCCATTTCTAATCGCCCTAATTGGGGAACGCCCCAGCTCCAATTACCACTATCGTCACTTGTTTTGCCAACCCACGCATAGTAGTAAAACATAAACAATTAAACGACAAGATAATCACACCACTTCAACATAATTGACCAAAAGCAAATGACTCATGACTCGGCTTACGCAAGAAAACAGCAACAAACGATTTACAAACTTAAACGACCGGAAACTTCTCACTAGTTCTCGTTATAGAAGCGAAAATTGAACGACTTGTCTAAATTGGCTCTCGTCTGAGGACGCCGAGAGCGGCTGTCATCTCGTACGCAACATGAATAGGCAAACCATTAAACTGTAACGTGAGGAAACAACGTGATTGAGAGTCGCGACGAGTATCCCACCTAGCGCGGAACAGCGCGGAGCAGCGCGGCGCCTTTACGACACAATATACAGTTTAGAGCTCCAAACAGACTGAAATTAGCTATTTGACTTTATAAGGGAAAAATAACGCTTCCATTTACGTAGTAAACGCGCAAACAGGAGCGTTCAACATTTTGATTGGCTTGATTTTTTTAAAGTTGGGACAGCGTGGCTGTAATTAGCACAGAAATCGTAGTGGCCGCTCAAAAATGACAAAGCGTCTGGCCGTATCAAACCGAGAGAGGCACAAAAACGTCAACGTCAACAGAACAAGCCGTCTGTCGAACGCTAGCGCTCGTGCAAAAAGTGAATAATGGCGAACGTCGGCGAGCTAGTCGAGAGTCGCACAATTGCGCTATTTCGAGATGTTTTCCTCTTAGTAATAATACCTACGGTTACTAATAATAATACGAGCCGAGCGTCCTGTACAAACAACTACATAATAATGATTGCTCTGCAAAAAACGTCTCTAGATCCAAACAAGCGCGATCTCCGAGATAAAATTTATTGAAGGAGCGACACGTGGCATCTCCGGCGCGCAAGGTGAACGACTCGCCGTGCTAATGTGGGGGGCTAGCAAACAAAAAGCTCCGAGCGAAATATGGAAACACACAAAAGACGAGGGTGTAACGCAAATTAGAGCGGCATTAGCGACAACTCCAAGTGACATTAAAGGAGTTTCTGTTATTACCGCACGCGGCAATGTGAGCGACTCGATGGTCCAACTTAGAGAGTTGGGAAAGCGCGGAAGATTACATAATACACCCGACTTCGGAACGCGAGTTAACGCGAACTTGTGTTTTATGTGCACACATGCATACTGTTTGATATACGTTGTTATGAGAACTGTTCTAAACTAGAGTGGCTGGGGGTGGGGGCTCAACTTGTGCGTCAACTTTCCGGGAGCAATTCGCCCGAGTGTGCACTAAAATATAGTTCAAAGTAAGTTGAAGCAGGCGGAACAGAGATGCAACTAGCAGCTGTGCGGGACTAGCCATGAAACTTTTATTAATCCGGGAACTTTTTATATCTAAACTCGCATCTTAGAAAATTAATTGTTGGCAGTTAAAGACTTTCAATGTTTTAAGAATTGATATATCTACTTTAGATAACCTGTACCTATAGTGAATCGGAACGACGAACGACCTACAGAAGGGATGACCAAGAGCTAGAGCAATCAATCTGCCTAGCCTTTTCCCAACTATCTTGGGGTCGGCTTCCAGTCTAACTGGATGCAGCAGAGTACCAGTAATTTACATGGAGCGGCTGCCTATCTGACCTCCACAACCCAGTAACTGGGTAACACAATACACCTTGGTAAGATTGGTTGTCAGACTTTCTGGCTTCTGACGACCCGTAACGTCTGTCAAAGAGCCATGAATGACAACCGGGACCAACGGCATAACGTGCTTTCCGACACACGGAGGAGTCTCGGTATGTAAACATGGTCACCCATCCACGGACAAATCGCGGCAAGCGTAGTTTAACCTGATGGATCGACCCGTGCGGCTGTTATTACTTATCCACGAGCTCCTCTGAGCAAGAGCATACAAAGCTATAAAATGAATCAATTTATGGCTTTGTTTCTACGCTATATTTGTAAAATAGAACTTTGGCTATTTATATATTCATGAAACCTTGAGACTCGGTAAGATTAATTTAACATCAATTCGGACCCAGCAATTCTCACGCACGAGAATTTCGTGCCTAAATAAAATATGATGTGACCACGTAACAGCATAACTTGGTTAACATTTCGTGATATTCACAAATGCTTTTACTAAGTGCAATCAAATCTGTTAGTTTAGTTACGTGTACGGCTGTCCGTAACGCGGCTTTGCGGGATATTATACAATTACAGCAGCAAGCTAGGACCTGCATGCAGCGCAATCATACAAATTGCAGCGGATTGAATGGGATTGTGCGAAAATTAACCGAAAATTGTAATTAAGCATTGTTTTCTATTATTAACTTGTGTTTCTGTGTGAATTGGATATTTTAATTTGACAGTATATATACGTTTGTACGTATTTTATCTCATTAAAACATGATAATGATGCAGGTGCTCGTGTGAGAAATATTCTGGAATCTAGATAGCGGTTTTATTTGCTACATGAAAAACATGTCTGTAATAAATTGTAGCTATCTGATGCATTAAAATCACAATAGAAGACTATATTGTGTACAAATAAAACAAAAATCAATTTACTAAACGGTATACGAAGAGTACAAATAAAATGTTTACAGATTTCAATACCCGATGAACTCTAACCCGATTCTATTAGATTTTAGAGTAGAATATGATATCAATCTCATGGAATAATACATTTAAAATTCGTGGGTTTGAATCTAATGGACCATTATTAATGTAGACGCTATCAGATAATCTTATTTGGTAAGATTAACCGACGAAGTTTGAACAATACAGTTAATTAAGATCTTTTAAAAATTAAATGAGGCTTTTTGGCTCAACGTGGGCTTCTTTATCGGGCTTTAAATGAGTTTTTTTTAATCACTTGTCTCTGAAAAATGGATTGATGATTGCTTTGTATTTCTCAATTGGTATTGTAGCTGCAACTGGGCACATCATCGACATAATCCCCAGTCTTTAAAATAACTTCAATAGAAATAAGATCAAAATGTCAAGTCACTGTATTGCCTGTATTATTGAATTGATTGAGCGTTGGGGCGTACTAACAAAACTTAACTATACCATTTAAATAAAAAAACTGTTTCATTACTTTAAAAGGTCAAAATGAGTCACTCGGTTTGAGGCGAACTCTGTTTGAATTAGTAAGCGAGTCGGCTTGCACGATTTCTTTACTGCCTAAACATTCCATATTATCTTTTCTGATGTCTTGTAATCATAGCGATAAGTATAACGGGAGCACAAACTTTTTATAAAGAAAAAATTGTTTTTGAATTAAAAAGGTTCCAAAAAAACTTGAATAATTCAAAAACAGGCTTGCCCTTGGCATTATATTGCGTAGACGGTAATTAATGCTTAATACTCCGAGCTCCTACAAAAGGATTCCCCGAATAGGGAGACCCATTACTTAGGTACACCAAAACACTTGTGCGATGCTGTTATGTATAATATTCATACTTATAGTAGGTTACTCAGAAAGTTTTGAGACCAAAAGTTTTTGTCTATGGAACACTGGCTGGTAAAAAAAACACAACATTCCAAATTTGAAATTCCCTCAATATTTTTACCGTACCGCACAATCTAACGCAGGGTTAGAAGAAGGTTCGGGTAGAATGGTGCGGAGACATGATAGCAAAATTCAAAGCAGGCTTGTCTCGGCGCTTTTACGATATCATTACGGGTGATAAATCATAGATTTATCATGTTTGTTCCCCGAAATAAAAATAAACTACTAAGGGAAAACAGTTTTCATCACCGGAAGACGCACTGGCTGCATTTGAGAAGAGGATTAAAGATGTGTCTGATGCGGACTGGAAAATGTGCTCTACTGCCAATGGAGAGTTCTTTGAAAATATATATAATTTAAAACAATCTAGTATCGCAAAACTGTCGGAGTGCCCCATGTAATTATTATCTAGAGGGGTACCTTAAGAGACTTTAAATAAATAAATAAAATTGTGTTGATTGAACATGCAACATGCACGGCAGCTTAAAAGGCAATGACGTAAATATGCATCACCAAAGAAAAAAAAAAACCAGTGGCGTAGTTCTAAACTCTGGTAAGTATTTAGATATAACATTTGCATAGATGAAAAACAGGGGGAGTAAATACCTAAGCTTCTAACTCAGTCCGGGTACTTTGAAAAATACGTAATCCGAGCCATGTAAATAAGTGAATCACTTACAGTATTAGCATTCTGCTCTTGTGCGATGAGTTTTAATTAATTTATGCTGTTTATATGGTCCTTGGATAATACTAGGTCAGCTCATCTTCATTCGTGAGCAGTTTCGGAAGACAGAGCAGAATCTCTATCCAATTCCTATTTTTGAGGAATGTTAGGAGAGAATTTTCGTTTGCTAAACACGTGGAGCAAATATTCAGGCGTTTAGACCAATTCTCTTCTAAACTTTATGTACTTACGTTAACTCAATAACTGGCACCAACTGATAGAGAAATTCCCCTCACCTATAACAAAGGAAAAAGAGCCATTAGAATCAGAAAAACATTTCATATCTTAACAAAGTCGGCGGTCGCACAATGTTATAAAGTTGGAAAGCCAACCGAAATCTCATCGATTCTTCTAGAACCAATACATGTATAGATGGTAGGTACTCGGTAACAGTCAAAGGAGTAGGTTCTCAAAAGTCAGCTCACATCTCGTCCCGGGAGGGTGCACGAGGGTTGTAGGAGGGGGAGGGACGGCACGCGGGGAGGGAGCGGGGGTGATTCCAAGGTCGGCGCCCTTGTCTACGTAACCTAACTGCGACCTAGCTGTGTCGCCCGGTCTCAATTCGCTTTAACGATTAATATTGAATGATTCCAGAGCTCTTTGTTCGAACAAAAAAAGAATTTATATGAATGAAATAATTTTATACGCAGCTTAGAAAATGTTTATTGGTGATTTAGTTTAGTGTATACGAGTAGGTGTGAATGGAAATAGTTTTATAAACGTTTCGATTCACAGTGTGAACGCGAACAAGGAGTGTACTACATGAAAGTTTCACGGTTCGTGATCAAGTATACAAATAGAATAATATGATAGGAATTTTTAATGTATTTCATACACAAAACACGCCGGAAAGTTCTGAAAAATGTCGGGCTTGTGTAGAATAACAACTAGCAAACCAACTTGACGAAGATTTTTGCTATTATCGTCGAGTGAAAACCTCTTATATGCGAAAAACTGGTGAGCAAATGGGAATTTATATTATATCCTGATCGCGCAGTAAAATCTGCTTACGCGATGCAGGATTTTGCGTGACGTCAGTATGATGCGTAGGTCGCATGTGGCGATATAGATGCCGCCACAAAACTGCGTATGTTGCGAGGTTTTTTTTTTTTTCAAAAATGTAATAGAATAAAGAGTCTAATTTGCATTCCCGAGCTTTTCACTCTAAAGCTTCGTACAGACAAGCGCGACGCGACAGCGCAGCGCGACACCGGCTATTGTTATACCGTGAAGTTTTCTTAGAAATTGTATTGTTCGAGTCGCGTCGCGCCGTCGCGTCGCGCTGGTCAGCACGAGCCTTTAGGCGACGTTATGTAAAATTAAATACACGGTACAGACGGTACATACAAGATATATAGTGAAGTCGGCGCCAAGACACACAGTACATAGACATACCTAGACGTGTATGTAATGCATAGAATACTCACTACGTATCGCATAGAAATCTGCGATCTAAGCGAAGCTAATTCTGTTCCTACACGTGGGCATACGTAACGCATTGATGACATACTGCTTTACATTATGACGATTTCAGTATACAGATTATTCAGCCCATATAATAATGTTCCTAAATACGAGTGCAGTTTAATGAGATTCCCATACAGGGTCGGATGAAATACAAGAGTATTTCCCCCATCTAGTGACTATTGTCAATTTTATAATTGGCATGGGAATGATAAGTAGCTAAAGCACTTAACAGGTCACCGAGGGTATCCCTTGTTCCATTGAACTTTTAGAAATACGTACAGAAGTGACCGTTCGATCACCGAATGCACTGCTAAGACGATCGATTTATCCGCACGGAAATTCGAATCGACGTATCTAAGTAGGCGGATCTAAACACGTTCAAATATACACGTGTGTGAATAAATAATGACTCATTTCCTCAACGATACTATAAACTAGTAATATAGGTAACTTCTAACCGAATCGAATCAACACGGTTTAAAAATTCAAATGAAATAACAATTTCTACGTAATAATCCTTATCGTAAACGTTATCAAACTTGTATTATATGTGTGTATAAATATAAACGGAATGACGATTGTATGTCGGGTAGGCAACAACCCACAGAATTACTTTCATTTTTACGTGTTTTAAGAGCGTTTATCCTCAAAGTGGGCAACGTCGCAAATAGATGTCAAATATTTCGCTGTTTTGATTAATTTGGCAAGATTACTGTATGGAAATTATGAAATGCAATAATTAATATCGTAACACCGAATATTTAGTTTTAGGTGTAAAAAAAAGTATTTGGAAACTTTTCAAATGCCAGAAACAGGTAGAACATCAAATTCAATGTTATAATTGCAATTCATTATTAATATTCTAGTTCGCTAGTTAGCCACATTTCTTATTTCCATACAATAATATTGCCAAATTAATCAAAACAGGGAAATATTTGACATCTATTTGCGACGTTGCCCACTATCAAAATAAACGCCCTTAAGTTCAGTCAATAGTATCACGGAATGGTTAAATATAGGGGGAAGGTTTTCAGACCACGATTGTACGACCTACAAAAAAAATTGGGGTACATTTTGTCTTTTTGAGATATGACCGTGGTTAGTTTGCAAGGGTAATATTATTCACGAAAGCTTTATAAATATGTTGAGAACAAAATTTTCAAAATAATGCCATTGATATTATTATGTTCAGATTGTCGGAAGATCATGATAGTAAAGACCATTTATTACCAACCTTTATCTAGTAAACTTGAGATAGGTAAGGTGTAAGTAGGACGAGGATTAATTAAATCAAATAAATTAACAATTCAACTTGGGACTAAATTGCCAACTGAATAATGAATATCGATATTTCATCAAAGCTGAAAGTATTTCATAATTATTGCGTAGAGCTGTCTGACCTCTACGAAGTCGCCGCCTGTTTTTAAACTTCGAAGATAAATCAATAATTTAATACTGAAACTACTTAAATTCAACGATAGTTTGAGTTAGTCTAAATAAACACTTGCTGGAATTTTGTCGCTTATGTACATAAGCAACAAAATTCAGTAAATAACTTAAATTTTGTCAATACTGTAAAATAAACAGATCGAAGTTCCAAAATACAATATGAGCAATGACGATGTCAACTGAGTCCAATTTTCAATTACTCATTCATGGAGGAGCTCGTGTCTAAGTAAAAAATGCTGCAGGGTCGATCCGTCAGGTTAAGCTACGCTTGCCGGGGTTGGTCTGTGGATGGGTGACCATCTTAACATACCGAGATTCCTCCGTGCCTCGGAAAGCACGTTAAACCGTTGATCCCGGCTGTCATTCAAGGATCTTTGACAGTCGTTACGGGTCTTCAGAAGCCCGAAAGTGATAACCAGTCTTACTAAGGGGTATCGTATTACCCAGTAACTGGGTTGTGGAGATCAGATAGGCAGTCGCTCCATGTAAAATACTGGTATTCAGCTGAATCCGGTTAGACCGGAAGCAGACTCCAATAAACTTGGGAAAGGGCTAGGCAGACTGATACTCTTTGGCAACAGAAATTGTAACCAAACAGCAATTTCATTCCCAGCACATAATAATATGCCACACGTACTTAAACTGCAACAATAACACGATTTCATCGAGGTAATTACTAATATCCTCCGTTAATCTAGCTAGAGTAAACGCAGCTGAAGATTCCATACCTAGTTAAGACACAGATATATGCCAGTGACCTTGAGTGGTTAGCTTGCATGTTCTGTACTGAGCTCACGCAACGCGTCCTACGTCCGGCCAGTAATAGGACTCGCCCGTCAAGGAGCGCTGTCCCAAATTAGACGCAATATTAATTTATTATACATAAAACAAAAGGTATTTTTCTAAAAGATAAATATTTAAAAGAAAAATGGTAAAGGTTTCAGAAAAATACGCTTGATAGATTTTGCGTGATTCTCAGTTTTTTATCCGCGTGAGACATAGCTTTACAAATTAATTTCACTATGTAATATAAACATAATCTAAAATATTCAAATATAAAGTTATTAAGAAAATGCTCTAATTTAACATATTTTTTTTTCAAATCATTAACACTACTCGTTTAGACACGATCTTTAGTATAAAATCATTAAAAGTCGGTTATCGTCGCCTTAAATAGAAAACTGACGGAACAATTCGTGGAATAGCTGTTTTTTACTGCGACTTATAACGAGTAAAATTCTTCTACTCAGAGAGGATGCGACTGCTTCATTCGCGAGTCTCATGACTGGTTTCCAGCCAGGTGGTTTTATAATTACCGTCCGTGGCTCTCGTCAATGTCAGTCGCGAGAAAAAGTCTAGCACTGAGGATTAATTAACATAGTTAATATAATTTATACGGCTTTATGTACTTTGAGATAAAACTGTACAGCTAGGAATGCTGAAAATGTTTTTTGAAACTCGTGTACGGTTAACTAAATTGTATGTTTTTGCTTTTCTGTTTCAACGGTTTTTCGTGACTTGTTAAATTATTCGTTTTGGTGTTTTAAATAAAACTTTGAATTTGTTTGTATCGCAAATTAATTAGGATGTAAATTATTTTAAATTAGACATAATGTTAATTCAACATTCGGACTGAGTTATCTATACCTACATAAAAAAATCGGTGAATCATCCCAATTGTGAACTTGACGACATAATTTATGAATACGAAATAATTCAAAGAACAAGTTTTTTACCTAACTTTAAAATAGACAAATCTAAATGGCCACGTATTCGAATGAAAAATTGCCAACACGCGTATCTGTAGCTCGATTAACATGTGTATCGTTCTAAAACGGAATCATTAATTACCGACGTCTCACATAGCCAATCTATACACACAGTTACACATGCGACTTTTTTGCCGACGCTAGTAAACCGGATCGGTTCAGTCAGCTACTTTTTACTGTCGCGCCGAGGCACGATCTTCCACAGTTCCACATAAAAGAAACGCCATCTTAGCGAGATTTCAGATGACGCCGCAACTCTGTTTTATCGGCTTTCAGACGTTTTAATTTTCCAATATTAGCAACGGATATTTTTGTCGACGTGAACTGGAAGAAGAAATTTGTGTCAGTTTATCGTATCTGTCTGGAAAAATAGAACTGTCGATTAGGAACTAGGTTGCTGTAGATAGATATATAGCTATAGATAGAATACTCTTTATTATGTACCTAGTCCCACACCATAAAAATTACAGATCTATATAAATGTTGACAAGGGGTGACAAAATGGGCGGTCTTATCGTTATCTATCGATATCTTAAATCGATCTTTTAAACACAACCTTTTAGATGGATTAAGGGAGAAGAAGAGACAATACAATGAATACATAAAACATATACTTATCAATATAAATATACATATACAATTAGTACAAAGAACATAAAATTATGAATTATGTTATAATTTCGCGGTAATTTTTTTTTACTAAGCTAGTTTAGCACACTTAATGCATTTAGCGAATTATATGAATAATTAATTAGTTATATTCTTAGTTCAGTGTAATCAGAAATTCGTTTAACAATACTTAGCTACCTTTGTAACATAAAAGATTAGGATCGAACGTGAGAAATCGCCATTTGCCCACAAAACCACGCCAAAGGTCACCCGGAAATTGAACGTGTTATTTGTGACAACATCACCTTTTTCCTGTAGCTACTAAATTTATTTTATTTATATTACAACACAAGTTTATTACAAATTTACATAAGACCCAATTAAAATACGAAATCGATTTCCATCAAAAGAAAGGAAGACCCTTAATGAATTCGAAAAACCAAAAATGTGATTTTCGCAAGAACAATTCGGGGAGGCACTTTGAAAAACAATCTACGGAGGAGAAACCGTGTCGTTTAGTTAACGTCAGCCAGAGATGGGGAAGCTACTGGCCCCTTGAACACGTAAGCAGAATGAGACACGATATATTTATTTGGGCCATAAATACACGTGACAGCTTCAATAGAATATTAATTATTTTGAATCTTCGGGAGAAACTTAGTAATACGACGAAGTCACGATGTTCCGAGATTGTAGACAATAAATAAAATTTGTGATCGAGCAATCTGACATTAAAGTTAGGTTATCGGAGCTAGAATCGTGAGTATGTCGCATTTGATAAGTATTATTACTAGCTAACATTAAAATGTCTGATACATATTTTAATTGCCCGATAAAGTGGTTATGATAACAGTCTAATCAAAGAGGCCGTCGTTTTGTAAATGACTACACGAAAACAAAGAGAATCTTCTCTGAGGACTTGAATTTTTAAATTGCCTTGTCAAAGTCGCCAATTGCATACGTCGGATGATCTTGGCTAGACAGGCATTTGAGAGCGAGTGATGAGAGTGACGTCTGACTTACAGCCTACTGCACGCGTAGCATGACAACCATAGAAACGGGTTTTCTACGGGTTTTGTCGACGGAAGAATAGACAAGACACAGATAGTTATTTTTTCTATTCTTCCGCCGACAAAACTCGTTTCTATTGAGGTAATGCGTGCAGAAATGATCCATTATTGAAAATTTTGGTTCTTCTGATGCAGCTACAGGAAGACAGATTTGCACGTATAAAATCGGTCGTTGACAAAAAACGTCCGTCTACGTCCGGCCTGCATGATTAATTTAATTGTCATTTGACAAATACAATGTTATAAATATTCAAGAATGAAGGCGTGAGAACAGTCAGAGTTGTGACATTTAACTCTAATCAAGTTCAATTTATTCACAACGCAATAAAAATGATTTACATAATCATATCTCTGTAAAAAAACTCTCGCGTTTACGTAAGAAAATTATGCCATTAAAGCATGGATTTTTATAACGACGTAATATTTCAAAACTAATTAATTGTGTACGATGTGTGTATCAAAATATCTATTATAATTATGATAAGTTTTATAACGGCGTATGTTATCAACATCGGCTTCCAAGTTTATTTTTCTCTCAGCTATTCCATTTGAACAATGATAACCCGATGACATCAATTGCCAGTACATACTGGTCTTGTAATTTTATCTGCATTCTGTGAATATGTGACTAGTAATATAAACACAATTGCGGCACTCTGTGCCTGTGCTAACTAATTAAATACACAAATTATGTTGCTGACTAATTTAATGTTAGAATCACAAATGTTACCCCATTCAGAGTAGGCGGTTTCAGAATTGCAAATAATGGTCAAATTAGTAAATTGGCAAAATACGTATTTATTGCAGACTTGTTTAAATAGTTGACGTTCAAACATTATAAATAAACATAGAAAGGATTTTCCAGCTAACAACGTAATGTAAACATAATAATTATTTGGTGAATCATGTATTTCAAACGAAGCCGTAGGAAAATCGAATACAAAAAGTATAGGACTACTAAAAAGTTATGGCTAAGCTAGCTGAAGATACATATTTGCACTAAAATTCATTAAAAGAAACGCAAAGTGAAGCAAAGGAAAGACGTCGATAAGGACAAAGTAGCGACTAAAAAGGAAAGTGCAAACAAATAAAACAAAATGTAATTCAGCACAAACAAACAGTAGAAATATATAAATGAAACAAATGTTAGCGAGAACGATGGAAATAAAAATTGTCCAAACAACAGCCCCCAGTCGAGTCGTGGCAACTTGCGGACTAAGTAATTGCCTTTTACAGTTCGTCGCGAGAAAACTTCCCAACGGACTCATCTCGCATCTTTCAAAACGACTTTTCTCCACCTTACTAGTAATAAAATTTACGCCCGACGTTGTTTAATTAACTAACGTCTGCTTTTTTCATTTCTACATTGCATTGAACGGATCCTGAGTTTATAAAAACATCTTCACGCTCGTTGTTAGAAGTGTTCCAACATTTTACCTTCTTTTTTTCCTTTTGCGAGGACGAAAGCTCTCAAAAGATAGTCTTTGTAAACGGAGTCTTACTAATTATGAAATCTATTTCGCTAGCTACGGCGTGTTATTTTCTATGTACCGTTATGTCTCAGCTTGGGTCTTGGGGTCGTTTTGAAACCTTATAGTTCTGTTCTGTCAGACAAAAGCGAACATCGTTCACTTGCAGAATGTCATCAACAAAGCGACCGCATAAATTGTCTAGCTAGACCTTTTGAAACGAGTTGCGTTCTCGTTCAAGCCTAGTTCGCCACGGCCACGTCGGCTTACGTCCTGTCGCTGACACACCACTCTCCGCAAAAACAACGTGCCTCCACAATACTACAATAGGTGGCTGAGCTGAGCGGTTTCCTCCCCCCCTCCCAAACACCGCCCTACCCCCGACAGTCGCCACTTGTATGACTCAGCAGCAAGCCTTAGATCAAATTCGACGTCGCACGGTTCTAGTGGCATGTTTTTCGCTGTAAATACCCGTTTTTTTGTCGATAAAGCATCGGTAATGGCGATACCGGCGAAGATAAAGGTGAGACGCGCTTGAGAATAAATTATAGACGAGTAGCTGGGGAAAGTTATTTTATTGTTTTAATAAAAGTTAGGGAAAGACTCCGAGGAATGCTCTCGGAATTCACGGGAAAGTTTGCTGAGGTTTCGTCCGAACGTATCTATCTGAGAATTGTTTAGCAAAGTATATAAAAACGGTGGATTGCTAAAAGTTAAAAGGAAGGTACGGTTTGCCTGTGAAAATAAAACTTGATAAAGAAATAAAATGGTAAAACTGCGGCGGAGTCCATCTATTCGATTGCCGCTAAACCGTGTCATTTTGTTTCAAAAAAATTACCATGACAAAGAACACGAAAGGTGAATAACACCGCTCGGAACGGAAACGCAGTCGCGCCGCTGGCTTCCGATACAAAACGGAATCCAATTAGCCATCCCATCTCGTCGGCTTTCATTAACCGGCCGAATAACCGGGCACTGCGAAAAAAACACCCGGGGAATGTGCTTTGCGAAAACAGCTTACACAAGACGCCATTAAATACATTTTAATGATCACCATGCGGTGTAAACCGTGTGTTTAATTACGTAAAGTGTACGATAAAACACGTATAAAGCCAAGCTGAAAATGGTTGAATCCAACTGTGAGAAAAGTGGCGAACGGACGGGGTAGGAATTTTAGTGCGGTCGGCTTTGACGTTTAATTCTTATTTATAATGGCTTTCTTGTAATTAAACGTTTACTTCTAAGCTTAGGAAGAGGGTTAATGTTAACCATAAAAAAATCGATTCGTCTAGTTTGAACAATGGTAATATACTATCGCGGACACTATCAATGAACCACTTTTCAACCTTATTACTAAGGGTTATTATCATCCCAAATGTCCGCGGTTGTAACTACATTCTGTCTTAATAAGCGGCGGCGCGGCGTCATCCCAATCAAATATTTGCCCAGCCGTGAATGTGTACTTGTATAGCAACAGCTATCTATGTATAGAATTCGCAATATCGTAACAATATAAAGTACTGTAACCTTCAGTTTAGCACGTGTAACGTTTTTATTTGTCGATTACATAATGGGTTTACGTGTTAGCGGAGAATTTAAGCTTTTCATCCGCGTAGGTACGTTTTTAAATTTGTGAATACTTGTTAATCCGGCTTCGTTAGGAATGTTGTAATAGGAATTGATAAAGAAAGCCACACTACATTGAACATAAAACTGTGAGGTATGAGAGAGAACACTAAATTGAGCTATAAATCCAGCATTATGGGCGCGCGTTCAGTTGCAATAAACAACGGTATGATCGCATCCAACTGGATAATACTCAATGTTTATATCGCGTTGGGAACACCTATCATATTGTTCGTGTAGACTGCTCAACGCCCACGCCATGTTTTTTTTGTGCAGACGTAATGCGTCAGAAATTGATAGCTCTTGTAAGAGCCAATCATTCAAAGCGCTAATTTGCGAATAGAAAAGCGACTGACAATCATATTTTCTTTGCATTTTTGCGCAGATTGGCAGGCTAGGTTGTGAAAATAGCAATTAATAGAAAGAAAGAAAGAAAGAAAGAAAGAAAGAAAGAAAATACGTTTATTTGCGGTACACATGACGCAAAGAAAGAACAAAACACAAAAATAAACAATTTGGGGGAAAATATGCGATATATGATATAATGATGTTCTCGTAAGACGTTACCTACTTAGCAAAGATATAACCAATTATATTATTATAACCTCGAAAGAATCCACTTTACTTTTTACCCGACTACGGCGTAGCAAAAAGGAGGGTTAGGATTTTGACCGGTATGTATGTATATCATCTGTTACCTCATAACTTCTAAACTACTCATCATAATTTTACAAATGAGGTATTGTTGGAAATGTCTTGATCATCCGCTGGTTCTGTTAGATTTATGCCCTAACAGTGTGACTCCGGATTTTTTATTTGTCTGTCTGTGATGTCTTGTTTATATCTTTTTAGTTGACATTTTTGTTGTAGTTGGGTTTTAGTTTTATCATTTTATTTTTTTCAAGATCCTGAACATACATCAACCCCAAATGACAATTTGTTTATGACATGAAGTGGCGGAATTAAAACCAAGATGTTTTCATCAGCTCCAGTTACATTTTATACCAAACCAAGTAATACTGGTGTCGTGCAAAAATCTTTTCATACGTAGACTCACGCAATAATATATTTTTAGATGTGTTTAAATCTACCACTCGCCCACGACCAGCGCAGCGGCGAATAGAACATGCTGTAAATACATTTTTATACTATACTTTACTGAGCAACTAATATAAATATTCTGTTGGTAAAGACTTGTTTTTTTTTTCACTTTCGTAGACGTCATTTGTAAAGATTGCAAGAACTTGTATTTGAGAGATGATGAAATCGATCACGGAGAGTCGGAATTTATTCAAGACTTGATATGAATTTGTTTGACAAATATTAAAAATATGAAAATAATGCGTGATTCTTAATACGCATGTATTTGAATAGTAAAGCGGTATTAATATGTAATATGAAGGGTGTCAAACACAAATTTCTCCAATAGTAGATACATACGCCAAAATACATAAAGGTAGTCAATATTTGGTAGAACACATCAAACCTTCGTCAAACAAGCTCCAAGAAGGAAACCCAACAACGAAATGAGTGACAGCGCCTAAATTTTCTCGAACACTCGCATCAAACTTCCACGAATAAACATATTCTTGCTCGAGAACGTAATCAAACAGTTAAAATTCTGTGATATCATATTTGTGACTTCAATTTGGGGCACTCGTGTACTCGCAATAACATCAAAGCGACGCTACAAAGAATAAAGAGGCCTTGATAAGTGAGTTACTATCGGAGGGGACACGACAAGGTCATATCTCAAATCTTGGGATGTGCCACAGAGTCGGAGGGACGCGTCCCTCGGACGAGCTCCCTCGCCTTTGTGTCAAAATCACATTAACTATTGTTCGACAACGCTTTGTCGACGTTGTATGCGAAATTAACTGTACTGTACTCTGATATTAATTGAATTATTATATTCTGTTAAGGTAACACGTTTGGCACGTTTTGAAATTGGTGATTTATTATAAGGAGATACACTTACCTCGTGGCTAAGTAATAACAGCCATACATCCGTCTGTGGATGGGTATCTTTACATACAGAGACTCCTCCGTGCCTCGGAAAGCACATTAAGCCGTTGGTCCCGGCTGTCATTTATGGATCTTTGACAGTCGTTACGGGTCGTCAGAAGCCCGAAAGTCTGACAACCAGTCTTACCAAGGGGTATCGTATTACCAAGTTACTGGGTTGTGGAGGTCAGATAGGCAGTCGCTCCATGTAAAATACTGGTTGCAAGCTGCAAAAGGATTCAAACAAGCTATCTTCGATCACTTATGACAAGGCAAGGATCCCTGATTCCTCAGATTCATGCGTCCTTGGTTTTACGTCATTCTTGGCTATACTTCGTCTCGAACCACAAATGCGACAATAACCACGTATAGTTATCTCAGCTTGATATTACTCGACTAACTAGTTTGAAAAGCTATAGCCGTTTCCTGTGTAGGTACATTAAAACTTTTTATCTGCTCGAGTCCTTTTGTAAAGTTTTCGAGTATGAATGAAGTTTCTTATTTGCTAAGTTTTTGAAGATAAGCCAAAACTACTTGAGGCATACGTTTTGTCCATTTGGCACATCGCTGGATCTGGAACGGTTTTTTGTGAGGCTGCAAAAACACTTTTGGAAAAGCAAAATGGCCACTGAAACTATCTAGCATTAGGTTTTTTATATTCATAAGTCTATTTAGGTATGAGCAACAGGGTGTAAAGTTTACTCATCCTCCATAGAAAAACGAGGATCCTCGAGACGGGTGTCGTGTCGTGGGTTACTTACTGCCCAACGATTTATGTCGGGACGTTGTAGACATATATTTACTTGTCGATAAACTATGCTTGCGCGATGCAGGATTTTGTGTGGTGGTCTTTGATGCGTAGTTCGCATAAGGCGTTGTAGATGTCGCCACAAGTAATCGGAAGTACAGAATTTAAATACAAACTTTTTCTGACCAACCATTTCCCCAAATAATGAAATTCGAATTATCATCTTGATAAAATCGATTGCTTCATTAATATTATTAT
This sequence comes from Agrochola circellaris, assembly GCA_914767755.1. NCBI lineage: Eukaryota > Metazoa > Arthropoda > Insecta > Lepidoptera > Noctuidae > Agrochola > Agrochola circellaris. Next base: position 13,277,782 of record OU611863.1, on the reverse strand, counting down.
CGTTATCGCCAGGAATTACGGACCCACGTTTCGTGGAATCAATATGACGTCTTTTCGGCAATAACACACAAAGCCGCTCGGTAATTACAATTTTAATAGGTCGGTCAACGAATGGGGGGGTCCACACCCCGCCTCGCCCGCGGGGAATGAGGGAGGTAGAATTAACGACCCGTTGTTCAAGAGAACTGTACGTAAGTTAAATTATACAGTTTTTGACAATGCTACTGAACGAATGTTTTAATTTTTCTTGTGGGAGTTTGGTCGTAGTAGCTAACTTTTTGTGGATAATTACAGGCAACCCATATAGGGCTAAAAGTTGGGACAATTACTGCTATAAGATCGGTAATTTGGTACCTATCATTAAAACAACTGGGGCCTACTGCTGCATACAGACTCCGATCGATATTACTGTATTTATTCTAAACGTTTACTCTTTCTAGATCCACCCGTCTTGTTAGTACTATTAATAAGCGTAATTGATTAAGAAGCAGTGTAGATAATATAAGCGTAGCGTGATCATGTCATGGAAATATCCGAGTTTCCAGTTCAAGGTAGATAAGAAATTAAAAAGACAATGTGAATGCATTAAAAACATCGTGTGTGGTAATTTAAATGATCTTATATTACAGCGCAGATAAGGTTATTGATAAAAGAACTTTATTGTGTTTTACATTAGGTTTAAGTTCGACATTGCCTAGCCTTTCCCCCTTTGCTGACACATCATTGCTAATTGGTACCCCCCTGTTTTTAGTGTGATTTGTTATTAGGGATAGGGTAGTAATATAGACAAGAAGGAGAGGCTATTGGCCCTGTAGGGATGCGACTCTAATAAAACAATTTCTAACCGGGGGTCCACACTCTCCAGAGGCAAGACTAGGTGAAGCGAGCCCGATAGTGTAGATAGCGCCCTCACCTCGCGCGCGCTCCGCTCGGTGTCGGTTTTTCGACCGGAGTCAAAGGACGCAAAGCGCGAGGCGTGACGGGCAACTGAATAAAACGAGATTATGGATGGGTAGCACTCGTGTAGCCTCCGCTTGCCGCGGCTCGTGCAAGGGACTCCAGGAGGCGCACTCGCGAGAACAATTACCGGCGTCGCGCCAGTCTGCACGAGCCTATATCCTAATCAAGCAATTTTATACTAAAACATTACTGCATCTTAAAATAATGTTATTTATCCTCAGTCACAATAGATTACATAGCCAGTTAATATCCACATGCTCTTGAACATCGCCTAGCATTATCTGCAATAATGCTTTACAGACGCTTATTATTCAAGAAACACATCACGTGCTTACGATTGTGTCATAGGGAAAATTACTTAAACATAATATCACGCCTGTAATCCCCGAAGTGTTAGGCAGAGGTGTACCATCGAAGAAGTTCATATCTAACCACCATAGCATCATGCTGAGTGGAAGCCTTCTTGTCACAGTCATGACGTGCCAGGTGCCAGCAGCTGCCGACTATTTCTGTTTTGTGCTCGTTATTGTATTTAAATCTATTTATTGTGTTTCTTTTTCTTATTTTTACTCGAGTTTATCATCTTTTTTTTTATGCACGTGTTTCTGTGACAAATAAACTTATTTTTCTTTCTTTCTTTTCTTTCCATAAGGACTATTCTTGCTTGCAGCGCTCGGCGGCTATACCACCGGGCCGGTAACAGATGTGGTCATCGTGTTGACGGGATTTTGTTTTGAAACTGGTTAGATATGAACTTCTTTGATGGTACCTATAGAAGAGCCACATTTCGCCAGTATGTAATAGGGGGCGAAAATTACTTATTGCTATTCCTACAACGCATAGGAGAGTAAGAAGACTGAAGTGACTGACGACCCTCTAACAGAAGTAATTGGACAATAAGATGTTGAGGAGCCATCGAATTATTGAGTGTTTCCATTCTTAATGTTATTTGCAAAAATATTGGGATTATTACGTACATGATACCAAGGACGGAAGTAATAAAAGGAAGATTTAATTGATTTTATCTTTGAATGTTTTATGTTTCTCAAACAGAATGTTTTAATACGAATTAATCTGACTTTGAAATAAGGAAAAGGGTTGTTTAAATAAAGTCAAAGTCAAATCATTTATTTCAAATAGTCCCTTGTAAGGCACTTTTGAACATCAAAGTTTACAAAAAAATTGAATTGATTCTAGGCGCCCCTTCCAAAAGGTAGTTTTCGTATGGAGAAGAATGGGCAAGAAACTCCACCGTTACTCTTTTAAAAAGTGTTACAATATTTTGTAATGTAGGTACATTAGTTACATAATTATATGTGAAGACAATGCAACGAAAAAAAAAAAACTTTACAACAATAGGTAAAAAGAAGAATTAATAAAAATGAAGCAACAAGATAAATTAATTACTTATGTCAGATACATGGCTCTCACATATTTACAAACATTGTAAAAGTAGACGATTTTCTTTAAATTGTATAATTAATAAGTCAGTGTGTGAGCAAGTAATCACAGAATATAAAATCAATGTCATATAATAAAAATAATAATTTACACAACTTAAATTAGCAACCAGTATGATTTTGTCTAAATAAATGTAGGTGTCATGATTCATGATACAATCGGGTGGTACATCACAGTAAATCAGGCACAAATGCTTGCTAATCCCAGTGGCATTACATGCATTCAGCAATAAAACTGCAAGTTATAAAAACAGCCTAGTAACAAGACTTTATTTACTCGTAATTGTGATCTTGAAACCCAACGCGATACTGCTGCATTCGTAATCCTGCATAAACAGTGACTCATCGTTGGATTATGATTACCGTGACCTATATGCATCATCAAATGGTAAATAGACACGTATCCTATTCACTTTGGTAGTAAAAAGAAGTAAACGAAAGCCGAAAGTCGTGCTGAAAGGCCAGCGCCCAGATGACCTCGATTGGATCGCCGGAAAGACCTATTTTATTCGATGGAGTTCTTACAAAGAATGGAATATACTTGAACGACACAAAGTGGGAAGAAAAGACCTGTATCTAAAGGAGTCCGTTAAACAAGTGTAATTTGGCTTCATTCCATGAATCGCACGATGAAATTACTTCACACAATCAATCTGCCTAGCCTCAATCTGTTTTCCCAACTACATTGGAGTCGACTTCCAGTCTAACCGGATGCAGCTAGCCGGTATTTTACATGGAGCGACTGTCTATCTGACCTCCACAACCCAGTAACCGGGTAATACGATACCCCTTGGTATGACTGGTTGTCAGAATTTCGGACTTCTGACTACCTGTAACCCGACAGCCGGGACCAACGGCTTAACGTGATTTCCGAGACACGGAGTAGTCTAAGACTACTAAGATACCTCTCTATACGTAATCACTGTAATAAGGTGTGTAGGAATGCTAATCGCCACCACATTCATACTTCTGTCCAAAATGGGGACGCATCCAAAGTTTGGAAATTTCTTAGATCACTGGGGGTCGGTAAAACTCGACAAGATACAATTCCAAAAGACATAGACATTGATGCAATGAATACTCATTTTACTGCTTCGTCCAATTTTGATAGGACAATAAAATCGATTACACTGAATTATCTTTCTTCACTTCCGACTCCCAGTTATTCTCCATTTGTTTTTAGTCAGTTCTCCGCATGTGATGTTAAGAAAAGCATAATATCGATTACTTCCAATGCAGTAGGAAGTGACTGTATCAGCCGTAATATGGTAGTCCCTGTGCTGGATGTTATCCTTCCCGTCATTTGTCACATCCTCAATTTTTCTGCATCTAGTGGTGTCTTTCCATACTCATGGAAAGATGCTCAAATAATTCCTTTACCTAAAAAGTCTAAACCCACATCCTTTTCTGAATACCGTCCAATATCCGTCCTACCATTCCTATCCAAAGTCCTTGAACGGTTAATTCACAATCAAATTAGCACTTTCCTCTCTAAAAATAATCTCCTCAACCCCTTCCAGTCTGGCTTCCGTCCTGGTCATAGCACCACCACAGCGCTTCTGAACATTACGGATGATATAAGATCAGCTATGGAAATCGGTAATCTAACGGTCTTAGCTTTATTAGATTTCAGTAATGCTTTTAATACTGTTGATTTTGATGTTTTGCTTGGCATTTTATGCTCTCTTAACATATCTCCATCGGTAATTGACTGGTTTCGTACTTACCTGTTCGGTCGCCGACAACGTATTTGCATTGGAGAGACGTTGTCTTCCTGGAGTAATACTTCTGCCGGTGTACCTCAGGGTGGCGTTCTATCCCCTTTACTTTTCGCAGTTTTTATTAACTCAATCTCTGAAGAACTAATTTCTTCCTACCATCTTTATGCAGATGATTTACAAATTTACTCGCGAGCTCCTCTAGGAAATCTGTCCGAGGCTATTTCATCTATTAATCGCGATCTCGCCCGTATATGTGACTGGAGTAAGAGATATGGACTTATGGTCAACCCCATAAAGACGCAGGTTGTTGTGGTGGGGAGTTCTAGGATGGTCTCAAGGATCGACTGGACAACTCTTCCCCAAGTTTCTTTTGACAATTCAGTTGTTCCCTTCAGTGAGAAAGTTAAAAACTTGGGGATATTCATTGATAAGAACTTTTCTTGGACTGCCCAGCTACAGGAAGTTAGCCGCAAACTATTTGCATCCGCTGCATCTTTGAAGAGATTACGTAATTTTCTACCGACTGCCACCAAGATTGCGCTTGCCCAATCGCTTCTTCTACCCATCCTTGATTATGCTGATTCCAGCTATCTTGACCTTACCCAAGACCAACTTGATAAACTTGAGCGGCTTCAAAATGTTTGTATAAGGTTCATATTCGGTTTGCGCAAATATGACCATGTTTCCGAATATCGCGTGAAGCTCAAGTGGTTACCAATTCGCCTTCGCCGGAATGTTCATATTCTTTCCCTGTTGTATAATGTGCTTTTTTCCCCTTCCACCCCTCTCTATCTCAAGGAACGTTTCCAGTTTCTCTGCGACTCCCACACGAAATTTTTAAGGTCATCAGATAACTTGAAGCTTAAAATGCCTATGCATTCCACAACTTTCCTCGACAAATCTTTCACTGTTCAGGCCGCTCGTTTGTGGAATGCACTGCCAGTTGAAATAAAGCGCGCGCAATCGTTACATGTGTTTAAGAGACTCGTGAAGGAACACTACTTGTCGTTGTGATCTTGTTCTCGTAACTGTCATTATCTATAGTCTTCATTTATTTTCGTTGCTTATATATTTTGTATGTATGTAGTTATGTATCTATTATTTAGGATATGTATCTGTGTATCTATTCTAGTATATTGTATACATATTATTTGCACCAACGACAGCCCCATTTTTATGTCCAGGCAAATCACTGTCCATTCTAAGGTTGCCTGGAAGAGATCGCAGAAAGCGATAAGGTCGCCCATTGTATATTTTGTAGTGCTTAATTATTATTTCTTGTTATGTATTTTTGTGGTGTACAATAAAGTATATATAAATAAATAAATAAATAAATAAATAGTCTCGGTATGTAAAGATGGTCACCCATCCACGAACCAAAGCCGGCAAGCATAGCTTAACCTGATGGAACAACCCGTGCGGCTGTTATTACTCAGCCACAAGCTCCTCTACGATGAGATTACTTCACATATTACTGTAAAAAATACTTAAGTACATTAGACGGGTCTGGAAAAACCCAGATGTCATCTTCACGGGAAATGTAAGTCTACAGTCGGTAAAAAAACTGCAAGCTTCAAGTGTATAATTATGCGCATTTACTTAGGTGACAAGTCAGTGTTTTTTAATACGGCGAAGAATGGCGATAAATTTGCTGAATATTGCAGTACGTTATATCTATTTTTATAGGTTCATAGAATATCAGGTTAGGCCGTTTGAATTTACGACATCAATCAATCAAGTCAGCTTGTAGCTGTCTTGTGCTGGATATAGTAATGGCTCCATAATATTTAGACCTTTTTGCTAGAGGTGAAAGTTGTTAAAATGACAACAATGCGGCGACTTGATCCAATATTTCATTACGAGAAAACCACCTGCAATTTTTTTAATGCCATTTTAGGGTTCCGTACCCGAAGGGTGCTAAACGGAACCCTAATACTAAGCCTCCGCTGTCCGTCTGTCTGAAAGCAGACTGCATTTCATGATCCTTAATAGGTAGACAATTGAAATTTGCACAGATTGTGTATTTCTGTTGCTGCTATAACAACAAATGAACTTAAAAATTAAAAGGGATCCCCATACAGTAAAGGTTTATTTTTAAAGTTTTTTTCTCAATATTGTTACGGTGGTACGGAACCCTTCGTGTGTGAGTACGATTCGCACTTGGCCGTTTTTTTTATACTCATATGCAAGTTTAATAATACTACTAGACAGAAGAAAATGTATTATGTGGGAGGGAAAGGGCGTTATGTGGTTTTAATTCAAGTGACATACTAAATACGATACATGATACATTGTGTAGAAACCCCTCAACAAATCGTTTGATAGAGGGGATAAACGCAATGCGATGTAGAACCGCGGCAGTTTGATCACCCGCTAGCACTTTTTAGGGATTTATTTTTATTTACCTACCTTCGGGATACATTGAAATACATTTTGGGGAGGTGCATGTTTTCACTCTGATAAAAAGCATTTATAAGTAAATGAAGAACGATGCTCCATTGAGAAATAAGTATGCAAAAATAAAATAATATTATCACAGCATTACCATACATAATTGATACTGATTAACATATTAAAGACAAACTTGAAAATGCAAGGAATAATTAAGAAAAACTGAGGTACCTACATACATTAAAACTCGAATCCTACAAAAAAACTAAATGGATAACTTAATTTAGTAGATAAGCAGCGCGTGTAGACATCAATTTACATACAGTACCTACAATTATTTCTTATTGTATTACAATTTAATGTCACTAAGGTACCTATATTACAAACCAATTAGGTAATCAGGAAAGCTTAGCTGGTTCTTACCAGTTTTTAGTCTGACTAGAACTTAACTAAATCAACAGTAATTAAAGATTTTATGATTACAATTAAACAATTACCAGAGATAAAATAACTAAAACCGTCCAACGCTATCAAAACAATAAAAGTTACCAGCCGCAATATAATGACGAACATCGAGAGAAAAAAAAAACACGTTATACCGCGAAGACACCTTTCCACGGCCTCGAGCAAGAAAACAAAGCTAAATAAAATCGTGGCGATGATTGTAGGCGAGTATTTAAAAGGAACGCGCAATCGATTGCCGATCGACAACCCGCCTGGCCAGTCGAGATGGCGTGTGTGTGCGAGCCGTTCACACACGTGCACAATCACACCGCCACTAACGGATGTGGTCTGTCTGTCCGTCTATTTACCGAGAAGTATCTAAGCGAGCTCCATGGATGTCATAGAACGATTTATAATATACGGACGTTGAAAAATGAGTGGGAAAAGTCTAGTGTAACGGTATGATGGGCACGCGCAAAAGAGCGTGTGATGCTAGCGTTACAACTTATAGATTGTAGGCGTCATTACGGTGTTATCTAAAATGGAATGTAACGAGTAATTAAGGAAATTTTTATGATGCAGTTTTCATTAATCATTAGTCTAAATTAACGTTATAACTTGTCAGGACAAATTAATTTCTCGATAAGACATTTCTAAAGAAATAATGTTTGTAATCGACAACCCTAGAGTCGAAGGCAAGGCAAGCGGAGTTACTCTATCGTTATCTACACTAGCTCGTTAGATATAGACTACACTCGACTATACCTAGATACTTCTTGACATAGCGTGTAAAGATAGGTCGAGGCGAACCGATGCGCTACACTACACGTCCTCTTTGTTTACGCCACACTACATATGTATACCTATATGTTGCTATGCGACATCTATGCAGACGCGTCCGTCGTTTCGAACAAACGATATTATGCTTACATGTGGTTCAAGAACCGCACATGACTTAAGAATTCGAGGTCTTAATTTGCGTGTCATTCTTTTGCACGATTTTAGTTTGTCTTTCTTACCAAGGAGGCCTATGTTTACTAGAAGATTATAATGTATTCGAAGGAGGATTTGAGAAACGCTGTTTTATTTCGTATTGCGTGTCATGTACAAAGTACATTCGTTTTGTTGCTAAGAGCGTTATATACGTGAATATGTATGGGCAACAAGAGCCAACGTTCTGGACTGTACACATTATTCATTTAGGTATGTATTCGAGTGGTCGGGTCGAATATAGATGTGTCATTTTTGGGATTCGTCGCTGGGAGCGATAAGGTTATTTTAGATTGAATTGCATCGCCGCATATACCTACATTTGGCGTATTATTGGATATGACGTGTTGATTCCTATATGCCCTGATTTGTTGATGAAACTTGAGAATGATCATTACTGATTTTAAGAGATAAATCTGTGAGAAAAACCAAGTTTTCTTTTATTGAAGTTTCAAGAATGTGAAGGCAGTATTTTAACACGTTTTTTATTCCAGTACTGAACAAATACTACGACATAAAGATAACTGTAAGAATTGGTGTTACTGGCGAACGCATTACGTCAGCTCAGCCAAACATTTTTATTGGAAACAGCAATAAAACTTTCTAGCTGAAAACGAAGAAGCAATAAATCAACGAAAAAACTTATTTCATAAAATCATCAAAACGGGAGCTTATAAAACACGATATGAAAGCATTTCGGCATACTTTTATTAAAAAAACTTTGACAAACAAATTAATAAAACTTGTAAAGAATTCAAACAAGAGCAAGGCGGAACAAATGAAAAAGCTAAATAGGTAAAATAATATTCATTGAAACTGTTTTGCTAACAAACTTATTAGAGAGAATATTCAGGTAGAATTTCTAATAACTTTAGTGGGGTCTAAACAATGTACATTCATTAAGACATAAAATCAGGTTTATATAACATTTCTTTGATCTTTAGTGAAAATCAGAATTCTGAGTTTATACAATACTGGCTTCTGCCCGTGACTTCGTCTGTGTATCTATAACCTTCCTCAAGAATTGTGCTATCAAAAAAAAAAAAACAAATCTGACTGGCAGTTCCGGAGATTACCCATGACATACAAACTTACAAACAAACAGACAAATTTTACCTCTTTATAATATTATAAATATTAATATTAAAGAAGAAGAATAAAATAGTATGGAAGTATAGATTTCTCAACAATGCAAGTGCTGTCTGAGTTTTGAATGAATGAATTTGAATAATCTTAAAGAAATGGTGACTTAGTTTTCTAAAGATGTCTCATTTCTAAATTAAATGTTGCTATCTTGAGATAAGTGATGCATTAGATTCATATTATAAATGAATGTAAAACTTTTCCATGCAACTGAAATTGGTCACAACAAAATTAAACTAATGAGAAGTATAAATAATTAATTAAATAAATTAAAATCATTGGATCTTTAATAAGTAAAAAAACTTAGACAAGTGTATTCCTTATCACAGTTCAGCTTTTATCTATTGAAAAGGTCATCAATATCACACTTTTTTGTCCTCTCAGTAACTGAGAAGCCAACAAAAAAGATATTACACATAATAACACAATGTAGTTGTATTATGAAGTATTTTTTTCCATAATTTTTACACGTTCAAAGAAACAGGTGGCTAGTTACATATAGGATATTGATTTTTTTTCGACTACATTTTGTTTTTTTTTGTGATAGGTAAAATAGTATTGTTCTTACCTGAATCTATTATAGAGTTAACAGAAATCCATTTTATTCGGTTTATAGAGAAAACTCATAGAAACGCACCTCCCACAATTTTACAGAATAGGGTCATAACCGTTACGAGCACATGTTAGTAACTTTTCAAAAACGCGGAAACTTACGGTCCAAACTATTTTTGCCGATTTTAGGATTAGTCCATAGAGATTTCTAGAAAAACCAATTCACCAGTAACACGTTTTCTCACGCGATCAAGAGGTGACGCGTCGGCGTCGCCGCGAGAATAATGTCGTCGGCCGCCAGCCACCGCCACAGCAAAGCAATCACCGCGCCGCTAGAACCGCATCAATGACGCCAACACATTCTTGCTAATATCTCTCTCACAATACATTTTACATCACTAAAACTTATCCGAGATACTCGTAACTCACTGAAACTACTTTGTTATTAGTAAATATAAAGAAACTCACCGTAAATAAGCTGATTCCAACAACAAAGAGTCACCAGCCACGCGCTCCAATTAAAGGGCACACACAAATCACGAAAGCACAAGAAGTTGAAGCTATGTTACTTCACAAAATTGTTAGTTATATTCACAGTCAGTTTACAAAGTCAAATTGAACAAAGTTTCCCAGTTTTTCGTGGCTATAATCACTGAACCGAGAAAGTATACCGTGAAGCACCGCCAGCTACATACAAAATGGCGGATTTGCGTAATGAAAGTGACGCGCTGACGCGCCGAAAACGCATGGACTAAATTGTTGTCTATGCTCAATGTAGAAAATTGTCAATGAGAAACGATTAATAATCGAATACACGACATGTAAAATATCTGAATTGTGATAAACGGTTTTGTTTAATTTTTATTTACCGTTTCATTAGCTGAATAAATAAATACCTATTATATGAAAATGTTATCGACATATAGTTTTAATAAGATGGTATTGGAGTGCGTAAAAGAGAAGACAAGGAATGCGATTTTATAATAACCTTCTTTTTTTTGAAGTCAGTAAAAATATAACATGCATCTTTGTAAATTCAATTATCTATAATGATTGAAAACCAATACAATATTTTAAAGAAACCAAACGAACTTGTCGAAGCCTTAGTTATTAAAAATACGTTTTACTATCTATGGTAGCATCTGTTCAAAAACTACTTTTTAAATTGCAAAATCATGGTCATTTGTAATGAAATACTTTGCAGTATGTAATCTATAATAATCCATTTATTTAAATGGTCATATATTATGTACCGATGTTTATTATTTTTTTTATAACATAACGTTATTAAAATTATAATATAGAAGATTCTGAACGAACTTTTAAAATATTTGTAGCTCGATCTTTTTTAACACAAAGAAACAGAGAGAGACAAAGCAATGTTTCTTGAATTTGTTCTACCTCATAACGAAAATACGTGTTAGTCACAAAAAGGTTTTGTAATGTAATTTTTTTTGCACTTGTATCGTAAAATTATTGTTGCTGATAACATGATTAGATAATCCTATTGTCACTTCTTACAGATTAATATTAAATTTACTAGAAGTTATGGCTCAAGCTGAAATTTTGGTTGATTTGTATAGCTACGTATGTTTTGCTTAGTAATCCATTGATCAATCAGCTGAGTTTTGTTTTCATTCCTAAGGTCTCCACAAGAGTTCTTGTGACTACCCTGAGAGAATTAACGTGTATTTGCGGATAAAATACAAGTTTATTTAACTAATTGAAAAACAAGATGAATGAATTAAAGTCTTTGGAGCACGCTACATTAAAGGTAAAGTTAGCCATGTTACTTTTATCATGTTCTACAAGATCATCAAAAAATGGCCATATTTTTTTACGACGAAGAACATAATTATCATAAATAATTTTTTAGTAATGTAGCTTATTATTTACATTGCAGATTTCTTTCCAAATATTCTTTTTAACTTCAAAGTTATTCTACAATAACATCCAACTTAAACTTGCAAATTGCAAAGATATCATTTACATTATGCACAATAATATAAACAAAGTATTAATCAGTTCATTACTCTGTATCTCGTGTGTTTGACTTACCATCACATCTTTAAGATAAGCCTCATAATTATGTAGGTCACCAGAATAACGAATAAATCAGTGATACCCAGTGTCACGATTAATAATCTATTGTTGCGAGACTCCAGGGAGTCTTGCCTGGCTTTATTCTTGCACCAAAAATGAGTTACAAAATGACTATTCTTATTTTTCTTTATTTAAGCAACCAACATAAAGAAAAAAATAATAATAATAATAAGTATAGAATTTTGTAACTTTTATTATTTTTCATTGTTTCAACATTGACCTATAAACCCGTTCTAAATTATTGTCCAAATTCTAGGTACCGTATGAGGTATTTAACAAACGCTACCGCAATGCTCAGCGTGTACTAGATGTTGAGGCCCGTCAAGTGGGCAGTGGAGCCAGCGAGCTCGACACGGCCACAAGGAAGCAACCAGTCTCTACTGGAGAAATTGATTCTCTGCTTGGTGGAATGGTGAGATACTCATTAATTTGTAATGGAACTTGATTCGGGTAACACACAAGACCAGCTCTATACAGCAATATTAGGTAAGGGCTTAAAGGTCACCTGTTAATTATTTGCCATAATAGATACCACAGTTGCACAAAGGTGCTCTGTGAAAACAATTTGCTATCTATAACTGTGCATTTGCACTGGTGAAACATTCATATAAAAACGTGCTAAAATCTTCTGTCAATGTTCGATACAATGTTTGACAGAAAGTAGAGATTTCAACATATTTTTATGTATATGTTTCGCCAGTGCAAACATACAGTTATGGTTTAAATATCATTATTATTCTCCCAACCTTATCCCAATTTATTTGGGGTCCATTAAAATGATTAAGCCCTTTAAGGCCCATATTACAGAATCTCACTCAAAACTCAAGCATTACTAAAAACCTCGTTTTAAGCCTTTTGATTGGTTGAAATTCGTTTTAAGTAATGCTTGTAGACTTGTTCTTATTCGGTCATTGAACGGATCGCTCCGATCTAGTACAATCTGTGAAATGTACTAGTTCGGACTTCTAGTACTATTAGTACACTAACTGAATGAAGAGTTTTACAAGTGCTTGGATGGTAGCACAGGTTCATAGGTACACTGAAAACCAAAAAGAAAACAAAACTTTAAATGATCAATAAATCGTATCTACTATCAGTCACAGAGAATAATAACAGTATCCTACTAAATTCAAAATGGAAACTAACTACAAAGTAGGTACTTATTATTTTAAGAAATCAGAAAATAATTTAAAAAATCGATATCCTTGCATACATATAAGTTTCGAAAGAAATAAAGCAAAATGCCGAAATTATTTTCGTTATAAAGATCTAAACACCTTGGCAAATCAGAGTTATGAAGTTCTAAGTTTGAGAAGTCAGAGTGCAACAGGAGTGAAGAATGCGTCTCGTTCCTCGCTCCCTGGCGACCGGTCTGTCTACGGCGCGAATCGAGAAAAAGCGTGATCAACGTCCTGCGGATCCAAGTCCGCGCGACCGATCGGACGGAACGTGATCGAAACGAAGTACTAAATGACCGAAGTACTATTAAACTTACGGAATAGTTCATTCTAGTACAGTGTCGTGAATGAATTCTTAATAGTACATAGTACATGTACTACACAAGCCTAAATGCTTGAGTCATGAGTTAGGTTCTGTTATAAAAGACAGACAGCGTGCCAACACTGTAGTAATAGGGCCCAATGGCACCCTTTGGGGGCTTTGGGTACATAACCCTAAGAAGTGACATGTCTCAGGGGTTCAGAAAAAAACAAATGTCCAAAAGAACTAGTAAATTAGGAACAAGGAGACAAATAAACAAAATGTTATATTTACCTAATTGAATTATAAAAATTTATGTCTGTGCTAGATTAGTTGTCTGTTAACCACTAAGTAGTAGGTCAGTGTTATTCAATGTGCCTATCATACATTATTAACCGTCTTCTAAAAGAAGGAGGTTATCAATTTGGATGTTTATATATAATGTCCCATTAACGTATATGGTCAAATTTTAATACAGCCTTCAGTACGTCTAACCAAAGATATCCAAGCAAAAAAAACACAGATTAAAGTGATTTTATTTTGACCTAAAATATTAAATGGCATTGAGTAACCAACATTTTCTGTGTATTTTCGTTAGCTGATTTATTGTTTAAGTATCTAATGCGTTTTTCATTTTTTTTTATTACCATTGTCCTTATTTTGGTAGTCTGAAGGAGTTCTAAAAGTTTGTCCCATCTATTTTAATGGGACCTTATATATTAATTTTTTTTTAATGTATGTTCGGGCATAACTCCGTCATAAATTTGTTTGAAAGGGTAGGAAGGGCAAAAAAAGATTTTCTTGATCAAATTCAAGGTGACTAAAACGGGACTTAAATTAGGTTTATGTAGCATGTAAAGGTGTAATGGTCTAAAAAGGACAGATTACCTCTTCTACTCTTAAAAAAAAAAAAAAAAAATATCTGCCGTTTGTGTCCTACTGCGCTGCACTAGGACACAAACGGCAAAGGCCTCCTTTCCCTCCGTCAAAGAAGAACCTCATGAATGAATCAACCAATAAAACTGAAGCTTTAATTTATGGATACAGGTAGAAAAGCTGACAACAATGAAGCGCAAGGCCTCTGAAGCGATCACAGAGGAGGTGCAGGCCGCTTACGTGTGTAAAAAGAGACTGGAGCACCTTAAGGAACAGGCAGCTGCCCTGGCTGAACCCAGCACTCCACAGGTTAAGGTGACAGTTGTTACATGTTGATAAAACTTGTAGATTACAGATGGTAGTCCAAATAACCCTGGATTGTTCCTAAATAGTTTTTAGTTTGCGTTTCATGCACTATTTTAATGCCAACGATTAATTTAAAATCAAAACCGGCCATGTGCGTGTCGGACCACGCACAATGAAGGGTTCCGTAGTTGGGATGAATTTATACCAAGACCAAACACAACATTGTAATTGATAAACATGTTCTCCCATACGGAACGTATGGGACACACAGGTAACAGGTCTAAATTCGTAATGACAATTGTGAGATACTGCAACTCTCTAAAGCTTCGTGCAGACTAGCGCGACGCGACACCGGTTATTGTTATACCGTGAAGTTTTCTTAGATATTGTATTGTCCGAGTCGCGTCGCGCTGGTCTGCACGAGCCTTAACTGTCATGGTAAGATAAAGATCCAGTATATCATATTCCATTTTGATTGTATGCGGGACTATTTCAGAATATTAATGCAAAATAACGTAGAATTTAGGGAGCCCTTTACCGGCGCATTTTGTTACCTATTGTAGTTATTTAACTCTTTTTATTTTCCCACTAAAGGCAATGTCTTACACATCGCAAACCACCCTGAACCAGTGGCGTAAGGTGCGCCTGGACCGCATGCTGGTGGACTACTTCCTACGTAACGGCTACTATGACTCGGCGAACAAGCTGGCTGATGCTAGGGGGCTACGGGAGCTTACTAATGTCGGTAAGTCATTTATAGGTATAATTATTACAACCGTGCTATTCTGCA
Source organism: Agrochola circellaris (assembly GCA_914767755.1). Classification (NCBI taxonomy): domain Eukaryota; kingdom Metazoa; phylum Arthropoda; class Insecta; order Lepidoptera; family Noctuidae; genus Agrochola; species Agrochola circellaris. The sequence goes on along the minus strand of OU611863.1, from coordinate 13,262,567 downwards.
AAAATCTCACCATGAAAACTTAGGTGAAGTGAGCTAGATGTGAGCAGCCGACGTATTCTGTAAATAAAAAACTCACCGTGAAGACTTAGGTGAAGTGAGCTGTCAATAGTGTCAATCTCTAGCATTAGGTGGAATGACAGCTCACTCCATGCTCACTTCATATAAGTTTTCACGGTGAGATGGTTACAGAATAGCACTGCTGTCATTGCACCTAATGCTAGGGATTGACAGCTCACTTCACCTCGCTCTTCACGGTGAGATTTTTACAGAATAGCACTGCTGTCATTGCACGTAATGCTAGGGATTGACAGCTCACTTCACCTCGCTCTTCACGGTGAGATTTTTACAGAATAGCACTGCTGTCATTGCACGTAATGCTAGGGATTGACAGCTCACTTCACCTCGCTCTTCACGGTGAGATTTTTACAGAATAGATCGACAGGTATGCTGTTATACATGTAAATATGTAAAACTAGTAACTATGCACTGCGGTTACAGTGTAACCTCAACAAATAAATTATTATAATATCTTATAAGACTTATATTTATTGGTTCTGTGGCGATTTTTTTTAACCACAACGTTGATTCTCTTGGCCTTCATTTCACCTGATGGTAACTGATCAGGCCGCAGGTAGAAGGGAGCTTCACCCGGAATCCTCAACCACAGAGGAACTGGCTATCTTACATCTAACGAATGAAACACAATAATGCTGTTAACATTGTTGTTATGGTGACAGACTTAGATAAGATGGTGGTAGCCAGCCAGGCGGACTTAGAACAAGCCCTACCACCAACCAAACTGAGCAAAAATTTTGCCCTGTTAGCAATCGAACCCTGGAACCCTGTGAGTCTGAGACAGGTGGTCTTACCACTAGAACACAGACGGTTAAGGCGATAGCGTCAAGGTAGCCCGCAAAATTCAAATTATCTTACGTTTTTTGCAATTTGCAGGTCAGTATCATGTTCTATGTTGATCTAAATATAATTCCCGGCCGTATCAAATGTTTATTTATAGAATTATAATCATAAAAATGATCAATACAACTCACTAAGTTCATGTAATCCCATTGAATGACTATTTCATGAATTCATGACATTTGACAATTATGCTAACTTATGGAGTTGTATTGCTGATTGTAAAGATTATAATTATGTAAAGCCATATTTGTTACGGTCGCGAATCATATTTTAATCAACATACAACCTGACACTGACCTGCAAAATGGAAAAAAGTCAAGAAAATTTGAATCTCGCGGGCTACCTTAGCGCATCCCCCTTAACTTTGACTGCTCACTGACCATTTCGATCGTAGAGCGATGGCCCTAAGTAGCGCTAGTTGCTGGTTAGTTCCATTCTGTACCATGTTTTCGTTGAGTAGGTATCGTATATCATACTTCCGTATGAAGATATTATTGTAATTGAAGTCATCTTCAAGTCGCCAGGCGTCTGTATAGCATAAGCATAATCAGCCTATAATGTTCCCACTGCTGGGACACAGGCCTCCTCTCTTTGAGAGGGAGTGAGCTGTAATCTACCATGCGGGCCCAGTGCGGGTTGGTAGATGTCACATATCTTCGAATTTTGATTCTAGGACGTGTTTCCTCACGATGTTTTCCTTCACCGTTTTGAGAGCAGTGATGAAATTACTAGCACAAAGTACAACGCCCGTCTGGCTTCGAACCTACAAGTCGTAAGTACTGAGCCACCACTGAACCGGCGGGGTCTGTACGCTGTGGTTAACCATTGGGCTCTCTACATTTCGGAAAACATCACAAACTGGGCATACAGTACATTACAATACCTTTGTAAATTATTTCTAAGATTTCGATTTCGTTAATATTTTATCAATTATGAATAAATATTTATTACTATTCGTGAGCTCGTGGCTAAGTAATAACAGCCGCACGGGTCGATCCATCAGGTTAAGCTACGCTTGCAGGATTTGGTCCGTGGATGAATGACCATTTTTACATACCGAGACTCCTCCGCCTTTCGGAAAGCACGTTAAGCCGTTGGTCACGGCTGTCATTCGTGGATCTTTGACAGTCGCTACGGGTCGTCAGAAGCCAGAAAGTCTGACAACTCTTACCAAGGGGTATCGTGTTATCCAGTTACTGGGTTGTCAAACTCAAACTCAACTCAAACTCAAAGCATTTATTTCAAATAAACCAATTACAGGCACTTTTGAATTGTCAAGTGGGTCGGTCAGTCAGAAAGATGAAGCTAGACGCCCATTCCAAAGCGTAGTAGGTACCTATGGAGAAGAACGGGCAAGAAACTCCACGGACACTCTTTTAAAACATGATATGGTTACAAAATATTGGTTACATCATTCATGTTGAAGTTATACATGTGAGAACGATGCAAAACATGAAAAGCGTCCGTAACAGAAAAAAAAAAAAAAAAAAAACAATCCAAAAAATTAAATTAAATTAAAATAAGCCGTGGCAGCTAAGAGATGACCAGTCCCTACTGACGGCGCCCGTTCACGAACATGACGCATGGATTAGCACCATTCAGCTCAACCATTTTGAAGGGAGCTAAATGATCCAACACACGCGCCACCGTCAGCGAGACATTAGAGTGAGCATGACATACTCTCAGCCGCCATGACACATTCAAGTCAATGAAAGACATACCCTGCACCTAAATGGTAGCTTTATAGTCGGTACTAGAACATGACTGTGTTCTATGCAATTAGGGTGCGTTTCCACTGAAGCGGAGACGTACGGAGCTGAGCGCAGACGTGCAGGAATCGTCCAATCACAGACGAGACGAGAGACGCGATGAAGATTTCAACCATTGTGATTGCACGTCTCCGCTCAGCTTCGCTCGTCTCCGCTTCAGTGGAAACGCACCCTTATACAATGCTAAGAGATTGAATTTATACAATGCAAAGATAGTTTATTAAATCTTCAGCAGCTCCAATTGTATTTTCAAATGCTAATCAATTAGTTTATGCGCCCTTGTGGAGCAGGACCAGCGTTGGGCCAAGCATTTTTATCAGCAATATAACCTGCCAATTTATAATATGCTTGGCTGCATAGTGTGCGTTTAATATAAGATTTAAATTTCGTTTCATTCAGTTGAAGTATGTGGGGGTGTTGTGGAGGTCAGATAGGCAGTCGCTCCATGTTAAATTCTGGTATTCAGCTGCATCCGTTTAGACTGGACGCTGATCCCAACATAGTTGGGAAAAGGTAGGCAGATTGATATTTATTGTTATAATATTTCAGACATATACGGCGCGGCTGCAGAGGTGGAAGCAGAGTTGTACTCTCAACGTACCGCCCGCTGTCTGCAGTGGTGCGCCGACAACAAGTCCAAGTTGAGGAAACTGAACTCCAACATGGAGTTCAAGATACGGATACAGGTATCTATACATATTATAAAACAAAAGTCGCTTTACGCGTTTGTTTGTATGTGCGCGTTGTTCTTCTAAACCACGCAACAGATTTTGATGAGGTTTTCACTATCGTTTAGAGAATTTATTCCGGAAGGTTTATGTGTATAATACGTTAATATTAAAGTTACGTAAAACTAAGAAATCTCGATGTTTTGTCAAGTTGTAAAAACCGTGCGAAGCAGGAGCGGGTCGCTAGTACTGAATATAGCATCTTAATAATACGTGGCTGGATGCACTAGTTAGAGGTGTGAAAGGTGATGAGGAGGTTTTTGCCTAGATGAGGAACCAAATAAAAAGAAGGAAATTATCATGAACTGGCTTCAACCCGCGACTTCGTCCGCGTGAAATTTCTTGTGCCCGCGATCCACCACGTCGCATCGCATCGCCCGGCCGCGCTCTTCGTTTTCGCTTATCGTTCTTTCTGACATTCTCATTCTTTTTGCTCGGCTCCTAAGGGTCGTAACGTCATGTTATATAGCCTATAACCTTCCACAAGAATTTGGCTATCAAATGCAAAACATTTTTTTCAAATCCGACTGGCAGCTTCAGAGGTTAACGCGTTCAAACAAACATACAAAAAAACAAACTCCTCAGCTTTATTATTAATATAGATATAGATATTCGAATCTGATGTCCAATCTATGTCAGTCTGTCTGCAGGTTATATTTGTATCCAAGGGCGGATCCAGGGGGAGAGCAAAGGGTCACGTGTCCCCCCCCCCCCAAACTTTAAATAAAATAAAATCGAAAAGTCTGAATGAAGGCGCACACAGCGGCACGTGCGCATCTGACAACCAGTCTTGCTTAGGGGTATTGTGATACCCAGTAACTAGGTTCTGGAAGTTAGATAAGTAGTCGGTCCATAGACAATACTGGTATTCAGCTGCATCTGGTTAGACTGTAAGCCGACCTCAACAAAGTTGGAAAAGGCTAGGTAGATTCAGTCATATTTTGTGAAGGCTCATTAAAAATTCGGAAATCGTCTACCTACGGCTGTCAACGTAGACATTAACGCAAATAATTATTTGTCGGCTTTGAATATTACGTTTTTAATATTCAAAAAACGTTGTTAATTAAGTCTACCGAATATTATAATATTCCGACAGAAGCAATAAATTTGTTATTGTTAAATAGCTTATTGATAAAAAAAATAGCAGATTAGGCAGAATGAATGAAAGCCTTGAAGTCACTTGAACTGCCATGAAAGAATGCCCGCTTTGACAATCAAAATTAATTTCGTTATGAAAATGAGTTCTGTTAATATTTCACAGAAATATCCATATTTGGTAAATAAACCACAAGGAACATTATAATTGGTTTTTCAAAATCTGTCAACTATACCCCAGTGGTTGGCAAACCACGGCTCGCGAGTCGCATGCGGCTCTTTGTCCTATAAAATGCGGCTCAAGATCGAAAATGAATCATTTACTGTATGTACCTTTGGACATTTTCTAAGGTTAACTTCTTAATAAGTAATTTTAGCCTTCATCATATTATTATCAGCCCATATGATGATGAAGGCATATTACTTGGACGTAGTTAAGCGGAAAGGATCCAACCCACACTATGGGCGAAAATGAGTTATGTACACCAAAACACTCTTTGTAGTTAAAACTTTAATATCACAAAAACAATCCTAACGCATCAAGTCATTATGACCATACGTTACCAACCCGTATGTATGGCAGGTCATACGATCACATAACACGATCTGATCTTAAAACTTGAATATCTCAAAACTAACTGTGTGGGTTGGATCCTTTCCGCTTAACTACATCCATTTCTTAGTAAGTTAATTTTAGGAAGCGTTGTGGAGTGAAAGAGGATGGGAGTTTTAAGGATTAAGAAAAGTGTATTCAGACAGTTTGGACACACAGAAAGGATTGGCTCTCATAAGAAATCTTAGTCGTTATAGTATTGATATTTGGTTCTGTGGCGGCATCTACACCGCCACATGCGAACTACGCATCAAAGACTTGACGTCACACAACATCCTGACGTCACTCAAATCCTGCATCGCGCAATTAGAGTTTACCGCGCGGTGGACATATATACAAGCTCACGACTTCAACCTCTGGGCAATTGCCCGCCAGACATGACACCCGTCTGGTCGGAGGATCCTCCCTTTTCTATGGGGGATGAGTGAACTTTACACCTTGTTCATCATACCCCTAAAGTTCTATACTAATGAGTTTACCGACCACTGAGCTAGCGTATTCTCAAATGCCAACAACACTTTTATTTTGTTACCTACATTTATTGCAAATTAATCATTTCTGATGCTGATTCAAAATTCCATTAACAAATCTTACCCAGCAATACTCTTGATTCCAGGAGTTCATAGAGCTAGTTCGCGAAGACAAACGCTTGGAGGCAGTGCGCTACGCTAAGAAGCACTTCTCGACCTACGAAGAAGATCAACTGAAGGACATACAGCACTGCATGGGTATGCTGGCCTTCCCTAAGGACACAGGTAATGTCACATTTGCTGTTTTTTTATTTCTCTCCTGCAATCGCGCTTTCCCGCAATCTGTGGGAGTGATTTCGTGAAAAGGGACGGAAGTGTGTAACAGGGAGCCCGGGAAGCGTGCGTTATTTGATTTGACCAATGAGCGCGCGCGGTGTTAGAGTTGGCGGTCAGATGGTACCAACCCATTTTCCGAGAGGTTGTAAACAGGATGATGGTAACGATGATGATGATGACGATTTGTTTGAACCAGGCAACCAGAAAATAAATTTGAAAATTCAGATTTGAAAAAAAAAAAAAACTGCATTTCATATTTTTTGCAGATTATCTTGACTAAGTTGCTATTTATCATCACGCTAGGACGGCCCTTAGGAGTCGAGCAGCGGGTGAAACCGCGGGGAACATCTAGTGACAAATATGGCGATAGTTTTGGGATATGTATGAATATTTTGTTACGGCACTACTAATGCTCACAGTACTGTAGACACTGTGTTGGTCTACTGTACTGGGACGATATCAAATGAAAGGCTGGGACGATGTCAAATGAAAGGCTTTTTGCGGTAAAACCGTTAATTAAATTATATTATTAAAGAATTCAATCACACATTTTAAGATTCTAATCGCCCGCTACGGGGCCACTGTCTTCCTATAAAACAAAAATCCCACTTGCCCCCCAGAGGTGGAGCCGTACCGCTCGCTGCTGCAGGCGTGCCGCTGGCGCGCGCTGGTGGCGCAGTTCCGCTGGGAGCACGCGCGCCTGCTGCACCCGGCGCGCCTGCCCGCGCTGCCCGTCGCGCTGCAGCTCGGCCTGCAGGCGCTCAACACGCCATATCCTTTTGTCATAGAGCTTAGTGATGGATGGGATGTTGGGTGAATGGTAACTGCAAGAAGTTGCTATCAGCACCTGTAATAATAAAAATGATAAGATGCAGTGGGTCACTGATGATAATGGGTATATTCCGATTGATGATAATTTCTACCAAATGCAGCGGTATTTTTATATTGGCAACATTAGACGCCATTTGATCGCCCAACGTTCCTTTCGCTGTAAGTATATTATAAAAATGCCGCTGCGTTTGGCAGAGATTATCATCCAACGGAATGTACCCATTGTCATAATTAATCCAATAAACGATACAGATGAGTATACACTGGAGCATTTATAATGTACCGTTCTTGCGAATGCTCAACGCTGCGTTCGACGTAATACTCACGGCGACTGAACATTTACATGTAACATTTCTTTCTAACTTGCGTTCGTTGTAACGACCTGCCCTCGGCCCGCACACCTCACTCCGCGTCGTCCGCGCTCGTGCCTTTGCTCGATAACATGTTACACCAATACGCTTGTTGGTTTTTAAAATCAGGTTGTAACAAAACATCGAGCGTCGTGTTCGAAGTGCAGTTCGATAAAATTTAAAAACTGTGAATGCTCGATGTTCTGTTACAAGTAAATGCTCTTAGTTTATACTAACCTTACTATTGCCTTTCTTTATTAACGAAGATCAGAGAATAGAGCTAGGTTCTCAAAAGAAAATTATCGCTATAATAATACTGTTTTTTTATCGCAACCATCTTGGATTCTCAATGTGGCAAAGCATCCTCGAAAACCGTAAAAAATATTGAGCATCATTTGCCTAACCTTTTTCCAACTATGTTGGAGTCGGCTTCCAGTCTAACCGGATGCAGCTGAATACCAGTATTTCACATAAATAAGATCATTACAAAAAAAAAGTATTTTTAACTAATCGCATTCTTGAACATCGACTATCATATTTTTCTCATCCATTTCCCCGACAACAATCATATTAATTCCACAGAAGTCAAAATAATTGCAGTTTCACATTACCGCCATCTTGGATTTATGATGATCCCTACAAATATGTAAACTATTCAAACATTACGTCAATATATCCTTAACTGAGTCACACTCAGTGCTACTCCGAGAGCACGCGCGTGTCGACGTGCCCGGCGTGCCAGCCGCCGCTGAACGCGCTGGCTGCGTCGCTGCCGCACGCGCACGTGTCGCACTCGCGCCTGCTGTGTCGCATCTCGCGCGCGCCGCTCAACGAGCACAACCACCCCATGGTGCTGCCCAACGGGCAGGTGTATGGAGAGAAGGTAAGAGAATCCATCTTCTTTCTTCGTCCAGGCTGTCTTTCTTTGGAATGCGCTCCCTCTGACCATCAGGACGGCAACCAGTCGGTTATCTTTTAAAGTGAAGAGACGTGATCTTGATCATATTCGTAAAAAATTTGCATAATCATCCCAGCGTTGATTCCCTGGATTCGTTTTCTCCTGACTAAGTTTATTTTGTTTATACGTATGTATTCGTATTAATTCTTTTTCGAGTTATCTAGCAATAGGAATGTTGACAAAAAAAAATTTTTTGTCCGTCATGTAGATTATTAAAAAATATTGGACAGGATTTTTTTTTTTTTTTACGTATTAAAATTATTACGGAATATATTGAGTAGATACATTAAAATGTGGCATGACATCACTGCCCGGTAGATTTTATACCGACTTGTGACGTAGCGAGCCCCCGCTCCCCAACTTTATTGCGTTCTATTTAAACCATTTTTTATTAGTATGAAAAATCAAAAAATACGTGTCTAATATTTTTTTATTATCTGACTGACGGACTAAATAGTCGTTTTATTTTTCCCCATTCAACATCTCTATTTTGCCTGCCATGTTTTGTCTTTGCATCACCCTAAGGTTGACTGGTAGATAATGCTTGACGTTCTTTAGAACAGTATTTTTTTACTTGTGCATAATTTTTAAATAAATAAAACAGCCAGCATTACCAACCTTCACCACTTAAAGCGACAGTAGCTCGAAAAATTTAAATTTTCTTACGTTTTTTGCAATTTACCGATCAGTATCCGGTTGTATGTTGATCTAAATATGATTAGCGGCGCCGGCTCTCGGTGCCGTCCGAGACACTGGCGAAGTCGGAAGTGTGTGTGTGTGTGATGTGCTGACGCTACTCGTCTTCACGCACACATTCATAACGTGTCCATTTGGTTACCACAAATAAAGCGCGCGTCGCTTCGTGAGATAAAAATACTGTTTATTCTATTTATATAATAAATCTGTATTAACAAAACCATTTTCTCATTCCCCAGGCTCTAAAAGAAATGATGAAGGAACACGGCTCCATCATCTGCCCGAAGACCAAGGAGGTATTCTGTATGAAACGCGTGGAGAAAGTGTATGTCATGTAACGCGACACTTGTCACTTGTATACGACATATGTCATACTGTACATACGCTCGCCTTTATATACCTACCAGCATTTATCTCACTCGGATACTTATCTTTTAAAATAAATGATTATAAATTAACTTGTGATTTTTGGCGTAGCTAGGTAAAGTAACACGATGAAGGAAAGGTCTTTTGAAATATTTGTGTCTATAAAAACATTACCTTTCTTTTGGACTCCGCCGCAGTCGGGTGAAACCCTTCAAACATCGCCTACTAGAAGCTGTTTGCATGTAAGCACTTGACTGTTTTCACGATTATATTTTTTGTCGTTTCGAGTGTATTTTTCTTCTGAACAATCGCTGCTTCTTACGACATGTTTCGGATTAATATATTTCAATTTACGACTCACTGAATTTAGTTCGTACTATAGTTTGACCGACACCGCTGTACTGCGCCTTGGTATGAGTGTGGCGAGACGGGGGGCAGTGCAGACCGCTCATTCGTCAACGTTCACCGCCCGCGGCGTCCCGCCCGCCGCTCATTCGACGACGCTGCCGACGCGGAACAGCGGTGTCGGTCAAACTATAGACATATTTTTTTAAAACAATAAAATATTTTATTACTGAATATTCTATGTATGAAAGTCACCTAGGTACGCCTCCTATATTATTATTTTAGCATTAATTCATTGCTTTCTTTGAAGGGAAAATATATTGTGTGGTTAAAAGATACTTATTTAAATTATACAGGGTGTTTTGGCCATGGCAAGATAACTATATGCCAAGTCTTCTATAACTTTCCGACAAGTATTATTCTCGACATATTCTAACATTGTTTCACGTCTTTTTAAATTGCCAAGAATATCTTGAAACTACGAATATCGACTTGGGAAAGTGATATTTTATTTATCAAACATTCTGTGTATCGGAAGTCTTTGGAATCTCTATATTTTTTTAGTATGCATGCAATACATATGGATACTTGAGTATTCAACTTTTATTAATCCATTACTTCAATCTATGTGTTTTCATATAAAAGATTTAAATCATAATTTTTATTATTTGTTGAGATGAAGAACTATTATAGTTAAACAATTATTGTCAGCCCAAAACCTTATATTTATATATTACATGTGTCAAAAATATCAAACTGTAAATATCGGTTTTTAAACACACATAAAAAAAAATGTACGGTGATAATTATAATAACGCCATCATTTATGTGCCATTTTCACCATTAACCTGGCGCGATTCGTCTCAATAATATCCAAGCATATTTTTACTAACTTAAAAAAAAGACAGTTTGCGTTGCTTTTTGCCTACCAATTACCAAAAAGAATCTGTCCATTTTGTAATAAAAACTTCTGTAGATATTATTATCTTGTAATATTAAGTAACAGTTTAAAATCATCAGCACATGTAGTATAATTATTTTACATGCGCGAAAGTTCAGAGAGCCTATGTTCAGATCGGCCAGGATTCAACAGCCGTATTGTATGTATGTGATTCTTTCTACACGACGCTCCAGCGATACTTTCAATATTAAACTGTGTTATTTAAGTTTTTCGTAGCACGTATAAAATTATATTAATACCTCATTGTATCATATACATCCTTACTTTGTTACATTGAGAAATAAATGCAAATCAAAATTATGTTGTTTTCATTTGAAGAGATTTGGTCGGCACACCTTTTTTTGCGGCATGCCGCTACTCACTCACTGTCTGGCTCACACCCGAATACTGAAACGCCACTCAAAACTTAAGCGTTACTTAAAACTAGTTTCAACCAATCAAAAGGCTTTAAAGGAGTCATAAGTATCGCTTAAGTTTTGAGTGGCGTTTCAGTATTCGGGTGTCAGTGCGTTATTTGTGGGAGTTCTATAAAATAACACCCGGTGTCTGGAACGAAAATCAAGACAAATTAGGTAACAATTTGTCAAACGCATGTCAACTTATGTTTGGTTGACTGAATTATATACCGCCAATCAGATCACTTAAATTAACGAGTGTAAAAATACGCTTATCGACTTCGATCAATTGATCGAAGCTTATCGAAGACGAGAGTCACTTGTCAACTATTTTTACGAAAACAAATTTTAAATTAATGTTATAATTGAACTTGAAATACTCTCACGATCCCTGTACAGTTGAATACACCATTAGGGGGTCGTTCATTCTGCCAGTGTCGCGAGTTTGTCCGAAAGGTATATCGTGGCCCCGGCACACAGGCAACGGAAGGAACACGGGTGGGTTTTAGTCAGTAAAAGTCTGACACGCCCTCCCGCTCCGCCCAGAGCGGGAGAAGTTATTTGATAATTTCCCACCCAAAAAAAAGGGGGTCGTTCATTACGTGAGGCGATTTTTCGACCCCCCTTCCCCCTTGGTGAGATGTCATGAGACTTGGCTCGACCCCCACCCTAACCTCACGTGAGATTTTCAAAATGCTTATTCTTAGTGTAATCAGTGCTTGATTGAAAAAACATAATATGATTAATTATTTTTATTTAAGACTACTAACAATAATTATACAGGTCTAATTATAATTGCCTGAGAAATCGATGGCCTTCCTTAAAAAAATAAAACATGTTCTGCGAACATAGAACCTCCTCCTTGGGACTCATGTGTGGTCGGTCTCATGAGTGACTACTGGAACCAACATGTCCATGTAATTTTCAGTAATATTATCTGTTCCGTCAACCTCGCTCTGATTTAGCCACAGCCGTTGCCGCTTGCACACAGAAGCTCAGTAGCTCGACGTGTGACAATCCGTGAGGGTCTCGTGCGGGACACCTCTCAATTTTGTGTAGGATTTAGCCATATTTTAGTGTATAAACATGTTTTACTTAATTTAAATCAGTTTTCTCGCAATATTACTGTTTCTTGCGAAAAAAATAAAAGAAAAAGATATTTGCAGACTTCCTACTCAGCTCCCTACTACACGCCTCACGTAATTAATGAACGACCCCTATGTTTTGAATGCGTTACATTGCGCACTATTGAAGTCGTTTCCCCTCAATTATTTTTGCTTAGATTGATGTACAGAAGTCGTAGATGACTGCTTGATGGGTCTCTGACAGCCTGTATATTAGTTTAACATAACAAGTGGGCAGTGCTCAGGTGCTGTAAAAAGGTAAAGAAATTGCATATGTGGACTGCTAAAATAAACAATACCTTGATTCTGATACTTTTTATTGACTTTTAACACTTTTCTCTTAATAATAACGTCGTTGCACACGACTAAAATACTCGTAAATGGCATTATTTATCACATTATATTTTAATGGCTACTGATTGTAGATACATAATTATTTGTTATAACAAGTGCAGTTAGCGACCAAAACGAAAATAAATCTTTCTTACGTATGTATAACGTACGTACAAAAGACGAAAAAAAAATATCGTGATTTAAAAATAGCAGAATTGACAAAGTTTTTTTTCATAAAATACACCATTTCTAAATGCACTCGCTACAAACACATTAAAATCTAGCTAAAATGCTTTGTAAGAAACACAAGATTACGTTTATATTAACATTTGATATTACAAACTGAAACAGAATAACAAGACCAGTACAAGTTGATAGTAACAAAAATATTTGATACTAGAAAACTATCACAATATTAAAAGTGGAGTTTGTACTATTCGCTAGGGGAACTAATATTAACCGTATTTAATCGTGTTACTGGAGACTTGAATGCATTTTGGGTTATAACTTTGATATTTCATGTTTGAGCACCTATACACACCTATCATTTTTTTTTATACCCAGATGAATAAAGAAAGTTTACTCCGCAAAATCATTTAAATAAAAAGCGACTCTTGCTACGACACAATAAAGTGCAATTCAGGTCGCACAGCGCTAATTACCTTCAGTTATATTCACCTAGAAGTTGCCTCTCTTTCTATCGCGTAACTCTTATATCCTCTGACTACGTTATAACTCACTGAATTGGCCAGACAAGTCGATCCCGTCGTATACTTATAGCTTCATACCTAACATACCATCTTAATTAATCTGTGCCCATACGTGATAAGTATGGGTGGATTTGAAGTTTGTAATGCCAGAATTCTATTATTAATTCAAGAGGGCATTTCATTTGGTTCCTGTTTTACACAACTGATAAAAGTTGTCAGAAACTGCATTTTCAAAATCTCCTCATTTACAAGTTCTTAACTCCATAATATTTACAATAATTTACAATCTTTAAACATTTACGTGATATAGTTACCATTACCATTACCACTGTGTTCTTAGGTATTACTTTGGATTCGAAGCTTCAGTGGGGACCTCATATAACCAAATTGTCGAAGCGGCTAAGCTCTGCAGCCTACGCGGTGTATAAAATCCGTCATTTGACTGATGTAGAAACAGCTCGATTAGTATACTTTAGTTATTTCCATAGTGTAATGTCGTATGGCATTTTGTTGTGGGGAAATGCGGCCGACTTTCAGGCTATATTTGTGCTGCAGAAACGTGCCATTCGAGCAATTTATAAACTAAGTAGTAGGCATTCACTGAGGGATAAATTTAAGGAAATAAACATAATGACGGTCGCGTCTCAATATGTATATGAGAACCTGATTCATGTAAAAAAGAATATAAATCTATATTCTAAACACAGCGACATTCATAGCTTAAATACTAGAAACAAAGATTTATTTCTTGTGCCGAGGACTAGGCTCCAAAAAATTAGTAATTCATTTAAGTGCCAAAGTATACGTTTTTACAACAAACTCCCAAGCCATGTCAAAGAACTGAGCCTCAATAAATTTAAATCATTTATTAAACAGAAACTATGTCAAAAAGGTTTCTATAAAGTTAAAGATTACTTAGACGACAAAAAGGCTTGGGACTAATTAAGCTACTCCAATGTACCCCAAGCAACAAACAAGTGTTTTTAGAATCAAAGACTACATGATACTATATGAGCTCATATAATTGTTTGGATTATTTTATTTGACTGTAAGTCAATTTATTTTAAATTTTGTTTTCATTTATTGTTGACATAATCTACTCATTAAAATGTTTTTATTTTATGAGTTGATTGCAATTTGTACTTATGTAAATTATTTTTGCATTAAAGCATTATTATATAGAATCAAGTTTTTCTAACTGAACAGACAGCTGTGCTGCTGGGGAGTTTGTTGCGCCACTTCTTCTTCCCAGCTTAAGCACTAGGAAGTGGTGAAGGGTGGGCGTTTTTGGGGGACTGTCTTATGTAATTTTGACGTTCGAAAAGTGCTGATTCTCAGCCTAGTTTGAATAAATGACTTTTGAATTTGAATTTGAATTTGAATTAAATCTAATTTCAAAGTAAAAGCAGTATTTTTGTACAAATTCGCCTTTTTCGAAGTTATATATTTTTATGGGAATATCAGTGGAGATCGCAAAAGAATATTGTGTGTCTCCTCAACCTAGAATCTCCAAAATCCATCAATTTATTTATATTCAGGCAACACAGGCCCATAGATAAATACCTTAAGGAGGATCCACAGTGGTAGCCGGCGAAATTTAAATTTACTTAAGTTTTTTTGCAATTTGCAGGTCAGTGTCAGGTTCTATCTTGGTCAAAATATGATTCACGACTATTCACTCCATTTAGAATAAAATTATTCCATTGAATGACATTTAAGACATTTCATCAAATCATACCATCCTCCTTAACCTAAACATACATATTTTTATTGTAAACAAAACTTGAGTTAATCATAAAGAAGTACAGCTTAGAACTACATAACATATTGTGATTTGGCTTTCATAAGTGATTATTATAACAATATTTGTACATTTATTTAGTGGAGTACATTTGATATTAGCCTGCTATTCTCAATATAGCATCGTCGCGCGGATACGCCATCTGTCGCGTGCATATGTAACTTTTTTTAAGCGGGAAAGCGCCCTCTGTCGGCGCGACCACGCGTTCAGGTTCACCGAACAAAAAGTTTGAAAGATTGTGTTCGCGTGACGACCACTTTTAGTACGCGGGGTTATATTCGAATAAAACATATATTTTTCTTACATATTGGAATATAAATAAAATAAGTCCCTTGTAAATGGGTCAACAAATTCTGATTTTTGATTTTACATAATTTACCAGAAATATTTATTGCAAACATAAAAATTTACTCGTCAAAAGCGAGCAACACTGGGAGTGTTAGAATAATATAAATATTACTTTTAAAACTTATCGTATCACTTAGTATACGTTTTCAGAGTATTATTTACTTAAAGACCTATTTTAACTTAATTTCGACAAGTTTCTACAGTTCACAGTCTAAGTTTAATTCAAAAATATTAATACTCATTTAATGTCCTTTGCGGACCTTGATTTCATCTTAAGACGCTGACAAAAGCTAAACCACCGTCACTGTCAGACTGCATAGAAAAGAAAGAGAAGCGTGATGACACAACGCTTGTAATTTATTGCAAAATATGAAGCAACTGTCTATTTACTTAAAAATGAGTTGAGTAATCGAAAATAAAAAACAACCGAGTTCTGCATTCAAATAAGATGTTCTTGTTACTTATTTAACGTATTAAACGTACTTTGATATTTAATACAGATATTTTGGATTGGAACTCAAGGTAAGAGATTAGTTTACCGTTAATTTGTATATAGCTTCTTTTTTTTCAAAACGTGTTTTGGTAAGAACCAAGTTCTGAGAAATACGTTCTAGATTAACATATATTTTTTCCGCTACTACAAACTATATAGATTAGGCTTTTTTATTGGTTAACAATTCTACTTTTAACATTTACCTCTTGTCAGCGCCTTAAGAATATAAAAATATATGATTCCTAAGTTATAGCCACTGATGACATTATTTACAGCATAACGAGGGTTTTTGGATAAGAGGCCTAGAAAATAATAGTTATATTTTTACCATTTTGTAACGATTTACCTGTTAAATTAATTTCACTTGTTAATTTATCGATCGCCATAAATCACAGCAATAGTGACTTTTTTAAACTAGCTGACCCGACAGACATTGTCCTGTCAAATATTAATAAATCATAGAACATTCCCATAGAAAGTGCACTTTCAGTTTTCACACTTAAAAAAATTGCCGTAAAAACCAAATTCAGACTATTACGAACATTTTAAAATAAAAAATAGTCAAATCGGTTCAGCCATTCTCAAGTGATGCGCTTACAGACGGTCAGCATTTAAATTTTATTTAAATAGATATGTCAAACCATTCCCTTGCATCTGACTTTAGTTTAGCATTCACCGAACGTATATGCAGCATAGAAGTAGCGTAAACGCGATGCTACAGTACATTAGTTTGTTTCGAGCTTACATTTTTTGTACTCGCCCCAACAATCTTCAAAACTTATCTTATCTTTATCCATGAAACGAATTCAACACTATTGCTAGTATAATCTTCTCTTTGCCTCAAACCAAAAACCCCCTATGGTCTGTACCAAAACTATCTGAAGAAAATGTAAACAAATCCTGTTCAGACTGAATTATTACGCAATCACTCACTTTAGGAAGTAACACATTCATTTGTATTTAGAAGGTTTCAACTTTATATCTCACCTCACTTTAACCAACAATTATGTATTGATTTAATTATATATTTTTGTAATCGAAAATTGTTTGACGTAAATGGAGGTTATAAATTAACCTCATCCACTAGCTTTTGCCCACGGCTGCGCCCGCGTGGTTGTCGGAAAATATCCGACAGGAACGTACTTCCGGGATTTAAAGTACCCTATGTGTTAATCCAGATTATAAACTATCTGTGTGCCAAATTTAATTAAATTAGATATTGGAGATTGGTTTGGTTTGATTGATTATTATTATTAATTTATGTTAGATGTTTGTATTAAGTTTTTTACCTAAATGTTGTTGTTGGCTTGCTGCGCGCTTTGGTTTTTACTGTAAGTGCAGCAAGTACATAATTGTTATATATATAAATAAATAAATAATAAATGTTTACGCGGCGCACGCCAGTTAAACTTCCAGTCGGCTTCAACAATCATAGTCATATTTCAGCCAATTTACACAAAACCATAACGAACGGAGTGATTCATGAGGAAGGTTTTGGTGTATAACCAAAACCTTCCTCATGAATCACTCCGTTCGTTGGTGAAAATAGTATGAAAATCCGTTCGATACTTTTTGAGTTTATCGCGTTCAGACAGACAGACGCGGCGGGGGGAACTTTGTTTTGTATAGTGATTTGTTTACATTTTCATCAGTTACTTTTAGAACAGAGCATACGTTACTACATTCACACTAAACATACCAACCACATCCTGTCTCGGTTTCTACCCGAAGTAATAGGTCATAAAGGCCATGATAACGATACCGGACACGAGGGCTCCGAGGTGCTTCAACGACTGCAGCTTGTCAGGCTCGCGCAGCAGGTCCGGCAGGACGGTCACGAGGGCGATGTGGAGGAATCCGCCCGCTGTGAAAGGGACTATCCAGGAAGTTTTCGCCTCTGAAAAGGGTAAAATAAGTGTTGTTAGTTATTAAATCAAATCCGTTTATTTTTGCATGTCGGTTTTATGGTAGAACATATTATAAAGTAGGTATCACTAGAGCACTGGGGGCCCACTGGTAACGGCCGCGACTTACGAGTTGTAGGTCGTAGGTTCGAACCTAGGGAGGCGCTTTACTTTGTATAAATTATCTCATCACCACTGCTCCAAAAAATTAGTAATTCATTTAAGTGCCAAAGTATACGTTTTTACAACAAACTCCCAAGCCATGTCAAAGAACTGAGCCTCAATAAATTTTAATCATTTATTAAACAGAAACTATGTTAAAAAGGTTTCTATAAAGTTAAAGATTACTTAGACGAGAAAAAGGCTTGGGACTAATTAAGCTACTCCAATGTACCCCCCATTTTGACTTTCGAAAAGTGCGGATTCTCAGCCTAGATTGAATAAATGACTTTTGAATTTTGTTTTTTTTTTTTTATTTTACTCTCAAAACATTGCGAGGAAATCGGCATTTCCTGGAACCAAAAATTCGAAGACATGTGACATCTACCAACCCGCACTGGGCCGAGAGGAGGCCTGTGTCCCAGCAGTGGGAACATTATAGGCTGATTATGTTGTTATATTGTATCACTGTGTCCTGCCACAATAAGTGGCATACCAATATTACAAAATTGAGATCTAAGTGTAAACAAAATTATTTGTGGTCATTGAGAGAAGTGTATGCACATGCCGGTGGGTTTGAACATTTTGGTGGTTCGATAAGAAGTAGCGTCGGCGCTGCTGTAAGCGCCAAACTCGTAGAGAAATTTGGGCCGACTCAATTAAGATTGCCATCCATAAGAAGAATAGGAATTTTAGATGTTTTTGGCAACATTCCCTTATTAACATAGATGCACGGGTCGATCGAAGGTCAAGCTACGCTTGCCGCGGCCGGTCCGTAGCCACATCAATTACTTATTGAGACTCCCCCGTGCCTCAGATATCACGTTAAGCCGTTGGTCCCGCCTGTCATACGTCTTTAAAGGTAGTCAGAAGCCCAAGTCTGACAACCAGTCTTACCAAGGTGTGTCGTGTTACCTAGTAACTGGGTTGTGGAGGTCAGATAGGTAGTCACTCCATGTAAAATACTGGTATTCAGCTGCTTTCGGTTAGATTGGAAGCCGACTCCAACTTAGTTGGGACAAGGCTAGGCAGATTGATTGATTCCCTAATTAGGTACTTATCAAGATGTGCAAGCTGACGGACAAATTAAATTGACATTGAAATTGAAAGGTTTAGGTAAGGGTGGGCAACGATGCAGCCGACGAACTTCCCAGAAGGGGGTCGAGCATGGCACCAGCACGCGTAGCATGACAACAATATAAACGGGTTTTCTACGGGTTTTGTCGACGGAAGAATAGACAAAATGACAGATTGTGATTTATCTGTCATTTTGTCTATTCTTCCGTTTAGTTTATCTGTCATTTTGTCTATTCTTCCGTTTAGTTTATCTGTCATTTTGTCTATTCTTCCGTTTAGTTTATCTGTCATTTTGTCTATTCTTCCGTTGACAAAATCCGTTTTTATTGTGGTCATGCTACGTGTGCTGTGGGGCCTGAATCTATCGTGCCTTCGGGTACCTACGCACTCTGGCAAGGAAACGAGCCAGGGACCAACATCACAAACTGTGGTTGGACCAAGGTGAGTGCAGGCAGGCTAAGGCGAAACTCCCTGCAATGGATGGCCGCTTCACGAAACAACAACTGCATATAATCACAGCAGCGGTAACTGGCCATGGTTCTATTAATAAACACCTCTTTGTCATAGGAGTCACAGACAGTCCGTTATGCAGAGCCTGCATGGAGGACGACGAGACAGCAGCGCATGTGCTGTTATACTGCCCGGTGGTCGCCACATACAGGCAGTAGTTCGGTGAGCACGTACCTTACGTGGGATTGTCAGTACCCGGGGGGTTAAAACGGCCGCTTTAGCAGAATAATAATATGTCACAAACTGACAATTCATAATAATTATCAGCGTTCAATTCATATTACAGTCAAAGTCAAATAATTTATTTCAAATAGGCCCTTGTAAGGCACTTTGGAACGTCAAAGTTTACAAAAAATTTAATTGTATCTAGTCGCCCCTTCCAAAAGGTAGTTTTCGTATGGAGAAGAATGGGCAAGAAACTCCATACATTACGCAATTCATATAATGTTATAACATTTAAACTGTAGAAATAATATATAAAACACTCATTTGATTAATAAAAACTGTAAAGAGAAATTATCCGGTAATATTACGGGCTTAATTTTTTTCATGCGGCAATATTTACACTAAATATGATTCTGATATGAATTGAATTGAATATGATTGTATTATGAGTGTCACCATAAAGGGATTGCTGGGAATTTAGAAAATGAATTGATTTTAGAGGAATTGCTTAATGTGGCCGTTTTAGACCACAGACAGTCCGTTGTTCAGAGCCTGCATGGAGGGCGACAAGACAGCAGCTCATGTGCTGTTAGACTGCCCGATGGTCGGCAAAGTACTTCGGTGAGCAAGTACCCTACGTGAGATTGTCAGTAACAGTACGGCATTTCTGGCCTTCTTGAAGAAGCTGGGACACCCGTACGCAAAATACGCGTTTTGACGTGGAGTTACGGATACCAGCCCGTATTTATTTAATTTATTTATTTATTAAAACTTCATGCACAAGTAAAAATACTGTACAAAGGCGGACTTAATGCCTGAGGCATTTAAGGCTGTATTACCTGTTAAGGTTTAGGTAGCTTACCAATAGAGTTCCTGGCTCCGCTGAAAATGACAGCTGTCATGGCACCGATCAGACCAGCTGCCGCCGTTGCCTGTAAGTAGACATATATAAAGTATTAGCATCAATGTTACATTTGTTTCTGCAGGTGCACTCTGGCTTCTTGTTTTCGTGTGGTTAGTGACTAAACCTGGTGTCCGAGTTTTTATACCGCCCATGTGCCTCTGACTTGGCTTCACATGCCGTCGAGAAATATCTCTCAGGCATGCCGGTTTCCTCACGATGTTTTCCTTCACCGTTTTTGAAGCAAGTGATAATTATACAATACGCACGTGAATCCGAAAAGTCAGAGGTGCGTGCCTTGGGTTCGAACTCGAGACCTATGACTTGGCAGTCGGTCACACCACTAGGCTATCACTGCTATACTACTGCCTGGCTAGGCCTTTTCTAAGCAAGTCGGGGTCCAATCAGAAGTAGCAAATGTATGAACATATCAAATTTAGTAAAAAAAAAATGCTT
The DNA here is from genome assembly GCA_914767755.1 of Agrochola circellaris. NCBI lineage: Eukaryota > Metazoa > Arthropoda > Insecta > Lepidoptera > Noctuidae > Agrochola > Agrochola circellaris. The sequence goes on along the minus strand of OU611863.1, from coordinate 13,241,755 downwards.
TTACAGATAATGTTGTTCCACATGTAATGATAAATAGATCGACACTATGTCACTTTTAAAGGGTACAACTTAATTTACGCAACCATCTGACCGAACACTGTCTCTTAAGATACAGCCTCCTAGTTTGAGATGGCAGCGTTAATATTTTATCATATAGATTTTTGTAGCCTTTCAACGTTTGTACAAACAATTATGTATAAGTTTAGTATATCTACTACAATGTTCAACCTGTGTCTATGTATTATTTTTGGATAAATAAACATTATTTATTATTTATTTAGTTTGCAATATTTTCACATTTTGTTATTTTATGACTATGAGGAAAACACGTTATAATTTATCAGTGATGCTTAAACTTACCAGTTGTGCTTTAGCTGCCTCCCACCGTGAGAAGCCGCTCTTGAGCAGAATGGCAAAATCTCCAACCTCGTGAGGAATTTCATGCACTGAAAATGAAAATCAGAATCGTTGTTAAATTAACACCATTTTGTTTTGTTGTACGGGTAATCAGAAGCCCAGAAGTCTGACAACCAGTCTTACGTGTTCGACAATAAATGGGTTGTGGAGGTCGGATTGGCAGTCGTCGCTCCATGTAAAATACTGATATTCAGCTGCATTCGGTTAGACTGGAAGCCGACCCCAAAATAATTGAAAGAAAGAAAGAACATTTATTTAACACAGACTAAAAAACACAATGTATAGAGCAGATAAAAAAAACAAACAAATAAAAAGTGTAAAGTGCGATGTAAAAAGTTTGCAGAGGAGTGTGCCTCAGTTTTTAAAGATTTAAAAATATTAACTGTTGCCAGTATGTACATATTTGAATGCTGTAAATTTGTTAAAATGCACTCCGAATTATTTCAACGTCTTGGAGACACTGTTACGTTTAACACAAGATAATAATATCCTGAGATAGACTAATTATTCCTCCAATGAAAAACCACTTATAACACAGAAGTTGCTTTCCAATAGTTATAAGGTTATATAATAAATTACCAAAATTATATAGGGAACTGCCAATTAACCGTTTCAAAACAATATTATTCAAATGGCTTATAGAAAAATCATTCTATTCTGTGAATGAGTACCTAAACTTTAAAGACACACTGATATTGTACTATTACAATTTGACAAATGATTGACATTAATAATCTTAAATTTATTAACTTAGTGTATATTCCAATTTTATTAACATAATTTAATTTATTTAATTAATGTAATTTTGCATGATAGTTATAGCGAATTGTTTTAGAAACTGTTAAATAACCGCAGCAACTGTAATGTACTACAATTCTTGCATAAATAAATTTCATTTCATTTCAGGGCTGCGCCAAAAAGGCCCAGTTCAGCAAAAATGCCAGACAACTATAAGTGCCTGACGCTGGTTTTCAACTGAACCTGATAGTTGGGAAAAGGCTAGGCATATTGATTGCTAGTTGAGCCTTAGATTTTTTTCAGTTATTGATGTGTGTCCAAATTATGAATCCACTTGTAATCCAATAAATATTAGACACCTAACAGCCCGGAGTTTGGATTTCTGCCCGGTTAATGGTCAGTAGGCTCGTCCCCTTTTACATATGACTTAAATAGGTATTACATCTCTGGATACCCCTTCTTGGAATACAGTCGTTACATAGTCAAAGTCAAATCATTTATTTCAAAAGGCCCTTGTAAGGCACTTTTGAACGTCAAAGTGTACAAAAAATTGAATTGATTCTAGTCGCCCCTTCCAAAAGGTAGTTTTCGTATGGAGAAGAATGGGCAAGAAACTCCATCGTTACTCATTTAAAAAGTGTTACAATATTTTGTATATGTAGGTTACATTCGTTAGTTACATAATTATAAGTGAAGACGATGCACCTAAAAAAAATACGTTACCACAATAGGTAAAAAGAAGAATTCGAATTCAAATTCAAATTCATTTATTTTGTGTACATAGGTTAGAAGATATTAAAATATAGATATTACAGAGTTAATAAAAATAGAATTAATAAAAATGAAGCAACAAAAGATAAATTAATTACTTATGTGATAGATGCATGGTTCTCACATATTTACAAACATTGTAAAAGTAGACGATTTTAAAGAAAGAAAGAAAGAATAATGTTTATTTGGGCACAGTTCGTGAAACACAAAATACAAAAATAAAAGAGTGAAGAAAAAAAGAAAAAAACAATTCAAACAAATCAAAAAATGAAAAACATCAATCAATTCAATTCATTTTTTTTTTCTTAAAATTTTACAATTAATAAGTCAGTTACGTTTTGTAGTACTGACCTAATATAGCGAACGTGGTGAGCACGCCCACGCGGAACCCGACGAGGAAGGAGCCTCCCACTGCCAGGCCGTGGGTGAAGTTGTCGATGGAGTTCGCCATCAGGTTCAAATAGCCTGCCACCTGGAATGTTAACAAGTAGAGATGCATAAGTATAATATTGCTGCTATTTCTGTGCAACAAGTGGAAAGGACTAGAGTCTACTCACTAGACCATATTCTTAAAAAACACCGGCCAAGTGCGTGTCGTACCGCGCACAATGAAGAGTTCCGTAGTTGTGATGAATTTAAACCAAATACAAACTCAAAAGACCATACACTTAGTAAAGAATCATTCTCTGCATTTTCATCAAAATTAAAGGCTCAGTAGTTTCGGAGATAAGGCGGGAGGGGGTAAATTTTCATCTATTTTCTTTAATATCTTTAAGGGGGGGGGGTAAATTTTAATCTATTTTCTTTAATATCTTTAAGGGGGGGATAAATTTTCATCTATTTTCTTTAATATCTTTAAGGGGGGGGGGGGGGTAAATTTTCATCTATTTTCTTTAATATCTTTAAATGTAATTATTTTAAAATTATAAAAAATAAATATTTGAGATCCTCGCAATAATCCCTTTCATTTGATATGCCACACGGTACAGTTTACAAAACTTTGTTTTTTAATTTTCTTGTTTGCCCCCCATATTCAAAATTCATTTATTTACGTTACACGTCCGTGTTTGGGGCACAGAAATACATATGTGTACCAAATTTCAACTTAATCGGTCAATTAGATTCGGAGCAAATTGGCTGTGACAGACGGACAGACACACGAGTGATCCCGCACGAGTGATCCTACAAGGGTTCCGTTTTTTGCTTTTGAGGTACGGAACCCTAAAAGCAACTACTTTCGGACGGGCCCGTATCTTCGCTGACGGAGAGTAGAGCCCTGACCAGCCACTGTGCTGCACATATAACACTCACGTCTTTCTTGCTGCTCTTCTCCTTGGTGGCCTTTTGCGCCTGCTCCCGCGCCTCCCGCAGCAGACAGCGGCCCATCCACCTGTTGCCCTTGCTGTTGCAGGCTCGGACTGTTCCGTTCTGACTACCTACCGAGTTGCAGCATACACCTGGAATTTTACGTACAAATTTATTAGCATATTATATCATTAGCATATCGCACCCCAGGTGCGAGACTGTCACTTATGCAAAAATGCAAATTTTCAGGACAAGCATTTAAAACTTTGACATTTAAAAAAATAATTATATTTCAAGATTTAGACAAGATGAATAGCTTTTACTACAACGTCAACTTTTAACTTACTTTTGAATTAATAATGACCACTCAATATTGTATTGCTTTAGGACAGTTATTAATTACATATTTAACTCATTATTGCAATTTTTGCATAAGTGACAGTCTCGCACCGGGGGTGCGATATGGTAATAGTAGAATAGCCACTAAATTCCGAAAAATCTCACCGAGAAAAATTTGGTAAAGTTAGCGAGAAAAGAGAATGAAATGCACCGACACGAGTGGTTTGATATTATATCAAACTCAATTAATCGAATGAACCTAAAGATTTGCACTAAGCCCTGGAGCTTCATGTTTCATGGTGTTACAGAGCCCATTGCATATCAAGGAGTAGACCGGGGGGCGCGGTAATGGTAGGGAAGACGTGCCCTTAGAATATGGAAGGATTTGCGAGCCGTACCGGATTTGCATCCTAGAGTAGGCAATGGACTAGTGAAGACTGGAGAGACGGGTGATACTTATTTATTGAAGAGAAACAATGAAAAATAGATTTATCAAGAGCTTTCATTAAATATGATGCTAGGTATTGATATCTCATTTTAATGTCACTTCACCAAGTTTTCACGATGAGATTTTTAGAAAATTGACCGGCTGGACGGGTCCAATAATTTTTAGGGCCGCTTGCACCACAAATCTCTCAATGCGTTTATCGCTAAACATATTTAAAACATTATTCTGTCTCTGTCATCTTTAAACGATTGACATAATCAGTACCCTAATTGCGCAACATACCATCAATCACAATCTGAATCATTTTGAAGGATATTGCTAATCCATTGCTTCATATGTTCGAAAAATGTATCTGCGCAACAACGTAAATAACGCAATAAATGTTATTGAACTACCCCGCAGAATGATGTTTGAAATGCGTTTAGCGGTAAGCGCATTGAGATATTTTGTGGTGCAAGCAGGCTTAAATTTGCTATTGAACTTCTCTTTAATTTTAACTAGCTTCTGGCCGCTACTTTGTCCGCGTGAAATTCGGAAATACTGTAGCTTCTTGTACTGAAAGAATATCGGAATCGGATTAGTAGGTCCGAAGATTACCCCCTACATACAAACTCATATATACCTCTTTATATTATTATTAGTTGTTTATTTAGCAGTGATAGCCTCGTGGTGTGATCGTCAGACTGCCAAGTCATAGGTCTCGAGTTCGAGCCCAAGTACGCACCTCTGATTTTTCGGATTCATGTGCGTATTGTATAATTATCACTTGCTTCAAAAACGGTAAAGGATAACATCGTGAGGAAATGTCTGAGAGATATTTCTCGACGGTATGTGAAGCCTAGTTAGAGGCCCATGGGCGGCTTTAAAACTCTGACACCAGCCGAGCTATTCTGCAAAAATCTCACTTTGAAAACTAAGGTGAAGTGAGCTGTCAATAATGTCAATCTCTAGCATTACGTGGAATGACAGCTCACTTCACGCACACTTCACCTAAGTTTTCACGGTGAGATTTTTACAGAATAGACTAGGAGGTTAGTTACTAACCACACGCAAAGAAGAAGAAGATATTATTAGTATTCAAGTATAGATGAACAAAGAAACTTAACTTAAAGTCGACATGCAACCTTTAGTTTACATTTTCTTGGAATTCGCGACGCATTTAACTTTGACCGATTTATTCTAAGTTATATGACGTCAACCCCAACTATTTATAGTCCAGTCAACATTAAATCGATGTCTGTTCTATAAATACCAGCATCGATTCTAGCTTATTAAGCCACGAGAAAACACCCAGGAAAAGGCCTTGACCGTAAGCAAAACATTTATAACTCAGTTAACACTGAATTCAGAAACGACATTTTGCTTACACATACAATCTGAGAGCTCTGCTCTGGTGAAAATAGAGAATACTCATTTAAGAGTATGGGAAAAGTTCATACTAATTCCATACTGCCATGATAGTAGTTAGTTACTAATTCCATGCTGCCATGATAGTAGGTACTTACTAATCCCATGCTGTCATGTTATTATTCTAAGGTAGCCATCTTGTTCTAAACTTTGGGCGACCGAGCTCGGTTCGGGTGAAAATACGGAGAAAACGAATGACGGCAACGTCGCAAATAGCTGTCAAATATTTACCTGTTTCGATTAATTTGGCAATATTACTGTATGGAAATAAGAAGGATGGCTAACTAGTGAACCAGAATATTAATATTGAATTGCAATTATAACACTGAATTTGACGTTGAAACCGTTTTAGCTGTAAAACAGACATTAGGAAATTTCCAAAAAACAAGAATTACATCTAAAACTAAATATTGGGTGTTATGATATTCATTATTGCATTTCATAATCAATATTTTAGTTCACTAGTTAGCCATGTTTCTTATTTCCATACAGTAATATTGCCAAATTAATCGAAACAGGTAAATATTTGACAGATATTTGCGACGTTGCCAACTTTTTGAATGAATGATCATAAATGTCGCCATAAAGTCTCACGCTTTCTCTGTCACTTAAATTAAGATGTATTGTTGCCACAGAAATTGTTTTAAGGACGAATTTAAGTAGTATATAGAAATATTTGACAGCTATTTGCAACGTTGCCCACTTACTGTATAAAAGATTTCTTAAATACCCGGTGAAATGATGGGTTAACTATATGGTTTTCCGCCTAACCCTTCAGGAATTACAGGCATTTATATAGATAAGTATATGCTTTATGTATGTATTCATTGTATATGTAAATGGTACACCATAGACTACAGTATTGTCTCTCCCTATTGGTCCATCCAAAGTTTGTCTTTAAAAATCGCTTTTACCGATAAGACCGCCCATTGTGTCACCCTATTTAAAATTTATATCTGTAATTCATATGGTGTACAGAATAAATAATATTCTATTCTACAGGCGTTATGTAATGTTAAAATGTCTTACCTTTAGTATTATTATTGAACACACAAGTATCATACAGCTGCTTCGCCGTCACCGCTCCATTCTCGTCACAGATTCCGTCGCCAATACTCTTCCCCCTCTGCCTCCTCTCAAGTACGAGTAACTTCTCAATTTCTTCAATTTCTATCTGCTTTATTTTAGTAGAACCATTCTGTTTGACTACTTCAGGTTCCTCGTGAGTTTCCTCTTCGCTTTCCTCGTGGTCTGTGGCGGCGAATAGTTTTTCTACGACGATGAAGACTAGCATGCCTGTGAGACACCACAGTCCGCTTTTTAGGGAGACGTGCTCGCCAGCTGTTGAGAGAGAAAAAATAATGTTTAACATCTTGTAACCATAGATTATAATCGAGACGATTTTATTACTTTGTAGATTCATAATTAGAATAGGGAAAGACCAGAGAGTCATTGGATGGATTGTGAGAAAGATGACTTGGCTAGAAAGGGGGTAAACACTGAGAAACTGATAGATAAGTAAGGAAAATATATGCTACTGTGGCAGCATGTACATAGCCACATGCGAATAATGCATCAAAGACCTGACGTCACTCAAATCCTGCATCGCGCAATTAGAGTTTACCGCGTGAACACCATATATCTATATAACTTCCCCGACATCAATCGTTGAACAGTTGCCCGCCAGAAACGACACCCGGCTGGCCGGAGGTCCTCCCTTTTTTATAGAGGATGAGTGAGTGAACTTTACACCCTGGTCCTCATATCTCTAAACTACGAAGACTCTGTCCTTAAATAAATTTCTTTTAGACCTGGAGTATAATGAAGAGCAGTATTTAAACAGTGTCTGTCCCACGTTATTTAGCGTATCATTCTATGACAGCCATTCCCTGGAAGATATAATGAAAAATGCCCCAGAGAACTCTAAGATATTATGAAGCGAAATTCAATCTTATGATTTTTGCATTTTGCATGACCTGCAAATTGCAAAAAACGTAAGTAATTAAAATTTAATTATGTCTTGAATTTTGTTTGATAAATGTCATAGATATTTTTTCTTTCCATGTAAGTAATTTTAGAGACTGACTACCAAAGGAAAGGTTGCTTTTCATTTCAAAATGTGTAAAATTGATTCTAAAATAAAAATATGAATTAACAATCGAGCTAATGTAATTCCTCTTACACTTATACATACTTTTTTCTTTTGAGAAATATGTACAGAGTAAGAAGCCGGATAGTCGACGCTCATTACCGAATAGTCGCCGACTTTAAAAGTGGCCGGATAGTCGGCGCTCATTGCCGAATAGTCGCCGACTACGAAAGTGGCCGGATAGTCGGCTTTACCGAATAATCGGAATATCTCTAATCGATACTCATCACGTCTGCGGAGTTTCATAGCTATTTTAATTTGACCCTGTATTTATAGACAACTAAGAATAACGTCACAAAGTCGCACACAACACATGTAATACAAACATACAAGTAATAATTACAATCGTAACGCATAGTTACCATGATTGATCAAGCATACTCTGACTCACAATGCTATGTTTACTTTTTACTACCAACTACATAGCGTTACTATCAGTTGGAACACAAAACTTCCTAAGCCTAACACATTCAAGCGATTTTAAACTTTATAACCATGGGGTAAAGTGGGTTTTTGTTTTGGCACTTGTGAGTGTTGATACAAAACCTCAACCTTCTGTATATAAATGAGTGCTCGTGCGGCGTTTGTCATTGTTAGATCACAAATTAGTGGAATGTCCACTTTATAATGTGATTATGACGAGTCATTTTTAGTTTTATGCACTTTGATGGCACTTGAATGGGGCCACTTATTTTTATAATGAAGTAGGTACCTTCCTATTTGCAGAAAAGTCCCTTTTGTATTTTTTTTTGTTCCAATCAGCATCTGCTCTTTTCCATTAATTTCTAAGTAACCATTGCGAAGAGTTGGAGGTCTTACTTTTAAAATTATGTAATATTACTTTTAATATTTTAATTAAGAATACTATTGAAAACAGTAATGTGATTTCGGTAGCAATCAATCTTAGTCTTATTATTCGTTATCGGAGACTGTTCATTATGAAGTCTATGGGGGGTTGATATCATTTACGAGTTCATGAACCTCTCGCAATAAAAATAGCCATATCGAAAACCATTGTAATATGTTATAAACTTCATTCCAAAACATTGTGTAATTAATTAGCCATAAATTGATGTGTGTTTAATAAACATTTTGAATATTTTCATAATATTGAGTAAATTGTACAACTGGTCATATCTCGAGTATTTTTTATATATCAAGGGTTTAAAAAATAAGCTCCAATATTCCTAGAACGACAATCAAGCATACAATTAAATCTCAAGTAGAAAATAGAATTAAATGTCAGAATACGGGCCATTCCTTAGTTGTGTAGCGGCATCTACATCGCCACATGCGAACTACGCATCAAAGACCTGACGTCACACAACATCCTGATGTCACACAAATCCTGCATCGCGCAATGAGAGTTTACCGCGCGATGGACATTATATACAAGCTCCCGACTTCAACCTCTGGGCAGTTGCCCGCCAGACACGACACCCGTGGCCGTCTGGTCGGAGGATCCTCCCTTTTTTATGGTGGATGAACTTTACACCCTGTTCGTCATACCGCTAAAGTTGACACTATCGAGTCCAATTATTTATCAACCCGTTTCGTAAGAACTATAGGTATTCTGCTGTAAAAACTAGAGACTGATCGAAAAGTACTGCTTTTTTGTTTGTTAAAATTATTATAATTTTAACTATTAAAAAACATTTGAACTAGAGAAATTTGGATATCCGGATACCATGTATCCGGATATCCATCTAATATATTAAACTACATAACATCACGCCTGTCATCCTCGAAGGGTTAGGCAGATGTGTACCCATTGTACACCCACATTTCACCAGTTATGTTCAAGCAAGTTCCAAGTAATAGGGGGCGAGGCTATAGCCATCAACCGGAGACATATCCAGAATCCGGGCTGCTACTGAAAAACCCGTGATAACACTTGCCCAACCTGGGCATCGAAGCCAGTACTTCAGCAGTAGCGTCTGCGACCACTAGACTGACTAATATATTATCCGGATATAATTAGTTTTACTATCCGGATAGTGTTCTGGAAGTATCAGAATTGTCCGTTAGTAAAACGGATAATTAGCATAATAATAATTAGAGGATAATTTGCATACCCTAATTTAAATCTAAAATTTTGTTTTTACTTACCAAGTACATACGATTTGAAGCTAGTCAGGCTATTTAGCCAGCATTTGTGTATATTCTAATCCAAGGTGCATTTGGCAATCCTCGCTGTGCTAATGAAGACTAACTAACAAGTTGTCGACCTCGTGGTCGCAGGCTGTTTGATTGGCTATGCAGTCCCGGGTCCCCCTAGAGATTGTTGTCACCTAACTTTTCCAATTAAGTGTCGTTGACAATCATAGAAGCAGCTAACGTGCAGTGATTTCTTCAAAACGGTACCCTTATAAGATCACTCTTGTGTCTGTCTGGCGGTCCGTCTGTCACAGCCAATTTGCTCAGAATCTATAGGACCAATTTAGATGCAATTTGGTACACATATGTATTTCTGTGACCCAAACACGGATGTGTAAAGTAAATAAATGAATTTTGAATATCGAGGTCACTTTTCGGGGGCAAATCGGAAAATAAAAAATAGTTTTGCAAACTGTACCGAGTGATGTATCAAATGAAAGGACTTGTTCTGACGATAAATATTTTAAAAGATATTTAAGAAAATAGATAAAAATTTACCATTCCCTTCATTGTGCGTGGTCCGACACGCACTTGGGCGGTTTTTCTTTTCACTTTTTTTTACCAGTGATAGGAAGTATTATAACATTATCAACTCATAGATATAGACGAGATACACAAGGTGTATTAAATACGTATTATCGAAGCTAAGTCAAAAACTATCGAAGCTAAGTCAAAAACTATCGAAGCAAAGTTAATAAATATATATTATATGGGACCACCGCAACTTTACCAAATGAAAAGAATTTTCAAATTCGGTCTATATTGACGATAATATCGATGAATTACATTAAAAAAAAAAAAACATACAGACGAACATAAAACCTCCTTTTATGAAGTCGGTTAATAACACAGGCTGGATTTTTGAGATCGGCAGTAAGGGCGGGTATCTTACCGTTGAAGTAGCTTTATGAAAATGTTCTTAAGCCAAAAGCATCAAGGTAGCCCGCGAAATTCATATTTTCTTACGATTTTTGCAATTTGCAGCTTAGTATCATGTTCTATGTTGATCTAAATATGATTCGCGGCCGTATCAAATGTTTATTTATAGAATTATAATCATAAAAATGATCAATACAACTCTCTAAGTTCATGTAATCCCATTGAAAGACTATTTCATGAAATCATGACATTTGCCGATTATGCTAACTTATGGAGTTGTACCTATGGCTGATTGTAATGATTATAATTATGTAATGCCATACTTGTTATGGTCGCGAATCATATTTTAATAAACATAAAACCTGACACTGACCTGCAAAATGCAAAAAACTAAAGAAAATTTGAATCTCGCGGGCTAACTTAGCGCTTAAGAGACTGTCGTTAATTTTTGCAGTAATTACTAACCGCATTCACAGATTAAAAAAAAAAAATAGTTTGAAAAACTTCAATTGTCATGTCTAATTCTATGATGCCATTCGATATAAGGATTAATAGACTCTTCTGGACCAACCGGCGTTGTATATGGTGGAATGGTGGTGCTTATTTCATGGGTGGAGACCCATGAAATAAGCACCACCATATACAACGCCAAGGATATTAACGCTCTTGTACTTGGAGAAGTACAAGAGCGTTAATATCCTTAAATAATAAACGAAAGCTTGTTCATGAATTACATGCAAGTGCATTATACATTTAAAAACCTGGAAACAGAATCCGTTTCGATAATGTAGGGAAACCGAAACGGTGTCATTATCCTGATATAACTTTGACCCACAACAATGTTTATGTATTTATCATACCAACAAACACATTTCATTCAATAGTAATTCATAGTAGTGCTCCCCTGACCGCAACCGCAAAGCAAATGCCAACATTTAGCGACACGAAACCTCAACATTGTAAACAAACAATTAAAAATAGGACAGCAATGTTTATTACTATAAATGTGCATCCGTATCATGAGGAAAATGACACCTTTTTCTTAGTATGATGTCCAATATATCTTGATCTTTCGGGGTGGCGCCACTATCTACGTCAAACGTCATGATTCCGTACTAATTTGTGTTTAGTTCCCCATTTCGCCGCTTTTAACTTTGTAATGGGGCGCCTGGTGTCAATGAATGCACTATTATGCAATAGTAGGTTATCGCCGCTAATATGGTGACATTGAACGGCGGTCATCCTCAAGCCGTTGTTTTGACGAGCCGGCAAAGCAGTAGGAAATGTGTGGAAACGGAAATCGGATCTTCTGGTGTTAGTTTCATTGTGACTAGGCTTTCTAAGAAGTGTCGCGGCTTTGTTTGAACAATGCCTTTGTAGGATTTTCCGTCTATAACACAGAGGAACAATGAAATGGAGCGCTTACTTGAAGAAACTAGAACAAAATCTAGCGGTTGTGTAGATTGATGTCTTGTTTTCAATCGATTTTCTCATTTCCTGCACTTTTCTTTTTTTATGCTTAGAAATTATCAAATAACTTCTCCCGCTCTGGGCGAAGCGGGAAGGCGTTTCAGACTCTTACTAACTAAAACCCACCCGTGTTCCTTCAGTTGCCTGTGTGTTGCCAGGGGCCACGGTATCCCTTTCGAACTTTCCCGCGACCCCGGCAGGCATCGGTCCTAGCGGACCCCGTCAGTTGTGCTGACATCTCATTGAGGCGCGCGTGGAACACAACGCGCCGTCGACCCGGGCCTGGGTCCTTATCGGACGGCGAGCTACCCATTGCTCACCGTCCGCAAGCCCGCGCCTACGGTGGCCGGGAATCGGCCTGCGATTCCCGACGATCGGGGTGTCTCCTGCGGCGGCTAGGGGCGTGAGGGCGCGAAATTTGCCTCTCCCTCACGCGTTCCGCCTCCTCCTTCGCGAGCATTACTGCTTCGCAGAAGGAGGTCCTGCACTTGTGTCATTCATAAACTACCTTTTTCATTAGATTCATATAGCAATCTTTACCAGTTTAAGAACTATGGTAAGATATATAATGTAATGAAATATCGCATTTGTCTATCTTAATTTACTTCCTTTCTTTGTTCATCTCTGTAACTTCCCCATAGCTTCTTTGTTCAACAATATATTGGCCTCATAAATTACGTCACACGAATTAATTTAAATACAATTTAATTTATTTTTAGAGTTGGTAATATTTTAACGTTTTTCGTTAGAGTTGAAATTTAGAGCACTTTTAAATACATGTGATGTCACGCAGCTTGCATATCTCGTCGCGTCCCTGACCCTTGTCATAGACGATGTCACACATTGTTAACCCCCTCCCTCCCTCCCCGTAACGAGTGACGTACTTTAAAGATGGCCCCTTTTTCGGCTGTCATATATTTTGGTTATCAAAAGGAAAAGCCTTCAGCTTCTTTAAATTAATATGTACATAAATAACATACATGTGCCTACTAGTAAGCATTGACAATGGACTTACCACGCGTTATCTATTTGCATACACAACTACATACTATTTACCTACTGTCTACATAACTGTGACAACTATTTACTCATATTAGCATTTTAAACATTGTTCGTATTGATAGTTTGTTAATGAAAATACTTATGTGGTCCTTCACCTTTCGAGTTATTTTTAATTTCAGGGTCCCTTTTCAGGAACAAGTCTTTCATTAGGCTGACATTATAGGGATATCCTCATCCATGGCTCCTCTTCTAAATAGCTTTCCAGAAAATCTTTACCTCTATCCTACAAACTAATGGAAGCTACACACATTTTTATACAAGGTCCCATTAAAATAGATGGACAATTTTTTACACAGCGTTCAGTACGTCTAACCAAAGATATCCAAGCAAAAAAATTTAAAAAATTCAAGTGTTTTTATTTTGACCTAAAATAATAAATGGCATTGGGTAACCAATATTTTTTGTGTATTTTCGTTAGCTGATTTCTTTTTCTTGTAAGTATCTAATGCGTTTTTCTTATTTGTTTTTTGCCATTTTCCTTATTTTGGTGGTGTGAATGATTTCTAAAAGTTTGTCCATCTATTTTAATGGGATGGGACCTTATACAGGGTGTTTGGCAGAACGTTGAACATACGAAAATGGTGGATAGGTGGGGTCATCTGCTACTTACTCAGCCCTAATTTATTTGGCTCTGCCCCCTGGATATGTAAAAAAAAAATTTTTGTTTTCTTCTAGTTTCACCACTTCCTTAACTTTACAGTGTAATTTTTTATTAAAAATGGGTAAAATGCTTGTTTTACAAATTTTTTTTTACATATCCAGGGGGCAGAGCCAAATAAATTAGGGCTGAGTAAGTAGCAGATGACCCCACCTATCCACCATTTTCGTATGTTCAACGTTCTGCCAAACACCCTGTATATCGCGGAAGAACATGAGATAATAGGGATGATGAGAATTTTTTTTTTTAGTCCTTCATGGGGATTATAAAAAAATATTGGACACGTAATTTTTCTTTTATTACGTAATCTAAAGATTACGGCGATACATTGAGCTAAAATGTGCCATGACGTCACGAGTATGTAGATTTTATACTTACTTGTGACGTAGCGACCCCCACTCCCCAACTTAAAATGCGTTTTATCTAATAATATGATAAAGCAAAAAATACGTGTCGAATATTTTTTTATTATCTAACTGGCGGACTAATTAGAATTTCTTTTTTTTACCCAGGCATCATCCCTACTGATGCATCCAGTACCCTAATTACGTAATACACGATCAATCAGAATCTGAATTGTTTTGAAACAGATTGCTAATCCATTGCTTCGTACGTTCGAAAAAAAAATCTGCTCAACAACGTAAATAACACAATGAATGTTGTTGACCTGTCAAATTGAAACAGATTAGTCGGAATTGTCAACGAAAATGTGTTGCGTAATTACAATTAGATAGCTGGTATGATCTTGACATTGCACTACGATTACGCGTAGAGTTACTCAGTATTCCGTAATCTGAGACAAGTATTGCTATCTATGGCATTAAATCCACTACTATGTGGACTTAGAACATAGCAACTAGACGTAGAGTTTATGATACAAACACTGACAATACTCAAATTCAGCATTGTTTGAAAACTATAGGAAGGAAGTGACAATGTGGTCGTTACCAAATCCATTGTTTGTTTGAAGAGCACCAAAGTTTGGCTGTTGTGTTGTAAAGACCAGGAAGTCGTAACCTGTTCGCTTCTTAATTCGGCTGTTATAAAAACAGTAAGTATAGAGTAGAAAAGTTTTTTAGGCGTTCAAGGATTAATAAAAAAAAATGTGCAGAATATATCAATAGCGCCTCATAAACACGCGCCAGATATAAACAAGGCGACGAAGTGACCTTTCAAAAAGTTTAGAAAGAGACATATCTTCCAATATTGTTAAAAAAATATATATGTCAGTAGATACTGATAAAGCTAGAGATCGGATATTCGGATGCATATTTACGAAAGTTAATTTTGCTAAGAAATTATGGAAGTGGCTTCTTAATTTGAAAAAATCTTAATATATACCGGAATTCCATAAAATCCGGGAACGCACAACAAATCAGATACATGGTATGGAACCGAATTATCAGCCCTCTTATGAAAGTTACTTTTGCGGTGTTAACAGACAAAAATATACAATGTGAAATTTAATTAGTTTGCATCCTCTTAAGGCAAGGTACTCATCATAATGAACAACATTTATGAAAAACAAAATAAAAATCAGCTGTTCCGTACATTATAACGAGCTATGCGAACATAAATGTATGGAACAGCAGATTTTTTTTTTGGTGATTTCAGGGTCGGTCCCATAGTGAAAGATTTTTCATAATGATGAGTACAATGACCCCTTAAAAGGATGCAAACGAATTAAATGTCACATTGCATACCTACAGTAAACTTTTTTAAACGAAACTCAAGGCACCGAGTTGTTTGTCGCTATGTGCTATGCCAATTTGGCAATAGTGTAATTTTAGAAATGCTACCTAATGTTGTAAGGTAGGTTACCTTACAACATTAGGTAGCATTTCTATAGTAAAAAAAAACTACAAAAATCAATTCCGGAATTACGAGATTTTTCCCTCAACTTTAGGTAAATATGCATCCGAATATCCAATCTCTAATTATAGCTCATAACGAGTAGGTAGAAGAATTCCAGTGGGCTTAGCTGGTACAACGTGAAAGAAGCCTATGTGAATTACGAGACTAAGTACTAAACAATTGTAGATTTCGGCATTCCTAAACAAAGCCAGAATTAGACAGGGATTAACATAGTTAACGAGCCCTTGAATAAGCTTAGTTTAGTAAGTTAATTACCACACAGTAGGTCATTAACATAACCAAAATAACGGTCTGCTACTCATTTATATGCAAATTTTTCATAAGGTATTTATTTATAACATACATCATAGGTCATAAGGAACAAATTAAACGTTTCTAAGATTATCACTTATAAATCAAGTAAAGATTTTATGTGAAATTATAATTATGACTGTATTTTCAAAGAATTCAGTAAAACGAACATTATTTACAGCAGTAATGCTTTAACAGACCATGTGTTACTGATTTTATATGACAGAACAATGGGATTCAGAGCAAGTCTGTAGTAGGTAATTAATTTTACTTGTACAGTTCCATACATGTTACTTTAATCGACAAAACAGAAGTTTATAATAACAGAAACACTTTATAGATAGCATGCCCTGGGACGAAATCCTGCCTTCTATAAACAGCTGTGGCTTTATCTGCATCAAGCCCAAACATTCGGCGAAAATTTATATATTTTGTTTTGGACTTACGTTTAGTATTATTGAGATCATTCTGCCACGCTTCTGGCAGCAGATGTAGGAACACGTCGCCCAGTAGACCGCCTACTGCAAAACTCAGCAGTATCCTTAGCATAGATGCTCCAGCTGTAACAAGAAGAATATACAGTTTAATTGAATGCCTAAAACAGAGATTAGAGGGTTTCAAAATCAATCAAATATCAAAAGTCATTTATTCAAATTAGGTTGAGAATCGGCACTTTTTGAACGTCGAAATGACCCAAAACGCCCGCCCTTCACCACTGCCTAGTGCTTTAGCTAAGGTAAGAGAAGTGGCGTAACAAACTCCCCAGCATCATTTTGTTTATTCCAGTCAGCATGATAGGGACTTATTCGAGAATTGATTTAAATGGTGTGTTTGGAGAGTCCTTTATATGTCCAGCAGTAGACTGCTATATCAGGCTGATCACTATCACCCTAATATAACAAGAGATATGAGGCAAAGTTATCCTGACTATTATTTGACGGTACTCTTGCCCTTTGGTTTGAAGTATTTAGCTGTCGATTTTCAGAGCCATATCCATGTCATATCCACTTCTTCTTTTCGTGTGGTTAGTGACTAACCTGGTATCAGAGCCTCAGATCCAATGGGCCTCTGACTTGGCTTCACATGCTGGCGAGAAATATCTCTCAGGCAGTTTCCTCACGATGTTTTCCTCCACTGTTTTTTGAAGCAAGTGATAATTATACAAAACGCACATGAATCCGAAAAGTCAGAGGTGCGCCTTGGGTTCGAACTCGAGACCTATGACTTGACAGTCAAACGGTCACACCCCTAGGCTATCATTGTGAGTATCCACTAAAACTAGTATATGAAAACAGTAATCATCAAAGCGTGGTACAATATGAGACAATATCCCGTTTTTGTGCATAAATATTGCATGTTGAATAATGCCTTTTCTCGAAATTCTTCCGTACTTTGATCACTGAGCTAGGCTGACATGATGGCATCCGTCCTTTCTGCAATACAGTAAATGAACTATTTGAAGGTTAACTGATAAACTGTAGAGCTCCTCAGTAACAATACGCTTTTAATATCACGAGATCGTTGCGGTATCTAATCAGTTGGACTGATACGCTAGGGTCATTGATTATCGGATTTGCATTGGCTTCGACTGTGGCCTGGCCGCCTATGTGATTAGTAGATCTATGAATAAATAAATCATTGAAGTAGGCTTTATGATTCGTTGCATGTTGCTAGCTAGATGCAATTAGTGTTAATTAAAGTGAGTTTGAAAGTATAGTAAGCTTGAATGCTGTCTTCACCCTCATGTCCTTATTCCCTTTTTTGTGATCTGCGCAGTTCATCTTTTTCTTCCTTCAACAACTCTAGCAGTGGTCATCTTTGTTTCCTACCATATCATCTTTGATCTTTCACACTATCCCTCCATTATATTTTACAATGCATTTGCTCGTATAGAGTGTTTTCAAAGCAGTCAATTTGTGCGGAAAGTGTCACTTTTGTGCACTAGTCCTTTTTACTTTTCAGTGTTTTTTTTAATTTTTAACTCCGTCGTCGGCTAGTCGCAGAGATTTTATTATTTTACACATCATAGGCGACTACTGTAAGGCTCGGTAATTTTTTTTTTTCTCGCTCATTGCATCGTAAAACGTTGTATGATACACGTAAGATGATTTTCGATTTTCGTGTCACAATCGCTCGTGAAAAAAAAATGCCACTCGTTGGAAATCACCTATTTTCCGCACTTGTAGCATAAATAACTATTTTAGTTGGTCTGTATCTTTTCTTAAAACTACATTCAAACTTTACAGTGTCTCTGATTGCTTTTGCCACTGAGACAATCTTGCTCCATTGTCATAATTGTATTTAATTAAAGTGGCAGATTATAAGTCTATTTCAACATGAGGGAAAGGTGCAACGAGTTCAGAGGTCACGAAGTGCATAATAAGTGATAATTACTAGCTAGACTATCGCTTTCCACCGCTCGCCTACCGGATTAACTGACTCAGATAATGACGCCAGTTACCTACCGACTTAGTGATAAATATATGCATAAATATTTCAATAAAGGATAGGTAAGAAGGTAAGTAAATTAAAGATTCGTGCAGACCAGCGCGACGCGACATCGGTTATTGTTATACCGTCAAGTTTTCTTAGAAATTGTATTGTTCGAGTCGAGTCGCGGCGTCGCGTCGCGCTGGTCTGCACGAAGCTTTAGTCTACTATCGTTTTATTCATTGCAGCGTCTCGGAATATTACGGCACGGCTATACAAATCTACTTTAGGTACTATGGGGATGAAACATTCTGTTTTCAGCATTCAATTCTCAATTCTTTATTGCATTCCATAATGTTGGTAAGACTAAGGAATGATGACAAAATTGTGTTCGAAGTAGTACAAAGATATATTAGAAAATTGAGCATGCCATGGGTAAAATTGCAAGCATGGCAGCAGAGTGTAAACCTTATTCCTTGTCTAAATTGTAAAGGGAACCTCTGTGCACAATTTCAGCTTTCTAGGTCCAAGGGTTTGGGCTGGGTGTACAGTACACGATACATTTGCTCTGAGCTAAAATGTAGAACAATAATTGTGAAGACGCGGCGGAGTACATGTAGGGTGTGTAAACCGTGTCTGGCTAGGGTCTGTTCGTTTATAACACCTAGATACAATCAGCCAACCAACAATTAAGTTCATTGTACCAGAAAACACATCAAAAGGATCAAAGGATCTGTCAAATCAGATCATCATGTTGGCCGTGTCACATAGCACATAGCACGCGCGTTTACGAACATACTTGAGTTTACATTACAAAAGATATAGATACGTTATCAAGTAGTATTATTAGTTAATTGCTTGTCGATTACCGCTGTGATTGCTGCGATAAAGACGATTGCTTTTATCATTAAATCAAGTTTAATTTTACTAGTGAATAGTGTTAACGCGTGTGTGCGTGTTGGTTATTTATCGTTCGGGAATTTTGTGTGAGAGCTTTTTTCTAGTGATTGCAACGCAGGCCAACTGCTGCAGTTTTTCTAGATCTCTTTGGGCTGTGCTCAGGTCTGTCCTGAGCCACCAGACCAGTTAGCCATAAGTGATAATTGGTCGGATGACTGTGGTGTATAGCCTGGTGACCTTGGGGCTAATCCCCAGTTCCTGCCAAAAAAACCGGAAGCCTAAATATCATACTATCCTGGATTAACCCAGCCAGAAATAGTATCACGAATCACTTTATCCCTATTTCCCATCCGTCTTAGTTCACTTGCGCCTGTCATCTCCTTCGAATTTAGCCCAGCCATGTCGGAGTGCCCTGAATTCATGGCTTCGAGCTAAGGTTAATTAGGAATGGATATTCGAACTGACGTTAATCGGGTTGGTGTTCATAACGTGATTTGGGCTTTAGTTTATTGATTTATTTATATAGAATGAACGAAAAAAGAAAATACGTTTATTTGCGGTAAACATGACGCAAAAAAAAAGAAAGAAATTGAGGTAAAATATCCGTCACATCCACGCAAAACGGCCATCGCTCAGCATAATGCTGCGACCCTAGGCGAGACAGAGCCCCAGCGCTGGTTTTCAGCGACAGCCGGCGTTGCTGTTATGACTTCGACCAGTTCAGCATACAATGAGATATAATTATGATAATACTTTATTGGACACCAGAAAAATACATATAATAAAATTAATTTGAATTGAACAAAACATCCAATGGGCGGCCTTATCGCTTTCTGCGATCTCGTCCAGGCAACCTTGGAATAGACAGTGATTTCGTGGACATAAAATAGAGTGCAAATAATTAGTACTTACTTATATAATATAGACACAATATAAAATAATAGATACGCAGATATATACATAATATGTATATATCTGCGTATCTATTATTAGCATATTATGCTAAGTTGTATAATATAATTAAATAAAAGCTGGTTAAATTTTGGCTGTGTTTTTCAGAGAATGAAGAGATGCTTAATTCTAGGATTTGGAAAAAACCACAAATAGCAGTAATTTTACGGTTTAGAACCTGCAGCCTTTGAGATAACTTCTTGACGACACTCCTTGATAAGACAACAAAAATATTTATGAGACAGACAATCGGGCAACTGTCAGCGTCTAGATAGGTAACCAATACTACCATTAATTTTCGTTATCGGCCATCTCAGCGATATGTACCTGATAAGTGTAATAAAACTATCACCCGTCATCGGAGATACCACGAGATGGATTACGGGGAATTCTGAAGAGCTTTTAGAAGGCACGGCGAACAAAATGCAATATTTTTTATTTGGTTTTATTTATACACGTGCCACATTGTCTTTATCGGATGATTTTGAAATAGTCGACATATCAGTGACATTGGGGAGGGGCGATGATAATAGGCTATATTAGTTTCATTATAACTAACTAATTAAAGAACAATACTCCAAATGATTAAATAGTTAGGTTGGCATAATTATCAATCACTCGGACCACACACACACACTCACATATCCCACACACACGCACACACACACACACACACGCACACGTACACATCACTCATTCCCACCTACGTGTATACACGCACACACACCACACTAGAGCACGTATGCATTATCTTTTATTGATTAGTTATTGTTATTAGTATTATTGTTTTTTTTTTTTTTTTTTTAAATATTGTCTCAAACAACTGTTACAAATATTTTATATTAGCTCCAACTATGGGCGAAGACACTGACTCCTGTAACACAGGTCTCACCTAGCACGGGAGTCAGGGTTTCAAATAGAAATGTATAACCTTTTTCCTTGTGTCAATAAAACATTTTTATTATTATTATTATTTTTAGATTTAACTATTCTCGGGAACTTGGGGTCCCGGACATTTAGAAGGCGTACGAGGGGCCGAAGCCAACTCGCAGAGGCCCGTTAGGAATTTTAATGAAATGAGGCACCAACCGACGATTATCCCTGTATGCACTATGTAAGTGCACCCAAGGACAACCCCCGGTTGGTGTAGGACTATTGCAGGATATGGAAACAAAGATATTGGACTATGGGTTTGGGTGGCTTAAGTTGACTGGTGACCTGGAACTATGGAAGGACTATGGCCCCTGCCTGATCAATGTTTATATGTACACGGAAAAAATGGCAGGGGGTGACTTGCACGCTCAATAATGGGCCCCCAAAAACTGTCGCTAGCACATAGTGACGTAGCGACAAGGGGGCAACATGTCCTGAGGTGCTTGAGGAGTGGAGAGGTATTCCACGGCTTTCAGAATAATCCCAGAGCCCGGAAGATGGTCAAGATCCCTACGAGCACTTACTGGAATACTTCCTTCCTCCGAGCACGTTTGCTCTTGCGAATCTCCACTCAAGCCGGCCAATTAAGGCAAGAATGAGGTGGGAGCTCTGTTCCTCGTCAGTGTTCACTCCAGTCGGCCAATAAAGGCAAGCCAGAGATGAGGAACAAGATTTCTCCCGGGAGATAGGGTCCGTGGGGTCGCTACTGCCCAACAGCTCGCCACATGCTGCCCTGCGGGTTTCTGTATCTCTCTTGGTCTGGCTCCTCATCCTAGACCTGTTCCGGCAAAGTAAACTCTACCGACACAGACCCAGAGTTTGGAGCGCGCAAGCCCCACCACGACGTCAACGTAGAGATACGGCGGTGGGGTTATTATTATTATTATTATTATTTGTCAACAAATCTCGGGACCATAGAGTCCCGGTCCTTTGGAAGGCGTATGAGGGGCCGAAGCCAACTCGCAGAGGCCCCTTAGTCAATTTTAAATGGAATGAGGAATGAGGCACCAACCGACGATTATCCCTGTATGCACTATGCAAGTGCACCCAAGGACAACCCCCGGTTGGTGCAGGACTATTGCAGAAAAATGGAAATATTAGGCTATGGGTTTGGGCGGTTATAGTGGGTTGGTTACCTAAAACTATGGAAGGCCTATGTCCCCTGCCTGATCAATGTTAAGATATACACGGATAAAATGGCAGGGGGTGACTTGCACACTCAATAATGGGCCCCCGAAAACTGTCGCTAGCACATAGTGACGTAGCGACAAGGGGGCAACATGACCTGAGGTGCTTGAGGAGTGGAGAGGTATTCCACGGCTTTCAGAACAATCCCAGAGCCCGGAAGATGGTCAAGATCCCTACGAGCACTTACTGGAATACTTCCTTCCTCCGAGCACGTTTGCTCTTGCGAATCTCCACTCAAGCCGGCCAATTAAGGCAAGAATGAGGTGGGAGATCTGTTCCTCGTCAGTGTCCACTCCAGCCGGCCAATAAAGGCGAGCCAGAGAAGAGGAACAAGACTTCTCCCGGGAGTTAGGGTCCGTGGGGTCGCTATTGCCCAACAGCTCGCCACAAGCTGCCCTGCGGGTTTCTGTATCTCTCTTGGTCTGGCTCCACATCCTAGACCTGTTCCGGCAAAGTAAACTCTACCGGCACAGACCCAGAGTTTGGAGCGCGCAAGCCCCACCACGACGTCAACGTAGAGATACGGCGGTGGGGTTATTATTATTATTATTATGGTCTAACTTACATAGATGGTGATACTGCCAAGCTGTTTATGCATTAACTGCTATTGGGCATACATCGCCCAGCAAAAGATCTGAGGTACCTATACCTAATTTAACTATGGGACGACGTAGTTCAATACTATATTCGTCACGTAAATAATAGGCTACTTATAGCATTTGACCGGGTGTTACGGTTAACGACACAATCAAACGATTAACAAAGGAACTACAATCAGCACATCAGGAAATTGAAAACGTGAACAGCGAAAACTTCAGACTTAAAATGGATTTAGACGAAGGGCAGAAAGTTATTGATACTTATAAGAAAATTATCTCGTCTGACAGGAAAACAATGACACCTACAATCTCACGTTAATATAGCATCATCAGGACCGATAATACATCTACACATTCTACACCCCTAAAGGCTAAACATTTTCACTCAATAACCCATGCACTTATACTCCCGAATCACCTGTAGTAAAGGGACAAACCCACGGCATCTCTAGATTAAAATAAAAGTCCGAACGGATCCAGCAATATGTGCCCTCCCAAACTAATTCAAGATACTCGAAACGATTACTGTAATAATATAATTCCCTCCACACAACTAGGTACAGTAGAACAACAAATCCAGAACATAATCACACCAACGATATTTATCTTAGGTGATCAACAAGTTCAGAGGTTTGCTCAGGAAATAGCAACACAGAGAAATAATAATATATGGAACAATATCTACTCCGTATTGGGAACATCAAAACCATATGCAACGAGTACACAAGTCATAAGCAACTTCGAAGAGACACTAAAAAATATAACAAGTGAAGATATTATTGTATCAGCCGTGCTATTCTGCAAACATCACAACGTGAAAACTTGGGTGAAGTGAACTTGATGTGAGCTGTCATTGCACCAAAAGCTAGGAATTGACACTATTGACAGCTCACTTCATGCTCACTTCACCTCACACTTCACGGTGAGATGTTTACAGAATGGATGGACTGGTATTGGAAGTAATGACAGAAATCCATACTTATTTTTAACAGAGTTATATTCTTTACTCCATAAATTGAAAAATTACCCAAACTGCAAACTTATTGATACATCTGATGTTATGGTAAGCACTGATATCTATAATTTTATATCGAAGAGCTTTATGTGTCCCAAGTTAAATAAGTTCAAAAATTTGTAGTTAAACAACTAAAGTTAAGATATATTAAATTAGCAATATTAAATTAACACCAAAAACTACTTATGCAAACAAGGAACTATCCCATATTATTTTTTAAAACAGAATACTGCCTTCCTAAGCCTTTAAATAACCGTGTTAACACTAGCCAACCAGTGTTTTTTCGAGGCTAAACGTAGGTGCTCCCCTTTACATCATATTTTTCTTTCTTTCTTTCTTTACATCAAAATATTACTGGTATATTAAATAAAAAAGATTTTACTTTATTTTATAATCTGTGCTTCCCTATAAGAAAGGTAAAAGTAACTATTAAGCCCCTAAAACATAAATGGATGACTAAAGATATAAAAATATATTGTGTAAACAAGCGACGTCTACACCTAAAATATCGTATATCAACAGCAAATAAAAACCAACATAAAAATGCCTACAGCAAATATACAACAGCCCTAAAACGTTATGTTATGAGCGCAAACGGTAGAAAGGACACGTTATTTGTCCCAATCCAACAACAGATGTCAAGCTGCCTGGAAAGTAATCAAAAGTAACACAAAAAATGCACAAAACATTAAACCAAATTAAATTGAACCAACAAACCTACTCACAACCAGAAACGATAGCTGATATTTTAGTTTTATTTTTTATTGACATGACAAATAAGACCATTGACCCATATCTTGACTTCCAAGCCACCGATAGCTGACCTTCCAAATACTATTTATTTGACCCCAAACAATGAGTCTACTGTTTTCAAAACAATCCATTCTTTAAAATCCACCAACTCAACAGTGTGGCTCTGCAATGCTTCAGATTTAATTTATACTTGTATCGATCCGTCCGGCTGTTATTACTTGTCACGAACGAGCTCCTCCAGCACAAAATTCAATTAAACAATTTTTTTGTCCACGTGCCGGCTAAGGCGCTGACCTGCGACTTTAGAGTGTATCTCCAATTGTCTGTTATCAATACAAGCAACTCATCACGTAGCGATAAGGCATGTATACACAAGTTCGCGGTAAAGACAACCTGCTACTTTGTAGGGCCAGTCAACTCTTGTCACCTATACATTATTAATTTTCCGTTCAGCTTCCGTAATCAACTAGGTACCTACTTTGAAGTTGTGAATTACCGTAAGGAAATAGTTTATAGGTTACTGTTAGCGCGTAACATCTTATACATACAGTGCTTCGACTTAGACTTCCAGTGCTTGTGATCCAGGGCTAATATGGCCCACTGGTCTAGCTGTCTCATGGCTCCAGATAGTGACTTGGTTGCAATTTTTTTTAAAATGAAAATTAAGGCCAGAAAAGGGTGGCATTTGAATGCGTGAGTGATCTGGCAAGGCCGCAACCCCGTAATTGTGTAGAGGTGAAGAAATGCCGTGAGGGTGGGCTATGAGCCTTGACGAAACAATAGGGGAGAAAGGTAGGAAACAAGAACAACCATTACTGTTCTAAGGGAACCAAGTAACAAGCACGGTTCATATTCATATACACTCGAGAGCAATGAATCCGGGTCACTTAAAGAATCCTAAAAATCTCGGAAACTAAAAATGCTAGGTTAATGCAATAAATTGTATTTAATAGACAATGTAATACTCCTTAAATGAAGGTATTAAAACTTCTTAGTTATTGTAAAGTTACATCATAAAAAAATCAAATTTGAAAAAGGGCCACTTTCGAAGATGGAACTACGAAATTACAGCATTTGGTTTTGCTTTTGTTTGTAATCTGTCATTTATGTGGGTACATAAACCATGTTGATAGTGCTCTATATTCATTATTCAAGCTGAAATTATGTCGCTTACGCCTGAAGAATGCACCAGAATACTTACAATGCTGGAAACCGGCCGGAGTCAGCGCGATACAGCCAGGACTGTCGGTGTGTCGCTGTCAACAGTACAAAGAGTTCTCCGACGTTACGAAGAAACTGGTTCTAACCTACGCAGACCAGGAACGGGCAGAACCAGGTGTACCACAGCACGAGAAGACCGATACTTGGTGAACACCATGCTTCGAAATCGCTTTCTCACAGGAACTGAACTCACAAATCAGTTTCGACGCCTCGGAGGAAGTAACCCAAGTGCATGGACAGTAAGACGTCGGCTTGCTGAATCTAACTTAAAACCCCTTAGACCTGCAAACGGCCCTAAACTGGAGCGTGGGCATCGTATTTCAAGACTAAGATATGCCCAGAGCCACGTAAATTGGAGTATTGAAGATTGGTCAAAAGTTATGTTCTCCGACGAATCAAAATTTATGCTCTACAAGCACGATGGAAGACACAGAGTGTATCGAAGACCAGGGGAAAGATTCAAGCAAGCATGCATCGAAGAAAAAGTAGCCTACGGTGGTGGGTCTGTACTTGTGTGGGCCGGAATTTCTTCTGAAAGTCGCACAGAGCTGGATCATAGAAAACGGCTCTTTAACTAGCGTAAGATATGTGGAAGAAATCCTCAATGATCACGTTGGTCCATTTATGGTCAATTTAGGTGAGGATGCTATATTTATGCATGACAATGCCCGACCTCATACAGGTAGGATTGTGAATGACTACCTTCAAGAGATGAACATTACTCATATGGAGTGGCCAGCGCGCAGCCCGGATATCAACCCGATCGAGCATGCTTGGGACGAGCTAGGCAGATGCGTAAAACATCGAAACCCTCCCCCAATCACGCTTCGTGAGCTCAAAATTGCTCTCACAGAGGAATGGGAGAATATTCCCCAAAATCGTATAAGGAACTTGGTTTACAGCATGCCAAACCGCGTAAACGCAGTAATGGAAGCACGAGGAGGCAATACGAAGTATTAAAATTCAAGAAAATCGTAATAAAGTTCAAAAATTTCATGTTTCCTATTTTTGTTTTAAGGAGAGATCAGCAGTTTTTTTCTTTATGTAATTTTGTGTTAATAAAATGTATGGTGACTCATATTTTTTTTACTTTCATTTAAGGAGTATTACATTGTCTATTAAATACAATTTATTGCATTAACCTATCATTTTTAGTTTCCGAGATTTTTAACATTCTTTAAGTGACCCGGATTCATTGCTCTCGAGTGTAGCTAATAGAATAAGAACTTGTATTTTCGATCTATATTTTAAAAATAAGAGCTTTCTAGATCGATGACGCGTTTCTAGTAGAACATATTTCTATGAAAACTTCATGGAAATTATTCTATTAGAATCGCGTCGCGCCTGTCTGCCTTAGGAACCTTTAGTGTAAGTTGATGACTGTATTAAAGCTCGTACAGACCAGCGCGACGCGACGCCGCGCCGCGACACGCACAATACAATTTCTAAGAAAACTTGACGGTATAACAATAACCGGTGTCGCGTCGCGCTGGTCTGCACGAAGCTTTACAGTCTACTATAGTTCAAGACGTCAACAATCCATATTAGACCATAGTCATGCATGATATGTGGTCATGGAAAACCACAAGAAACCGATAACATAGGCACTACTAACAATAAAAACATTATAATTTTTCTTAGAACTGCGTCTGGCTTACTGATATGTTGTATGCATGCAAATCAATTAATAAGAACAATTGACTGGTGGACTCGTACCATACATTCAGTTGTTTATGGTAACTGCCAAACTTTTTATTACGAAGCCATTGGATTTTTTGTATTTGACACAAAACTAAAAAACTGCTCCACGAGTCTTAGCAGTTTTTTTAGATTGCTACAGACTGTTTGGCGAGTTTTTATTTTGTTGTTTTGCATCGTCTCGATAACAACCAGACTACTCGTCTGATTTCTGTAGGTAGTTGATAAATTACACTGAATTTGAATACCGGACAGATTGCTTATTGTTCCTGAAGTCGCGTTTCCGAACGAACGGCAATGTTTGCATAACGTTAAAATTTCACGTTCACCCGAAGGTCGCTTGCGAAAAGCGATCGATTGTGGAAATTGGAACAAATATTTTAAAAGGAAACTGTCATACATTTATGTATTATCCACTTCGTCATAGAAATTCCTGGCTTACTGCCAAGCCAAGTGTGTTATGATTTTATGATTTACTGTAAAAACTGGACATGCGTTGACTTAGTAACCTATTTACTAACGCAATCCGTTCCTGTTTTATATTCTACTAGGTATGCTAGTGCAACCTACGTCAATGATCTGCCTAGACTTTTCCCTACGTTCGGGTCGGCTTTCAGTCTAATGAAGCCAGCTGAATACCAGTATTTTACATGGAGTGACTGGCTATCTGACCTTTACAACCCAATTACTGGCTAACACGATACCCCTTGGTTAAGACTGGTTGTCAGACTTTCGGGCTTCTGACGACTCATAACGACTTTCCACGATCTACCAATGACAGCCGTTCCGAGGCACTAACGAATAACAAGACAATAATAGGTATAGACAAAAACATCGTGAGGAAAGGTGGACTTATCCTAACTAACCTAGCTACTAGAATAAATGCGAAAGTGAGTTTGTTTGTTACGATTTCACACTAAAACGACTGAACAGATTTGGATGAAATTTGACACATGGGTAGACCATAACCTGGATTAGAACATAGGATAATTTTTATCCCGATATTCCCACGGGATCGAGACTTATGCGGGTGAAACCGCGGGGCGCAGTAGTTAATATAAGTCTGAAATCGCCAACCCGTCTTGAGCAAGCGTGGTGATAAATGCTCGTGCCTTCTCTGTATGAGAAGAGGCCTTTGCCCTAGAGCCTGAAATATCGGCGATAGAACATAAAGAAGATGCTACTGAACGACTGCCAATAAATACCGCAACAAAAATGCATAGATATCTGGTGGAGGAGCTTAGTCACCTTTTGTCATGTTTAGTTTAGTGATAAATATTCGATCAAACAATGCAAGTATGTTATGTTTATTTTATTCAGAGATCAATAAACGAATAACCTAGGTTTAATGCCAGATAAAAATGTCAAATACACCCGATAATGTTTACTTGTAAAATAAATAGAGCTGCACCTGAAACATAATATTTCGTTCAGTTTTCGTTTTGCATTAATTTACGATGAAAACAGATTTTTTTAAATACAGGTACACTATTCATCAAAATATCGATGAACATACATAAAAAATACATACAGACGCACATAGAACCTCCTCCATTTGTTGAAATCGGTTAAAAATCAAAATGATCAGAAATAATCGTAATGGAATGGAATCAAACCAACTTTCATCTTTCGAGATGATTTCCGTGAAATATTATCATTTTACGTGTAGAGAGCACTGTTATCAAGTTATCTATTTGCGTGTAGAGTGCAATTTTCTCAAGTTCAAGTCAAGTCTAAAGTAGTATCTACATTCTAGAAAGGTATTATTAAATTGGCATTATCTTCTTACGTGCTAACAATGATCAACTGACGAGTTAACATATTATTATCAATTTACGTGTAAAGTGCATTGTTTATTTTATAGTTCATGTATTCATTAATCTAGAAAAGTGTGACCTGGAGTGCCAATTATCTGACTTCATATTTTTATATCATGCCAAAGGAATATTAAAACTAGCTTCCACCCGCGATTTCGCGTGAAATTTCGGCCTCCACCCCCACCGCATCGTATCGCATCGGCCGCCCGCGCTAATACTTCGTTTTCGCTTACTCTTTCTGACTTTCTTCTTTTTGCTCGGTTCCTAAGGGTAGCCTATAATCTTTCTCTTAGGCTATAAAATGAAAAAAAAAAAAAAAAAATACTACTGGTAGTTCCATATATTAGCTTGTTCAAACAAACAAAAAAAGCTCTCTTCAGCTTTATTATTAGTATACATATAGTTTTATTATATTAGTATAGATTAACAACAAATATTTACCGGCTAGTTACGTTACAACAAGATCCCTAGAGCGGAGAGCAACAGCAAGAAAAACAAATGAAAGCTATTCTGGACCTAGGATAGGACTCTGCAGAAGAATAAAGAGATTTAATCAATTAGCATCGCGACATCGTAACCATAACATAAATGATCATAAGTGTATTGCAAATTATTAAGGGCACTAACGACATTCAATCATCCACAGGGGTCTCAACAATATAGGGTAAATTACCGCTTATCTCGCGAACGCAGCTGAGACATAAATAAACGTATTGAGCTGTGAAATTGATAAATACTGATATATTAGCTACAACCCACAAGGGATTTACACTAAAAAATAACATTGTTTTTATTTAAAATGAATAAGTTAACGTCGCGCATAGGACCTATGCCCAGCAGTAGACTGCGATAGGCTGAGTTGATTGATACGCTCAAAGGCCAAGCCCAAATGGTCCAATAGTTTCAACATGTCCAAGCAATGATGTCGATGTCGTCATCATTATCATTCCGTCCTTATTCAAATTTATTTGAAGTTGGCGCAACATCGTCTTATCCTTCGATGCATCTCTTCCAGTCGACATCTAGTATTCCCCCTACCTGGCCATAATTATCACCTTCACGTAGTCCATTCATCGTTTCTTTGGCCTCCCCCTACTCGACTATTACAACATTCTTGCTCATCGCATGCCTATTCCAAGACAACCGATTTCCACATCTTCTCGATCACCGGCGGCACTTAGTTACTCATTTCGGATCCGGAAAAAATATTTTTATATTTATCCCCATAAGTTTCCGTCTTCATATCTATCACCTATTCTGTAACCACAATTACAGTTGCATTGTTATCGCATAATTTAGTTGGCACTATAATGCTACATGTCCGGGAAGGATTGCAGTATTGTGCATCAACACTAGCAGGTTATTCACCTCGCGTGCCTGCTACAAATTGACCCATATCTCTGATTCCGGGTGATACAATCTGAGATGCATTTAAACACTTTTGTATGATTTGCATGTGTGATTTATGGGCCACGTTCATCGAGGAGGTCGCGGTGAAGATGAGCATTATGTAAAAGAGGAGTACATGCTGGTTTTTACTGACAGCTTTATCTTCTTATACCTTATTTAGATGTATGAAACAACTGGTTTCAATGCCAACCAGTCTTCTAAAAGGAATTGCAAATAAACACTGGCCACCGGTTTTTAATAGTGCACATCATAGGACATTTATATTTAAATTTTAGCCATTCTTTCTTCCGCCTAATGTAGTTAATAAAAATTGCGTTTTAGAGTTTATAATTTTTATGATTATGTCGCATCTGCAGAATTCATTTTTGGCTTGTAAAAATCACTCTTGTCCTCTCAAGGAGCAAAACTTCATTGATAGTTTGTTTTCACTTTTTCAGGAAGGTGAACGCTCCGATTTCACATTTTAATC
Source organism: Agrochola circellaris (assembly GCA_914767755.1). NCBI lineage: Eukaryota > Metazoa > Arthropoda > Insecta > Lepidoptera > Noctuidae > Agrochola > Agrochola circellaris. The sequence continues at coordinate 13,210,405 of OU611863.1, read as the reverse complement.
TCGAGTGTCTTTTGTTAATCAGTCGACTGTCAAATATTGCTAAACAGTTTGAAGTTATTTCGTAACTTATCGACGAACGTTGCAAGATTAGATGATTTGATCTTAAATAAATCGTGTTATCTTCGCGTGATAACCACGACTTAGATGTGAGGGTATCTGAACTATGATCAATTGAGCATCGAAATGAACCTCTCTAGAGCACGAGTGTGAAAAACCGGAGATTTTTTTTGTAAAATACTGAAGTGCTAAGAGGGTCTCGTGGCAAAAAAAAAATGTGGAGGTGTTCCACAAAACGATGGGACACTTAATATCGTGTTCTGAGTGTCCTGTTGTCTGCACGTTACAGGAACTGATGGACGCTAGTGATGGCGCCCAACACGTAGCAGAATTCGGGGCAGAGTCCATTTAGATTTCCATCGACACGCTAAGAAGATTGCCATTATAAATGTATTTTGTCCTTGCAAAGTCAAGGGCTTGACATACACATTTCAATCGATCACCTTCAATTCGCGGTATCGAGTGCTAATACACACGAGCGGCACGTGTCTACGGCAGAGGCAACTGCAGCCGTCGACAAGCGTCGACAGCAGTAGTTGCCTGAGTTGCTGCACTTGTATGACAAATTGTGTACGCTTGCACGATGGTGCATTGAAAGGCGCTTGTGTATATTTTGAGTGCTACGCGACATAGGCACGAACTGTATGACATAGAATCATAAATTACCACCCGTGGAGGCTATTATTAATGTTTTACTTTGGAGTTCTCCCGTTTTATAATGGTAAACTCCTCCAAAGAGCACATAAAACAGAGTAGAAAAAAAGAGTGATTCAAGTATTGAGTTGGAACTGGACGCTGGGAAGCTTTTGTGATGCTTGGGAGGACTTAGCGAAAAATCGTCAGGGATTGGAGATAAGATCTTCGAATGTGCACCTTTTACAGACAAGAGTTGTTTGTTAACTTCTTTATCCATACAGATGGACATAGCACCTCTGTGTCATTGTCTAACCGATAGTATTTTACTGAGTAAACCTATTACCATTGCACAGGAAGAGGTCGTTTATCACATTGGCAGTCGGGGTGGTAATGTTGACTGACATGAAGTGTTAGTCTGCACTTGCAGTTTTTGATTAGAAAATGGGTTCACTTTATCCTTTGAAATTGAAAGCATATAAATGATGCAAAATTGGGGTCGCGACTAGGCGCTGTAATTGTTACCAAAGAAATAGGACTTGTTACAATGAACAATTTAACTTTCAAATGAACTGAAAAAATGATTTAACACGGGAAAACGGTTGAAAGATTCTCAAATTGAATCAGAGGCAATGGAGTGTGCAATTACTGAAAGTTGACACAATTGGGTCAATCAACTCCTAGATGTTTAGAGGTCCATGAACCTGTTTTTAGACAGTAGCAGCATTTAATTTGATTTATAGAATAGAATAGAAACAAAGCGTGTGAAACATGCCAAACTTAAGTACTATAACATTACTTTAAGATTATAGTAAAATAATTAAGCTTTACAAACAGCCAGATCTTTCTGGCATTTTTTCAGATCTAACAACATCCAAATAATTATTCTATATAAATAGACAAAAATATTTGGAACCTTATATCTTAATGTTGTGGCTTTGTCAAACAGCCATATTCTATTTGACCTACAAAACAACCAGTTTAGAGGTTGTACAACCTGCAGAACCACATCAGATACTGTTACTATAATCAGAATCAAATGTTTTCCATTTGACTTTTTTTCAAATAGACTTGAATGTCATCTGCATAGCCTTTGCAGTACCGAATAATAATCAAGAAACTTATCTTATTTTTACAGAAAAATTAAAATGAGACCACCCCTACACCTGTATCACAGAGAGTAAGAGCAAAAATCCATTCAGACTATGTAACAAATCTGTTCCCAAAACAGAGATGTTGTTGCGTTAACCAACTGAAGAGAAGAAACTCATCAACATACTCAAAAGGAAGTTGAAGTTGAATCAACTATTATTAACAAACAAGAAAGCATAGTAGCTATCAGACAGACAAAACAATGGTTCTCACCCAGCGGGTGTAAACAAACTAAGTCAATAGCCCCTGCACAGTGAGTGTTGTGTGGTAAACATAGACTGGCTGACTAGTTTGTGTATGTATTGTAAGTTAGGATATGTATGTAATGTATTGTTAATGGTTATGTGGGCAATTTATTTTTATTTGATTGTTTGAAAGATAATGATTGATATTATTATAGAATTACATTAGCTGCTTATTAAATAACAGGAAAATTTCATAGAACTATAGATAAAACGAATATTTTAAAATTATTATATTTGTGTTTTAATCAGTAATTTAATGCAATCATTACGATTTTGTATGTAAGCCTAAAAATATGTCCAAAAATATTTCATTCAATAGTTAAGTACATAAATTAATAAAAATAATAAGTTTGTTGACTCTTTGACTCAGTCTTATTATAAAAATATAGCTATTATTATTCTGTATGGGGTACAGGAAGCTATTTTTATCAACTTCAACTTTTACCTTGAATTTATGCTGATTACTATGCTTACTTTTGATGTATTTAGAGTTGTATGTTACATGGTGTGCCAGTAATGTTTTAATCAATCTATTGAATATAAATTAAAATAAAATGCTATTAGTTGCTAAGCGCATCACTTGAGAACAGCTGGACCAAACTGCCATTATTTATTTTTATTTTCGTAGTCGTTTGAATTGGGTTTTTTCAAATTCGGGAAAACTGTATGTCGTTTTTTCTATGGGATTTTAGCATGAACTATTGAAATCTGAACAGGAAATCTTAATTTTTTTGAATATTCAATTATTCTTGGTATCACCAAAAATAATTGAATATTCTCAAAAATTACTGCTGGCTCGTTTTATTAACCACTGCAAAAAATAGTGTCTTTTGTTTTACTAATAGGTAAAAGTTATAACCTTCCCAATTAGAAAAACAAATCTATTTTGTAGGAATGATATCACCAAGCTTATGCTAACTTATAATATTGATATTTAAGTTTCTTTAAACCGATATTTAAACAAAAGCTTTACTTATTTCTTTTGTTTACGAAACATAGTTAATTCATTATACAAGACGGCGCATGCGCTGGCATCACACTACCATGAATGATGACTTGAAACTCAACTTGAAACATCTAAAAATAACAAACATTCATTTTTTCGACCATGTGAAAAAATTAACGCAAGTAAACAAAAATACTCACGGCCATCGGTGAAGCTGTCTGACGCGTCCAGAGGAATGATGAGCAGCGGTAAAATGCCGCTGAGACCGACCAGGATTGATGCTAGGCCAGCAAAGAGCCATGGATGTTCGTCGAGCTGGTCCACAAAAGTGTACATGTAATCTGGTAAATAGCCCGCCATTGCAACGATCCGCGGTTTATTTTTTTCTGAATAATAAAGTTCCTTTTTCAAAAGTCCACAAACCCGGTGCAACTTTTTTTTCAATGCTCTAATAACCTGCCAGTACTACAGATACATCGTCAAAACAACCGGCGGATACTGTTTCACGCGATGAACTGAATATAATCAGCACACTGGAGATGTTCGCATTTCCGAGTTCTGAGATAAAGCAAGATGCCCGAGAGCAGACGAACTAATCTACACTGAGACTGAGCACGTCCGACCGATATTGTCCTTATCTGTCTCAGTTATTTTTTAAACAAAGGCTTGTAGGTCGCCAAAGTTTCACAAATAATATTTCTGTATTATGCGCACTAGAAATATTTTACGAATATCATTGACACCCCGCCAAAGAACATTGCAAAACAATGCGAATGCGACGAGATTACGATGAACAACGAATGACTAAACGTAAAGAACCGAGAACGGATAACAAAACAAACCAACTAGCTGTCAGTTTGACAGAAACCGCCATGAAACACAGAACGGTAGAGTGAATGATTTTGGAGTTTTAATGCTACCAGCTGTATAAAAATGTTTTTTACCCAAGTGCCACATACCGTTCGTTATTTTCTACCAAATACTTTAACAAACAAGGTTTCAAGACTTATCTTCTTGTTATTATATGATTTTTATAACAAGAAAGTGTGTTTACGTTTAGTAACTTTAATTTTGAAATTTTATCTCAAAAAATTCTAAACCAAAGTTATAGATTAGGTTCAGTCATACGAATTATACTGTATTATGCCTACACCTACTTACAAGTAAATAAACCCAAATGCCATTCTACAAATACTTACTTAAATGAATCAATAGTTCAATACTAACATAACTCCTAATTATTTGGATATCATCCAACAGCAACATAAAACCCTCAATAAAAAATATCATTCTAATTACGTGTTTGATTCAAAATCGCTAATGCACACAGCAAATTGATAATTAACAGCATTCTTGTGTAAACGCAGATTCACGATTTCCTGCAAAATTTAAATGTAAATCTAAATAGCGTTGACGTAGCATTGAATCAGTCGGCAGATGATGTTAGACGGTCTCGTACATCTACCGTAGTTACTGTGACACGATTGCAATACGAATCTTCTTGGCAACCGCACCGTCTGACTGCGCCCAGTTAAAGCAAAATGTCGTACTTATTTTGGCCTGCCAATTGAAATATCTGACAGCCTATACGTACATCTGCTACAATATAACTTTACACATCGGTTCGCATTTGTACCAGACGGTTAAGAAGGACAGACAAGCGACATGACGGGAAACTTGTGGAGTTAACTAGTTCAAACTTTGTTAAATGGAGTTTTCGCGCCAACTGGATTTGTGTGTGTTTTGAAGGATACAGTGATACGAAGGACTTTTTGTTTGTGGAGAGTTACTTTGACCAGCAACCATGGATTCGTGGGGGATCTTGAACGTGGACAGCGCCGCGATGGCGATCACCAGAGATGACTTTGGGTCAAGTTTTCGCAGGAAACAGATAATGGTAATTATTGTAATAATATAACAGTAATAAATGAATTACTGTTGATTACCAGTAACAATTAAAAAGTCATCTAAATATATGAAATCAAATTGTGGTAAAATAAAAAGCTATAGGGATTTCCTATTTAGTTAAGATTGTAATTAAAGACGACAGTGAGGAACAGACTTTTATATAATCTCTGACTGTGTGACAGTCACTGATTCATTACGGTGTAATTAGATTGACTTGTATTTTAAGTTTTAGTATCGTGAATAATCATTTCGATTAGCTATCTTTATTTCACTAGTTTGCAAACCATCACCTTTGCCAACCTTAAACCTCTCATCATCAATCCATGCCCTAGGATGTTGCTGCTGCCTTTCTTTTTGTAATAATACTTTTACAAACACGCGAAAGGAGCCCACCTTTTTGACTCAACAAATATCACGATAAACCTATCCTAAGTACATAATTTTCAATACACGCAGTTAATCTTTAAAAAAAATCCATTTCCTTATCATTCATTTCATAACCAGAGATTTTAAAGTTTCTAACTCAAACGGAGCAAATGTTTGTAATTGTCCAAAATAAGAAAAAATACACTAAACCGCATTGTGTTAGGTATGATTATGACAAAAGCATGTTTTCAGAATTGACATTTTGTTACTAAAAATTGTGAAATAAATCTAGTTTATACATTAAGATTAGACTACGCTGTATTCAAGTTTTCATGATCAGCAGATTCAATGCATCAGATAGTTCCTACGAGTATACGTATGTGCAAGGAACACTTTGATCTATTTCAGTCACAAATCACAATGGCTGTAGTTATTGCACGCAAATAGGAGAGTCTATTGGCTTAAAAGATGATGATGATGAATAGGAGGTTGTATAATTTATAAGATCAATGATTAAAGACAACCTCCTACTTCAATTTCTATTCTATAGAGTCTGCCTAGGCCTTCCCCAATTATGTTGGGGTTGGCTTCAGGTTTCACCGGATGCAGCTGAATACCAGTATTTTACATGGAGCGCCTATCGGACCTCCACAACCCAGTCAGACTTTTGGGCTTCTGACGACCCGTGACGACTGTCAAAGATCTACAAATGACAACCGGGACTAACGGCTTAACGTGCATTCCGAGGTATGAAGGAGTCTCGGTATGTAAAGATGGTCACCCATCCATGAACCAACCACGGCAAGCGTAACTTAACCTGATGGATCGACCTGTACCTTGCCACGAGCTTTTCCAATTACAATTGATTCGATTCTTTTCAATTTCTATTCTATAATCATTAAGAACGTCCATCGTAATATTAGTCTCCGTTTTTAAAAGTATGTGTTTGACGGATAATTTCATCGTTAATTAATAAAGCTACTATGTTGTTAATTTAGTGCTACTAAAAGAACTCCTTAGTCACCTCGGATGTTCGACGGAAGTGACAATCTATTTTTAGCTCCGTATTACAGAGTACCAATTTTTAATTACCATACGCGTTATATGTCATTAAAATACTCCATACCGCTAACGAGCGCGTGATACTTAGAAGCCTAGTAATAATAATAATATCATACATGTAAACGATTTCAATTAAGGTTTGGTTTTGTATGTATAACATACATAACACCACTCCTGAATATCACAAAGGGGTAGGCTAGGTATTCTATACCTAGCCTACCCCTTTGTGATATTCACACACACATTATTTGAGCGTGTCTTTCAATCGATCTAACGAGTTATCTTAATCTTAAATGCGAAATGAGCTAAGGAACATACCTCCGCGTTTTACCAGATGGCTCCATAATGTATCTTTTCTAAATCGTCTTCATAAATCTTTAGTAAGGCATTGACTAATTGTTATGACTTTGAAATTCTACGTCTGCAAGAATACCTAATAAACAATAGCTGATACAGTACTGTCTGTTAGTTCGTTTGCCAGCATCAGGAATTCAGTACCTACCACTTTGAATTAGGAAGACATATGAATATTGGTTTGGTTCACTTGCAATTATTTTGATCGTTCGGTGTTGAGAGCTGAAGACCCTGTGGCAAAGGATGATAAACTGACCCTACATAAAATTACTTACATCAAAAATAATTTATCAGACAATCAAGCTCTTCCTTCGATTACCACTTGCTCTACAAAGGTTGTCTTTAAAAGATTGCTATTAGCGATATGACCGCCCATTGTGTCACCCCTTGTAAAATTTCTACATTTTTATATCTGTAATTTTTATGATGTAAATAATCAAGAGTATTCTATCTATCTACATATGTGGCAGCAATTCTTCTAAAGAAACCACTAGAAAAATCGTTCAAAAGATTAGATGGTACTTAAGTACAAAATATTATACTTATGGTTCTCCGATAAAAGTATGAAGGTGACGTATAGTAATAGAAGACGAGAATAACCCATGATAAGAATAAGATATTTTTTAACTATCGGCCTATCAGCATATAAACAAAAACACATCGTATCATAAGTCTATTCTCTAGTACATATAGGGGAACGCCCGATCTCATTATATCAATAATTTGTACCTACCTTATATATAGCCAGGTTGACACCCTAAAAATAATCATAGTGACAATGACGTTAGATTGATTTGTGCCAAACAATTACTTGTTGTGATTATAAGCAGTCTATTAGTCGTGTGCAGGCTATTATGAAAAGTGCATAAACAATAATTATTTATTCGATAATAATGGATGAGGAAACACAAACGCTAGGTTCCTACGTGCCGAAACCTCCACCTACGCCACCGAGGAGGAAGGTAATGCTTGGACGTTATACAAGTTAAGGATGTGCAGTGATTGTGAATCTTTTGACAAGTGCAGAGATTTGAATATGGAAGGTTTTTTGTCTTCATTTCTAATCGTCCCATTGTTTTCAAATCATTCCTGAGTTTCATTAGCCAGCCAGTATCAATCTCTATAAGGAAATAGCACAAGATTGCAGTAGAGTTATTTTGTTTTTCTTCCATTCACTTATTTGCGTCATCTTCATCTTCATCTATTAGTAAATGTGGCGACTAATTCTAAATTCGTAGGAATACATCTGTTCATTTCCAAACGGATTAGGTTGGCGCCACTTCCATTACACCTTTGGCTTTTCGACGTCACAATATTGACGTACCATCTTCAGATTTGTATCGTGAAATTATATTTAGATCAAGATAAGCAATCATCGTTGCATTTGGTGAATTTTGTGTCAGAACTGCATCTGTAGTATATCACACAATTTATTGCCACGTTAAAAATAGTCAAGGTTTTGTATTGTACCTACTTAAAGCTTTATATAAAGTTCAAACATGTTTGGACGCATTCTTTCTTTGGAAATAATTCGAAGGCAATTCGAAATTCATTCGTTTAGTAGAGTTGTAATATGGAAGCTTTGCGAATGAGACAGGGCATAAAAGTTTGTCCAAATTCGTTTTAAATCTGTTTCACTCTCATTCCATCAAGATTGCGGCAGTTATTAGTCTGGCATTATAATTAAAACGTTATTACTGTAGAAATTGATCTGATAGACATGATGTTACAACGCCACTGTGACATTTCAAATTAGGAATGTAGCCCTATTGCCGACACTTACTCAACTTTCGCTCTTAACTGCTAATTAATACAAGTGATAATTGTACAAACAGATTATTTATTTTTGTCTCAGGTGCCTATGGTACGTCTCACCAAACACATTGTGTCTGCAATAAAATCAAGTACAACTTGATTCTATGCTTGAATCGAAACGATCTATCCACACAATGCTCGATCTTTTGCTCATAAATGACCGAAATTAACACAATACTCACTAACACGAGCCGAAAAACAATATATTAACAGGAATTATACACAAACAGATCGGCGCCTGAGTCACAATCCAGGAAATACCGCCCTGCTTGCCAAGTCTGCACAGGCATTCATACAATACGTTGTACATAGCTATCACCTCGGCACTGATATACCTACAGTTGCGTTGACCGAAGACGAAGACTGAAAGAAGATTGATTGACTGACAACAAAATAAAAAGATAATTTTGATACATCATAGATGTGTTGTGTTGATTTATTTGAAAGCGAGGGTCAATGATTAAGGTAGCTGCGTTTAGCATTCCTTTTCACTTACCTTAAGACATTATAAATATAATGAATTGCCTTTGGGGACTCCAATTTCTTACGATGATGATTATGAGTCGGGTATCTGTCGTCTCTAATATGGTCCGTCAATTTGGACTTTACCCACTAGAACTGGTTTATTCTGCACAAATTAAATACAAATTCTTTATATTATGATTGATAGAATGATTCCTTTGCGGTTTTAAATTAACTTACTGGTGGATACAATGTTGCAAGACCAAAGGGCGCGCAGAGACGTATAATGCATCTATGTACATGTATAGAAAACTTGGTCTATGGTGTTGACGCACTTGGCTACATAACACAGTAGAAGAAATCCAAATCAGTATCTACATTAGCTATAGCTATTTATATAAGACATTTCTAAGAGAAATACATAGAATACGAGAACTAATCTAAACTACAAAACACTCCTGCCTAAAAGTTTTATTACACCTTCAAAGCACATGAGTACCTAAAGTTCAATGATCTGAATTCCGACTTCACGCCACGCAGAGCTTTCAAATTTCCCGCTTCCCAAAATTTTATTAAATGATATAAAATATCAAAAGCCGTCACCATTAATTTAAAAAATTACGTCGTCATTAGCAGCTGTACGCATTTCTCCGGTCATACCGTGTCATTTTATTTTAAAGAGTAAATAATCAACGAATTGCTGAAATATTTCGTACACGCTCACTTTCGCCCAATCCCGGATGGTTCCAAAATTAACCTGAGCGTTCCATTTATGCGCTCGAGTCGAAGTTTACGTGCGTATCAAGTAAATCTGGAAAGATTTCGGCTAGAATATCGTATATTTTAATGTATTTTTCGTGATTTATTTAGTGTGTAGTATAAAAATTCGTTATGGATATCCCGACTGATGTTTGGGGGCAGTTGGCTTTGGAAGCCAGTCAAGTTTACTTGACCGAAGGCGGGCAAATCAGGAGCCCGTTCGCTAACACGGTAATTTTATGTCAATGTGTTCTTGTTATTGTTTAGATTATGTTTAGATATTTTTAAGGACTGTCCATACTGTGTTGCGTACATTTAATACTAGATAAATTAATACCTTTGCAAATAGACCGGAATTAGAATGCATTAGGATATATTATTATAACATTTAATGACAATAATTGTAGATAGTATATTATTTAAACTACTCCACTCTACCATATGACTGCAGCTGTGAAAGATAATCATTAATTTCTAATAATAAGGTGCCAATATGCAGTCACAACGCTAGCCACGAACGAATGACAAATGATTAGAAGTATAAAATAACCTAACGTGCTTCCTATTTTGTTTCAGACTATAGAGAAGTTACCTGACAAAGTATTACTGAATATATTTTCGTATCTTACACATCGAGAAATATGTCGAATGGCAACGGTATGCAAAAGATGGCGCATGGTCGCCTACGACACAAAACTATGGACCCACGTCAGTTTACGACCAGAAATTTCAGGATTACATGTTGGTAGGTTCACAATTTATAAATAGAAACCCTAAAAGTAGTAGATTAGACGAGTCTAAAATTAGAACCACTTAGAATGAATAATTTTCTACCATATAAGACATGTTTTGTTACGTTGCAACCCTATCGAATAAGGTTTTATTTAATTTTTTATTATCTGTGATTGTGATATAATAGTTTAAAAAGTTACTAATAGATGGCGTTAGTATTACAAAATACTAAAATAACTTTGTATCGCGCCAAAATCAACAAAGGGTTTAAGCAGAAGCTTAATCATTTCAAAAACAGTTCGTCTAATAGTCTAAGATGGTATTAAAATCCTAAGTCGAAATGAAATGACTTCAACTCATATTTATCTGCTTTGTGCAATATCATCGCCGAGCTGCATACAGTCCTTTCACAATACCTTTAATAAACACATACATTTATAAATTTACTTCTAACACAACCTTAAAACAACGTGAATAAACATCACTGTAGATGTCATGTATTTCAGGCCTAATTTTTCATGCGAATTTAATTATTACCCAACTACTTCATGATTTAAGCAATGAAATCTCTTTCGATTTTCAGGATCACTGGAGTCCCTTCTAGCACTAATATCGATTAGGTTTGGGCCTTCTTTGCGCTACATTGAGCTGCCTATAGAACTTATCACGCATACCGTTCTTCACGAGCTTGCTGCGAAGTGTCCTAATTTGACGCATATGCTGCTCGATTTTAGTACTGGTAAGTCAGTATTTTATACATAAATACAGTAAAACTTGGTTAACTGGGACCTGGATAAGTGAGAAACCTCCATAGCTGGAATTCATGCTGAAGTCCCGACACTTTAGCAGTGAACTACCTCTGTTAGTATGACAAAACAAACCTGTATATCTGGGATTAGTTATTTCAATTTTTGTTTTCTTTTTCTAGGAACTAAAAAAAAAATAAGGAACCCCAAAATTGATTACATATAGCTGCATTATGTCCTATAAATGAGATAACATTATACTATTATCCGACTAATAACCGATATATTATGATGTAATAGCAATATATTTACTTAAATTTGTTTAATGGATCTTGATCGAACATTTGACAAAATTTGATAAACTTTATTTATTATTAGTATTATATTATTAATCATTAGCGTGGCCCACAAATATATATGAAGTTACTTCGTATGTTTATTTACGTTTAGATATGCAAAATTCTGGACAGTACATGGCTTATTAGCGTTCCGTTTTGGCAAAAGGAATTAATATTCATAAAATAATGGAATAATGGTGACGAACTAGAGGTAACTGAGACAGAGCGAAATTGTGGAATAACAGTTAGCTTTTTACTGAGAGAAATGACGATTTATAGCAAATCGGCAACATATACTCCATGATTTTGTTGATTGATAGTAACGAAACAGCTTTAACTCCATCAATGGTCATGGAAAGGCAGCAATATTGCTATTGCTACTCTAATTTAGTCCAGTTTTGCTTGTATCCGATAATTATTCCACAATTATGTTCCATATTCAACAGTAATACGAGTTTCATAGCTATTAGCTGAATAATTTGCGCCCAAATCGCGTTGAGTAAACGTTTACTCCCTTTATAAACGACTTATTACATCTACATCATTAAACTATGAGCTGAAACAGAAACGTGTTCTCGACTATTATAGCCTAGCACATGTTGTTGCCAGTTGGGTTGGAGTAACTTAATGGAGATTTAAAACTCCATTTTTCTCGCATATTCCAGCCATGCAGCTGCACGACTTCTCAGAGATGCAGGCATTCCCCACAAAGCTGCGGTACCTCTGCATCTGTCTGTCCGAGGTCATCTTCATGGAGGGCTTCATGAGGAAGATCTACAACTTTATCAACGGCTTGGAGATTCTGCATCTTATTGGTGAGTTTACTTGTAGTTGTGTAACTGTAACTGTAGCCTTTGCCGGCACCGACATACAGATGTTCTATAATATAACCGTCGTCGAATGAGCAGTTCCCAAGTATTAAGGTGGTTGCGTTAAGGTAGCCCGCGAGATAAAAATTTTCTTTAGCTTTTTGCATTTTGCAGGTCAGTGTCAGGTTTTATGTTTATTTAAATATGATTCGCGACCGTTACAAATATGGCTTTACATAATTATTATCATTACAATCAGCAATCACCTCCATAAGTTAGCATAATTGTCAAATGTCGTGATTTCATGAAATAGTCATTCAATGGGATTACATGAACTTAGAGAGTTGAATTGATCATTTTTATGATTATAATTCTATAAATAAACATTTGATACGGCCGCGAATCATATTTAGATCAACATAGAACATGATACTGACCTGCAAATTGCTACAATCGCAAGAAAATTTGAATTTCGCGGGCTGCCTTGACGCTTTCGCCTTAACGTTTAATTTATAACATTACTGTCTGTAGAATTTTTGCGCTCAAACCAACAACGAACTTCTCAAATCTACACTAGAATATTAAAAACTCGTAAAGTTTGTAAGTTTGGATTTAGGAGTTTATCTCTGGAAGTAATGATCCGATTACGGAAATTGGGACTTCCATGCGAACGAAGTCGCGGGCAGAATCTAGTTACTCATAAATTCCTTGACCCACGGATATGTAAAACACGTCGTTGGTAAAACTATAAAATTAACGCGTCATAAAACTACGGATTCTGCGTAAGTTAATAAACCTCATTGAACGCCTTTTTTACATACGGTATTTATTTACGATTTCCGATTTGAAGTTATATCATCTGTTTGGGCTGTAAATCGAAAAAGCATGTATTTAATCGAATCTTTAATACTTAATTCCCATTTTGCGCTCCTAAAAATATGATTGAACACTCATAAGGCAACTACACACAGTGCCGACGGCACGTACCGCCAGTTTTTGGCGAGCGGTACTCCTTTGTGCGGCAAGCCGCCGGTACTGTGTACAGGAGCCTTTATATAGGGTCAAAATCAATTAGCTAGCGAAACCCCGCAGACGTGATGAGTATCTAAACACGATAGGATAAAAATAAAAAGATTTGATGTTTCTTTTTGGTTCTTCAACCGCATGTACAGTTACTTACAATTAAAAAATCTATTTCTTTTTGTGTAATCTTCACAGAATTGATGAGTATCAATATCTAAACACGATGAAAGAGAATAAAACAGATTTTTTTCAAATCATACTGCAAGTAGCAACACCAGTACCAGTACCACACCAGCACCAGTAGTAGTGTGGTCGTTAATCCCCCCAACAAAAACATCAAATCTTTTTGTATTTTCTTATCGTGTTTAGATATCGATACCCATCACGTCTGCAGAGTTTCGCTAGCTAATTTAATTTGACCCTGCATGTAATTCAAAATAGACAAGTAACTACGACCAACTTGCATGTAGGGCTCGCCGGTCGCTGCCGCGGCACCGGTAGTGTGTATCTTTTGAAGCGCAAAGTATTTAGAGGTTCATTAATTTAAAAAAGTGTCCGTAGTTAGAAGGCCAATAAGTTTTTAGAGGATCAGTTAAATATTTATTTTATTTGAGGTTCCTACACATAACTCAATAAATCAATCGACCTAGCCTTTTCCTAACTATGGGGTCGGCTTCCAGTCTAACCCGATGCAGCTGAATACTAGTATTTTACATAGAGCGACTGCCTATCTGACCTCCACAACCCAATACCTGGATAATACGATACCCCTTGGTAAGACTGGTTGTCAGACTTTCGGGCTTCTGACGACCCGTAACGACTGTCAAAGATCCACAAATGACACCCGGGACCAACGGGTTAACGTGCTGTCCGAGGCACGGAGGAGTCTCGATGTGTAAAGATAGTCACCCATTCACGGACCAACTCTGGCAAGCATAGGACCGACGTCGACCCGTGTGGCTTTTATTACTTAGCCACGAGCTCCTCCTTCACATCTCATTTTTTTCTACACATAATGATCATCTGTACTAAATCAAAGCATTACCACCATTGATGTAAATCGATGATTACCACACACTTTTGCAACTCTGCGCTCAAAGTACGGATGTAAAATCTCGCATAAATGGACGGCGTCTTTTTTTTTTCTTTTTCGAGATTATCAAATAACGTCTCCCGCTCTGGGCGGAGCGGGAGAGTAAACACTGGTGGGTTTTAGGTAGTAAAACTCTGACACACTCGAGTTTTACTGACTAAAACCCACCGTGTTCCTTCCGTTGCCTGTGTGCCGGGGTCGCGATATCCCTTTCGGACAAACTCGCAACCATTTTTTTTGAATTTTTTTTGAGGGTGGGAAATTATCAAATAGTTCTCCCGCTCTGGGTGGAGCGGGAGGGCGTGTCAGACTTTTACTGACTAAAACCCACCCGTGTTCCTTCCGTTGCCTGTGTGCCGAGGTCGCGATATCCCTTTCAGACAAACCCGCAACCCCGGCAGGAAACTCGCAAGGTCATGGACTGGCGTCTGGCGTTATCTTTTGACTAGCGGCTAGTAAATTCCTCCCTATTGCAAAGACTACGCTGACAAAACTCTCTCCATCTCTCTCAGGTACGTACGAGAAGGTTGAAGAGGAAGAGGAGGAGATATACGAAGTCATCAACGTCCACAAACTCAAGTCTGCCACCCCCAACCTTCGCGTCATCAACCTGTATGGCATCAACTTCGTGGATGACTCCCACATTGATGCGTTCAGCTCTAATTGTATTCAGGTAATGTTCATTAATCAATATGTAATCATAAAGGTTCCCGCAGACAGGCGCGACGCGACTGGTGGAACAATTTCTATGAAAACTTCCGAATGGATCTCTGTCCATCTGTCTAACCGGTCTACCGGAATTATGAAATCAACCATACGGGTTTTCTACGGGTTTTGTCGACGGAAGAATAGACAAAATGACAGATTGTGATTGTTTATCTGTCATTATTCAAACTCAAACATTTTATTTCGAATAAACCAATTACAGGCACTTTTGAATTGACAAGGGGGTCGGTCAGTCAGAAATATGAAGCTAGTTGCCCATTCCAAAGCGTAGTGGGTACCTATGGAGAAGAACGGGCAAGAAACTCCTTCCGTCGACAAAACCCGTTTCTATAGTGGTCAGCTTAAGTGTGCTGGGACATAGAATACTTTTTATCCCGGTAGATCGTTCCCGTGGGATAACTTCCGACTTATACCGAAACCGCGGGAAAAGGCTAATAAGTCATAAATTTTGTTTACCCCGATATGATAGAACATCTATTTTTTTTTTCATTTGGTATGTTTGGTGGAGAAGGTAAGCAATAAGTATTCTCTTATAAGCTCACAATAAGAGTGGTTAGATCAGCACCCTAATTGCATAACACACTATCAATCACAATCTGAATGATTTTGAAGGATATTGCTAATTCATTGCTTCATTATGTGCGAGAAATTTATCTGCTCAATAACAATAACGCAATGAATGTTGTTGAACTGTCAAAATGAAACGCATGGCTACCGTTAGTGTGTTACGTAATTACTCCGCTGAACCAAGCGTGGATAACCGGCATTAGTACAGTACTTACTTATATTTCGTTTAAGGGGGATGCGCTAAGGTAGCCCGCGAGATTCAAATTTTCTTGAGTTTTTTCCATTTTGCAGGTCAGTGTCAGGTTGTATGTTAATTAAAATATAATTCGCGACCGTAACATTTATCGCTTTACATAATTATAATCATAACAATAAGCAATACAACTCCATAAGTTAGCATAATTGTCAAATGTCATGATTTCATGAAATAGTCATTCAATGGGATTACATGAACTTAGAGAGTTGTATTGATCATTTTTATGATTATTATTCTATAATTAAACATTTGATACGGCCGCGAATCATATTTATATCAACATAGAACATGATACTGACCTTCAAATTGCAAAAAACGTAAGAAAATTTGAATTTCGCGGGCTACCTTGACGCTTTCGCCTTAAAGGTAGGTAGTTAAAAAATAATAAAATATTATCGATAATAATGTGGGTAAGAGGGCCTAGAGGATTACAAAGTAGGTAGATATGATCACGGTATTGAATTGGATCTACAAGCTGACCACTCAATGATGTAATTTGTGTGTCGTTAGTACTTGAGAAAATCTGTTTTTTTAATTTATTTATAGTGTTTAAACACCCGCCGTCACGCCTGTGAACTTTACACAAAAAAAACAGATTTATTTCGAGGAACTACACAAACTACAGTCGTAGACCCCCGAAAAAATAATCGTTTCATATTTTTTTGTTTCATCGTGTTTAGATAGAGGTAGAAAGATATCGTTTGGAGAGCATTTAATCATTTAATCATTTAATCATTTATTTATTTGCAAACATAGGTACAGATATACATTGATGTTTTTGTTAATAGAAATAAAGTTCTCCATGTTTAACCATCACATGGGTATGCAAATAATAAAAAGTGAGTACGTACAAGTCTTACACGATAAAATTAAATATGTCATCGTTATGAAATAATTACAATAATATTTAAATTTCAGAATAAAAAAATAAAAACAGTAGAAAATTAAATTACAAACAAGTATAAATTAAGTTCGAAACACTGGAAATAACAATTCAAATACCAGGTCAGAATAATACATTCAGTCAGAATTAAACTAATACAAATCAAATTAAAAGTATAAATAGTATATATAGATCATTCATAAGAGTAGTATTGATTTTTCCCCAATATAATAAATCGGATGTAGTAGGCCTAGCATTTTTCATTTAAATAGTCATTAATATGATAGTAGCATTTACTAACTAAAAGTATGTGTAGTTTTTTTTTTAAATTGATCTATATTTTTAATTTCAATTATGTGTTCAGGTAGCTTATTGTAGATTTTGGGTGCCATGCCAAGTAGATTTTTATTAAAAATGGCTTTTTTATGTGGTATTGTGCATATTTTATATTTGTGACGTAAACTCCTTGGGTGACTGTATAGGTGTATATTTGTTTTAACATAGCTTGCTACTTCGTATATGTATAGACACGGAAGTGTAAGTAGCTGAAGCTTTTGGAAAAGTGGCTTACAACTGTCTGTGCTTTGAATGCCACAAATTGCCCTTATGCATTTTTTTTGTGCTATGAACGCCATTTCTCTATCGGGCGAGTTCCCCCAAAATATAAGTCCATATCGCAAAGTAGACAATACATATCCGTGGTACGCCATTAATAATGTTGACTGATTTGAAATTTTTCTTAAGTTATAAAGGGCATATGAACACTGGCTCAGTTTTTTGCATACATTTTCGATATGTATTTTCCAGTTCATCTTTTTATCGATCCAGATACCTAAGAATTTTGTATTATCAGTCCCCTGAATATATTTGTCACCATATCGAACATCTAGTTTTTTGTTGTTTGTTCTTTGTTCAAACGAAATGTAGGTTGTTTTTTCTAGATTTATTTTGAGATTATTTTCAGTCAGCCAGTTTATTATGTCACTTAAGTTATTATTTATGTCGTTTTCGAAAGTCTCATCATTTTCGCTTCTAAATAATATTGTGCTATCGTCCGCAAATAAGATCATAGGATTCGAAATAATTTTAGGCATGTCGTTAACATAAACAATGAAAAATAATGGTGCTAGGACACCGCGCTGTGGTACTCCAAATAAGGATTTGCGATATTCAGACGTGTATGTAATTTCTGTTTTAGTGTAGGGGCAGATTTTTGTTACACATGTACATTGTTGCAGCAGTGCTGGCCCAGTGGTAACGGCCGCGACTTACGACTTGTAGGTCGCAGGTTCGAACCCTGGCAGGCGCTTTACTTTGTGTAAATTATTTCATCACGGCTCTTAAAACGGTGAAGGAAAACATCGTGACTGAACGATGTGACATCTACCAACCCGCACTGGGCCCGCGTGGTGGATTACGACCCACTCCCTCTCACATAGAGGAGGCCTGTGTCCCAGCAGTGGGAACGTTATAGGCTGATTATGCTATATGCTTAGATGTCGATACCAATATCGTCTACAGAGTTTCTAGGTTTTTATAGGTTAGGCTAGGTCTGTATAGGGTTTTTCATTTTGTTAATCCTGCAAATATTGCACACTGTTTACAGCTGGAGTGCCTGGCGGTGAACTTCTGCAACAAAGTAACAGGCTCCACCATGAAGACTCTTTTCCAACGCTCTAGGAGGCTCACCACCCTGCTCATGAATGGATGCAGTAAGTTTAGCTCACTTGTAGAAAAAACCAGCATAGAACCTTCGGAGTTGGTTTGAAATGTCCTAGGATTACTATTTTCGACGATAAAGTCACTAGAATTTAAGTTTGACTCTGTTTATTTCGAGCGAACCTCAATATTTTATGGAAGCACCATCATCCGTCAGTCCCAATTCTGAGTAATAGGCTTCTCTTTGCTTGTGCCAATTTAATCTCCTATTCGGCGATTTAGGTCCAGCAGACTAGCAGTGAATTGCTATAGGCTACATAATGGTGATTTGGACCGACGTAAACAACGCTGGGTTCTCTGCCCCATGCGTAATGTTAAACGCGTGGCGAGAGTCAAACACCTCACTCCCCGCGCTTGACCAGACGGAGCCCGCAGAAGCGGGCTGGCATCAGTCGGGGGCTGCGTTGAAGAGTGCTTAAGTGGCCCCGTAGCCCCCAGTACGAGGGAACATGGGGTGGTTTTAGTCAGTAGAAGTCTGACAGACGCCTCCGTCCGCACCAATCCGGAGGACGTCTATGAGGATTTCTAAACCGTTACCAAAATAAAAGGCTTTCCCTGTTACTACTTTTACAGTAACAAGCCAACATCAATAATATTCGGTAAAACTTGCTAAAACTCCAACCTCATTTCCACCAGGTCTCCAATCCGAGCACGTCATGCAAGTGGAATGGGAGAAGTCTTCCGTCCAGGAGTTGGACGTGACGGCAACGGACTTGTCAACAGAGTGCCTCATTGATATGCTGACCAGGACACAGAACCTCAGGTTCTTGAGCGCCGGACAGATCAACGGGTTCAATGACTCTGTGCTAAAGGCTTGGGCTGAGGCTGGTACTGCTAGGTAAGGTTTTATTAATGGCATAAGCAGTATTGAATCTTATTTGTGAGTTTTTTTCCGCGTGAATTTTTCATTCGGGGAATATTTTTTCCAGCAAACCGCGTTGCTGTTTCGGTTTGAACCGTAAAAATTACAGGCACTTGTGAATTTTCAATAGGTACGTCCCTAAAGTTAACGACGATGTTCAGACGGTCACTTTAATATTAATTGATAGCAATAAACTGGTGAAGTGTCCGGTTCGCTTAACTGTAACCTAAAGTTTTTGGATCCAGTTAGATTTCAAGTTATCGTATCTTTAGGGCATTACAGTTTTCTGCATTGTCTTATTGTTGCGCAAATTTCCAAAGAATTGCGGCTCTTGGTAGTTTGTTAACATGGATTCTCAGTATTACCTTATGGATCTTTCACCTTCAGGAACCTGGTAGGCCTGGATGTGGACTCGTCAGACAACTTGACAGACGAGGCGCTGCACCGCTTCCTGTCGCGTCACGGCAGTCAGCTGCACGGCCTCGTGCTCAGCGGGATGCCGCACATCACCGACCAGCTGTGGCAGAGTGTGCTACAGCTACTTGTTAATGCCAAGTAAGTGATAAAGGATTCCACGATTTCGCTTGACCAGCTCTTTACTAAAGAATCCGAGGATCAAGCTCCAAGCAAGGTGGGCACTGCTATAGTCAACTTTGTAATGTTTCTGTCCCAATAACTGAATTCTAATGAGTGTGGCCTTGTAGCAGAAAAAAAGAATATAAAGTAATCAAATTCATTGGCACTATTTTAACCATGTAGGTATTCTAACCATGATACTTTTTCATTTAGGCCAACGATATCGAAAAAAGATGATAATTAACCCTTTTTTTATCCTTGTTAAAAAAAAAATTGCCGTTATTTTTTTTTTTCTATGTTGTTGGCCAAAATGAAAAAGTATCATATTTTGCGTTTGGTGGTATAGGGCCGAGTAGAGTCCCTTCAAGAAGCCCAGTTTAGAATTTTGTGTTTTTCTATCCTATTATGGTCAGTCACATGCAACAATTAGCGTTATTTACATGGTGAAAGCAAAGTATGATTGCGTAAAGGTGTTAGCATTGAAACGCTAACCTGCGCGAACATGTTACCGTTGTAATGTGAAGCAAACGCTTGAGAGAGTGACGATAAACAAAATTAGATCTTAATAAATGTATTTTGTTTCAGAATTCTTATCATGGGCACACAAGAACGCCTTGGCGTCAATATCCACGTTGATCAAGTAAGATTTATGTTCTACAACAGCTTTACCATTGCGAGATATTGCTGCTATAATTTCATAAGGAAAGGAAAAAAATTCAATCATGCAATCTTTGAAGATATTTTTGAATGCATTATAAATGTTATCAAACTGCATCGTTATGTCTAGCCTTCGGAATCAATACCCATCCCTTTTATAACCTTTCGAATTAGTAATTCCACAAGAGATTCTAATGGCTGATAACAACATCATGAATCTGTCTTTTCAGTTGATGGACGGTATAGCAAACAGCTGTCCCAACCTGGAACGTCTGGAACTGCGCTGGGATCCAGAGAACTTGCGTTTTAGCGACAAGAGTCAGAAGGCTATTGATATCCTTCGCGTCAAATGCCTGAAACTGAAGTGTTTGGTGCTCAGGTGAGTAACGTTGCATTCGTTTAATTAATAAAAGCAGCATTTTTTAGCCTGTGAATGGAGCGTGCAGAATCCGCTTGCTCCGCACGTTCATCGTTGTCCTTAATTGAGATCTACATACAACCTGATGAGTTTAAGTCGTCAGGTAAGTACATAAAGTTAACAACATCGTGCTTACAGGCAACTTAGAGACCAGTTTTTTTCAAAGGTGATTAGAACTTCTTGTGCAGTTTTATCAAAATTACGATTTTTGCGGAAGGCTGCAAATGCAAAGATTGTCTTTTTGATAAATATCCTAAAGAGAACCAGGATGCAGTATAGTAGACAAGAGTAGGAGTTCTAGATGCGAGCAAGAATAGAACTCAATAACTACCTTAGTTCCTTTGGTTGGACTTTCTACAGCTAATCCTGCCTGCTACAGCATCCTCGGATATGTACCACGTTTCAATTTAAAGTATGTCTGAATAAAAGAGATATATTTATTCTTCCTCAGTGACGGTCGCTACTACGAAATCGTGAAAGCTAACTTCGAGCGCGCTGATCGTACGACCGTAGTTCGCACTTCGACCAACTGTCACGTTTCCAACTACCACCTACTGTGCAACTACAAGGATCTTGTATTCAACTAAAGCGTTCGTATTTGTACATCATGTATTTATATTGTTATTGTTTTTAAATAAATGTCTCTTTACTTAGTATTCGTGTGAAATTATTTCTTAGGTAGTTAATAGGATGGTGATAATGATAACTTACTTCAACATGCTACGTGCTAATATCTTTTCATTAGGCGTTCCACTAGGTGAATGTCTAGGCCCCTTGCTAATTCAAGTAGGTAATTATGAGTTATTGAAATATAAACAAAAAGAAGTACTTAATAATTCTAATGAAATACTATCTTGAATGTAACTAGTTGAATGCAGGTAATATGCATGACCGTTTCCCGAAAGCACAGGTATTATTATAAAAGGTAGGTGCTGTAACTGTAGTTTTCTGATGATAGGGTTAAGTAAGAATTAACGTTACAAAAACTGCTACATAAAACCGATTAATCGATAAAGACAAGCCAGAGGCTGTTTTATAATTATGCATAACTTTATTTGTGAGTTCTATGACTCTATATTTATCCTCATTCGGAGAGTTGAACAGGAAAATCAAAAATACAATGCATTTTTAGATTTCAACAACTTCTTGATATGCTATAAAAATAGAATATCCAAATAGCCATAGCGACCTTCGAAACTAGATTTGAGTGCTCTTGCTCAGACAGGAAATCAAAATTCCTAAGCAGTTTTTTTATGCAACCCAATGTCAGAGACACAAGCTGATGCTGTTTGAACTTTAGGCTGAACGAAAATGAAAATATCAAGAACTATCTACCAAACACCACAAATAATTATTTGTGGTGTTTGGTAGATAGTTCTTGTTATTTTCATCAGCTTGTATCTCTGACATTGGATTGCATAAAAAAACTGCTTTAATAAGTACGATGCTTTATTAAGGGGACTACAGGACCTAAACGTGCCTAAACGCAAGTTTTATAATGCGTAAAAGTATATGATCCACTGCAGTAAACAAAATCAGAAAAATATATGATATTCTTCAGGATATATGCTAGTATGATAGTGTGTTGAAAACATAATACAACTAATTTGATACGATAGAAAAAAATCATGAAGATACCTCTAAAAATTTCTTTTAACGATTAAAAATCATATTAATTTACATGCAATCATTCTGATTTTTTGTCAGATTATTCTACAAGCTACATATTAGCATAATAGTGTTTTAATTTTCCAGTCCAATCAATAGATTTTTTGTAAATCGCTAACTGCTTCATATTTTGCAATAAATTACCTGCGTCGTGTCATCGCGCTTCTCTTTCATTTCTATGCAGTCCGACAGTGACCGCGCTTTAGCTGTTGTAAGCCTCTTAAGTATGTACGTACTTAATAATTTAATATCAGTTTACTATTACTCGAGGTTGTGGGTTCAAATCCGGATAAGTACCAATGTGACTTTTTCAATTCTTATGTACTTTCTGAGTTTGTTTTGGACATTACTGACATCGGTGAAGGAAAACACTGTGAGGAAACCTGGACTTATAGTTAATATAAGTAAGTCTGAAATCACCAACCCGTCTTGAGCAACCGTGGTGATCAATGCTCGTGCCTTCTCTGTATGAGAAGAGGCTTTGCCCTGCAGTGGGCCAGTAACAGGCTGGTATTATTATTACTATTACTCAGTCTTACCAGTAATTGGTGTGGAGGTCAGATAGGCAGTCGCTCCATGTAAAATACTGGTATTCAGCTGCATCTGGTAAGACTGGAAAGCCACCCAAATATAGTTGGGAATAGGCTAGGTGGAAGCGGCAGTTACTGTCCAATGTCGATTACCTATACATTTAAAAATATTCTAAGTAGGTATGTACCGTACCTAATTAAAAGCTATTTATATTTCGTTAGGTGTGAAATTGTTAGCACCACGTTAGCGCAAAGATCAATGTACTGATCAATGTGCTGAGCCTAACCTTATTCATTCATTGTAAATAGTACCTAACTAGTGGGTTTTCTCAACGATAATATTATGTTGACTATTGACGTACCAAGGAGTTCAATATTTTTGATTTGATAAGCTGGTGCTTTTCCGATACATATGTCACCGATGATTTTAATATTTTTATAATTATATTGCGATCCATGTGATGATGCTGCATTGACTAGAGAAGAAGTCACTGAAATCGCTTCCTATACTCCGTTGGTTTAGGTAGTTATATAAAGGTAAACAAAAAAAACCACGTGACGAGAGAGCTGTCAAGTAACCGACTGAACGTAATACCTGTCAATTCAGCTGTCATGCTAGGTCACAGTTGTACTCTTCAATTTAGCAATGTTATAATTTGTTGACGTTTGGAGAACCTGTCTTACGATTTGTTTACATTAATTTAATTACCTAAACCAAGGAGTATAGTTGAATGTTTTACCAGGGACACAGGTTCGACGGGTTTATCGATGCCTACCATTGTAATCTTGACTCAGGTATTGTACCTACTGCCGGGGTTGCGAGTTTTTCCGAAAGGGATATAGTGACCCCGGCACACAGGCAACGGAAGGAACACGGGTGGGTTTTAGTCAGTAAAACATTGACACGCCCTCCCGCTCCGCCCAGAGCGGGAGAAGTTATTTGATAATACACCAACCTAAAAAAAAAAAAAAAAAGTTGTTCTACCTATCAGTGGGCATACTATGGTAAAGACAACGGAACAGCTTTGACGGTTTTAACAGCTGGTTGCCGCGAAAAGAATAGAAAAGCCTCATTTTACTCGATGCAAGTTTCTTGTAACAAATGATTTGCATCGTCTAAACACTGTTTTGAGTTCAGACGGTGAAACGTGTATTGTAGCTTGAACTTATGGTATGCCACCGGCAATTAAACAATCGCGCGGTCTAAAATCAGGCTGATGATAAATCAATATTCAATAATGTAAATTCAATATATAACCACTTTGTGTTAAGTGATAAAGTTCAATCGGCAAGGTCAACGACTTTTGCTAGAGGTCAACCGTTGACTCCCGTGTTTTGATTTTTTATCATTCAAACTATTAACGTTTTTGTACTCATTTATTTAATACTCTGATAACTGAGTTCAGCAGTGCTATTCTGTAACCATCTCACCGTAAAAACTTAGATGAAGTGAGCGTGTAGAGCTGTCATTCCACAGGGATTGACACTATTGACAGCTCACTTCACCCAAGTTTTCACGGTGAGATGTTTACAGAATAGCATGGCAGGACCAAGAATAAAAGGTAGGTATTTCATTTACTTTGGTAGATTTTTTGTATTGGCAACCTATAAATGAAATGAAATGTAATTTTTTTACTAGACATACTAGTAAAAAAATTACGATACTTTTACAAGTCAATTTGGTCAAAATTGTAAACTAGATGACACCAGCATTTCCTAGTTGAACACTTTGTAGCCAGGTCTGAAGATCAAGTTTTTACCCACTAGCTTGGGCTATCTAGAGCAAACTGCAAAATGTGTAGTTCCAGAATCATAGGAAAAAATTGAACAGTGTTTTCTGTATTAGCTCCCACGGAGGAATGATGACAGTGGGATATGGGAGAACGTTACAATGGAGAAAAAAAGGAACGGCGGGACACATGAAAAAAATGTATCGTATGGATGGCGAGAATAGGATACATCAGGGGCTGTACTATGACTTGTTAAAGCAGTCATTGTTCCAGTGTGATAGAGAGATGGAACTATACAGTACGAATAGCACTATCCTTATTTCACAACGGAAAAGTGATGGTTTTAACACGTCATAGTAAGGCCCTGGATTCAGTGAGGGAACTGGCCACAATGCCAGCAGGATTCCGTGAAACAAAAGCGATTTCACACACTCATCGACATTTAATGCAGTAACCGAAACTTCGTTAAATCTATATTATAGAGAAACAAATAACATACTTAAATGTGTAGTCATTCAAACCAACAGTTATCCA
The DNA here is from genome assembly GCA_914767755.1 of Agrochola circellaris. Classification (NCBI taxonomy): domain Eukaryota; kingdom Metazoa; phylum Arthropoda; class Insecta; order Lepidoptera; family Noctuidae; genus Agrochola; species Agrochola circellaris. Next base: position 13,184,779 of record OU611863.1, on the reverse strand, counting down.
TAATATCATCATCGTGTCGAACCTTGTACAAATAGAAAAAACACACTTACTACTAAAATAATAGTTTATTTACAGTTCATTATGGGAAAAAATTACTATTTTTATATTTTTTCATTACATATTACCTCCAAATATTATAAGCTATTTCTAAATACCTTAACTATTTACAAATAGCTTCATGTTTTTCGTCTACTATTTTCAAAAACATTTCCAATATTAGGATTTTTATCGAGTACTTGTAATTTTAGTCTGGAACGTGTACAATACAGGAGACATCAACAAAAGTAAGCATCGAGTAACCACTAAGCTTATACTAAGTAACCTCACACAGCATTATTGAGAGAAAAACCATGCATCACAAGACAAAATTTAAACCTTAAATCACAGGTATATCGATCTGATTTAAAATATACAAAAAAAAAAACAATAACTTACTATACAAATCGAAAAAATTACCACTCAAATTAGTCGGTTTTCAAATTGATACTGAGTTTAATCTAAGTGGTACGCGCTATGGTCGCCTACTCTCGAGCGAGTCATCTGACGCCCTCGCCCAGTAGCAGCTCTGGATCTTCCTCGAGCAGCAGGTTCTGATTGTTAGTGTTTTCCTCGTTGCCCTCATTCTCTTTGTTACCATCCGTTTCTATTTTGTATAGTATGTCGTGACACAGAGGACACCTGTCTTGAACGTACAACCACTTCCGCAAACAGACACCGTGGAAGTAGTGGTTGCAGCGAGTAATCTTAGCCGAGTGCATTTCTTGATAACATATCGCGCATACGTCGTCTAATCTATTCAACTGGTCCGCCGAGGCCTCTCGTAACGAGTTGATCTTGTTGACGGCAGTTCGGCGCTTCATGAACACGGACCAGCCGGCTCGCGCCTCGCACCAGATATTGAAGTAGGCGTGTATGCACATCATGACCGCGCGAATAGCTCCCCCAGACTCGAACAGCAAGATCCACGCACCGTTGAAGAACAAGAATATACCGAAACAAAACTCTATAGTGTTCCCGAAAGCTCGGATGTAATACACATAGTCGTCGAGCTGCTCCCAAAATGTACTTCGATACGCATCAATTAAAAATAGGGAATAGATCATAAGGCTGACGATAACTTTGACTATAACCTCTATGCTAAACGCGCTCACAGCTAATAGCCACGTGGAAATTGTGTGCTGCGACCACAGGTAAACTAGTAAAGAGATCGGGAACATTATTAGGAAGGCACACACGCCCAGAGCTCTGACGTGCCTGTGTGTACTTGGATTGTGCGATGCGCTCAAAGACATCAGCATAGGGTTCACAATGTTGTGCAAAAAGTGCAAGAGAGCTGTGAACAACAAGCAGAAGTTCCTACACAGTCGTATGAACCTCTTCTCAGGATTCAATGATGTTAATCCTGTCTGCAACGCAAGTATGTAGAACAGGATGGCCGACACTGTTCCTATACTTTTGTCTTCTTCTTCGTCCGTTAACAGAATCCATTGGAAGAAATTACCGATATAGTGGCAAAAGAATGAGATCACAGAAGTCATGCCGAGCACGGCAGTTATTGTCTCGCATCCAGTTACTAGCAGCGATTTGGTCATCGAAGCTAGCGATTGAACAGCAAGTAAAGTAGAAACTTTCAGGCCCTCTTCGGCCTCCTCGTCATAATTGTCCACGAGGAGCATCAGGGCGTGTTCAGCGACACGCAACACCCAGAACACTCGTAACACGCACGGAACATTTAACCTCATCCATTCTGTTTCCACGAGTGCTGACAGACCGTAGTTGCTGACGAACAACCGGCCGTGCTGGTAGCCCGCGTACACCACCTGTATCACATTGTATGCTGATGTCCACAGCACGTACTTCACCAACAACAGTGGTAACAGCGTGGAGAACACCGGCGAGTGGAGTAGGAGGTTCGGCGGAACCGGCAACATCGCTAGGAACGAGGGTGCCATGAAGCTGATCGGTAAAAGCTTCTGTATGGTCGAATGTCGGGGCCCGAGGTGGACATACTTGAATATAACAGCCAACAAGAACTGTATAGCGTAGTTTTGTATGACCAAAATACCTGGTCCGTCGACGTCGATGAGGTTTTTAACGTTTAAATTTAATATGTCTTCTAGGATGCTGGTGGAATGGTGAGGTGAGTTTTCGACTAGCGTTAAGGCCTGCACCTGCTTGATGGCTGAGACATTGGTCCAATAGGACACAAAGACTAGGCCGACAGAAGTCAGGTAGAGGTACACGATGATTAGGTGCTTCGTGTACAGTACGAATATGCAGAGTGCTGACATACATCCTGGAAAAGAAGAAAATACCAGTGTTAATACATAGAAAACTATAACTTTGTGAAGTGCAGAAAATGAATGTAGACCTTATTGAAGACAAGGCCTGATTTATGAAGAATTTTAAGACCCTAATGATTGTCAAGTAATTATCTTGTCATGGTGATTATTCATGACACGTAGAATTAATCATAATATGTTAAACCAATGACAACAATAAATTACATTATTATGATGATTATGTAACAAGGACATTCGATTTTGGCCGTGATTAAGTTAAGGTGCACACTTGTATTGCACCACGGCGCGGGCGATACTACTACGTTTGAGGTCGTGACCTTATAAATCTAACAGTTGTAAATTCTACAAATTCCGTGTAGGCTTGCATACTTAAGGTGCCGTGCACGAAATTGGCTGGTTTTGAGCAATTTTGTTAATTTGTTGTGAGAAAGGGTAACAGAATTTAAACAAGATTATTTGTGATTTGAAAAGTCGAGGTCTTTGTCTTGCATGTGGCTGAAAGGGATTTTTCAAATAAATTAAGTATTCATAGAAAATCACTAATATTCGCAACAAGTTTTTCCTAAAAATGACGCGAGACTGACGTATGATCGTTTGGTTACAAGAAACTACTATTAATTTTGAAAATAAAAAAATCTCATCAGCATCATTATATGTTCTACTTGCATGTGGCTGAACCACTTTCAACTTCCATACAAAACATACCAGAAAAAAAATGTTGAAATAACGTAATCCTTTAAAACTTCAAGACAAATAAGTATTTTTTTTCTAATACAAAGAAACACATTTAAGAAATTTAAATAATTACTTATTAGTCTTAAGATAACCATTTAATAGAATCTAAATTTAATTTTATAAATAAACAATTACTTCATTTCGTAAATAAATGGCAAAGTAAACAATATTAACGACCGCGGAAAAACCATCCCGTGAGTAACGACCGGGCCTTTCCAGCGTGAGGACGTATAACTTTGCGTCGCAGGCGCCCACGTGTTCTATGTAAACATATTCCAGATACTGTACGCCGACTACCACATTTTGACCCGCATTTTATAATAAGTACTTTAAATTTTGTATGCCTGTACATACAACATGTAGGTAATCATTTTTCTTATTTACCATACAAAAAGTGAAAAATTCCATATTAAAACCGTCGAGGTTGCCCAAGTGCGGCTCTAAAAAAAATTCACGAGGAAGGGAAAAACAAGTACCACGTGGGGTCGGGATTGTCTGATTCGATTTTAGTTTTGTCAAAATTATATTTTGCAGAAGCGCTTTAAGATTCTCATAGCCAAAAGAAAGGAAATTAGCTTTGTTCAGACTAGCGCGACGCGACACCGGTTATTGTTATACCGTGAATTTTTCTTAGAAATTGTATTGTTCGAGTCGCGTCGCGCTGGTCTGCACAAGCCTTTTGGCGATAGTTTAGTTCGGTGTACAAGAGAACCGGTACCACTACTCGTATTTATGTAAAACGCTTACCTCAATGTTGTTGAATGTCTAAATGTATCTAAATGCATCTAACTCAAAATTGTAGCATTTTTATGTTGATTGTTATAAATATACTAAACGAATATACACAAACATTCCAGACTTATTTCTTAACCGTACCTACGTAACTTAAGAATATATCATCAATTCTATAGGATCAAAACTGTTTAAGCAATCACTAAGCTCGATCTTTAGGCGTGTGTGCGTGAACGGTGCACACAAACATAGCATCGCAATGAATTTGCCTAAACTCTATCGAGTGAATTTTGTGCACGGACTCTTAAATAACTACCAAGGTATCAAAAATCAAGGTCAGTCTAAAATTTATAAAAAAAAATCTGGTCCTTATCTCCCTAGCCATGAAGTGGTCTCTTTGGGCAAGTCACTGCACATCTAAACCGCGTTCAGCTACATTGGTGAAATTCGCCCACTTAGAAACCAACGACAATGTCTGACCAGGGGCGGCAGTCTCGACATAGATAGCGATCGCTCTACGACCAAATTCGGTCGCAAAGTCTTTATGGCATCCCTCGACGGTTAAAATTGCTTGACAAGTACGAAAAAATCACGTGTTTGTCAAGCACGTCGCGCGCGTCTTGACTTTGCGACCGAATTCGGTCGTATAGCGATCGCTATCTATGTCGAGACTACCGCCCCTGAGCATATCAGTGTTCTATAGCAACTAGGTCGCTGAAGACAACTCCCAATCCGTCCTTGTCAAGTAGGACAAAGCGATAGAATTTGCAAAGCGTACGTATCAATAGAATTAATAATGAGACACATTTAGAAAATTGGAAGAGACTTCAATCTACCTGTGCCATGTGCCTCAAGTGAAGATAGATAGGACCTTAACTTGAAAAAATAGGGATGTCGACAAAAATAATTTGTCTGTCAGATAGACTATTAAAAAATATTGTATACGTATTTTTTTTCTTTTTTTACTCAATCTAAAGATTACGGCAATACATTCGAGTTAAAATTTGGCATGACGTCACTGTCCGGTAGATTTTATACTGAATTGTGAAGTAGCGAGCCCCCCACTCCCCAACTTTAATGCGTTTTATTTTTAAATATTTTTTTATTCATTATGATAAAGCAAAAAATACGTGTCTAATATTTTTTTTGGAACGAAGTTCCTTATCGCGCGTTGTGAAAGGGGGCTAGACGGAAAAAATTCTCACGAAAAGTTGTAACGACACTTTTTGCTATAGTAAGCTATTGTAAGCTGTGCGGCGCGGCGTGCGCATGTGTCTCTGTCTGTCTCTCTCTCTCTCTAAATACAATTTTATTACAATTCCTTCACTAATTAATCGAAAGGAACTTCGTTCCATCCGGGTGCCCCTCGACACCTCTCAATTTTTTTATCTGACTGACGGTCTAAAATTTTTTTTTTTTTTTACTCTGTCAACGTTCTCATGAGTCATGTCTGCTGTATTATAAAATGTTATAATTTTTGTCTCATCCTACATCGTCGTCTGGCAGTGACATAGTTTGGTGTTTCATAATTTGATGTGTTAATAACTGCATTATAACCTTCGAGGTCAAGGTAAGTAGGTAATGGAACGTTAACTTTTTGTTAACATTTTAAGAGAATTGTCTGAAACCAGTTCTAAAAAGTTCTCAGTAGGTAATGCTTTTTATCGCTAAATTGGTTTGAATTGCCAACTAGTTCAAGGGTTGATCGTCAAAAATATTTACGAATCTAATTAAGGAACAGTCTGTAAACTGTTGGAAAAAATTAACTTCTAAGGAACGCTACATATCTTAAGGTGGATGTATAGACAGGCCTCGCCATACATTTTTCAGGCGTTCTAATCTCCGTAAATAAACGGTTTCTGCAGAATAAAAGCAAGTATAATGAGACTTTATAATGTATTATGTTCGCCTAACGCCAAAATTTTATAAAAAAAACTGCATTTCTAGGAGAATTAGACCCAATAAAAAACGAAAAATCTTTACATGTGTGAGTGACCTGAATCGCGCCATCTAACAGAAATTTAAAGAACCACGGAGAAAGAGTTATTTACATTGTGTTACGAGTTTTCGTTCGGTAAACATTTATAATAGATGGCGCTGGTTCGAAAATTCGAACGTAACGAAGGTTACACGTCGAATGACGCGGCGATGCAACGGGCGACGTTGCCATTCAAGACGCACCCCGCGTTGTTGCCAAATTTCTCCAGTCAGTACATGCGTGATTGTCTTGACAACTTGCTAATCGTTTCCAAAATTGTGTTTCTAGAAAGTTAGCGCCGGCGCGCGGGTTTGCCCGCGGGTTTTACATTTTATGATTGATAAAATGTTTTTTATTAGGGAATGAGAAAGAATGCTAGAAAGTGAAAAAAAATATCTGCGATCTGCATTTGGTTCACACAGATACAATACTAATGTAATTATTGTAATATCTACTTTAAATATAAAGTACCTAAAGATTTAAAAATCTTTCTACTGTATGTAAGTAGGTACTGATAATACATTTTCTGACACGGTTAGGTACTAATTCATTGGTTTGGTTTGAATAAAACCAGAGAATAGAAGTTCATGTAAACTTAGGGTATACCTAAATCAGGCGATCAGCGTAGGCAAATTTACCTATTTTTTTTCTAATTACCTACCTACGCAATGGTGACACGTAGGTACTACTTACATCTATTGATTGAATCATATTTAATTTATGTGAAACCATCAAGATAAGTGAATACACAGACAAACCACATTGATTTTTCATAACAATTGCACATTTTAGTATTATTAGCACACGTCAAAGTGCGTCTAGATAAATTGGTCTTGCCATCTAAGAAGTTTACCAAGAAAAAGGGGAAATAAAACATAGGGCAGTATTTTAGTAGTAAGTTGTAGGATGTTCTGATATTTAAAACGATGAATGATATAGGTACATACATCATTCATTTATGGTTTCGGGGTTTTTAACTGTCAGCGAAATGACGTTCTCAAAATGGTAGCTGTAGTTCCAATTTCGCTCGTCTGAACAGCTAAGTAATGAGTTTTTATTTAAAAGTGAAGTGTTTTTGTGTTTTATTGACGGTAAGTGTTATTATTATGTCCAAAGGATGCTTTTCTGCTTGAAGGTGATACAGAGTTATATTATAATAGTAATTACCCTTAAAACTTAAAATAGTGTAAGATTTAGAAGAGGAAATACAAAATCAAACGTTAGCAACACTCGTTGATTGTCATCACATCACATACCTACCTACTCTAAATTTCAAATATTTCACCCTAATAGGGACGTCAATTATTATTCTCTCTAAAAACTCACTTTGCCTGTCCCAGAGGAACGAAAGGAACCAAAAAAAAACTCTCTGAAAAAGATCCGTTACTGATTTGATTCGAAAGGAAATATGAAAAATCGATTCACAAATAAAGAAATGATTTTCCAAAAATCAATCATTCGTTTTCGATGAAATTCGCAATGTAGGGGTTTACGGGGTGTACGTTACCCTAGCAAGAAAGTGTCTCCTATAGTTATATGAGTGAGTGGAACGTATAGTTGGTGCCTAATCTGCTGTAAATGTGCCCCTACATAAAAAATTGGTGCCCCTTGTCGTTTTGAAAAAAAAACCGAAAAACGATTCCTGCTAGGGTAACGTACACGTTTACGAGGGCGAAAAAACGATCGATGAGCGAAAAGAATTTAACTAGTCTCATATCTGGAAAAAATCCGTATTTTTACGCAAAAGGATTTGCACTGGATATGCTTCGTAATTTTCCCGCCACCACAATTCTTAACAATTCAAACAAACAAAAAACTGATGTTCTAGGGTGAAATATCGATTCCCTGTATCGATTCAGTACTAGATATCGATTTGAAAAAACGTTTTTATTTGTTCCAAAAAATCGATTATTTGCTCAATCGATCTCAGATTGACATCTCTATTTGGTCTGTTTCTCATGTTCTGTCAGTTGTTTTGCAAATTTTCACACACACACACAGCTTGACAGCTTGATTGATGGTGACAAATGGTGGTGTTATTTCTGACTAATACAAATTTCTTGAAGCATTTCATAATTACGATACTTTTGCTGTTGTGTTTAATTATTCTTTTTGATTACAGATTGAATTGCAACTCTGCCTAAGATGAATCCGACTAATAAACTTGCCTATATACGACATATGTATTCAGGGCCGCGAAAATCGCGGAAAAAAGTGCAAGCAACATTGAAAAGACATCATGACAATTCTTCTAATGATTTTTAGTGAGTAAAGGCTTGTGCAGACCAGCGCGACTTGTCGCGCTACGCGATATTTTATCCGTAGAACAATTTCTATGAAAATGCGCGCGACACTTCACACAGGGGCGACCTGTAGCGCCGCGACACAGATAATTCGCGTCACGTGATGCGAAACCCGAATAAAGCTTCGTGCAGATCAGAGCGACGCGACGCCGCGACGCGACTCGAACAATACAATTTCTAAGAAAACTTGACGGTATAACAATAGCTGGTGTCGCGTCGCGCTGTCGCGTCGCGCTGGTCTGCACGAAGCTTTACAGAGCGGCATCAACAAAGGAGCATATTTCTTAGTATTCGTGGATCTTTGACAGTCGTTACGGGTCGTCAGAAGCCCGAAAGTGACCACCAGTCTTACCAAGGGGTACCTATCGTATTACCCAGTTACTGGGTTGTAGAGGTCAGATAGGCAGTCACTTCATGTATAATACTGGTATTCAGCTGCAGGACACCGACCCCAACACAATTGGGAAAGGGCTAGGCAGACTGACAGACTATTCCAAAGTGAAATAAAATCATAAGCAAAATAGTAAGTCATTGCAATGTGACTCTTTTCTCATTGTTTTAAGGTATAAATCAGGATGATTGACTTCCTTTACAAAAAAATTATCATTTCTCTATTTCCAACTAAAAAACTCCTCGCAAATGTCAATCATTCTAATTTATACCTTATCGCCATTACTTAAGAATTACATTGCACTGACTTACTAATGGTTTTGGCGGCACGCGGCGGCGTGGTCAAAGGACCTTTTGTAGCGGCCGCGCCGCACTCGAGTCGCCACTGCCACCTAGGTACCAGGTACCTATATTATTCGCGGATTTTGACATTATGTTTCTATCTAGCTGGCACACCTGAGTCAAACACATTATGTATGATGCACAGAGCGGCGGTGTAGTTTTGGCATGCTTCACTGTACTGTTCGCAGCGCGTTCCCTACATTCAAGACCTCACGCGCAGTTGTAGGTACCTACTTGTAACCACTAGACCAACGAGGCTGTTTGTTAGTAGTTACCTACTATCCTAACTAATATTATAAATATGATTTGAAAGTGAACTTGTTTGTTACGCCTTCACGATAAAACGGCTGAATGGATTTGGATGAAATTTGGCGCATGGGTAGACCATGAGCTAGACTAGGACATAGGATATATATACGGGATCGAGACTTATGCGGGTGAAACCGCGGGGCGCACCTACTTACATATAATTGGATCACTCATTATCATTAGAAGTTATCATCGAGCATTTCTTAAACATCAGAGTATTTCTTAAACATCACGCCTGTCATCCCAAAGGATTAGGCAGAGGTGTAGGTACATACGGCTACACATGACATCAAGCTTTACATTTCCAGTTTATGCTGATCTCGCATTGTATAGGATTTCCGTACAATGCGAGGTCTGTATAAACTGGAAATGTATAGCTTGATGTGTACCTACCTATAGTACACCCGTATTTCACCAGTTATGCGTATTTATTCATCTGTGGTACCTACCTATTATACTTATTGAACACAATTTTATTAGAGAAGATTCTCGGAGATAGGTAGGTACTTACGGAATTAGTTTGGTAAGTAAATTAAAAGTAAGTAGGTACCTACCTAGGTTAGTTCCAATACTTCCAATATATCTACCCAAGCGTACCTATACTCCATTTGAAATAAGATTAGACATTTAACTAAACCTTTTTTACTGTTCGTTTAACCGATTTTGACTTCTATTGCGTTGATGGCATGACACGGCAGCTGCAGTAAGCAGTTGGTTTTGTCACCACTGTTTTGCTTTTGAGGCCATCCTTATTCCTACGGTACAGAAGTCAGAATCGGTTGAACGGACTGTAAAAAAGTTTTGTTTAAATGTCTAATCTTATTTCAAATGGTGTATTATGTAGTCAAATTTACGGGTTTGTAAATTAAGATGATTTCAAAATGATAACTACGTAAGCTCCTACCTACTCATAAAAAGGCCATAAAAACGTGTTGCAGCCGAAAGTACACCATGTAGAAATTGTAATTTTTCCGAAATCACATAAATTGGAAACTAAATTTAAAAAATCTTGACTTGTAATTACGTACGTAATAATTCTACGTACATAATTCATTCTAATACTAAATTCAGAATCATAATTATTGTAATATCAAAATATTGAAAAAAGTACTTATGTTATCTTTGTGTGGTGGTACCTACGAGTCGACGGTTCGAATCCAACCAAAAAATATTTAGGTAAATGCAGTGAGAGTAAATAAAACGATATTTGTATGAAAATATTAACCATAGATAAATATTATTAATTTATAGTAAGATACAATAAAACGCTTTACAATTGAATACATAATCTTTTATTTATTTAGTACAGGTCACAATTTATTTACACGTTAGGTACTATTTAGGTTCAGTCACATTACAACAACCTATATAGGTACAATATACTCGTACCTTTATTACCCAAAATAATTTATCTGAATAATTTGTTATGGTGAAAAGGTACCTATCTGATATCGAGCCTAGAAACAAAAGTATGCATATCCCAATAAGTAATTATATTATTAAGAAATAGATTGGAACATAACAATCCTCTAGTAATTTAAAGTATGCTTAATTAGTAAATTAATATTTGTTTTCAGTTTTTGCTATAATGTAAGGATATTCATCTTATAAATAATTTGGTCCTCTTTCTTTAAATTAACGCCATCTGGACATTTTAATTTCCAACCATGTTTTAATAAAACGACATCTAGTGGAGTCGGAAGTTACTACTATTTACTTTGCATGTGTGTGTAAAGAGTAAATTCATGCGGCTAAATCATTAAACTGTTCTAATCTTTGTATGATACCAGTTAACAAGCACAGTGATGATCTAAAAAAATCAAGTTAATGCCCTAGGTTCCGCTTATAATAAAGTTGTTTATTAAAAATTTCTATGTTAGGTGTAAAAATTGAAAATGTTCGAAATTGTGGATGTGTCGCCATCTAGCGACAAAATGGCAGTGAGATCATCTATGCATCCGCCTTAATAACTCTGTTAGTTGGCATGTTTTTTTTTTTTAATTCCAAAAAAACACTACAAAGTGAAAAATAACTTAAATTTCGGAAGTCGATCTTTGGTTTTGTATTTTCGTTATTTGCCACCGACTTCCGAAATTTAAGTTGTAAAAAGTTTTTTTTTCTCGCTTTTTAGTGGGTCAGTTTATAATACATCTAAGTTACAATATAGCCTAATTTCAACTGCTCATCGCCTTTTTACAAAATATTGCTTTTCCCGATGCAGGGACGTTAACCGTTGAGGAGTTCTCCTGATACTTCACAATCAGCTCCACTTCTCCATATGGATTGTGACTAGCATTAATTGCTTGGCAACCATATTAAAGTAATCGAATCGCAACCTGTGAAATATTTATTATTGAGTAAATCCGGGGGCCATCATCAGTTCCACTTCACCAAATGGTGCTTTCCTAAAGCAACTGCACGAGTTAAGCTTCGTGCAGACCAGCGCGACGCGACGCCGCGACGCGACTCGAACAATACAAATTCTAAGAAGACTTGACGGTATTACAATAGCCGCTGTCGCGTCGCGCTGGTCTGCACGAAGCTTTACTATAAAAAATACCGAAATCGCTATAGGTGTGCCTATAATATTTGAAGAATTCCCTCGATTTCTCCAGGATCCCATCATCAGATCCTGACCTGATGACAATGGGACCACCTCGGAAGTATACCCTTACAAACAGAAAAAGAATTTTGCAAATCCGTCAATGTATGACGGAGTTAAGCCCGCACATACACGACAAAAAAAAAAAACCTACAGCCTCCTCTTTTTAGAAGTCGGTTGGTAAAATACATGACCCTATAATTGTTGTAGACTAGTCTGCGGTTCGCATGATTCTGATCTACACCAATCACGTTTCTTTATCGAGCAGGTAGCCGTAATCTTCGTCTGCTATTTTTATCTTTATTGTTTTGTACAAATTAATACAGGTAAATCCGGTTCCGATTGCTCATTTTTGGAACCCGAAATAGATTACTTACTCATTATTTATCAGTATGGTATCGCTACAGAAGTTTACGGGGCACTATAACTAAGGGCATATATCTCTTATAGGGCGGGTCGGCATAGTCGGGCGGCAAAATGTATCATACGATGTTGCCGGCCGCCATACATATGTAGCACCTCTAAGTCAGAGAGACTGTAAAATGGAGGAGTGGTACTGAAATTGTGCAGAGAAAATATCCACGACAAAACTGCATACAGCAGATGGAGTGTACTCCGTACTGTAGTAGTCGAAAATGAAATGAAACGGGAATCATTCAATGGCATCGCGGAGGCATTGAAGACCCTGGTGACGGGGTCAAACTTGATCTTTCAGATAGGAAACAGTGTCACGATTACCACAAGAAGTAAGGGTGTGGTAAAACAGCAAAGGAAGCCAATGCCTAGCTGTGGGCCAAGGACAACACAGGCTAAAAATAAACAATTTATTATTAAACATGAAAGTGAAAGCGTTTCGATACCGAAATGTCTTGTATTGTTCTTCACTGAATCAAGGTTCGACTTTTAAAACAGCTATCTAATTACGCAACACATTTTCGTTGACAATTCCGACTAAACTGTTTCAATTTGACAGGTCAACAACATTCATTGTGTTATTTACGTTGTTGAGCAGATTTTTTTTTCAAACGTTTGAAGCAATGGATTTGCAATCTGTTTCAAAACGATTCAGATTCTGATTGATCGTGTATTACGTAATTAGGGTACGGGTTAACTTTTACGGATGTGGTAAGTGATAAACGGATAGTCCGTTAACCTTAAAGAATTCTTTTACAAGAGAATGAATGCATTTCTTTGCACTTTTTTGTTCAATATTGGAAAAACATAACTATCAATAGTAACTCTAAAGAAAACGTTTTTGATGATGTGTGTTCAAGTTTTATTAAGAACACAAAAAATATTTGGCATATTTAATAAAGGAGTATTCTGTCTGTTCACAGACAACAAAGTTATTAACAACTTAATAGTTTTTCTAAAGGGTAAAATTAAATATCATTTGGGGTCCAATACTGCGGCCGCATCTGCGACTATCGTGACAAAGCTATGCGTGCCGAAGTTTCGTATGTTTTGCTCGCTAAAAAGTTATCGCGATAATGTGGTCACATTAGCGGCTTTGCCACGTTTATTATGTACCGCCACCCGGGCGATAAGTGCTACGCAGCCCGAACTTTCGCGACGATAACCGACAGTGGTCGGTCACATCTGCGTGTATCGTATCACTGTGCGAAGCTTCGTCACGATAGACGCAGTTGCGGCCGCAGCATAATAGTAAGTCGAAGGCAGCTCAAAGTCTTGAACAGTTAGACGCAAAAACTATGTACCGTAACGTATGTTGGAAGATGAACCGTTACTTTGCGCTCATGATAACCAACAGATATAATTACAGAAAGACCACTACAAGATCCGCATGGTAGGTCAATAACATACATAAACTCATGCCTGCTTCCCAAGGAGGTAGGCAGAAACTGCAGAACACACCTGCTACGATACTAACATATTTCTTTTGTTTCGTTTACTTTCATACAGGTCATTCCTACAGTCACGCCGGTTGCAAGTACAAGAACATCACCATTAAGGTTACTATATGTTCTTCTAGGGCGTCCCCGATATTAATTAAACTAATTACGTAGACGAATGTTTTATTTTGTAATTTAAATGTAGATTAATGTGATGATGTTATTAGATTTTTTTTTGTGATAATGGGCGGCTCTAAAATTCTAACACCAGGTTAGTCACTAACCACACGAAAAGAAGATGATAATGCTACTACTCATATTTTATGAAATTGTTGTGTCCGACACTTTATCATTATTATGACCTTGTAAACACATGTGATATGCAATAAAGATTTGAATATGTTTTTTTTTGCATAAATTTAATTCCATATTATCCATAAAGTATTTCAACTGCTGGACAAAGATCTTACTTACGCAGGGCTGCCTCAAAGCAAGTGCCAATTGCCAATACTGCCGTGGCCGTTGGCCGTTGCAATCTACAACGCAAGGATGCCAGACGTACGATGATTATCGTACTTTTGCGTACGATAATGTATATTGACATTATCGTACGCAAAAGTACGATAATTTTCAACCCTCCTCCGAGGTGGGATGAAACGACTGTTCAGCAAAACGAATGCGACGAAAACCAGAATAAGAAATAAAGTTGCGACAAAAACTGTTAAAAGACGCTTCAAGGCTCGTGCAGACCAACGCGACGCGACGCGACTCGAACAATACAATTTCCAAGAAAACTTCACTGAATAACTTCCGGTGTCGCGTCGCGCTAGCCGGCACGAAGCTTTACTTTTAGCGCAATACCTAAAAACTCAATCAAAATAATTTTCTTATGGTTGGTGGAACTGAAATAAATATTGTTACTTTCTTTCACAACTTCCTATAATTCCTATCCTATTTCTAGTTTTGCGACCTAGCCACGCGTCTCGCGCGGGTCTGGCAGATGTACGATAGTTTTTCATCTGGTCCGATAATTTTGAATATTGATACGATTATTCACTCGCACTCGTCTGGCAACACTGTTACAACGCCACATGCGCGGGACACAAATCCTGCATCGCGCAAGCAAAGTTATCCGTTCGCCTAGCATTTATACAACTATCCCGACATCTACGGGGAGTAGACCACCAGATACAACACCCGTCTTGGTCGGAGGATCTTCCTTTATTTATGGAGCATGAAAAACTTTCCACCCTGTTCCTCATACCTCTATGCTGCTAATATGATACGGCTGCAGTAGCTACATGCTCCCTGGGTCGACGGCGCGTTGTGTTCCATGCGAGCCTCAAAGAGATGTCAGCACCAACTGACGGGATCCGTTAGGGCCAATGCCTGCCAGGGTTGCGAGTTTGTCCGAAAGGGATATCGTGGCCCCGGCACACAGGCAACGGAAGGAACACGGGTGGGTTTTAGTCAGTAAAAGTCTGACACGCCCTCCCGCTCAGCCCAGAACCAAATTATTTGATAATTTCCCAAGCTCAAAAAAAAATAAAATGGCTACGTGCTTCATTTAGTCATAGTTAATGTATTATCGTATCGCGAGGTATGTAAATATTTGAGTCTTCTGTACTTGACTGTTTTGTGCTTGTATAGTTACCAATTTGATTGTTCAATGTTGACTAACGTTTTTGTGGTCAGATTTTACAAGTTTGTGTCGAACAGTCCTGCAGATTCGTTGAAATTTTAAAATTAGGTTTTTGAGCTGACTTGTATGTGACAGATTTGAAGTAAAACAAAGTAATTTTGTCACAGGGACTTTAGGTACGTCAGGATTGGCAAAAATATGTTAATAATTGTATTGGTCACATTGACTTTGATTGCCAAGCTGAGGACGAATTTCAATGTGTGATTTTACCTACACCCCGAGAATAATGAATGGGTAGGTAAAATATCAGTATTGTGATTTATTTCTTTAAAATATTCTTTCGGACGATTCTGGGGAAGTATAATTTGGTACCAAATTACCGGTTAGGATCACGACTGTAATCTACCACGCGGGCCCAGTGCGGGTTGATAGATGCCACCATCTCTTCGATTTTTTTATTCTAGGACATGCCGGTTTCCACACGATGTTTTCCTTTACCGTTCGAGAGCAGTGGTGATAAAATTATTTACACAAAATAAAGTGTCTGCCGGGGAACCCACGACCTACAACTCGGTAAGTCGGGGCGGTTACCACTAGCCCACCCCTACTCTCTACTCACAAGCTATTAGACATCAGTTTAGATATAATCTCTTATAAATAGCACTCTATAAATTCGGTTTTTAAACATGAACTTTATGTAACTCAAACACGTATTAAGGACTTGATGCCCTCCTAATCCGTCAGTGTACTCTTGCGCACATTCCGGCCATCGATCTGTAGCTTTTTAGGCGAGTGCTGTGTGAAATACAAATATTGTCTATGTCCTCAAATAAAGAATCTTGGCAGTTTTGACTTTTTTATGATTAATGATTCTAATGATTATAATTCTGTACATTACATAGGTATTTGTTTTTATGATCGGGAATCATATTTTGATCTAACCTAACCTAACACTGACCAAAGACTGACAGAGCGAAGCCCATTTAACCTGTATTTGACCATCGTTGATCTCAGCCATGTTTTTACGCGTCTGGGTGTACTGAATGACCATTCAATTGTAGCCGTAGAATAAGGCATTGGTAATAAAATTTAAAACGCCGCGCAGCGCGGTATTTTGTAAAAATGAAAGCATAATATATTGTAACTGTGCAGTCTTAACGTGACTGACATAACTTTTATGGACATCAGTAGGTACTTAGGCATACAGAATTTGGGGGGGGGGAGCTGAAACCTGGGTACGCCCATGACTAGGGCCATTGCAGTTAGATTAATAAATCTTACACAGTTAAGGTATGATTCCGAACCCTGCTGCACGCGGCTGTGCTGCCTACCGCGCTGATTCCGAGCACCTGCTGTTCGTGGTGACTCGCTGTTGTGGCATCAATTTGTTTTACGTGTTAATAGCTGTGATGAACGGCGCACTTCTGGTCTGCTGTGGCGGCAGAGCGACACTGCCGCACAGCAGTGCCATCGCAGCAGTGCTGCCGCGCCTTTGCTGCCGAGCTCGGAATGTTAGATTACACACTTATTACTTATATTATTACTATTATAAAGAGGTAAAATTTGTTTGTTTTATGTAGGGGGTAATATCAGAAACACCAGTCGGTTTCGAAAAATTATTTTTGCATTGGATAGTCCAATTCTTGAGGAAGTTTATAGGCTCGCGGACGAAGTCGCGGGCAAAAGCTAGTCTCATATAAACCTATAGAACATGTATGGCCACCAGTAGTAACGCGGCAGCACTGCTGCGACAGCACTGCCACTTGCAGCGGGGTTCGGAATCATACCTTTATGCACAACACTAGCACTGCTCCTTATGGGTCGTAAGTGCGAGCGAGAGGTCTGATAAAAATGATTTATGTCTCTTAACTTTGCGTTCGTATTAATGGCCCCAGTATGTATCGTGTCTTGTTTCTGTATACTTAAGTAATTATAACAATAAGCATTGTTTTAGTAATACTTCACAACAATCGTATTCCAATACCGGTTACAAACAAAAAAGTTCAGAACAGTTCACATGTGAACTAGTGCTAAAGAAGCCGTTTACTAATACATAGAAAACAACCTAGTCCGTAGTTCGTTAGCTAATCGCATAGCATACGCAAAATTTAATACACCGGTTTTACGCTTCGTGCAGACTAGCGCGACGCGACACCGGTGATTGTTATACCGTGAAGTTTTTTTAGAAATTGTATTGTGCGTGTCGCGGCGCGGCGTCACGTCGCGCTGGTCTGTACGAGCTTTAATACAGTCATCAACTTACACTAAAGGTTAACAAAACTAACTTTCAAAGGGGGGTTCATCCCTAATTTTTTTTTTTCAAAGTCTCAAAGAAAGTATGCTTTTATGGACTTACACTTGTCTTTTTAAAATAAATAATCATTTTTCACCTTCGTTTTTTTTAAAGTAGCTAAATTTTAATAAAAAATGTTAGTTAATCTGATAAAATAACTTTTAACCAAATCGAGCCAATAACATCGAAGATGTGACAAAAGCTACAAAAAAAAAAAAAGTGGATACGTAACATGAATAATATTAAAGATACCCCTTTTAAAGTTCATTTTCGATCATTTTTCCTGAATACTCAGAAAAATACGGGCGGTCGCATGCCCATGCCCACATTGTATATCTATGGTAGATAGAATATTATGCTTGATTGTGCACCAAAAGAGTAGAACAGATAATGCATTGTTTTAATAAAGGGCACAATTGAGGTCGTTATCGATACTACGGTATCGGTTTAAATAAGGGTAGCCCAACATAACATTACATCACGCCTGTAATGCCCCAAGGGTTGGGCAGAGGAGTACCTTAGTACACCCACATTTCGCCAATAGGGATGTTCATTAAAAATATATTTTTTATTCGTCAGGTACCTAGATTATTAAAAAATATTGGATACGTATTTTTTCTTTTTCACGTAATCAAACGATTACGGCAATACATTGAGTAGGCAATGTGTTAAAATGTGGCATGACGTCTCTGCCCGGTAAATATACTGACTTAGGACGTAGCGAGCCCCCACTCCCCAACTTTAAGGCGCTACCCTGACGAAATAACCTTGAGCATTCGTGGAACTCTGCGCAAGAGTTACTTAGCGAATACGCTAAGATTTTAGAATAAAATCTTTATAAAATCAAAGGAGACGGGGATTTCTGGGCCTGATTGTAATAAGTTGACGTATGGTTCAAAAAAAAAGGTTATATTTTTCTATTACAAAATGTGAAATATCAGCCCATTTTACAATCTGGAAATAGAGAAATCCAAAAATTAAGTTATGGCTACGAACAAAATGGAATATCGATTAAATTATAATCGACTATCGTGACCGAGTTCATACTATTTAAAAGATGCTTTTACCAGATGATTAATTCAAATACATTAATTATTAGAATTAACGTATTAAACAGTTTAAACAAATTAAATATCTATAAAGATAAATGTTAAAATCGATTCACGTTTGCAAATCGATTATTGTATTTTTTAGTCTATGGTGACATGTCAGTCAGTCACTCGTTTCGTATCGTTTAGTGCGTGTGCGTTTTGAGTGTTGCCTCCCATAGTTTTATTGATATTTTCTTCGACCCCTGCTTTCTTTCTACGGACTTCTGATCTTACTTCTTGTACGACCCTTGCTGCCACCCATGCTCCGTTTAGGCACAAGAGAATGTAATGTTTTCGGAATTTGGTGTTTTACAGCGAACTAACCGCTAGCGGCACTGTATACACCTTCTATAATTGTAACAGCATCCTATCTTTAAAAAAACAACTACCTATCGCACAATGAGGTTATACATCGCACTTCAAAAATCAGCTGTTTTGTTACGTAACCTCACTTTGACAAAATCTCTTTTAACTCGGCTCTCAGATTGCTAAAATCCGCAAAATTTTCAGTGATGGTTTGATAATATAGTAGCTATTAATTGATACCAATTTCATCTCTTTACATCCAGGCCCAAGATTGTATGAAAGCGTATCCGTCTCCTTTTCGTGTTTTGAAAAAAATTTAACTAGCAAAATGTTCTTTATTAAATTACCTATCCATTAGTTTAGGAAGCAAATCAAAATAATGGTTATTTTAGGAGGAGATGCATGTTATAAATAATTCTTTCTCATTTCTATGGCTTTTAAGTGGCCCTTTAATTAAATATTATGCCGCTTAAAAAAAATAAGAAACTACCATTTTGGAGTCAAGATTATGTAGAAATTTAATGTATTTTTTATTAGTTGCTAGTTGTTTTAAATAAAGAGAAGTTGGCTCCCAAAAACTGCCTAAAATACGGCTACCGCTGTGTTTCGCACGGGAACGCGCCTTAAGGGGACTACAGGACCTAAACGTGCCTAAACGCAAGTTTTATAATGCATTAAAGAATATGATCCACTGCAGTAAACAAAATCAGAAAAATATATGATATTCTTCAGGATATATGCTAGTATGATAGTGTGTTAAAAACATAATAGAACTGTTTTGCATTAAAACAAAACAGTTATTATGTTATGAAAAACATAACATTTGATTTGAAGAAGCTGTCTTAAATTTTACCGATAATAAGCATAAAACGTACTTACGCGTGCCAAAAGTTACCTGTGGACCTTTCACTCACGCAGAAATCGTGGCTGCCAGCTCGATCTGTCACTCATGACAAGTGTCAATCATAGAAGTCTTCAAAAATTCAACAGCAAGCAAATTGCTCAAATGTTATGTTTTTCATAACATAATAACTGTTTTGTTTTAATGCAAAACAGTTCTATTATGTTTCTTCAAAACATAACATTTGATTTGAAGACCTGTTTGGTATCTGCTGGTGAAAGAGTACCCGAAGGATGTAGACGCTATGTGAATTAAATATTATATGGAACGAACGAATATTTCAGTCTGTATTAATTAAATGTTCCAATAAAACAATTAAGTGTTTTCAATATATTTATCTTAGTAGATGCAGAAATGAACACATCTTCCTTATGATGTTAAAGATTAATGGCAAATTTATTTGCCTTATTTAAGGTGAATATAAATTATAAGGCTACAGTATGCTGATAATAGAAAATCAATGGGACTAAACTGAATAATAATCTCATCAATAAAGGAGAATTGGATCACTCATATCCTTAATTAATATAAGTTTAGTTACTTACTTGGAAATTATGAGATCAATCAAATGTACAGACATTTTTGAATGTCATAGTAAGCAATTTTATAAAGATGTGGAAACACAAACTCAATGTCATACATACATGACAAAGTTAAAATTTCGTTGAAACTGAAATTTAATTAGGACCTTTTATTAAAATGGTCAATAGGTTAGTCAAGTGGTGATGCATGTAAATGAAGTCTCATCATTTGTTAATTAAATTAACTTGAAATGTGAATCATGTACACAAACATAATTTTAATATTTTCTTAGGGGATTAAAAATTATCATATAATAAATCCTCTTCCTCTCTCACAGAGAGACCCTTTGTCCACTCAGTGGGAACATAATAGCCTGAGCATTATAATAATAATAATTCTTTATTTTTCGGACAACATACATACTCGTACATTATACATTCTCTTGAGAGGTAGCCCTCTCTTTTACTACTTTACGAAAGTAATTTTTCTGTCTCTAGCGGCTCTTCCAGTTTCATTTCATCTGATAATCTATTTTCCAGCCAGCCTCCCGAAGGCTACCACAGACCTTATACTTCCTAGAGGCTCCTCAATCTTAGTTTGTTTAAAAATGAATCTAGTCCATTCTAAGGAGAGGCAGTGTTGTCTTTCAAGGCAAGCTTAACCACACCTGTTATTGCAAACCAAAATCAACAAGGATTATGGTAGCTTTTAAGTAAACATCTTGATTGTCAGTGTCTTTGAACCATATTTTGGCCACACTATTATTCAAAATCTTGAAAGTTGTGAGATGTCTTATATTATTAGGTTAAGCATGTAAATCTACGCCAAGCAAGGGGTATCTTTTTATCCCATATGGGTGCCTGGGTAATGCTTTTGAAACTTACAAATGGACAAAATCTGTTTAGAAGCGATCAGGTTATTAAGGGCTAATGCCATGCAATCTACACTATGACATTCACCTCTGAATAGGAGCTTTATAAGTAAGTAGTATGGATTATCTCCAAATAAATTTTAGCAAGTACCTTGTTCCTCTATCGACCACTGCCCCTTGCAACCTGACTGCCCCCCTCCCCCAACTTTCCAAGCTAGGAGTTGCAGCTTGTCAGGTCTAAGAGGTTCTTACATGGATCCTGTACTGGTACTGGGTCTAGTATGGGGCGATTTATATATAGTACGTCCCCATCCCATTACCGAGTTCAGATGGCTGAACACTCGGTCTTAAATTGGGCGAAGAGAGAACACCCATGCTAGTCAATGCTGTCACCTCTGACTAAAAGCATCGTAGAAGCATCGCAGAAGCTTGCCAAGCCATCGTTTGAGTCCCATGTGACGTACTGTCGCACAACGGCCGACTTATCTTACACGAAAAGGTCGTAAACGTCGAGGACGCCCCACTTTGAAACATGGCCTCCGAGGCCTGGGGCCTGGAGCAACAGGAGCCAATCAGGCTGGTCTGTTCTTAAAAGCGGTCGGCTAAGCCGTTATAACACTTAACCTCCCCGGGAGGTAAACCGCTGACAGAGTGATGTTAAGCTAACTTCGTCGTTTTGCAAGATAGGTTCAGGAGAGCTAGGAAAATGTATCCCTCGCTCATCCTTGAATGTACGACAAATGGTCTGTTGTCGGAATGAATTAAATTACTAGAATATTTGCACTCTGAAGACTGGCTTTTGTGGCTGCTTATCACTGCGTATATGGCAAACATCTCTCGCAAATTCGAGTGCCATTTTTTTTCTGGTTTGTTCAAGTTCCTGACAAGAGTAGAATACTCTTTATAATTTACACCATACGAATTACAGATATAAATGTAGAAATTGTACATATGGTGACACAATGGGCGGTATTATCACAAAAAGCATCTTTTGGATGTATAGAGTGGCCCATTTATGTGGGCTTACCTTTCCTCCACGGCATGTGTGGACAGGAAGTGGGTTACCTTACCATGTGTAGAGGAACTGAGCTGTGGTCTATCAAAAGCCTTTGGCCACCACATTAACTCTTGGCAAACCAATGGAGCAACCTTTTTTAATTTCTCTTGGTCTGCCCTTTTCAACTATTTTGCAGACAGGGCCTTGTGACTAGTATCAGTACACAAAAAGGCCTAAATCTTCTAAATCCTGATTGAGATTTAGAATTTGCTTAGGAAATTTACTTCTCATCCAAGCTTTTTTAGGAGTTCCAGTCTCTGAGACATAGAAATAAAAAATTTACAGGCTCGCAAATTCTCTATTCAAACAAAAATCTAATTTTGTGATGGCCCAGTGTTTAAGGCCTCGACTCTCATGCATGAGGTTGAGGTTTCAAATTCAGGCAAGTACCAATGTGACTTTTTCAATTCATATGCATTTTCTGAGTTTATCTGGCACATTACTGACATTGGTGAAGGAAAACACTGTGAGGAAACCTGGACTTATAGTTATTATAAGTCTGAAATCGCCAACCCGTCCCGAGCAAGCATGACGATCAATGCTGGTGCCTTCTCTGTATGAGAAGAGGCTTTTGCCCTGCAGTGGGACAGTAACAGGCTGGTATTATATTATAAACAAAAAGACCTAACAAGGGAACTATTTCATGAACAGCTACCCTTCATTCATTAATAAAACATTGCTTGCATTTTACTTTTCAATTGTCATCATCTTACTTGAGTATAAACAATAGGCTATTTGATTATAATATCATAATATTAGAAAACCACATAGATTAATATTTTGCGTTTAATAAAAATTTGCAGAATTTTCTGAAACTAGAATTGTTCTGAATATTAATATTTTCGGTCTTTGACTTAGCAATAGAAATTTGTGGAATTTGCTAAAAATAGAATTGTTCTGAATATTATTAATTTATTTATTCGACTTCTTGTTAGGATCTTATCATTCCCAAGCTTTTACATGGTTCTTTAGACGGCCTGAATCTTGTCAACAATATGAATCTAGGCCTAGTTATTCTTGCTATGATCCTGTTTATCATGTCTTTTAATATAAAAGAACTAATTCTTATAAAACCAGCTTTAACTAAATATACATATTGTGAGTTTTAAATTGTTTAGTGGCTGTATTTGTTCCATTTCTAATTTTGATAGAGCAAGCTAGCTCCTGATGATCATAACTATAAGATTTTCTTAATTATTACAAAATACAGCAAAGAAAAATACAGTATTAACATTATAAATTATAATGTTGTTTAAATATTTAGTATTTCCTAATAGTTATAGAACTTAATGTCATATTTAATTAGTAATTTTAATGTTCTGAATGCAAATTAGAGTTCATAAGAGGTGCTGAACCTCTTTAATGTAACAACTGCATACCACATGAGAGTATTGCACTCTATTTTAATTTAAATACACTTCTGGATGGGTGTGTCCGGACTATTTCCAAAATGGAAAGAAGGATACTATCTCAGTGGGTAGGTTGCTGCCCAATTAACAAGTCCCTGTGGACGTTGCTTTAGCAGCTAGCTCCATCTGCACTAGACCTATATTAGAGATCCCAGCCAAAACCCCCTCCGCAGGGGCTAAATAGTCTTTAGTTTTATTTAGTGGCATAAGTACTCATTTACTTCTAATTCAGTGTGTGAAACACATGGGCTGGGTGAGCATACCTACAGGTCTTCTTATAACGGATTGTTTTATAAGATGGGATGTCAAAATAAAAATAAAACTGCTTGAGTAGTTTTGCCTCCTCAAGACAATCTGTATTTGCGTTAGGAATTACCTAATCACAATATTTTACACTGAAACCTTTAAGTTGTAGTGTTTCAAGTCTCTTTAGACATGACCGGATTGTTTAGAAAACAACAATGCGCTTCTGAAGTAGATACTAGCAAGAAGCAATTTAGAAGTTTGTTGATAGTGTTTCTGAGTAAGATTAGTGATATAATGTAGAAATTGTGTCATTGTTAACAGATTTAACACTTACTTGTCTACTCGTTCAATTGTAAATGCGTGGGCCCGACTTACAGGAAATCGTTTCGATCTCTTTGCCGTTGTTCGGCAGTGGGAATAGGTGCCTTCTTCCTCCGAGGATAAAGAGCATTCTTCACCACTATCGCACTTAGGAGAATCCGCAGGCACCGGTGACAATTTAGATTTAATGTGACCTTTCGATCTCCATTTCGGCATTTCGCTGGCTCAACTATCAGCGTAACACTATATATCACTTACCACAAGCACTATTATTCACTTTCTATAAGTTTTTTCTGAAACTTTACAATTTTCTTTAAAGAAAATTATCGAAAGAAAAATTTTCCGTACGTTGGCGGCAAAATTTTTAGACGCTATGATTGACACTTGTCATGAGTGACAGATCGAGCTGGCAGCCACGATTTCTGCGTGAGTGAAAGGTCCACAGGTAACTTTTGGCACGCGTAAGTACGTTTTATGCTTATTATCGGTAAAATTTAAGACAGCTTCTTCAAATCAAATGTTATGTTTTGAAGAAACATAATACAACTAATTTAATACGATAGAAAAAATCATGAAGATACCTCTAAAAATTTCTTTTAACGATTAAAAATCATATTAATTTACATGCAATCATTCTGATTTTTTGTCAGATTATTCTACAAGCTACATATTAGCATAATAGTGTTTTAATTTTCCAGTCCAATCAATAGATTTTCTGTAAATCGCTAACTGCTTCATATTTTGCAATAAATTACCTGCGTCGTGTCATCGTACTTCTCTTTCATTTCTATGCAGTCCGACAGTGACTGCGCTTTAGCTGTTGTAAGCCTCTTAATGCGTTTTATCTAAACCATTTTTTATTAATATGATAAAGCAAAAAATGCGTGTCTAATATTTTTTTATTACCCGACTGACGGACTGAATAGTATATTTTTTCCCAGTTAACATCCCTATTGCCATAAACCGGGCATAAATCCAAACTCCGGGCTGCTACTGAGAAATTCCTGATATAAAGGGACACCCTCCCTCCTGATGTGTTATACATATAGGTGTTTGGTAGAAGGGCTGACAATTGTTTTTGAGGGATTGTGGATATCGAGAAAATTTCACGATATAACAATAACCGGTGTCGCGTCGTGCCGTCGCGTCGCGGCAGTGTGAAGGAAGCTTTATATGCTGATTATTTATGTGGTGTTAAGCTGTTAAATTTTATTTCATTTTTATCACCGCGTCTGGTGCAAAACTAAGAAACACAAATAGTGGTCACAGCCAAACGGATTGGCAGTGTCGCTGTCGTGAGTTCGATGCCCACTCGGTGCAATATTGACGAGAAGTCACTTCTTGCACAAATATTTAGCATAGTTGGACGAAATATCAGTAAGCTAACAAGTAACCTTTAAAAATATGCAATCTATTCTAAAAATAGTTATGATTATCAAACTGTTACTTACTTAGTAAGGATAGTAATTTTCTCTCATCGAATGTTTTATAGATGTGTATACTTAGAGGTCAAGCAGGTAACTTTTTAAGTGTCGCCTACAACAGGGGAAGAGCGCTGTTGTCTGAAATACCGATATTTTATATCTAATTCTGGCACATGTTCAATATCTGATCATAGAATTAAGTGTATTATAGTGTATCATCATAGCCATCATCATTAAGACCTAGTGGTGTGCACGTCGGACTGCCAAGTCATAGGTCTCGAGTTCGAACCCAAGGCCTCTGATTTTTCGGATTCATGTGCGTATTGTATACCTAATTATCACTTGCTTCAAAAACAGTGAAGGAAACGCGAAGGGCATGTCTGAGGGTTTTTTCTCGACGGCATGTGAAGCCAAGTCAGAGGTCCATGAGCGGCTTTAAAACTCTGACAACAGAAAAAAAGAAATACAACTCGACAGGTTTAAAGACGGTAAAAAATTACTATAAAAATCTGTGTCTAGAATATCATTTATTTCTAGAATAACTTGACCTTTACCTTAACATTAAAAATACATTATTATTATGACTATGCAGAGTATGCAGCCTTCCTTAGAACCTCTATCTATTAGTGGAAATCGATAAAGTAACGATGTTTCTTCTGGTGGCGGTGGAGAAACATCGTTACTTTACGCTACGCGTGTAATCAGGAAAATATCGATATAATTTGTTTAATCAAAGGCAACCTTTTATAGTACCACTTAACTACGTAATTACTTTAAATATAGGTTTTTAGTAAATGTAGCATGAACATAGATTAATACAGATGGTTGACTCCGCAAAATCATTTAAATAAACAGCGACTGTTGCTACGACACAATAAAGTGCAATTCAGGTCGCACCAGATAGATTCACTTAAAAGTTGCCTCTCTTTTTATCGCGTAACGAATTGGCCCAACAAATCGCTTCGGCCGCCTCGCCGCCACGTACTTGTAGCTTCATACCGAAAATGCGGAGTGAACAATCTGCCTACTGTCACAAATCGACCGGCAGGATGCTAGGGATTAGCACTATTGACAGCTCACTTCACCTAAGTTTCACGGTGATATTTTTACAGAATCTACCGACTGTATTCATCTGTGTCATGAATAAGGTACCTGCCTTTAAACTCTCGACAGTCAACAAATATCATACATTCCTACATATATAAGCTCACGCCATTTTCCCATGGGGGAGGGAGAAACTACAAAACGCCACCTGCCACGATTCTTACATACTCCTTTTGCTACGTTTATGCTCAAACACGCACGCCGGTTGCGAGTACTATGCACCTGACCTTTCTGAAGAACATCATCAATAAGTTTACCATTATGTCCTTCTTAGGCGTCCCCTGTCGGTGTTTCCACTCACATCTGCAAATACTTTTTGTTAGTCGCCTTTCAATCATCCTCTCAACATGACCAACCATCTAAGTATACTCTTTAAAATTTTGAAAACATATATCATGTCACATTTATATCTGAAAAACAAAGTAATTTCATTTTCGCTCATAACCTCAAGATTTAATAGAGGTTGACTATTGACTAGGTATTATACTTCGGAAACCGGTACAGACAGACGAGACTTCCCTCCATCTTTCCTTCCGTCTTATAATTAAAACTTGATACAGACCGCTGTCGGCTTTAGCAACACTAGCCTTAAATCTGGAGAAGAGCATCGTGTCCCAGTCTGGGCGCCATTAATGAAAGTGCCAAGCTGCTGTAATGAAAATGATTGGTTTTCCTTCCATTATTGGTTATAGACGATATTGCTTTAATCACCATGCTTGGCAAATAGATTAGTGATTGCAGGGTGTTGTTATTTGTCGTGTAGGTACTTACTTATGTGTACCTTTTGAGGTATTGATAGAAATGATTAAAAACTTTTATTCCTTTTTTTGTACGATGATTTTGCTTTTATATACTTATAAAATTCTATTTTATTTATGACAAATCTTAAATATAATGTACAATCTTAAATATAATATACATCTATCACTAAAATATATAAATTATATACAAGAACACGGAGGAAAAAAAAAACAAAAAAGGTAGTGCTCATTGGGCATCAAAAAATTCGTCCGCATCGCTGTCAGTGAGAAAAGTGCCCAAAAGGCTGCATTGCTGCGTTGGCTGATTCTTTGACCTAAAAATTGGCCAGCCCTTTGGTCACATGAAGAGTCGACCAACCGCTTGGCGATGTCCCGAAATACTCGATGAGTACTCGGACCCCACGGCCCTTAAATACTATTGAATGACATTGTATGAATGACTTATAATTCAGACAATTATTAATAAATAAGCTAAACAAGTTTGTAAGTTAGAGTGTCGCAATGTGGCGGCATCTACATCACCACATGTGAACTACGCATCAAAGACCTGACGTCACTCAAATCCTGCATCGCGCAATTAGAGTTTACCGAGCGGTGGACATATATACAAGCTCTGGCAGTTGCCCGCCAGACACGACACCCGTCTGGTCGGAGGATCCTCCCTTTTCTATGGTGGATGAGTGAACTTTACACCCTGTTCCTCATACCCCTAAATTATATATAACAGCGATCAATACCGAAAAGAGAGAGTGTTTCATCCAAATAATAATAAACAAAGCCATAATGGGCCAACTGTAGTTTCTTTATTTCTTTTATCTAGAGTTATCTTGTATCAAGAACAATAGATCAATGTAACGGCGTTCTATTTGGCAAGAGAATCGATTTATTTCGGCCATTCATGGCGGCAGTCTGGAGAAAATTTTAAATAAGAGTCAAATTATCATCATTAATATTGTCATTATTATATTATATTATATTACCCCTCTGTCCTTTTACAGTGTCCTTTTTGCATAATTTAAGGAAAGCATGTAAGGTCGAAGTCCTAGAACTTGCTCTATCGGACCACACAGCACAGTTTATGACATTCCCCGTACAAAAAAAGTGTAACATTAAATACTGGCAGGTAAAAAGACGTGACTATAGCAATGAAAATATGACAAAATTTAAAAATTGCTTATTTAATTTATCATTTTCTGACATTTACATTAATAACAATCCTAATTTAGCGTACAAATCTTTTCTTGACATATTTTCATTATTTTATAACTTATGCTTTCCCGAGAAGAATGTTAGAATTAATACTACGAGGAAACCGAAATGGGTGTCACGTGGTATTAAACTATGTAGTAAAAAGAAAAGACAGCTTTTATGGCAATACAGACTTAAACCAAACCAAATTAATAGAATAAAGCTTAATGATTACTCTAAACTATTTAAAAGAATTGTAAAACTCACTCAGAGAGCACAAAACAACTACACAATAAATACTTCAGATAATAAATCCAAAGCTACTTGGAAAATAATAAATAACTCAAAATTCAACATTCCGAAAAACTGTATTGACAAAATTCGTGTAAACAATGACATTATCACTGACCCAAAGGACATTGCAGATGCTTTCAATAATTATTTCGTTGACAAAATTAACCCTATAACAGGATCTGGAAAAAAAGCTACGTCATTGATACAAAAAAGAAATGATTCTTTTTTCTTGGCTCCATGTCAGCCAATCGAAGTATTTAAAATCATAAAAGCATTAAAAAATACAAACAGTGTAGGATACGATGGGCTAGCAACAAAAGTAATAAAATCAGTAGCAGAAGAAATATCAATGCATCTAAGCCATATAATTAATCTTTGCATAGAGACTGGTATCTTTCCCGATGCACTCAAAATATCTACTGTTAAACCACTATTTAAAAAAGAAAATAAAGAGCTAATGCATTTCTACAGGCCCATATCCCTTATTAGTATAATGTCAAAAATATTTGAAAAATACTTATATAAAAAACTGTATACCTATCTCGAAAAAAATAATATACTCGCGAATGAACAGAAAGGGTTCAGAAAGGGTAAAACAATAAACTTGGCAATATATGATTTTTTGCATAATGTCATGCCAAAAGTAGATACGAATTTACCTGTATGTACGGTATTTTGTGACATGACACAGGCATTCGACCATGTACGTCACGACATACTAATTGAGAAGTTAGAAGCATATGGCATTAGAGGGACTGTCTCAAGCCTTGTTCAATCTTATTTAAGCAACAGAAGACAATTTACAGAAATTTCGGCAGTAAATAAAAGCAATAAACATGAAATAATTCATAAATCCAAAGAGCGTGTAGTAAAATTTGGCGTACCGCAAGGTACAGTCGTAGGACCACTATTTTTTATACTGTATATTAATGACCTACCCAAAAGTATCGACCACCCAATGACACTTTTTGCCGATGACAGTACCATTACAATTGCCTGTAAAAATAGAGACACATACGAAGCTGACATTAACAATTCTATAGAAGCAATGATAAAATGGCTAGAAAACAACAATCTTAAGATAAATATTGTAAAAACGAATATTATGCATTTTGCCCAAAGATCAGCCATTCCAAACGTTAATGTACACTATTGTGATAATAACATAGAAAAAGTTGACACAACCAAATTTCTTGGGGTAACTATAGACAGTAAATTAGACTGGAAAGCACATACGGAAGCCTTAAGCAAAAAAATTAGTAATTCCACATATGCACTGTACAAATTAGCCCCCATGTTAAATGTCGATGCGCTGCTAACTGCTTATCATGGCTTAGTGTCCTCTAACTTGAGATACGGAGTAATCTTTTGGGGCAATTCAACAAATAAGAATGTAATTTTTAAAACCCAAAAGAGGTGTATTAGAACTATGTTTGGACTTCATGTTACTGAGAGCTGCAAACCATTTTTCAAAAGATATAAAATTTTAACCCTTCCATCCATGTACATTTTAGAGACCATAATGTTTGTCAAATCAAACCCAAATCTATTCCCTCTATTATCAGATAAAGTTATTCGAAATAGACGCGACAATAGTAAACTCTGCATTCCTAGATCCAGGACAGCTCTACTGCGGAAAAGTATATTCTGTATGGCGCCAATTCTGTATAATACGTTGCCAAAATATTGGAGGGAATACACAATGGAAAAATTAAGAAGTAAATTAAAAAACCTTCTTTTAAAGGAAGCATACTACAGCACTGACGAATTTCTGAAGGATAAATTAATCTAATTCTTGTAATTGTATATTCCTAATTACTTTGACATTCAATATTGACAAATTTTTATTTTTATATGATGAGTTGTTGACTATTGACTATTCTGTAGTACATTTTAATTTATAAATTCTTATTTGCAATTGTTAATTATTTGAATAATGGATAAATTTATAATTATTTGATTCAATTTAATAACCTACCTATTTGTACGCCGTTAAGGCAAAACATGACTGTAACATAATTTAATTGTAACATCTTGCATGCCATGTGTGTGTATACTCGTGTTTTGGACAAATAAACGATCTTTTATCTTTTATCTTTTTATCTTTGCATTTTTTGAGTATTCATGCCCAAAACTCATTAAATTTATCCAATTCGACAGTTTATTATTTACCAAAATGCGGTATTATAGTCGAAACTAGATCGATTACGCGGTTAGTAATTAGATGACGTCACACTCATTGTCTAGCAATACCAGGCGATTTCGATCGATAAGTTTGTGAACACAATCGCCAATCTAGAAAGTACACGTCTATAGCGCAAATACTACAATGTAGACTGTGTGTAGGACACGTCACACGGAGGGGACGTCGCAGAAGTTAGTAAAGGTGTGCTTTCACGGGCTAGGACGCATTTTATGAGCAAAAATATGTAAATGAATGCTTGGCTTGCTGATTTCAACTTAAAAATGATTCGTCGGTTATTTAAAAAAATCTGCTGTTCCATACATTTTAACCGCGTAGGTAATTCACTTTTCTATAAAACAGCTGCTATTTTTTTTAATAACCGACGAAAAGTTTCAACGCTGGGAGCTTCAGAATCATGTATTGAATCTATGGTATCAGTTTACGTGTCGATGTCCCGACTACCCTGTATATGAGCGCAAAGTTACAGTTACTTTCAATCGGCACTCAGCAGGTTACAGGCTCTAGTCCCAAAATTTAAGCCAAATTGGCTGAACGGCTTTATCCTCACATTTTGTGCGGGATCTATTGCTTTAATTCTTTGTAGTCGGATAGGTTTACGGCCAGTAAATCCCAGGTTGTTCGATTCGCTTTCCTGTAAAGTTTCATAATGCCCTCTATCTCATTGTTATTCTTAATACTGGGAGCTGTTATTACTTGATCACATTTCTGTTTGAAGTTCAAAGTTCTCCAAAAATACTAGACAAAAATATATTCTCTTACATTCCATTCGGATGCATTTTGTCGCATGGAAGCGTTTCACCAACTGTACTTTATCTGTAGGTGTTTAGATACACCTTAGGTATACATACAGTAAGAGGGCTGATTTATTGATCGCTTGCAAATTCGCAATGTGTGTCTGGTCTGGCTTTAAGGGCACACCGAGCTTCTAGCGCTAATCGATTGTAGGTATTCTATGCGGTCCGTGTATGTGTGCGTGAGGCACACCGGCACGAGAGCGAACGGCTAGACAGATAAGAGCACTGCGCCGATCGCGCGCCGCGATCGGCGAGAACGGTGCTACCAATATTTACAAAATAAAACAAAACAAAACGATTTCAAATAATTTTATTGGAAATATTCACGATACCTTTTCAGATTTTACACAATTTTTTAAAATTCGTTAGGTAGGCATCTATGATCAATGAAAAATGTTTTTTTTAGGTATTTAGGTATTAGGTATAATTTACTTACTTGAATAATACTCAATTATGATAATACTCCTTCTATGATAATATTCTAAATCCAATAGAAACTTAAAAGTGATTTCAAAAACGTAAAATAAGTAGGGTAAAAATCCCAGTAGTCGACCCATTATTTTCAATTTCAAATTATTTATTCTTCAAAGTAGATTCAGTAAAATACTTTTGTTAATACGTACGTAGTAAGTTTTTGCAGGCAGATTCTATTGAATTTCTGATAATGAAGTTACATGGTAAGTACTTTGTTCGTTATGGAAAGACGTCACATAGCTACACAAAAGATGCATTCCCTATGAAAACTAATTTGAGAGCGCCGACCTCTGGATAACATGTTTCAGGAAGAAAGAAGCCAGCAAAATTGTTATTTACGATACTATCGGTTAGTATACAATGTAAAATTTAATTCGTTTGCATCCTCTCATTTTACTCATAATTATGAACAACTTTCACTATGGGGCCAACCCTGAACTCGCGAAAAAATAATCAGCTGTTCCCTTCAATAAATGAGCTATGCGAACATAAATGTATGGAACAGTTTTTTTTTCGGATTTTTTTTTTGTTGTATTAATCTGTTTAGTGAATCTCTGCTGTTACATTTTTTTTAAAGTTTATTTTAATACGTGTATCAACTATTTTATAATTTTTTCCGCTTCGCTTCTGGCATAACAGTCGCGGAAGGCATAACTTTTTTTCGTTTTGCTGACGTTTTCTTGTCGATTGCGTCTAAAATATATTGTGGCTCACGAATTCCCATTTTTCTGTCCAGCCTTGAATCAATTATTTCTGGTAGACGACAATCAAAGTAAAATGTTTTTAATTTTGTTTCCATACTGTTCTTCCAGAATTCGTTATCTCTTTTTAGTACTTCTATTTTCATATCTTTTTCTGTCCACAAAACAAATAAACATAATTCTTTCCTAGTAATGTGGAGCTGACCCTGCACCTGGTAGAACCAATCGTGTTGTTTATTTATTGTCAAGTTCCCATTCTTCTCCAGTTTCCAGAAACTAATTTGTGCTATGCCTTCCCTGACTGTTATGTCCTTAGCCGAATACGGACACTTAACTTCAATAATTTTATCACCTATTAATCCGTCTGGACTTGCCGCCAAAAACGGCAGTTCAGGGTCGACGAATAGGCCACATTCCTGTATACCATTGAAGTTTGCTTCTTCGTCAAGTTTTAGTACTTCAGCCAATTGTTCTAATGCAATATGTTCGTGTTCCTTGCCATAACGAACTGATTTTACGTGGCTTAAATCACCAGTCACATTGAGAAGAGTTTTTACTAGTGGTGCACATTTTATAAGGCCTCTTTTGCATACCTTTCCGAAGGCAGACGCAGTGAGACGTAATTTTCTCTCTTGGTGCCATTCTATCGAATCTGCTTGCAAAACAGTTCTCTTTTCAAGAGACTGACGATCCTCATCAGAAAGATGAATTTTCTTTATATGTTCTGATTTAGCAAAATCAAAGTCATCTTGTTCTAGATCTGGCTTTTGACAATAGTCGCCATAATATTTATCATTGATATTGTGATCATTGATGGTGAGGTGCCAACAACTGGTACATTTACCCTATAAACAGAAAAAGATAAAGAATTTTCCAGTGTACCTATTTGTTAAAATATCGTAAATAGGTAGATAAGTGACAACTAGGTACTTTTAATAACTAGGTATAATAAGTAGGTAGGAAGATTATACTTACGAAGCCACGGTATTCTCTTTATCCTCAAAAATTTCTCTCTGTAGTTGTCTTTTTTCCCTCGTCATCAGATGATTCAAATTTATTTTGCAGTGAAATGTCAACAACTGGTACATTTACCCTATAAATAGAAAAAAATAATACAGAATGATTCAAATCATAGTAGATTTAATTTAGTGAATTTTAAACTGTATTTTTGTATCAAGGATCGACAACATATTTTCCAAATTTCGAAATTAATAGAAAAAAAATACGAAATTCACAAAGACGGTCATCGAACCTTGATACTGAGCACTTACCGAGTCTTCAGTATGAATTTGGCTGCATGAATTAGTTTCACCAGATACTAGAAAGTAGGTAGGTACTGTACTGAGTATGTACAGGTACTACAAGGTACTTACGAAGCAACAGGAGTATTCTCTTTGTCTTCAACATTCTCAGCCTGTAGTTTTTTGCTCTAAAAGATAAATTAAATTGTTTTTAAAATACCACATACAAAAAAACACCACCTAGTAAGTCAGTTAGTAAATAAGTAGGTTACGTAAGTAATATGAACTTTACTTACTTACTTCATTTCTTCATGCAAGCGTTTAGCATTGGTTTTTCGCCAACCCCTTCTCTGTCTTGATTTCTTTACTTTGTTCCCCATTTCAAATACGTTACAATGAATTTTCACACAATTTTCTTCGTTACGTTATTATATCCGTACGTAAGCGCAAGCGACACAATCTCCCCGTCCGATGGCCGACGCAGGACTAAAGCGGACAGGAGGGCGGCGCGGCAGCTCTGGATAATATGGGCAAAACTCGCGCGAATTTAGGTATTTCCTTCTTATTGTTAAAAAAATCACACATTTTGAAAATGTAAAGTGTATACGTTATATAAAACATGTAGTTTTGTTATTTGTGTTTGTTGTGTTTTTTAGAGATAACTTTGGGAATTTATTCTATCGAGCCAACTTTATCAAATCGTGTTTCCATCGTGTATACTGCCTAATATATATGCCCAATAATACCAATTTATTTCCTTAGATTTTAATTTAATTGTTTACTACTTCAAACAACCGTTATAAAAATGCGTTTTTGGGTATAAACAGCTCGGTGCCCCGTTAAAGGCCGATCTCATTAGTATTCGCGGGATAGTTGATTTTAACCGACATCCCTAAAAAGAGGAGTTTCTGTTCGACTTTACGTATATTCACCGATTTCTCCGTCAATTGAGGACCGATTTATAAAATTCTTTTTTAGTTTTGAAAGGGTTTTGTTCTCGAGGTGGTCCAATATAAATTTTATTAACTTTGCTTGGATAGTTTTTGAGTTAGCTTCAATACGTATTTTCCCCACTTAGTCTATGTGGATGATATGATCATAAGTTCCTGTCACTGTTATTTACATAGCAGATAGTGGTATTAGAATTTGTGTGGGGTAGATACCATAACTTAAAAGTGAAAAATAAAACTTTTTGCAAGCAGCTGTTTTATTACAATCAGTAAATCTTCATTCAGACATTTGTGTTCAAAAGTTCTTGAGACACTTGGCTAGACACAAAATGTGATTCAGGAATTAGTTTTAATTCAAACTAAGTTCCTTTACTTCCTATCTATCGTGTCAATAGCGTGATAATTTTCGGTCTAGTACAAAAAGAGTTTTCGTCATTGCTCACGCAAGTCTCAAATCTGTACAAATGTTCAGTGCTGAGTACTGCTGAGTAAGCATGAATAATTTCAGTTAGTTAACAAGTCTAGCCTGTCTGGCGGCCGCCTGCTACAATAGCGTGGGATAGCGTTGATAATAATAATGTGGTAAATGCTTTATTATGTAGCCGAGTGAATTTTGCACCGACATGTTTCCAGTACATAATGATAGAATTGAGAAAACTTAGAAATAAGAGTTAGAACGAATAGGAGATTTCAAGGATAATTACTTCAGCAAAAGATGCGTCTTTCCAGACTTAGGCAACATTATGCGCCATGGATTTTGTTTAGAAACTCAAACAAAACTGCAAAATCTGTTTAAAAAATAGCAAGCCGGATTGGAGCGTTGTCTAGAGCTTGAGGAGAGCTCAATGATATGTCGAATCTTTATTCGATTAAAAGTCGGATAAAGACGTACCCTACGGTACGTCTTTATTCGACTTTTTCGATGCTTGCTCCGAAAGTTTTTGTCCCAGATGTCTAGACAAGATGATAATCTCCGGTGGCCTGAAATATTTTATAGCTTATCAAATCGTTTAAGATACAGACTGTCATGGTCAAAACTGTGACTATAAGTGCTATGATCTTCTTCTTTTTTATGCCGCCCATGGGCCTCTGACTTGGCTTCACATGTCATCGAGAAGTATCTCTCAGACATGCCGGTTTCCTCACGATGTTTTCTTTCACCGTTTTTGAAGCAAGTGATAACCTCGATCGATTTAAACTTTAAATTATGTAAATTCTTACGTTAGGTACGTACACAGTTCAAAGAAGTAAATAAACACATTTGAATTTGAATAAATTCCGAGTTGAGATTGTGGAAAAATGTAGTTAATTAAACAAAGGAACTGAATCATTTATCATTATCATGGATTCAAAGGTATTTTTTTGAATCAGCGTGTATTTCGAAATTGAGCTAAGCAGCGACGATGACTGACTAATTCCATCGGAATTATTCCAATAAAAAAGTAGTAGTACTTTTTTTAATAGACATAATCTTGGTCCGGCTATATGAGGCCCATGCAGTTCTTCTCTTCATGGCTGGCACGCGTAGCGTGACAACTAAAGAAATAGGTTTTCTACGGGTTTTTTCGACGGAAGAATAGACAAAATGACAGATTGTGATTGTTTATCTGTCATTTTGTCTATTCTTCCGTCAACAAAACCCTTTTCTGTTGTGGATGACCACAACAGAAAAGGGTTTTGTTGACGGAAGAATAGATGAGTTCGATGTTTCCTATCCCACTGCTCAGAGAAGAAAGATCGACACAAACTCAGATGTCACAGTCTCTTTTAAAGTTCAGTTTAGACAGAGTTCTCTGAGCAGTGGGATAGGAAACATCGAACTCATCTAGTTTTAAAACATAATTAATTTATGACAGGTGACAGGTGACCAGAGATAATTATAACCAAGAATTACGTATTCTCTGTGTTCGTTCAAAAGAACGAACACAGAGAATAGGTAATTATTGGTCGAGACAGTTCTTACATAAAAATTTAAAAAAATCTATGTAAGACCTGTCTCGACTAGTTATCTGGGTTAATTAGATTATTTGTTAGTACGTTGTGTCAAACTTTTAACTTTGTTAACCGAGGTCGATAACTCGATACCCAATGTGAGTGCGGTGGCCCTGTCCAGAATATGACCCTCTTGCACTATGCCCATGTACCTGTTCTACTGAGGATCTAATGAACGCTACTGGTACTGCTTTTAAGGGGGATGCACTAAGGTAGCCCGCGAGATTCAAATTTTCTTACGTTTTTTCATTTTTGCAGATCAGTGTCAGGTTTTATGTTTATTAAAATATGATTCGCGACCGTAACAAATACCATAATTATAATCAGCAATACAACTCCATAAGTTAGCATAATTTTATTGTCAAATGTCATGATTTCATGAAATAGTCATTCAATGGGATTACATGAACTTAGAGAGTTGTATTGATAATTTTAATGATTATAATTCTATAATTAAACATTTGATACGGCCGCGAATCATATTTCGGTCAACATGATACTAACCTGCAAACTGCACCATAGAGCACGAAATCGCAGCTGCAGCGGCTGCCGAGACGTGTCCGTGCTGCGGTGGCCTCCTATTGGACGTAACTAATGTTTCACAAATGGGTGAAGATGCAGACTCCTGTGACACAGGTTACCGCCTAGCTCGGGAGTCAGAGCTTCAACTGAAAAAGTACCATCGAATCTAAAAGAGGAAGCTTTGATAGCGGTTGTTGCAGTAAACTTCTTTCCTAGTGCACTAATTGACTCCTCCCGCTTTTGCATATCACATAAAGTGGTGATAAAAGTCGGATTGTTGGATCAACGCTTAACGATCACGAGCATTGACTTCAGTTATTTACGATTCACGATGACTAGCAAATCTAGCAATATTTTTCATATAATCTAATGTATTGATAACGGCCTTGCAATGTCATCATTGATATCCAATTAGTGTGTTACGGTCTGCTTTTTACCTTACCAACAGCTGATGTAATGACCACAGTGTAAATGTGGTGCTGTAGAACACTTGACTTAATTTCCTGCATGTTAAAGGAATTTATAGAGACACAGCTTCTTTTTAGAGTGTCGACGAAAATCTAAATTGAGTTGGCCCAGAATTTGGCTACGAGTTTGGTGCCTTCAGTAGCGTTCATCAGTTCCTGTAACGTGCAGACAGTAGGTCACGCAGGACATGGTATTGAGGTTGGTTTCACGGCTGTCCGGGAGACCCGTACGGGCCGTCCGTACACGGGAGACCCGCACGGGTAACGCCCGCAGTGCTCTAAAGAAGGAGTAGTACAATACGTTATACGGGCTCTACCCGGAGCGGGCGCGTACGGACCAATCCGCGTCGCTGTGAAACAATGTTCTAGCGCCTCACGTATCTCACGGGTCTCCCGCACAGCTGTGAAACCAGCCTAATTGTCCCATCGTTTGTGGAACAGCAGCACATTTATACAGATGGTCAAGTTCAGGGCTGACACAATTACAAACAGTCGATTTTGCCGATCACCACGCTTTGTAGGGGCGAAGCGATCGAAGTATGTATTTATTAGCAAATAAGAGACATCCTTCTGAGTGCTGACTCCTGCTTATTTTCTTACTGAAACGGGTTTCCCAATAACGGTAATCACATAGTACTGAGGCTACGCAATACTTCAAATAAAACTGAATAATTGTTTTTTTTCCGCTGTCGGGTTTTAGTATAAACCCTATTGTTTTCAACAGGATTAACGGTACCGAAAACCAGTAAAAACACCGCTAAAAGCTTGGTGTTCAAACAATTGATTTAACTGGTGTTTATGTTATCACCTCATGTAACATTTTACGAATTAGCAGTATGATACTAACGACTGCAACTCATTGTGAGTTCGCCACCCAACATTCAAGCAGTTTGTGATGCTTTATTATGTTTTTATGAGTAAGTACTTTGTTTAAATGACATCATCATTTGCACAATTAGAAGGTATTTAATAAAAAAACGAAATTAAATGCATAAAATCTATAACTCGAATCTATAGGAGGTTAGGGTCGAGAACTCTTTTTTGAAGAAATAAAGAAATTCTGATTTGAGGGGGTAAACAAAACTTGAGATACTGGTACCCCCAAAACCTGCCTACGGCCTTCGCTAGTTACCGTATATGTTTTTCCCATGCAATAGATAAGCGAGTAATTAAACCGGCTCTAAAAAAAAAAAACTTGTATGCAGTATAGGCAGGATGACTCTTGTAGTCTTGTCTTACCTCCTGGCAACGAAGTCGTAATTTAAGCCCTACCGGGCTATAGGGAAAGAAAGAAAGAAAGAAAGAAAAATAAGTTTATTTGTCACAGAAACACGTGCATAAAAAAAAAGATGATAAACTCGAGTAGAAAATAAAAAAATGAAACAGAATAGATTTAAATACAATAACGAACACAAAACGGAAATAGTCGGCAGCTGCTGGCACGTCATGACTGTGACAAGAAGTCTTCCACTCAGCGTGATGCTGTGCTATGGAGACCCACAGGACAGCGCTGATTTTCAGTGGTCACCCGCGAGGAAGGTACAGCCTCTCAAGCTACGGTTTCCAGTGGCCGCTACACAACGGCCAGTGACGGTAGTCATGAAAATTATTAAATTATGGCAGACGGGTTTGACTTTACGGTGTCAAAAAACGTTCTCCAGGAAATCACACCAACTTACTTTCATAAATAACGTTTCAGTGACGTCATTCGCCGGAATATCTGATAATTTACGATGACGATGTGTGACGCCCACCATTCTTCTAGGAACCGTAGCTTTAGCAACGATAGCGTTAGCCATTTTGGTGTCTTGGTTTAGGTTAGGTATGTACAATAAAACACTGTTTCCAATATTACTGCGTCAGGCAAGCTATCGCTATGGCCGCTCGGACAAGACTGCGAGTGCAGCGCAGCGCACCGCACTCCCTCTACCGCGCAACCCCCGCCATAGCACACATAACTTATTTAATAGACGTCACAGCCATTATAAAGGGAACAAAGTTT
Source organism: Agrochola circellaris (assembly GCA_914767755.1). Lineage (NCBI taxonomy): Eukaryota > Metazoa > Arthropoda > Insecta > Lepidoptera > Noctuidae > Agrochola > Agrochola circellaris. The sequence goes on along the minus strand of OU611863.1, from coordinate 13,144,453 downwards.
TTACTGACGTCTCTGCTCAGGTACTACTCAGTTCTACAGCTCAATAATACCTGCTACGTCCACTTCATAAACCTATTATTTAATACAGTTAACAAATCCAAGCGGCTGCCACTGACCGGAGCCGAGGGGGAAGTCAAAATTAACACAGACGTCGGTCAAATCGTATGTAACGCGATATTTCAGGATACGGGCGGTAATCGGCGCAGTTTCTTTGAATTAATGTTTCAAAATTAAACTGTGTAACTGTTATAAGTAGGTATGGTTGAAAAATAAGGCCATCTTGCTTTCTTTTAGTGATGTTAAAGAAGAGTATTGAGAAGGGAACGGGCAACGACCTTACGCTAAATAGATTAGACACTTCGTTATCTGCCTAGTTTAAGGGGACTACACTGCCCGCTAAGCCGAAAGGCGCTACCTCTGAGATACGCCCTTTTAATTTTTTTTATACCATTCAATAGCTATAACAATTTTGCATCTAATGGTAATAGCCAAAAAAGCCAAATAGCGCTATCTAACTTTAAACATTTAAAAAAACCACTAAGAAGTTTTTTATAACTAAATTTTTCCTTAGATTACAATTTACAAAAAGTCAGTTTTCTCAAAACTTAGTCGATTGAGATAGCGCCTTTCAGCCTAGCGGGGCAATAGAGGACCTAAACGTGCCCAAGCGCAAGTTTTATAACGCCTAAAAGTATATGATCTACTGCAGTAAACAAAATCAGAAAAATATATTTATATTCTTCAGGATATATTCTAGAAAGCTACTGTGTTGAAAAGATAATAGAAATACCTAATTGAATACGATAGAAAAATAACACGAAGATATTTTGTAAATCTAAAAATTTCTTTTAACGATTAAAATCAATCTTACTGATTTTTTATCAGATATATTATATAAGTAAAATATTAGCGTAATAGTGTTTAAATTTTTTATTCCAATCAAGATTTTTTTTGAAAATTGATAATTGCTTCATATTTTGCATTAAATTACCTGGGTTGTGTCATTGCGCTTCTCTTTCTTTCCTATGCAGTCCGACAGTGACCGCGCTTTACCTGTTGTAAGAATGATTGCTGGGTTCTTGCATGACATGTCCAGCAAAAATTACGTACTTAATCAGATGATTGTTGGGTTCTTGCATGGCATGTCTAGCAAAAATGACGTAAGTACTTAATCAGTTTCAATAACAAGTTAGCTCAGACTTTATTTCCCGGGGGTTCCCCTAGATAGCATTAACGGCGATAAAGACATTTTGTTTCCGCTTTGGGCACGACACGGCTGGCATAAATACTTTCTTTCTTTTTCGTGTGGTTAGTGACTAACATGGTGTCAGAGTTTTTAAGCCGCCCATGGGCCTCTGACTTGGCTTCACATGCCGTCGAGAAATATCTCTCAGACATGCTGGCCTATTGCTTAGCCGTATAATATGCACGCAAAGCCCCTCATAATATGCACTAAGTATTTAATTTTATTGATTGGCGTTTACTCTATGGTCGCGTAGGTGAACTAACGGCGCGAATATCGCACGTTTTGGGGGTTCCACTATACCTACTAACTTATGTTTTTCCTCTTGTTGAGCGTCATTAAAATTACTTTAATGAGAGTGACGAATGCGCGTCATATTTTTTATAAACAAATGTAAGTGCCTACACGTAAAGGATAATCGGAATTCTAATCTATTGACAAGAAAGATATGGGGTTCGAAAGAGTTGCTAAAGGCTTTTGCAGACAGACGCGAGTACTAATTTCCATGAAGTTTTCCTAGAAATACTAAAGTTGCTTTGACGCGCTGTCGCGTCGCTCCTGTCTCAGGAAGCCCTGAGAGACAAGGGAACTACGTCGAGTTTGCTTAACATGATGAAGGTATACTAGACCGCACGTCGTTGGCAACACTTTGACCTTGAGCTGGCCTAGCGTACTACGGATTTTCAATAGAATCAGAAGCCAGCTTGTCGTGGTTTTGTTACATTGACCTGCGGCCAACCTACCGTCAACCTCAGAACAAATAAAAAACCAAGACAGAGCGCTGCGAACAATACAGTGAAGCATGCCAAAACTACACCGCCGCTCTGTGCATACACGCTCACACGCACACATTTACAATTTACAACCGTTTTCAATGACATTACAGTCAAACTACACCACACAAACTGCACACATGTTTACGAAACCGGCTTCACTTCACTGTTGACAGCGCTCTGTCTTGGTTTTTTATTTGGTCTGAGCCGTCAACAATGACAGAGAAAAAACCGTACAAGTATCTTGATGTTAATACGGCGCAAAAGAGAGCCTCACAGGTAAGTGTAACGATACAATGGACAATAACCTACAAAGTTTTTAGTGTACTGTACCCGAAGGGTGCCAACGGAACCCTATTTCTAAGCCACTGTTCGTCCGTCCGTCTGTCAGCGGGCTGTATCTCATGAACCGTAACAGGTAGACAGTTGAAATTTTCATAGATTCTGTATTTCTATTGCCGCTATAACAACAAATATTAAAAAGTTAATAATTAAAGGGGTTTCCATACAAGAAAATTGATTATTTTGGCGATTGTTGCTCGATTTGGATACGGTACGGAATCCTTACCTTAACCGGCCGGTTTTTATTGTAATTAAAGGCTGTTTTGTTCAATGGTTATGTTAGTAGATACTTTAAAACAGTTCAGTGATACCAATTAATGACTTTCATGAGATCAAGTTCTGAACATAATACAGGTGAGAGATATTAGAGAAACAGGATTTAGAGAAACTTGAGCTAGATATACGTATAGATTAGCTTCAGTCTAGGTGTAACGATTTAAATAAACATCAACTACCAAATTTATTGAGAATATAGATTGAATTTGAAGTTTATGTTTTGTAATTATGTTGTTACATGCTTTTGCACGTGGCTTCGCCCGCGTGGATATCAGAATAATATATCCCACGCTATGAAAACAAATAATAAAAATAAAATAAAGTTAAAATTTATAGAAGAAACATGCTTTTTTTTCTAAAGTAAAAAGCGTAGTGTTAAATAAAATACGGTGGTAAGGAACCATTTGTGTTGCGAGTCGGACTCGCACTTGGCCAATTTCTGATTATTGAAAAATGTTTATATAAAAGATATATTGATGAAGATTCAGGTTGCTAATGGACTTTATTTTCTATTTTTTTAAATGAAGCTGTCCAGAATCTCTCAATAACTATGGTGGTACTAGGGATTTTGGGCTTTTTTTTAAGAAAAAAATTATGAAGCTTAGAATACATTTTGGAGTTTCATTGACCCCATGCAGTAAATATGATTATTAATATAATAGAGAAAATTGATATAGATTTATATATTACTTTAAGAGGCATGACTTTATTTGAATAAAGTCATGCCTCTTAAAGTGTGTATATTTAAACAAAATAAAAAATTATCATATTGAGTTTTTTTACAAGTTTTTATTTACTACCTCGATGACTTGTTTATTTTTTGACTGCCTCGTTGGTCTAGTGATCGCAAATAAATGCTACTGCTGAGCATGAGGTCTTGGGTTCGATTCACGGGTCAGGCAAAGTGTTATTGGGTTTTTTCATCTGGAAATTCTGAATAGCAGCCCGGAGTATGGATTTGAGCCTGGTTGATGGCAATAGGCTCGCCCCCTATTACATGGGACTTAAACATAACTGGCGAAATGTGGGTGTACTATAGGGACACCTCTGCCCAACCCCTCATGGGAATACAGGCATGATGTTATGTTACGTTATGTATATTTAAATAAAATCAAAAATTATCATTAATAATCAGTAACAGTAGTAGTCATTAATAGTCAGTTTATATTAATTATCAGTAATTAAAAAAAAAAAATTGCAGCAAGGTGAAATGTAGCAGTAATGATAAAAATAAATTGTAATTAAGTACTTAAATCAATGTATAATTATGCATTTCTTATACTTCAACATTCCAACACGAGCATTCGGTCTACATTGTATGTTAATCAAAAGTCTATGTTCATATGAATTTAAATGTATCGGATAATAGTTTCAGATATTCTGATCGTTTAAACACTGTAAACTGTAGTCTTTAATTACGTAGTTGAGTGGGTTATTGGAAACGTCTAGTAACGCATAACATCACACCTGAAATCCCCAAAGGGTTAGGCAAAAGTCTACGTATTATAAAATAATATTTTATGCATAATAGGATATATTTTTAAGTGCTTCAGCAATTTTTTTGATGCCTTGTTATTCTTGGAGTTGTTAAGTAGAAAGGTAGTTCAGCAAAGATTACCGCATGTTGGTGCTCAATAGAATTTTTTCTACATAACAGAGAATTTGAGTTGAGAGGTCTTTGCCCAGCAGTGGGGCAAAAACAGGCTATAGGGTATTATTATTATGTTAATAGGAAATTTGACTTTACTTTATAAAACAACATGGTTGTGTTGTTATTCATTATTTTGCAAGTAAAGTTCATCCTTTGTTTTTCCAACTAACATTGCACACACATTTGTGGGTTTGCACAGAAATCATAGAATATTGAAATAGTAAACTGTGTAAATATGCAGACATTGTAGAAACTGGTAGCAGCTATTCATACTTGTGTGCTATTGACAATCCAATACAAGGCTGTAAACTACACCAAACAATTTCAAAAGAAGACTTTTGTATGAGGAGAGTACAAATCTAGCCTTGCTACAAATGGAACAGTACAAAATTAACAAAATATACTGTACACATTATGACACGATAGAGTAAACAACAATTTCGAAAGGTACCCACTAGTTTCGAAACGGTTAAAGGCTGAATGTTGCAATTTTAGTGCTTGTAAAAAACTTCACTAACCTAAACAGCACACGAAGAATTTGACGATTGTGAAGAAGAACGCGTTGTAGAAATTCGCGTCGTAATAATTGACATCTGGGTCCATCAGGTCAACGGCGCCGCCGTCCACAGTGATGTTGGCGAGCACGGCTTCCTCGCCCGTCGACACCGGCAACCCCAGGCTGATCTTCAGGAACTCATCCACCACAAACAGAGGCGGCACCCTCAGCAGCACCTCCACTAGTGCCAGTGCCTTCGACCTCAACGACATTATTCATTTATGAAGACCTTTGCACACGTTAACACTGATAATTTAGCACGCACAGCCGAAACGACGGGCTTACACTGTAAACTTTCACGGGATGCTTTTGATTTATTTATTTTGTATCTTTAAAAACTTATTTGATGTCACCAATAATAATGCGAAAATAATGACTGAAATTTTTGCGACAATAAAAATATGACATTACAAATCTGGATGTTGCCAGACTAATAAGATTGCCAGTACATGTAGGCAGAGGAACACAGTTTCTACCAAAAAAATAATACGCTGGAAAATAGAACAAAAAAAAACATCACATAAAATTTATACTTGCAATTTGTAATTGCACAAAAAATATAATTAATTCATTCATTACTCGATCAGTCGCCCAACTCACTGTTCAGTTATAAGATGTTCGTAATAAAAGCGGAAGGCACCAAACTGGTGTCTTCCGCTTGTATTAATTTTACATTAGTAGGTCATTATAATATCTACCTACAAATTGATGAACGTTTTGCGAATTGCGACAAACACACATTTGCAAGTTACAGCAATCATCATTTAATTAGAAAGAGCGCGGTGACATCTGGCTTTTTTACAATGGAACTATGCAGATCAGTAGCGACATCTGTCTCTCAGTGAAACTATGTGAAAAATAGCGTAAGTAGTAAAATTAAATCCTGCAGGATTTTTCCATGAGGGAATTCTCAGTAGAATCCCGGCTAAACTCTAGATTGAAATTTACGCTGTATAAGATTCCCTGTTTTATTTATTTGTTTCCTGTGTTGAAAAATGTAAATCGTTTGACCAATGTAATTTCTTGCAAAAACATTAAAATTGCGATTATATTTTTTGAATAAGATTATGTACACTGTCGATTTGTTTTATAAATTTAGGTATCTAGGTTCATAAACTAGGAAGTAGATCTACACGCTGGCAGACCTTCACTTCTCCATTCTAAACCTCCTTCACTGAGTTATAGAAGGCTTTTAATTGGTCGTTTTTTTTTGTTTTTTTAGGTTCTAGCCAATTTCCTTTTGTCATATTAGGACGTTAGGAAGAGCATACGTCCAGTCCAGGCCCTCTTGTCTACCATATTCATTATTTATCTTTGCTACTTTAAACAGAGGTAAGTAGGTACCTATGACAAGTTACAAACAAAGTTTTGTCTGTTTGTTTACTGTAGTTTATTCATTATGTAGATACAGAATAGTCAGAGGCAACAGTCAATTCCATTTTATCATTCGTAGCTCGAGCTAGACGAAAGGTAAATTGAAATGAGATAAAATACAATAGACGACGTATATTTAGTAACTTAATCCGCGTAACTGTTCTTAATGAGTCATAAAGAACCCTGTTACCGTTGACCTCAACGCTTGTCGTGTCCACACGTCGGGTCCGAGTTCGCAACAAGTCAATCGCCTTCCTGAGGATGCCTCGTTGAGAGGTGAAACACGTGTCGATTTCTTACAGGGTTCTTTATGACTTGTTAAGAACAGTTACGCGGATTAAGTTACTAAATATACGTCGCGTCGTCTATTGTATTTTATCATGGATTTCCGCAGTCACGCCTGAATCAATTAACTATTTGAAATGAGATAGCTAGCTCGCCATTAATATTCAAGGGTTATCTCAATTCAGCAGGCTAAGGTTGTTCTCTATCTTTCTCTTGTAGACCTGTACCCTAATTACGTAAATTTACACGATCAATCAGAATCTGAATCGTTTTGAAACAGATTGCTAATCCATTGCATCGTACGTTCGAAAAAAAAATCTGCTCGACAACGTAAATAACACAATGAATGTTCTTGACCTGTCAAATTGAAACATATTAGTCGGAATTGTCAACGAAAATGTGTTGCGTAATTAGATAGCAGGGATCACCAATTCTGTCCAGGTCTGCCCAGCTTGGGCGGAGCACCGCTGTGTCCTCACGGAGGCGATCGGCGGCGGCGATCTCTCGCGTCCGGCCCTGGTTCAGGCCATGGTCCGGAGCGAGAGTGCATGGGAGGCCGTCATCTCCTTCTGCGAAGCAGTAATGCTCGCGAAGGAGGAGGCGGAGCGCGCGAGGGAGGGGCAAGAGTCGCGCCCTCGCGCCCCTAGTCGCCGCAGGAGACGCCCAGGGCGTCGGGAGTCGCGAGCCGACTTCCGGCCACCGTAGGCGCGGGCTGGCGGACGGTGAGCAATGGGTAGCTCGCCGTCCGATAGGGACCAGGCCCGGGTCGACGGCGCGTTGTGTTCCACGCGCGCCTCAAAGAGATGTCAGCAACAACTGACGGGGTCCGGAAGGGCCAATGCCTGCCGGGGTTGCGGGTTTGTCTGAAAGGGATATCGTGGCCCCGGCACACAGGCAACGGAAGGAACACGGGTGGGTTTTAGTCAGTAAAAGTCTGACACGCCCTTCCGCTCCGCCCAGAGCGGGAGAAGTTATTTGATAATTTCCCACCCTCAAAAAAAAAAAAAAGGGATCACCATTTCGTTCTAATGGGAATTTGTTTAAAAAAATAATACGACTATCGGCTATCGCGGTCCGATTACCTATTATCGAATAGCAACCATGATGAAAAATATCAAATAAGAAATCGAAAATAAATGTTTTTTTTAAGTAACAAACAAATATCATGAAATGAACAAAAATAACAACGTAAGTTATAATTATTAATGTGAAAAGTTATCAATATTAAAAAAAACAAAAAAAAAAAATTGTCTGAAGTGTGAATGCAATAATTATGTATACATATATTGCATCAGGTTAGGAGGTTGGTTTGGGGTTGGTTGGGAGGTTTATTGACTTCAGGTGGATTTTTGAGCTGAGATAGTAAGGGCTACAGAAAAACGGTCTTTCAGACTTGTTTGCGAAACATTAAAAAAGACTGTCCGCTACAAAAGTCAGAAATCGCAACAATAACAAACTAGCTAAATTTTGTTCTCAAATCAAATGAATTATAACGCGTATTTGTTCGAAATTTGTCAGTGATAGCCTAGTGTTGTGACCGTCGGACTGCCAAGTCATAGGTCTCAAGTTCGAACCCAAGACACGCACCTCTGACTTTTCGGATTCATGTGCATATTGTATAATTACCACTTGCTTCAAAAAGAGAGAAGGAAAATATCGTGAGTGAGAATGAGTCGACACTTTTCCTATGCCCCGAGAAGAAATGACGAAACAAACTCAGGGGCGACCGTGGAAGTGGGGGGTAGAGGGGGCCAAATGCTCCCCCTAAAATTAAACGGGGCCCCCTCCAATTTTACTACTTGGTAGAGAACGTTTCTTTGTGCTATCCTTCACAGAGCTATGTTGTTTCAGTACGTAAGAAAAAGATTTACTTTTTGTTTTGACGGAATTTAAAGTACCTACATTAAATCGTTTTTGGAAGGGGGTGACCAAAGAAGTTTGCCCTCCCCGTGATGGAGTACCTACATTGTTTTTGAAAGGGGGTGACCAAAGAAGTTTGCCCCCATCGTCATGGAATACTTCCGCGGTCCCCGTTTGGCACCACTCTTATCGATAGGTATTCGAATTCTACAGTATTCAAAACAAAATAGTATATTTTGAAACAAGTGTGCAATGACAAATGATTGAATGACGATTTTTAACAAAAAAAAAAAATTGGAAAATAAATAAAATTCATAGACTAAGTTTGTAACAAATAGGATTTGTGACACATGTCAGATGACCTCGCGGATATTTTTTCGTGCCTGATTCAATGCCGTTAGACAGCTTAACATTAAAACTAATATAACTTATTATTTTTAGTTCGTGTAATTTTTTTGACAAATATCATAATTGGATGTTTTTTTACCTTATTTTATGTTTACGCAGTTTAAATTTATTCTCAAAATGTTAGGCATTAATAGGCATGAAGGTGAGATAAAAAAAAACGCACATCTCTGACTAGTTTATATACAGGGTCAAATTAAATCAGCTAGCGAAACTCCGAAGACGTGATGGGTATCGAAATCTAAACACGAAAAAATAAAAAGATTTAACGACTTGTTTTTAGGGTCAACGACCGCTGGTAGTGTTGTTACCTACTTGGAGTATGAGTTCAGAAATTCTGTTTTTTGTTTTGTTTTATCGTGTTCAGATATCGATACCTATTACAACTGTGAAGTTTACAAAAAAAAACAAAAAGGATTTTTTAAACAGATATTTCAAGTGACTACACTACCGGAAAGAAACCGGTTCAAAAGTGCCTTTTATGTGCCTAATTGAAATAATGACTTTGACTTGGCGTTGATGACCCCTTTTAAAAAAACTCATCAAATTAATTTATTTTTGTTTTATCATGGTTAGTTATTGATACCCATCACGTCTGCAGTTTCGCTAGCTTATTAAATTTGATCCTGTATATTAATTATAGTTGTCTGTGGCGTACTTCCCTAGTGCAACGTAAAAACGGTGCAGTAAGAGCCAGTTTTCGAGCAAGAGTGTTGAAAAACCTAAGGTAGAAAGTACCTTGGTAACTTTGAGTTTTTTTTTTCGTAAAAACTCAACTTATATAAGTGTTTAATTCAAAAAATAATTTAATAACCACGATCCTAACTTCGCGAACCACAAACAATATGCTTTAGAATTTCTTTTCCAAACCGTGCAAACTTTTAAAAAGTTGAACAAAAAGCGTGGGGAATAAAGGAAAGCTAACCGGCAAAGTTTGGGAAAGCGGGAGTCGCTGAATCGATATCCGTTATATGGATGCTTGCGGGGCTTCGGCAGTTGCGAGGCAAATTAAAAAGATTCCAACATATATCGCTGATGTATTGTAGGTATTGTTGGAAGCTTTCGAAGCTTCGCTGAGTTTTCTAAACGATTGTGAGAGAAGGCAAATAGGGATATTCTATGGACTTGAGATTTCGTTTGTCCTAGTTGTCAAGGAGTAATAAATGATTTTCTTTCAAGATATCTTAGTAGGTAGTTTTCAATTTATTTCATAGAACAAAATCTTTGTTTAACTTCAATCAATCAAATTATTTATTTACAGATCATACAATCCAATTTGTTAGTTACATACACATCTTAAACACTAGTTTTAGTACATAATAATATTCGGCAAACTTTGGTCATAATTACTAGCAATGTCAAAACCATCAATAATAATGTCAAAATCACAACCATAATGTCAAAATCATCATTAATAATAATGTCAAAATCATTATCAATAATAATAATGTCAAAATCATAACTATAATGTCAAAATCACCATCAATAATGTCAAAATCACTAACAAGACAATAACCACATATGCAATAATTAACAAAGCATTACTTCAAGGCACGATTTGAAGGTAATACATGTGTGCTGGTCCAGTGCCAAAACAAAGCTAGGTGCCCTGTAGTTACCTAGATACCTAAAATTATTAAATTAGGTAAGTATGTAACCTATACCTACTTAATTTTATATAGGTATCTAGGTATGATTGTAGGTATACACAGCTTTGATTTAAACATTCAGTTTGAAATATAAAAAAGATATAAATAATATTCTCATAGTATCTTCTTTTTATTTCTGATAGAGCGCTCTAAGGTTGAGTAAGTAAACAGAATCAACAGCAGGATTCTTAGGAAATGGAACGAATTGAAACGATTACAAATTGTTTGCAGGAACTCTGGTTGACCCTTGACCCTTCACCATTCTCTTCGCTCATCAAACTACCCACTCTGCATTTTAAACACGTCATCAAAGTAAATACTTAGCTAAATAGTGCTTTCCCACAAAAACCATATAATTTTCTCACTTCCAAATCTATAAACACACTCGCTAAAAGATTAAAACGTTGAAAATTACAATAATTACATTTCAGAGCGGTTTTACCGCCATTCTTGTAAGCGCGCCAAAAAAAACAAAATGGCCGATTATCTGTCAAGGCACGCGCGCGCCACGCGTTGCTCCCCTCAACCGATTAAATGTAAATCAATCGTAAGAATGGATGGAAGATCGGTAGTGAATCCGTAACATATTGAGTTACAAGTTTTATCTTTTATTTACGTTTCCGATTGAGTCGTATCAGTTTCCAAGCGGCTGATTGCCCGATGTATTGTGGTTGTGGGATAGTTGATTTTGCAAATGGGTTTTTATGAGTGCAGTGAAGCTGGAGTAAGATCAGTTAAGAGATTAATAAAAGTTTTAATTGTTTTCACAGATGTGGGGCTGACTGAAAACAAAGAATGGCTGAAGATGGAAATGGTGGTCAGACAGAATCTAGAAGATATGAGAGTCTTCAAGAATTTTAGAGCAAATCAAAATTGCAATGTTGAAGTTAATGATTGATTGAACCATTGATAAAGAAAAAGTGAAACTATGGTTCTAGTCATATTTTGTGATGATATTTCTCTTCCGTCATCTTCCCTCTAACAAAGCAATAAAATTTAACAGCCGAGATAAACCTTAGTAACCAAAAGAAGACCTAATAAATAAAACACATCCCCCTGCATTATTCAAACTACCCTCCCCGAAAAAACTCAACTACCCGTTAAACAAACATGCGTTACCTGTCAGATCAAACAGTAACAATGCTGCCACACTTGCTACTGAGCCTAAGGGCAAATACAGGTGGTGGACTATACTTAATTGTTATGTTTGCACAAGTAGTGTATACAACATGGTAAGTTTGAAGCACTTCACGAACTCACGCGCATTGTATTATAAACCTTATGACAATGTTGATAAAAGTCACATGATGCACGTTCGGCATTTGTGATTACTATATCAATGATCGTCTTTTGTTTGGTTTTACAGAGCGAATAATTAATTTAAGGGTGGAAGATAGTTGGTGAGTTTGTAGATTTTTATCGTAATGTTTGGTGTATAGATGGTATTCAGATCTAGATCATTCGTGTGATTTTTTTTGATCTTGGTATCGTGGGAAACTTGCTCGGGACCTCCCGTGTTCCATGAGACTTGGAAAAGTTATTTCAGAACTGTAAATTATGATTTAATATTCGTAGGGTTTTATTTAGGTGCAAAATATGGGTCGTCCCATCGTCGTCGTCATCCCCAGAGACGGCGTTCTTGTTTTACATTTTTTTGCGAAACCTATGTTATTGTATCTCTTATACAATTATTTTCAATGGAGGTACTAGGTGCAATTCTTTGATGTGCCAATATTGAGCAACTTCTACCAAAAAATATGGGTCGTCCCATCGACGTCGTCATCCCCAGAGACGGCGTTTTTGTTTTTTTTTTTTTGGTAAACCTATGTTATTGTATCTCGTATAGAAATAATTTTCAATGGAGGTTTTAAATCGAACAATTTGGATACTATCTCCACGTGAAATTTCATAAAAATCGGAGATTTTTGCCGTCTGTAGCGTCTGACGCGTTTTTCTTCATGGCTGTTTGTGATACGTCAAAGTAAAAATTGCATAAAACTTGTCAGTTATTTCTTACCTACCTCGAAAACATTTTCTTTAGGTTTTAATTGAGTAGGTATCATACCATACCATAATCAGCCTGTAATCTTCCCACTGGTGGGACTCAGGCCTCCTCTCGGTGAGAAGGAGTAGGCCGTAATCCACCACGCGGTCCCAGTGCGTGTTGGTAGATGTCACATGTCTTCGAATTTTTGGTTCTAGGACATGCCGGTTTCCTCACGATGTTTTCCTTCACCGTTTTGAGAGCAGTGGTGATGAAATAATTTTACACAAAGTAAGCGCCTGTCTTGGTTCAAACCAGTCGTTTTACTTTGTGTAAATTTGCAAACGTAGTAAGTCTCGGTAGCGTCCGAGACAATGGCGAAATCAGAAGTGTGTGTGTGTACGTGTCTTTGTGCGTGTTTGTGTTATATGCTGACGCTACTCGACTACACGTACGCATTCAAATTTCACAGCATGTTTGTACAATGAAATGTGTGGTTAACACAAGTAAAGCGCGCGTCGCGAGATAAAAATACTGTACAGTATTATGGAACACACAATACATCTTTTTGAGGCTGACTGTGTACTTATCAATATATTTTTTTATCCAATCAAATTAATCGTCTACTTATATCCGGTATAAAATATTCACAGATACCCAGTCATCGGCAGCGGTGTGACGTTATGTCAAAGGGAGTTCATCCTCGCTATCCGGTTACCGGACGACCGGACACGACACCCGACACTTCCCGTTTCCGAACGATCGACTTTCCGACAGGTGAGCAACGCCGGATCGATGGATTTGAATTTTTATTTAGGTGCAGCTTAATCATCTAGCTACGAGTAACTATAATATGTATCCACAGGGTTTTTATTTAATGTAATGAAATTAAAGGTTTTAACAATATTTATTTGAATATACATATTTACTAGTGGTACAAACAACTTATAACTAATTAATTAGTAAAAGTAGCAAAATTATATGCGCTAAGGTAGCCCGCGAGATTCAAATTTTCTTTAGATTTTTTGCATTTTGCAGGTCAGTGTCAGGTTTTATGTTTATTAAAATATGATTCGTGACCGTAACAAATATGGCTTTACATAATTATAATAATTACAATCACAACTAGCAAGATATCAAGTTAGCATAATCGGCAAATGTCATGATTTCATGAAATAGTCATTCAATGGGATTACATGAACTTATAGAGTTGTGTTGATAATTTTTATGATTATAATTCTATAAATAATCATTTGGTACGGCCGCGATATAAGTAGATCAACATGGAACATGATACTGACCTGCAAATTGCAAAAATCGTAATAAAATTTGAATTTCGCGGGCTGCCTTGGCCTTGACGCTTTCGCCTTAACTAAAACTAAGATACACGGCCTCTTTAAAGAAATCTCCAAACGGCTATTTGACACTTCCCGTGACCCAAGGGCTGGTTTTTACTTTGGGTAGAGGCTAAGCATCGCCATACAACGTGGCAATGCGGCCAGTCTCTTGGGTACATTACCAGTCGACAGCGATGCGGATGAATTTTTCGATGCTATATTTTAGTTTGTAAATAGTTTTAGTTAAGTTAGTAGGTATATAATTTTGCTACTTTTATTAATTCATTTGTTATAAGTTGTTTGTTCTTGTAAATATGTATATTCATATAAATAAACAATGAACACTTTAAATTTAAGTACTTATTTTTTTTTTTTAAATGTTTGTACTTAATATATATAATTATGTTGTTAGATTGTACATATATTAGTACCAGCACGCGTAGTATGAAAAACCATAGAAACGGGTTTTCTACGGGTTTTGTCGACGGAAGAATAGATAAAATGACAGATTGCGATTGTTTATGTCACTGTCATTCTGTCTATTCTTCCGCCGACAAAACCCGTTTCTATTGTGGTCAAGCGTACAGTGCTCTTCTAGAGTGAAAATAGATAATCATATCGTCCAGGTATACCAACGTTGTTTCATATTCCCCAGGCTGTGAAAATACAGAAAACATATTTTCCCAGATATGAGACCTAGCTAAGTCGATTTTTCATGCCTATATTGCAACTTTCATCGAAATCGTTAGAGCCGTTTACGAGAACGTGATTACAAATAAATATACAAATATTGCTCATTTAATAGTAAGTATATATATTTAGGTTTTGTCAAACAACGTTTTATCTTAATACATCAGAATATTTCAATTTATTGCCAGTCTTTTTTCCCAAACTTTATTTAAAAAAATCGCCAGACCTACCTTCCAGAACGTTCGATCTTTGACCTCAGAACTCCTTGTGTGGGCTGGACCACCTCGTCGATCGTCAGCTCGGCATCACTGTTCAGTGGGCCGCATGCCCACAGCCTGCACAGCACAACTTGTTCAAAAGTCTCACGGTATGACTTTCCTTGAACGCTTTCGCGCGCCAAAAATATGCGCCATTTTTTGTTGATACTGCATCCGTTGGTGTTAGGCTTCTTTCTTAGGTATGTGACTGTTTCAAGTCACACATACTTTCTGAGTTTATCTTGGAAGTTACTTAACATTGGTGAAGGAAATCATTGTGATGAAACCTGAACTTCTAGTAATTATATATGTTTGAAATCGCCAAACCGTTATGAGCAAGTGCCATGTGCTGATCAGTGCTCATGCCTTCTCTGTATGAGAAGAGGTCTTTGGCTGCCGCTAATACTTATTTCTAGAGTTGTCAATTCCCCCACAAATAAATTGGCATCGTGTGAATCGCCTCAAGAAAAAAACATACATTTGAAAGGGTCGATTCGCCCGTTTCGGGCGAGAAAATTCGTGCGTGTCACCAATAAGCCAACTGAATCAGGTTGCGTGCCGGCCGGAGCTGGATCAAACAGTTGAATAGAGGTCTGCCAATAATATTTTACGACTGATAATAACTTTAATAGTTGACTCTATTGAACTAAAAAAAATCCTTAAAGTACCATATAATTTAATGTTAAATGCTTTGACTTTATCTTGTTTTAAAATCAGTCTAATTAACATAGACATTGATAACCTCACGCGTTCTTGGGGATAGGTAGAAACTGCAGAACACCACCCGCTACAATCTTTACATACTCTATTTGCCTCATTTACGTTCATACGTCATGGTCATACACGCACGCCCTTTGCGAGCACTACGCACCTGACCTTTCTGAAGAACATCACCAATAAGGTCACTATATCTCCTCCTAGGGCGACCCGGCTATTCCACACACTGCCGCCTTTCATTCATCCTCTCAACATGACCTAACCATACTGTTTTCAATACAAAGTAAGTACCCGGGCGACTGAGCTATGGTCTGGTGAAAATAGAGAATGCATGTATAGTACATACTAATTCCATGTTGTCATGATAGTAGGTACTTACTAATTCCATGCTGCTATGTCATTATTCTAAGGTAGCCATCTTGTTCTAAACTTTAGACGACCGAGTTCTGCTCGGGTGAAAATACGGAGAAAACGAATTTTTCCAGATATGAGACCTAGCTATATCGATTTTTCGCCCCTGAAACCCCTTTACTGCAACTTTCATTGAAATGGTTAGAGCCGTTTTCCAGAACGTGATTACAAATATTTAAATATTGCTCGTTTAATAGTATAGGATACATTAAATCTCTTTTTAATATATTTAATTTTAATTATATAAAATATATTTTTTTCTATACGATTTTATCGACTGTTACCAGTTTGAGCGCAGAAAACAGAACGTCTTATTTTTACAGGGAGCTTGCGGAATTAGAAGATGTATGTAAGTATACTTAATTTGACTCTACCTGTATTATTTGTATGGAAACCTAAATGATTCAAGATTCGATTTAAAATTAGAAATGCTTTTGGTTTAACAAGAAGTGTTAATAGCTATAGTTACAATTATCATGTTGCTTTTTTTTGTAATCAGGAGTCACCGGTTTAAGCTGAAAACCAGCGCTTAGCAAACCACTGGGAGACCCATAAAGCATAATGCTGACGCTTGAACCTTTTGCTTCCGGTATTATAGTTCAGTACTTCTGTGCATGTACCTATTACTCAACTGTAATACTGATGACAATAAATAGCCTATAACGTTCCCACTGCTGGGTCTTCGAATTTTTGGCAGGACATGCCGGTTTCCTCACGATGTTTTCCTTCACCGTTTTGAGAGCAGTGGTGATGAAATAATTCACAAAAAGCAAAGTGCCTATCATGGTTCGAACCTACAACTAGTAACTCGCGGCTGTTACCACTGGGCCACCAGTACTCATGATTAGCATATTTAAAGCTATTTTAAGTTATAACTTAAAATATTACCTAGCCTTTTTCCCAAATACTTATGTTGGGGTCGGCTTCCATTCTAATCGGATGCAACTAAATACCAGTATTTAACATGGAGTGACCTCTATTGGGTATATCGTCTTGGTAAGGCTGGTTGACAGACGTATGGGATTCTGACTATCCGTAACGACTGTCAAAGATCCAAGAACTCGTTAGTGGACGTTACTAATAAACATGCTAATTAGTCTAATTAATTATTTATTAATATATTAATTATTTGTATTTAGGGCAGCTGCCCTGAGATGTGTTATAAGCCGCAATGCCCTGCTTTGGAGTTCCACTGGAGTTCCACTCAAGTTCACACATCTCAAAGCTCACGATCCCACGCCATATGACCCTTAATCTACCTGCAAATAAGCAAAGTTCAATCAAATTGAAACAATGGCGTGCGAGACAGGTTGGCTCCGGATGGGCCACGTGACAGCTACCTGGGTGGCCCATGCTGGCTGAGTGCACTAATCGGTATTGATATTTGGATCATGTTCGTGTTGATAAAGGATGGATATGTCACTAACAATATTCGAGGTTAGGTAAGTATTTTTGTTAAACTTCAGAAAATATAGGTACATAAATATAAATATTTATTGGGATTAAAATCAACTATGGACATTTTGTCTAGCTAGCGCATGCGGTGTATCTGTCAGGCAAGATGTAATCAGATAACTTAGGTACAAGTACATTATTTTATGATCATACATTAAAAAGTTGCAAAATAGAATACGACCTTGTAAAGTGCAAAATAAATAGATAATCTGTATTATTTTATGGTAAGTAATATCTCATAAAAAAAGACCTGAAACCTTCTGAAAAGTCAACACAATCATGTCGATACTGAATTCAACACTGCAAAACACCTACCCAATTGTGTACAATAGCAAACTCCAAAAGCATGCAAAACTAAAAGCCCAAGCAGTGAAGAACTACAAGTTAATTATGTAAATAGAATTAATTACCTCATTACTTATCTAAACATCATCGGACCGCTAAACGATTCTCACCACAGAGCCAAAGCTTCCGCACGGCCGGCCATGTTAACCCGATACGATGACAGCCACTTTCCCGCGCACAATATGTCATGTTGTTTTTTTTTTACAGACGAGGGGTTGGATACAAACAGCCAATTACGGTAGGGGCGGGAGTGCACTTAGCACACTTGGAAGATAGTTTAGTCACCATCAACGTGGTGTAAGGACTCGTCCTCTGTCCTAAACGATATTTTAAAGAAATGTTTTAATTTTTTAAACGCTCGTTGTGGTGTTGCCATGGCGCATGCTTCGACCGCTACGTTTAATTTAATTAGTGAAAGGAGGTTTTATGTGAAACTGTGATTTGTGATGTGTTCCGATATATTTTCGTGATATTAGTGCTATTTCAGTGAATTGCTTTGGATATTTCTTTTTTTAAAGGTGTGTATTTCTGTTTTATGAACGAATAATGTGTTGTTGCTTTTGTTTTGTGCGAAAAGGTAATTTAATTAAAATGACAGGTTGTAGTACGTAGGTACACAGCAAACATTAAAAAAAAAACAGTAATTCATAAAGGAATTTCTTTCTTTCTGGATCAGTTTTAGAATTAAGATGGCACAGCAAAATAACTAATTGGATACCTCTATGAAGTTGTGGTTAACGGAACGGACTCTAAAAAAATATGGTAGGTACAAGTGTTATAATTAAAATAATAATTTAAGTAGGTATGTAATAGGAACGACTTTATATTTTGAATATTCTTTATCGTGTCCGCAAACGTATGGAGAAGAATAAACACTACGTTATGTTATTCGACAGAGCGAAAGACCACTCCTTCTCTTAAAGTGTCCCAAAGCGTTTTAATGATGACTACAGCACTATCTCCCTTTATTCTCTATCTATCTTTATTCTCCCTATAACAACACACTGCGTACAATACTTTCTTCCAAGAATTCCTTTCTCAACATGTTCCCTCGATTATACGTCTCTTGCATGGTTGTGAAGAGTTGCATGTCCAAAAGGTAAGTAGAAAGGAAAAAAAGGATAGGTCTACCTACACAGTTGGCTATTTTCTATAATATTATGTTGATATCCGCACCTATGAAATCAGCGTTTTGTATGGAGAATTCTAAAGAAGTTGCATTTTTCATACTAACATTTTCTTAATTTATATAACAACCATGAACACTAATGTTTTAAAACTTTTATGCACTAATGTTTAAAAACTAAGATAACGTAATATGCCACTTAGATTAAGCGACAAAAATAAGTTTTGGCTAATTTAAAACAAATAGTGGTTATTTCTGCTAACAAAATAAGGAGTAATTTTTAAGGTATTTTTTATGTTTAGAAAACTATAAGTAATAAGGTTTTTTACTATTGGTAGATGTCTATGATGGTCATTATTCGTTATAATACCAAGCAATTGATGAATATTTTAAATCATAGAAGTGACGAGGTTCTCTATTAGTGCCTAGCACGGAATCGCGGAGTAATATAAATTCGAATGATTTTAATATTGAAAATACAGGCCCTTATATAGCCCCAATAAGTAATGCTTGAGTTTTGAGTTAGGTTCTGTAACCTAACTCAAAGCTCTATTGGTTAAAACTAATATTTAGGTACTTAGTTTACCCAAAGTCCTGAATAAAGTCTTACTTTATTCATAACTTTGGGTGATACTAGAATTGAGCAGCAGCAAATAAAAATGCTATAGAATAGTTGTATTTTCGAATTCAAATATCGTTATAATGTACGTTACCTTGAAGATTTGCGATCGTGCTAGCCCTGAAAATCGAATGCTGGGTATTTTTTGTTACGTTTTACCAAACTGACTTAAATTGCTATACTACTTAATACATAAATATTCAATCCCTTTCTAGACGGTTTACGTAGATAATGTGAAATCGGGTCTCTTTTACTTATATTTATTTGGACAAAACTAAGAAAGTTAG
Organism: Agrochola circellaris; assembly: GCA_914767755.1. Lineage (NCBI taxonomy): Eukaryota > Metazoa > Arthropoda > Insecta > Lepidoptera > Noctuidae > Agrochola > Agrochola circellaris. The sequence continues at coordinate 13,124,811 of OU611863.1, read as the reverse complement.
CTTGATACCAATTTAAGAGAAGACATGCATGAATGATACTTTTCATAACAGAATATTATAAAACGTATTAAGTAGGTACTCGCGGGCGAACTCACGATGCATAGCCAGTAATATCGATTACAATAAGACTATTCCATTCTGCATTCATTTGCTGACCAATCCGCTTACTCAGGTGCCCGCTAGACAGGATTATGGGGCTAATTCCTTACTTGCCACATAACGAATAATTTATAATACATTCGATACATGCCTAACACGTAAAATCCTTCGGCTTGAAAAAAGCATGATATATATAATAGTAAAACCATTATGACCCGTTATTTTGACATTTACAATTATGTCAAATTTTAAATCGATAAATGCAACACTATGACAATATTGTTTTCGTTCTTTCATTTTTCATAAACTGCTCCGTCGCTGGGCAAAAGTATACCATAGACTTCCACATCTCTCTTTCTCTTTACTCCCTCTTTTAGCCAATCCATCAAGAACGAATCCCAAAGTTGTCAGGCCAGCGCTTCCTTGGCCGGCTTCAATGACGATGCACTAGTCAACAGGCACGCATTGTTTGGCGAATCGCGATCCTGGCCCATCTGTCCTGGTGCATTTGACAAATAATTATGTCACGGGCAATCCCGCTTTTCCTAATTTCAGTTTTATGAACCATAAAGATCAAGGAAGACCTCAGAACAATGCTCGATGACCTCAGTAGAGCTTCCGAAAGAGTGGGTCTTAAAATGAACATGGACAAGACAAAGGTCGTGTCAAATGCCCATGTAACACCCACTCTCGTGAAGATAGGAGACGCTACAATCGAAGTTGTGGACGAGTATGTTTACCTAGGACAAACTGTCCAGTAAGGTAAGTCCAACTTCGAGAAAGAGGTCAATCGTCGAATCCGACTTGGTGGGCAGCGTTCAGGAAGCTACGCAATATCTTCTCGTCCCACAAAACCGCAGTGTGTCAAGACGAAAGTCACCACCAGTGCGTGTTGCCAGTGAAGACCTAGAGCTATGTCACTGAAACGTGGTTAAAAGTCACCCAAAAGGCAATCGACAGGGCTATGCTTGGAGCTTGCTACGTGATCGAATCAGAAATGAAGAGATCCGCAGGACAACCAAGGTAACTGACATAGCTCGAAGAATTGCGAAACTTAAATGGCAATGGGCAGGGCACATTGCTCGCAGAACAGATGGCCGATGGGGCCGAAAGGTTCTAGAGTGGCGACCGAGTACCGGAAGACGTAGCGCGGGAGGGCCCTTTCATCCCAGAAGGTGAACCGATGAACTTGTAAAATGCGTGCGTACAGACAGATCATAATAAAACGCCCGGCACACCCTGGTAACAGCTGCCACTCGGTAAAGTAGAGTCCAGGTGGCCAATCTTTTCACCGAGATGATTCCCCACGGTCCCCCCAGGACCAACACCGAAGGCACGTTTCAGACCCACCACAACCGGAATACCAAAATTCCACCAAAAACTCCTCGAAAACCTGTGGAACACCTTTGCGAGGCCAACACTAACGCTGTCGAAGCAAGTAGCCGAGTTCTGGCCGAAGCTATAAGATGAATAAAAGTGAATCATTGATACGACGAAGAAGAACTTTTTTTTTTTTTAATTTTTGATTTTATCAAATAACTTCTCCCGCTCTGGGCGGAGCGGAAGGGCGTGTTAGACTTCTACTGACTAAAACCCACCCGTGTTCCTTCCGTTGCCTGTGTGCCGCGGCCACGATATATTTCGGATAACTCGCAACCCCGGCAGGAAGAAGAACCTCAACGTCTACATAATATTAAATATTAGTTTAGAAGTTTTAATGAATACTAGGTATATGTTTCAATAATTTATGATAACATATTAGAATTTTATTATTCATGTTAAGATGTCTGAGAAGCTATGCTGAGAAGTCAGTAGTCAACGTTTAAAACTTGAAATCTTAGCTAAGTTCTTGTCATTCGATGAGTTAGTAGTTGATCTTGAGGCTTTGACTTTGTAATGGGCCAAGCCTTGATTTTAGAACATTGAAAACAAAAACAAACAGTTTTAGCCTAGAAACGAACTTTATCGGGTGAGTAATTTAAGTCTAAAGAACTATATATTTTGAAAGAGAAAGCCGACCCAGGAGAACTACTTGTTGTAAAGCTCTGGGGGCCTAAATCGGACACATTAAGCAATTCCTCTAAAAGCAATTCATTTTCTGAATTCCCAGCAATTTCTCTATGGTGACATATATTTTCGCTGAATCATATTCAATTCATATCATATTTGGTGTAAATATTGCCGCATGAAAAAAATGAAGACCGTAATTGTACCGGGTAATTTTTCTTAACAATTTTTAATAATCAAATGAGATTTTTAATATTTTATTTCTACAGTTGAAATGTTATTTCATTTATAATATAAAACTGTCAAAACGATGAATTGCGTAATATGAATTGAACGCAGATGATATTATGAATTGTCAGTTTGTGACAGTTTGTGATTCATAATGTTACGAGTATCATAATATCATTCTGCCAAACCGTTTTAAGCCCGCAGGAACCAAAACATGAGGTTTCATTCAGATCCAGGTTCTGGTTACGGGAGCAATCTTGTGGTAAGAAATATTAAAGAGTAACTCGATACGGTCAGTGATGAGCTCCTATAAAGGTGTTATAAGTAGGTAAGGTACATAGGTACCTGCGTGTGTTAAGCTTCATAAATACCCTACAGTGTTGCAACGTTTCGTCTAGTTCTTCGTGTAACCTGTACAGAATAACAAAGGCGTTTCGTTCGCCTGTGTACAGCTATATTAGGATTTCCATCGCCCTTATCCCAAAGTAATTTGGTGTTTATATCAGGGACTGAATTACCCAAAAATTAAGGTACCTTTAAATTTCGGTATGACGTCATACCGTTAAATAAGGGTTACCAAAATATTTCGATACCGTTCTTTTTTTCAGTAGCGGAATTTTGAGGTTGGATATGCATACCGGATACCGGTTTATTTCGATAGAAATATCGGTACCTTTATAAATGTATCGGTAGTAGACCTTAACCTTTATAAATGTATCGATAGCAGTGCCTAAACCTTCATAAATACACAAGTTCTAACGTGTTCGACGCCCCCGCGCACCCGCGCCCCGCCGTCTCACATGTTTTTCGGTACCGAAATCGTGTAAAGGTTAAATAACGGTTTAGCCCAACCTTTATTTAAAAAGGTATCGGTATAGCTCAACCCTTATTTTAAACAGGTACCGGTATATTTTTGAGGTATCTTAACCTTTAACCGTAACCGATTTCAGTCCCTGGTTTATATTCAGTGGCGGATTTGCCCTAAGGCCCAATCGTGACAATAAATTCACTGATGATAACAAGAAATAACTCAAACTACCTATATATTCTAAACGTTCGCGCACATTATGGCGAGCCGCACTGCACCACATCGAATAACTATAATAATTTTAAACCATTTAAAAATATGTCCAAATAACTAATTGAAACGCGTCATAGAATTTCGCAGCGTCAACCCGACTCATAGTTTACTAAATTTCTGAACCGATTTCTATAAAAGTTGGCAATAAAGTAAATTCATTATGTAGAAAGGGGCGGCTGATACTTACTACTTGGCCTGGGGCCTAGGGCGACCAAGACTGCAAATCCGCCACTGTTTATATTACTAACCATTTTTTCATTGGTTTGCCTCTTTTCTTATAAGGCATATTATATCAGCCACATTTAGACTTAGATACCTACTGGACTCTTTCATTTTTCATGCTCCTCATTCCTTTGCATCACATGCCCATACTACTATCAATTTATTAAGTAGGTACTCTTCAGTTTTTGTCTTGCCTTTCTTTCAAACTCTTTCTGTATTCTCTACTTCTTCCTCTCCTCTACTTCTTCCTCATTAAATCAATCCATTCTCATCACACCGCAATCTACCTCATGATATTCTCATCTCATGCAGCTTTTCGATGATGCGTTTTGTAGCCGAAAATTTCGCCAATGCTACATAAAACTTTAAAAATCGTTCACAAATCACGATAAGGTTAGACCGACTGTCAGGTGGTACTATCTGCACGGGTAATTAGTGTTTTCTACGGAAGAATAGACAAAATTACAGATAAACAATCACAATCTGTCATATTGACGATTTTTCCGTCGACAAAACCCGTTTCTATTGTGATCATGCTAAGCGTGCTGATGGCATATATGTAAGAGAATCTATGGTACCTAATCATAATAATCTATATTATTAATAAACCTTCAGGCGATAGTTCATAACAGAAACAACAGATATAGATCAGGTCAACGTTCTGGAACCACAGCTGTGCGCCTTGGATAACAGAAACACCTATATTTTTTGTGGGTATTCGAGGAGGAGGGTGATGCACCAATCTCCTCATTAAAATCATTGTATTACTATTACTTCTATGACACGAAAAGAAGGGTTGGTCTATTCTACTCCGGGATATAAATGAGATAGGAAAGAGATTTGCACTCATAACAGACATCAATTCCTAACCACAGCGGATATTATTTGAAGTAAATAAAATATTGTTATGCTACCGCGGGCGGCTGAAAAGCAGTCAGTAAACACTTAGCCGAAAATTAGTTCTATTTTCTCAAGATTATATACAAAAAAGCCCAATGGTGTGTCTTTCAAACTTTTTGTATTCGGTATAAACAGTAACGAATGGTCAAGCAGTAAATAAAATACAATTAAAACATAATTAAATACAAAGACTAATGTCACACGTATGTAAAATTATCACAAAGATTCAAGGCCTTTTTGTAACCATGAATAATTAAGCATCCAATTAAAATTTCTTCATTTCATATTTCAGCATTAAACTGTTAATACCTCATTCTCAGAACTGTAACTAAACCTAACCTAAAACATTTCAGCATGCCAACCCGCGACTACAAGCGACGGAAACTGAGCAACTGATTGTCAAACAATGAGCGAAATCTCCGCCCCTGCGCTATAGAGATGCGCGCAAAGAGGCGGGGCGATGGATTGCTACGTACCGAACAACCCGCAGTTCGGGTTGGTCGAGTATTGCCCGGCAGACCACGGGCTTTGCTGCGATCCTCTACAGTGTACCTGCGTGGAGAACCCTTTGAGAGAGTTCCCGGAAGAGTGCTGTCAGGTGTGTTGATAAAAAATCTGGTTACTGTGTGTTTTTTCGTGTAGGTGTTAGATGGTGAAAACTGGGAAGCTGTGAAGGTAATGATTATAAAGTTAAATCTAATTACAATATCCTAAAAAATCATAACTAGAATATTGGGATAATATGCCATTGTTTAGGAATGTTTTGTGACAAGATAATCAAGTACTTATTTTTACTTCTGGTCCCACGCTGGGCGCCAATTTAAAAGAAATCATAATGATACATTGTCAATGTAATTCAACCAGTATAACACTGTTTTCTATTTAATTTGAGAAAATAAGATGGCAAAGATATTACAAGAGTATTATTCGATAGCAAAGTGTTTTAAATTGTCCCATGTTGGGTGCCTGTTTAAAAAATAATAACATCGCAATGTATAACTTAATCTTTTTTATGTAAATAGAACGCAATGTGCATTCCTTATTTGAGGTTAAATTGACAGAGATTTAAGAAGAGTATTTAACGAAAATCCTGTGTTTTTTAATTTAAAGTTGAGGTCCCATGTTGGGCGCCAAGTTTAAGGCGATTAAAATCCATAATATTGTATTAATTATTATCAATGTAAATGTTCTACAAATTTTGCCAGAACTTTTGCAAATCACGCAACAATGTAAATCAATAAAATATAATCGGCTCTTCTGAATTTATGTAATAAAGATCAATATGGCAGAGACTTTCTATAGTATCTAATCAGAAATGGACAAGCTGGTCGGTGTACACAAAATAGGCTAACATGAATATAACGGGCAGATAACTCATGTTTACCATTCACCGTATGATTTTATAAATATTCTTCATTTATTATTGAATAGCTATCTATTTCTGGGAAGGTTAAGTTTGCAACCTAATTCTATTCTAACTAACTTACACTTACTAAAACTTAGTAGTTACTGTTTACATATTTCATTAGACCACAATGGTTCATGATTGCAATGACTGAAGCCAGAATCTGCGTAGGTGCGCGGAAAGTGACTTTCACAAAAAGTGAATTTATTTTTTAGCGAACCTTGTTAGGTACGTATTCAAGTATACAATGTGGGTACTTCATTTTGCTTAGAAAATATAGATAAACTCAAAACTCAAACTCAAAGCATTTATTTCAAATAAACCAATTACAGGCACTTTTGAATTGTCAAGGAATCGGTCAGTCAAAAATATGAAGCTAGTTGCCCATTCCAAAGCGTAGTAGGTACCTATGGAGAAGAACGGGCAAGAAACTCCACGGACACTCTTTTAAATCAAAATATTCTTACAAAATAATGGTTACATACATCATTCATGTTTAAATTATACATGTGAGAACAATGTAGAAAGACGTGCACGTTAAAAGCGTCCGTAATGAAAAGATAATAAACAAATTCAAAAATTAAAATACATTAAAATAAGCCATGGAAGCTAAGACATGACCAGTCAAGACAATCAATTAGTCTGCCTAGCCTTTTCCCAACTATTTGGGGTCGGCTTCCAGTCTAACTGGATGCAGCTGAATACCAGTATTTTACATGGAGCGACTGTCTATCTGATCTTCACAACCCAGTCACAAGATTCCCCTTGGTAAGTCAATCATAATCTGAATAATTTTGAAGGATATTGCTAATCCATTGCTTCATATGTTCGAAAAATTGATCTGCTCAACAACGTAAATAACGCAATGAATGTTGCAGAACTTTCAAAATGAAATAGATTGTGATTGATCGTGTGTTACGCAATTAGGTTGCTGACTAACCGTAACCACTATCAAAGATCTACGAATGCAGCCGGGACCAACGGCTTAACGTCCTTTCCGAGGCACGGAGTGGTCTCAATATGTAATGGATATGGATGGTAACACATCCAATCAGTGCCGGATTAAGACTACTTGATGCCCTAAGTAATCCACACCTGTGGGCCCGGATATCCACTAGTAAATTAGAATAGGTCTTTAAAAAAACAATCGTATTTATAACAACGACATAGATCATTACGTATCTTAGAATATGTACAAAACACGAAAGAGATACGTGGAGTAGGTATTACAATAAAACCAAAGCATTTTTTTATTTATTTATTGAAATGTGACTTTTAAGTACATGCATTAAATTAGCGGACAATGGTTTTTAGCTCAACGTTTTAAGCATATCCGCCTCTATATATGTCGTGGCCAGATCTTAAAAATGATCATTTCGTGAAGTGTTCGACCATTTCATGAAATGGTTGTATTTCATGAAATTGAACATCGACCACTGGACACATCATGATGTGGCTCATCATCTGGTCAGATAATTGAATACTCAAGGTTTGACTATATGAACAGTTAAACGCACGACTACTTCATGATGTGGCCAAACATTAGTGATCATATCGTAAAATAGCTAAATTATCCGTGGGTAAGGCGTTGATGTCGCTTTGTTTTTGTTGTGCGTCATGGCGGCGGCATACAATAAATCAAACAAAGTACCACGCAAAAAAAGTCGACGGACTTTTATTTTGTTCGCAAATATAATATTATGGAAAGCGACCAACTTGGAAGTAGCAGTTTCTTGGAAATTTTGACTACACCATATTAATGATATGGCCAAATGTCGACTGACATATCATTCAACGTTGACGTTTAAACGATACAGTCAATTTTAGCTGGCCATTTCATGAAACAACCATTATGTGACACTTCATGAAATGATAAATTCTAAGATCTGGCTATGAGATATAAAACATTGACAAAGCATTGAGCTTGTCCTGCAGCATCGTCGTTCTTTTTAATTTTTTATACCTATTAAAGTAGTTTCAACAACGACATCACCCGCCGACAAAACGCGCGGGTTTTCAAACAGCCATGCCTTTTAAGTGCTAGCAAAAATTTTTTCAGTGCTGTTTATAGTGCCCCCCCGAAACGTGATGCCCTAAGCAATTGCTTAATTTGCTTATAGGCTAATCCGGCACTGCATCCAATAGATCAAGAAAATATGATCAAAGATATGATTTAACCACTCATCTTGCCAGAGCTTTTGTAAATCACGCAGCAAGCATACATCAATACATAGACACCTCTATATTCAAGAACGATGTTCAAGCATATATTTTGATTTGAAACTACTTAGTAGGTATTATCAGCCGTGCTATTCTGTAAACATCTCACCGTGATAACTTGGGTGAAGTGAGCTTGATGTGAGCTGTCATTGCACGTAAAGCTAGGGATTGACACTATGGGCAGCTCACTTCAGGCTCACTTCACCTCACTCTTCACGGTGAGATGTTTACAGAATGCATCGACTGTTCCAAAACTTTTTAATGATAGTGCAAACTTTCAGGTATTAAGATTTTTACGCAATCACTCACCAAAGGAAATTAGTAAAAAATTATCTGTACTTCGAAGCTTTTAACTTTATATCTCACCACTTTTGATGTTTAACATCTTTCCTCTCTCTTTCCTGCAATCTGTGGGAGTGATTTCGTGAAAAGGGACGGAAGTGTGTAACAGGAAGCCAGAGAAGTGCGCGCTATTTGATTTGACCAATGACCGCGCGCGGTGCTAGAGTTGGCCATCAGAAACGACCTTGACGAGGCCCCCGCCCCTTTAATGTTGCTTAACTTTAACGTTGTTACACATTATATGCGACTACTGAAAGGCTCGCCAGTTTTTTCAACAATTTCGTTTGACTTACATTATTTAAATTGTATCTAATAGAATTGAAAAATCGAAGTCAACGGATATTGTGGTTATGAAACAACCGCATTCCTTAAATGAGTTGACTTAAAACTAGTATTTATGGTTTAAGAATTAAAATAATCAAATCAAGTCTCTCAATTCGTAAATGGAACCACAATTGGCCGTCCACAGGTACATTTTCCGATCCATTTGTTGTATACTATACATTTCTAGAACCTGTACAATGTATAGCTTCTAGAAATTATGATTAAGCATCTTCAGGAAATTAAGTCAGCATCATCGTTCTCCTGCACTTAACCCAATATAAGTGGGGTCGGCTCAATATGACTTTTTCTTCGATACTTCTTTTTTAGTCGTCATCTCTGTGTCGGTGGTACAAAATTAAGTAAGAATGATTTTAAAACATTTTTTCTCCTTACAGCAGGAAAACGAGAACTGCTGTCCAGAAAATGGCGAAGAGCTAAACGCTTTAGGCGATACCATCGCTTGCTCAGCGCTGTCCCCGGACGAGCCGTGGCCACCCGAGGACATGGGGTCCTTCTCGCTTCCCCCGCTGGATCTGGAGCCGCTGCCGTCGCTGTTCCCCTTCTCACCATGCTCGGGATACAAGTACGTTAACTATATTTTAAGAAGAAATGCTGCTACAGTGCATGGCCTAAAATACAAGGTCTGACATTCCGAGAGTGACCCATGCTTACGTCACTATCCAGTTGCCACTTTATTGCAACAAAACACGAATTAAGGAAAGATTTTCAGTCACCATTTTGTTAAAAAATATATAAAAAGCATTTAAATTGTCGTTTCGTTTGTCTAATCAAACAAAACAATTCAATTTAAACATATACCAACGTAATTGTTAATTAAAACGTCATCGTTTTATCGGATTCGCACAGGTATTAAAGGTGGTTGGGGAGTTATTATTACACACTACTGGTAACACAGATGTAATGACGTAGACTTGTGCCACCCACATGACCACTGTGTCTTGGAATGCCAAACACACACGCTAAGCATGACCACAATAGAAACGGGTTTTGTCGACGGAATAATAGACAAAATGACAGATAAACAATCACAATCTGTCATCTAGTCTATTCTTCCGTCGACAAAATGCGTTTCTATAGTGGTCATGCTATGCGTGCTGGCGAAGTATATTATTATACCACGCTACAGTGCACCTACTGCTGTACTGACATAAATAGTGAACTTATTGGTGATGTTCTTCAGAAAGTTCAGGTGCATAGTAATCGAAATCGATGGGCATGTATGACTAGATGTATCAACGTAAACGAAACAAAAGGAGTATTTAAGGATCGTACCAGCCGTGCTATTCTGCAAACATCTCACCGTGATAACTTGGGTGAAGTGAGCTTGATGTGAGGTGTCATTGCACCTAAAGCTAGGGACAGCTCACTTCATGCTCACTTCACCTCACTCTTCACGGTGGATGTTTACAGAATGGATCGACTGGTGGCGTTCTGTAGTTTCTGTCTTCTGTCTATCGCCTTGGGGAAAAAGGCGAAAGCTCATCTATTGCTCGTCGGGCATGTTTACTGACGCAAGAGTCGGCGACATTTACGCCATTATGCGTAAGAAAACAGCTTCTCTGCAGATGCGTCGGATTCCGGGGAGCGCCAACAGAATCCTAAGTATGATCTCTGAGAGGCCAGAGTCCGCAGTGCTGGGTACATACCCAGCACTGCGGACTCTGGCCTCTCAGAGATCATCTCGTCACGTGAAGCTGGATGTACATACATCCAGCTTCACGTGGCGAGATGACACTAATACTCGTAAATTATGTTTTTTTTTGTTGACTTGAGTGGATTTTTTTATTTGAGTGGAGTGAATTTTATAAATGATGACTAACATAGTTTCAAGACCTTTGTAACTAAAAATTTATGGACAAATTATAGTTTAAATTAAATGAATTTTATTTGTTCAATTGTGTGTATGTAAATACTGCAATTTCCAAAACACCGAACATAGCACAAAAGTTTAAATCTGCTTATCAATGAGATTTCTTTTAAATACGAAATGATGTAGGATGAAAAATAGCGGTTTTCTAAAAACTCTGTGAATCGCATTAAAAAAAGCAGAATATATTCACATGAAACATTTTTTTTTAAGTCAAAGACAAGAATTCTGTGACTCCTGGGCTAGTAATAACTGTGTTGCAATAGCCAGTGTCCATAAAGTTCTCGTTATGATAATAATGTAAAAGGTAAAATCTGTAACTATCTGATATTGTAAACTTTTGGATTTTCAATTTGCTGTAAACGATAGAAGAATACGAACATAATGCAATATTGCTCAACCCCCATAGTAAATAGCGTCATAATTTACAGCCTACAGGCAGGTCAGACTTATAGGGAATATTAATGCAAAATTTGAACAAAATCCATCTGGTAGTATTTGCGTAATGCTGAAATATACATTCAGATAAACAGACAAAAATTCTAATAACTATATTTTCGGCATTAAAATATATTTATTAGAATTTTTGTCTTTTTTTCGGGTTCCCAGACCTCGTAGCAAGACTTTTTTTTCAAAAGTATTCAATAACCTACAGTTTTGACTTCACTACGATGTCATTAATAATATGTATAGATAAACTCTTAATTAAACTGCAATAGGAAGTGTAGTAGATATAACTTCTTCTAGTTATTTTGAGTAAGCTGCAGCCGTATATTACTTTGAGTTAGTTTGATCTTGTTCAACGAGGCCCCTGAAAACATCAGGACGAATAAACTTGTTTCTGGTCTCACTTGATCTTGACCTGTTCTCATCGATGACTAAGTACTCGTCTGGTTTGGTCTGTAGGCCTAGCACGAACGCGCAGAGTAAATATAACGTAAATTCGAACGGTTTTCGAAATGGAAAATGCTCGTTGCGTATAACATTAATTACTTAGTAAAAGACTTTACTCATATTTAGGGGTGATTCTGATTACTAAGTTATTGTGCTTGTCGCAAAAATATAAACATAATCCGTTTAATAAATATAAACGTATCTAACGTATCTAATGATAAAGAGTATGTCCACCGATTTCTCTGTCAATTGTGGACCGATTTTGGAAATTCTGCTTGGATAGTTTTTGAGTTAGCTTCAATAATACATATTTTTCCCACTTAGTCTAAGTATGTGGATGATATGATGATAAGTTCCTGTCACTGTTATTTAAATAGCATGTAGTGGTATTCGAATTTGTGTGGGGTAAGTACCACAACTAAAAAGTGAAAAAAAAAAAAAAAATGTACAAAAAAGAACTACCGACTTCCAAAAAAAAACAATGCAAAGTGATACATTTTTGGAAGTCGGTTGTTTCTTTTTTATAAAAAGTTTATTGATAAAGAATCATTTGAATTTACGCTTACGTCGCGGTTTCGTGCTAGAAATACAGAATACAGCGTCATCCATCTTTTTGATATGTGTTGATTAGATAATTCACGCAGCGACGACGGCGGCGGTGGCGACGGTTTTCTTGATTTTTACGATCACGATGCGTGATGCCCGGGGTGAGGCGGTGCTTAGGTATCCCTCGTGAAAGAATAATACGTTTGTCACTCTGCAATTGTAGGCTGTTTGTTATGTACTTTTCTCTAACATGCTTGGAATTTCGAGCATTATTTTGACAACCTTGATGTACCTACTTGTGAAATACAGCAGGCGGCTGGCAATATTAGTATGAAACTCCTTAACTGTCGCGTTTAGCGGCCGAATAAATTATTACGAAAACTCATATCTGTCGTGTAATTTAAAAATGGAATGAACTTTTTACTTCGACACATGGCAACCAAGGAGGTAACATTATCAAAGATTTTATTTAAATTTCGATTTGATTTGCAAATAAAGCTGTTTAAAGCAAAAAAGAAACAAATGAATATATTGGCGCGTGAAAATTTATATCGTTGTTCGTCATTGATTCTGTAGTGCTATTCTGTAACCATCTCACCGTGAAAACTTAGGTGAAGTGAGCGTGGACTGAGCTGTCATTCCACAGGGATTGACACTATTGACAGCTCACTTCACCCAAGTTTTCACGGAGAGATGTTTACAGAATAGCATGGCTGGAATTTATAATCAATTTGCTTAGTTTGAATTTTCCGCGCATTATTTGAGAAAAGTACTACATATACAAGCATTGGCTGTAACCAGACGATCGATTCTGTAAAAAGATCACCGTGAAATTTAGGTGAAGTGAGCGTGAAGTGAGCTGTCAATAGTGTTAATCCCTAGCATCCTGCCGGTCGATTTGTGACAGTGACAGCTCACTTCACCTAAGTGTCACGGTGATCTTTTTACAGAATCGACCGACAGGCATTGATGGACTCACGTATCTACCTATGTGTGCTTCGGGCCACGGCAGTAATGTACTATTGTTAATTAGGTTTTAGAGTATTAATTTATTAATTTTTTTGTCATGCCATATTGTCAGTTGGTAGTCGCGACAGAATTTAGATGACTATGAAGCAGGTCTTCTACTTATTCACGGTTTCCGTTAATCCGAATGAATGTTGCACTCCATGTAGTTCTGATTACGATTCAGTTAAATATACCTACAGGCTACAGGGTGTAAAATGACCCATCAACAAGTTCAAAATTAATTGCTGAGAAACGATTTTAAAGAAAAACGCTGTTTTTGTGAATATTGTGATTATGGGTGCATGCAACAGTACTTTAATAACTGTTATAATTTTACTTTAATACGGTATTAAAGTTTAGTTATAACATTTAAGAGCGTTTATTCTTAAAATGGGCAACGTCGCAAACAGCATGTCAAATAAGTATGTTATTATCTGTTTTGATTAATTTGGCAATATTACTGTATGGAAATAAGAAATGTGGCTAACTAGCGAACTAGAATATTGATTATGAAATGCAATAATTAATATCGTAACACCGAATATTTAGTTTTAGATGTAAAAAAAGTAACTATTTGGAAACTTTCAAAATGCCTTTTTTACACCTAAAACGGTTACAACATCAAATTCAATGTTATAATTGCAATTCATTATTAATATTCTAGTTCGCTAGTTAGCCACATTTCTTATTTCCATATAGTAATATTGCCAAATTAATCAAACCAGGTAAATTTTTGACAGCTATTTGCGACGTTGCCAACTTTTAGGATAAACGCTCTTAAAGCCGGATTTCTTAAAACCTCTTAATAAGATGTTACTTTGATTTCAAGTAACCAGGTATTGATTTATATTAAAAGTACACAAAAGTAATCAAGTATAAAACAACAGACTTGGAATTTAGTAAGTATATACAAGTAACCGTTATGCATGACTGAATGCTAGAAACAAAAGAGTACCATAAAAAATGTGTCCAGCCGATCGATTCTGTAAAAATATCACCGTGAAACTTAGGTGAAGTGAGCGTGAAGTGAGCTGTCAATAGTGTTAATCCCTAGCATCCTGCCGGTCGGTTTATGACAGTGACAGCTCACTTCACCTAAGTTTCACGGTGATATTTTTACAGAATCGATCGGCAGTAGACCTAAATCAAGAACACCACAAAAACAGGTCAATATGAACTAGGTACATAGACGTTCAGGTCGCACTGTTTAAGTATAGTAGGGGATCCGCAGCAGAACGACCTTCACCCTTCACACCTGTTTAATGAATGAAAAGTATTTTAAATCTAATATGTTTAGAACATATATCGCGAGTGGGTTGGGTAGAGAATTCCTCGGCGGATTGTGATTAATAATACATTCAAAAATGACTTTTTTTAAACGTTGCAACATATACCTACACCAATTGAAAGAGCTTTTTAAGGAAAATCTTTGCTAGTAACTCGACTTTTGCCAAATTGACTAACCATTGGCAAAAGTCGAGTTGCCAATTGTTAGTCAATTTTGAGTTCATAACCTAAATAAGTGACTACTTGGCCACCTAAGTTTAGGAATGTTCTTGGCGCCCAATAGCCATAAGTGATATATGAATGGATACTGCTTTTTAAGAGAAACATTTGTTACTAAAACGAATGAATGCAATAATAGTCATTTTTATTTTTTTAATTAATCTCGGCCAGGATTGTTTTTGCCAACCCACTCGCCATATTTTTTTTTACATATTTACTAAATTTGATAAAAAATACTTTTCATTCATTAAACTGATGGGTGAAGATCGTTCCTCTGCGGATTTTAGCATAATAGGGAACGTCTGTTTTAAGCTTCGTGCAGACCAGCGCGACGCGACTCGAACAATACAATTTCTAAGAAAACTTGACGGTATAAAGCTTCGTGCAGACCAGCGCGACACGACGACGCCGCGACGCTACTCGAACAATACAATTTCTAAGAAAACTTGACGATATAACAATAACCGGTGTCGCGTCGCGCTGGTCTGCACGAAGCTTGAAGCGAAATTCACAGAGGAAATATGAATAGGGTAATCTGTCACGACGCACCTGTCATTACATTGCCCTGCCATACGTGTTAGGGGGCTATTAGATGAGTGGATGTAGATTCCGTGCGTCGGAAAGCACGTTATGCCGTCGTTCGACAGTCGTTACGGGTCGTCAGAAACCTGAAAGTCTGACAATCAGTCTTACCAAGGGGTATCGTATTACCCAATTACTGGGTTGTGGAGGTCACAGAAGCAGTCGCTCCATAGTACTTAGCTGGGAAAGGGGCTAGGCAGATTGATTGATTGATAGTAGGCTATGAGCTATGGTTCGTTAGGTACCTACCAAAAGTGTACCAGAGAGGTGAGGAATTACGTAACTAGCTAGTTTGAACCACTTATTATGATAACTTAAGTAATAACATAGTAATTAAGTATTGTTCAGCAGCTCAGCTGTGATTAAAAAATTAATTTGTTATGGTTTTCTTTAAATTCCTTTAAATATAGGTATAAATATGTTTGTAAATTAACTACAAAACTAATACCTAATGTTGGGTATACTACATAAGTACTTGTACGGGTAAGGTACATTTAAATGATAAACTGATAATTATGAGTTCAACTTGTGTAATGATAGTTGTAAAAGAAAGCACATGTAAACGCTCAAAACTGATAAATGATCGACCCGCGGCGAATGAGTTCTTTTGATTTTACTACCCAACCGATGCTATGCGACTACTACTTGCTAACTCAAACATGTATATTTTATTCATTCGCTGCGCGTCGATGTCAGCATAAAATTGATATTGTAAGGGTTTGCTCGTACACTACTTAAGTCACCCAACAGTCAAACCCACACTGAACCGGTATTTGATATTTACTATATATTATGTTATAACATAACAATCTAAGTTAGTAAAACAATGCAATCCAACACATCTCTTTATTACCAACAGGAGTGGAGCGGGGGAATGCAGGGAAAGAGGAGGGGGCGACGCCGCGGACGTCCTCCTCTCGCTAAAACACGCTGTCGTCCACGGCGACTGCGCCTCCGAGGCCGTACACCCGCAGGTACCACCATCCCTTTCACTCTCACCAACTCCCCCACTAAGGAAACAAGGACGGGTATATATCTCTCTGTTCAATTCCAAGGATTGGTCTTACATCTCGCTCTAACATCAAGGACTTTGATTACCCGTTTCTGTCTAACAAAAGGGGTGTTTGGAGGGAAAATTTTGTATGGAAAACCGTGGAAACGGGGTTCCGCCCTTTGAGGGTTTCGATATGAAATAATTGTAATTAATACCGCATCTTGGATTATTATCGGCTTCCCTTTATGAACGTTTATGTGTGGCTTCACGGGATTTATTGAAATTAGAATTTTGATGGATTAATAATGTTTTAAGTTGATTTGTTTTCAAAAACCTACGCTTATTTTTTTGCTACCCCTCGAATATACTTTATGCAATTTTGTTTAATCGTTTATCGACTCACCCGCTCACAGGTAGGAGTACCTTCTGTTATTTCTATAATTATTAGGAGTGGGTCCAGTGGCTTGTATTATAAAGTCTTAATTCCCTCTGAAATCGAGCCAATTTTTTTTTTTGTTTAATCGATTTCTTTGACACGATTATTATTTTGATGTTTGAGGCCTTTTTAGTTAAAGTGGAAATACACGTTCGCTCGATTTAGGAGTCCGCGGCTGGAATGTATTAAAGAAATAAAGACGTCCAATTTAACAACATGTCTATGGTAACAAATTGACAATGACAGCGCAGTTGCAATAAGGGCACTTTGGGCGTGAAAATCGATACAGAATGTCATAAAAACAATAGAATTTAGTTCAATGAGCCGAGAAAACAGCGAAACTATGTAATTTTTGGCTCGAAAACAGCGAAACTACCTATGTAAGTAGGTAATGTAATTTTTGGCTCGTACGAGCGTCAACTATTTTCAAATCACCTCCCAGCAACCTAAAGAGGGAAAAATAGATTCTCAAGATAAAGCAGCCTTCTTCAATTGCAGAAACATATTATATTATAATTAATTAATGACCAAAACAATTAACATTATACAGGGTGGCATGGACATCGCCGCGCAGCCTGTAACCCTATTAATTACAAAGAGAAATACTAATCCAACGCTTACTCATCTAAACATTCAAGCGCTACCTTGACATTGCATGCACTTTTCCCACTTTAGCTAAAACCGATCATATCAAATATCTAGGCGTCACGATTGACAGAAACCTGAATTTCTTCAAACATATCGATTTATTATGCACCGGAGTACGTAAACTAATATACATTTTTTAAATTTACGTGACATTGCCGACTTTAAATTAATTAGACAGGTTTATTTGGCGTTGTGTCAATCTATTATTACCTACTGCATATCGTCCTGGGGTGGTGCCGCTAAATTAATTTTACTGCACCTAGAACGCGCCCAAAGAGCAGTTTTAAAGGTTGCTAATTTTCGCCTATTTAGATTTCCTACACTACGCTTTATATGGCATGTAAGGTGCTGTTGTTGCATGTAACATAAGGAAAAATTGGTTACACTATGGAAAAATATTTTTTGTCCTTCAGGTAGTTTTTTTTTTTATATAGCATGTCTTTTTTTTACGAAATAAAAAGATTACATCAATACATTGAGTTAAAATGTGGTATGACGTCACGCCTATGTAGATTTTATACTATGAAAGTTGTGACGTAGCGAGCCCCCACTGGGAACTTTAATGCGTTTTATAAGTCTTTTTTTTATAAATATGATAAAGCAAAAAATATGTGCCTAATATTTTTTTATTATCTGGCTGACGGACTAAATAGTGTATCTTTTATTTCATCCCTATTAATAATAGGTATATTATTATGCGACTTTTACTATCTCGAGAGTGAAGAATTACCTATATGTATATTTATATGATTCTTTCTTCGATGGCAAACACGTGTAGACAAAATACATACATTAATTATTGAAAAGCAATCATAGCACCTGTCGATAAAAACAAATAATTGTGCGTCAAAATGTTGAGGTGTACAAATGTTTGTTAAAACCAATATACAGAATATACATCAAAGTCAAAGTCAAATTATTTATAACAATAGGGATGTTGACTGGGAAAAAAAACTATTTAGTCCGTCAGTCAGATAATAAAAAAATATTAGACACGTATTTTTTGGTTTATCATATTAATAAAAAAATGGTTTATATAATACGCATTAAAGTTGGGGAGTGACCACTATTTTCACTGTCCAATATTTTTTAATAATCTACTTGACGGACAACGCCCTAACTTTTGAATGTCAAAATTTACAAGAAGCTAGAATTGATTCTAGTTGCCCCTTCCAAAAGGTGGTTTTGCCATCATTTTATCATTTATTACTAGCGACCTGCCCCTACTTCGCACGGTTTTTACGACTTGACAGAACATGGGCATTCTTTATTATATGTAAGTTAAATATTAATATATTTATATACACATAAACCTTCCGGAATAAATTCTCCAGATGACACCGAATGAAAACTGCATCGAAATCGACGAGCGACTCATTTGGAACGTATAGTTTAGATCAATTAATTTCATAAACGTGTTTGCTACGTCGTAGAGTCCGTGCGTAGCACAGCGCGTAGCACATGGCGTAGGGGACGTAGCATTGTAGCGAGGCTTTTCATTTTCGAATGACGCGAACAGAGAATTTCAACGCACGCAAGTAGATATTTTTGGAACGAAGTTTTGGAACGAAGTTCCTTATCGCGCGTTGTGAAAGGGGGCTAGACGGAAAAAATTCTCACGAAAAGTTGTAACGACACTTTTTGCTATAGTAAGCTATTGTAAGCTATGCGGCGTGCGCAATGTTTCTCTGTCTGCCTCTCTCTCTCTTCGAACTTCGTTCCATCCGGGTGTCCCTTGACACCTCTCAAATTTTTGTATTTATTTTTATTCCTATTGATTTTCATGATGCAGATACCTACATATCACATTCATTGCGTTTCTTTCATCTCCCGGCATTTAATCCACCACGTTCAGAATACTTTTAGCACCTAAATATCTACTTAGTTTGGTATTCTGTAAAATATGGCAGTCTGAACCTTGTATTTATGGAAAAACTGAATCATAGCCGTCGGGCAGCGTGCGTATTTGCGACGGATGGACAGCGCAGCTCCAACACGTATTTATGAGAAATATCACGTAGTTGGTGCCTTTGCTTTTGTAAACCGGTATCCACCAGCAATCTATTATGTCGATTTCCTCCTCCTACCGTAACATAACCAGCATGTTCGAACTCAAACTCGTTCCGTTTAGCACCCGCGTTTTATTATCCGTTTGTACAGCAAAAAACCTGTGAAAACTATCTCGGTTTAAGAATCGACAGCTCACTTACGTGGAATGCTCACATTGAACACATAAAAAGCAAGCTTGCCGGGTCACTGCCACGCGTAACATAGTTCGTTGCATCCCAAAAAAAAATTGCGATACACCATCTATCAAATCAAATCATCTATCCATCTTAAATTCTAAAAATCCAGATATGAATTCTGGGATAACGCCTAGGTATGCTGTGCTAGGTATTGTCTGTGTTACTAGCTAGTTTTTAAGTACTTTTAATTGTAATCTGTGGAGAACGTAGTGGGTAGCATAATTGTTATAATGTACCTAATGTTCAAGATAATAAGTGTAACCTTATTATGCTACTGTTTGTTTTTTCGTAAATAAATAAATAAATAATTACATAGTGAAGCTGCATCTACTTTATTTGATCGAAATTTGGGGCAGTGTAGCAAAAAAAAAAATTGTCAGAACTTCTTATTACCCAAAATAAAGTCATAAAAATACGCTTCAACTATACATAATTACAAGAGGAAAACTGATCCACCGTAATACCCGTATCCGTATTATTATATTCATTATGTACAGATACATATACCCAACTATGTAACTACTTCCCTCATTGCTATTGGTCTGCTTTGTTACTACAAAGCCCGGAGTTTGCAAGCTGGCAGTGTGAAAGCCTCGTTCCTCGGAAAGAAAGAAAGCAAGAAAAAGTATTTATTGAGACAAGCACAACAGATCTCAAAACTAAATTTAATTGAGATCTCCTGTGCTTGTCCCAATAAATACTTAAACTAGCACAAGAGATCTCAAAACTAAATTTAATTTGAGATCTCCTGTGCTTGTCTCAATAAATACTTATATTAGCAGAAGAGATCTCAAAACTAAATTTAATTTGAGATCTCCTGTGCTTGTCACAATAAATACTTAAACTAGCACAAGAGATCTCAAATCTAAATTTAATTTGAGATCTCCTATGCTTGTCTCAATAGATACTTTTTCTTTCTTTCTTTCCGAGGAACTAAAATACACTCATTGAAACATAAATAAAAAAGAAACACGAAAAGGCACGAAAAGCCCCTGCAAGGTCCTGCGCCTGATCTCTCTCTGGTCTTGTCAGATTGCCGTGCCATCAGACTATGAGAGTGAGGGAAGAGAAAGTGCACCCGTGTCTGCGCACACACTTGTGCACTATAATATATCCCGCGTCGATGGCAGTCTCCGCTAAGAATGGCCGCCATGGCCGAAATTCGGCTTGGGAGACTATATATATTGGCAACTTGAGTTGAACTGTGCAGGTTTGGTCATCACGTCAACGCCGGCTGTCGCTGAAAACCAGCGTTGGGGCTCTGTCTCGCATAGGGTCGCAGCATTAAGCTGAGCGATGGCCGTTTTGCGTGGATGTGACGCATATTTTCCCCCAAATTGTTTATTTTTGTGTTTTGTTCTTTCTTTGCGTCATGTGTACCGCAAATAAACGTATTTTCTTTCTTTATGTATACATTTGTTTTTTTTTAATATCCAGATGATGGTCAACAACGGCGGCTACCCGTACTACGAGCACTACGGCGGCGCGCCGCTGTTCCCCACCATGAGTGTCAACGTGTCCATGAACATGACCATGCACGGCTGTCCGCCGGAGCAGCTGTGTTCACAGGTTTGTTTCAGATATTTATGTATAAAATGTGAATTGGTTTAAGCTTGAATGTACTGTTGTGTAATGTACTGTTTATTTTTCACTTCTTTTTTGGTAGCTGTGTTGTGCTGTTCACATTCTTTCTTGCCAATCTGTTTTTTAGAAGTGAAGACTTTTAATTGGGTGTCAGTCTCACATACAATTTTTTATTCTGTTTCTTTTAGCTGTAAGTCATCCATAGTTAATAAATAAATAAATAAAATTTACTCACTCCTGGCTTTAGGCCCGCTTGCACAACAAACTGCTAAAGGTATTTGAAATATCGCTGTTTCTGTCAATTGTTTGAAGATGACATGGGGCTGATTTAACCAAAGCTATCCGCGGAATAAAATTGGCGTCTGGCAGCTTTTGAATGGAAAATCTGCCAAAATTTTTAAATTTATTCGCTGGATTAGACTTAAACTACTTAAGTTAGGTATAAAAGTCAGAATGGTGTTTTAAATCTGTTTAGCGCTAATAACATATTTTTACATGATAGAAGCGAGCTATCATCAATGATTACTACATTGTAAAAAAACTGCATTTAGCTCAATTGATACCATAAGAGTCAACAATACGTACCTAAAATCAACAAATTAATCAGGTAGTAGACTTACTACCGGATTTGTTCGGATGGCGGATTTCTGAAACGGAAATCCGATAGCTTAAAATAATTATTCCGCTACCATAAAATCTTATGTCCTAAACTATCCCCGGCAGTAGAAAATGTAGACCACAGAAAAATTCACACTTCTAAAATAATCAACATCCTCTCTTCCCCAGATGCAATGGAACCAAAATGCCGCAACGCCCTCAGTCAATGTGGTCTACCCACAAACTCAAAACGTGATCAGCTCCTCCACCTACCCTTCAGCGACCTACTCCTTCACCGCGGACTTCAGAACACCTAACCAGAGCGACCCCCTGATCACCGCCACGTCAACCTTCAAGCCAATACTGCAAAACCCTCAAAAGCCAAACCCGAACTACTCGTTATTCCAGCAGAAACCTAACTACTCCAATCAGAAGGGTTTAGGTCAGAGTTTGAAGAGGCCACCTTCGAAGCTTTATGCTCAGGAGGTTCAGAAGGAACAGAACATGGGGAATGGGTATATTCTGAATCAGGGACAGATGCATCCTCAGGAGTACGGGTATGCTTCGTGCATTAATTCTTCAGGGAAAGTGCCGGTGAGTTATTTTGGCAACACAACGACGTATCGTTAAAAGCTTTGTAAAATGCATTTGTGTTTTAAAATTATATTAACGTAAGTTCTTTGTAAGAGTGCATTGATTTCACACATACCCAGATGAAAGTCTCGCTCCCAATATTTAGATGTCCACGAACTGAAGTCTGAATGTAGTTACTATTCTCTACCATCAGCGCCTGCCTTGATCAGGGTACAGCGAAATTGCCTTTCGGCGCCCTATGATCGATCCTTTCACTTCACGTAAATTCTACTTTGGTTTCATGTTAATTTTATAATAATTCCCAAATTGTCTAAAATCAACTTTTGCAAATATCAACACTTATTGAATTCAAAGTAAGTAGCCCGTTAGTACAATCCTGCTACTTCTTCTTTTACGCCTCTCAAAAGACGCCATCAAAATATTATTTTACGCTGGAAATTGTTTTATCGCATTTGGATTTTTGGCGCCCCTTGCCACCTGGCGCCTAGAGCGACCGCTCCTCTCGCTCTACCCCAGGGCAGGCGCTGTCTACCCTACCAAGTAAAAACACTCTTTTTTCTTTGTTTTTTTTTTGTAAATACTTAAACTCGTTTATGACTGGTCCGTTTACAAATTAATCCACAATGATTAGGTAAGTATTTTGGTATGGCACGCAGTAAGTACAATAAATAATCGTTATGTTTTCTACCCAGGTGGGAGCCCTAAGCACTTGCTCTGAAGATGACGAACAGAAACCCAACCTCTGTCGTATCTGCGGCAAGACCTACGCCAGGCCCAGTACGCTGAAGACGCACCTTCGAACACATTCTGGAGAAAGGCCCTACAGATGTGGAGACTGTAATAAAAGCTTCTCGCAAGCAGCTAATTTGACTGCGCATGTTAGGACGCATACCGGTCAGAAACCGTTTAGGTAAGTTGCGAAAGTTTGGAAAAGAGAAAGGAGATAGGGTTCCTTCTTTAGCATGAAGATAATCTTTAAGACCTCTTTAAGAAGATTAGCACTAACGTTTTGCAGACCTAAGTTTAGCACGTCTAGCGTCACATTTGTTTTTTATCGGAAGCGGTCCTTCAGACAAATGAAAAATGTAATAGAATCTAATGGAAACAATGGGCTATCGAACGAAAAAATAAGCGAATGTCTTTAATAGATAGTCTAATTTCATATATGTAATTATTTTTTATACAAACTTAACCAACTTAACCTAAGTATCTAATATTATCCATTATAGATGTCCAATATGTGATCGTCGGTTCAGCCAAAGTTCCAGCGTGACGACACACATGAGGACGCATTCTGGAGAACGACCCTATCAGTAAGCACTTCTTTATTCTCACTCTGTCCCTCTGTACCTATCAAGAGTCACGCAAAACTAAATAAAAAATAAAAATGTGTTATTTCGAATATAAGTACCTATTACTATGTAGGTGTGGGATTAAGTAGACCCAACTTTACAAAGTTTTGGACTACGTTTACTTGTGGTGTCCCCAAAATAAACTTGAGGAGTTTATAACTTTGGCTTGATTCTTTTTTAACTAGCCAATTGACTTAAAAATAAAATGGAGGAAACACAGCTGTTGGCTCTGGGCAATAGCTGTGTTTCTCCCAAACAACTATTTCCTGGAATCTCTTCTTCTTCGTAGCTTGTATATGGTAATCTAAAGAAATGGACTTGGCCCAGAACTTGGCTTATCTGTTTGGCGCCATCACTAGCGTCCATCAGTTTCTGTAATGTGCAGACAACAGTGCACAATACTAGGTGTCTCGTCGTTTGTGGAACAGGACCACTTCTTGGAATTGAAATGTGATAGTAATAAATCGTTGTACGTAATTTTGTGTTTCTCTTTTAATCAGGTGCAGATCTTGCAAGAAAGCTTTCTCAGACAGTTCGACGCTGACGAAACATTTACGTATCCACTCCGGAGAAAAACCTTATCAATGTAAATTATGTTTACTGAGGTAAGGGAACAATTTCTATTCACTTTTCTCCTCAAGTTTCAGAAGCACTTTAAAATGGTGCAATCGAGAGGCTAAAGCTGACGCCCCAAAAAAGAGACCCTCTGTAATTGGCTGTCATTCTTACTGGGCGATTTGATAAGTCTCACAGCCTTCAGATTTCGGTCTTGCAAAAATAATACAGATTCCTGTTTAGTTGGTTGGTTGATTTTAGCGATAAGACCGCCCATTGTGTTACACTACTTAAAATTTCTACATTTATATCTGTAATTTACATGACGTACATAGAATAAAGAGTATTCTATATAGATAGATATCGATCTTTAGGCACAACAAGCAAACAAATAACTTGACCACCATCTTTTTCCCCCAGGTTCTCCCAGTCCGGCAACCTGAACCGCCACATGAGGGTTCATGGCAACATGTCAGGTGGAATGCTCGGCTGACACTTGCAGAGGTGCGGCCTTTCCGCCGTCTACTATTGAACTAACTGGACGACGACTACGAAGGAATGAAGTGTCGTTATAAAAGAAGATGAGAGACTTTTGAAATCGTGTTTTTATCATGTAATTCTAAAAACACCTAACTACGGTGAATGAAAATAAATTAGATCTGTTAGTCGCCTCAATCTGTTCGCAAATTTTATCACCCAGATATATTTGGCGATCATAATGAAAAGATTTTTACTAATGATACAAAAAATTATGAAAAAATAATTACTTTCGTACCTTTGCGCGCTTACGGCTTACCTATACATGTAGCCCGTAGGGAGGTACTTACTGGTAAAATACTTCTACTGCTTAGCTCTAAGTTTTCTCTTATATTTCCATTATGAAAATGTTCAATTTGTTGTAAATATGACAAAATTATGTGAAAATGTTTGTACATAATTATTGTAGGTTTTTAAGATATAAGTAAAAATACCAACATTGCAGTATTACAATGATCTAGTCATTAATTAATAGCACTTTCATAATATAAATGTATCATTGATGAGAATTTTTGAAATTCTTTTTATGCTGGTCAATCCAACTGGCCCTGTGAATAGAAAAGATTAATTTTAGATTTAATGTTGCTCTTATCAGTCACCACTATCAGTATTATTATTATAGCATAGCTTTGTAAATGAAATTGTGAAATAAAATTAATAAATCAAATTCTTTAAATCCATGTTGTCTTCTTTTTATATCTAACCGCGCTTTAATGTACCTTATTTTGAAAATGGCGCGATAGTTCAGTGTTGACAGTCACGTAAGATAATTTTCTACCTTAAGCCCACCTGATCCTTATTAATGATTTATAATGTAAAATAATCAAGCGAAAAAAGCTAAAAAAAAATATTGATTATCTATACACAACTCAGATTAGTTTATTGTATCGCGTAATAAATAAAATATGTTTTATATTTAGTTGAGTCGACGAACTAAATGGAGATATGTAACAAGTCTGTTTGTAGCTTAATTTTATTTCTGAACGCATCGCAAATATAAAAAAGTAATGGGTTTTTTGCAGGTCGCGTATCTCAACTTTTGTAAAATTGGATTGTAATTTAAATAAAGGCGTGAATATTATGCCACTAAGATAGAAAAGGACTATCTCATCAAATATTATAAAGTATTTGAATATTTCAAGGCAAATTCTTTAGCTAACGACCGGTTTAATATAGTTTATTGGTGAACTCAAAAAGTAGACATAAACGGAACTCATCAGTTTATTCAGTTTGACACATCATGATATCTCCGAGAGATTTCCTTGTCGGGAAGAAAGTAATTCAATAATTTACGCCTGATACGGGTCAACCGGTGCTTCATAGCTAGGAATTCATTAATACAGTTATTTACACTGCCGTTGTCTGTTAGTGAGGCTGCGTAGATTGTGTAAATATCCTTTAACTACTACGAAATTTATTGCATTACTCGGAATTGTTCCATTTGGTAGTGTAATTCGTCAATTTACTTGTAAATATGACTGAAACTTCACCGGATGAGCCGAATTCTAATCGAAAGGACTTTATTTGCGGGGTTGTTGAAGGTAATTGTTGTTATTTTTATGTGAAAGTATGTGATATAGGTTGTAGTTATACATCTAAGTTTGTAATAGAGTGAATGACCTATGCTTCACTATTACAGGCTTTTACGGACGGCCGTGGACTACTGAACAAAGGAAAGATTTGTTTCAAAAGTAAGTATTCTTTATATTAATTAACCTTATTTCTGTACTTAGAAATAAAAATGGGGTCAAAAACAGGTGTTCATATTTTAGATAATTTATTTCATTACTCTGCAGTGTCTGATTCTCTTTCTCTGATTTGATTTTCTTTTTAACTACGAAAACAAACAGTAAGGTTTGTTTTCGTAGTTAAAAAGAAAAACTTACTTGATATTTACTATTTTTTATACAATATTTGCCTTTTAGAAGGATTGACATTAAATTAGGGCATTCTATAACCTAGTAACAGGCCTTAAGAATTTAGACAATCGTTACAACAAAATAAAGAAGATCTTATGGCCAGATGTTTATAAAAATCACATACCAAATCTTCTGAATCTTTTTTGTATCAACAAGTTACTCCAAAATTAAATGTTCACTCACAGTCACAATATGCTTATTAAACATCTATTTTTGTTAACATTTTGTGATATCTATTGGATATGTCTTGTTGTTCTTGATTTAATGACCAGCTGGTACTTTACACTTCTCCTTTAATGTAGGTTAAAGTTCAATGAACTCTATTATGCTGCTTAATGTTTATTGTACTTGACAATAATAACAGTTGTTGAATCAATGCTTCATGTACAAAGGCATGCTCAATTCATGTTCTAACAGCAAACCATTCAGTGATAAAGAGAGATAGACATAACACAATATCGTCTGTGATCCGCGAACAGTTAGGGCAGGAGTCATCAAATTGCTGAACGCAGTCCGGATCCAGACTGCCAACCTATTTTGTATTAACAACTAAAACTTAAAAAGTTAAAATTTTATCTTTTTGTTAGTAATGAAACGGATCATAATATTATTTTGAAAAAATTGACCCCCAATCAAACTAATTGGTGATCCCTGGGTAAGGGTATGGTGTAGGTGTGTTTAAAGTTAGAATTGGATATTATATAGATGCAGAATATATCAATCAATACTATGTAGTTTAATGAGAGTCTCCACTAAAGTATTTACATATATAGATATTTATTTATTTATTTATATATACTTTATTGTACACCACAGTAGATAAATATTACAATATTTACAAAACAAAAACAAACTTTACTACATTTGTTTAGTGGCTAAGATAAGATCAAAATTTATTGTCTTTCTTGAGGAATTACATTTGTTCAATGAATAATGTTATTTATCAAAAACAATACCGCTCAATCAATGTGCCTGCTTTTTCTGAACTATGTTGGGGTTGCTTCCAGTCTAACGTGATGCAGCTGATACCATTATTTTACATGGAGCCCTTGCCTATCTGAACTACAAAACCCAGTTACTGGGTAATATGATACTCCTTGGTAAGTTTGATTGTCAGACTTTCGGGCTTCTGACGACCCGTAAAGACTTTCAATGATCCAAGAATGACAGCCTGGATCAACGGCTTACTATGTTTTCCGGGGCATGGAGGGGTCTTGGTGTGTTAAGATGGTCACCCATTCAAGGACTGACCGCGGCTAGCGTAGCTTAACCTGATCGATAGACCCTTGTGGCTGTTATCATTTTGCCATGAGCACCTCCAAAAACAGTACAGCAGTGATATAAAAAACACTCTAAATGAGAATGGGCAATTCACTTCTTCTTTTAAGAATAACCTAGTTTTAGCTCCTCCTAGTCTTAAGATACAATCTGATTTTTTTTTTATGGCAACTGCTAGTCCATACCCATAATTATGTGTCATGTACTGTGTATAATCTTTTCTTGGCGATCCTAAACACAAATCCTAATACAAAACAAAAGCATTTCTTTAATTTAATTAAACAGACATAAATGATTATGAAAATTCACAGGCTAAAAAAATGGGGCATGGACATGTATGTCTACGCACCAAAGGACGATTACAAACATCGAGCATACTGGAGAGAACTGTACACAGTGGAAGAAGCAGAACACCTGACTTCCCTCATAACGGCTGCCAAGGCTCAAGGAATCATATTCTGCTATGCCTTGTCTCCAGGGCTGGACATCACTTACAGTAGTCAGAAGGAGATTACTACGTTGAAAAGGAAATTGGAACAGGTATGGAAATGAAAGTTTTTTTTGCTGTGTAGTTGTGACTGGGACTAGTTGTGAATGTACAGTCAAAACCGTTTATAACGACTTCGAAGGGACCGTGGGATTATGGTTGTTATAGCCGATAGTCGTTATAACCAAAAACTATGTTAGGTAAATAGAAATGCTGGGACCTCAAAATTTCGAATACTAACCCGTACGTCGCTTAAAGCAAAGTCATTATAAACGATTTTGACTTATGACATGCTTCTTGTCGCAGTAATGCTTTCTAAGAAAACTGCTGTTAGATTTTCAATATAGATTTAATAATTAGAAAGTCATTTATTACTGTTTATTTATACTTGACTATTTATAAAAAAAAAAACTAACTTTCTAACTACATGTATATAATTTTTAAATGAACAGCCCAATAATATGTTTAATTTACTGCCATTACATTACGCTGATAATAATATAATTAAAGTTTTCATTAGAAACTTTCTAATTGAATTTGAATTTAAAAGAATAATTTGATGTACTTATTAATTAATTACATCAAACTGCAGACATTTTTTATTAACAAATAAAAGATAATTATATGTTCTTAGTGATTCAATATGTATTGAGCGGGGCCTATCAGATTACCAACGCTGCGACATTTATTTATTAAATATCGACTTTTGGTCTCGTATAGGACTGATTTAAATTTTACTTTGTTTTTTATTTTTTATTTATGTTTAGTGTGTTTTTAGTTTAATTTGTGATTTCCTGTGCGAGTCTCAATAAATACTTTTTTTTTCTTCTTTCTTGCTATTGGCAAAATTGCGTCTGTTCTAATGATGTCTATTTTGTAGTTATTTTAAAACAGCAAGAGAAACTGCTAGAGGAGGCCTTTCTGGCTCTAGGACACGCTACAAAGAGCACTGCTGAGCATTAATTCTATTTATTTAATAAAAAAAAATGAATTAATGCTCAGTTTTGCTAAATTAATATATTGGTACAAAATTGTATTTTTACTTTACAAAACTGTATTTTTACTACATAAATACAATTTTGTATTAATAAAAAAAAAGCTTTGAATTTGAATTTTGATTAAATTATGACCTTTTCTTTCAAGGTGTCTCAATTCGGATGCACATGCTTCGCTCTCCTGTTTGATGACATCGAGCCCGAGATGAGTGAGGCTGACAAACAGATATTCCAGAGCTTTGCGCATGCACAAGTAAGTATAACAGTAAAGTTTATAATCCTGTAGCTAACTGAAAATCAATCAAAAGCTATTTATTCAAACTAGGTTGAGACAGTCCCCCAAAACGCCCACCCTTCACCACTTCCTAGTGCTTTAGCTGGGAAGAAGAAGTGGCGCAACAAACTCCCCAGCAGCACAGCTGCTGTCTGTTCATCAAGTTAATCAGTTAACAGATTAATTGTCAAGTTATTTTATGGCTGATTTTATTTCGCCCACCAATAGAAAGATTTACTGCTTTCCTTTGATGATTTGATCTGACGAGTTGGCCACTACTCTTTATAGAAATCTCTGCCTTCTTCATTCTAGAGAAGAGCGTGAATATATTTGTGTATTAAAAAATCATGTTACATGCTGACAAGTTCTCTGAAATAAAAAAATTATCATATTATTTATCTGCACAAATATTATTGTTTGTAACAATCAATAACTTCGAAGTTACACACTACATTCCATTCAAATCTTAACAGTATGACAACTAAAACACTGCAAAATCGCGATGAAATATTAATCTTTATTAGTAATTTGAATCAAACAGATATCTTGCAGTAACCCATGCGTGACAGTAGACACAGCTAAGTGGCTAGCATCCAGCTAACGGCCTTCAAAATTACTAGTTCGCCTGACTGCACAGCCTAGCTGCTTTATACGTTATCTGCAGTTGAATACATTGAATAGAATGTGCAGTTGCTATGGCTACAGGCAACTTGCTGGTGCATTTGTTTTTCTAATATTTTCTAGACTCCTTTTTGAACTAATAAAACTTTACGAAGTAAAACGCGTATTTTTTTTGTTTTATGAAAACGTGTTTTTACCCTAATATTATAAAGAGACAAGACTTGTCTTTTTGTTAGTAATTACTAAACTCAAAAACGACTGGACCGATATAAAAAACATGTGGGGCAAACTAAGTAACTTGTGAATTGTATATCTATGTACATATATACACAGTATACATATAGCTCATGGAAAGCGTTCGGTGACGATGACACGAGCTCCATGAATTATGTTCACCCAAAAAGTGTTCAACGCGCCTAAAGAAGTTTTCACTTCAAAAATGATTTCACCAGTAGAAGATTATATTATCACTGAGTAACATAGGCTATAATTTATAAAGATATCAAGCCATTGACATTGATATTGTATACTTACAATATTCTATATTTTTTATTAAATTTGATTTGTTACAGCTGTAGTGTCAACCATTGTCATTTGGTTTAAATAGGTTTTTATTTTTATTATTTTATTTATCTTTTATATAGATTATTTTATTTTAAATTTTGTGAATGTGAGAACGTTGTAGACATAACACTGTAGATCTGTGGACCATTTTATATTTTGCTAAGTACCTGGTACATGTTGATGAGCCTACACTGTCCTCGCATACCTGTATAGTTGATCGAAGCTTTTAACACTGTAATTTGGAAAAATTGTATAAATCATTTACTTTTAAAAGAGTAACCGTGGAGTTTCTTGCCGGCTCTTCTCCATAGGAAACGGCCAATTGAAACCGTGTACCTAGCTTCTGACGTTTCATAAGTGTTTTTGTTTCTTGTATGTTTATGTGAAATTAAATATTTTAAATTTTTTTAAGCGGGCGAAGCCGCTGGTTTAACCTAGTAATTCATAATTATCTAAGCTACTAATTTGGCCTAGTTTTGCTAGTAAGCAAAATAATATAAAGCAAATATCTAGTGTTTCCACTAGATATTTGGTGTTTTATCAAGAACTAGCTTTTTTCGCGACTTTGTTCGCATACACACTGCAACCCCCCTGCAATCTCTCACGGGATTGAAGTTCGAAAAATCTTTATTAATGCATCTGTAAAACATATTTTCAAAATGTCAGTGTTTTAGGGCAGGGCTGTCCAAATTACATAACTTCGCGGGCTAATTAAATTTACTACAAAAGCTGGAGGACCGCAGAAATAAATATATTCAGTTTTCAAGTAAAAAAATAATAATTCTATTATCCAAACTATTTATGTCCAAAACTATTTTCTGATTAATTTACACTTTAAAACATGCGTCGCGGGCCGCATGAAAACAAGCCCGCAGGCCGCATGCGGCCCGCGGGCCGTTGTCTGGACAGCCCCGGTTTAGGGTTTACATTTTGATACAGACTGTCATCAATTTTCTTCCAAATATAATAAAACCTCTTCTCTCCACCCAGGTATCAGTAACCAACGAGATCCACCAACACTTGGGCTGCCCGCGCTTCCTCCTGTGCCCCACGCAGTACTGTTCCACTCGCGCCGTGCCCTCCGTCAACAGCTCCGAGTACCTCAACACTCTGGGGACCAAACTGTCGCAGCAGATCGATATCATGTGGACTGGTACGTGGTTGTTCTTCTCTAGTATCAGTAAGCTCGCTTCCTACTGTGCCCCTCTCAGTACAGTTCGACTCGCGTCGTTCTCTCCGTTAACAGTTCCGAGGCCGCTCTGGGGATCAAACTGTCGCAGCAGATCGATATGTTGACTAGTATGTGTTTGCTCTTCTCTAGTATTGGCACGGATACTACGACAAAAAAAATAAAAAAAATAGCCTTTTAGCAACGTGGTTGCAGGGTGTGTCAGCCGGAGTCTTAATGAATAATCAACGACTACTTAAATGATAAGAATATGGTAATAATGGTCGCTGTGATTAACTCAAGACAATGTTTATGTTCTTTCTCCAGAATTAGCTTATCTACTGACAGGTTATATGAGTTTATATAATTGTTTATTTTGATTTAATTTTAATTTATTGTTGACATAATCTACTCATTACAATGTTTTTTTTTATGAGTTGTATTGCAATATGTGGTTAACTAGTGACGAGTTTACTGGGACGATTCGTCATCAAATATTTAAGGGCTAATCTGATTATATGTAGGTATTTCAATGACGTCTTTGAAATTGCGATCATTCATCATTGCCTCCATTCTTCTATGGGAACCAAAAACGATTACGTATACTATGTATAAACATCTATGAAATAATAGGTACCTATGCGGTGTGCGCCAGCCGAGATTTCCATTGATTACACATAATGTTTACGATGAGTTGACTAGACTTCTGGGTAGTTTCCATGTTGTTTTATATTGTTTTTGTCTTGGGTCATTAAACCTTTACGGTAGATGACTCTTAAACGTCGTTTGACTACTGTAGGTTATTTGTGCGTTGCATATGATGATTTTTTATTGATCCATCATTATTTACAAGGTAAAGTTTTTTTATAGCGCCTGCTTGAATAGCATAACAGTTTAATTTGATATTAGGAAATATTACACTACTGGGACTTGCAGTGTTGATTTCCAAGAATTTTTGAAAGCTAAAAATGACACAGCTTCCAAAGTGGTCCCTGTTGTTTTGGCATGGTTACAAATTAAAAGTAATTTGAAAAAAATTGGCCAAATGCGACTCAGACTCGCACACGAAGAGTTCCGTACCATCGTACAATATTGAACACTACGTTTATAACCACGTTTCTTGTTTCACGCCCTTTAATTTTTACTTTTTTTATTTTTTGTTTTAGCGGCAATAAAAATACACAATCTGTGAACATTTCAACTGTCTACGTATATCGGTCCAGGAGATACAGCCGCTGACAGACAGACGGACAGACGGACGGATAGCGGAGACTTTAGTAAAAAACCTCACTTCAAAACAAAAAGTTGTTGCAGACTTTTGCAGGCCTTTTTTTTACCCTTTTAGTCTGTAAAGAGCCAAAGCCCCGCATTTTGATACCTCACATGGTCATGGTACCTTTTTTTTTTTCAAAACGTTTTTCATTGGCTCTTAAAATCCGCCATTTTAATTTTATAAAAACATAAAACCTATAGCCATCGCGCGGCCCAGAAGAGTGGATAGACAACCTCATGTATTTAAAACCTATGCAGCCGTTAGGATGCTTCGAAGGTTAAAAAATCCCACATATAAATATACATAGATACGCGTAAAAATCATAACCGTCTTTACTGTCTGGTAAATATATTAATATATTCATATAAATTTTCTCTGTTTTTCCAGGTCCCAAGGTGATATCGAAGGTGCTAACAACTGAAGCAATAGAGGAGATAACCCAGGTGCTGCGACGTCCTCCAGTCATATGGGATAACTTGCACGCTAATGATTATGATCAGAAACGAATGTTTTTGGGTGAGTTGTTATCTTAGGCATCTTTTAGCCTCCTGCCGGGGTTGCGAGTTGTCCGAAAGGGATATCGTGGCCCCGGCACACAGGCAACGGAAGGAACACGGGTGGGTTTTAGTCAGTAAAAATCTGACACGCCCTCCCGCTCCGCCAAGAGCGGGAGAAGTTATTTGATAATTTCCAAACCTCGAAAAAAAAAGGCATTTGTTAGCCTGACGGCGGATAATGAATGTTAAAAACCCTACGTTTAGTAGTAAGTACTCTTTTAAAGTCCGTTTTAACTTTTAAAGTTTAGCAGCAGTGATAGCTCGGTGTTGTGACCGTCAGACTGCTAACTCATAGGTCTCGAGTTCGAACCCAAGGCACGCACCTCTGACTTTTCGGATTCAAGTGCGTATTGTATAATCATCACTTGCTTCAAAAACGGTGAAGGAAAACATCGTGGGGAAACTGGCATGCCTGAGAGATATTTCTCGACGGCATTTGAAGCCAAGTCAGAGGTCAATGGGCAGCTTTAAAACTCTGACACCAGGTTGTCACTAACCACACGAAAATAAGAAGAAGACCTTTTAAAGTCATAATAACAAAAAGTCTAAAACGCAGGTTTATTTGTTGTCTACACTATACTATATTATAAAGAGAAAAGATTTGTATTTTTGTTTGTAATGAATAAACTCAAAAACTACTGGACCGATTTAAAGAATTCTTTCATCAGTAGAATGCTATATTATCATTGAGTAACATAGGCTATAATTTATGAAGATATCACGCGGACGAAGCCGCTGGCGGAAACTAGTCCTAGATAGTAATATAATTTACAAGCAGACTTACTATAACCTGTTCATCCATGTAATGGTTTTTGGTTCGTTTTTTATGTCGCCCATGAGTTTTGTGGAAACTATTTAAAAAGCTTGGCTTCATGTTATGAATACACTTGTGGCGGCATCTATATCGTCGCATTCGAACTATGCATTAAAGACCTGACGTCACACTAATCCTGAATCGCTCAATTAGAGTTTACTGCGCGAACAGCATATATATAACTTCCCCGACATCAATCGTTGGGCAGTTGCCCGCCAGAAACGACACTCATCTTTTCTATAGAGGATGAGTGAACTTTACACCCTGTTCCTCTTACCTCTAAATTAACTCTAAACACTCAATGAACCATGAGTCACTTATGACACCAATACCAACTGGAAGGCTGGTCAAAATGAGACCTTATTTCCGTAGACAGAAGATACAAACTTCAATCAATCAACCTGTATTATTATTTCCCAGGTCCGTACTGCGGCCGATCACCCGAGTTAATACCCTTATTACGTGGGGTACTGACGAACCCCAACTGCGAGTACAACGCGAACATGATACCGATAAGGACGCTCGCACACTGGGCGAGTTGTAGCTTAGATGCGCCTGCACATAGTAAGTATTATAATCATCAGACTAGCCTTTACCCAACTATGTTGGGGTCGTATTTTACATGGCCTCCGTAAGAAACAACTATACTCCATAGATTTAGTTTTTTTGTAGTTAAATATAAATAAACCACGTGACGAGACAGCTGTCAACTAACCGACTAAACGCAATACCTGTTACTTCAGTTGTCATGCTACGTCACAGTTGTACTCTTCAATTTAGCTACGTTATAATTAGTTGACGTTTAGATTTTGGGCCCTTTACAATAGACAGATTACAAAATATTATAATTATTATAAATGTTACTAAAAAATTGTGCTCAAGCATCTACGAAGAGTAGTTTAATAATAAAAGTTTAACATATATTAATAAAAGAGGAAACTATTGTAAAAATCTAAAATAAATTTATTTTGGTTTTATCGTATTTCTAAACAAGAAAGTGTCATCTATAAAAACCCTTTTTACGATTTGTTTAACTTTATTTAACTAACTCAAACTATAGTGTATACGTTGGTACCGTACATTTCTGTCGTAATAAGTGCCATTTGGATATGTGAAATAAAATATTTTGAATTTGTTTACCGCAAATAAACGTCTTTCTTTTTCGAAAAAAAAATCAGCTGTTTCCTACATTATAACGAGCTATGCGAACATAAATGTATGGAACAGCTGATTTTGTTTTCGCGATTTCAATGTTGGCCCCATAGTGAAAGTTGTTCATAATGACGAGTACAATGACCCCTTAAGAGGATGCAAACGAATTAAATTTCACATTGTAGAATCGAGTCCTGACAGAAAATATGATTTTAGCATCATTCTAATACCCTATTCTTCTTTGCAGTGGAAGCTGTTTCCTGGGACATAAAGTTAGAGCGAGAGAGCGAGCAGGGCGTGTGTGAGGACGAAGCACCTCTGACCCTTGGGAAACATGTGTATCATCATCGACAGGCGCTCAGGTAAACTTGTTATTTATTTATTTTTGTCCGATGTGAGACTAGAGTCACAGATAAATACAGATCACTCGTTAGTTTGAAGCTACAAGTAGGAACGCAGCGGGCACGACTTGTCGAATTCAGTGAGCTGAAGATATGAGTTACGCGATAGAAAGAGAGGCAACCTTTACGTGAATATAATTGGAGGTAATTAGCGCTGTGCGACCTGAATTGCACTTTATTGTGTCGTAGCAAGAGTCGCTTTTTATTCAAATGATTTTGTGGAGTGACCCATCTGTACTGGAGTCTTTATTGGAAGGCTTGAATGAAGCAAATAGTAATAATTAGGACTTTTGTCCAACATACTACGACAGCTAGCATTTGATTTGACAGCATATTTACTGAATAATATAATTTATAGCATGAAGTAATATGATATGCCCAAATTCTCCACTGACATCTGTCATGGGTAGGAGAACAATATTCAGTAAAATTGTTAATTACTTCCATTCAACTCCACACATCGCCAAATAAGACATTAAACGACTCTTCAATTTACTATTTTGTACGTTTTACAGACAGGCGATCAATGAATGGCTGCCAGAGTTTTCCATCCCCAAGAGTGCTCAGGGCCCTGTGATCAAGCCGCAACCTACCATCACAGGTAAATAAAACAATACGGAAGACTTGGCACTATTTCTACGCGCTACTATAGCACTTTCTTTGTATACCGATTTGACTCAAGCCTTTGATAAGGTAAAGCATTCTTGGCTAATTCGAAGTTAAGACTATTGTCTCGGTTTCTTTTTGTTATGCTTAACCCCATTTTACTTGAATCGAAATCATTTTAATTCATTGCATTAAGTAGATTAAAATGCCAATCATGGTATAGTGAATTTCAGGAGTTCCACCAGGCTCTTATCTAAGTCCCGTAATATTTACAAATCATAATTATTAACTTCGATATTTGAATTTTGGTTGACGCGGCCTTATAGGCCAAGTACTAATACTTTTAGACTTCTTATAAATCTAACCTAACCTTTTTTGTTACAGTGCCACCAGTTCCAATAATCCCAATTCTACCGTCAGTGAACACATGCATGTCCCTAATGACGGCCACATCAAACACTTCAACCACAAGCACAGCAGACATGGTGCTCGCCATTCCTACTGTTAACACGTCGCAGTTGCAAGCCTTGGCTGATGGTTGTGCTTCAGGGTCTAATGACCGTCCTATTTTATCTACTAGGGTAAGTATGTCCAGTAAAATAGTGCTTTAAAACGCAAAGAAGTTGAAATAAATATTGGGTTCCCACAAATAGAGAACCTCGTCACTTCTATGATTTAAAATATTCATCAATTGCTTGGTATTAAATCGAATAATGACCATCATAGACAACTACCAATAGTAAAAAAACCTTATTACTTATATTTTTCTAAACATAAAAAATAGGTACGTTAAACATGGTTCCTCATTTTTTTAGCAGAAATGACCACTATGTGTTTTAACTTAGCCAAAACTTATTTTTGTCGCTTAATCTAAGTGGCATATTACTTACGTTATCTTATTTTTTAAACATTAGTGCATAAAAGTTTTAAAACATTAGTGTTCATGGTTGTTATATAAATTAAGAAAATGTTAGTATGAAAAATGCAACTTCTTTAAAATTCTCCATACAAAACGCTGATTTCATAGGTCGACGGTCAACGTTCATAGGCGGCCACGGTCTGGATGCGCTTTTATTATTCGGGGGACCTAATAATAAAAGCGCATATGCCTATGAACTATGAACGTTGACCGTTGCCTCACTACTCCATATACCAATCGTCTTAAAACCCGCCTGTGTCCCAGCAGTGGGAACATTATAGGCTGATTGTGCTTATGCTTTCTGCCCACAGGTATCACCAATTGAAACACTCAACCCCGTACCAAATCCAGTCATGAACTCGCTAGTCTCCCCCACCAAAGTCATCCTAAACGAGTCTATACCTAACCCTATCATTCCCATAGCAAGTTCCAACATCTCCCTCCCCACCGAAATTCCCGTTTCAACACTCCCCGTTCCCATTTTAGGGTTAAAAGCTTTAGAAGGGAGTGTGAATAAGATTAATCATGATATGGATAAGTCGGAAAGTGGGGAGTTGATAAGTGATTTGGGGGGGAGTTTTGATATGAAGAAGGATAAAGAGGGGGAGGATGCTGATCAGATTATTGTGGATGATGTGGAGCCGGCTGTGGAGGAACAGCAAAGGAATGGGGATATGAGTGTTGGTGGTGAGTCTGTTTTCATACTTATTTCTGTAGGCTGTTCAAAGGGAAAGATGTGCAGCGATAGCCTAGTGGTGTTACCGTCGGATAGACAAGTCATAGGTCTTGAGTTCGAACCCAAGCCACGCACCTCTAAATTTTCGGATTTATGTGCGTATTGTATAATTATGACTTGCTTCAAAAACGGTGAAGGAAATCATCGTGAGGAAACCGGCATGCCTGAGAGATATTTCTCGACGGCATGTGAAGCCAAGTCAGAGGCCCATGGGTGGTATTAAAACACCAAGTTAGTCACTAACAAAACGAAAAAAAGGGGAAAGATGCGGCTTCAGTTTAAAAAAAAAAATATTGTTTATTTTTGTTTCTTTTATATCGCTTGGCAAACCCTCATTAGAGTTTGCTCATTTGCAATATTGATTTAGAGCGTTTTCAGTGTCATGCATATTTGCTTACTCACACGGGTTTGCCCCCGCATGCATGGCACTCACAATTCTCGTTTTTAAATGCGTGCTCGGGAGCGGGTTTTGCAACGTGTAACACTCATATTGGCCACTTGCATAAGCAAATTCATATTAGACTAAAAACGCCGTAACTTCTGTTTCCACGAACTGTTTTGCTACCGCGTTACGTAGCGTTGGAAGGCCTTCCACAAGGTGGATCGATGACCCTGTGAAGGCCGCAGGAATCCGCTGGATGCAGGAAACACAGAACCAGTCGAAGTGGCGGTGCTTAGGGGAGGCCTATGTCCAGCAGTGGACGGCTTTCGACTGAAATTATGATGATTCATAAAATGTGCAATTTTGGCCCAGAATTTCATTCGCATGCAAATAACCACCTGTTTGAACCGATTCCCGATTTTCTATTTATAATAGTAATCATTTATTTGTCAGAATATGGTACATTTATTTATTTAGCTACAACGGCTGTTCTACAGCCAAATACAGTAACTAAAATTAAAATGTTTAAGGAGACAATAATAACACACATTAAAATATACAAAATAAAAAATAAAAATTATAAGGTTATCAACACTTCCATAAATTTCTCTCACAGTACCTCTGACATACCAATGAAATCTTCGTCCACCCATCCGCAAACAGACACAATAACAACACTATATGACGCAACATTAATGGTCTTAAGATTTGTCTATGGTATCATCACATTATGCCAAGTGTGGCGTGCAAATTTCAGCAGTTGACTTTAGTAAATTCCTTACATCACTTTTTCTATTATTCCAAGTTTCAACCTTCAGTTACTCACTTCACTAAGTCACAGAACAGCCCTATAAAATATAGAACAGAGTACATTTTCTGTTGCCCAGACACGCCACAGACGCTAAGTCCGAGCCGCCCGTCTATTACTGAAGTGGGCGGTGAACCTTTGGATGTGGACCCGCCGTCCACGACTGCTACTGACCCTGATGTGGTTATGAATGATGGGATGAGTGAGGTAAGTAATTAAATATCCGTTAAATAAAACTTTTGTTTAAAACGTAAACTTGTTAGATTAGTCTACTATTTAAAATGTAACTAAAACAACCAATCATAATATTATGATAATTTTCAGGTGAAAGAATAAATAAATGATTTGAAATGAAATTGTATATTCTGTAAATAGGATATCTGAATCACTTTTACGCGTCATACTAAAAAATAAGCTCGATAAGGTCGGCGTTTCCTTTGACTTTTCCCTAACTACTCTAAAAAGAACATTTGATATGGATCGTTAAGAATCGCGACTCAAATCTCGCTCGAGAGGTGTACACTGTCAACTGAATGCTAAAATAATCATCAATATTTACAACCCACCCTAGAGCATACGCCTCGAAATTGTGAATTATTTATTTATAATTTATTGTAAGTACATCAGAAAAAAAATAACAAAAAAATAAATTACACTTCAAAACATACAATTAATGATTTTTTAAGAGTAAAGACTATTAAAATACAGCAGTGCTATTCTGTAACCATCCCACCGTGAAAACTTAGGTGAAGTGAGCGTGGAGTGAGCTGTCATTGTACACGGATTGACACTATTGACAGCTCACTTCACCCAAGTTTTCGCGGTGAGATGTTTACAGAATAGCATGGCTGTTGTTGATTTCGAATAGAATTTAGCATGATTATTTTCAAATCATCAAGCATTTTAATGATCATGATAGAAAGAAAAAATATGTAACGGAAACACATACGAACGAAGCAATCGAAATAAAAAGCTTGTAAAAATAAGACGAGTGCTTGTTTCAGAACGGGTCGATGCAAGTAGAGCCAAGTCACAGTCCGCTGAGCACTGATATGATGGTAGAAATAGCAGAACCCACAGAAGTAGTCGACGAGTGAGTATATGATTATAATGTGTTTTATGGGGATGCGCTAAGGTAGCCCGCGAGTTTCAAACTTTCTTTCGTTTTTTGCATTTTGTAGGTCAGTGTCAGGTTTGATGTTTATTAAAATATGATTCGCGACCGTAACAAATATGGCTTTACATATTTATAATCATTACAATCAGCAATACAACTCCATAAGTTAGCATAATTGTCAAATGTCATGATTTCATGAAATTGTCATTCAATGGGATTACATGAACTAAGAGAGTTATATTGATAATTTTTATGATTATAATTCTATAAATAAACATTTGATACGGCCGCGAATCATAGTTAGATCAACATAGAACATGATACTGACCTGCAAATTGCAACAATCGTAAGAAAATTTGAATTTCGCGGGCTGCCTTGACGCTTTCCCTTTCGCTTTCTTTTTTTGTCCCTACTTGTAGGTTCATTAGAAAACCAGCGTCAGACAGCACCTGTCTGGCATTAATGCTGAAATGAACCTTTTTGGCGCAGCCGTGAGGCACACACTATTGTTGTTAAAAAAATTGTTTTTTTTTTCTTCACTTTTTTATTTTGTAATTTGTGTTTCACGAACTGTGTCCAAATAAACATTATTCTTTCTTTCTTTTCTTTCTTTCGCCTTAACTGAGATATGTATGGTATGGTAAAATCCTAAACCCTTAGGAGCTATATGATGACTTAATTTTGAGACATCTGCTCATTTATTTGTGCCTTTGTTTGAGATCGCACGTCTTTTATATTGCTTTCCGAAAACCAGCAGTTTAACGTTTTATTCAATTGAAATCTTCTTTGACATAAAGTCCATTATTGTAATTAATTTTCCTCTCACCTTCCCCTATAATCCAATTGACTAAAAACTTTGTAAACACATGCAGTTTCTACGACAAAAAATTTTTTTTTTACTAACCTTTTTTGTCCCACTTCTGGGCAAAGGCCTCCTTCAATCTTTCGCGAGCCCGCGCGTCCTCCTTCAGTTTTGACGGAACCTATCCAGCTGGTCCCGGCATCTCCAACATGGCCTGCGACGACTCCGCCTCACTGTCGCAGGGCACCAGTTCTGTGCTATTTGGGCCCACAGTTTGTCTAAAAGAAAATTATTGTATTATAGCAGATCAATTTTTTTTCTTTACCAATACTTTTTATTAAACTTTTTTTTCCTACAGGCCCGTAGAAAACGAAGACCCCTCAATAGACCCGAACGCGTTAGTAGCTGACGACCTGCTCCTACTCTGCGATCTGTTTTACTTGCCCTTCGAGCACGGATCGCGCGGTCTGAGGCTGTTACATGACTTCAACTGGCTGACTACGCACGCTGCTAGTTTACTGCCTAGAGGGAATAAGCCTGAGGTATGTACAGCTAATATGTACATCTCCAGTATACGCTGACCTCGCATTGTACGGAAATCCTATACTATGCGAGATCAGCATAAACTGGAAATGTATAGTTAGATGAGTAGCCGTGTGTACATGACAAAACGTCAAGAAATGTCACTGTCAAAATGACAGGACAAAACATTTTATCCTGAAAATTTTTCTAAGTAATCATCCATTAAATTAAAAATAATTAATTATAAGAAATATGCAATCAAAATACCTTAGCCAAACAATGGCTTGTGTAGTGTTTCGAAGACGCGGGTTATGATCACCATAACAAGCCCTTGTTAAGTCCACTGCTAGACGTAGACCTTCCAAAATCGATTTCCACTCGGAACAAGTTACAGCCGTTTGCTTCCAACATGTAGCAATAAATTTTGGTTGCATGTAAAATTAAATACGTCAAAATTGAACCTATTTTCATAGCGTCGCGGTACC
Organism: Agrochola circellaris; assembly: GCA_914767755.1. Classification (NCBI taxonomy): domain Eukaryota; kingdom Metazoa; phylum Arthropoda; class Insecta; order Lepidoptera; family Noctuidae; genus Agrochola; species Agrochola circellaris. The sequence goes on along the minus strand of OU611863.1, from coordinate 13,082,136 downwards.
GCGTGACGTCGAAATTCTTCGTGGGGCTTGACATTGTGATTTTATGTAGGACAACGCTGCGGTACCGCTCAGATGCAATCGTGTGTCTTCATTAGCTTCTCTCTTAATGTATCGTGGCTGTAGAGTGTTCTTATTCCACAGACAAGTGAATGGCGTCGGCGCCGCAGTCGTTTCGCGTGGTGGATGTGTCGAACCCGTCGCTTAGCTCGACGTCTCGCCGCCGCAAACAACCAGGAGCTACACGCCGAGCTGCAGCCCTACGTGTGGGAACTGTGTGCTGTACTAGCACTGCTGGACGGCTTCCTGAGGTGGCTAGGTCAGTGTGTTATCTTAGGCCTTTTTAACATGATATACCGAATATCAATCCTCGACTGGTTTCGTCAGTACTAGTACTACTTAGAGACAAGAGGCGTATTTACCTTATTGCCAAGAGGGCTATGGACCTTATGAGCGGCGGAAGCTGCCCCTCGTTATCTGTCGTATTTTCTTTAACAAGCACTACTAGCATGAGGTATTTTCTGGATGATAAAATTTTCGAGTTCGCTTCGCGCGCTCTTGGAATGCAAGAGCGAGCGAAGCGAACTCGATTTTTTTTTTTACATAAAAGTTCAAAAATACTTATATGTAACTTCCATATCGTCTGCATCCGTATAATTTTTTAAATCTGACCGATTTGTCGTAAAAACTTTTTGCGCTCCGCTCAGTCTAGGATACCCTTAAATCACTAGCACTTCCGCGGTAGCGAAGATTTCCATTTTACTTCGTTAATTTACGATGTGGAAAACCTTAAAACACGCCAATGTCAAAAATTGGTGAAGACTGAAGATGCGGTAAGAAGTGTCCTTCTGGCATAAGGTCATTTATTTCCGAGTATTTCTCGGCTTTCTTCGGCCTTTTCCGTCACCTATCGCTTTGCGTGTGTTGGCAGGCGTTTGCTCAATAAATATTTCGTCAATTTGTAATACTACTTTTTTTGTTTCAGAGCTCGGCAAATATCCACAAAACATAGCAACAAATACACAAGGAAGCTACACGTGTAAGTTTTTTATTTACTATATTTTAAAAGTTATGCTGACAAACAAAATATACCCAATTTCTATTAGAATATAATTTATTTTTACATTGTAGTTGCATTGTAACGAGAATATTTGTACAAATATTCCAATTAAAGTGCCAGAATAAGAAGTTTTACAATTTAATACCAATATCGCCACTATCTTGACTATTATACACTAGTAAACCCATTTTTGTAACGAAGTTCTGTAACGTGGCTTGCGGTGGGAGTAAACTGGTAAAAATCATCACGTAACGAAAAAGCGCTAAGCCCCCAGTACTCGTTAGGCGAGCCCGTCGCTCGGCCAACGTATTACTCGGCCTTTTTGCGTGTATTTTGCGTTACATGTTGGGTTTACTGGGGGCTTTATACCCGAAAAAGCCAGTTTCAAGTGTCAAAAGTTTTTGTTTATTACAAATAAAAACTAAGTTAAAAACACAAAACAAAGCTAAAAACTTATACTAGATGGCTCTGTATTAAAACGTAAAATTAAAGTTTTGACACTTGAGATCATACTAGATGGCTCTGTTTTAATACGTAATATACAGCGAATGGAACTTCGTTCCAACCGGATCTCCCACTACATCTCCTGACGTTTTTTTTTCCCTCCCAGGGTTTTCAAAAGGCTGGCGCGAGGCATTCGAGAGTGGTTCCCAGGAACCCTGGGTGTTCCGAGGAGGTCTTACAGCAGACTTACGAAGATTATTACCGGTAGAATGTAACAGCGACGCGTTGAGAACATTACCACCACCCACGATACTACCACTTACAATAAGGCCTTATTCTACGTCTGACGAAGAAGCGGTAAGTGCTTCGGAAATATTCGGCTGTTTTCGTCAGCTGGTATTGGTTTTCTTTAAATCACATTTTGCGGGAACCGTGGGCTTTGATCTCGTGATCAGCCGTATGGTCTTGTGGCGGCATCTACATTGCCACATGCGAACTACGCATCACACTGACGTCACGCAAAATCCTGCATCGCGCAAGCAAGTTTACAGCTCGACTAGCATATATACAACGTCCTGACATCAATCGTCGGGCAGTTGCCCACCAGACACAACACCCGTCTGGTCGGAGGATCCCCCATTTTCTGTAGAGGATGAGTGAACTTTACACCCTGTTCCTCATAGCTCTATAGTCTGTTCCACAAGTATTTGATGACAGTGTAAACAAACCCTGTTCAGGTTAAATTCTTATGCAATCTCTCACTAAAGGGAATTAGTAACACATTCGTCTGTATTTAAAAGGTTTCAACTTTATATCTCACTTCTTTATCCAACATTATTGTTTGATTCATACGTCAACACGTCGCTTGACGTGTCAACACGTCGGGTCAGGGTTCGCAACAAGTCAATCGTCATCCCGAGGATGCCTTTTTGAGAGGTGAAACACGTGTCGATTTCTTACAAGGTTCTTTATGAATCTGTAAGAACAGTTAAGCGAATTAGCGGATACGTCGTCTATTGTAATTATTTTTAACATTGTGTAAAACGATATTGTAAAAAATACCTTATAGCGCAGGAAATAATAAACGTTTATAACGTAAAAATTTGGTTACAGGTATGCGCGATATGTCACAAGACGTGTCGAGACGGGTCTGACTGCAGTGATCTATTTCCTAGCGATCTACAAACGTTACCGGCTGACAGGTATGTCATTTTAAAATCTATCTTGGGATTTATTGTTTAAAAAAAAATGGTATTATTATGAGCGTGTATTCTGGAAGTTGGGAGCGTCGCAAATAGCTGTCAAAAATTTCGCTGTTTTGATTAATTTGGCAATATTACTGTATGGAAATATGAAATATCGCTAACTAGTGCACTGAAATATCGATTATGATTTGCAATAATTAATATCGTTACACCGAATATTTAGTTTTAGATGTTTTTAGCAACTTTCGAAATGCACTTTTTACACCTAAAACGGCTACAATAGTGTTATAATTGCAATTCATTATCAATATTTTAGTTCACTAGTTAGCGATATTTCATATTTCCATACAGAATATTGCCAAATTAATCAAAACAGCGACATTTTTAAATCGTCGCAAAATATGGAAATATAGTAATATTCCAAAATTAATCAAAACAGGTAAATATTTGACAGCTATTTGCGACGTTGCCATCTTTTAGAATGAACCCTCTTAACAGGAAACAAAGAGAAAAACATTCAAGTTCTACACGTGTATATTAAGCGCAAAACTCTTGATTCAGATATCTTGAGGCATCTTGGGAACGAAAAAAGGTGTTGATTGATCTTTCACCCTTGGTTTCTTTTTAGTCTACTTCTATAATTTGTTGATTAATCAGAACAGCGAACATACAATTCGATCAGATTTACTTACTACATAATCATCATAATAATCATAATCATTCATTTGCTTTGAAAGTAGGTACATAAATAACGGTGTTTACAAAATGTTGAGATCCCTGTACAATCTACCAATTAGGCATGCACATTATAGAATTTAAAGCTAGCTCAATGAGAATAATAATAAAGAAGTACAATGTCAATAATTAAATCTAAAGAGTAAAGTCATTTAAAAAATCATTAATTGAATAATAAATTGATAACACTTATCAAGTAATAGGGCTGTCAGTTTCTTTTTAAATATTCGGTATTTTGTTATAAATGGTAGGACCCATGCCGAAAACACTTTTCGTAAGTAAAGCTGTATTGTAATTACTATTTTGTAATAGATTCTATATTGGCTACAATCTTGGCTATCTTGAACACAAAAAAGACCTTTAAAGGTTTTTCGACGAAAAGATGAAAGTTAACAAAACAACGTCTCTCCCAGGCTAGTAGCTCCATTCCTGAACCTAGTTCCTGAACTGTGCATGGTGATAGAAGACGATGAGGAATGTATTCCTCAGGAGGTGGAACAGTCAGATGACGATGACAAGCGGACCCTCGAGCCTAGAGTTAACGGTAAGCCATGTTTCTATAGACAAGGCTCTAAAATTAAAATATAATATGATGATCTGCAAAATATTCCAATTATGATTTAAACTGTGAGGTCAGGGAAATTAATTGCATCGCAAATTGACTGCCAACTTAAATATCCGTAAATTAAAATCACAACTGTTTTTGTTTGATAGTTGTATGAAGTGGCTATAATACTTCTAAATTGGCGTAGTGTGTCATTTTGATATACAATTCGTTTTCAGACCGTATTTGTTAGCTCTCTCACTCACCCATTATACAAAGCCTGACTTTAAACAAGGATCATAACGGAAACAAAAAAAACACGTTTTCGAACATTAAATAATAAAGTTTCAATACGATTATAAAATCAAGATGGATTTTAATCTTTCGTATCTTCAATGATTGAAAACAAATGAAATCATTAAAGTTGGGGCTCGCTACGTACGTCACAAAAATCGACAAAGGCGTGACGTCATGTCGCATTTTAACTCAATGTATCGCCGTAATCTTTTGATTACGACAGAAAGAAAAAATACGTGTCCAATATTTTTTTATAAATCACATGACGGACAAAAAAAATTTTTTGTCATAATCACTATTATCCGATACTATAAATTCATTCAAATTCTGACTATTTCTACGCCTTCTGGCATGATAATGCGCACTCTTCATATTTTTTTTAAGAACTTGATTTCACTGAACCTATGTTAAAGAAATCATTTTTTTTTAATGATTTGCAAAGTGTCCGCAGATTTGTGGCAATCAGGATGCCATTATAATTCTTGTTAAAAATCTAAAACCAGTAATAACACAATAAAAATTCTCTCACAGGCATGAAACCGGAAATAGTAGGATATGCGTGCGCAGTACTGAATAGCAAGGAATTCTACAAACGACAGGAAGTGGCGTGGATACCGGAAATGTGCACCAAGTACCCGGAACAGCTGACCGAGAGACAAGACCTTAGTCAGGCAGCTAAAGTATGTAAATCAACAGTATTTTGTTTAACCCCTACTGTCTAATTACGAAAGGAGTTATAATTTGAGTCCTAGCGTAAACCTTCGAAGTAATAATGATAATCACTGAGTTTATACGTATCGTTTAAAATATATCAATGATACGGTAATATAATTAATGAATAATTTTTAATAGTAATCATTAATCAATAATATAATAAAAATAAAATAGCAATAATAATAAATTAAACAGTATAGTAAATTAAGTAGTATAACAGAGCTTCCTCTCTCCTACCCTTTTGCTGTGCCCTACAGGGTCCATAATGATCAAAATTATACAGTTACCACCTAAGTACACATTATGGCTAAAGCAATAAAGATATTGAGTATTAATTTGTCGGCATGTCTTGGCACAGCCAGGCGGAAAATGGTGGTACGGCTGTACCTTTGTTTGTTTTTGCTCGACTTGGCAGGGGCACTGCTGTGGCTCCAGATAGTTGCAGATATGTTCGGGGAAAAGTCGCTCGGCTATATAATTGTGCCGAGCCGCCCTGAACAACTCTGTAGCATCCCTTATGGTGGCACTTCACGTCACTATTCAGTATTTGCGTTTTTTTCCGTAATTTATTCGGCTAGAGGGTAGAGGTCCGAATAACTCGAACAGACCGTCCACACATCGTCATGAACAGCGAACATTCAAGTTTTTTTTTTTTTTTTTTCTATATGATAATCTGAACACGTTCACCGCACTCTACTGAGCAGGCTATGTGTGGTCTACGGTAAACAAACTTATTCGATATATTCGCAATCCTTTGATATGTGACGAAAAACCAACAACGGATGCAAGTGTTCGTGTGTTTGCCTATTCGTCTTATTCGTAAAAATAGGCAAATATAAGCCAATAGAGTAGCTTCAAATCGTCGTATTTGGGCAAATAAGACGAATACGCGAACACGAATAGCGATGTGAAATGCCACCATTACATAATCTGTTTGATTATTGGGACTTTTTAATTTTTTTAAGAATACTAGCTGCCCGCCCCGGCTTCGCTCGAGTAGCACTAAGTACTTATCTACGGCGCACCTACCTGCCTACCCTACCTACCCTACCCTTTCATTGTTTTTAAGATGTATTCTGCTATTCGGGGCGGAGACAAATCCTACGAACTTAAACAATAGCAATAGAGCTCAAATTGACTCAACGTTTTAGTTAGAAAACTTTTGTATGGGAAAAAGAAAAGGGCTGTTTTTACGGTTTTTCCGGCAATTATTCAAAATTTTCTCGCCGTAAAAACCATCCTTGAACTTCAACGAACATTTAAAAAAAAGAATTGGCCAAATTGGTCCAGGCGTTGTTGAGTTATGCGCTTACCAACACATTTTGCGATTCATTTTTATATTATAGATAATATATAGATGTTAGGCACTCTGTATACAGTGTTTTACTTCTTCTAGGAATGCGTCCGTCACTTCCATCAGTTCAACGTATGCGAGCGCGCTCCTGAAAGCGTGACACGCTCTCACCCCGCGCTACTGACGTGCTGCGTGCTCGCGGCGTGCCGCGACCCGCTCGCGCCTGCCAGGCTGTTGACTTGCGTGCTAGCTGCGCTTAGAGCTCACGGTGAGTGTTAGAATAGTCATACAAATTATAAAAATACTGCGTCATAAAGGACCGTAAGTACAACGAGATGTCCGATGAATTCGATTTACCTCAAGTAAACCACTATAATCACTCTGTGTATACTCGTAAGTTTTCAGAGATTTATTTTTCAACTGTTATTTTATCGCAGCGCCGTTTAGTGACACAAATCTCTCATACAAAAACTCCCAGACCCGAAACCATTAGGCCGCGCGCACTTTGGATGAGTTTTTGTACGAATTTCATTCGTGCGCACACGTACGAACACGCACGAACGATCTCGACCTTCCAACTACAAAGGGACTGCGTAGACTGGGTGCGACTTACTCGTACATATACGTACGTATAGGTCGACGTGCGAAAACAATCTGAACTTGTTGGGATTGTTCGTTCGTTTAATGCAATATCACCGGGGTATACTACCTATTTGACGGAGAAAAACGTATCTATCTAGTGTGCGCAGTCAATTCGTACGACCATGTTCGTACATGTACGCACGAGTGAAATTTGTACGAAAACATCCACAAGATATTTTTTTGGTGATTTTGATTCAAAACACTGCGCCATTTATTTATTTGATTTTTTTAAAACCTTCTATTATCAGCAACATCGGTTTGTGTCGTTTTCAAATGAAGCTCATAATAGTTTCTGCCGTTTTAAATCGTTGTCCATCTGTACGGGCAGGCGCAAGCGGCGTGCACGCGTGCATCAACGCGACGGACCACTACCTGCAGCAGTTCTACAGCAAGCTGGGCTTCGTGGAGCTGGCGCGCGGCGCGGGCGGCCGCCTGTACCTCGCGCGCTCCTTCTAGCGCGCCGGCCGGCCGCTGAGGAGGCGATGGAAGCGTAAGCACTGAGGTTTTGTAGCTCAGTTAAGATTCTTCCGCTGCATTTAAATCACTTTTTTTTTTCAAGCATTTTCTTGTATTGCTGCTACGCTGTATTTACGAGGCCGTATCACGAACGAATGACGTAAACGTAACTCAAACTCAAAGCATTTATTTCAAATAAACCAATTACAGGCACTTTTTAATTGTCAAGTGGTCGGTCAGTCAGAAAGATGAAGCTAGTTGCCCATTCCAAAGCGTAGTAGGTTCCTATGGAGAAGAACGGGCAAGAAACTCCACGGACACTCTTTTAAATCAAAATATTCTTACAAAATATTGTTTAACGCAAATTCGTATCGAAAATACTACTAACCTATAACATTTTGGTTCAAAATTTTGAGATAAATAAAATGAGTAACATCCATAGATATCGATAAAGCCTTAAAACTGTAGCGGCCATCTACATTGCCACATGCGAACTACGCATCACACTGACGTCGCGCAAAATACTGCATCGCGCAAGTGACACGCTTACCGTGCGACTAGCATATATACAACATCCCAACTTCAATCGTCGGGCAGTAGCCCACTAGATCCATTGCTATGAGTGAACATTACACCCTGTTCCTCATACCTCAATAAACTAAATAAATATTAACTGCATAACGAGTATTTATTTAAAACTTAAAATAGTTCGATTTTACGTTACGTTTACTCCGCGCGGTCGTGCTAGGCCTATAGAGTGGATTGTAAAACTTAATTAGATCTATGAGTATTTCACTAGAAGGCCCGCCAATGATTGCAATCACAGCCTGTATAATTAAAAATAAGTCGTAGCTCAGAAAAGTACTAATGCAAGAAAACTGCCAATATTATTATATCTGTGTATTATAATGTCGCGTGCAGTCAACCGCTAATCTTACATATTGTAATATTTTAATTATATGTATACGTAACTAGCGACCCGCCCCTGCTTCCCACGGTTTTGACGTCTTGACAAATCATCGAGAATTCTTTATTATGCAATTTATGATACACATAAACCTTCCCGAATAAATTCTCTTAATAATGGTGAAATTATATCAAAATCCGTTACGTAGTTAAGAAGAACAACGCGGTCAAACAGATAGATATGAAAAGAGACACATACAATTGATAACAAAACAAATAGTGGTGCAAACAAATAATGATATTTCTAGTTTTGTTAAGCTAGGGTTTCCTAAGACTGCGGTGGCCGCCATATAGCGTCCGCAATTTACCGGCCGTTATTTATGAAAGTAAGTGTGTTTTCCTAGAGAGCGTTTTTTGACACCGTAAAGTCAAACCTCACTGCCATCATTTTGAAGCCCGTCACTGCGGCCGTCATATGGCGGCCACCTTTCTTCTAGGAAACGGTATCTGCTATTCGCTTTGGCGCTTCAAATAGATGCATTAGTTAAAAAAATACGTTCTGGCCTCATTTATCTCTAAAAACAAGAGCAAGAAACCGCCTCAACGCTTAAGTATTTTTAAGTATTGTAACTGCCAAATTGATTATAGAATTTCGCCATGGCAACTTTACAATTTCATTATTTTTTACTAAAGGTGTGTACGCACGAACGAAGAAGAACATCGTGGACACGAACATCGAACACTTTGTTCGCATGCGCGTACGACTAACAAACATCAAATATTGTGTTCGTAAAAAATTTTCGTGGCGATCCAATTTCGAATCCATGGCTACTAAAGAGGCGGTTGAGCGCGAACTGTGCTCGTGTTCGCCGAACCAAATGTTCCGTGTTCACCTTGTTTTTTCCGTTCGTGCGTACACGCCTATAGCAACGATCTGATGTTCATATCAAACTATTATATTATATTCTATTTCTAAGCCGCATTGTATAAGTAGAATTACGTGTACTAAAATATAAATAGTAGTATATGAATTGTATATTTAGGTTAATGCTTTATATCCATTATATATATATAATTTATTGTATCACAAGTTCACTATTTGTTTTTAAATAAATATGTAACTGTTAAATTATTTGTTTATGTTTTGATTTTCGAAGAAATTATGAAATAGATCCTTAATAAAAATGAAAATAGCATAACATCACGCTTGTTTTCCCCGGAGGGTTAAGCAGAGGCGTACACCCACAAAATACGCTTTTTTTTTTTCTTCTTGGGCCCCAATTCAATAGCTTATCATAAATCTTAGGACTACAGGTCCTAAGATTTATGATAAGCTATTGAATACAATGTCCAGCACGCGTAGCATGACCACGATAGAAACGGATTTTGTCGACGGAAGAATAGACAAAATGACAGATTGTGATTGTGAATCTGTCATTTTGTCTATTCTTCCGTCGACAAAGACCGTTAACCGTGCAGATAGATACTATCTACTAGGTAAATGTAACAGAATCTGGATGAATCTTTATGTGCTAGAATATTAAAGCAGAATTTATCAAGAGGTGGTGAAATAAGCTATATTACTAAAAAAAAATCACGTGTTTTGAACCCTGAAAGATGGGATTTGAAGCCAGTTAAAGAGGAAGTTTAATTTCTCTTTTTGTCTATGTCTCGCAACAGAACATGGAGTGCGCGCCATGAAAGAATGCCCGCGGAAAATTGTGGAACTACATTTTTTTAATGCAATATGATGCAATGACATAGAAACTAGCGCCGCGTCAAAGGGACTTCAGTGTTGGCGCGGACTCTACAGACCTTTCAAATTTACCTCATATTTTCCATCACTCAAAAATATAGTGATCTTTATTCTAGTTACAATAAGGTTCCTGTTGGGTTGCTGCTGGCAGAGTTGAAAGAACTGTAATTATAATTATCCAAGCTTAATTCTACTTCCTGGGGGCCTACCACCACCTGTTATTTTAATCTTACTTTAGTGGCGGAAAGAGATGGAGCTATACGTCCTGTAGCGCTTCATCTCTTTCCTACACTGAAGAAATATATTTTTTAAAGTCAGTCATGGGGCAAAACTTAAAACTGGTATTAGCGCCATCTTTATTCTATAGTACAGCACTACGGCGCGACCATGTCGGTGAAGCGAAGAAGCGAATTCATAAGTTTACCCCCTACCAAAAATCGCTCAACGCGCTTAAAGAAGTTTTTGCTTCAATAATACGATACTATACGATAAGAGCTGGTGGTAGGCCCCTGAAGTGTGGTTATCGAAGAGATTAACTAAACTAGGATATTAGTAGAATGATGCCAATTATTTAGCCAAAATATTTTGCCTTCCATTTTAAAAGGCCATTTAGGTAAGGTAGTAAACTAACAAAAACTTATTGATTCAAAACATAAATACAATACGGCCGATGAACATGGCCGGTCTGCATATAGGCTCTCCGACTTTCGCGCATGTTCTTTAAATCACATGTCCCCATTTGGTTCCAAAAAAATGTTATTGCGCAGCCTTCTGCGCAAAGTTCGGACCGGCCATGATTAAACGACCGTATTGTACAGTAATGTTTTAAATAGGACAGTGAATATTCTGTATTTTTAAAGATTTGGAAAATTATATAACACATAATGTACGCGGGTGGAGATACACGTCATAAAACATTTTATAATTTTCCAAGAAGCTAGAAATTTATGAAATGTTTTATTAACGTGTGTTTTTGGATATTGAAATCCTAGTCAAGTGTAGGTAAAGACTGAGTTAAGTGACAGGTAAATAATAGGGATGATGATATAAAAAAAATATGGAAACTAAAAAAATAAATGTGTTTGCAAATAGTGCGAACATATTATAATAAAAAAAAGTGTTAACGTTTTAAAAAAATCAAGTTATGAACGTTTTAAAATAACTGCTAGAAAAACACGTCATTATCACAGACGTGACGTCACGACTGTGTACCTTCATTCTAGCTCCATACATTGTCCGTACCGCGTGACAAGAACGGGGATAATCCCTTCCAAAAACTTTTAAAGCGTGCTATAGTTTGACCGGGACCGCATTTCCGTGCCTTAGGAATGCGCGGCGAGGCGGAGGGGCAGCGTTGACCAATGATGGGCGGACGGGACGCCGCGCGCCGTGAATTTTGACGAATGAGCGGCCTGCACTACTATTTCGTCGCGCACATACCTAAGGCGCGAAACAGCGGTCCCGGTCAAACTATAGCTTTTCCATATTTCCATCGATTTTACAGTTTTTTTCGATAATCTCATTTTACTATGCCTTCTTTGAAATTAAATTATTTGTTCTAACATATCATATATTAGTCATCATCGCTATTGGTATGGGCTCATACAATATTATTGTGATAAATATGTAACTGCGTAAGATAGTTTGGTTGTAGTCATCTCGAAAACTAAAGAGGTTGAAATTCTGATTTCTATTCAGTTGGTTAGTGATGTGAAGTAAGTCTTTTGTAAACTTGGTTCATTATTGTAAAGTTAGAGTAATTAATTATTTAAAAAAATTGACAAGCAACTTAAATTATTCGTATATTCAAATCACAACAGCTGTCATTCTCTGACAGTCTGTTGTATGAAATGGCTATAGAACGGTAAATTGACGTGGGGTGTCAATTTCCTTAACAAATTATTTTCCCTTACTACCTATATTTATAATATGTGGGTCGTAATTGGCAACTATGAATATGGTATGGAAAATAATCCTTATTAGGACCGTAACTTTGATTTCCTTGAACTTTATTTATCATTAGTTATCAAAAGTTAGTTACCTAGACCCCTAATCATTCTTGAGGAGTTTTCATTACTTTACAATTCTTTCATTTCATTTGGTAATAGCGGAGCATTTTTACTCATATATCTGTAAATAAATTGATGTGTTCACTATAATGTATTTGAGTCAATTTTCATTTGTAGAAACTTATGGTGAAATCCTGAACACAGTTAATTTTCAAGAATAACCAGTCCTATGATTCACAGGTAAAAGTTAAGATTAACATTAAATAACACTATAAGTTTAGATTTAAATTTAAAACAGGGCTAGATAAAAGAAAGAATAAAATCTTTTCTATTCAAAACATACGAATAAACAATCAAAGAAATCTGAAAAAATAAACACCTAAATATCTAACGTGAACCGATCGAAAAAAAAAAAAACGCTTCGCCATACTTATGTATAAATGATATATGTATAGGAAAAATTAATTACTGCATATTATTAGCATAAGGAACTTGTCAGTAAATATTGCTAAATTGCTGCTAGATTTTAAGATACTATAATGCATCGTTCACACTGTGGTGTGGTGACGATTCTTTTTTTTTTCGGAATTTCTGTCGTTTCTAGCTATGTTTCGTCACAACACAGTGTGAACTGGGCTTAAAAACTTCAATTGCAGTTACATAAGTAATGTTTTTTATAATTATACATAGCTTTAAGCATTTGAACAATTATTGTATGTAAAGAAATAGTTTCAGTAAATTGAATACCTGCTGCATGTATAGAAATGTTAGAAGTAATCGGAGTCAAAAATGTCAAAATTAACTGCAACGCGTTAGCCAATCAGAGTAGACCTTACTTTGATTGGTTAACGCGTTTGCAGTCAATTTGAAGGAGAAGTAATATTTTTTAAATTAATCTTCACTGATTTAGGCCTGGACACTTTTCGAGTTTTCAAATTGATATTTAGAGAATAACTGGACAATTTATAATATTTAGAACAGCAGTGCTATTCTGTAACCATCTCACCGTGAAAACTTAGGTGAAGTGAGCGTGGAGTGAGCTGTCATTCCACAGGGATTGACACTATTGACAGCTCACTTCACCCAAGTTTTCACGGTGAGATGTTTACAGAATAGCATGGCTGTTTTTGAAGTGAAATTTCTCTCTGAAAATAGGGATGACGACAAATTTTTTATTTTAGTTCTTCATGGAAATTATAAAAAAATATTGGACAAGTATTTTTCTTTTATTACGTAGTCTTAAGATGTATGTAAATTTTATACTTACTTGTGACGTAGCGACCCCCACTCCCCAACTTAAAATGCGTTTTATCTAAGTAATTTTCTATTAATATGATAAAGCAAAAAAATACATGTTTAATATTTTTTTATTATCTGACTGACGGACTAATTACAATTTCATTTTGTTTACACAGGCATTATCCCTATTGGACGAAAATTGAGCGAAAACGCGTCACGTTTATGCACATTTCGTTACATGAGAGATATAACTCTCTCTGTCTCATACTAAATCTCTCTTCTTTATTTATTTAGAAGTTTCACTTCTAACATGAGTGCGGTGCTCCACGCGTTCTACAGATCCCACATTCTGGATCTTAGATGAAAAGTTAATCAGTTGTATAAAAGCAATAAATAGGAATACATTTTATAAATCGAAATAATTTGACAGTTTCGTCTACAATGATATTCATTAAATGTTTTGTTTCTCGGCAACAATCTCACTTATTTAACTCCCCTTTATTTCTTAATCACAATTTATTATATCCTTATTTAGTTTTTATTCATAATTATGCAAAATCTATTTAGTTATTAAATAAATATTCATTTAAGCAAGATGTCATACTATATTATTTTATTGCAAAATTTTGCTTTCTGCATCAGATATAGAAATAAGTCGAATTATTTTATGTTTTTTAAATGTTTGTATCGTCAATAAAGCTCAGTGCTTCAGTATTATAAAAAATGATAATTAAAAACGGATTTTTGTAAATTGTTTGAGAGTTTTTGGTACATTACATCAAATTGTTCAAAACAAAATGAAAACATAGTAGTTTTTTAACAGAATGTGTAGTCACTAATTAAGGTAAATTAACAATTTTATAAGTATGTGTAATAAAATATAAATAAATATGATGGATAATTCAATTGTAATGTTCCTTTTATATTATTTTAGTTGTTCATGGGTCTTTTCATCAATATTGTCCAAGTATCTGAGCAAAGTTCAAACTTTATGGCGGTTCTGAAGTGGGCTACTTGCTGCGCAGTACCCCACCCCTCAACCCCGCGGTCACATGATTTGTTTACTGCGCAGCTACTCGCCTCGGTGTTCAGAACCGCCATAGTTTGCATCGGGCTGTAATTTTATGTAATGGCTAAGTACTTTTAAAACGACGTATTGTGTGTAACCATGATTATTTTAACATTCGTTTCAGTTATATTTTGTGTTATTTATATGCGTTCTATTATGGTGCCAGCCATTTCGACGATAAATCGATAATAAAAACATTAAAAATCTAATATTGCTTTTTATTTTCCAAACCTCGAGAATTGTTTTCCTAGCAATAATACTATATATATATTTTTTTTTTTTTTTAAATACTCGTCATAGTAAAATGTTCTTGTGTCCTTCATTCAGCTTCTACAGATCTAGTGTTGGTCGTAGAAAGCTCCATTAATTTCTGCTTTATTTCGGTGATCTAGAACAAAATAATTTAATTAGAACCGATGAGATAATATTCAATTAAGTACCATCGAAGAAGTTCATATCTAACCACCGTAAGGACTATTCTTGCTTGCAGAGCTCGGCGGCTATAGAGACGGGGCGGTAACAGATGTGGTCATCGTGTTCACGGGATTTTGTTTCGAAACTGGTTAGATATGAACTTCTTTGATGGTACATACCCTACCGCATGTTTGTACCGAAAAGAAGCGTAAAATGAAAATGGAAGGAAAACAAGAGGCGTTTTCTCAACACGAACGAACATGTGGCCCAATAAAAAAATGGCAAGAAATAAACTAATGTGTAGGTAATATTATTATGAGCCAAGTTTATGGAAATAGTCCACATTTTATTATATAACTAAACTGTACAGTGGAATGAAAAATCGCCCATAATGCTACGACATAAAGACGCCTGTCAATTTCAAATAATTACGACAAATGTGCTCATGGTATATTAATATACTTCGCCAGGTATAGCATTCCGAGACACAGTGGTCACGTGGGTAACACAAGTCTACGTCATCACATCTGTGTTACCAGAAGTTTGTAATAATAACTCCCCAACCACCTTTATTAGGTACCTGTGCGAATGTGATAAAATAATGAGGTTTTAACAATTACGTTGGTTTATGTTTCAATTGAATCGTTTCGTTTGATTAGACACACGGAACGACAATTTAAATGCACATAATTATGTACATATTTTTTAACAGAATTGTGGCTGAAAATCTTTCCTTAATCGTGTTTTGTTGTAATAAAGTGGCAACTGGATAGTGACGTAAGCATGTGTTAGTCCCGGAATGCCAGGTGGATGGACCTTGTTTTATTAGACCATGGATGTGCTTTTTCAAATTCAAATTCAAAAGTCATTTATTCAAACTAGGCTGAGAATCAGCACTTTTCGAACGTCAAAATTACATAGGTAAGACAGTCCCCCAAAAACGCCCACCCTTCACCATTTCCTAGTGCTTAAGCTGGGAAGAAGTAGCGCAACAAACTCACCAGCAGCACAGCTAGGCAGCTGTCGGTTCAGTTGGAAAACTTGATTATATAGTAGGTACTTATGCAAAAACTATTTTGCAAAATTATTTTCACAAATTGCAATACAACTCAAAAAAATAAAAACATTGTACCTAATGAGTAGCTTATGTCAATAATAAATGAAAATAAATTGACTATACCGTCAAATAAAATAAACTAAACAATTTTATGAGCTTGATGATGTTCACTGAACCGTTGGTTTACAACGAAATATACCTTTTGTATCTCATTCAATAGCATTTTCTGCTCTGTCCTAGGCGTCATATCTTTCCTATTCAAATCAATAGCCTCCAAATTCTCAAACAGTTGTTTTATCTTCAAAGCTAAATGGATATCGTTGTTACTCTTCCTAGGAACCGTTGGCTTGCACCTTCGTATCAAGTTCTTTCTATATTTGTCCGGCAAATCTTTTTCTAAGTCATCTCTGCTTAAAACTGTCATGAAATCAGGATCGGTGTCGTAAGGGTAATCCTTTGAGTCCAATTTGTATGAACTGTTGGCATTGCTCTTATTCATGATGTAGTCTTTTCGCCAGTTTTTTAGTTGTTCTAGGTTTCTGGAAGATGTAAAAATGCTGGATAATTGTAATGTACCTACAGGTAAACCAGAAAAGGTATGCGCTTCTGAAATCTTCGAAAGCAAACTGTGCGCCACAGAGGCAACTCTTCAAATTTTTGTACAACCTTGTACCTAGTGCGTTCATTATAACGACCCGTGGCGCGATTGGTAGCACTGAATTTTGCAGTTAAGTGATTGGTAGTACTGTTCTGTCAATCGCCATTGAACTCTTATTGAAACTAAGGCCCGTATTAATAAACGTTACTCAAAACTCAAGCGTAACTAGTTTCAACCAATCAAATAGCTTGAATCTACTTTTAAGTAATGCTTGAGTATTGAGTAACGTTTATTAATACGGGCTTGTGCGGCATTGGCCAATGAAATTGAACGCGTTTAGCACATCTATCTAAACGCGTTCAAGAGCTGTCAGTGTACAATATTCCATAGCAATTTTGACACTGACAGCTCTTGAACACGTTCTAGAAATGCTGATTGCATTCAGTTTCATTGGTGAAATCAGCCATAAGACTATAAAATTCAATGCTACCAATCGCGTCACGGCTCAAGTTATTATGAACGCATCGTAGTAGTGCACATATTAATATCATTGCGCGTTTAGTAGGTATTAGTTTTCTCTCTGTCGGGTTACCTTCTCCGGCTGCAGATCGTCATTTTATCACTCAAATGTTTTAAAAGTTTTTTTGGAATTCCATAGATTAGTGCTATGTTGCCTATTTTGTATTAGACAAGTACACTGTTTACACAATTAAATCTTATTATAGATTACCATTCTGAAATCATGGTAATACATAAAGGCAAGTAGGTAGATACTTTCATGGACGTCAGTTGGACAGTTTGATAGATCTCGTCAAGACGCGTTCTTATTTCCGAAAATAGACGTTGATTCCCGAAACGCATACTTTTCTTGG
Source organism: Agrochola circellaris (assembly GCA_914767755.1). Taxonomy (NCBI): domain Eukaryota; kingdom Metazoa; phylum Arthropoda; class Insecta; order Lepidoptera; family Noctuidae; genus Agrochola; species Agrochola circellaris. The sequence continues at coordinate 13,064,828 of OU611863.1, read as the reverse complement.
AATAACTGTAAGTAGTTTGGCCTAAACAAACAGTTACATGTGCAAATAAAAACTGAAGAAAAAGCGTAAATAAATAGCTTATTTAAAAGCAATGTATCATAAGTTTTATGTTTCCTGTTTTATTTGCAAGACCTAATTTTACCCACAGTCGTCTTATTAGACTAGCAACCAAAAACAAAAATCCGACCAGAGTGATATAAAATTGTGCGAAAAGCGGGTGGGTACATAGAAAATTGTTTAAAGAAAGGAACACACTTTCTCCCTTGCAGAATATTGTCTCTCGTCGCTAGTAAATCTTTATGCTTCTTTATAGCCAAATCTCTCAAATGGCTTTGTTTTATTTTAGCCTCAAAAACATTATGCTCATCCGAGCTTGATGGCTTAACATATTTCGAACTCTGGTAATATGTCGGTATAGTATAACGACTCTTTGATAATTTCGGGCACTTCCCTTTAGTTCTCGCATACAAATCTTCGTCTGAATCGTCCAAATCTTTCTCATTGAAATGAACCGACATATTTTTTTTCAAATTGGACATATCAATAACCGAATTGTAGCTCCGGCCTCCTTGACTATAGATTTCAGGACTAATTCCGCTTGTGCTTACCGTAATTTCAGAAATATCGGAGCGGGAGGCGTTTTCGAACATTTCGTCAATGAATTTGTGGTTTAGAAATTGTTTGACGCTTAAAACTCCCGCGTTTATTACTTCTCTTGGCGGGTACATAAGCGGATTTCCGCTTAATTGGAGGGCTTTCAAGTTAACGACAGTCCCTATTTCGTTTGGGAGTGATGTTAGTTTGTTGTTTTGTAACAACAGGTGTGTGAGGCTTGGGTGGTGTTTGATGGATTTTGGTATATCGGTTACTTGATTGTCTCTCAAATCTAAGTACATGATATACGGTAAAGACGGAAATAGATCATCTGGTAAAGTTGTAATTTCGTTGTTTTGTAGGTACAGGATCTGTAATACAAAAATGTATGTTAAATTGCAAACCGAAGAGCTCCGGTTGTTTTTTATTCAGATAATAGGTAAAGGTACCTAGTGGTCGTAAGTGAACAGGGTCACTGTTGCAGTATTTAAGTGTATTATATATGCTCTTGCACGCTTAGCATCACAGATTAGCATGACCGCAATAAAACTGGTTTTGTCGACGAAAGAATATACAAAATGACAAGATTGTTATTGTATTTAAGTCATTTTGTCTATTCTCCCGTCGCCAAAACCCGTTTCTATTGCGGTAGAAAACTGAAAACCCGTTTCTATGGTTGTCATGCTACGCGTGCTGGGCAAGAAAGAATGCATTATCGTAGACCGTATCATCGCTTACCATCAAATGAGATAAAAGCGAGAATCCCAAATAAATAAAAAACAAGAAAAACTATGAAATAGTAACCAACACTTACACATAAATGGGTATTTTTTATTTCAGGCACACTGTTCAGTCCTTGGGATGAGAGATCCAATGTTGTTTCTTCATTTATTTCTTCTTCATAAATATTCAACGGCTCGGTTATCGACGCTTCAGACATTGTTTACACGAGTATAAAATTGTAGAGATTCACGCTAAAATAATTAGTAAGTTAATGCTTCAGATTACAGAACAAAATGTGAAATAACCAGGAGTTTTGTTCTGTAATCCGAGGGTAATGTTTGATCAATAAAAATAATAATACAAAAACAACAAATCGAATATGGCGCGTACAAATACGTCTCTATTGTCAATGGTTTCACAACGTCAAATTTTTGACAATCAAGTCTGGTAAGAATAATCATAGACTCGAAAGCATTATTTTTTTCAGTTATTTTATTTTCTTTTTATGCTAAATATATTTTACATTGGTAATATAATAACAAGTTATGCAGCTATCAAGATGTGCTGGCCGGCAATATCTAAATCTCACATCCACTCACAGATTTTCACATAGCGACAAATCGGCAGTCAAAGTCTGTGGACGTGAGCACCAGCGATTAAGCGGTAATGGCAACTAAAGTCGCTGCGTCTATACCTAGAATTAGGTTATCATTCTAAATAATGTTTTCCAAGAAAATATACAACTTGCCACGAATTATATAAGTAAGGTTTGTGAGAATATGATCCTGCATAGACAAATTGATGAACTTGCTAGTGTTGCTTTTCAAAGATGGTGCGTTGTCGATTTTATCGAAATGACAGCAAGCTCCATGAAAAAATTGGCATTACGAGTCAAAAAATACTCCATTCATGTTAGTTTCCAGTTTTTAACAGTTAACAAGTATATCTTGAATTTATATTTATATTTACAGCTTTATATAATGATTGTTAAAGGGAATAAATATTTTTATCGATCTTCGTTCAAAAGTATGTTCAAAAGACACATGGCGAATACGTCACTATTTCAGTTGCAAGATGGCGAACGTTCGGGATAGTGACACATCTTTGTGGCTCCACAATAAACTCGGTACTTCGAATGATTCGTGGACAAGCGGCTCAATTTGTACGCAATTAAATGCCGAAGTGTTGAAAAACATCAAGGACTGTTTTCCAGATTTGCAAACGCAAGTGAAATTGAAATTATTGCTAAGTTTCTTTCATATCCCGCGCAGAAATGTTGAGGAGGTAACTTTTCTCTTTGATGTTCTATGGTTTTGCGTAACTGTATTGTGTTTTTGTCTCTTTCCTTTTATATTTATAACTATGAGTGGGAATGAGAAGCAGTATCACGCATGTATGTATTAGTTTTATTTGTTGTCATGTATTGAATTTACATGCTAAAAAATTGTTGAATTTATTTTAATTGTATGTTTACAGCCTAACAATTAGATATCGATTACCTTTTAGCACTAGCGGTTAATTTTTGCCTTTTTTGAGGAATAATTAACGGTTACTTACGACCTTAGAAAATACCGACTTGCTATTTACGTTTGGTAAATTACGAAACAATTCAGTTTTATTAGTGAAGTACTATGATATGAGTGCATAAGAAACCCCAGTTTATGACTGTTGCTATGTTTACACGCAACCTGCGATATAGATATTTTAACCTTTACTATCAATAATAGTCTAATGTTGTGAAGTGGGTTTTCAAGGACCACTAAGCTACATTGTATTAGGCAAAGACATTGATAAACAGCATATAGCAAACAAGACTTAGATTTCAAGTAGAGTTTTCTATTGGAATATATTTTCTGAGCAACACATTGCATATAGATACTGGTAAAGAGTATTGTTTTGATTAATATTTAGGATTACAGTAATGTTAAAATTGATTTGGTTCTCCTTAGTCAATAACATGTTTCATATAATGGTTGATAAGGATAGGAAAAGACCGCTATGTTACTCTCTAGGTAAATTTGGAGTAGTTTTGTTTATACTGAAATTACACATGACATGATTAAAAATATTAAAAAAGATTGATAATATTTTGTTAGCAAACTGTTCTAGACACTGTCTCACTGTCTGACTTAAGATAGCATAGTCTAACTATTATAACAGAATAAAATATAATCCAAGTGAACCCAAAAAAAAAAACAGCCTATTACTGTCCCACTGCAGGGCCAAGGCCTCTTCTCAGACTGAGAAGGCACGAGCATTGATCACCACACGCACTCAAGACGTTGTCAATTTCAGACTTTTATTAACAATAAGTCTAGGTTTCCTCACAATGTTTTCCTTCACCAATGGCAGCAATGTCCAATATAAGCTCAGAAAGTAGATATGAATTGAAAAGGTCACATGGTACATGTCCAGATTTGAACCCACAACCTTGTGCACGAGAGGCAAGGCCTTAACTACTGGGTCATCATGACGGTGCACCCTATTGTGAATCAAATATATAGTAAGATTGTTGTACCCTATGTTTCAGGTTACTCGCATTGCATTCCAAAGAACCATGTTTTATTTATAATTCCATATAAATTTTAACCATACTTTGTTGAATTTAATACTTACGACTGTAGTTCAGTAGTTTGTCAGCATTTAATATTGCAAAAGTACACAAAACTATTGACAAATTCATACATAGCATTTATACAAAGCAAAATGTGTATCTGACATCAAATCAAATTAATATCAAATATTTTATTGGAACAAAAAACAGGTGCACAAATTTTTTGTGTTTGTCACCAGCTACATTTGTTTAAAAAACTTTGCAGCCATTAGCACCGAGGGGAGATGTCAGCGTTCCAATAAAGCAATAAAATAAAAATATTTATTTGACATGACGTAAACAAGCAGCGGAAAAGGCTAAATTATCTTGCATATTCCAGAGTAATCAATTCGTTTTTTCTAACAGAAATATTCTCATAACATAACCATGTTAAGAACCATAGCAATTTGTACCCAATAAAATTTTAATGGTAACATTTCCAAGATCTAACAGCAATACAGCATGTATTATTTATTAGCCTTAATTCAACACAATACATGCGGCATTGTGAGTGATATTGTCAGCCAGTTGTCCTAATGACCGTGAACTGACAAGAATGACTGACACCTTGAATTGTAGGTTCCTTTAATGAATAGTGTGTGCTGGTATTATTAGATGATAAGACTATCAGCATAATTATATTCATGAGTTAATGTCTCAATATCTTCTTTATTATGTTCTGGGTCGTGTTTGTATGCTCAAGGACTTGTAGAACAGGCATTTAAGTTGTTTAAAAGAAAAATGCTTGCGAAGGACAAATAAAATATGACACAATGTAGCAGCCAGTAATGCCCAACTTTGAGCTTATAAAATCATACAGTGATCAGTGATCATCTACCTGCCAAGCTGGTGATAGAATTACTTATGTTGATAAATAGAAGATCTTTATTGAAATACCCAAGCAAAACAGACCAGATTATACAGCATATATTTATCATTTATTTATACCCTTATTTCAGAGCTACAGTTTCACAAAATTCAAAATCACTACAAAAATCAAACCAAACAAAAAAAAAAAAACAATCAACCATTATTTTTCAGCTAATTTAATAATGACTGTGGGCCCTTTGGCACAGAATTAACGAAGAATGGATGAAATTGTGGCAGTACATAAAATCAATTTCTTACTCCCAAACCTCCTGAAACTTATGACGGCACAAATATGATTACTTTATTCTACTTTTCCAGTGGCGAAATGAACTCGAAGAGATCATCGAAGTGGCAGCAGTGGACTCAGACCTCTGGGTGGCCATGCTGGCAGAGACCCTCAAGACGTTCCCGTCAGCGGGCACCCTCAACACAGAGATAGCAGAGTTTGATGAGACCAGACCGATCTTCAGTGATATGATCAGTGAACTGAGACGGGCATTAGCTAAGCATTCAGACCTAGGACTGTTACCACTAGAGTGCCTGTATTTAAATAAGAATGCTTTAGTTTCTGTGGTGAGTTATGTAGAAGATTTTTTTTTTTCATTGATGTGTATGTTGATTAGGGGAATAACATGGTGATATGATAATATTGAGCATTATCTGATTGTGATTAGACTGGATGCCAAATTACCAAGTCCAAGGCAAAACAAGTGAATTTTTTTTAATGGAAATTGCATTTTCGCTCTTATTATTTGAACAAAATATTTTAATTAAGTACATATTTTTAGTTTACGACAAAATAACACTTAATTAATTAATATGAATTCAAATAACTACAAAATGCATTTACTGGCTTGTCTTAAGCACTTTTATTGCCTCATTTACATCCAGCCCCTGCCAGTGCTCCTCTCGCTGCCGACAATAATTCCTTAAATACTGCTGTACAGTTTGCCGCTCTGAAGTTAGGTTGCGCATGCGCGCTGGCATGCGCGCCACTGTTTTTTATGGAAGATTGACTACTGCGCAGTCATTTGTAGCCTACTTCAGAGCGGCAAAGTTATTTGACGCGAACTGTAGTAGGGTAGAGAGAAGTATCGTGTTTACATTCTCGTCCTGCCCACTTCCCTGCCTACTTCCCTGCTCACTGCCGTGGAAGTGAGCTGAGTGTAAATGAGGTATATGAGTAAGGGGGTTCTCAATTTATACTGCCTTCATATACAGGGTGGCAGGGACATCAACGCGAAGCCGGTTACCATGGATTCAGTACATGATTCTGAACCCCCATGGGGAACCGCGTTGAAATTTTTCGTCGGTTATTTAAAAAAATTACAGCCGCTCCATACATTTTGACCGCGTAGGTATTGCACTTTTCTATGAAACAGCAGATTTTTATTTTAAACAACCGACGTAAAATTTCAACGCAGGGGGGTTCAGAATCATGTACTGACCCCAAGGTAACCGGCTTCGCGTCGATGTCCCTGACACCCTGTATAATAACTTAATTATCAAACATAAAAAAAAAGACAAAATATACAGTTACGTGAGGGAAACCGCGAATTTGTTAGTAATCTAATAAAACACCATAAATTTATTTCAGGTGGGCCAACAACCTAATCCAGTAAAGCACTTCACTTTAAAACGCAAGCCGAAATCAGTAGCCCTACGTAGCGAGTTATTGGCTAAGGCGACGGAGGTGCAAGCCAATCAGAAGAAGGCTCAGGCGCCGACCGTGCCTGTGCGCAGTAGGGGCATGCCTAGGAAGATGACTGATACTAGTAAGTTATAATTATATTTTTATATTACACTGGCAGACCCGCCAGACGAAAGAGTTCATACAAAATTGTCATGAAAAATGCACTTTCAGTTTTTCCCGAATTTTTAAATTTTCGATCCAAGTTTTAAATTTTCGATCCAACTTTTAAAAATTATCTTTCTTTAAGAACCTGATTCGGATTATTACGAACATTTTAAAACAAAAAAGAATCCAACTCGGTCCAGCAGTTCTGAAGTGATGCGCTCACCATCGAACTGCATTTCTTGTTTAGATGTTCAACAGCCGTAGTTATGCTATTGCGAGATTGAATTGACTCTTACAATAATGCAAATTTTGTAAAGTAAGTGCTTAGGTTGTCTGCAATTTTTACTGTTAAGGGGGATGCGCTACGGTCGCCCGCGAGTTTCAAATTTTCTTTAGTTTTTTGCATTTTGCAGGTCAGTGTCAGGTTTTATGTTTATTAAAATATGATTCGCGACCGTAACAAATATGGCTTTACATAATTATAACCATTACAATCAGCAATACAACTCCATAAGTTAGCATAATTGTCAAATGTCATGATTTCATGAAATAGTCATTCAATGGGATTACATGAACTAAGAGAGTTATATTGATCATTTTTATGATTATAGTTCTATAAATAAACATTTGGTTCGGCCACGAATCATATCTAGATCAACATAGAACATGATACTGACCTGCAAATTGCAAAAATCGTAAGAAAATTTGAATTTCGCGGGCTACCTTGACGCTTTCGCCTTAAGGCGCGTTCCCGTGCGAAACACAGCGGTAGCCGTTTTTTAGGCTGTTTTTGGGAGTCAACTTCTCTTTATCTAAAAGAACTAGCAACTAATAAAAAAATTCTACATAATCTTGACTCCAAAATGGTAGTTTTTTTTTTTTTTTTAAGCGGCATAATATTTAATTAAAGGGCCACAAAAAAGCCACAGAAATGAGAAATAATGAATCATAACATGCATCTCCTCCTAAAATAACCATTATTTTGATTTGCTTCCTAAACTAATAGATAGGTAATTTAATAAAGAACATTTTGCTAGTTTTATTTTTTTCAAAACACGAAAATTTGATTTTATAAATATTTTATTCTAAAATCTGAGCGTACTCGCTAAGTAACTCTTGCGCAGAGTTAGTGTGCCACGAATGCTCAATGTTATTTGGTCAGGGTAGCGCCTTAAAGAAATATCAACATGGCGAACATTTATGAGACTTAGGACGAGCAGTGGTGGCCCTGTGGTAACGGCCGCGACTTACGAGTTGTAGGTCGTAGGTTCGAACCCAGCCGTTTTACTTTGTGTAAATTATTTCATCATCACTGCTCTCAAAACGGTGAAGGAAAACATCGTGAGGAAACTGCAGTCCTAGAACCAGAAAATTCGAAGACATGTGACATCTACCAACCCGCACTGGGCCCACGTGGTAGATTACGGCCCACTCTTGTCGATGTCGGCCCAGGCCTGTGTCCCAGCAGTGGGAACATTATAGTCTGATTATGAACATCTATATCTATACATATAATAAAATTAGCTTCTGCCCGCGACTACGACCGCGTGAAATTTCTTGTTCCTCCGACCCACCCCGTCGCATCGCCCGCTCGCGTTTTTACTTCGTTTTCGGATAGCGTAATTTCTGACTTTTTTCTTTTTGCTCGGCTCCCAAGGGTTCTAGCGTGATTTTAATTAGCCTATAGCCTTCTTCAAGAATGAAGCTATCAAATGCAAAAAGATTTTTTTAAATCCAACTGGGAATTCCAGAGATTCAGGGACTGAAACCGGTTACGGTTAAAGGTTAAGATACCTCAAAAATATACCGGTAAGTACCTGTTTAAAATAAGGGTTGAGCTATACCGATATCTTTTTAAATAAAGGTTGGGCTAAACCGTTATTTAACCTTTACACGATTTCGGTACCGAAAAACGTGAGACGGCGCGGCGCGGGTGCGCGGGGGGGTCGAACACGTGAGAACTTGTGTATTTATGAAGGTTTAGGTACGATACATTTATAAAGGTACACTTCTACCGAAATATACCCGATGCATTTCCAACCTCAAAAGCGAAATTTTGAGGTTGGAAATGCATACCGGTATATTTTACTGACAAAAAGAACGGTATCGAAATATTGTGGTAACCCTTATTTAACGGTATGACGTCATACCGAAATTTAAAGGTACCTTAATTTTTGGGTAATTCAGTCCCTGCAGAGATTAGCGCGTTCAAACAGACAAAAAAACAAATAAAGTCTTCTGATCGGTTCGTAATAGTGTATGATTTATATCTTACAATCGATTTCTTCGCTCATTAGTTCGTCGTTTATCACTGTCGAATATTATAATGTAAATAGTAATTAAACTTGGCTATTAATAGTGTAGCTGTGTAGTGTTCCTTTATTGGTAACTTATTCTAGTCACGGCGTGCGTGTATGAATAGCCGGTCGATTCTGTAAAAATATTACGGTGAAATAAGCGTGAAGTGAGCTGTCAATAGTGCTAATCCTTAGCATTCTGCCGGTCGATTTGTGACAGTGACAGCTCACTTTACGGTCATTTCACCTAAGTTTCACGATGATATTTTTACAGAATCGACCGAAAGATGTATGAATGTAAACGAAGCAAAAGGTTTGGCTGCCTCCATAGGAAGAAGGCGTAAGTTTATGCATATATGTATACTAGTCACAATGTAACACTCCATGCCCCCCCCAGCCCCCCTCAAAGGCCTCCCGTCCCGCTTCGGCGGCGCGCGCGGCGGCACGTGGCGCGGCGCGGTGCGGCCCGCCCCGCGCGCCGGCATCAAGCTGCTGGACATCACGGAGCAGCCTGCTACACATGCGCAGATCAAGAAGAGGAGGAAACTTGGTATGTACTCAGTTAAACATACTTTAACGCTAAATCGCTGACAGACCGCAACGGTACGACTTGTTACTATGTAACTCTATGAAAACGGTGACCATCTACGGAAGCGTTTTCATAGCGTAACATTCGTCGCCACGACGTTTCTGCTCACGCGAAGATTACTGAAGCGCATAACTTTTTTGGTTTAACTGTGCTTTATTCACGTACATTTTGATAATGCCCCAATTCAAAATCAAAAGTCATTTATTCAAACTAGGCTGAGAAACAGCACTTTTCGAACGTCAAAATTACATAAGACAGTCCCCCAAAACCGCAACTACACGCAATAACGCAATATGTTCATGCAGTCTCACACACATGCAGCAAAACACAGTTTAAAGAGTCTATAATACCCCAAATTGCTTAGCATGATCATCCGTTATATCGAAAATACTGCAGCATTAATTTTGAAATAAATATATGGTAAAGTTGAGGAATAATTTTTAGTACTATGTTTGACAAAAACACGATTCCATAAAATTTTCTCGACAAAGTTACAACGACAATAAACCGCTACTATAAAAAAAAAAAACTTTGATCATGAAACTTTGTATAATAAGAATAACTGAACTAAATATAAAGCAGATACTATGTTTATTTTTTAATAACCATTATTTTATTTTCACCGTAAAAAGAAATTACCCTGAACTATCGGCGCCTTGGAGCATTCTCCCCACCGCTCAGTGTCGCCCTCACTCATTCCGCGAGCAGTAGTGTGCGAGCGAGATAGAAGAGTGAATTTGAGCTGAAGTTATTATGAACAATTATTATTATTAATAATCACAAGCCTCGTCTGTACAGAAATGGAGGAAGGAGCTAAGAAGGCAGCAGCGGCCGCCCCGCCGTCTCCTCCGCCGCCCGACTACGCCAAGGGACTCAACAACTACACCATGCCTAAACCTGACGAGAACGCTAATGGTGAGTTTAACTCAAACCGGTACCCTAATTACGTAATACACGATAAATCAGAATCTGAATCGTTTTGAAACAGATTGCTAATCCATTGCTTCGTACGTTCGAAAAAAAATCTGCTCAACAACGTAAATAACACAATGAATGTTGTTGACCTGTCCAATTGAAACAGATTAGTTGGAATTGTCAACGAAAATGTGTTGCGTAATTAGATAGCTGAAGCATTTGGGAGGATATTCCCTGAAGCTAGTTGCAAATTCATCAATGAACCAGGTTAAGCTGCGTTTGCCGCGGTCGGTCCGTGGATGGATGACCATGTTTCCGTGCCTCGGAAAGATAGATAGATAGATAAATCGTTTATTTGGTGCACACAAAAGACAGCACGTTAAGCCGTTGGTCCCGGCTGTCATTCGTGGATCTTTGACAGTCGTTACGGGTCGTCAGAAGCCCGAAAGTCTGACAACCAGTCTTATCAAGGGGTATCGTATTACCCAGTAACTGGGTTGTGGAGGTCAGATAAGCAGTTGCTCCATGTAAAATACTGGTTTTCAGCTGCATCCGTTTAGACTGGAAGCCGACCCCAACATAGTTGGGAAAAGGCTAGGCAGATAGACGAGCCAAAAAAACACCTAAGAAAGACATATGTGCTATTTTTGAGGCCTTAGAAACGCAATGTGCAATATTAACGGCCACATAATGTAGTATTGATGACACTGTATGTAAACTATGAACCAACCGTGTTTCGTTATCAAATTAATCACATCAAAGATGGTTAAGTGATACAGGCGTGACCTTGCGGAAATCCATTATGAAATACAATAGACGTAGATATATTTTTAGTAACCTGTTCTGCTTAACTTTTTTCTGAAGAGTCATAAAAAACCCCGTAATAAATCGACATGTGTTCACCTCTCAACGAGGCATCCTCAGGATGACGATTGACTTGTCGCGAACCCGAACGGCGTGTTGCCGCGCCGGCGCTCTGCGCCTTACGGACTTTTTTTATGACTCTTTAGGAATAGTTAAGCGGAATAGGTTACTAAATATATCTACGTCTATTGTATTTAATCAAATCAGTCATTGCACTCAACTTATCACTATCAGAGATCTGTCTACTGCTTGCTTGAAATGCATTGATAAGTCAACAATTTACAGTGCCCTAGGTATATTCCTTAAATGTTTCTCTGCATTTCGTCGTTGCGCGTGCAAAAGTCGCTTTGTGTTATTTCGTGATTTTCGGTTTTTTATGCAGTTTGAATCGTTATTTCAATACACACATACTGTAAAAACAGCTATGTGATAAATGCAATATTTAAAGAGTTACAGAATGTATCTATGTGACATTCATACATCGAAAGTTCCATTATAAACACGCTAAATATGTATTAAAGTAAAAGTAAATTATTTGAATACTCTGGGTATTTTTTGAAAAAATCAGCTTTTGTTTTTCAGAATGAATGCAATTCATTCATTTCAATTTAACGAATATATTTGGTTATACGACTGTACAAGTTATTGGGTTTGCGTAAAGATTATTTTCGCCTAAAGCAGTAATAAATATTGGTGATTTTGAAGGCGCACTCAGTTCGGATGGTGATCGGTTTTACGAATTTAGCCGATGCCACATCTAAGTTGTGTTGTGTGAGATGACATTGTGACTAGCGTTTGAAAGATTTTAATTACGGGACTTGAAAAGGGGACCTTCTGATTCCGACCCTATGCTACTTAAGTATTTCCCCCCGCAGCCCCGCCCAGCGCGGCGCCCAGCCCGGCGCCGGCGTCGCCCCGGCCGACGTCGCCGGCCGCGCCCGCGCCGCCCACGCCCAGCACGCCGCCGCTCACCAGCCCGCTCATCGTACACGTGAGTACATCTTGGGGTTCAGGTTATCTATAGTATTTTTGGCTTTGTTTCGACTTTCTACAAGTTTGTAAATGGTTGGAAAGCGTATGTGTACCTAGGTACTGTGTTACATTTCATGTTGCATTGCATATATTTAGAGCATATTCGTTTCAACATATGTTACATTTCATGTTACGTTTCACATTTGTGCACCCACAATCTATCATACAGTGTAACAGCGAATCAATTTTCACGCCTCCCCCTTATGACCCAGGCCAAATATTTTTTGATATTCGGAGAGCTCATGACCTAAAGAAGTACCATAAAAAATAGAAAAAAAAAAATCCGCGAAATTTCGCAGGTTAAAGCTAGTAGCTAGTGGGTACATAACATAATACCAGTAGTGCTATTCTGTAACCATCTCACCGTGAAAACTTAGGTGAAGTGAGCGTGGAGTGAGCTGTCATTCCACAGGGATTGACACTATTGACAGCTCACTTCATCCAAGTTTTCACGGTGAGATGTTTACAGAATAGCATGGCTGTATTTCCTGAAAACAAACTTTAAGAGTATACAAGGTAGCATATCGACAAAGACTGACGTTTTATACGTCAGTTTTTGCGTCGATGAAGGTGCGTTTACGTACGTGATTCTGAACCCCACTGCATTGAAATTATTTGTCGGTTATTAAAAAAAAATCTGCTGTTTCATAGAAAAGTGCAATATCTACGCGGTCAAAATATATAGAACAGGTTTTTTTTTGTTAATAACCGACGAAAAATTTATCATTATGTTTCTTCAAAACATAACATTTGATTTGAAGAAGCTGTCTTAAATTTTACCGATAATAAGCATAAAACGTACTTACGGATGCCAAAAGTTACCTGTGGACCTTTCACTCTCGCAGAAATCGCGGCTGCCAGCTCGATCTGTCACTCATGACAAGTGTCAATCATAGCGTCTAAAAATTTTGCCGCCAACGTACGGAAAATTTTTCTTTCGATAATTTTCTTTAAAGAAAATTGTAAAGTTTCAGAAAAAACTTATAGAAAGTGAATAATAGTGCTTGTGGTAAGTGATATATAGTGTTACGCTGATAGTTGAGCCAGCGAAATGCCGAAATGGAGATCGAAAGGTCACATTAAATCTAAATTGTCACCGGTGCCTGCGGATTCTCCTAAGTGCGATAGTGGTGAAGAATGCTCTTTATCCTCGGAGGAAGAAGGCACCTATTCCCACTGCCGAACAACGGCAAAGAGATCGAAACGATTTCCTGTAAGTCGGGCCCACGCATTTACAATTGAACGAGTAGACAAGTAAGTGTTAAATCTGTTAACAATGACACAATTTCTACATTATATCACTAATCTTACTCAGAAACACTATCAACAAACTTCTAAATTGCTTCTTGCTAGTATCTACTTCAGAAGCGCATTGTTGTTTTCTAAACAATCCGGTCATGTCTAAAGAGACTTGAAACACTACAACTTAAAGGTTTCAGTGTAAAATATTGTGATTAGGTAATTCCTAACGCAAATACAGATGGTCTTGAGGAGGCAAAACTACTCAAGCAGTTTTATTTTTATTTTGACATCCCATCTTATAAAACAATCCGTTATAAGAAGACCTGTAGGTATGCTCACCCAGCCCATGTGTTTCACACACTGAATTAGAAGTAAATGAGTACTTATGCCACTAAATAAAACTAAAGACTATTTAGCCCCTGCGGAGGGGGTTTTGGCTGGGATCTCTAATATAGGTCTAGTGCAGATGGAGCTAGCTGCTAAAGCAACGTCCACAGGGACTTGTTAATTGGGCAGCAACCTACCCACTGAGATAGTATCCTTCTTTCCATTTTGGAAATAGTCCGGACACACCCATCCAGAAGTGTATTTAAATTAAAATAGAGTGCAATACTCTCATGTGGTATGCAGTTGTTACATTAAAGAGGTTCAGCACCTCTTATGAACTCTAATTTGCATTCAGAACATTAAAATTACTAATTAAATATGACATTAAGTTCTATAACTATTAGGAAATACTAAATATTTAAACAACATTATAATTTATAATGTTAATACTGTATTTTTCTTTGCTGTATTTTGTAATAATTAAGAAAATCTTATAGTTATGATCATCAGGAGCTAGCTTGCTCTATCAAAATTAGAAATGGAACAAATACAGCCACTAAACAATTTAAAACTCACAATATGTATATTTAGTTAAAGCTGGTTTTATAAGAATTAGTTCTTTTATATTAAAAGACATGATAAACAGGATCATAGCAAGAATAACTAGGCCTAGATTAATATTGTTGACAAGATTCAGGCCGTCTAAAGAACCATGTAAAAGCTTGGGAATGATAAGATCCTAACAAGAAGTCGAATAAATAAATTAATAATATTCAGAACAATTCTATTTTTAGCAAATTCCACAAATTTCTATTGCTAAGTCAAAGACCGAAAATATTAATATTCAGAACAATTCTAGTTTCAGAAAATTCTGCAAATTTTTATTAAACGCAAAATATTAATCTATGTGGTTTTCTAATATTATGATATTATAATCAAATAGCCTATTGTTTATACTCAAGTAAGATGATGACAATTGAAAAGTAAAATGCAAGCAATGTTTTATTAATGAATGAAGGGTAGCTGTTCATGAAATAGTTCCCTTGTTAGGTCTTTTTGTTTATAATATAATACCAGCCTGTTACTGTCCCACTGCAGGGCAAAGGCCTCTTCTCATACAGAGAAGGCACCAGCATTGATCGCCATGCTTGCTCGGGACGGGTTGGCGATTTCAGACTTATAATAACTATAAGTCCAGGTTTCCTCACAGTGTTTTCCTTCACCAATGTCAGTAATGTGCCAGATAAACTCAGAAAATGCATATGAATTGAAAAAGTCACATTGGTACTTGCCTGAATTTGAAACCTCAACCTCATGCATGAGAGTCGAGGCCTTAAACACTGGGCCATCACAAAATTAGATTTTTGTTTGAATAGAGAATTTGCGAGCCTGTAAATTTTTTATTTCTATGTCTCAGAGACTGGAACTCCTAAAAAAGCTTGGATGAGAAGTAAATTTCCTAAGCAAATTCTAAATCTCAATCAGGATTTAGAAGATTTAGGCCTTTTTGTGTACTGATACTAGTCACAAGGCCCTGTCTGCAAAATAGTTGAAAAGGGCAGACCAAGAGAAATTAAAAAAGGTTGCTCCATTGGTTTGCCAAGAGTTAATGTGGTGGCCAAAGGCTTTTGATAGACCACAGCTCAGTTCCTCTACACATGGTAAGGTAACCCACTTCCTGTCCACACATGCCGTGGAGGAAAGGTAAGCCCACATAAATGGGCCACTCTATACATCCAAAAGATGCTTTTTGTGATAATACCGCCCATTGTGTCACCATATGTACAATTTCTACATTTATATCTGTAATTCGTATGGTGTAAATTATAAAGAGTATTCTACTCTTGTCAGGAACTTGAACAAACCAGAAAAAAAATGGCACTCGAATTTGCGAGAGATGTTTGCCATATACGCAGTAATAAGCAGCCACAAAAGCCAGTCTTCAGAGTGCAAATATTCTAGTAATTTAATTCATTCCGACAACAGACCATTTGTCGTACATTCAAGGATGAGCGAGGGATACATTTTCCTAGCTCTCCTGAACCTATCTTGCAAGACGACGAAGTTAGCTTAACATCACTCTGTCAGCGGTTTACCTCCCGGGGAGGTTAAGTGTTATAACGGCTTAGCCGACCGCTTTTAAGAACAGACCAGCCTGATTGGCTCCTGTTGCTCCAGGCCCCAGGCCTCGGAGGCCATGTTTCAAAGTGGGGCGTCCTCGACGTTTACGACCTTTTCGTGTAAGATAAGTCGGCCGTTGTGCGACAGTACGTCACATGGGACTCAAACGATGGCTTGGCAAGCTTCTGCGATGCTTCTACGATGCTTTTAGTCAGAGGTGACAGCATTGACTAGCATGGGTGTTCTCTCTTCGCCCAATTTAAGACCGAGTGTTCAGCCATCTGAACTCGGTAATGGGATGGGGACGTACTATATATAAATCGCCCCATACTAGACCCAGTGCCAGTACAGGATCCATGTAAGAACCTCTTAGACCTGACAAGCTGCAACTCCTAGCTTGGAAAGTTGGGGGAGGGGGGCAGTCAGGTTGCAAGGGGCAGTGGTCGATAGAGGAACAAGGTACTTGCTAAAATTTATTTGGAGATAATCCATACTACTTACTTATAGAGCTCCTATTCAGAGGTGAATGTCATAGTGTAGATTGCATGGCATTAGCCCTTAATAACCTGATCGCTTCTAAACAGATTTTGTCCATTTGTAAGTTTCAAAAGCATTACCCAGGCACCCATATGGGATAAAAAGATACCCCTTGCTTGGCGTAGATTTACATGCTTAACCTAATAATATAAGACATCTCACAACTTTCAAGATTTTGAATAATAGTGTGGCCAAAATATGGTTCAAAGACACTGACAATCAAGATGTTTACTTAAAAGCTACCATAATCCTTGTTGATTTTGGTTTGTAATAACAGGTGTGGTTAAGCTTGCCTTGAAAGACAACACTGCCTCTCCTTAGAATGGACTAGATTCATTTTTAAACAAACTAAGATTGAGGAGCCTCTAGGAAGTATAAGGTCTGTGGTAGCCTTCGGGAGGCTGGCTGGAAAATAGATTATCAGATGAAATGAAACTGGAAGAGCCGCTAGAGACAGAAAAATTACTTTCGTAAAGTAGTAAAAGAGAGGGCTACCTCTCAAGAGAATGTATAATGTACGAGTATGTATGTTGTCCGAAAAATAAAGAATTATTATTATTATAATGCTCAGGCTATTATGTTCCCACTGAGTGGACAAAGGGTCTCTCTGTGAGAGAGGAAGAGGATTTATTATATGTTAATTTTTAATCCCCTAAGAAAATATTAAATGTTTGTGTACATGATTCACATTTCAAGTTAATTTAATTAACAAATGATGAGACTTCATTTACATGCATCACCACTTGACTAACCTATTGACCATTTTAATAAAAGGTCCTAATTAAATTTCAGTTTCAACGAAATTTTAACTTTGTCATGTATGTATGACATTGAGTTTGTGTTTCCACATCTTTATAAAATTGCTTACTATGACATTCAAAAATGTCTGTACATTTGATTGATCTCATAATTTCCAAGTAAGTAACTAAACTTATATTAATTAAGGATATGAGTGATCCAATTCTCCTTTATTGATGAGATTATTATTCAGTTTAGTCCCATTGATTTTCTATTATCAGCATACTGTAGCCTTATAATTTATATTCACCTTAAATAAGGCAAATAAATTTGCCATTAATCTTTAACATCATAAGGAAGATGTGTTCATTTCTGCATCTACTAAGATAAATATATTGAAAACACTTAATTGTTTTATTGGAACATTTAATTAATACAGACTGAAATATTCGTTCGTTCCATATAATATTTAATTCACATAGCGTCTACATCCTTCGGGTACTCTTTCACCAGCAGATACCAAACAGGTCTTCAAATCAAATGTTATGTTTTGAAGAAACATAATAGAACTGTTTTGCATTAAAACAAAACAGTTATTATGTTATGAAAAACATAACATTTGAGCAATTTGCTTGCTGTTGAATTTTTGAAGACTTCTATGATTGACACTTGTCATGAGTGACAGATCGAGCTGGCAGCCGCGATTTCTGCGAGAGTGAAAGGTCCACAGGTAACTTTTGGCATCCGTAAGTACGTTTTATGCTTATTATCGGTAAAATTTAAGACAGCTTCTTCAAATCAAATGTTATGTTTTTCATAACATAATAACTGTTTTGTTTTAATGCAAAACAGTTCTATTTTAATCATGTACTGAATCCATGGTAAAAGTTTTCGCGTCCATCTCCTAGCTACCCTACCCTGTGTTGGGGTTGTAATGCCCAACAGTGAAAATGTTATGTACTTGTTATGTTATGTTATGTAAATGAGTAGACGAAGTTCCCTTGATGGATTTATTGCTACTGAATATAATTACACAATTGTTCCACTTAAATGCTATGTTAGAGAAATGCACAGCTAAACAATATAGAAAGAAAGAAAGAAAGAAAGAAAATACGTTTATTTGCGGTACACATGACGCAAAGAAAGAACAAAACACAAAAATAAACAATTTGGGGGAAAATATGCGTCACATCCACGCAAAACGGCCATCGCTCAGCTTAATGCTGCGACCCTATGCGAGACAGAGCCCCAACGCTGGTTTTCAGCGACAGCCGGCGTTGACGTGATGACGTCAACCGGTGCAGCATATAGTTAAATAACAAAATAATACAAAAATAAAATGAATAAATACAATACTTAGTTATAAATGTTTATATAAAATATAATATTTAAAATGGTAACATTTCATACCGTCGGTGACTCACGCGCCGCGGTCTATGTCAATATCGATGTGCATTATTGAGTATGACGTACAAACTACTACAAAGGTCAATGTACAGCGTAGCTCGTACACCCTGTATTCCGCGCTAAAAGTTTATGAATAATTCTATAATCATTATTTCAAATCGAATTACTTGAATTGTGATTTAAGTAATCCGACAGTAAGAAGGGTCTAAGGGAAATCCAATTTCGCCTTCTACTAGTACATACTAATCAACGAGCAATCAATTTATTCGGTTCGTTTGATACGGTCGTTACTGACGATAATACAATCAGTACTTGTTCAGTCTCGACCCACGTGCAATTTAAATCGTACGCTGATCCATAATTTTAATAGAAAATACATTTTAGTTCCAATTGACAAACATTATGAAATGAGGGGCCCGTGGCTGAGTAATAATAGCCGCACGCGTCGATCGATCAGGTTAAGCTACGCTTGCCGCGGTTGGTTCGTGGATGGGTGACCATCTTTTCATACCGAGACCCCTCCGTGTCTCGGAAAGTACGTTAAGAGCGTTTATTCTGAAAGTTGGCAACGTCGTAAATAGCTGTCAAATATTTACCTGTTTTGATTAATTTGGAAATAATACTGTATGGAAATAAGAAATGTGGCTAACTAAGTTACTAGAATATTGATTATGATATGCAATAATTAATATTGTAATACCGAATATTCAGTTTTACGAATATAAAACGGGTACAACATCAAATTCGACGTTACAATTGCATAACATAATCAATATTCTAGTAACTTAGTTAGCCACATTTCTTATTTCCATACAGTATTATTTCCAAATTAATCAAAACAGGTAAATATTTGACAGCTATTGACGACGTTGCCAACTTTCAGAATAAACGCTCTTAAGCCGTTGGTCCCGGTTGTCGTTCTTTGATTTCTGACAGTCGCACCGGGTCGTCAGAAACCCAAAATTCTGACAACCAGTCTCACCAAGGGGTATCGTATTAATCAGTAACTGGGTTGTAAACGTTAGATAGGCAGTCCATGTAAAGTACTGGTATTCAGCTGCATCCGGTTAGACAGGAAGCCGACTCCAACATACATAGTTGGGAAAAGGCTAGGCTGGATGATGACAAACAATATAATGTATTTTTTGTACTAACAAAAACAAATAACATTTCGAACTACAATCTGTTTTGTGAGATATTATTGTAATATATTTTTTTATGTGTCATACATACCAGTCCCTTATTTATTAATATGTTCACAATACTTAGAGCAGGTTTCACCAATGGAATTGAACGCGTTCAGTACAATCATCTAAACGCATTCAAGAGCTGTCAGTGTACAATATTCCATAACAACTTTGACACTGACACCTCTTGGGCGCGTTTCAGAAATGCTGATCGCGTTCAGTTTCATTGATGATGTCAGCCCTTAGTTAACTTCTTTAAACGTTAATAAATAATACTTTACGTAACCGAAGGAAAAAGAGTATATAAGGATTGTTGGTGGCGTTCTGTAGTTTCTACCTACCCCCATGGAAAAAGGGCGTGAATTTATGCATGTATGTAATACATTCTAAATCAATCTTCTATTCTACAGGGTACCGGCGCAAAACCAATAGTAATAGGTCAACAGCCGAAGCTCCTGATAGCCGGCCCGGCGGGCGGGAAACCTCTTCTGCTGTCCACACAGAACTTACTCAACACCTCCACCGTCATACTGCAGCCGGGCGGCAAGGCGGTGCTTCTACAGAATATCAAACCCGTGAGTATGATACAAACATTATATTTTGGTCAAATTTTGCCTACTATGTGGCCAAATTGTGGTCATAATGACCAAATTGTGATCACACTGGTCAAATTGTGGTCACAATCTGGCCAAATTATAGTCATACTATGAACATAATATTGTGGTCACTGTCTGGCCAAATTGTGATCACACTGGTCAAATTGTGGTCACAATCTGGCCAAATTATAGTCATACTATGAACGTAATATTGTGGTCACTGTCTGGCCAAATTGTGATTACACTGGTTAAATTGTGGTCACCATCTGGCCAAATTATAGTCATACTCTGAACATAATATTGTGGTCACTGTCTGGCCAAATTGTGATTACACTGGTTAAATTGTGGTCACCATCTGGCCAAATTATAGTCATACTCTGAACATAATATTGTGGTCACTGTCTGTTTTTTGTTTTTACATGAATTTAATTTGAATTTTTATTGATGTTATATTGCTAGACTAGACTAGATTAGCTTAGCTTAATTGGAAAAAAAAAAATTTAAAATTAAATATATAGTGCATGTGGTGTTAGCCTGTAAATAATTGTTGCACTTATAAATGTATATCGTGTACTTTTAAATGAAATGTTATGTGTAAACAGTTGTAGGCCAACCTATTAATAAATAAATAAATAAAAAATAAATAAACATAATATTGTGGTCACTGTCTGGCCAAATTGTGATTACACTGGTTAAATTGTGGTCACCATCTGGCCAAATTATAGTCATACTCTGAACATAATATTGTGGTCACTGTTTGGCCAAATTATGGTCATAATGGCCAAATTGTGATCACACTTGCTAAATTGTGGTCACCATCTGGCCAAATTATAGTCATACTCTGAACATAATATTGTAGTCACTGGCCAAGTTTGGACATTATCTGGTTAAATTATAGTCATTATTATGCCATACTGTGGTCACACTCAGTTCCTATTGTGATTACACTTTGACCACACTTTGGTATCACTGTGACCACACTGGTTTTATAATTTATTAAATACCTGTATTAACAATAACATGCTAAACTGCAGAACAGTTTGACGACACTGTTGTTCTCGTATAAAAATGGATTAAAATGTTTGATATTATGCATAATGGATGTGCTTGCATAACTTCATTATGCTAATTAAACTACCGATGGTAAATTTACAGTCGAGATCAAAACTCTTTCATTTTATAGTTCGCGGTAAATAATTTTGCCCCTCTGAAGTAGGCTACAAATGACTGCGCAGTAGTCAATCTTCCTTATAAAACAGCGCGCATGCGCAACTTAACTTTTCACACTGTACAAAAGGGGGACGCAGAGGGCCTACAACGTTCTTCGCGTACAGTATCACAACGCTTTTAGGGTGCTGTTGGGGCTCCCGCGGTTCTGTAGCGCATCGGGCATGTTTGCTGAAGCAGATACAGATAGCTTTCAAGCTATTATGCGAAAAAGAACAGCATCCCTGATGCGAAGGATTCGGGGGAGCACCAACAGCATTCTAAGGGTGATAGTGAATAAGCCTGATTGCCCGTTCCTGGGGCACTGGACCCGTATGCACAGCTGCAGGTCTGGTGCAGCGGGAAGCGGTCATAATTATAGGTTTTTAAACTAGTTGTATTTTTGTTTCTGTTTTGTTTTGTTATATTTATTTTCATTAGAAATGTTACTAACATAGTTTTATAAGGATTACTAACAACAATATGAATCACGTGTGTTCGATTTAAATAAATAAATTTAAAAAAAAAAAAAAAAAAAAAAAAGGCATTTTCAGCGATGCGATGTGAGGTTTGTATGCTGGGGTCGCATTTGCGTCTATCGTGACAAAGCAATGTGTGCCGAAGCTTCGTATGTTTTGCTCGCGAAAGTTATCGCGCGTTGGTCACATTAGCGGTTTCATAATTTTAACGAATTATCGTGCAATAATCTAAGAATTTGTCTGGCCGTTCCAGACGGTCTTTAAATTTGACTTGCAATATCAATTTTGGACGTAGCTCATTTATTGACCTTTGGGACTATAGTTAGTAAGTTTTGAAACAGCAAGTGTCATTTTTTATTAGACAAACGAGGTTAATATCTTTTTGCGCAATGTGGATACTCGTTGGTGGCAACGCATATCCTCATGATCGTTATTATCTAAACCCGTATTCTTGGCAGTGATCTTGAAATAATTACCTACGGCCGCTCGGAAGATAAACCTCTGGCGTCCGTGCGTAACTGCCGCGCATTAGATACTGTTGCGTACTGATATTTATTTATTTAGTACATGGAGGACTTACAGCTAACAAATACACAACAAATGAGGAAGCAATATTCACCAGAAAGCCAATTACAAGTCCTCGCGCTTAGAATTAGACTAGAAATACAAGTAAGACGCAAGCACAGACAGCAGTAAACGACTCAAATTGATAAAGACAAAGAAAAAAAAAAAAAAGAAAAGTAAAGTAAAAATAGAACTGCTTAAAATAACTGCTGTCACTTAAAAAATTGTAGGCTTAAGCACCTTCTTGCAGAGTTCACACTAGTTACAAAAGGATCCAAATCATGTCGCTTGCATATCTCATTAAAACACACACACACACACACGAAACACGATATACACTGGGATTTCGAAGCGCGTCGTTTCGGGTGTTTTCTTTAAAGATATAATATTGTTAGTTATTAACACTGTCCCCCCCCCCAGCTGCCGGCCACGGTGGTGGCGGCGCGCGCGCCGGGCGCGGCGCCCGCCCCGCTGCAGCAGCAGCTCGCGCAGCCGGTACGTTGCGCATGCTCACTTATTGAAAAAAAACACGACTGCCGTGCTAAAAAATTAACTACAAACATTTTATTTGTTCAACTTGATTTTTATTAACTTTTAAGTTCGTTTTTTGGCATGGCAGTCGTATTTTTTAATTATTTATTTTATACATTTTAATAACGAGTTTTATTATAATATGTATTTTTCTCATTTCAAAATGGTGACGTACTGCCACACTATTGATTTAAAAAAATTATAGCCAGTATCCCTTGGGATGATGTAAAAATTCTAACGATACCCCATACATCCAAATCTGTTCAGGCATTTAAAAATTATGTTTGAATAAAGAAACTCACTTACATACATGAACAAGAGAAAAAAAAAACTAAAATCTGTTCCAATGAAAGATCCTATTTATAGGATGTTGTTTTGTATATACAATGTGAAATTTAATTCATTTGCATCCTCTTAAGGGGTCGTTGTACTCGTCATTATGAACAGTACGAAAACAAAACCAGCTGTTCCATACATTTATGTTCGCATAGCTCGTTATAATGTAGGGAACAGCAGATTTTTTTTTCGCGATTTCAGTGTTGGCCCCATAGTGAAAGTTGTTCATAATGATGAGTACAATGACCCCCTATAAGGATGCAAACGAATTAAATTTCACATTGTATGTGTATATTAATATATGTATTGTATTACAAAACTTTGTAGATTTATTACTCATCGCCTGACTATCTCGTTTGTGTAGTTGTCGCAAACACGACTGTTCAAGATCTTGGATTCGATTCCCAGGTTGGGCAGTGTTATTGAGTTTTTCCATTAGGAATTTTCCCAGTAGCAGCCCAAAGTCTGGACTTGTGCTCGGTTGACGGCAATAGGCTCGCCCTCTATTACATGGGACTTAACAGAACTGAACAAAATGTGGGTGTTATTATACAATCTCTGGGCAACCCTCTGGGAATACGGGCGTGATGGTATGCTTATCTAATTTTCAAAATGATTTAATAATATATTTCTATATAATATATCCTTTTAATAGGTACAGCTAGCGCAAACGGTGCAACCAACTCAAGTTGTTCAAGCGGCGACTCCAGTTCAAACAACGCAAACCGTACAGGCGCAAGCGCAACAGAACGTGCAACAAACGCAGCAAACGCCGCTGTTGCCGCGTAGAGGACTTTCACTCACGGTACGCTTAATTTGCTATTACTTGCCTGCATTCTGAAAGTGGGCACCGTCCCGAATATATGTTCAATATTTCGCTATTTTGATTATTACTGTATGAAAATATGAAATATGGCTAACTAGTGAACTGAAATATTAATTATGAATTGCTATTATAACACTGAATTTGATGTTGAAACCGTTTTAGGTGTAAAAAATGCATTTGGAAAGTTTCCATATATTTTTTTTACATCTTAAACGAAATATTCGGTGTTACGATATTAATTATTGCATTTGATAATTAATATTTTAGTCGACTAGTTAGCCATATTTCATATTTTCATACAGTAATATTGCCAAATTAATCAAAATAGCGAAATATTTGACAGCTATTTGCGCCGTTGCGCTCTTAATTTAAGGAGGCGTCTGTTAATTCGATGTTAAAACTGCTAGACCTAAATAAGGCATTTATTTTACGTACTTGTTTGCTCAAAATGTTCGTTTGTATAATCTATTACGTGTTATTTTTTCAGCGTGAACAAATGTTAGAAGCTCAAGACATGTTCCGCAACGCGAATCGCGTCACGAGACCCGAGAAGGCGCTTATACTTGGTTTCATGGCCGGCTCCAGAGGTAAGCTTTATTTTATAGCCTTATTTAACAGCATTGTTGTGTTTCGGCAGTTAGAGGTAAGATAACCAGTTCCTCTGGGCTTGAGGATTCCGGGTGAAGCGCGCTTCCACTTTTGACCTGATCATTACTTACCATCAGGTGAGATGCAGGCCAAGAGAGTCACCGTAGTGGTTAAATTTTTTAAATATTATTTTGGGAATGAATAAATTTGTTCTAACATAATTAGGTCTGAAAAAAAATACTTCGTAAATGTGTGAAACGGGGCATACCATACACCCGAGGTTATGAGATATGCAAAATATTGAATTATTAGTTATTTTTACCCGACTGTATGGACAGTCTACACAGTCTAGTCAGGACTTACATAGAAAAACATTACACTGCTTATGGAAGCAGTGTAATGTTTTTCTATGTAAGTCCTACTTAAAGAAATTGAAATTTTCTTACGTTTTTTTGCAATTTGCAGCTCAGGTTTATGTTGATCTAAATAATTATGATTCGCGGCCGTATAAAATATTTATAGAATTATAATCATCAAAATCATTAATACCTGCTATAATTGATAAAAGCGTAAGAAAATTTCTATAACGCGGGCTACCTTAGCGCATCCTCCTTATCTAATCAAAATTCAAGTTCCATCTTGGAAGGCACAAGAGTCTAAACAAAAACATTTTTCTTCCAGAAAACCCCTGTCCGAACCTCGGCAACATAGTTACAATAAAACTATCGGAAAACATCGAGAATGTGCTACAATCCGACGACACATACCTCACGATGCTCTCAGAGATGCATTTCCAAATGAACTACAATAATGGCCAGTGGACGCGACTCAAGAAATACAGACATATAGACGGAATGGTTCCGCAGAAAATACCCCCCGGATCCACAGTAATATCCACCAATAACCAGCAACCTATAGTGTCGATAGCCAATCAGAGTGTTAGTTAACTCAGTGACGTGCAGTGTTCGAAGTTTGAAAAGTTCGAGTTTTGTTTCGAAGTAAGTCTGATTTCGGTTTTTTTTTTGTTGGTTTCTGAAATGTGTCAATTAGTTTTTCTTTGATAATGTTTTTCAGGGGAATTTCTGATTTGCTTGTCGATGGTCGGATCGAAAGACACACAAATTAAGATTTTTATACTAGCTTTCGTTAGATATTTGTAGCTTAATAATTGAACTTATTAATCTGTGTAACACTTTAGTTAGAAATGGTCTGATCAGCCAGTTGGACGAGCAAATCGGAAGTGTGTCCTCAAAAAGAATAATTTTAATGATGTCTATCAAGAATATTTGTAAAGCGCGCGTCAGATGAGGTTTGAAGGCATGTCATATTAGAATTGGGATTAGAACAGAATCCTATTGGGAACCAGTTACACCCGAATACTGAAACGCCACTCAAAACTTAAGCGTTACTTAAAACTAGTTTCAACCAATCAAAAGGCTTTAAACGAGTCATAAGTAACGCTTAAGTTTTGAGTGGCGTTTCAGTATTCGGGTGTAAGTCTGATGTTTTCAATAAAAATTCAATTATTATAGAAATTACAATTATACTCAACTTTAATTTCAACTTTCACTGCTTGTCCCTCTACTGTGTTCTAGCGAATTTCTTGTTGGGTTATTATTTTTAAATCAATCAGGACTATTCCAACTGGATGATTTATTTTCTTTATTACTGGATGGTTTATTATCTCGGTAGGAAATTATCGAAGAAATATTTTCTATAAATATATGATAATTTGTTATTATGAATACAATTTTCTTATCATCATAAAACTCAGAATGACCATGCCGTTGACCATCTTAATTCAATATATAGTGGCCTGGAATGGTTTTACAGTCCTAGCATTTTACACTGTTAGACGAACGGATCAATAGTACCCAGGGGGGGGGGGTGCAGGGGAGGGCAGCTGCCCCCTCCCCCCTGGATTTTGTATGCCTAAGTACGATGAAAGTTATGTTGGACTCACGTTAAGACTTACTTTACAATTACAATATATGTATAAATGTTTGCAAAAAAAACATGGCTGAGATCAACGAATAACAATGATCGAAGACAGGTAAAATGGGCTTTGTCTTTGGTCAGTGTCAGGCTTCATCAAAATATGATTTACGACCATAACAAATTTGTATTTGCAGAATTGTAGTCATTTGAATCATTAATATATCTCTCTCAGTTAGATTTGTTCCATTGAATGACTTTTTCATGAAATTATGACTTTTGAGAACCTTCACCTTATGAAATTTCTGATTTCCTCCCTGGGCCAAAAGCTGGGTACGCCCATGAAGGGATAATAAGGTCCAAAATTACTAGGTATCATCAAAAATACACGTCAGATAGAAGACGTGGCTAGGAGGCTTTTATGGGGTTGCTCACGATCTTATTCCGTGGTGACATCCGTAATTTTTTGCGGAAAAAAATAGCACTTGCACTGCCAAAAACTTTCTGACGCGCGCCTAAGGACGTGAAACATAAATCTTTCTGTTTACAATTTTATTTTATTTTTAGCAAGAAAACTGCTTGGTATGGCGATTAGCATAAAACAAAAAAAATCGACTGACTTCGAATAAAAAATAGTCGATTATAAGAAAACCGTGTTCCTTCTCTAATGGCGTCAAACTATTTTGCGCGTAAAAGTTTAATGTCGTCGCAATACGCAAATTATTCTAAGTGATATTTACGCGATTTAATAGAGTCACAGAATACTACAGAAGGCGCACTCCGCATTTTAGGTATGAAGCTACAAGTACGCGGCGGGCTAGTCTTGTCGGACCAATTCAGTGAGCGTAACGTAGTCATAAGATATAAGAGTTACGCGATAGAAAGAGAGGCAACTTCTAGGTGAATATAACTGTAGGTAATTAGCGCTGTGCGACCTGAATTGAACTTTATTGTGTCGTAGCAAGAGTCGCTTTTTATTTAAATGATTTTGAGGAGTGAACCATCTGTACTAATCTGTGGTAGAGTCAAAATATTTGGAAGAAAACTTTCTTTTAAGTTGTGATCTCAAAGGGATTTGACATAGAAATTGGACATTTTTACTTTTCAGTATAATTTCTAGTGCCAAAATAAGTTTCGGAAACGAAAATCTTGAGTAACATAACGTTTTGTGAATTAGTTTGTATGAAACCTTTTATGTATATTAGATTAGATTTCCTTTTCAGTAGATTTGAATATAATATAAATAAATATATGCCTACAGAGCCTTTCTATCTAACTAAGGGTAGTTATATGAATAATAGCTTGCACGTTTTTGATAGAGTGGTCTGCAAATGATAGAATGATCCAGAAAAATGTACGCGAAATTGACCCTAGAGATTATTTTATTTTATACTAACAGTGGACACACAGTCAAACCTGAGTAAGTGAGAACTGGGTAAGCGAGAAAACTCTATAAATGAGACTAATTGCCAGGTCCTGTCAGTTTAAACATCTAAAACCTCCATAAGTAAGAAACAGAAACCTCTATAAGAGAAAGTAGATTTTCACTCGTGGACCTCTATAACTGAGACTGCTACACTGCCCTGCTAAGCCGAAAGGCGGTATCTCTGAGATACGCCCTTTTAGTTTTTTTTATACCATTCAATAGCTATAATAATATCACATCTAATGGGATAAGCCACATACCGCTATCTAACTTAAAACATTTAAAAAAACCACTCAGAAGTTCTTTATATCCTTGTTTCCTTAAATTACAATTTACAAAAAGTAAATTTTCTCAAAACTTACTCCGATTGAGATACCGCCTTTCGGCTTAGCAGGGCACATGCCTGTACCTCTATAAGCGAAAGGCGTGCGTAATAATAACATCTGCTATTTATGGCTCATTTTTAAATTTCGTGGAACTAATATTGTTTTTGTTCCTCTCAAACGGCCTCAACTCCTGCATCTCTGTAAGCTAGAAACTCGAGCTAGTATGAAACCTCTTTTAGCGAAAAAGAGATCGCGCTCCTTTGAACTCTCGCTTATCCAGGTTCGACTAATATGAAATTAACAGTGTTTTTAAGACACATGAAATATATAATTTGTGTCTTAAAAATTTATTTGTAGTGTATTGACATAATAATATTATCACCTTATTATTTAGTGATATTTCAATTTGCATACTAAAAGGTGAAATAAAATTGAAATAAGAAAGAAAGAAATTACATTTATTTGCGGTAAACATGATGCGAAGAAAAAACAAAACCGGCCAAGTGCGAGTCGGGCTCGCACACGAAGGCCACCGTACCAATTAATCTGCCTAGCCTTTTTCCAACTATATTGGGGTCGTCTTCCAGTCTAACCGGATGCAGCTGAATACCAGTATTTTACATGGAGCGACTGCCTATCTGACCTCCACAACCCTAGTAACTGGGTAATACGATACCCCTTGGTAAGACTGGTTGTCAGACTTTCGGGCTTCTGACGACCCGTAACGACTGTCGAAAGATCCACGAATGACAGCCGGGACCAACGTCTTAACGTGCTTTCCGAGGCACGGAGGAGTCTCGGTATGTAAAGATGGTCACAGTAAGCGTAGCTTAACTTGATGGATCGACCCTTGCGGCAGTTATTAGTTAGCCACGAGCTCCTACGAAAGGTACCGTACCAACGTACAATAAAAAAAAAACAAAAATAAAAAAAACGAAAATAAACACGTTTCTTTTAAGGCGACCCCTTTAATTTTTAACTTTTGTTGTTACAGCGGCAATATAAATACACAACCTGTGACAATTTCAACTGTCTACCTGTTACGGTTCATGAGATACAGCCCGCTGACAGACAGACGGACGGACGGAATGGGGATAAAAACTGCCACTTGCTGACTTTAGATGTCGCTACTGTATATGAATTTGACTGCTACTTGCCACTATCAATATTTCTTTTGTAAACAAGCTACTTCTTTTACGAATGATTATTTTTTTGATACGACCCTTTGCGCAGCTGTTAAATACGGGGATTCATTTATTTCACAAATATGTTAATAGAAGAAAACGATGTAAAAAAGATCTGCAAGGAAAAAATTGGTAAGCCAGTTGTAATTTTCCACAAAATCTCCTCTGTTACCAATGGTAGACATCTGTTTTCATGGGTCACTCTAAAAGTCGCACACAATGACATTTTTAACGCTTAATTTTTGCCTAAAAATTAACAACAGAAACACAACAATGACAGCTTAGTGACAGTAATTAACATAGCAACAGTGCTGCCATCACACCAACGAGCTTTCGGTTTTAATCCCATTGCAGTTTATGAAGGACGAACTAGCTTCCGCTCGCGTGTTATGTCGATAAAAAGTAGCCTATGTTTCGAAGTATCCCCATACCAAATTTCATCAAAATCGGTTTAGCTGTTTAGCCGTGAAAGCGTAACAAACAAACATACAAAAAAATATAATATTTACTCTTTAAGTTTAGATTTAAGAACAGTCTGAAATGGCGAGTGCTCTCATTGACCGACGTCGGGTCATAAGACGTTCGTGGTTTTGGATTCGGGTAACAACCAGCCAAAGCCAAGAAAAAACACTCAAGAGACTACTTTCTTCCTTCTCTATCAAAGATTTGCAAGCGATACAAGAATGCGAGTTGGCATGAATCTGTTCACTCAGTGTGTAACATGCTTTAGGTGTTAATCCTTCATAAATGACCAATAGTGCGAAGTAAGATGTTAGCGTTTTATTGTAACATAACTTTATCGACGCGTCAATTTGCGCTGTTTTCAATGAAAGTGTTCTTTTGCTTATAAGTAGTTCAATGAAAATCATGCCTTGTATGCCTCGGAGAGTCATAAAATAATCGTATATTCCTCGAAATGAAAAAACGAATTTCATCAACTTTTTTTTTTTTGACATTCGCCTTTTGCTGTTTTTTTTTCAAATTCATTTCGTGGAACCAACAATCAATAATGAATAATTAATTTGTAAAGATTTTTAAACAATGTCAAAAGTACTTTAGAGATAATTTAGTGGAGATGTTTGTAACCGGTTTTGTATATACCAAAATAATTGTTAATATTGAAACAGTGAAACTGGGTTGGAGTTTTCTTGATGCGAGCACGGTGCCTTTGTAAAATAAGCCTTATAGATAGATGCTGGTTGACAACATAACTCTTATTATGTTCGACAAGATGCAAGTTTTAATGGATTAATCCGAACAACGCCGGCGGCAGTGTAGTCGCGACATTGCTGTCTTGCTCGGAATGTTATTTCATATAAACCTATTGAAAATGTATGGCGACGAGTAGTGACACGTGCAGCGTTGTTCGGAATCATAACTTTTTAAGGCCTGAAGACAATGAATAATCGCGTTTTAAAACGACTAGTCCATTTATTGAAAGTATATTTATTACGTAGATCGGAAAGGGCCTGAGTAAGCAGCGACGCGTTAATTTTAAAAGGAGTTCAGACATTTTTTTTTTTGCAAATATAATCGCATCGATATTGAACTTCCGTCCAGTTTCACACACTTCTTTTGTTCCATATTATTTTGGGAGCTATTCCATCTTGAAAACTTTTCCTAACAGCAATTAAATTGTGTAATAACAGAAGAAACATTAAAGAAAACTATATATAGGAAAAAGTTATTTTCTCATACTCTGTAATATGATAACAACCTAAAAAACGCATGTATTTAATCGAATCACTAATTATTACCATTTTGCGCTCCCAAAAACGGTTCACCCTTGTTTGATCGAACAACGTTTGATATAATATTACTAAATCGAACAACGTTTAAGAAAATCATCACTTTGTATAATATCATTTGACAGAATTTTCAGTTCATCGAATATTTATTTGCTATAACAACGTTTGCGCTAATGATCGAAAGGTATAATGTTCATTTGATGTAATGTTCAGATGGTATAACCATGTATTTTATCGAATATTCAATTGGTGTAATGTAATGCAGAAAAAAAAACATTATGCTACAAAATTTTGTGACAGAAACGAATCGCTGCAAAACCGACTTCACGCAGTCTTGTCTGCCCTACCCCTAGAGTGTAATTTAAGCCCGCGTAGGCGCGGAGGGGTGGGGCGGCCCGCGAGCTGAGGAGCAGGTGGTTTGAAGGCCCGCCGCCGCGGCTGAGGCTGGCCGGCGAAGCCGGCCAGCAAGCCGAAGCTGCGGTGGTGAGCGTTAAACCCATCTGCGACGATAAGCTCGCGTGGGGCCGCCCAAACCCCGCAGCGCCGGAGCCGTGACAGAAACAATGCTTGCTGCATGTTGCATGCCTGCTTGCTTGCTGCTTGCATGCTGCATGCCTGCTTGTATGATGCATGCCTGCTTGCATGTTGCA
Source organism: Agrochola circellaris (assembly GCA_914767755.1). Classification (NCBI taxonomy): domain Eukaryota; kingdom Metazoa; phylum Arthropoda; class Insecta; order Lepidoptera; family Noctuidae; genus Agrochola; species Agrochola circellaris. Next base: position 13,032,599 of record OU611863.1, on the reverse strand, counting down.
TGCCTGCTTGCATGTTGCATGATTGCTAGCATGCTGCATGTCTGCTTGCACGCTGCATCTGCTTGAAACTGAAAAGGTATAATGTTCATTTGATGTAATGTTCAGATGGTATAACCATGTATTTTATCGAATATTCAGATGCAGCGTGCAAGCAGACATGCAGCATGCTAGCAATCATGCAACATGCAAGCAGGCATGCAACATGCAAGCAGGCATGCATCATACAAGCAGGCATGCAGCATGCAAGCAGCAAGCAAGCAGGCATGCAACATGCAGCAAGCATTGTTTCTGTCACGGCTCCGGCGCTGCGGGGTTTGGGCGGCCCCACGCGAGCTTATCGTCGCAGATGGGTTTAACGCTCACCACCGCAGCTTCGGCTTGCTGGCCGGCTTCGCCGGCCAGCCTCAGCCGCGGCGGCGGGCCTTCAAACCACCTGCTCCTCAGCTCGCGGGCCGCCCCACCCCTCCGCGCCTACGCGGGCTTAAATTACACTCTAGGGGTAGGGCAGACAAGACTGCGTGAAGTCGGTTTTGCAGCGATACGATCTTTCGACTAAATCATTATTAGTGTAGTGAAACATTAGTTTAAATAAAATTAGTGCATTTGAAAATTCGGCGAAATGAAATTAGTTCAAATGAAATTAGTTCAAATAAATAATTACGCTAAATAAAAATTTACCAATGAATTATTCGGTCAAATGAATAATTCTTCGAATTGACTTTATTGCAACTAAAATTCGATTTAGTAATATTATATCAAACGTTGTTCGATCAAACAAGGGTGAACCCCCAAAAACACTATAATGTAATGATTGCGCCTCTTTTTTTGAACCTCAAATAATTTCTATTTTGGGGTCCTAAAAATACTAAATAGTCAAGTAACTGCGACCTACACGCGGTTGGTCATAGTTCTAACCCAACCTAACCCATTTAGTCGGAGTGCCCCGCTTAGTGACTGCGACCAAATTTGAGAAAAGACCAAAAAGTTAAAAAGAGGTTCAATTATTAAAAACATTGTGCATGATTAGAAGCGCTACAAGTTGGTACAGGTTCATAATTTAAAATGATTATCATTAGAAGGTCAATAAATTATTAAAGGTTCATTAATTTAAAAAGTTCATCATTAGAAGGTCAATAAGTTTTTAGAGGTTCAGTTAAATATTACCGTAAACAAAAGATCATAATGAAAAATAGCTCTCATCATATTTTGGACTGAAGAAGACTAAGAAATTTAAGTTTTTCTATATTCTTAAGCAAATGTGTGTATGAGTTCAGCGGGAACCGTGTTATTTTAGTATTCGCGTTAATTCTAAGTTTTGTTGTATGATGTTTTTTTCTATAGATATTTAATATCCACATTGTATATAGTAGATAGTACAAAAATATAAAATGAAAAAGTTAAAAATTATTTTGTGATTTTTATTTTTCTTAACAAAGACTATTTACATTCTATGAGGTTATGGAAGATTCGCCGCCGATGTGTTTTCTGTAAGTATCCACTAAAGGTAAGCATCGGGATATAGCTGTATCAGGAGAAATAAATTATTCAAGATTTGTTGTTAATATCGACGCAGCAGAGTAGATAAACACAACTGAAACTCTTGCGCACTCGCTTTTAAAAAAGAAAGAGTTAAATATCCTTGCCTTATAAAATAAACCCCTTTGTGCGCACACGGTTTTTTGCCGTGAAAAACTACGGTCGTCAGTGTTGTATGGATCACTATGGAAGCTTGTTGAAGACTAATTTTTTCTACGGCGCTGTACCGTAAAGAAACCGTGCCGTGTACAAAGGATCTTGACAATCAAAGTCGAACTATGCACTGCACTAAGTGTATTTTTCAGGAATTGCAAGAATAACTAGAGATGAAACGGATATCCGGTAGCTATCCGGTATCCGCCCTAAATTTACTCTGCCGGATACCGGATAATAAGCGAGTATCCGGCCGGATACTGGATAAAAAAAATACGAAATATAAAATGTGGGTACTTTATTTAATCCACATCACAAATATAATGACTATATTTTCATTTAACAAATAATAAATATACTCGTACTGCTTAAAGGCAAATTATGGTAAATGAATACCAAATTCTCTGCATTAAGCGGCAATAAACGGTTTTGCTCGTCTTCATAACCGGCCAGCTTCAGAAAAAAGTCTTTCGCTTTATACGCTGCTGCAGGGCGCTGAAAAGTATATTCTGGCAAACTTTGTTAAGTTCGGGTACCTATATATAAATCGTTAAGATGCATCGTTATGAGCGCGAGATTCGGTCGTCAGACGTTGCAGCGTATGGACGCTCCTAATTGTGCTCCACCAAAGTTTTTTACTGATTAGTGAAATGTGCACACCACATGTTGCAAGTTTTAGCTACAAGCCGGGCGTCGAAATCGAAGTGTTTTTGTTTTGCTGTGGTTGTGACTTTAGGTCGCCAAAAATACATTAAAACAGTACAATAGTGGGTGAAATAAGTGTTCCTAATCTCAGGCAAACGGTTCAGTGCATGCATAAGTACGAGGGTATACCTGCCGCAGCGAATCTGGTGAGGTCTTTCCATATTTCAGGGATCGCTGAAGAAGTCCACCTAAAGTCATGAGTGGATCTCATTATAAATCCATACATCGTATATGCTGTATTTACAATTTGTTCGACTAACTTTAAACTATAATACGTGTGTGATTATTTGTGTAGTGCAGTGTTTCAATATGCTTTGTTTTTTGCGTGTGCGCATCCTTTTTTTAATATTTGGAGTGAGTCAAGGGTCGCAGGTAGTTAGTTGTTGACCAACAAAGCATTCCTTTTAGACATTATTGCTCTTGACTCTGACATTGGATTTTAAACCCTATAACTTCGAAGCCAAGTGTAGTTTTGTGTTTATTTGGGTGGTAAAGTTAATTGTGTAAAGAAATGTTTGAGTTTATTTAAGTAAATATTTGTGAAGTTGAAAACTGCTTAAGACCGCGACAAGATTAAGAAGGCTAACGAGAGTTATAAGAAACCTGAAACGGATAGTAGCCAGACGAAGACAATGGAAACAGCAACGTGTAACACAGCATAGCAGTGTCATAGAAAATAGTCGAGAAAGCAGTGTAACCCCGTCAAAATTCACCGGTGAAGATGGACTCGAACCAACATAACGAAACGTTGCAAAAGATGCCCATCCATAGATAATTACACCCGTCTCTCCACTATTCCAATGCTTACTCTAGGATGCATATCCGGTATGGCTCTCAAATCCTTCCTTATCCTAAGGGCACGGTCTTCCTTACCATTACCCGCGCTCCCTGGTCTACTTCTTGATTTGCAATGGCCTATGTAGTTCCATGAAACATGAGGCTTCATGGGCTAGTGCAAATCTTGGGGTTCATTCGATTTATCGAGTCTGGTTAAACCATGCTGGGATCAGTGCATTTCATTCATTCATTCACAAGATGCATCGTTATGAGCGCACACGTGTCGCGCATCGCGATGCGCCAATCGTCAATGTTCGGCCGCTGGCTTCAGTTAGCCGGATATCCGGTATCCGGCCAAACAGCTATCCGTTTCATCTCTACTTATACGCCATAAATAAAAACCCGCTGCTGAATATGGGGCTCGCAATAGTTTCTTGAATGACTATCCATAAAATAAATAATGGCAGAAACCAAAACACTACCAGCCTATTATTGTCCAGCAGGACAGTCTTCTGCAAAAAAAGCAGGAGCATTGATCGCCACGCTTGCTAAAGACGGGTTGGCGATTTCAGACAACTATAAGTCCAAGTTTCCTCATTATCTTTCCTTCACCGATGTCAGTATGTCCAAGATAAATTCGGAAAGACATAAAAAAGTCACACTGGTACTTAAAGGTACTTACCCACCTCGTGCACGAGAGGCGAAGCCTTAACCACTAGGCCATCATGTAATTTTTTTTTAACCAATTCTAACCAGGCGAAAAAATAGCTTACCAAATAAGAAGCAAACTTCAGTGATGAACCCGATCAGGCACGACGTACCTTCCAATTTGTATTTGAAGAGGAAGTCTGCAATATTCACGATGAGCCCCAGCACGACAAACGCGAGGGTGTACCAAACGTACAGTTGTACTAGGATTGCACTCTCCTGTGAGGCAATAGAACACAGACTTATTAAAGCTAGGTAGGTACGTATAATTAATACCTAGTGAGTTCGCCGCTTAATTTTCCCTAAGGGTGCCTCCAGATTATGTAAAACTTTTTAATAATGAAAGAATAAGAAAAATGTATTGTGAGAGACAGAGAGAGCTATATCTTTCGTCTCTCTCATGTAACGAAATGTGACGTGTCCTTGAAATTTCACTCTCAATTCTCGTCCAATTATCGAATCGCCGCCTAAAAGTCAAAACCGATCAATTATTTGTGAAGTGATTCAAAAATAATTGATCGGGTTTTGACTGGTACTAGCAAAGATAGCTAATTGTATTGTATTGTCTCTGCGTCCGGCGCTCGGCGTGGCAACACTCCGTGTTCGGGTTCGCGACAAGTCAATCGTCATCCTGAAGATGCCTCGTTGAGAGGTGAAACACGTGTCGATTTGTTACAGGGTTTTTTATCACTTTAGGAATAGTTTAGCGGAATAGGTTACTAAATATATCTACGTCTATTGTAACTTTTTTGGTACTAACAACAATAGAAGCGAGCAATAACAGCAAGTTTGCCATTTGAAACAATGTGATTAGGAGCTGTTTCGCGCAGTCCACTTGTGCGCATACGAATGTCAAGTTTTCGGGACACTGGTTAGGGCCACCATTCGCTGTTATCATGTCCAGGATACATGCTATCTGCAAAAACAAGATAGTAGTTATTTAATTATGTGATAGGGCTCCGTGGAATGACCGGTCAGAGTAATAACACGGTATGCCAGTGATCACAGATTCGAGACCGGATCGTGTTTGATTTTCGAAAAGCTTAAAATGCTATGTACTTATAGTGTAGGTAACTAAGACGGTAATCATTATGTTGAATTTATTGTAAGAAATTAAATAAGATAGTGTAACGTATGTGTTACTAGGGTAAAATTTGTTGCGGGTCTCCCAAACTCGACTAATTTATTCTCATCAAAAGGCGAACAGCTTAAGGCGTTTATTCTGAAAGTTGGCAACGTCGTAAATAGCTGTCAAATATTTACCTGTTTTGATTAATTTGCAAATAATACAGTATGGAAATAAGAAATGTGGCTAACTAAGTTACTAGAATATTGATTATGTTATGCAATTGTAACATCGAATTTGATGTTGTAGGTACCCGTTTTAGGCGAAAAAAATGTATTTGGAAACTTTCCAAATGCTTTTTTTACGCCTAAAACTAAATACTCGGTGTTACAATATTAATTATTGCATATCATAATCAATATTGTAGTAACTTAGTTAGCCACATTTCTTATTTCCATACAGTATTATTTCCAAATTAATCATAACAGGTAAATATTTGACAGCTATTTACGACGTTGCCAACTTTCAGAATAAACGCTCTTAACCCACCATAGCAGAGCACCTAAGTGTGTGGATAAGAGAAAAGGGGGCTTTAGCCTTGCAGTGGGACAATCCAGGCTAGACAGACAGATACCCCTACGAGTCATGTATTGTATATGGCACGTGCGCATTGCATAAATCAACACTTTTCCGTCGCCTTGCACAAAGTATAGTGTAACGCGACAGTATACGATCAGCGTTCATAGTCAGCTGTATTAATTCACACAAAATTCATAATTGCATTAGTTACGTGGTAGTTAAATATTCAATGAACCATCATCTTTGGCTACATCCAAGGTGTGTGCGACCCATTCAGCAGCGCGTACAGAGAAAAGAAGAAAGAAAGAAAGAAAATACGTTTATTTGCGGTACACATGACGCAAAGAAAGAACAAAACACAAAAATAAACAATTTGGGGGAAAATATGCGTCACATCCACGCAAAACGGCCATCGCTCATCATAAGCATAAGAGGCGCATTCTTCCTGAAAATTGAAGAGAATTATTATAATTTTACGAACCAAACTGATAATAGATATGAGAGCGATCATGCTCCTGTGAGGAATACAGCAGCAACTGCCGTCTCCACACCGGGTTATGACCGTCAGCGCCTCCATACAAAAGTCACATAGTAATTTCCACTGTTAGGTATTTGATAATTGTTCATAATATTTCGCTGTTTGTAAACTAAAGTATGTAAGTAACAACTATTTGACAAAGGTCACTGTTTGACAAACTTGGTGACAATTACAGATAAACACAAGGAAATCGTGACAGAAGTCTTCTTTAGGTTTTTATGTTTATCTATGATTAGCTTCTGCCCGCGACTTTCGCGTGGAAGTCGTAAGACAACACAATATACTAAAATAACAGCCATATTTTTATGAAACTTCCCTGTATACTACGTTTGTAGTTTAGGTCTCAACAGCCAAAATATGGAGAGTAGATTTGGTGACGCGGGAGCAAGCTGGACCACAAAGTGAGTTTTTTTTTAAATTTTGCTATTATCTACCCTCATTATTTGATTATTTGGAATGGATATTTATGCATCGCCAGTCATAACGTTGATCATATAATAGGCTAGCGATGTGATGAGTGATTGAGTGGTGGACCTCCTGACGTTTGCCACACGATGGCATTGGTGCTGGCTCCATATTATAGGTACCTGTATTTTTGGAATTGTATAGAGTGCCGCTAGCGGCATTTATCCCTATCGGATAAAGTGCCGCTATTTGCGGCATAATAGTGGCCATGCGTTGGCATGGCTAAAGTGCCGTAAGCATTGCATTGTCATTGTCACTTGTTATATTGTTTGATTGTTGAGGTTAGTTCGCTGCCCTTTGTATTGATTGATCGTATTTGTTTTAGCTACTTATATCAAAAGTCACTACAATGACTGACTTTACGAAAAATTAAGTAGCAAATGAAAATGCTGACAGGTAGGTTAGGTTAGAACTGTGACTACACAACAGGTCCGTTTAGGCACAAGAGAATGTAATGTTTTGGGGATGTGGTGTTTTACAGCGAACAATTAAACAAAATAACAAGCGACATTGACTCAGTAACAGTGACAATGCAATCAATGCTTACGGCACTTTAGCCGAACCGAAGCAGCGCCACTATTATGCCGCTAGAGGCACTTTATCCGATAGGGCAAAATTATTATGTGAAATGTATTGAAAAAACAAGATGACGACGTTAGTTCCGATTTTAGCCACGCGCTAAAAGAATCTTGTAGAACATTAGTTAGGTAAGTACTTGAGTTGGTGTTGTCGCGTGGGGGTGGGGCTCAGTTGATATGTACGATAACCATTATCTAAGCACTTATTCTCAATTGGTTACAATATTTATTATACGTAAGTAATAGTAACAGTATGTACGTGTGCAATTAAATAATACATTATTTTCACAATTTATCCTTCGACAGTTAGCCAATGAGGCGAATTGCTCACAGGAGAGGATCCATTCGCAACGTTCTTTTTTTTCATAAAAGAAGTTCGTCTCTTTGACTTTTCCACTCTTTGCCTACAATCTTCTGTCAAAAGATGTTCATGGTGAATGCAAAAATGTCGCGAATTTTAAGTTTAGTCTATGTGACCGTGCTACTTTTGGACAACGCTAGCGGAGAAGAAATAACAGGAGCAGGTAAGTTTTCAATTATTTAGTAAATATTATTCAAATAGTCGTGTGAGGATTCTACATAGTCTGCCGGGCCGGGGTCGCGGGAAAGTCCGAAAGGGATACCGTGGCCCCTGGCAATGTACAGGCAACTGAAGGAACACGGGTGGGTTTTAGTCAGAAAGAGTCTGACACGTCCTCCCGCTCCGCCCAGAGCAGGAGAAGTTATTTAATAATTTTAATAATTTCCCACATAAAAAAAAAAGGATTCGACATAGTTCTGGCCGTGGGCATCATATAAGGCGTGAATGCGTGGCTGTGTTTTCCAATCACCTATCCGCCTTCTTAGTGTACCTAGCGATCATTATATCTAGGTAAATTACATCTTCTATGACTGTTTATTGTGTGACCTATGTTCAGCAGTGCGTTTACAAGCTGTTCTTACTATTAAGGGTCACCATCTTTCTCGTCTAGCATTCGTCATTCTTCATCGTCTATTATTTTGCTTACCCATTCCTTACATGTTGCCTAAGACTAACTTGCTTTTAGTCTTAAGTGCGACTGCCTCTACTCGTTAGTAAATAAACATAGTTGTTGCTGGTACTCTATCCGTGTATCTGATAGTCACATTCGGTCTGTTTTCTGCAATTCCATTAGGTAGATGTTAATGGTTAATCTAATAAAAATATTACTCATTTTATAATTCCAGATGAAGCTCCTAGCCTGATGGCTGACCAAGAATTAGACCTCATCAACCCTGATATGGAAAAAGCATTACAGAAACTAGAACACCTCACTAGTACTGCTTATAAACTAAACCAATTCGATGCTGATGTTATAATGACAGAAGATCCAAAGAGCATCTACGATGACATGATACACCTAGTCACTGATATCACAGAGGCTGTAAAAAATTCCAACAACGCGTACAAGTTCTTAAAAGCTAATGGTTTAGACAGAATCGTCCAGCAAATTCTTAGAGTAGATTACGATAAGCTTAAAACTCGCATACTCATACTTCTAAAAGTCCTATTTGATGTCGCACCCACAACAACCGCCGCGGTCATACCCATAACTGTAGTGGATAGAGTCCTAGATATTTTCGAGAGAGATAATCTAGGTTTAAAGGCTCATTCTTTAGATGTTATGTATGTTTGGCTACCTGGTAATCCGAAGGTGCAAGCTAGAGTGATGAAAATCAAAGGCTTAGAACCATTCTATGAACAAGTAGCAAAACTAGATACGTCAGTGATAAAGACTCTTTTAGATCTATTCAATACAATACTGAAGGAGCATATGGACGCAAGGAATGAAGTGCAGAGGACTATCGTGGACAGTGACCAACTGAAGTACTACAAAAGAATAGGTTTACTTGAACACATGGCTACTCCAGTAGTCTGTAATGGCCTGCTGAACATATTTAAGAAGACCTGGTCGTACAGCACGAATGAAAATAACATTCTTATAACAGTTTTTGACATGCTGAAGAATGTTAAAAAGTTTTGTTTGAAGAATTACCGCGGGAAGGATGACGCTAAGAAACTGTTCACTGCGATACAGAAGTATATTAAAGACCCTGATAATTTTGAGTACTTCGAATCGAACAGCTGGAATATGACCGAGATCTCCCAGGTGATTGATGACTACGTCGAAAAGTTGAAGTATTCTGTTAAAGATGAAATGTAAGGTTTATTTGAGCTTATAATTAGTTGATACGTTATTATAATATGTCATAAAAGGCTTGTTTTTATTGATTTCCCTGAATTTCGTACAACTCATTTTAAAATTAATAAAATGGAATCAGAATTCCTCAATTAGGCCATATCTCTAAAACACCACATTACTTTGGGTCCTGCTCACCCCAAATCGTAGCTCAATGTAAAGTCCAACCCCACGTGTGGTCTAACCACAAGTACGATGACACTTTCAGCACTATTGTAACGTCCCTACACATAGGGGATCGAGACGTACGCGCAACAATGGCGACCGGAGTTGAAAGAGATACGTCCTACGATTGTTGGCGCGAAATTTATAGCCCTTCATGTTGATAGGATGTTTTATTTAATTCATTTAATGGGCTTTGGTGAGTTATCCCTAATATTATAATGGGAAAGTGGGATATAAAGTCTTTTTTGTAACGTCCTGACAGAGTAGGTTAGATTAGCTTGCATAAAAAAGATTTCAATCTTTCTTGTGTAGTTTTCCTCGTGGATCACGTTATGATTTCGTTAGACTTTCATTGCAGACTTTACCATCTGAAAAACGGTTGCATCATAGAATGCTTCAACAGATGATATTGAGAATCTGTTATTCTGATATGGAGCCGATGAATAGACGAATACACCGTGCCTTTCATTTCCTCCTTACAGGGTTATTTAGCCATCTTTTACAATGTTCATTAGAAGATGTTCGATACTGTTATTACTTATTACACAAGGTAATACGTTATTAAAATAAACTGCGTAGGTATATATAATGCCGTTCCCAGTCTGCACGACAATTTAATCGAAATATATACAATAGTTTAGTCACTAGTCAAAGGTTGTCAAAACCTAGTCGACCCATCACTACTAGATATTTACTTTGTTTTAAAAAATCACTTTTTTACCTAATTACGATCTTAGGATTTATTTGATAGTTCCAAAATACATATGATAATTATATGCTGACTGATTGATGGACATTCTTCTTAATAAAATTTTTGTTTCGACAGTGAAGCTGTCGAAACAAAAATTTTAAAAGTCAAAAAAATCGATAGAGGATGCTCAATTGATTAACCATTAACACTCACGCAATTATAAAACCAATTTTATTTTAAACCGAATAGGACGCGTCTATTTCGATTAATAGCGAAATAACAATAACAATGCGATCTATACGCAAGTTGTGCCATCATTACCACAATGACAAATCACGCGCCATGGGTGGCCGCCATGACAGTTTGTTGCGTTTTCCCGCGCTTCCGTCTGAGCGGGAAGTTGTCATTAGCGATATTTTTTTATTATTACTTTTGTGGTTGGGTTTAGAATAATTTGGATTTGATTTATATTTATCGCATCGCAAATAATTCTGTGCAGGTATTTCGTATTGACTTATTTCCTTGTAATTATTGAACAGTACATAAAGCGAAAGTTTATGAATGCTTTCTGAACTAAGTTACTGACTTAGTTACAATGTTTTATTAACAACTCCTTTGAGACTTGTGACAGTCGGGTAAAACAGCGCAGCCTTTCACAAAATATTGCGTGGGAGTCTCAAAAAGGTGTTGCAAGTGTCAAAAATTACACTCACAGTCGACAAAACAAACTCAAAAATCGAATCGAATCGATCATCGTATTTAAAAAAGGCATCCATTCATGACCCGTCAAATTCATAGAGGTCCAACCATGGTGCAACCTGACGGATTCCGGAGCGAATTTGCGCAAAAGTCAAGTACTTCGTGGGAATAACAAACTTGTACTTTTTTTGCGCTAAAAATGTATGAATGAGCATTGTAGTATAATGGACGCGGTAAATAATCCTATTTGTATTGTTACTGCCATCTTTAGCGAATTGTAGGTGTAGTGTATGGTGACCATAAGTTGGGACCTTCATTTTTGATGACCGGTAGCTATTAAAATCACCATAAGCCCCCATTTCACTTATTTTCCTAGAACTTAGCTTGCTTGACGCATAATGATTGATGTCTAATTTAATTAATAGAAGAACTTTATTTCGGACTCAAATATCGTTATAGTGTTAGTTACATACAAAAAATAACTTATTGCCTAGCGTTAGTAAAAATCAACCTCCGCAAACTGCTGTACAATCGGAGAACCGAAGCTCACGGCTAGAGTTTTTAGGATGCTGTTTTGACTGCCCCTCACTCTCCTCAGTAGTGACGCAGTTTTCTTGCGTATAATTGCATAGAATCCTTCGGTGTGGGCTTGCACAAACATTTCCGACGCGCTACAGTAACGAGGCAGCCTCAACAACTTCCTGAAAGCATTGTTATATTGGACGCGCAGGACATCCAGCGATCTCTTAGTACAATTGACCCAAAGATTGCCCGTGTACAAACTTTGGCAATATGCCTTGAAAAGTGTTACCTTTACTTGGTCTGTACACCGTGCAAATCTACGGGACAACATATTGCTCCCGACCGCTAGAGCCCTGCGCTCCCTCTCAATGTCTAAATCGTCCCTGAGGTCAGCGGCAAGACAATGCCCTAGGTATTTAATAGTTGACACCCTATTAATTGGTGACCCGTTCAAAAGCAACTCGGGTCCTTCTCCTCGGCGTTTGCCGCTGACCTCAAAGACCTATTTTGTCTACGGATTATGTGAGAAGGTTAGGTACCTAAGTTGTAGGTAAGCAGCAGTAGCCCACGTTTAGGCATCGCAGAAAAAATCTTTCTTCTTTGAAAACTTTCCAATTATCACTTTCTTCTTTGTCCTACCCTTTTCCCATTATTTCCTGACTTTTCTGCACTTCTACTCTAACTGTTTTAGTTATTTTATTACACCTCTATTTTTTACAAAAACTCCTCAATCACATTTCATTGATTATTATATTGTATAATTTTTTCTGTTCCGGATTGTCCTAACCTGATCCAACCCCAGTCCACGGATAGTAGCTACTTACTTCAGGTAGCAATAGCCGTACTAAAAAGTCTATTCTGTAGGCGTGACACGGCCAACGGACGCACCTGACCGATATTCCCATGGACCGTACTATTGTAGTGTGTCAGTGTAAGACTAATTTATTGCGCTGGGTAAAGAGTCAATTATCTCTTCGAAATAGTTTAATAGTTTCTGTGTGAAAAAAAATAAAGTTATTATTTTTCTGCTGAGATAATGTGCGAATTAAATAATTTTATCAGTTATCGTGCATAGCAATATGAGATGTATGTTATTGGCGTGATATTCTTGTTAGTGTTACTCCCTGTTACTAAGCTAACGTAAACAGGGTAAAAAAGCTGTTTCATAGAAAAAGTGCAATACTTACGCGGTCAAAATGTATGGAACAGATGATTTTTTTTAAATAACCAACAGAAAATTTCAATGAGTGTTCAGAATCAAGTACTGAATATTATGTATCTGTATCAGTATCAGTTTTTTATTTATTTATTTAATACTTCAAGCACAGAAATGCACAGAGGCGGACTTAATGCCATATGTATTTTCTACCAATCAACCTTTGGGTGATGGAGAGACAAACAGTGGTAGGAGCAATTACGAAAAATTGAGGAATAAAAAATGTATTAAGTAATATTTATAGATACACAATACCTATTACAAACTATACATATAATATATATGTCTGATTATACCTATATAAATATAAGCACAAATAAATATACATAAATACACGAATGTACTAAAACAAATAAGACAAACAATGGGAAAACATTACCGTTGTGATGATACTGCCAGCTTCTTACGAATGTGCTCGCGAACTTTAACTTCATCTCATCTATATCAGTTTTCTGGTGGAAGGTGTCTGTACAAATAGTACAAGAGGTGTTTATTGAACTCACGACCATATCTCGACGCCTAAACCGTTTCAATGGGCTATTGACTACTTATTTTATTTAAATTTATTTCGATTCCTGATATTTTAGTATGTTTATTTAGTTACATATAGTCATGTGACGTCATGTGTCGTGTGTGTGTGTGTGTGTGTTCATGTTGTTATTTTAGTAGGCAAGTTTATCTAGTAATATTTTAATAAGTTTATTCAGTAATATTTTAGTAGGTAAGTAGCTCATGTGTAGAAGCATGTAGAAGGTTGGAAGATAGTCAATGATACGGCTGCGTTTTAAGGTAAAAATAAATGTATTTAACGGACCAAAGGTTATAGATATAAAGGAGCGAGAGAGCACACGCGATGACCGCTAATCGAGTACTGATTGCTCAGTTGATATTAATTAATTAAGTTACGTAAAAATGCTTAGTCGTCAGTAGTGTATGGTTTCACCGTACATCATGACTCCGCTGATTAATTAATTCTTCCGTCTCAAGTTAAATTCTTTTTCGCTACGGTCCATCCAAAAAAAAAGTTGTTTTTTGCGTACATATAATAAATTAACCTTTTCTCAGATATTTCGCGGGGTTTAATCGGTTACTCCCTCATTTGTCGAATAAAACTCACGATGCATAACAAAACCAATTCATTCACAAACAAAAAATGTTTACACAAATTCTATCATTAATTTCCTAAGCTTTGTCGCGAAGGTTTCATTCAGACTGTATCAAATGCCACCTGTGCCTAAAAAAAGTAATATCGATTTTTTACTCTAGCAACACACACTGACCTTATACGGCCAATAAATTATCTATTCAGCGAATTTGTTCGGATTGTAGGCGGGTTGTTATAGAAATAACTTGGGATTTCTTCTGTTTGTCGAAAGAATTAAAAAGATTATGCTCTACGGTTAAAAAGTAGGGTCACACCTACGCTGGCGATGTTGGCCAGTTTTTTGGACGTGAGAACTATCGAAGGATTAACAAAAGGTCGCGAAATAATATCTATACGGGTTAGGAATATCATTGAATGGATTATTTTTTATCATCGTTGTCTAATTTATCTTGAAATTATTACAAGATTTTATGACCCCTTATTCTTCTATTTCTTTTTTGCATTTAGGACAAAATACATCTATCTACCTATGGATCTTATTACCTATACTATACACATATATGGGGGGTGGGCACGGGTGCAGTGCCCCCACCCTAGGCTTCGACCTAACTAAGCCTATAGCTCTAAATTAGACATTTAAACATTTTTTATATAGATAAGTCATTGCAATCCTCGACAAGGGAAGGTTTTACGGAAAATAGTTGCCGAAGGTTTTTCAAAAGGGCTTGCACGGAAAGCCATGAAATCGGGTTTGATGGGGAAACATTTGCCCACCTTGAACGAAAACGTACATCGGCGCCTGTTTATCTAATTATCTGCAACAAGCTAAGTATTGCCTCAGATCGATCTATAACCTTAAATGGACCGATTCCTGCCGACCCGTGTTTACTAACAAAAAACTGCTTACACTCCCATCCTTATACATTCTAGAAATGTGTAAGTTTGTTAGAAATCACCCTTCGGTTTTTGAAAAGGATGAAAAAGCTCCTTTAAAAAGAAAGGTAGCACAAAAGCCTCTGATAGTCCCTCGAAATCGACTAAAACTTTGCGACACGAACTGCTACAGTATGGCGGTTAAGCTATACAACAAGCTACCGGAAAAAATGAGAAAACTAAACGAATTAGAATTCAGTAGAGCCTTATTTAATTGGCTGTGCGACAGATGTTTTTATTCCATAGATGACTTTGTGAATTTGAAATCCTTTTGACATATTATTTTTTATTATTGTTAATGTTACTTTTCTTGTTTATGTTAATAATGTAAGAAGACTAAAAAAATATTTAATTGTATACATACTGTAATTGACATAGTGATTATTTTATTATTTTTTATTTTATATTATTGTTAATGTTAATATTATTTTTTGTTATTAATGTAGGAAGACAAAAATTGATATAATAATTTATTTTTTAAAGCTGACTATGTCTATTTAAAAATTTGCACGACTAGAAAGTCGAATATAGTGAAACCATATAATAATTTACCATACACAATGTACCTATATTCTGGCAAATAAAGAATTCATTCATTCATTCATTCATTCATTGTTCTAACGCTTGGCTGGGCTGTTATCAGATGACAATCGCATCTAAAATTTACTGCATTTTATAAGCTGGATCATGAAATGCGCTACCCCTACACTTAAAGAGCCCATCGGGCAGACATTTCTAAGCTTGGTTCCTTTTGCTTTACAACTTATCTTTACTTTGTTACTGCTCCAATTACAATAACGGAAGTCAAAATTCAACAAAAGAACTCATGCAGCGCGCAATGACAACACTTCATTCTTCCAATTAAATCAGTGTGCCCAGTGTTAAAATATCTCAATTTCTTGTTAAGAGTCCTGCTGGGTAAACGGACATCCGAATAGTATGTCTTTTATATTTAGGGATTATTTGGGGCAAATGTAAGTGAACGTGGGAAAGTAGCTAATTTGTTTTTTGCTTTGGCGTGAAATGGGCAATCGTTATTATAATGCGTGTTTATTGTGCATTTGATATTTGTTAATAAAACCATATTTAGTACCTAATATGATTGAGTATTTCTTGGGACTGCGTTTAGTAAAGTTTTCTTTGGTCGCAGTAAAACAGAATTAAGATATCTTCAGCTGATTAGTTTGTCAAAAGTAAGCCTATTACGACAGATGTAAGAACCAATTCATCGTGTAGCTAGGGCACTTTTCATTAGGTTGCACGAGTACCTGTTGCATTTCACTTGTCCCTTTATCTGTAGGTATGGCCAAAAGCAGTGATCGATCATCTTCATCACATAACGAAATCAACCGTGATCAACCCTTTATTACTAGTTGAAATTTTATTGATTGACAAATTTAGATGAATCGCTCGTATATTGTGGAGGAGCAAACCCAGTTGCTCTAAGATTCATCGATGTATACTGACAGAGTATTAGAACTATTCTCACAAGTCTGTTTTTAAATACTTATATATAGAAATCTATGTATTTCAAAAGCTACTTCTGTAAACATCTCACCGTGAAGAGTGAGGTGAAGTGAGCTGTCCATAGTGTCAATCCCTAGCTTTAGGTGCAATGACAGCTCACATCAAGCTCACTTCACCCAAGTTATCACGGTGAGATGTTTACAGAATAGCACGGCTGGTTCTTGAGCTGTAGGTGAGCACTTTTAGCAACAAACTTTGTATTTAAAAGATTCTTTGCAGATAGCTAGTCAGTTCCGCTTGTAACTTAGCCGTCTTATGAGGTTTACAACAGCTAAAGCGCGGTCACTGTCGTACTGCATACAAAAGAAAGAGAAGCGCGATGACACAACGCAAGTAATTTATTTCAAAATATGAAGCAATTAACTATTTACAAAAAAATCGATTGATTGGAATAAAAAATTAAAACACTATTACGCTAATATGTTACTTGTAGAATAATCTGGCAAAAATCAGAATGATTGCATGTAATGTGATTGTAATATGATTTTTACTCGTTAAAATATATTTTTAGAGGTGTTAGTGGTTTTTTTCTATCGTATCAAATTAGTTCTATTATGTTTTCAACACACTATCTTCCAAATCATATCTTGCATATATCCTGAAGAATATAAATATATTTTTCTGGTTTGTTTATTGCAGTAGATCATACCTATACTTTTAGGCATTTTATAACTTGCGTTTATGCACGTTTAGGCCCTGTGGTCCCCTTAAGAACACTAGATAAGTGTAGTCTGTACCCTAATTACGTAATACACGATCAATCAGAATCTGAATCGTTTTGAAACAGATTGCTAATCCATTGCTTCGTACGTTCGAAAAAAAAATCTGCTCAACAACGTAAATAATACAATGAATGTTGTTGACCTGTCAAATTGAAACAGATTAGTCGGAATTGTCAACGAAAATGTGTTGCGTAATTAGATAGCTGCTCTTTAGTTAACGTGTAATCGTGTTTTGCCATATAACTTCAAAAGCAATATAACTCAAACCTTCCTTTGGCAATAATGATTACATATCGAGTATTTCTCAAAAATCTTTTATCGGCCCAAGTGTGCATATTTTTTACAAACATTTCGTTCTTTGACGCAAAAGTCAAAATATTTGGAGAATAACAAATTGTGTTACAGTAGGTATGTCCATTCATGTATTCTTATAACCGGAAGTCCGTACTCTAAGGCTCGGATATTTTATTTGCACAAGTTTTTTTCTTAACTATCCATTTCGATTTGTATGAAATGAATGATGAATCGATTTTATAATACTTTTGAAGGCGATTCGAAGTTCTTTTGCTTTGTAATTGTGTTTCTAGAGGCTCGATTGTGATCGTGTAATATCTTAGTGCCGTTTCCAAGCGTTTTTGATAAGTTTTGCTGGCTCTGTACATCCTTTTAAACTACCTACGTAACTACTATAAAACGCACCCTCTTTACCTACGCGAATGACTCGAAGATTTACGTGTTTCAAAAAATCGAAATCAAAAGTATTTCATTCAAACTAGGCTGTGAATCAGCACTTTTAAACGTCAAAATTACATAAGCCAGTCCTCCAAATGCTCACCCTTCACCACTTCCTAGTGCTTTAGCTGTTAAGAAGAAGTGACTCAACAGCTCCCCAGCATCACAGGCTATCTACAGTCGACGACTAAAGGTTTTTTAGGGTTCCGTACTTCAAAAGGAAAAAACGAAACCCTTATAGGATCACTCGTGTGTCTGACCGTCTGGCTGTCTGTCTGTCCGTCTGTCACAGCCAATTTGCTCCTAATCCACTGGATCAATTTAGTTGAAATTTGATACACATATTATTAATTTCTGTGACCCAAACACGTATGTGTAACGTAAATAAATGATTTTTGTCACTTTTCGGTGGCAATAGGAAAATTAAAATTAAAAGTTCTGCAAACTGTACCGTGTGACATGGCTTGTTGTGAGGATCTCAAATATATCTTTTGTATTATATTAAAATAAATACTTCTAAAGATATTTAAGAAAATAGATGAAAATTTACCCAACCTCGCGCCTTATCTCCGAAACTACTGAGCCTAAAATTTTGACAAAATACAGAAAACGGTTCTTTACTCATAGATTACAGGAAAACCTGTAAGAAGTCTGGTACATCTCTCGAACGCGTACATTGTGCGTGCAAACTTACATTTACAATTGGAATGTATATGGGAGAACATGTTTTTCAACTTTACTAACTTTGTTCGGGAGTACGAGCGTGATATTACTATCGGCAACCGACCCCTTCGGGCGCCACTGGGACTTTACGTGTTGTTTGTTCTTGGGATAAATTCATCCCAACTACGGAAACCTTAATTGTGCGTGGTCCGAAACGCACTTGGCTGTTTTTTTTTAAAATTATTTTTCTCTAGCGACCCGCCCCTGCTTCGCACGGGTGCAATGTAGGTGACCTACTGATTTAGCGACATGTCAAAACAGAAAACGCCATTCTATACCGATCGGAAACGAATTCGCATCGTGCCTTATTTCCGATCGCCGAAGTAATCGGAGTCCGCGTCAATAATGGATCCTAAATCGTCTCTCATCATCATCTACCTAGCCTTTTCCCAACTACATTGGGGTTAGCTTGGTTCCCTGTCTAACCGAATGCAGCTGACTACCAGTATTTTGCATGGAGCGACTGCCTTCACAACCCAGATAATGGGTAACACGATACCCCTTGGTAAGACTGGTTGTAATTTTTTCCCTAATTCGAGATTAAGCAAGAGGTATTTAAAAGTTTGCCTAACTAATCAATCTTTTATTTATTTATATAACAATTGCTTGCTGCACTTACAGTAAAAACCAAAGCGCGCAGCAAGCCAACAACAACATTTAGGTAAAAAGCTTCGTACAAACATTTAACAAATTTACCACTATACATAAATATGTCCACATCGGGCTCCTGAGCAATCAGGGTGTTCAGCAGATTGATCGCCTGGGTTGTGGGGGCATATCGAGGTAGGTTTATGTAGGTAGTTCCGACTTTTTCCTATTCAGGGGTAAATTAAGGGTTTTCTGAAAAGTGCTGTGCCTTATAAAGGTCGTGAAACCTTAAGAAGTAATCAGGAAAGCTATTTTGAGTCGAAATATTTAAAAATTTTTTCATTATAATTTGAAAACTTAAAAAGCGAGGGTAACAAAAACAATTAATATGAGTAAAATTCGAAAAATATATTTATTTATCTTTCTTACAACTACATATTATTATATTCACAACCATTTCACACATACTGGTCGTCGTGGAAAAAATATTATTATGTACAAACTATTATTTATTCACTAGCAATATTTACCACGAAAATATATTTCTTTATAAACTTTTTATTATTTACAATTTTCAAGTACCTATATACCTATACTAAATCCTGCATCACAACGTATTAAAACATAAGTTTATTTATTATACTAAAATTACATTTTCAAAAGCTCTGCCTATTAAAATAAAAGCTCAAACTTCTGTAAAACTCGTCATGAAGTTCAAAGAATACATTTTCTTAATAACAGAATGGAGACAAATCAATTTTCTTTTTACCAGTCCAGATTTTAAAACCTAGTCACAGAAAAACATCTTCATCATAAAATTTCAGTAACTTTTCCTATATCTTCTGAATCTTTTCAGAAAATTTCCACGATTCTCGACTTTCAATAACCGTATAAATACGGGAAGCCGGGCATATGAGGAACTGCTGAAAGCGGCACGAAAACTGGCATCATCCGCTCCACCTGAACAAAATGTGTCCGCGTATGTTTCTTCAAATGGTCTCGTCTGCCAAATTTCTTCCCGCATGTGGAACAAGGGAACGGACGCACCCCAGAATGGATCCTTTTATGTCTCGTCAGCTCTTCGTTTCTCGTAAAGGTCTTTCCACAATTCTTCTCATCACATTTATAAGGTCTTTCTCCAGTGTGGATTCTGATGTGGCCTTTCAGTTGTCCGTTGTTTGAGAACCCAACGTGGCAGTGTGGGCATTTGTATTTCTTCGGTCTTTGCTTTTTCGCGTTTATTTTCGATTCGTTCTCTTGGTGCAAGATTCTTGCGTATTCTAGCTCCATCGCGTATCCTTGTGCAAGGGATTCAAGAAGTAACGGGTCTGTTGGTGGTACTCCCAATGCGTGAGCTATATCGGCAGTCGGTAAGTAGTCTGGCATAAATGTCGCGTTGAACGGCATCTGTGGTAGTTGCGAGTAAGGTTCAGGTTTTAAGTCAACCTCCGTAGGCTTTTCCATTTTTTCTTTTTTTGCTGAAGGAGGTTCTCGAAGCAGCCTGTCACAGCATAAGGTTAGTTTTTCCACAGGTGAATTTATTTTAGTGATAGAAACAGGCTTTGTATCTTCATCACCATCTCGAGTAGTAGTAGAAACAGTAGCGTCTTGATGAATCGGGTCAGACTTCTTAAAAGTCCCGCGAATTTTCCGTAAACGACTTTCCCTTTTAGTTTCGTCGATTTTCCTTTTCTTAGTCTTTATTGCTGCGTTGGTACTAATATTAACACAGTTAGTTTGTCCATCATTCTTACTATCACTCACATCCCAAGGTCTGAAAAGCCTCGAGTAACTTTGTTCGGAAAACATATTGGAACACTGGTATCACTCACGATCGAAATGGAACTGGGACCCTTTTTCATTTCAACAACTTTTATATACATTCCTTTGACAATAAATTTAATAAAAGCGCCCAAAAGTAGAGGGACTGTGTCTATTGAATGGATGAAAGAGACGAAATATTTTTCAATTGTTGCACACTTGACGTTGACTTAACTTTTTTCGGGAACGGCGCGTTCGTTTTCGCGCCAACTTGAGTTCTGCGTTCGGATACACAAGGGAGGGTTTGGGTTTATGGTTCAGTTGGTGGTTAGACCTTCTTTGTTGTTGAACGTGTCATAGTGTCTGAGATAGGGGTGTGTATTGTTATTTATGTTGATTTTTGTGCGTGCTCGGGGGGCGGGCCCGGGGGCCGAGCGTTACGCTCGAGTGGTCGCCGCTCGCAGCTGCAATCCTGTTTGTTTTAATGGTTTCTGCAATTGTTGCGGTTCACGATTTATATTAATGTTATATACGCACGCATGTGCTATATACATATGTAGAGATATTGTTAGCGGTTTATGGGAGACTTAGCAATTTTAGTTTGTTGTACCGTTGGGAAATATTCTAAAGTATTTATGGCTCTTGCTTACATAGTTTTAAATAAAATAAGACTTTACTAGAACTAACTTGTCTTGTTCGAAGAGTGATGTCTATTATGCTTCAAAGTAGTATCAGAACTGCGAAATACATTAGAGGTTTTACAACTTCGTAATAAGGACTAATCAGGATCAGGAATAAAGATCCCGTAGCAGACTGGTTGCATGTTTATACCCTTGGGGCAGTTATCTGGCTTCGATGTCACAACGCCTGTAATTCCTGAAGGGATAGGCTGAGCAGAGTACCCATAGATAGTATACCTACCCACATTTCGTCAGTTTTTTATAAGACCCAGTATGTATAGGGAGTCATCCTATTGACATCAACCAGGCTCAAATCGAGATTCCGGGCTGCTACTAAAAAAATCCATATGGAAAAGCTTAATAACACTACAAACAAACACACAACAAACTCCCCATTAAATTATATTATCAATTAAAAGTATCAGTGTGGAGATCTCCAGATTTTATTCCGAACCAAAATGATTTTTATTTTTTATTTAACATAGGTATTGAAATAAATCATGATGGTGTACCATCGAAGAACTTCATATCTAACCACCGAAAGGACTATTCTTGCTTGCGACTGTTGGCGACTATAGAACCGGGCCGGTGACAGATGTGGTCATCGTGTTCACGGGATTTTGTTTTGAAACTGGTTAGGTATGAACTTCTTTGATGGTACATCCTCTACAGTGATGTTATTTGTGTGGTAAGTAACCTGCTGTTTTTGACCTTTAACATTTTTGGCCGTACCTGGCAGTACCCTAAGTGTTAATAAATTAAATACCGATAAGTAGATTAGGATATACCTACGTCACGCGTTACAATTAGTGCTATGAAAAGAACATTTTCATCGTAAATAATTTATTATTGCACTATATTTTAATTCGAAAATGCATATCTTTCAGTCTGAGTCTGAGTTATTGATCAAGTGAATTCAGAAATAATAATAGCAAGAATAAAATCATCGTTTCCTGGATTCCATATAAAAAGCTAACTGTCCGCGACCTCAAAATGGATGGGTCGGATCAATCTAAACAAATCAAGTTACATCAATTCAAATACAATAGACTTGATTGGGCTGCTTTTGATGCATTTACGAAGATATCCGAACTTATTTTGAAAATGGCGCGATCTGTCAGAATTGGCGCGCATGATCGATTGGCCGCGTTCATATTTTTATTAGATTGTACAAAATTATGTTTACGTAAAAAGTGGTTGTTTTTTTTTCACAAATAATATTTTTATTTTGTATTGAATGAGATTTAATCGTGAGAAATTTTTGGTACTTAAGATATAAAATTCATACGTACAAACACAGGTGCACAACCCAAGAAGGAATACAAACTTTGACAAATAGGTAGGTACTACGCTTTAGTATCCACTAAATTGGAATGTGAAAGAACTATTAAATACAATACTAACTATAACACAAGAGGTTTGTCATCTAATAAAAAATGAGCAATCAAAGCCGTTGGATAAGTTATCATCACAAGTCCTATAGGCCTATCGCAGTCCACATTCTCGAGGTGAGCAACAACGGTTTTTATGCTTTTCACGTAGTTTCCTAATTTTCATCAAACCACGGTCTATCTACAGCGTACGAACGGCAGTGCAGTACCTATGCAGTCTACCTATAATGTTAGTACTGTGGACAATTTTTTATAAGTCTGTGCAGTACCTATTTTTCTTCACCATTTTAGTATTGTTGGTTTCTTGCCACACTCCTTCCATATGTCTGGTAGCTACCTACAAAACGATGAAGTCCGTTGTAATCACAAAGAGGCTCGATTCGTCAAGATTGTGACAAGGAATGCATCGTATCTATCAGGCAGGATTCCTGTTATTTTGATGTTTTGTTATGTCGCGCCTTTAAGACGTGATCGATGTGCCGTTATATATGCCCCGATATCTCTAACTTTTGAAGAAGGCGAGATTACTGTGAATAAACGCAATAAAAAGGACTTTTCATACTTATTTTTCTTAGAAGCCCGTTACCAGAGTCCATTTAATTATCCATACTGGACCATCTAGCGTTTTATTTTATTTTTACTGTTAGTATGTGTAGATAATTTCGACGACACTATATATCAATAGTACCGTCGAAATAACCTACATCATAACACAGTACAGGACAGGATAAAATAGGACAGGACAGGACAGGACAGGACAGGATAGTCATCATAAAATCAGAATATGGCAAGATAATAGTAGAATCATGTTCCAAATTTTCAATTGCTTTTCATTTTTTCCCAAATCAATTGGGGAAGTTAATTTACTTGTTGTAGCCATAACATCCAACTTAGGTTTGATATAAAAACAGCAACTTATGCGCGAAAATTTCTACCAGGTAGGTCTAGCCATTAATAAATAATACCTTTATAATATCTCTTGATCGCGACAAATATGATAGCTATTCCAATTTTAAAAACCATGACAATGAATGGACATATTCTTCGAATGAAAATCGAATTATACCATTCATTCGATATATTTAGTTCAATAATAAATCTTCTACAATAATACTAATAAAGTTCGTGGTTTTGCCTCTAGATGTCTTTATAAAATTCATATAAATCTTGCTAAGAATGCATTGCTATAATATTCGAGTATCGTTTAGTAGAATTTCTCGAGAACCGTGACGAGTTAATACCGATTTTTTGTGAGTTTTGTGCCAGTCTTTCGATGGACACTCATTGTGGTCAATTACTACGGGTGTCATAAAATGTAGCAAGACTTGTGAATGGGGCACCGTGTAGGTGTAAATGGGGTGTTCAAAATAGGAGCACATTAAAAAAAAAAATTTGGTTACGTTTAGCTGAGATAGCATTCTGAAGGAACTGGGTGGTTTGATGGGGAATAATACTCAGACCAAATAAAACGCCAAGACAGCGCTGCGAAAAATACAGTGAAGCATGCCAAAACTACACCTCCGCTCTGTGCATTCACGCTCACACGCACACATTTACAATCAAACTACATCTCACTAAGTTCACACATGATTACGAAACCGGCTTCACGTCACTGTTGTCAGCGCTATGTCTTGGTTTTATATTTCGTCTGAGGAATAATGTTGCCATCTTTCAAAAGGATTTTCTATGCTCAGTAGAATAATAATGAATGCTACTTAGTAAAAGTAAGCGATTTTAAATCACTCCAATTGTTTGCTTTTTAAGTTTTTACTGTGTGTTAAACGTTACTGTTATTTTAACTATAATACCTTCCTGAAAGACTCCTATAACAATCTTCTACAGCACCTTCTAACCACCCTGTACCACAATATTTGCACCTTCCGTGTGGTCTGACACCTATGGCGCAAGTATAGCGAGGCCTCATAATCGTGACGCAAAACAAAAATTGCCATAAATCGCTCGCCGCCATTGTGGCGCTGCGACCCATTCATACCGACGCAGACGCAATGACGCCATGAAGTCTCTATGTTTACGGTGTGGTTTTTATAAGAATTAAAGAGAAAAGCTTCAATTGAAGATCTATCGGTTTAAAATAAACTTGTCACTTCAAACTTGTGAGGGGCTTGTGGCTAAGTAATAACAGCCGCACGGGTTGATCGACCAGGTTAAGCTACGCTTGCCGCGGTTGGTCCGTGGATAGGTGACCATCTTTACAGAGCAAGACCCCTCCGTGCCTCGGAAAACCCGTTAAACCGTTGGTCCCGGCTGTCATTTGTAGATCTTTGACAGTCGTTACGTGTAGTTAGAAACCGAATAAAGTCTAACAACCAGTCTTACCGGTATCGTGTTACCTAGTAACAAGGTAGTGGAGGTTAGATAGGCAGTCGCTCCATGTAAAATACTGGTATGTAGCTGCACCCGGTTAGACTGGAAGTCGACCCCAATATAGTTGGGAAAAGGCTAGGCAGATGATCACTTCAAACTTGACTGCAGTCCGAAGAATTCTGAATTAAGTTTTTTTGAATATACTATGGATGGAATGGATTAATGTTAGAACATGACGATTCAGAAATTCCCGCTATTTGTGTTCGATACGATTTATTATTTGGTTGATATTTACAGAAGTTTCTCGAGTAGTAAAAATGATGATCAACTATTCATTTAATATGAATGTAAAGAAATAATTATTAAATCTAGAACTTTGCTTATCTACTGTCTTTGTCTATTCTAAAAAAATTGTGCTCTGTCAAGGTCATAGGGGCCCCATTATCCTAATGTACCCAGGGCCTCGAATTAGTGAAAGACGGCCCTGTTTACATGGAGCGACTGCCTATATCTGACCTCCACAATCCAGTTACTGGGTAACACGAGACCCCTTGACAAGACTAGTCAGACTTTTAGGCTTCTGACTACCTGTAACGACTGTCAAAGATCTTCAAATGACAGCCGGGATCAAGTGCTTATCGTGCATTCCGAGGTACGGAGGGGTTTCGGTATGTTATGGATGGTCACCCATCCCCGGACCGGCCTCGGTAAGCGTTGCTGAACCCTGAAGATCGACTGTTATTATTTAGCTACGACCCTGCATCCGTTATGGTCAATACTGCCCTAAGCCGAAAGGCGGTATCTCAATCGGAGTAAGTTTTGAGAAAATTGACTTTTTGTAAATTGTAATTTAAGGAAACAAGGATAATAAAGAACTTCTGAGTGTTTTTTTTTATGTTTTAAGTTAGATAGCGGTATGTGGCTTATACCATTAGATGCGAAATTATTATAGCTATTGAATGGTATAAAAAAACTAAAAGGGCGTATCTCAGAGATACCGCCTTTCGGCTTAGCAGGGCAGTATATGAGTTGGGTGAGTCTAAGCATATCGTCGAACCTCATTTGGTGAACGTAACGATTAGGATATCTGTGTAATCAGTATCGAAGGGTCTAAGAAAGCTCGGAAAGACTAAGCCCAGGTTCGTTTATCCCGCGACGATTTTTTTTCGTGCACTGAATTTTCATCGCTTTGCTTAGCGCCGATAGTTGAAAATACAACAGTATGTTTTTTCAACGCGCTGGGATGAGAGTTCGTACCCACGCGTTGGATTCTCAACCGTCGGCTCAACACCAAGAGTTGAAAAGTGCGCGATAAAATCCCGCCACGATTTTTGTACGTCCGTGCGGACGTGGGCTAAGATTCTGAAACATTTTATGCAGTGTAGTAAATATTATGCTCATAATCATAGAAAACTAAAACTGCTATAAAATATTTTCTCTATTGTCGTAGTGATAACTGTGGTAAGCCACCGTAGACGATTCGACGCCGGATTTATTTATTGGGTTCCTTTAAAAAATTCTGCCTGGCAGAATGACGTTACTTACCTGTGTGTGCGCCATGTGCCTGTGCATACCTACCTACTAATAAATTCGTACACTGCATAGCTATTATACAGAGTGGCATACATCGACGCGCAAACTGTAACCATGAATTTAGCACATGTATAGACCCTCTAGCGTAGAAATTTTTCGTCGGTTATCAAAAAATAATCAGACGTTTCATATAAAAGAGAAAAAAAAATTATTTCGAGTTCAAAATGTATGGCAATTTTTTTTTTAATGACCTAGTATAAATTCAACGCATGGGGATCCAGAATCATGTACTAAAGGTAAACGGTTACGTGTCGATGGCAGGGATGCCACCTTACGTATCTCTCGGTCAATGTGCTTATATCTCGAAAACCACATATACTTATCTACATTAGACAGGTACATAGATTGCTGAAACAATTATTTACTGTTGAAATCAGATTATCCATTTAAATACTGACAGAAAACCTATACATTTCTTCTTTTCCTAGATCAAAATGGAAATCGTTCCCGAAACGTTTTCACTTACAATTTTTAATTCCCCATCGTAACCGCAACACGGTTTCATCACGACCCCACCACGCCACCATACCACTATGGTGTTTAAACGAGGGTCAGTCAGTAGGGAGGAGCGTCGCCCCACAGGGGGACCTCCTGGTTTGATATGTAGGGTTAGTTTGTGATATTATTACTTTAACTTTGACTTATCAATTTGTAGGGTAAATGGTTTAAGTTTGGAAGTTTTAGGATGGGCTTCAATCCACTTAATATGTGATGTTTACGGGTTGTCCCTTTCAGTTTAAGGGGACTACAGGACCTAAACGTGCCTAAACGCAAGTTTTATCTATACTTATAATAAATCTGTAGAGAGGTCAATTCTGTACATGATATATATTTTCAAAATAACTATCAGGGGGTAATTAGTGATCGATACTGATGCCAAAAATGCAATCAGTAAAATTTTTGTCTGTCTGTCTGTCTGTCTGTATGTTCCTTATAGAAACAAAAACTACTCGACGGATTTTAACGAAACTTGGTACAATTATTCTTCATACTCCTGGGGAGGTTATAGTATACTTTTCATCACGCTACAATCAATAGGAGCAGAGCAGTGAAGGGAAATGTTGGGAAAACGGGAGAAGTTGCTCCATTTTTTAAGCTTCCGTCGCGTGTGAAGCCTTAATGGTTAAAGCTACATAGAAATCATTTATGACGGAAATGTTCTACATAAAATTATCTAAAAAATATCCTACAACAGCATATGTCTATCTTTTATGGTTGACTCACAATAACACGTGTAACTCCCGATAGCTTAGCAGTTCGGAGCTTTCTGATTATATTTGTTTACTCTTACGTTTATAATACTCTCACTCATCCCTAATTAAAAGAAGTTAATATTATTACCTATTCAATAAAAAAAGAATCATAGTAATCGGTATAGAAACACCAAACTTATACATGAAATACGCTAATAAGCCATCGCGCCGTCGCGCGTGAATACTGAATCATGCCATAAGGATTATTTTTGTGTAACGGTTGCCGCGCTCGACGCGGGTCGTGGCGGCAGGTTATAAAAAGGGTGCGAGCGCGAGCTTCATCATTCAATATTTGGCTGTTGATGCGTTCAGAGCGTTCGACCTTATTGACAGACAATAATTGATACTAACAAACCGTGCTTATCAGCGCTACTTTTAGTCTAAATAGTTTATTTGAATTTCTTTTGTTGTTATTTTATAAAATAGGTATTAGTTGGTAGTGTTTAAATATTCGTTCAAATTACAAATTATTAATAGTTTGCATTTTATTTCTTTTAGGTGAAGTAGTAGTAGAAGTAGAAGTAGTACGCATAGATTTTTAGATACCGTAAGGTAAGTTTTAGCTAATTTATGTTCAATGATACTTTTATTAATTATAGTAGTTATAGGTATTTATTTTTAAGTGAAGTAGGTATAGGTAGGGAACTCGGCTAAAAGTAACCCAGTTGCAACAAAATGTAATCGAGGCTCAAACTTTAACAGGCTGCGATGCAGGAGAGACCGTCTTTATTCCCAGAATTCCCATAATACCAAATAATTTTCCATTCCAATTTAAAATAACGCAATTCCCAGTATTGGTGTGTTATGCAATGACAATTAATAAGGCTCAAGGGCAGACTTTTCGTGTTGCTGGAGTAGATCTCGGTGTCAGTTGTTTCTCGCATGGTCAGTTATATGTCGCTCTTTCCCGGGTTAGCAGTTCTAGAAATCTTTATGTTCACGTGCCGGAAGGGTCAACTTTCAACATAGTTTACCCGGAAGCTTTGCGCTGAAGTATTTTCGTTCTATAGGTACTTAAGCCTCATGTGAAAGTTATCTAAACAATATTAAAAATACATTAACTTAATAACATACAAGGAGTTACACGCTGACGGAGTCGCGGGCACAGCTATTAATAATAATACTCTGCGGTTCCTTATTGCGATATTTTTCAACAGTATTGTGGATTGACATATTATATTTCCCTACTAAATACGAAAGTTAATCTGTCTGTTACATCAAAACCACTGAACCGTGAGGAAGGACATATGGTACTTTTTTACGAAAAACGACGGAAACGCGGACGAAGTCGCGGGCAAAAGCTAGTAATGCATAAAAGAATATGATCCACTGCAGTAAACAAAATCAGAAAAATATAAGATATTCTTCAGGATATATGCTAGTATGATAGTGTGTTGAAAACATAATACAACTAATTTGATACGATAGAAAAAAATCATGAAGATACCTCTAAAAATTTCTTTTAACGATTAAAAATCATATTAATTTACATGCAATCATTCTGATTTTTTGTCAGATTATTCTACAAGCTACATATTAGCATAATAGTGTTTTAATTTTCCAGTCCAATCAATAGATTTTCTGTAAATCGCTGACTGCTTCATATTTTGCAATAAATTACCTGCGTCGTGTCATCGCGCTTCTCTTTCATTTCTATGCAGTCCGACAGTGACCGCGCTTTAGCTGTTGTAAGCCTCTTAAGTGAAAGTTATATCAAACTAGGGAATATAGCTATCTCATTCATTTACGAGTATGTTATGAAAAACGCGTGATGTTATGCATGGTTATGTGTTATTTTAACATCACGCGTTTTTCCCGAAAGGTTAGGCGTAGGTGAACCTGTATAGTTGTTGTTATAATTTCACAAAAAGTTCCAATTAAATAAACAACTTTTATAAAACTAAAAAACATTTTACATTGTTCTTAAGCTAACCTTTTTAGTTGCTGTGAATAATAAGTTTAGCAATGAGCATCTTAGTAGTATGGGCCTAGTAGTCTGATAAGCTCTGCATAGTGTACTTATTATCAAACGTAACTAGTTAAAGGCCTAGTATTTGTGAGTGTACGACTAAATGCTGACAGACACTACGCCGACAGACTGAACGCCGGCAAGACTTTACTTAGACGGGACTCTTCGCTGACAGGACTCTTCGCCGACAGGGCTCATCAACCACGCAACTTATCTCCGATAATCAGATAATTACTTTGGAAATCGATTATGCTTTTCTTGAAATTATATAAATCATAAAAAATAAAGATCTTGCATTGGTTTTTACTTAATTTACATATATCGTGCCCCCGGTGCGAGACTGTCACTTATGCAAAAATGCAATTTTTCAGGAGAAGCATTTAAAACTTTGACATTTAAAAAAATAATTATATTTCAAGATTTAGACAAGATGAATAGCTTTTACTACAACGTCAACTTTTAACTTACTTTTGAATTAATAATGACCACTCAATATTGTATTGCTTTAGGACAGTTAGTACATATTTAACTCATTATTGCAATTTTTGCATAAGTGACAGTCTCGCACCGGGGGTGCGATATGTATAATATCATTATGTAAAGACACCAATAAAAATGCATAGAAAAAAAACATGTACACATACAAATATTTTAAAAGAAAAGAAGTTCCTAAAAATTATGTAACTAGCATCAATAATAACAGTGTAGGCAACAGTCATTAAACCTACTAGTACAAAATTGTAATTGTAAAATGTTTACAATGTTTATTAACGGTTTTAAATCTAAGTTGTTGTTCGTTATATTATATTAATTAGCTTTACGTTGTTGCTAGTTATAATATATTTATTAGCTGGAGCGTACGAACTACGTAGCGTTGGCCTTATATCACTTGGCTACTTGGCCTAATGATGCCTCATTTTTGTCTCATATTCTACGCTTATGATAACTACTCGAATCACAATCTTAGAAAAAAATATAACAGCGCATATTGGTTTGCGAATTAGTAAATACCACAGGTGTTTGACCAGTGTTAGTGGCAATCAAAGCTGCTTTTCACTCGTAAAGTGATGCATCTCAATTTGACATCAAAACTGTGTAAATAAAGGGTTGTTCATCTCGTGATGAACATGATTGATCACTGGAATTTTACAGTGACGCGTCCAACTAAGACATCCCACAATAATTGAAGCGGACTTTTCGGTTCTCACAAATTCGGTTGCAAATTCTAAAATTACATGCAACAGTAAGTATGAAGGTATGTGTCTAGGAAAGTATCTTCATGTAGGTATGACAACCGATTATTACTGTATTCCTAAATATGAATAGTTTATTCACAGGAGATACTTATTGTATCTTTAGGAAGTTGCAAATATATTTGAGTTCTTTGATCATCTCACCAGTCACCTCTTGACTTCTATAGCTAGCCGTAGACAGCAGGTATCACTATATTAGCTAACAATCTATCTATCTATCTATATATATATAAATAAATAAAAATAAAAGTCCTGACTGACTGACTCATCAACGCCCAGCCCCAAACCCTTGGACCTAGAAAGATGACATTTGGCACAGAGGTTCTCTATAAAATGTAGACAAGGAATAAAATTAATTAAAAAAATATAAACGAAATTCAACCCCTAAGGGAGTTAAATAGGGGATGAAAATATGGAAAATCGGCATTTTTGTAGTTTAAATCATGAAAATTGGTATTTCGAAAAAAAAAAAAAAACACGTGTTTGGAAAATCATCGCCTAAGGGGGTACCATAGGTAGGATAATTACCGACCTCCACACGGGCGAAGGCGCGGGCAAAAGCTAGTATTACAATATTTTAATTGAAAAAAAATGAAATTGTTTATTCTGTAAATAGGATATCGATAATCACTTTTTTTACACGTCATATAAAAAATATTAAAAATAAGCTAGGTGAGGTCGGTGTTTCCTATCTGACTACTCTGAGAAGAAAGGCCGAAACAAACTAGTCGGTCGTAGTCTGTTTTAACGTCCAGACATAATCTTGGTCAAGTCATATGAGGACCATGAAGATTTGTGTCTGAAATGGTCGTTTGAGGAAAGAACTACACAGATTTGAGTGGATCTGTCCAGTCAGTGCAAGCATTTGTCAGTAATCGTTGAGCTCAACTCAGAACTGAAGGAGCTCAATTCGACGAATAATACCAAAGAAAGGATATTTGGGTAGGCCGCATCAACTACTCAAACTGCCAGACCATCATTAAAACTAACTGAAAAAAAAATTGAAAGCTAAAAAAGAAAAATATCCACCTAGTCCTCACATTCACAATCATTAAAATAATATAATACTTTACAAAGTAATTGTGTCATTTTGAATATAATTTTCAACAATGTCAATGTGTATATAAAAGTTTAGTAGGTGTCTCGGTCTATATCCGCAAGTCGATGTATAAACTACCTACTGTTTTCATGTTACATCATAACATTATTGTGTCCTAGCGTGTGCCCTAATATATCTCGCCAGACCGAACTTAGTTTTAGACACCCGGTCACAACTATTGCAACAGAACTTGCCCGGCAGAGATAAAGGTATAACTATTGGAGGGCTTAGGCTCTCTACTAACATATTTGGCGTTTTTCGGTTAGTTAGGTACTCAAACTCAAAGCATTTATTTCAATTAAACCATTTACAGGCACTTTTGAATTGTCAAATAGTCGGTCAGTTAGTCAGAAAGTTGAAGCTAATTGCCCATTCCAAAACGTACATCTTTATGGAGAAGAACGGGCAAGCAACTCCAAGGACACTCTTTTAAATATAGAAAATTACAAAATCCTGGTTACATTATTCTTGTTGTCTATATGTGAGAACAATGTTCAAAAAATAATCAAAACAATTCAAAATATAAGATTTAAAATAAGCCCTGGCAGATAAGAGATGACCAGTCACAACTGACGGCGCCCGTTCACGAACATGACGCGTGGATCAGCACCATCCAGCTCAACCATTTTGTAGGGAACCGAATGACTGAATACTGTATCGACTTACCATTTTTGCCGGGATTGAAATCGATATGGAGGACTATATATGTGGGTACATGGCGGCATCTACATCGCCACATACGAACTACGCATCATACTGACATCACACAAAAACCTGCATCGCTTAAGCAGACTTTACCACGCGATCAGCATATATATAATAATAATAATAATACCAGCCTGTTACTGTCCCTCTGCAGGGCAAAGGCCTCTTCTCATACAGAGAAGGCACGAGCATTGATCACCACGCATGCTCAAGACGGGTTGGCAATTTCAGACTTATATTAACTATAATAAAGTCCAGGTTTCCTCACGGTGTTTTCCATCACCGATGTCAGTAATGTCCAAGATAAACTCAGAAAGTACATATGAATTGAAAAAGTCACATTGGTACTTGCCCGGATTTGAACCCACAACCTCGTGCATGAGAGGCGAGGCCTTAATCACTGGGCCATCACGACATATATATACACGAGCATATATATAACTTCCCGATATAAATCATCGGGCAGTTGCCCAGTAGACACAACACCCGACTGGTCGGAGGATCCTCCCTTTTCTATAGAGGATGAGGCAACTTTACACCCTGTCCTCATATCTCTAAAGGTACATCCATCACACAAAGAGCAGCGAGCCTAGCACGACCGCGCGTAGTAAACGTTACGGAAATTCCAACGATTAAATAGTAGTAGATTAAAGTGTTGAAAATAATGGTTTCGCGCATAATATTTGTTTAGTTCTAAGACTTTATTCATATTATTATGGGTAATACTAATTTACAAATTATACTTGTCGCAAAAATTTTAACTGAAATGAAATAGGATAGGATAGTCGTATTTTCCATTAAAAAAATTACGTTACGTTTACGTCACGCGTTTGTGCTGGAGCCTGTTTGAAAACTTGTGTTAGAACATACACAACTTTTTCCCAAACTGTCACTGTAACTTCGATTGTGCCTCAATCCTTCTCAAACGACATCTGTACAAGGTGCGCTGACGCCGACAAACAAACAAACAGACAAACATATCGTTGACATGACAGAGGCCGCCGCCCCGCCCACCGCGGTGACTTTGAAGCGGCGGCCATCATTGTTTGATTGAGCCGTCTTGGTACTTGAAGGTGTTGAAATTGTTGTAAGGGGTATGTGGGGCGTATACTGAAAGTTAAGTTGAGGAATCAAAAGAGAAATCAGTATTGGTTAGTGGGCTAACATAGGCCCGTAGTCTAGAGCAATGCTCTGACACAGATAATATAATACTACGTAGCTCTGAGGAGCAATTCCCGTATTTTTAAGGACACGCATTCTGATCTTCTGTCAAAAATAATTCTAATTTACCTACATTTTTGACAAGTTTCAGACATTGATTGTCGCTGAGACGAGATGAGCGACTTGATTTGAACGTTTCGTAAACTCATCCCAATTTTATCTGCTGGAAAAGTCCGCTGTCTTTTCAAATCCACTTTTAAATCGAGATTCGTAACTCATCATTTAAAAAATCGTGCCTTAGACAACAGATTCTAACTTAAATTATATGACCTACTGCAATCGTAATAGAGTCTTAATTACAGAACAATGGAATAGGAATAACATCACATAACATCACGCCTGTGTTTTCCGAAATGCCAGGCAGACGTGCCCACATTTTGCCAGTTATGTTAGGAATACTACAAAATAAACTGAACATTTCTGTGCCTACGGCGTAGCACCCGCTACGACAATGCTACGTTGATGCTACGCTCATGCTAACTATGTTTTACTTGCCCTAATGATGTCTCATATTATTGCCTCATATATAATACTAAACAAAAACTCCAAAATCAACCGAAAAACGAGCCCATAAATAGACGCAACATCGTTCCGCTACATTGAGCTACTTATCCTCACACCTGAACAAAAATGTCACCTAAAAACCAAACAAAAATTCGCCACATCAAACTGCCCGACAACTTTTAATTTAATTTACAATCACAGTAAGATCCTTCAGTTGGACACAATAAAAGTCATTGTGACTTGTATAGAATGACAGTTGAGGGCGGAGCGCGGTGACTTTGTCGCAGCGTTCGAGCGGCTTCTTCAAAACTTTGTCGGTTCAGTAATCGTTAGTCAATACCTTTATTGGATGACGTGTATGTTTGTTAAGTGTAAAGGCTCTTTATTCCATGCATGTTTAAACGCTTTCAACATACCGACTTCGGTGAGATGAAATGGAATTGCAAGTGGCGAAATATTTTGAATGAAATTGATGTCAGCAAGTTCTTTTTGTTGTGAATTGTGTTAAGAGGTTTACTTTGGTGTTGTATTCTGTGTTCGGTATCTAAATTAGGTGTCAAAAGAGTTTTTTTAATAAAAATTTGCAACCTTATTAAAATTTGTTCGTTTCAAGCATTTTATGTGATGCAATGGGAAGTCATGTGGGAGGATGAGTATCGTGTGAGTTTATTAAAACTTGTTTAGTTCCTTAACAGTGTTCCACATTATTTCGTGACATACTAAATATACTGTCTTACTTTACAAATAAGAAAAAAACAACTGACTTAAAGAAAAACACTACAATGTGAAAAATTACTTTAATTTCGGAAGTCGGTGCCATGTCTTTGGATCTATATTTATATGGGACCACCGCACAAGCTTCCTCTACCAAATCAAAAAATAATTTGCAAAATAGGTCTACAATTGACGAAAACTTCGATGAAAAAAAATTTAAAAAAAATACAAACAGACGAACATTAACCTACTCCATTTTTATAGTCGGTTAAAAATAAAGCTGTACCTGGACGAAATTAAAAATCAAATTCAAAAAAATTCAAATTCATTTATTGGTGTGATTTTTGGTACATATTACATGAGATCTTAATAATAAATCATTTGTTCCTCAAAAATCTACCATATAGGTGTACACACAATCATAAAATTTGTCATTATTATTATAAAAAAAGATTATTCAACATATTAAAATAAAATATTTACTTACAACAAAACACAACATAAGACAGAAAAAAATCATAAAAAAAAATAAATAATAAAAACAAGCTAAACATTAACAATTGATTATATAAAATAATAATGGAAATAAAGATAATAATACAATGTCAAAATTAAATAAATATCAATGTCAAATAGCTTGGAATTCGTCAATGGTATAATAACATTTTTCCAATAATAGATGTCTTAATTTGTTTTTAAATTGAATCATATTTAAGTCCTTAATTCCATTTGGTAATTTATTAAATATTTTTGGGGCCATGCAAAGTATGCTTTTGTGCATCAAGGCGGTCTTTGATGGTCGAACGCATAACTCATGTCTATATACTTGTCTAATCATTTTATAGCGATGTTCAGATGTTTTTCGGAATAGATACATGTCAATCAAATGAAGTTTTCCTCGGTGGCGTTAGCAAGTCATCATTAACACCGGCATCGAAAATTACACGAAATAATTTTTATCAGAGTAAGTAATAACACCACCCCATCACATTTTCTTTCTTGCATAGAAACCTTTGTTTAGAACCATGTCAGCAATTGAGGGTTTTACACTTAACCCCAGACTATCGACAATTTTCTTTAATTTATTACAAAATTTTATATCTAAACTTTTCCCCTACATAGTCAATCAAGAACAAATGTGTCCCCTCGATGCGGTCAGCCCTCTTGTCACAAACCCATGCCGAATTTACGCGCGACTTCACCGCGACTATAGCGAATACAAATCATTTGTTATCTGTTTTTGCTTATATACTTCATGTTGTGTTTGAGCATCAGTGTGCGGCGCCTTTGGCAGTTGATGCAGAAGAAATTATTGTTATTTATGATTTTTATTCAGGTAATACAGTTGCAATAAAGCAGATTTTCTCAAAATCATATAAAAAGATAAGGAATTGCTTTAGAATTTGTTACAAAAATGAAAAACCTGAGCTAGTCGATATGTTCTATGTATAGAGTCTGGTTTCTGCACTTAGTCCGTCAGGTGGACCATTAATGCGTGCTAGTCGATATGATTTGGTACTTAACCATCCAGCAGTGACATAAAATTTTGGTATGCGTGTGTAGGACATAGTATTTTATTTACACGCTTTGGAATGGGCATCTAGCTTCATCTTTCTGACTGACCGACCCCCTTGACAATTCAAAAGTGCCTGTAATTGGTTTATTTGAAATAAATGCTTTGAGTTTGAGTTTTTGAGTTTTGAGTAGCAGGTTTAAACTAAATCGCATTCGCTTATTACACGACTGAGCGACAGCAAAGACAGGGTTATGTTTTAATTTATTTATTAGGCTCTTCAACAATATTACTTGACAATTGGCAAACCTAAGTCTCAGTGCCCCATTACTTATAAGTTATACCCCTTACTAAAGCTGCAGCATAGTATATATAAATAAATAAAACTAACTTGTTTCGAATAACTGTGATTTGTTTAAATTTGTATGAAACCTGTTTTAAAATGTATGTAAAATTAATTTGATAATTAATAAATTAGGGGACGTTATTTGTTTCAAATTGAACCTATTGAAGTTAAATTGTAGACGAAAAGGCTTTACATTTTAGATGCACGAACGTTTACCGTTAGATCGGACCATTAGAAGCACATAGTCGCCCATATACCAGCTAACCGATGGCAACGATCGTCGGCGAGTGTCACATGTGGCCACAAACACAATGCAATATGAGATATTAGCTTTTCAATGCACAGCTGCCATTCCGCGGCAAAAAATATCATATAAAATGATTTTGACACGGGCCAAATTATAATACATAACTGCAGCAAAGATCGTTGACTTGTAAGTTGAATACCCAGTAAAAAAGAGAAACAAAAATGAGGTTTGTGGCAAAAATGCCTTCGATATAGCTTTGAAAGGTTGATATCGTTTTATTTATTTATTTTATTTAAGGTAGCTTCACAGCTGAAAGTATAACATTATTATAATTCTAAACATTACGCCAATATTGAAGTACACAGAAATTTAAGAATGGCTGAGACTGATATAATTATTAATATTTATAGTGAATGTGAGTGTGTGGGTGTATCTGAACGGTGTGAGTGTCTGTAAAAGTGTGTGAGTGTGTGTGTGTTTGTTAGCAAAATGAGCAAGTCTGAATTGTTTTGCAGAAGCATGGGATTTATCTCTCTCTAGTAAGTCTGCACTGTAGCTACATTACTTTTTATATAAGAAACTGCGACAGGTTAAAATTTAATGTTTCTCCTTGTTTCGCTTTTTTTGCACGTTGTGGATGTAGATTACTAGAGACTATAGGCTATTACTAGACTATCTTAAGGTTGAGTAGTGATTAGTATTTTTTTTAATATTCAGTCGGTACCCATCATTTAATTTATTCTTTACATGCCCCAAACGTGTTATTTTCTTTCACCATTAAACGTTCTTATATGCAGGTATTTACGTATGTACTTACCTTTCCATCACTGAACGATGAATCTAAGTGACTTTCAAAACCACTAAATAAATATTGTAACCATTAAAACTAATACAGTTCAATACTATTCAAAACCCACACCTGTTGATCCCAAACGAAGTCAAGCACTCGATACTAAACAAAACAACAAACATTACTAATCCGATTACAAACAATAAGCTCTGAACACTCGAAACTCATGAATTGAAGTGTCAAATATAAGTTTTAACCCAATTTACTGAACGCAAACCGAAAAAAAAAACTATACAAACCATTCTTATTATTTGCCAACTTACAAGGTTCAGTTCATGTTACCCCATTGCTATTTTATTAAAGTTTGCATTCGTGTATTTGTATGCCATAATAAGTTTGTAGTCCCTTTAGTACCGTTGACGTATATCATAGAAGATATCCCTTTGTGTCGCCACAATGGCTAATGCACTCATGATCCTTTCAACATTGTCATCTATACTAAGTACTTCAACCAATATACATTATTTGCAATTCTATAAGTACCTACTAGCTCCTAATAGTAGGTAATAAGGTTGAGGATCGAATGGCTGATGTTAAAATTAAGGTAAGGTAAGATTGGTGTAAGTGCGTAATTGAAATTTTGACTTTGGTAAATCGTGTGACGGGGCTGTGGTGTGTGTCGAATCGGCGAACATTTTAATTGACAGCTCAGCTTGACACCGGGGAAAGTTGTGAAAAGTGTCACAGAATTTGTAACTGATAGTTATTATTACAGATTATTGTTGAAGCTTTTCGCTGTAATGTTATCTGTCTGAGCCAATATTGTGAATGTATTTGTTATCTTTTCACGATTTTATGTGTTAATATGCGATTTGTTTACGTGTTTTATCAGAAACAGAGAGATTTCTAAACCTGTGGATACTACTACTTGCTATAAAAATAATTAAAATCAGAGCTATTTAAAAATCTGTTTTAATCCTTTTGTAAAATTGAGTAAATTTGCATACCCCGAGTAAGTATCTTATTCTAATCAATTCCCCTGAATACAAAGTAATCTAATGTACTATCAATATTCTATAATCACGAACTAATTCATAATTTAAGTTCAATAAACAAACATTTGTCCCGTTCATGGGTCAAAGGGGTTTATTTATAAACGTTGCTTAAAGTTAAGTGACGTACAGACGTCAAAAATGTATGGTTAAACAGTCGCTAATCATAACTTAAGTTAAAGTTCAAACATTAGCTATACCAAACCAACGATCGCAGATACTTAAAATACAAATAAAATCTACAATTACCACAAAGCACAGCACATCTGTTCCGCCACACCCATACAATTTAACTATTGATATTAAATCGTCACCCCGCTCCAAGGTTACGGCGCGCAGACAATTGTTGCGCTAACCGCGATGTGGGAATTCAATGGCGGTCTTGTAATAGATTAATATAGGGATTTATTATTAGTTATATTAATAACTAGCTTCTGCCCGCGACTTCGTCCGCGTGGAGTTTCTTGTTTTAACATAAGATATATCCTGTGACACTCGGCAATACTTTAGCTTCCCATTTGTGAAAGAATTTTCGGTATCTGCTCAGTAGTTCCGTAGATTACCCCCTACAGACAAACTCACAAATACCTCTTTCTATTATTACAGTAGGTAGGTAGCTTATTAGGTATCCTACTAATATTTTAAATGTGAAAGTTTGTATGTTTGGATGTTTGTTACCCAATCACGCAAAAACGGCTAACGGATTTAGATGAAATTTGGCACACAGATATTTTATAACCTAGATTAACACATAGGATACTTTTTATTCCGGTGGTACATTCCCGTGGGATAATTTCCGACCTCCACGCGGGTCAAGCCGCGCGCGAACGCTAGTACAAATTAAACTTCCAAAATGGATTGTATTTCTATGGTGACGAATTATTTATTAGTATAATATTAATAGTTTAAAAAACACGCTTTTACGTGCACCTATAGGCGTATTCAGACCTTGAAACCTAATCGTGGTCAAAGTTCATTACAAGGCCTTTCTAACAAGTCCAAACACGGCTATGATACGATCATCCATCATGAAGTTCCAGTTCATATCTTCCGGCTCCATCATCAGATCAGCTCGACAGTACCATGTTATTGTATTGTCATCAAAATCACATACAACTGCCAATTTTCATAACGCTACGATCTTTAGAAGATGGTTAAATTAGTTTTCTTAGATTTGATTACATAGTTACATACATACAGGTCGACCTAATAAAAGCATGTTAATAAATAAATACCCGCCTTGTTTCTTTCCTTGTATTATTTAGGTAGCCTAGGTACCTTTACCAACCTAAAAATGTAATATGAAGGAGCGCAATAGCCATGCTATTCTGTAAACATCTCACCGTGAAAACTTGGGTGAAGTGAGCTGTCAATCTGGAATGACAGCTCACTCCACGCTCACTTCACCTAAGTTTTCACGGTGAGATGGTTACAGAATAGCACTGCTGGTCTCAATTCTAGGTCCTTCGGCCTCCGCTTATGAAAATAGTCTATACCTACTCTGATTTTTAATTTGCTAGACTAAAATGTCATTTGGTGTCGACATAAAAATAACCTAGTAAATAATCTAATTACCGAGTGACACTCACCGAGGACCACTGAATCATTCTCTGCTGGAGAACCTTCACTGTTATCGTGTTGTCTCTGTAATCCTAACTAATCCTAAATAATATTATAAAAGCGAAAGTGGGTTTGTTTGTTTGTTACGCTTTCACGCTAAAACGGCTGAACGGATTTGAATGTTTTTTTTTTTTACGCGGTTGAAACTGCAGGGTGCAGCTAAGTTTAATTATTTATCGTGTTATAAAAAGGTTGATCGCAGTTGTCATTTTGATCTAGCAAATTAAAAATCTGAGTTTAGTATTAGTTCTACGGCAGTCTATTATTCACTTATAAATAAAAAAAACAACAACAAAATAAAGCGTGCTCTTAGGTTTTATAATTTCATAAAGGTATAAGTTAAGAAGTGTCTAACTCCCTGTTTGTTTTAAGCTCAACCAACTATTCATATTATTAAAAGCAGCCAACATAATCGTCAGTCCCCCGAGTGTGTACTGCCATCTATACACCATCTTTTGAAACGTTTGCTAACAACCACTTACAAGTCTTGCAAGCTCACTCTACTTCGCGAACAATGGAAGCTGTAAGTCTGCTACCCGCTCACAGATGGCGTTGTTATAAATTTAATAAAAAAAAATGGCTCCTAATAAAAAACCTGGTGGTGGGCCACGCAAAGATCGAAAAGTAGGTATAGATAGGTACTATTAGGAACTTTTCGTTAAAATAGGAAAATACCAGAATCTCTGGCATATAATAGACGAGTAGGTAGTAATGTGGGCTCAGGAAGACGTTACTGCAAATCCTTGTGATATAATGAAAATACGTACCTACATAAACAATTTTTTATCTGCTACCGGGTAATGGTGACCTTTTCGTTAACCTTACAGACTACAGAACGGGTCACCATATTTGTTTTCTTCGCTCATCATTATCTGCCTAGCCTATCATAACATTTTTTTACTTCGTTATTATATTTTTTTAATTCATATGTATGTACTTTTGGAGTTTATCTTGGAAATGACTGACATCGGTGAAGGAAAACATCATGAGGAAACCTGGACTAATTTATGTCCAGGTTCTCGTCTTGAGCAAGGGTGGTGATCACTGCTCGTGCCTTCTCTGAATATCTGCCTCCTTGCAGTGGGACAATAATCCTTATTATTAATATTTTTATATACAGGGTGTAAAAAGACACATCACAAAGCCGTAAACTACGCATACTGTACGTATAGCTAAGTAGCTTTGCGCAAAAATTATTGCTGGGAACCGTAATTTTTTTTTTTTAATAAAAAAAAACAAGTTTTTATTGCGCGCAATGTAACGCGAACCCACGCTTGAATGAACGGATTCAGTGTTAGTTAAGCTCCGCCCCTACGCTACGTAGGTAGGTACTTGTTGTTCATTGCGTTTTTGTAACTTCAAATGCGTAATCTGTTAAGATAAATCTAAAATTCAGGTAATGTTTGTTTGGAAAAAAGTTTCGTATTATCGCATAGAATTCATTTTCGTGAAAAAGTAAAAAAAAAAAAATGCGACTTTGACCTTCAATATCTCCAGAACCAGTGGATTCCCAGGTATGGTCTAGTGGAAAAAAATGATGCAAATAATGGGTAGAATATGTGGCTTTCGGCTTCGGAAAGTGTCTTTTTACACCCGATATTTTTCATAAAACCATTACAGTTCCAACCCGTCACAAACATACAACTATAATACTTCAAGGATTGCATTTTCAAGTTTACAAGTTAAACAATAAATTCCGCTGCAGTCGTCTGGCGCTGTGCCAGCTTCAAGTAATAACAAACAATGCTTTGAAATATAATAAAATACCGGTCCCTACTTTGCGATCCACGCTAACGAATAAGTAAGGAATGTGTTAAATATTTTCTTTGTTTTCAATTCTTTAATTAGGAATTCATAATAGTTCTTGCAGTTTATTACTAAGTGCAGTTTTTATTACTAACTTTTGCCCGCGGCATCGCCCTCGTGGGTGTCGGAAAACATTCCACGGGGACGCTCTACTGGGATAAAAAGTATCCAATGTTAGGACATTGGATACTTTTTGACTTTTTTTTTTGACTTTTTTTTTTCGTGGAGTGCTTTAGTCCATGGAGTCCATTTGCCAAATGTGAAAACGGACACACAGTTAGTTACTCCTTATAACATTATAACATTAGCTAGGTATCTGCCAGTGAAAGTCCCGTCAATATCGGTCTACACTTTTCGGAGATTAGCCGTAACAAACAGACAGACAGACAATTTTTTATTTATTTGTATTTAAATATAGACTACTTATAGATAAAATATGAAATTGAATTAAATTAAATGAAATTGTTTATTCTGTAAATAGGATATTAGAATTACTTTTACGTCATATAAAAATAAAATAAAATTTGCTAGTTGAGTTCGACGTTTCTTATCAGACTACTCTGAGAAAAAAGGCCGAAACAAACTCAGAGGTCGCAGTCTCTTTTAAAGTCCAGACATAATCTTGGTCAAGTCATATGAGGACCATGTGGATTAGTGTCTGAAATAGTCTTTTGAGGAAAGAACCACACAGATTTGAGTGGACCTGTCGAGTCAGTGCAAGCATTTGTCAGTAATCGTGGAAGTCAACTCAGAACATAAGGAGCTCAATGGATGAGACCATACCAATAAGACGTTAAGAGATTCCAAATAGTTTTTGAAAAAGGAAAACCTATTAGGATCCAAATCCATCAACGGTAATCATACACGAACTTATAAAGAACGGTACTCGTAAATAAATCTAATTAAGGCACTCTTATAAGTTTTTTAACCAACAAGCCATGAATTTTTGAAGATATTTTCTATCTTCTTCTCTAATATCACGACGAACTAAAATAATATATGAGGATAGCTTATAATATCATGGTGAAAATATAAACCAGTCAGCAAGGGCGTAGCAGAGCTACGTTCAGGCAGGGTGCGTCACATGTAGGTAAGCATGTAAGCGATAAGGTCGCCCATTGTATATTTTGTAGTGCTTAATTATTATTTCTTGTTATGTATTTTTGTGGTGTACAATAAAGTATATATAAATAAATAATAAATAAATGTAGGTAAGTACCTAATACTACTCCTGGAGCATATTTAGATTTAACATAACAACAGAACATTAATATAATTGGACTGCCTCGTTGGTATAGTGGTAGCAAGCGCTACTGAGCACGAGGTCCTGG
This sequence comes from Agrochola circellaris, assembly GCA_914767755.1. Classification (NCBI taxonomy): domain Eukaryota; kingdom Metazoa; phylum Arthropoda; class Insecta; order Lepidoptera; family Noctuidae; genus Agrochola; species Agrochola circellaris. The sequence continues at coordinate 12,988,479 of OU611863.1, read as the reverse complement.
GTTCGATTCCCAGTTCGGGCAAAGTGTTATTGGTGTTTCCGTCTGGAATTTCTCAGTAGCAGCCCGGAGTCTGATCCGTGTCCGGTTGATGACAATAGGCTCACGCCCTCCCGCTCCGCCCAGAGCGGGAGAAGTTATTTGATAATTTCCCACCATCAAAAAAAAAAAAAAAGGGTTGTAAGTACACCCATATTTCGCCTGTTATGTTGAAGTCCGATGTGCGGCATCGGACTTGATAATATCCCACCTACAAAAAAAAAAAAAAACGACGCCCCAAAGATATGAATATGTCTATACGCCATAAGTTTAGGTAGTTAAAAGAAGGTAAACAAAAAAAACACGTGAGGAGACAGCTGTCAAGTAACCGACTAAACGTAATACCTGTCACTTCAGTTGTCATGCCACGTCACAGTTGTACTCTTCAATTTAGTAACTTTATAATTCGTTGGCGTTTAGAGTTTGGGCTCTTTACAGTAGACAGATTACAAAATATTATATTAATATTATAAATCTAACTAAAAAATTGTGCTCAAGCAGTTACATCTACGCAAAGTAGTTAAGAATAAATGATAAAGTTCAACACACATTAATAAAAGAGGAAACTAGGTATTTAAAAAATCTAAAATAAATTTAATTTAGTTTTATCGTATTTATAAACAAGAAAGTGTCATCTATAAAAAACCCTTTTTACGATTGTTTACCTTTATTTAACTACCTAAACCTATGGAGCATAGATAGACAATCAAAACAGTGAATTTGTCGAAAAAAATTGCGTCCAACTGTTGGCTGCTAAATGCACGCACACTAATGACAGCACCGTGACGTGCCGCGAGTGTAAGACGTAGTGTCACACACACCGGCTTATCAAAGTTGGCTTGTTTGTTTTATCTTAGACATAATCAAAGGGTCGCCCAATGTATGTTTTTAGGGTACCATAGTAAACAAGGAACCCTTATACACTCGAGAGCAATGAATCCGGGTCACTTAAAGAATGTTAAAAATCTCGGAAACTAAAAATGATAGGTTAATGCAATAAATTGTATTTAATAGACAATGTAATACTCCTTAAATGAAAGTAAAAAAAATATGAGTCACCATACATTTTATTAACACAAAATTACATAAAGAAAAAAACTGCTGATCTCTCCTTAAAACAAAAATAGGAAACATGAAATTTGTGAACTTTATTACGATTTTCTTGAATTTTAATACTTCGTATTGCCTCCTCGTGCTTCCATTACTGCGTTTACGCGGTTTGGCATGCTGTACACCAAGTTCCTTATACGATTTTGGGGAATATTCTCCCATTCCTCTGTGAGAGCAATTTTGAGCTCACGAAGCGTGATTGGGGGAGGGTTTCGTTGTTTTACGCATCTGCCTAGCTCGTCCCAAGCATGCTCGATCGGGTTGATATCCGGGCTGCGCGCTGGCCACTCCATACGAGTAATGTTCATCTCTTGAAGGTAGTCATTCACAATCCTACCTGTATGAGGTCGGGCATTGTCATGCATAAATATAGCATCCTCACCTAAATTGACCATAAATGGACCAACGTGATCATTGAGGATTTCTTCCACATATCTTACGCTAGTTAAAGAGCCGTTTTCTATGATCACCAGCTCTGTGCGACTTTCAGAAGAAATTCCGGCCCACACAAGTACAGACCCACCACCGTAGGCTACTTTTTCTTCGATGCATGCTTGCTTGAATCTTTCCCCTGGTCTTCGATACACTCTGTGTCTTCCATCGTGCTTGTAGAGCATAAATTTTGATTCGTCGGAGAACATAACTTTTGACCAATCTTCTATACTCCAATTTACGTGGCTCTGGGCATATCTTAGTCTTGAAATACGATGCCCACGCTCCAGTTTAGGGCCGTTTGCAGGTCTAAGGGGTTTTAAGTTAGATTCAGCAAGCCGACGTCTTACTGTCCATGCACTTGGGTTACTTCCTCCGAGGCGTCGAAACTGATTTGTGAGTTCAGTTCCTGTGAGAAAGCGATTTCGAAGCATGGTGTTCACCAAGTATCGGTCTTCTCGTGCTGTGGTACACCTGGTTCTGCCCGTTCCTGGTCTGCGTAGGTTAGAACCAGTTTCTTTGTAACGTCGGAGAACTCTTTGTACTGTTGACAGCGACACACCGACAGTCCTGGCTGTATCGCGCTGACTCCGGCCGGTTTCCAGCATTGTAAGTATTCTGGTGCATTCTTCAGGCGTAAGCGACATAATTTCAGCTTGAATAATGAATATAGAGCACTATCAACATGGTTTATGTACCCACATAAATGACAGATTACAAACAAAAGCAAAACCAAATGCTGTAATTTCGTAGTTCCATCTTCGAAAGTGGCCCTTTTTCAAATTTGATTTTTTTATGATATAACTTTACAATAACTAAGAAGTTTTAATACCTTCATTTAAGGAGTATTACATTGTCTATTAAATACAATTTATTGCATTAACCTAGCATTTTTAGTTTCCGAGATTTTTAGGATTCTTTAAGTGACCCGGATTCATTGCTCTCGAGTGTAGTTTCGCCATGTCTGTCTGTCGGTCTGTCCGCGGCTTAGCTCAGAGACTGTTAGTACCAGAAAGCTGTAATTTGGCATGGGTATACATATTAGTAACGCCGACAAAGTGCTAAAACAAAAACAAAAGATTAAATAAATTTTCCTCCCCTACACGTAAAGTGGGGATGTGTTTTTTTTTCTCTAATATCCTATGGTGTGGGGTGTCGTTGGAAAGGTCGTTCAAAAATATTGTGGGTGTGTGAAAACCATTTATCAATTTAGGGATCCGTTTGCTTATGCTAACTATTTTTAGGTTTAGAGTAAAGTATATAAATAAATAAATAACTTTTTGTGATGGTACTTAAAATGAAGCTCCTTTTAGCTAGTTCCCAAGCAGTGTTGAGACTTTATTTGTTACTGAAATAGAAGCCAAACAAAGTAGTAACCTTCAGAAGTAAATCGGAAATGTTTACAGGAAGTTACAAGAATAATACCGTACAACAAAACTAACGGGTAATAAAATATACTTGTTATGTAACATAGCAACTATTCGGATAACTTAGACTATACAATATGTAAAAAAAAACCTGTCCGATTCGTGAGGGTGTTGTTAGGTATCGTACTGAGAGTATATTTATCCCCATATGGCCTGACAAAGATTATATTTGGACTTTAAAAGAGACTACGACCTCTGAGTTTGTTTCGGCCTTTTTTGTCAGACAGGTAAACGCCGACCTCATCTAGCTTATTTTTAATAAAAATAATAAAATATGCCGTGTAAAAGAGATTTCGGTATCCCATTTACAGAATAAACGATTTCATTTCACTTTATATTCGCCGCACCCCCGACCGGTATCAGCCCGCCATGCCTATCGGGCCCTTAGAGTGTTATATACTCTAAGACCGGGCCCCATCACCAAGTGCGGCAACAGCCTCTTTGAGTCTGACTGCTCGAGCGACGACACAGCTCCAATTTCGCCGCCCGCGGGCCACAAATGTTTACCTACAACTCCTTGTAGCATTCTAAGTACCCCAACTGCCTCATTCAGTTTGTCCGCCGTCAGGGTATGTATGTCTTCATTACCAATACCGAGTCTTTACAATCGCCAACAGATTTTATTATCGAGGCCCAATATTATTCTACCCCTCGTTAAAATCATTTTATTTTTTAGCATCGTCATCAAAAAGCACGTTTATATTCGACAAAAACCATTTATTTAAAAACGAACCAAACACAAGCTGAAACCATATTATTAACTTATTCCAGCTGAAACTCAATATAATCAGCTTTACTACAAAAATACTGGTAAATTCAGCAGCGTACTTATTATTCCCAGAGGTCCTTTTCCTAATTAAGTGTGACTCCTTCACAAAGGAGACGGCTTCATCGGGCCGACTCTGACATCACTAAGCCCAATATAGGCTGGGTTTAGGCTGAGCTTGAGTTTAATTTAGTGCTCAGAGAGTTTGCTAGTTTGTCAAAGTCAAAGTCAATTTTAAGTATAGTAAAGGTACTTTTGAATGTCAGAATTTGCAAGAAAATAGAATTGCAAAAAATGTAATTGAATTGTTTGTATTGTACTAAATGCAGGCCATATGTTTTAAAGAAACTTCAGGCTACCAATCTGCCAAACATAAAGTGCAAAAGTAGATATGACAAGATAAGATAAACTGATAGACAGACAGAGTCACTTTCGCATTTATAAAATTAGTGGGTATATCGTGTATATGTATATACAATGCTGCCCATTGGCATGTGACCTCCCGTATTTTTCTGAATATCCATGAAAAAATATCGAAAATTTACTTTATAGGTATAATCCGCCGGACTACCGCCATGGGATCTGGAGGCAAAAGTCCTCGCGCACATGTGGGAGTTGCGCGAGGAGGCGAAACGCCGGGGCGTAAATCCACTGCCGCGAGAAATCGCGGCACAGCGGACAGAGCTCCGGCGGGATCTCATGGCGGCATGGAGAGTGCGATTGTCGCAACCCAGCGCTGGGCACGCCACAATTGTGGCGATAAGTCCCCTCTTTGAGGAGTGGCTAGAGAGGCGCCACGGCGTCCTCACCTTCCGCCTGACACAGGTCCTCACCGGACATGGTTGTTTCGGGAGGTTCCTGTTCAGGATAAAGCGGGAGGAAACGCCCGGGTGTCACCACTGTGTGGATCGCCCGGAGGACACGGTGGAGCATACGGTGGAGGTCTGCCCAGCTTGGGCGGAGCACCGCCGTGTCCTCACGGAGGCGATCGGCGGCGGCGATCTGTCGCGTCCGGCCCTGGTTCAGGCCATGGTCCGGAGCGAAAGTGCATGGGAGGCCGTCACCTCCTTCTGCGAAGCAGTAATGCTCGCGAAGGAGGAGGCGGAGCGCGCGAGGGAGAGGCAAAATGCGCGCCCTCGCGCCCCTAGTCGCCGCAGGAGACGCCCCGGGCGTCGGGAGTCGCGAGCCGACTTCCGGCCACCGTAGGCGCGGGCTTGCGGACGGTGAGCAATGGGTAGCTCGCCGTCCGATAGGGACCCCGCCCGGGTCGACGGCGCGTTGTGTTCCACGCGCGCCTCAAAGAGATGTCAGCACCAACTGACGGGGTCCGGAAGGGCCAATGCCTGCCGGGGTTGCGGGTTTGTCTGAAAGGGATATCGCGACCCGGCACACAGGCAACGGAAGGAACACGGGTGGGTTTTAGTCAGTAAAAGTCTGACACGCCCTCCCGCTCCGCCCAGAGCGGGAGAAGTTATTTGATAATTTCCCAACCAAAAAAAAAAAAAAAAAGGTGTAATCTTTAATTTTTTTTTTTTTTTTTGTAGCTTTTGCCATACAATACCTAATATGCCAAATAATGTACATTATGCCACATAAAACATTAAATTAAAATATTTGCTATAATGTCAGCTAGCACACGCCAGTATACCAACAAAAAATCATCGGAATCTATAAAAACGACCAATGGATGTTTAAAAAGTTTCCGGAATAATTTTGTAATTAAGCTGAAGTTCGGCTGAAGTTTTTCAGGTTTCGTTGGGTGACTTCGCGTTTTTTGTTTGTGTTTTTTTAAATTCGATCTAGTTCATTAGCTGAGTTCTCTTTAATCAGTGGTTTTCTACTGACCTCATTAATGGTATATTGGGATGGTTCTTCTAACTGAACAGACAGCTGAATTTTTGCGCCACTTGTTCTTCCCAGGAAGAAGGTAGGAAGTGGTGGCGTTTTGGGGGATTATCACATGTAATTTTGACGTTCAAAAAGTGCTGATTCTCAGCCTAGTTTGAGTAAATGACTTTAGATTTGGTATATTATTACTTACGCACACAGTGGTGGCCCAGTGGTAACGGCCGCGACTTACGACTTGTAGGTAGTAAGTTCGAACCCTGATAGGCGCTTAACTCTGTGTAAATTATTATTTCATCACCACTGCTCTCAAAACGGTGAAGGAAAACATCTTGAGGAAACCGACTTGACCTAGAACCAAAAATTCGAAGACATGTGATATTTACCAACTCGCACCGGGCTCGCGTGGTGGATTACGGCCCACTCCTTCTCACAGAGAGGAGGTCTGTTTCCCAGCAGTGGGAAAATTATAGGCTATTTATGCTATGCTTATGATATTACTTACGCCGTTGACTCGGTAAGCGAAAATCTATCTTGGACTAGATTACTACAGGTCCCTGATCGTTTAACCTAACACCCTGTATTATAGACAGATCATAAAGGTATCATGTGATAGAATAAAGAAGGACATCATTATTCTTAACAGTACAAAATTCTGTTAATAAAATGTACATTTAATATTCCAACTCACAAATAATGCTATATTAATATCGTATTAGAATGTATCTGCAGTAAGAAATGACTTTATATTTATTTTTTTGTAGGTACTGCTGGCCTGATAATATTGTACATCTATTAAATATATTGATATGTCATAATGATTTTCATATTAATATCTAAATGAAGACGGATTTCATGAACTGTTAATTGATTTAACTGGGCTACGTGAAAGCTACGCTTCGTAGCATACGGCCTACGAGGGTCTACGAAGTCTACGAAAGCGTAGCAAATGTTATTCAGTTAAGCGGAAATTCGCTTTGCTTTAATGTAGGTTGTTATTATGCTGTCGGCGTAATAATATGATTTGCTGTTTACGCTCGCTGTTAAAATGTTTATGTTATCTAAGAAATACTTAAAATATTGTTGTATTTTTTTATTCACAGATTTCTATGAGATAAATATTAATTCAGGCGTACATTTTAATTTTTGGAAGTACCTTTTGTCAAGGTCAACCACAATCCCAAAGGTGTTTTAAACATTAACAATAATATGGAACTGAAAAGCAAGCTGAATTCATTAAATCAAATGTTTTGTTAAATGAATGAAAAATAGGCGCCATCATGTCTATTCTTCCGTCAATGCCGAAACAATGCTTATCTAGAACACAAAAGCATATAACACCACATCTAACTAAAACCAACCTTATTGGTAGAAACATAAGAGCGATGGCCACTGAAATAAAATGTCGCCCTCAATTTTACACCGCACTCAAGTGAATTTCAACTTTATGACTGTTGTGATAAAGGTTAAACAATAACACAATGTAGCGACTTTGTATGCGTGAAGCGCGCAGTCGCCCCGTGGAACCGGCAGTTAGCTCGGGGGCGCCACTGAGCACGGTTGTATCAAACCTCCGCGGAGCCAGCACCACAACGGCATCACAGCCAAAAACTGTGAACAAAAAAAAAAAAAAACGCATAGTCAATTCCCGCCTTCCATTTTCAAGAAAGACACTTCCACTTTTCTTTAGACACAAATGTGAACGCATTCAGCCCAGTGTTACTCCTGTTTTGACTTTAAAATAAATCTGGCGAGTTATTTTTATTGGTTTTAGAGTAAAATGTGCTTTTTGTGAGTGTACAGTCGGAGGCGGCAAACGTTTTGGCTGTGTCGTGTATTACGTAACGGTTCCGGGGAAAATCGATATCCTGGGCGTATAAATAGCGGCGTACGCTTGAAACAGCTGGCCGATCGCCAGTATGCAGCCTACGGTGAGAACTTGCCTTATTTTATCTGTGGTCTGGGAGAGCGTCAGCGGGATGGAATGATGATCGATGAAGCGTACTAGAGAGATTTTGTTGGCTTAGTACCCTTTTGGTGACATTTTTTTTCAGGCTGTTTTTTTAGTTATTTATTTAAATGAATAAGAGGTAAAGTTCTGGTATTTAAAAAAAAACATTTTAAACTCAATATAAATTTTTAAGTGTAAAATTAATTTTAAGTAGGTAGTTCAAATATGAGGTTGTGTAATAATTATAGGCGATCAATTAACTAACGCTCCTATAGACCACCCACTGAAGATATTATTTTAGACCATACCATAGTTTATGAATAGCAAATATAAAATGTTCAATCACCAGTTCGTTCCAAAATCAGGAATAAAATACCGAATAATAAGAAACAGGGAGAATTAAAACATGTCCCTTGAATCACAATGGCTACTGAAGTCAAAGTCCTATTCATTCACTGACAAATACAATATTATAATGTGTCAAGTCGTAAAACTCTGCTACGGGACTACGAGAGCCTTCTTGTAGTCTCGTAGTAGGGTGCTACGAATTCCGTAGCATCTTTATACAAATCTCGATAAGCCAATCGGTGAATCAAGGATATTTCTTTTATGAAGGAAAGGCTTTTTGAATATATTGGCAGCATCTATACTGTTAATAGAATAATGGATAGATTCCGGAACGAGGTGAGAACCAACATTGTAGACATAATCGTAGCTCACAGAATAAGCAAGCTGAAAGTGGCAATGGGGCCACTAATGGGCCGGCCATATTAGCCGTAGAGCCGATGACCAATTCGAAATTCAAAATATTTTATTTCACGTAAACCAACATGGGTATTTATGAAACGTCAGAAGCTAGGTATACGGTTCCAATTGGTCGTTTCCTATGGAGAAGAGCCGGCAAGAAACTCCACGGTTACTCTTTTAAAAATAATTGGCCTTTACAGTATTTTCAAATAACAGTATCAATAGGTATGGGAGGACAGTGTAGGTCTTTCAACAAGTACCAGGAACTTAACAAAATAGAAGATGTTCAACAAATCTACAGTCCACTAAGCTTACAGATTTCTCACATTCACAAAATAGAAAAGAATCTATATAAAATATAAATAAATTAATAAAAATCATGTTCAGAAATCGTTGGGGTAGACATGTTCTTAAATGGAGGCTGCGAATAAGCAAACGTAAGGTAGGACGCCCTCAGGCTAGATGGGTAGATGATCTTCGCAGGGTGGCTGTTAGTAGCTGGACGAGAGTTGCGGAGAATCGCTAAATGACGTGCAATTGGAGAGGGCTATGTCCAGCAGTGGTCTACTGTAGGCTGATGATGATTCTGTTAATAGCTGAGTAGCAGTTAGGGCATCCACGGAAACTGCTTGGTGATCTTTAGGTCAACAGAAAAGCGGGTTCTTTTGTCAGAGCGGCAAAAGATGACACTTTTGTTTTTCCCATGAGTGGAAATGACAAAGACTCTGATTTCTTCAAGTGTTGACCACAGATTTCGAAAGTCCATCCAATTTATTATCTTGTCAAACCCCGCGTCAAGTCAATGAGAGTTTTTATGAAAATTCACGCCACCAGTTAGCGTGACTTTGGCAAGAGGTTCTTCCATTTCAACAATGAACACAAAATTATGATGACGGATGTTCATTCATTATTAATTCACGACTAAAGAAAATATAGGCGGTTTGACACTTTTGACAGGTGCCCGGACCTGACGTCTCAGTGCTGCCAAAAAACAATCATTGGTTGGCTGTCACTACTTCAATGTGTGATTGGACAGCAGATTTACTGAACAAAGATTTGAGCAGCTTTTCAGAAACCATGGACCCCGGTAATAAATGATTTGAAACTTCTATACAATCTACTTATTAAAAATCTTAAATACATTCACTCATTCATAGACAATACGCAGCCTTAACTTAAGCTTGAAATGCGCAAGTTCTTTATAGCAATAACAAAAGGCGAGGACTAAGGAGGGAATTTTGGATATACATCCCGTAAACGGATTAAATAGGGAATTCAATTTTGTATGGAAGTTCGTCATTTTTGCCGATGGGAGGTCCCATCAGCTCGTACACGGCTTGTGGGCAGTAAATAAAAAAAAAACGAATACTGATCTTTATACCATGGTGATTGACTATACTTTAGCTGCATTTATTTGTCATGCGATGAATTATTAAACGTTTACAGACTTACATAATAACCAAACTATTAGTACTACTTTAGATTTATCGTTTTTTTTTCTTCTATTTGCAAAGAAACATACATGCCGAAGAATGTCTCTTTGACGTTATTTTTCCAGCACTTTACGTTTTAAGCAGCCCTCAGGCAACTTTGAGATTGAGACAGGCTCTGAGACGTACTTTTGATCCCGCAAAACTCTTTGCGGGATTAAAGGTACCTCTCAGTCCCATATCGTTATTAACATTTGTATATTTAGACTAAACATACACTACTTCTTTATTTTATTTTATTGAGGTAAGTATTTATTTATTAAACTTTTTTTTATATTTAAAAAAAATTATAAACATAATTACTTAATTAATTAATAAAAATAACGAAATTATATCCTAGCTTAGCTAAAACTATAATACTTTACTTCATTTAACTGTTTATGTGCACACATATAAACAGACAAGCAGAATATTATAAAGTTAACTAATTAGGCTACTCCAATGTACCCCCCGCCCCCAAGCAACAAACAAGTGTTTTAGAATCAAAGAATACATGATACTATATGAGCTCATATAATTGTTTGGATTATTTTATTTGACTGTAAGTCAATTTATTTTAATTTTTGTTTTCATTTATTGTTGACATAATCTACTCATTAAAATGTTTTTATTTTATGAGTTGATTGCAATTTGTGGTAATGTAATTTTTTTTTTTTTAAAGCACTATTATATAGAATCAAGTTTTTCCAACTGAACAGACAGCTGTGCTGCTGGGGAGTTTGTTGCGCCACTTCTTCTTCCCAGCACTTTAAGCACTAGGAAGTGGTGAAGGGTGGGCGTTTTTGGGGGACTGTCTTATGTAATTTTGACGTTCGTAAAGTGCTGATTTGAATAAATGACTTTTGAATTTGAATTAGCAAACAACAGAAAATACGTACAAACGTGATACTTATTTCTAAAAAAATCTCTTCCAGCATACCCGCGATAGGTAAATAGAAGTTTGGAAGGGGCGACTAGAATCAATTCTATTTTGTGTAAAATTGATGTTCAAAAGTGCCTCTTATGTGCCTAATTGAAATAAATTGTTTGACTTTGATAAAAAGATATTTAGACACTGTGAGTACTTAGTAGAACAAATATTATTAATCATCATCTACTAATGGATGCGAGGAGCTCGTGGCTAAGTAATAACAGTCGCATGGGACCATCTACCAGGTTAAGCCACGCTTGCCGGGGTTGGTCCATGGATGGGTGACCCTCTTTACATACCCTAGTAACTGGGTTGTGGAATTCAGATAGGGAGTCGCTCCATGTAAAATACTGGTATTCAGCTGCATCTGGTTAGACTGGAAGCCAACCGATTGATCTACTAATGTATGTATATAGTAAAATTAAAGTTGGGATCTAACTTGGTCATTGGTAGGTACAGTTTTGATTGATTCCTAGCAACCAATTAGCCACACTCGGTAATTTTAAAATCATATGTACAGATAACCTTTTAGGTTATCTTTATTTGTTCCATATATGGGTAGGTATTTGTACAGATAACATTGGAGGGAACGAATTAAGCTTTGTTCAGAATAGCGCGACGCGACAGCGCGACGCGACAGCGCGACGCGACACCGGCTATTGTTATACCGTGAAGTTTTCTTAGAAATTGTATTGTTCGAGTCGCGTCGCGCCGTCGCGTCGCGCTAGTCTGCACAAGCCTTTACATAGGTTACGACTCAAACAATCACATGAAATGTGTTATCTTGCGGTTCTGAACTCAGGGTCAGACTTTGCTTCAACAATTTTGCTTATGATCAAGTGGTTTCATCAACTGTTTTTTCATCAGTCAGGCAAATGATAAATAAAGTATGTTATTACAAACACTTTTACAAGTCAAAAAGAAATTACGTTAAAAAAAAAAAAAAACTAAAAAACCGGACTGCACAAACACGAGAATAAAAACAAGCATTATAATCTACAGAATTTGGCATCGCAGGACAAACAAAAGTTACACCATATTTCAGGTTATTAGTTTGTTCCGCCTGCAATACCAAAATTCTATTATATAATACATGCATTCGGGTTAAAATTACTTTTTTATTTTCAGCTTATAATGTTTTATCATTTCTCTTTTCAAATTACATTTAAACAAAAAAATTGTATATATTTTTGTAATGACGCTTCAAAACCCTTCATTTTGATACCCCACTCGATAGAGTAGTGAGATTTTGTTTTTGAAAATATATTTGCGCCAAAATCTGCCATTTTGGTTTCTGATAATTTTAATATCCCCAGTGACACTCGCGCAATAAAGACTAATCTAACGACATATCATTAATTAAAATCGGTTTAGCCGTGTAGTAGTTACGAGGGAACATAGAGACGGTCATACATACGTACATACATGTCAAACACATAACCCTCCTTTTTTGGCTTCGCCGCAGTCGGGTAAAAACTAGATTAGTTCGGAGTCTCCTATCCCACTAGTCTGAGAAGAAAGACCGAAACAAAAATCAGAGGCCACAGTCTCTTTTAAATTCCAGGTATAATCTTGGTCAGATCATGTGAATACCATGTAAATTAGTGTCTGAAATGGATGGAGTACAAACACTTGTCCGTCCAAAACTGTATACTGGGCACACCTCCAAGTTTTTGCATACTGGGAAAACTAGTATCTTTGCATACTGGTCAAATCGTTACCATCAAGTATTTTACCGGTAATTTTCTCCGGCTGTTCTCTTTCACGGGCTGAAGGTTCTACGTTTGGACAAAATCGTGGCTACTCATGAATAAAAATCAAATCACCTGAAAATATTAAAGACTTACAACACGCACGATTTGGGAAGCGATCAATAAGGCGAGGTTCAGAGCTTCACCTTCGTGTCTTGGCGGTCAAGAGTCAAGTGTAGTTATCGACATAATCGGATCTCGTGGCCTTTTTGCCTTGGGCTACTTTGTGGGATTTCCTACTATTAGTTTTTATGAGTATTTTTTTTGGTGTGGGAAATTGGGAATACACTGCGAGACAGTCTTCAAAAGTAGTAATAGCCTAGTGGTGTGACCGTCGGATTGCCAAGTCTTAGGTCTCGAGTTCGAACCCAAGGCACACCTCTGAATTTTCGGATTGATGTGCGTATTGTATAATTATCACTTTCTTCAAAAACGGTGAAGGAAAACATCGTAAAGAAACTGGCATGCCTGAGAGATATTTCTCGACGGTATATGAAGCCAAGTCAGAATTCCAGGGGCCGCATAAAAACTCTAACACCAGGTTAGCCAATAACTACCTACACGAAAAAGAAAGAAATGAAGTTTTTAACGCTGATGTTTTTGTATTCTCAATCGTAGTCTGGAGAGGGGGCTCGTGGGTAAGCAATAACGGCGGTCGAATGATCAGATCAATCTACGCTTGCCGCGGTTGGTCCGTAGATGGTTGACCATCTTTAACTACTAAGACCCCTCCGTACCTTTTCCTGGCTGTCATTCGTGGATCTTTGACAGACGTTACGGATCGTCAGCAGCCCGAAAATTTGACAACCATTTACCAAGGGGTATCGTATTATTCAGTTACTGGGTTGTGGAGGTCAGATAGGCAGTTGTTCCATGTAAAATACTGGTATTTAGTGGTTAGACTGGAAGCCGATCCCAAATGTTGGGAAAAGGCTAGGCAGATGAGATGACGTAGTCTAGAATCGTCTATGATACGAATGGGGACTTTTTCCATGTTTAATTCTTGGTTCCATCTAAGTTTAAACCAAAAATAGAATCATGATACTTATCATATCATCACGCCTATTTCCCCGGAGGATTAGGCAGAGGAGAACCTATAGTACACCCACACTGCGCCAGTTATGTTTAAGTGCCATCTGATAGGGGGCGAGCCTATTGCAATCAACCGGGCACAATTCTGACTGGCTGCTTCTGAAAAATACCTGTAGGAAAAACCCTATAATTCTTTGCCCAGCAGTAGCGCTTGCGACCGCTTCACCAACGAGGCAGTCATGATTCAATTTCAAGTTCACCAGAAATCGGCCATCAGCGTCATAAAAACCAAACACTAAAAAACAACTAAACAACAACAACAACAACGCAACAACAACAACAACTAAATGCCTATGGCATTAAGTCCGCCTCTGTACATTTTTGTGCTTGAAGTACATATTAAATAAATAAATAAAAACCAGTTTATCACTAATGAAAATGGATCAAGTCATTTGAACATCTGCTTGAACTCCAACGCAGTCAAATGGCTGCATAAAAAGGCAGCAACTGTAGGTAATTTTCAATCCTAAAGAGCGAATTTAAACTTGGCGCTAGCCCAAGTATTTTAATTTCGACTCATATCTCCACAACGTGCAAACGACATTCGTTCAGCAGCTCACCAATTTTGTGGTCTACTGTACAATATGTACAATGTGTATGAATCCGTCTTAAGGCGGATGCGCTAAGGTAGCCCACGAAATTCAGGTTTTCATGCATTTTTTGCAATTTTCAGGTCACTGTCAGGTTGTATGTTGGTTGTATAAGATTCGCGACCGTTACACATGTGTATTTACAAAATTAAAATCAATACAACTCCTTAATTACCCTGTTGAATGATTATTTCATGAAATCATGACATTCGAGGTCAAGTCTAACTTAGTTGTATTGTTTGTAATTTTGACATTCGAAAGAAAGTGCTGATTCTCAGTCTAGTTTGAATAAATGACTTTTGAATTAGAATTGATGATACCAATAATATAATATTTACAGAATAATAATAATAATTAGATTATTATAATACGGTCGTGAATTATATTTTGGTCAACGTACAACCTGATCTGGCCAACAAACGAAAAAAGTAAAAAATATTAAACGCGGGCTACCTTTGCGCTTTCGCCCTAGACCAGGTTTAGTTAGGCTACCTTCAGACGGCATTGTACCTCAACATCCCGATATTATTTAGTTTGATTTAAAATCAACTACTTTCACAAGCATGCCGGTGTATACAAATTAAATAGAGTAGCAAGTGGAACTCAGAAGTGACGGGTGTAGATATATAATGACGATAAAACGATAAAACATCTGCGGCGTTTCGCTAGCTTATTTTATTTGACCCTGTATAATGCTGTGCCATCCCAGAGTTGAAGCAGTGATAGCCTAGTGGTGACCGTCAGACTGCCAAGTCATAGGTCTCGAGTTCGAACCCAAGACACGCACCTCTGACTTTTAGGATTCATGTGCGTATTGTATAATTATCACTTGCTTCAAAAACTGTGAAGGAAACCTGCATGCCTGAGAGATATTTCTCGACGGCATGTGAAGTCAAGTCAGAGGCCCATGGGCAGCTTTAAAACTTTGACACCAGGTTAGTCACTAACCACACGAAAAGAAGAAGAGTTTGCCATGTCATGTAAATGACCAGCAACTCTTGGTACAAACTACATTAAGCTTTGTGCCGACTGGCGACTCTATCAAAACAATTTCTTAGAAAACTTCACGGTAGAACAATTACCGGTGACGCGACGCGCCACATACGACTCATTTTTATAGTAGGTATTTGATTATAATCGTATCAACAGCAGAATACTGCAAAAATAAATGTTCTATAATGTCGTGTGAACGCAGCGTTAAGAGGCGTGGGCAAACTGTCCCAGAAGTGCACTGCGGTTTTTAAACTCAATAAACGGATGTACGTGTTCCCAGCAGTGACAACGTACTTAGTTTCACTAACAACTAGGTGTATAGTATAGGTATCTCGGTGTAGCGCTAGTGCAACAAGGGTAGGTAATCGATTTTAGTTCAAACAACAATTAGTTGGTATCCAACATGGCAACGCTGCCAGCCTTCTGGGCACTTTTCCCAGTGACAGCGATGCGGACACCCAATGAACTCTTCCCTCTTTTTTATATACTTTTACATAATATATATTGTCGCCCATAGGCATGTGACCGCCCGTATTTTTCTGAATATTCATGAAAAATTATAGAAAATTAACTTTAAAAGGGGGGGTCTATCTTTAATATTTTTCCTGTTAGGTACTCAATTTTGCTATATCTCCGATGATATTGGCTCCATTTGGATTATGTTTTTTTTTTCATATATGGATTAAGTAACATTTTTACAAGAAATTGTCGACTATGAAAAAAAAAACGAGGTTGGAAAAAAAAAGAATTACAAGAAAAAAATTAAAAAAATAAGATTGACCCCCCTTTTTATTTAAAGTAATTTTTAGGTAAATTTTCATGAATATTCAGAAAAATACGGGCGGGCACATGCCCATGGGCGGCATTATAAATAGTTTAGTGTTACCTTTTATATTGCATTTAATTAAGATTTGTCATTTCATAAGTAAATAAATACAATTACTTGGTAGGGTAAATTAAAAATGGAGACAGCAATAATTAAAAGTTTATAAATAAGTCATTAATGATACTTTAACGTTCCTATTATAAAAAGTCATTTATTTCGATGTATATTCATGAAAAAAAAAATTGCCAGCAACATGACAAAAGATGACAAAATCCTCAATTTGTTACACATTACCCTAATGGCATGTGTTCTGAACTTAATTTGACACGTGTCTATTTGACAAAGACCTCACGTAATAAACGGCTCATTACTCCTTAAAGGCACATGTTTTTTCACCCATTATCCTAAACGAATAATCAATCTTTGGGCTGTTTCCCTTCTACGGGTAAAATGACTGATTCATGCGTAAAACGTGAACGATTTCATGTATACTTGAGCTCGTGGCAGTAATAACAGCCGCACGGGTCGATCCATCAAGTTAAGCTACGCTTGCCGTGGTTGGTCCGTGGGTGATCACCTTACATGACGAGACTCCTCCCTGTCTCGGAAAGCATGTTACGCCGGTCCCGGCTGTCATTCCTGGATCTTTGACAGTCGTAACTGGTCGTCAGAAGCCCGACAATCTGACAACCAGTCTTACCAAGGGGTATTGTATTACTCAGTTACTGGGTTATGGAGGTTAGATTGGAAGTCGATCCTTTGAAATACTGGTATTCAGTTGCATCCGGTTAGACTGGAAGCCGATCCCTGGGTAGACACGCTTAACATAACATCGAGAAAGAAAAATTGTTCATCTGCACAATTAAGAAGCACGCCTGTTTCTTTTATAGTTAGTGGTGCATAGTGCTCCAACATTTCGTCGGTTAGTTAAGTCCCATATAATTGGTTCGCTCGTGCCATACACTTACCGGGGCTGTGTATCAGGTTTGAATGGTATGGGCGCCGATCTAATTACGGATACATGATACATTTCAACCTTGCCTTGCCTCTGGTATTCAATCTGCCTAGCTTTTTTCCAACAATTTTAGGGTCCGCTTTCAGTCCAGATGCAGCTGAATACCAGTAAAACCCAGTTACTGGGCACCATGATACAGCTTGCCTCTGGTATTGCTGGATCAAATATCATCCTGACCCATTCAGACCTTTCATTTGGGCATATTTCACTCGCAGTAAAACGTCTGACCAGAAAATGCATCAAAAGTGAAAAATGAATTCCTAGTGAACCGATCCAAAGATGTATGATTTCAGCACTCGGCATCTTTCTCTTGCGTTCCGAATAATCGAAAATGAAATTAAATGAACGTAAGCGTCGAGCACAGTTTGAGCAACATCGCCCAACAACCCCACTTATATAGGATCACACTGCACTCGATGCTTGACATGGCAACACGTCATGTCCGGGTTCGCAACAAGTTAATCGTCATCCTGACTATGCCTCGTTGAGAGGTGAAACAAGTATCGATTTCTTACAGGGTTCTTTATGACTAATTAAGAACAGTTAAGCGGATTAGGTTACTAAATATGCGTCGTCTATTGTATTTTATAATGGATTTCCGCAAAGTCACGCCTAAGTCAATTTACTATTTTATTATGTTATTCCCACTCAGGAACATGCATTGAAAAGGAAGTACAATTAATTTAAGTACCTAGGTCCGGCGCACCCCTTGCTTTTAACTCCGCGCGCTAACGAGCAACCTTTTTACCTTAACTAGTCTAATTACTCCCGTAATAAGTACCGTTTCGTTTATGAGGAAAAGGATGTTGCTTTTCCTTTGGTTACCTATTATTAAAAACGTAAACCTTAACACAAAGTGCCCTTTTTAAGCCGGAAACCTGACCTGAAGATCAGAGGTTGAATCAAGGTTATGTTTACGCCAAAACATTTTTTGAACGTAAAATTATATTTTGGAAAGTATCGATTTTAGCTTTTCCGTAATTGTGAGCCTTCCATTTCAGCAAAATTAGAACAAAGACGGCGTTCTAAAAATATTTAAACAATATTCCCCGTCATTTTGTATAAAAAGAACAGACCTCTTCGTTTATATTTTTAATATAAACAGAATAAAAAGAAGGCTTTCAACTCGACGCTTGTGTATTTCATCAGCGATAGTACTTCCTACCTCCAGCAAATCTAAACCGATACCTATGCATCATTTAGTAAGCAGTAATAGCCTAGTGGTGTCACCGTCGGACTGACCAGTCTTAGGTCTCGAGTTCGAACCCAAGGCACCTCTGACTTTTCGGATTCACGCGCGTATTGCATAATTACGAACCACACGAAAAAGAAAGAAACATCACGTCGTAAGTATTTTCAAAAGATAGTTAGTCGTAGGTTACATATTTCCAATTCATCTGCGAGCCGCTCTCCAACTAAGATTGTACAATCTAACGCAGGTCTGTGGCAACAAAACCAGCACCTAATTGCGTAAGACACTTTCAATCACAATCTGAATGATTTTGAACGATATTACTAATCCATTATTTCGTCTGTTCGATTTTTTTTTCTGATCAACAACGTAAATAACGCAATGAATGTTGTTCAACTGTCAAAATGAAAGCCATTGCTACTGTTAGTGTGTTACCTACGCAATTACCCAGCACCAGATATAGGTACGCTACGGGCTTACTGACTGTAGAAGCTATTTGTTATTATATTACTTGATAATATATTATGGTAGAATTGCCAAACTTAAGTAATAATAATAATAATAAAGTTTATTCAAAAAATAATGTAGTACAGTAAAAACATTTTTGTAATTCTATGTAATAGTTCACAAGTGTTACATGCCTGAACTAAGTGGCAGTGGGCAGGGCAAATTGCTCGCAGAACAGATGGCCCATGGGGCCGAAAGGTTCTGGAGTGGCGACCGCGTACCGGAAGACGTAGCGTTGTAAGGGCCTCCCGCAAAGTGGACCGATGACCTTGTGAAGGCCGCAGGAAACCGCTGGATGCGAGAAGCACAGAATCGGTCGAAGTGGCGGTGATTGGTCGAGGCCTATGTCCAGTAGTTTAAGTCTTTCGGCTGTAATTATGATATTATGGTTCACATCAAAAGAACAGCGAATGAGGATCAAACTCTAAACTTCTCGCTCGTTATTCTGCACCCTTACATACCACAGCTTTCACAGTATTTGTTCACGAAAACTCTACTGTTATACATAAATAACACAGCTGAACGTTCTGTGAACCTAGTTACAGATTCTGGAGAACTTTGGTTTCCGACTTCAGTTGGCACTAATTAGTTTAGTGAAGGGAATTATTAATTCTCCTATCGTATCCCTGAAGACGTCTTCTCGAGATTTAGCGTAGTTTCATTAAGTGAGGTTTTGTCCTCTATCGGTTGGATTGTGGTACTTTGAGCATGATAAAATCAAAATGTTATAATTATCTTACCTTTTAACGTAGTTACGAAGCTCAAGACTGTAATATAATTTTTCTGGAAATACATGCTGAAAAATTCATTGGCAATATTTTAACCAACTATTCTAACTGATACTTCTTCATTTCGGCCAGCAATGTGTTTTTTTTTTCTTTTTTTCTATTTGCAATCGGTCGTCAGACCATACGCGAATTCGTTCTATGTCTACTAAATTTTTATTTTATTTAAATAAACAAGGTTTTAAAAAAAGGAAAAAGAAGAATAGCTAGATTTATGTAAGGAAATTGCTAAAGAAGTAGTATAGTACACTCGAGAGCAATGAATCCGGGTCACTTAAAGAATGTTAAAAATCTCGGAAACTAAAAATGATAGGTTAATGCAATAAATTGTATTTAATAGACAATGTAATACTCCTTAAATGAAAGTAAAAAAAATATGAGTCACCATACATCACATATACATTTATTAACACAAAATTACATAAAGAAAAAAACTGCTGATCTCTCCTTAAAACAAAAATAGGAAACATGAAATTTTTGAACTATAATACGATTTTCTTGAATTTTAATACTTCGTATTGCCTCCTCGTGCTTCCATTACTGCGTTTACGCGGTTTGGCATGCTGTACACCAAGTTCCTTATACGATTTTGGGGAATATTCTCCCATTCCTCTGTGAGAGCAATTTTGAGCTCACGAAGCGTGATTGGGGGAGGGTTTCGTTGTTTTACGCATCTGCCTAGCTCGTCCCAAGCATGCTCGATCGGGTTGATATCCGGGCTGCGCGCTGGCCACTCCATACGAGTAATGTTCATCTCTTGAAGGTAGTCATTCACAATCCTACCTGTATGAGGTCGGGCATTGTCATGCATAAATATAGCATCCTCACCTAAATTGACCATAAATGGACCAACGTGATCATTGAGGATTTCTTCCACATATCTTACGCTAGTTAAAGAGCCGTTTTCTATGATCACCAGCTCTGTGCGACTTTCAGAATAAATTCCGGCCCACACAAGTACAGACCCACCACTGTAGGCTACTTTTTCTTCGATGCATGCTTGCTTGAATCTTTCCCCTGGTCTTCGATACACTCTGTGTCTTCCATCGTGCTTGTAGAGCATACATTTTGATTCGTCGGAGAACATAACTTTTGACCAATCTTCAATACTCCAATTTACGTGACTCTGGGCATATCTTAGTCTTGAAATACGATGCCCACGCTCCAGTTTAGGGCCGTTTGCAGGTCTAAGGGGTTTTAAGTTAGATTCAGCAAGCCGACATCTTACTGTCCATGCACTTGGGTTACTTCCTCCGAGGCGTCGAAACTGATTTGTGAGTTCAGTTCCTGTGAGAAAGCGATTTCGAAGCATGGTGTTCACCAAGTATCGGTCTTCTCGTGCTGTGGTACACCTGGTTCTGCCCGTTCCTGGTCTGCGTAGGTTAGAACCAGTTTCTTCGTAACGTCGGAGAACTCTTTGTACTGTTGACAGCGACACACCGACAGTCCTGGCTGTATCGCGCTGACTCCGGCCGATTTCCAGCATTGTAAGTATTCTGGTGCATTCTTCAGGCGTAAGCGACATAATTTCAGCTTGAATAATGAATATAGAGCACTATCAACATGGTTTATGTACCCACATAAATGACAGATTACAAACAAAAGCAAAACCAAATGCTGTAATTTCGTAGTTCCATCTTCGAAAGTGGCCCTTTTTCAAATTTGATTTTTTTATGATATAACTTTACAATAACTAAGAAGTTTTAATACCTTCATTTAAGGAGTATTACATTGTCTATTAACCGTTAAAGGCCTGATAAACAACTAATTAACGTGCTAATTGACGTGCTTGAGGGTCACCCAGGGCTTTACCGGTTAAATACAATTTATTGCATTAACCTAGCATTTTTAGTTTCCGAGATTTTTAGGATTCTTTAAGTGACCCGGATTCATTGCTCTCGAGTGTATATTAGTAATAATAATTAATAATTAGTATAGTAATACGTAGTGTAATAAGTAGTAGTAATTAGTATAGTAATAGTGTACATTATTTAAGTACTCATTCATGTGTAAATAAAACTCTGTTTATGATCATAGTTTGAATTATTTATGGTATTTATGGTTTACACTATACTAGAAATTTCTACTAAATATTGGTGCTATTGTTAACCAATTTGATCACCTAGTTTAGTAGCTACGTATATATATTTTCTATAGACCGTCAGGATTGAGGAGCCACATAAAATGGGTTGTATCAGCGAAATTATATAGTTTTTCCATTTTATTTTTAGAGTACAAATTAGAACACATTTTCTACTAAATTATGTACAAAAAATCTGTTGTGATTGGTTGATTAGTTTCCGAGAAACAGCGCGGTGAAATTTATGGATTTTTATGAAAAATCAAAGCATTGTAGCTATTTCAAATTCAGCCCTACAAAACCCATTTTGTACAGGCTACGCATAAGTGCTACTAAATTTTACTTACTAAATTTTCAAGAATATAATGTTGTCTGGTTTTCGAGTTCTAAGGTGGCTCCTCAATCCAGTCGTCAGGATCGAGGAGCCACCTTTAACGTCGTATAACTTTTTAAGGGTGTTACTACAAATTCCAGGATCCGGCCTACAAAATCGGCTAATTTACTACTAAATATTGGTAGTACCCTCGTTCAAATATGAGACATGGCTGCTCAATCCAGACGCAGACGCACCTTTTACTATTGGAAACGGAACGTTCTCATCGTTTCTGTCGACGGTTTCAGGTGTGATTTTGCCTTGATTATCTCATTCTGTTGAAATCTCCAATACGGGTGGAAAATGAAAAAATACATTTTGGAAAGGAGTTAGATGGAGTCGACATTTCCTATCTACCATTGCGAAGAAATTATGAAACAAACTCAGGGGTCAAACTCTCTTAAAGGAACATGTAGATTAGTGTCTGAAATGGTCTTTTGAGGAAAGAACCACACAGATTTGACTGGACCTGTCCAGTCAGTGCAAGCATTTATCAGTAATCGTGCAGCTCAACTCAGAACTTAAGGAGCTCAACGATTAGTGACGACACAATAAGTGTGCGTCAACCACTGATAGGCAGAAGCCTCCGGGGAGCACGTCCGTATTTATTTCTTAAATAGCTTCGCTCCGTCTCGTCATTACAGCAAAATATCAATTTATTATGAAGGCCGTTTCCACCTTTAGCCCCCGGGACAATACCTAAAATAAATCGAATAAAGCAAAGAAAAAAGGCTTTCAGGGAATGTAATGGAAGCCAAATCTATTATTATGGAAGGAATTATCAAGACACTGTCTAGACACGTATAATGAAGTGCTTGCCAAACTGTTTTGATGGACGGTGATGAAGCTTGCCGCCGTATCAAATCTCTTTACGTAATTACAATGGGAGGTGTTTTAATCGAGATTAAACAAAGAAAAAAGAAAGAAAGAAATAAGGAAAGAAAGAAAAATGCGTTTATTGGAATTACAAAAATTACACCTTAAAATTATAAAAACTGAAAACAAATTATTATAATGCCAAAAGGGCCTCAGTTCAGCATAATGTCCGATGACAACACACAGTGTACCACCTTTTTTTTTTTTTTTTTTTTTTTTTTTTTGAGGATGGGAAATTATCAAATAACTTCTCCCGCTCTGGGTGGAGCGGGAGGGCGTGTCAGACTTTTACTGACTAAAACCCACCCGTGTTCCTTCCGTTGCCTGTGTGCCGAGGTCGCGATATCCCTTTTAGACAAACCCGCAACCCCGGCAGGCATTGGCCCTTCCGGACCCCGTCAGTTGGTGCTGACATCTCTATGAGGCGCGCGTGAAACACAACGAGCCGTCGACCCGGGCCTGGTCCCTATCGGACGGCGAGCTACCCATTGCTCACCGTCCGCAAGCCCGCGCCTACGGTGGCCGGAAGTCGGCTCGCGACTCCCGACGCCCGGGGCGTCTCCTGCGGCGACTAGGGGCGCGAGGGGGCGCATTTTGCCTCTCCCTCGCGCGCTCCGCCTCCTCCTTCGCGAGCATTACTGCTTCGCAGAAGGAGGTGACGGCCTCCCATGCACTCTCGCTCCGGACCATGGCCTGAACCAGGGCCGGACGCGAGAGATCGCCGCCGCCGATCGCCTCCGTGAGGACACGGCGGTGCTCCGCCCAAGCTGGGCAGACCTCCACCGTATGCTCCACCGTGTCCTCCGGGCGATCCACACAGTGGTGACACCCGGGCGTTTCCTCCCGCTTTATCCTGAACAGGAACCTCCCGAAACAACCATGTCCGGTGAGGACCTGCGTCAGGCGGAAGGTGAGGACGCCGTGGCGCCTCTCTAGCCACTCCTCAAAGAGGGGACTTATCGCCACAATTGTGGCGTGCCCAGCGCTGGGTTGCGACAATCGCACTCTCCATGCCGCCATGAGATCCCGCCGGAGACAGTGTACCACCTGACGCTGAAAGGTGGCGGTTATGCATCTAAATCGAAATCTCCAATAACCTGACCTATCATAAATGTAGCTAGACAACAGTTAGTCAGTCAGTCTAGTCCAACTTTATCCAAAAATGCCCAAACGAAAATGGCTATTATATTCAACTACTACCGTTTGCCCTCGGCTTCGCCCACGTAGACCGTGGACCCTAAAAATAAAAGTATATTTTAATTCCTTATTGCATCAGCTATCTGCCAGCGAAGGTCCGGTAAAAATCGGTCCAGCCGTTTCAGAGATTAACCGGACAAAAAAAATATATAAAATTAAAAAAATATATATAAGTATCGTATATACTTTCTTAAGCATTCAGTAAAAAGCTGTTATTTTGGCATTACAAACAGACACTTCAATTTTATTTATTTGTATGTATAGGATAACTAGTCGTTACGGGTAGACAGAAGCCCGAATATCTGACAACCAGTCAGATAGGCAGTCGCTCCAAGTAAAATACTGGTATTCAGCTTCATACGGTTAGACTGGAAGCCGACCCCGACATAGTTGGGTAAAGGCTGGGATGATGATTTTCAACTAGCCTACTATGTCCACCCATTTAATGGTCAAAATGTAATTTTACTGCAGTTACAACCATAACTCTAGCCACAAAACAATTTATAGTGGATCAAGATTTATGAGCCTGTAATAAAGCTCACACGTCAGAGCATCAACATTAATCAGGACAGTATGTTGGCATTTTATTGCTATACTACCTCCCGCCAGCGGCTTCGCCCGCGTGATACGAGATAAAAGAGATTGCGACCTCTGAGTTTGTTTCGGCCTTCTCAGAGCAGTCAGATAGGAAACGCTGACCTAATCTAATTTTTTAAATATTATTTACGTGTTTGTACAAACCTATGTACGGAAAAAAAAAAAAAAAAAGTATTTACGGTTCAGTCGTTTTTGAGTTTATTCATTACAAAGAAAAATACAAATCTTATCTCTTTGAAATATTATTGTTTACAAGACAATGTATGATGTTTTATGTAATATCATAATACAAACTACATAACTATAAATAAAACTAATTTATAAACTATATACACACATTAAATCAAAACAATAAAATGTCGTGGTCTTAAGGTGGATGTGTGTTGGTGTTTTGTCGTGTTGACGTCTTCTGACGCAGTTTTAGCCAATCAAATCTTGTTGTGGTCTGACGTACATAGTCCTGAACAGATTCGTTTGATTGGTGTATCCCGCGTCACGACACAACACGACACAGTAATGTGTCGGTGGCTTATGTCATAAGTTCTGATAATGGCATGACAGGTTGTGCATTCACGTCTAGCACGACAGAGGGAAATTATATGTTGAAATTATCGCCATCATTCATTAGTTGAAAAGCATGAGAAGAAGAAAATTACTGACTGATAGCCATTAATATTTAACCTAATTACCAATCCTCCACGAACTTACATTACCCATTTTAACATAATGTATCAACCCATATTTCACTCGTATTTACTCTATTACCATAGACAAGTAATGTGGTTACTGTATTTTTTTTGGCAAGCGTCCGCGACCTACTACTTATTCCTCTAGTGTCAACTCGCCGCCGAAGAGACGCCATATTACATCATAGCTGACGTCATGATGACGTACATAATGGAGGGATGTACTGGATTTGGAAGCGTTATGCAGTCTGCAATAAAATTGTATTGACATGAATTTGGTTATGGCATGTCGTTAGTTAAGTTTGGGTTTTTAATGGATGGGAGTTTAGTGTTTTCAGATTCAATATTTTGATAGATACTCAATGTTTTAGGAACTTGATACGAAGAAGTTTTACTAAACATTTTGACAACATGGAATCCTCCCAACCACCATATTTCTTTTTAAGTGTTGATAATTGAATGTAATTTTTTTGACTAATAATAACTTTAAATTTACATTAGTTAACATTTCGCTGATCATGATAAGAAGGGTTACGTATATTTCGCAAATAAAAAATCGAAATTTCGCATAAATATAAACTCAAAAGGCAAAATTTCCCTTTTATCGCAAAAAAAAACTCAAACACATTACGTAACGTCGCAACACATTACGTAATTATAGTAAATTGTCTTTGGCCTCTGGCCCTGACAGCAAGCAATAGATAAAATTTGTCAAACTTTTCTGTGTTAATAATGGATACGAGCCTTTTGGCTAATTTGTAAAGTGGTAATATATTTTTTATTTTTTTGTAATTTTCGTTTAGTTTGTGCAGAATAAAAACTTTTTCATTCTTTCTTTTTTCTTCTTATCACGTATATTTGCATAATCATTACAAGAACTGTCTACGTATTGTTAATTTTTTTTTAAGAAGCTAACATTGTGGTTGTTTCTATGTTATCCTGCTTAAGTCTTTGCCTTCGATCACATATGACAATATTGTACTTAGATACTAAACAATCTTTCAGAGTCTAAACTAATGAGTGGGCTGTGGTGGATTTTTCCAGCTGTATTTGCAAATCTAGGGTATCTACGATTCTTTAGTTACCTACGTCACGGGATTGTTGCATTAAAAAAATGTTTTTCTTAAAAATTTCGTGGCAAAGTATAGAAAACACAACATTTCGCACTAATAAGAAGATTTTGCATTTATCACGTCTATTTCGTAAAAACGAAAATTACGTATCCCAATGATAAGGCTTTCGTTAAATCATCACCGCATTTCTCAAACGA
Organism: Agrochola circellaris; assembly: GCA_914767755.1. Lineage (NCBI taxonomy): Eukaryota > Metazoa > Arthropoda > Insecta > Lepidoptera > Noctuidae > Agrochola > Agrochola circellaris. Next base: position 12,961,935 of record OU611863.1, on the reverse strand, counting down.
ATTGGTGATTGCAATAATTGTATGTTTTTGACGATATATCTCTTCTCACGCTTCTGACATACTCCACTTGCTTTTAACGACACCCACGATAAAAAGGTAGCCCCTTTTAGATTATTTCTGCCGTCGCCAAAAAATACACAACACACACTTTCATAAATATAAAAAATATATTACAAGTGCGAGTTGTACTCGCACACGTAGGGGTCCGTACCACCGTTCAATATTTAGCACTACATTATTTTTTTATGTGTAGTACCTTGCCTTTAAAAAAAATGTGAGCCGTCACGCAGATGTGAAACATCACATTATTTATGGCATGGCGACGCGTCGCCACACCGTACACACTACTGCATATAGAATGTATATATATACCATCATATAGCGTGGCGACGCGTCGCCACGGCATGCCTCGCCACGCCAGAAATCGGTTTTACGTGCGGCTATAAATGTTTCACATAAAAAAAAACATTTATGCACACACATATAAACAGGCAAGAAGAAAAGAACAGAAAAATACGTACAAAGGTAATGCAATTGTAATTGGTATAGCGCCCATAGTAGTACACAGTTTGTGGAAATTTCAATTGTCTACCTATTACGGTTCAAAAGATACAGCCCTGTGACAGACGAACGGGCAGCGGAGCCTTAGTAATAGGGTCCCGTTGGCTCCCTTTGGGTACGGAACTCTAATAAAAAAGGTAACACATCACTTCCAAATCCACTTTATTTCAACCCTCTGCCACAAATTCAGCTGTCAAAGCAGTACAGCAGGTACGCGGACGTTATATGACATATCGAGCTTTAGAAAGAGACACAGATATGAGTGACAGGGGCGACGCTACAAAGCCGAACGTGTTCTAAAACCGAATGTGCCAGATTTAAGGTTGTAAACAGATAGTCAGTCAGTAAGTCATAGCAACGCCTTCTATATCCATGTTTCGTTCGCAGCAATACAAGTTTTGACTTGCCGGTGACGTGACGTCGACTGAGACGCGCCGGTAGTGACGTGACTAATGGGTGTAGCCAACGTTCTACAACTTCTACGTAACTATATTTTTAGACGTGACTGATCGACGACGTGTCATTGACGTGACGGACGTGTGTGCATGAACCTTTAAGCTAGGAATAGGACACATACCAGTAACTTGCACAATGCAAGAAGCCTGCATGCCACTTCTGATTGGTGTATGTCGCAATGGAAATACTTTTGTCATGCTCACTTAAATGTCTCGCTGATGGTGGCGAGTTTGTTGGATCATTCGGTCCCCTACAAAATGGTTGAGCTGGATGGTGCTGATCCACGCGTCATGTTCGTGAACGGGCGCCGTCAGTTGTGACTGGTCATCTCTTATCTGCCAGGGCTTATTTTTATTCTTATATTTTGAATTGTTTTAATAATTTTTTTTGTACATTGTTCTCACATATAGAAGCAACAAGAATAATGTACCCAGGATTGTGTAATTTTCTATATTTAAAAGAGTGTCCTTGGAGTTTCTTGCCCGTTCTTCTCCATGAAGATCTACGTTTTGGAACTGGGCAACTAGCTTCAACTTTCTGACTAACTGACCGACTATTTTACAATTCAAAAGTGCCTGTAAATGGTTTAATTGAAATAAATGCTTTGAGTTTGAGTTTGAGATTTGTGCAAGTTACTGGCATATGTATTCCGGGCTTAACGGCCGGTTACTGAACGGCACACACACTAAATATTTACGCCTCGTAATGGACGGGGGCGATACGGCAGCCATGTCCGATCTTAGTCCGGAAATAAACCGATTTGGCGTTCGCCGTGTCAATAATATGTTTGTGAAAAGGTGGGATCAATGTGGGATAGACTGGTATGTTCTATATGAAGCTTGGTTTATTTCTAGAAGGTTTCGGATTCAAGATCTAATCCTAGATTGGTTGTTGGCTGAGAGCTAAATGTGGTATCCCCGCGTATACCTACTTTTACCGCCAGAAATGCCAAACTTCGAGTATGTGTAAATCAGGGGCGTAGCTACCGCCTTATCAGCTGTATCAATGATACGGGGCCCCTAAGCTACAGGAGTGCTCAAGTGTTTAAGCAAAAAATCGAACAATATTATCCAAATTCTAATTCTTATTGGTGAGGAGCCCGTAATGAATGGATACCTAATGAATATATAAAAATTTACGGAATTTGTTAATGGATCATTAAGGTTTCAAGGTAAAGGCACGGTCCAATCCAACTCTCAGGCTCTTATATTCATTGAGTAAAATGACAGAAAATCTAACCTACGAGTCAGGATGCTACAATCTTCGAGCTCGCTTCGGTCGCTCTTACATTATCTTAGTTAAGGCGACGATAACCGACTTTTAATGATTTTATACTGAAGATTACGTCTATACGAGTAGTGTTAATGATTTGGAAATAAAATATGTTAAATTAGATTATGTGTATATTACATTGGCAAATTAATTTGTAAAGTTATATATTATGCGGATAATAACTGAAAATCACCCAAAATCTATCAAGCGTATTTTTCTGAAACCTTCACCATTTTAAAAATAGTTAAATTATCAATCTTTTAGTATACGTGTTTTATTAAAATACCTTTTGTTTTATGTATTACTGTATTAATTTGAAATGTTCTATTAATTTAATGTAACTGCATGATTTCATTGTTTCAAGCTATTATTATTGTATTTGTACGCCTTTCCAGGCAAAACATGTGGAAACTTTATTTTTTGAACATACCAACTGTAAACCTACACATGTTTTTGACAAATAAAAAATATCTTATCTTATCTTATCTTATAATAAATTAATAATGCGTCTAATTTGGGACAGCGCTCCTTAATTGGCGTCCTATTACTGGCTGGACGTGCGACGCGTTGCGTGAGCTCAGTACAGATCACGCAAGCTAACCACTCAAGGTCAATGGCATATATCTGCGTCTTAAATGACAATGACAGCTTAACCTATCCGAGTCAGGATTCTCCAAATTTCTAGCTAGCTTCGCTCGCTCTAGCATTTTTTTGTAAAATTCCAATGAAATCTTCACCAATACCGGTTGAGAATGCTTCTATTTTCGAGCCTGCTTCATTCGCCCATCAATGAAAACTTAAAGTATCTGAGTCAGTTTGCTAGCTGGAGTCGTTCGGTCTTGGATTCTTACTAAGGTCACAATGACAGCTTAAGCTCTCGACTCAGGATGCTATTTTATTTATTTTGACAAGAAAATAAAGCCCTCCTTTTGAGGTTCACTACAGCCAGATAAAAAGGGCCCCCAACATATTTTGATACAGGGCCCCTTTTCTATTTACCACGCCACTGATGTAAATGATGTGCATTGGTTTGTATTAAACAGTAGAAACCAATGCACAAATGCATTTGTAAATTTCCCGGGGTTTTAAAGACCCCACAGGTGACAGCTGCGGCTTCCGCACTTGTCAACATAGTCAAGATAATTTTAACGATGACAAAGTCGTGAAAAAAGTGCTTGACACAGTTTCGGCACTCGCTCGTTTGAGCTTCCTTTCAATTCGTTCTCATTTCGGTACGCGTGTTAAAAAGTATCTTAAGATTCTCGGCGCAGGTTACAGGCAATAATACTATGTACATAACATGACATCACGCATATTTCCCCGAAGGGTTGGGCAGAGGTGTACCTATAGTACACCCACATTTCGCCAGTTATGTTTAAGTCCCATGTAATAGAGGGCGAGCCTATTGCCATCATCCGAGAACAAACCTAGACTCTGGGCTGCTACTGAGAAATTCCAAATAGGAAATCCCAATAACAACTTGCCCGAACTGGAGTCGAACGCAGAACCTCAAGATCAGCAGTTGCGCTTGCGATCACTAGACTTTAGAGGTACGGGGTACAGGGTGTAAAGTTCACTCATTCTCTTAGAAAAGGGAGGATCCTCCGACCAGACGGGTGTCATGTCTGGTGGGTAACAGCCTAACGATGAATTTATAAGGATTTGTGTGACGTCAGGATTTTGTGTGACGTCACTCTTTGATGCGTAGCTCGCATGTGGCGATGTAGATGCCGTCAAAACACCAACGAGGCACACTCGTACTATGTAGTAAATGCTAATTCTATGTGTGGAATAAATATATCTACACACAGATCATCAAACTGAACAATTTTCTTCGAGGGACGAAAATCGTAATAAAAAAAAAATCATCTGTCCCATACAAAACTTCAATACCTACTCGACCCAAATGTATGGGATAGCTGATTATTTTTCCCAATTAGGATGTTGATCCCATAGAGAAAGTTGTTGTTTGATAGTCAGTACCACACCCTTAAATATGGAGACCTTTTAGATACTATGCTGAAGACACTGACAGCTCCTTAACGCGATTTAGATGTACAGATCGCGTTCAGTTTCATTTGTGTAATTTGCTTTTAAAAACCACAGGGCGTTATTATTTTCAAATAAGGAACATGACGCGTAATCCGCCATCTTGTCCGATCGTTCGGAACCTCCCGGACGTCCGTTGTCTGACACAACAATGCCACCTCACAAAGGGGCGGTAGGATTTCAGGTATAATATGTGGAAACGCTACAGAGAAACCTGGTTTATTTTTTTGATGAATATTGAGAATTGTAGTTAAGAGCGTTTATCCTAAAAGTTGACAATGTCGCAAATATCTGTCAAAAATTTACCTGTTTTGATTAATTTGGCAATATTATTGTATGGAAATAAGAAATGTGGACTAGTGAACTAAAATATAAAAAATATAAAATATTAATAATGAATTGCAATTATAACACTGAATTTGATTGATGCTGTACTCGTTTAGGTGTAAAAAAGGTGTTTGGAAGATTCCAAATACTTTTTTACATCTAAAACTAAATATTCGGTGTTACGATATTATTGATTGCATTTCATAATCAATATTTTAGTTCATTAGTTAGCCATATTTCTTATTTCCATACAGTCATAATGTCAAATTAATCAAAACAGTGAAATATTTGACAGCTATTTGCGACGGTGCCCATTTTCTGTATAAACGCTCTTAATTTTCTCTAACTCCGATATTGTAATTATTTTCTTCTTAGATTTGAATATTATTGATCTTCTTAGAATTGATCTAGGAAAACTATCACAAAAATAAAAAATAATACAGAAACGCTAATCCAGCAGCTTGGGCTGATGAATAATTCATATTTTTCGTTATAATAACAACAAAATATCTACGAACCGCCCACTACACTCGCCCCCTATTATATGGGACCGCCTCTATCGTCTAGTGGTAAGACCACCTATCTCAGACCCAGAGGTCTCGGGTTCGATTCTCAGTGGGGGCAACATTTTCTGCTCGATTCGGTTGGTGGTAGGGCTTGCTCTAAGTCCACCTGGCTAGCTACCAACATCTTATCTAAATCTGTCGCTGTAACAACAATGTTTACAGCATTTTTGTGGTTCGGCAGTTACAGTTAAGATAGCCAGTTCCTCTGTGGTGGAGGATTCCGGGTGAAGCTTGCTTTTACCTTCGGCCTGATCATCACTTGCCATCAGGTGAGATGCAGGCCAAGAACTTTACCGTTGAGGTTAAAAAAAAACTTGTGACTGGCAAAATGTAAGTGTTCTATAGATATACCTCTGCCTAACCCGTATAGGAATACAGAAGTGGTCGTGATGTCATCCGTCTTCTACAACGAAAAATAAATTATTTTGAACATTTTTATGGTATGCTTATTTTTGTCTCCTTCGGTACTTTGTAAAAAGAAAATCAAACCAAACCTTTATAAGAAGATCCCGTAATCATTATAGAAATTATGTAAATATTTCAGGATTGTATATTTAATTTTTTATAACTTTTTATGGGGTGTATTCTACGAAGGACATTTAAAGCCCATGATAAATATTTTCAAACAAAAAAGGGTGAGCTCATTTGTACCTGTCAGACCTGCAATCTGGGCTAGTTAATTACAACCTTTTTTTACTAAGTGAAAAGTGCCAAAATTTCGCTGCTTTGCATTAAAGTATTTTAAAATGGACTGGCTTGATACATTTTGTATGACTTAACTCAGGGTTTATTCCCATTAAGATAAACAGATAGACAGATAGATAGTTAGATTAACTATAAATAAATCCCCTCCCCACTCAACCGACTTCTACTCCTACTCCTTCAGCGTGCACGCGGTGCGATTGTGGAATTCACTTCCGCCTGACATTAGGGACTGCCAAACTGTTGCAGTTTTTAAAAGAAGAGTGAAAGAACACTATCTTTCCACTTTGTCATAGTTGCATTTTTTTTTGTATTTATTATTTTATACTAAGTACATTATAATTAAGTATATATATGTAAAGAGTATCACTACACTAGTGTCGTTCCTTTTCTTTATGGATTTATTATCTACAGATCTCTAATAGATGTGAGTGACACCGACTGTCAGTATTGAATTAGAAAAACGTGAAACGGTTTCCTGTATAAATAAAAGGAAGTATATAAAATAAACTAGAAGTAAAGGCTTTAAATGTTGTTTTTTGTTATTTCAGGTAAGTTACTCTGTTTAGAATGTGTAGATTGTGTTAAAACTTTGTATTTAATTGAGTTGTGAATAAAAGATTTTGTTATTTCAGAAAACGCAATTTCGTCTTTATTTCACGAAAGCTTATTACTATTATATATATTTTAGTGATATTTATTTTAGAAGTATGTATGTAAGTTTATTCTCATAATGTATGTTTACAGTTAATATTATAGTTAAATTAGTGAATAATTAAGTGTTTTTATTTTATGTATTTTATTTTCTCTTCTACTCTTACACACGTTGTCTACATCTCTTTTACTACTTTCCTATCGCAGGTATGCTGGAACGCCACAATTGTGGCGATAAGTCCCCTCTTTGAGGAGTGGATAGAGAGGCGCCACGGCGTCCTCACCTTCCGCCTGACACAGGTCCTCACCGGACATGGTTGTTTCGGGAGGTTCCTGTTCAGGATAAAGCGGGAGGAAACGCCCGGGTGTCACCACTGTGTGGATCGCCCGGAGGACACGGTGGAGCATACGGTGGAGGTCTGCCCAGCTTGGGCGGGGCACCGCCGTGTCCTCACGGAGGCGATCGGCGGCGGCGATCTCTCGCGTCCGGCCCTGGTTCAGGCCATGGTCCGGAGCGAGAGTGCATGGGAGGCCGTCACCTCCTTCTGCGAAGCAGTAATGCTCGCGAAGGAGGAGGCGGAGCGCGCGAGGGAGAGGCGAAATGCGCCCCCTCGCGCCCCTAGTCGCCGCAGGAGACGCCCCGGGCGTCGGGAGTCGCGAGCCGACTTCCGGCCACCGTAGGCGCGGGCTTGCGGACGGTGAGCAATGGGTAGCTCGCCGTCCGATAGGGACCAGGCCCGGGTCGACGGCGCGTTGTGTTCCACGCGCGCCTCAAAGAGATGTCAGCACCAAGTGACGGGGTCCGGAAGGGCCAATGCCTGCCGGGGTTGCGGGTTTGTCTGAAAGGGATATCGCGACCTCGGCACACAGGCAACGGAAGGAACACGGGTGGGTTTTAGTCAGTAAAAGTCTGACACGCCCTCCCGCTCCACCCAGAACGGGAGAAGTTATTTGATAATTTCCCATCCTCAAAAAAAAAAAAAAGGTATGCTGGAAGAGGTTTCTTTAGAAATAAGCATTACCTTTGTACGTATTTTTCTGTTCCTTTTTTCTTGTCTGTTTATATGTGGGTACATAAACCTTTAAATAAATAAAATAAATAAGATACTACAATAATTATTAACTAAAACTACAGAACGCCACCTGCTTCGTAACACACTTCTTTTGCTTCGTTTACGTTCATACACGCGCGCCGGTTGAGAGAACCTGACCTTTGTGAGTAACATCACCAATAAGGTCACTATACAGTGTGGCTCGGACATCGACGCACAGCCTGTGACCATGAGTTCTCTGTACATGATGCTGGACCCCCTGCGTTGGAAATATTCGTCGGTAATTAAAAAAATACAAATTACAGCTTTTAGTATTAACCGTCTCTGAGCTAAGCCGCGGACAGACAGACGGACCTGGCGAAACTATAAGGGGTTCCTTGTTTACTACGGAACCCTAAAAACTGCTTTTTCTTACAAAAGTTCGACACCTACGCGTTCAAAATGTATGGAACAGTTTTTTTTTTTAATAACCGACGAAAAAAATTTCTTTAAAGTAATGTTTACCTAACACAATATTCACTTAATTCTGATCAAACTCACTAATTAAAGTGTATGTGTGTACTTTTATGTAACAATCAAACAAACTGCTTTGCCTACCTGTTTCAATACATTTGGTTTGTGTGTCAACAATCGATCGCTTCCGCTCTGAAGTCAAAACAATTATAATCAACTACAAAACTATTGTTTGTTTCTGCGTTAAATATTCATTCGTGGTTCTATTATAGGTGGACTTCCGTTTGGTACTGTGTTATTAGTCATTGTCATTCATTTTAAATGAACGTAAACGAAACAAACAAAGTATGTAAGGATCGTAGTGGAATAAGAGGTAAGTTTATGTATGTATGTTTATCATTCTAAATATTTCAAATAATAAATAAAAAGCCTTAATTGTTATGCAATTTTAAATTGATATTCTACTTACTTTCTACTAATCAATTAAATTTCTTTTTCTTGCTAATCTTCACGAACCTCTCTGCAGGTGAAGACCTCCTCCAAAGAATTCCATTTGGTTCTGTCCTGGGCCTTTTGCATCCAGTATGGGCCAGCTGTATCTCTTATGTCGTCTCCCCACCTCGGTTCCGGTCTTCCTCTGTGGCATTACCCTTCCGGTCCTTTCCACGATGTGACTCTTATGGTCCATCAGTCCTCTATATTGTACAAAGTATTATAGGGTCAGGAATTTTTCAGAAATCCCGGTGTTTAGATTTGTGCCCGGTCGATGGCAAAAGGCTCGCCCCCTATTACATGGGACTTAAATATAACTGGCGAAATTTGGGTGTACTATAGAGGTACACCTCTGCCTATTCTTTTGTGGACTACAGGCATATTGTCATGTATACATGGTTATTGGTAAAACCCCAACAACCTCTTAAGGGGTCATTGTACTCATCAATAGGAACAACTTTTGATATGGGACCAAACATGAAAACGCGAAAAAAAAAACAGCTGTTCCCTACATTTATGTTCACACAACTCGTCAAAATGTATGGAACACCAGATTTTTCTTTCCCGATATAAGGCTTGGAACCAAAGTAAAAGTTGTTCATAATGGTGAGTAAAATGACCCCTTAAGAGGTTGTTGGTGTTTTACCAATAACCCTGTATAATAAGATCGATGACGTGACTACTCTAGCTCGCTGTTCATTGTTTGCTCCGGACCGGCTGCGGCGGTCGCGCGCCTGTGCCTCGCGGTGCCTGTTCGCGGCTCCGCCTGTGCGTACCCATACTGCTCGATATGTCCCCACAACCCAGGCGATCAATCTGCTGAACGCCCTGATTGCTCAGGAGCCCGGTGTTGACATATTTATGTATAGCAGTAAATTTATGTTAAATGTTTGCATGAAGTTTTTGCCTAAATGTTGTTGTTGGCTTGTTGCGCGCTTTGGTGTTTACTGTAAGTGCAGCAAGAAATTGTTATATAAATATCTTTTCATCTACACTAATGATAATGTTCTAAAGAAAAACTCCGTACACCAACATTTCCTCATTTCTCTTTCCTACTTCTTCACCAGACCCTGTTCATCATCTATCTATAATCTATTCATTGAGACCATTCCAATGAGCCCAAACACGATACCTGTGCTGTAAGTTGGTAAGGGAATTGGGTATCCTGCAAATTCCAGGTGATGCTGCAGCATCAGTTCAAGGTTACTATGTTCTTCTAATATCATTGAAGTTACCAAATTTCAAATCGATCAGACCTGTGGAAGATGCTCACATCCATTCATCAACTAGAAAAGGCCTGATAATCTTCAAACGGCTGAACTGATTAGAACACTCTCGATCAAGTCACCTTTCAAACAAAAAAAAAACAAAAACATAATCGGTTCAGCCGTTTGGGGGCTACGATGGCGTAGACAGACACACAGATCCACACGTTAAGCTAGTTATTACATGAAACTGACAATATAACTATCGAAATTACACTGTCCTCTGCCCAGCCCTTCGGGTAATACAGGCGTGATGTTTTGTATTAAATGGATTAAATAAAAAAACATAGTAACACTATCAAGATTCTCAAGGGATGAATGCAGGAAGCATCACTCGCTCCAGTGAGATGTATTCTGCTACGTGCGCGTAGCGAAGTGCTACGAGCGCTACGAAATGTATTTAGATCGTAGCAAGGGTCTACGTGAACCAATTTATACGACATCATTTATTTTTTCATGTTTATTTTTACTAACTGTTCAGCTAGTGTTGTAGTTGTTAAGGTTTTTGAAAATTTATTACTTTTTTAACAGTTCGTACTACCGGGATTAAAAGACTCCTATGTATTTATCTTGGTAAACAATGTATTAATTCCGTAATACATTGTTTACATATAACTCTATTGGTTTATGCAGCGCTCGCCAGTTAAGCTCCCAGTCGGCATGATTTTTTCCGTCATCTTCAATAATCATCGTCATATTTCAGCCAATTTACACAAAATCTTAATGAAATATACATTAAAATCTTCCTCATGAATCACTCCTTCCATTGGTGAAAACCGTATGAAAATCAGATCAGTAGTTCTTGAGTTTATCGCGTTCAGACAAACAGACACGGCAGGGGACTTTGTTTTATAATATGTAGTGATAAGTTCAGGTTTCCACACGATGTTTAAATGTGAGTAATGTCCAAGATAAACTCAGAAAGTACATATGAATTGATAAAGTCACATGGTACTTTCCCGGATTTGAAACCACAGCCTCACATAAGAGACGAAGCCTTAACCACTTAATGAAAATCAGAAAAAAATACTGTTGCAATAAAATTCCTTGTTTTCATAACAGTCAATTGAGTTAACCAACAAAACCAATTAATCGAGGTCTCGAATATGTAAAATCTCTCTCAACGCATCAAAATTAACATAAACAACAAAAAAAAAGGAACGAAAAATCCTTCCTGCTATTCGACAATCTTTGTAAGGACCTTGTAATCTGTATACCTTACCCTCGGGCCCTTTACAAAAAGCTACCCTACAACTGTATAAAAAAGAGCAGAAGGGTAACTATGTAGTTGGGGATATATTATCTCCGGCTTATAAAAGGCTACGTTTTTCAGTTCGAAACCTAATTAAATCAAGATTAAAGAATGGTCTACGATTACTCATTTAGTTCCCATCATTATTCAACGAAAACCTTCCCAGCTATATTATTTTTAGGGTTCCGTACCCGAAGGTTCCCAAACAGAACCATATTACTAAGCTGTACGTCTGACTGTCAGCGGGGTGTATCTCATGAACCGTAAAAGGTAGATAAACAAATAGTAAAAATTAAATAAAGAAAATAACTAAAGGGGGCCATTCAAAAAACGTGGTTTTTCGGCGTTTGTTGCTCGAACTTAATACGGTACGGAACAATATTTTTTTGTTTTTATTGGGTGGGAAATTATCAAATAAGTTCTCCCGCTCTGAGCGGGAGGGCGTGTCAGTCTCTTACTGACTAAAACTCACCCGTGTTCCTTTAGTTGCCTGAACGTTGCCAGGGGCCACGGTATCCCTTTCGGACTTTCCTGCGACCTCGGCAGACATCGGTCCTAGCGGACCCCGTCAGTTACGGTACGGAAGCCTTTGTGTGCGATTTCACTAGGCTGAGAATCAGCACTTTTCGAACGTCGAAATTACATTAGACAGTCCCCCAAAACGCCTACCCTTCACCACTTCCTAGTGCGTTAGCTGTAAAACAGTGAAGTACCTTACCGTTACAAACAAACAGGTCGATAGCATAATTAGTTCCTAAGATAAGCCGCTGTGACAGACAGACAGACAGGCAAAGTCACAACATATCTTAACATAACGCCTGTTTCTAAAATGTGGGTGTACTTTAGACAGCACTGTGTCTAAAGTGCCCATATTTCACTAGTTATGTGTAAGTTCCATGTAATAGGGGCGAGCCTATTTTTCAGAAACGTAACAAAAATATACGAAATAGGCCATTTCTTTTCAGTAGGTATATAATATGACCTTTCCTACAACTAACCCGTATACATAATCTACGATGGAATGAAAATAGCTGATACATTACTTTTACAGTGAAGAGGAATTGGGAAGATGTTAAATTACACGGCCGGTACAAAGTACCCCTAGGTACTTTTTACCATTCTGTTGCGTAAACCTAAAAAAAAGATGTGAAGGCGCTTTTGGAATTGATATTCGAATTACCACCTCTGAGCGGGATCAATCGGGAAGTTTGGATCGAAGTCGTGACTATTAGCTAATCTAAATATACAATAACTTGCCCTCGTAGGCAATTAGCCTCCCACAGTTCAGACTATTCGGTATCTCATCCATATAATATTCAAAGAGTCGCATTTAGAGCGGCCTAGACAAGTCTTAATCTGGCGTTATGTAAGCTGTTCAAGGTTCATCCTCCATTCTGTCTGATACGATACTAAAATTTCGCCACACTCGACCCAAGATGAGTCAACTCAAATTCAAAAGTTATTTTCTGGGCTAATTTTTTGGCCCTTCCGGACCCCGTCAGTTGGTGCTGACATCTCTTTGAGGCGCGCGTGGAACACAACGCGCCGTCGACCCGGGCCTGGTCCCTATCGGACGGCGAGCTACCCATTGCTCACCGTCCGCAAGCCCGCGCCTACGGTGGCCGGAAGTCGGCTCTCGACTCCCGACGCCCGGCGGCGACTAGGGGCGCGAGGGCGAGCATTTTGCCTCTCCCTCGCGCGCTCCGCCTCCTCCTTCGCGAGCATTACTGCTTCGCAGAAGGAGGTGACGGCCTCCCATGCACTCTCGCTCCGGACCATGGCCTGAACCAGGGCCGGACGCGAGAGATCGCCGCCGCCGATCGCCTCCGTGAGGACACGGCGGTGCTCCGCCCAAGCTGGGCAGACCTCCACCGTATGCTCCACGGTCGTCTGGCCTCACGTTTAATTTAACGGTCTCCTAAGATCATTGATAAGGCATAGATATTATCATCATTATCTTGCCCGTATCCCAACTTATTTGAGATCAGCGCGGTAGGTTTTTTCATCCATACTTCTCTATTAGTCGTCATCACAGTAGTCACCCCCTTTCTAGCCATATCATCTTTCACACAGTCCATCCATCGTTTCTTTGATCTTCCCCTGCTCTTATAGCCAGCGAAATTCATACTCAAAGCTTTCTTCATGACACTTGCTTCATTCCTCCGAGTCACCTATCTACACATACCATGTCAACCGATTTCCTCACAACTTTTCAATCACCGGATATACTCATTTCTTATTCTATCAATTCGCGTACATACATTTTAGCATTCTAATCTCAGCTGGATGCAATTGCCTTTCATTCTTCCACTAGTGGAAGAGCGGAACTTCCTAACACAAGTATATTTCTTACTTAAATAGAAATTCCCTTAAAGACCTAATGTAAACGTATTTTTAGTTAATGAAATAAACATTTTTTTTTTTTTTTTTATATATTTTATTCATCCCTTTTGTGGGCCTACATTCTGATACATATACACTCTGACGCATAGATCATAAAGAGTCGAACAAAAACGAATCAGTCTCTTAGCGAACTGTAACGCAATATTTTTAAGGGAACTTCCAACTGCCATATTAGTTTAGTGATCGCAAGCGGTACTGCTGGGCGGACAAAGTGTTATTGGGTTTTTCTATCAGGAAAATCTCAGTAGCAGCCTGAAGTCTGGATTTATGCCCGGGTGATAAGATAAAATTTATTTCACACCACAATATAAAATACATTTTATATTAAATGATCATATGACAATACATAATAGTTTTATTTATACTGTGGGAGACTGGTGCCTAAGCTAGGCGTAAGGCCTGTATTTCAGTACACCAGGTGGCAATATGCTCGCCTACTTATACGTGGGACTTAATCATAACTGGTGAAGTGTGGATGTACAATAAGTTCACCTCTGCCAAACCCCTTCGGGGGAAATAAGCGTGATGTTATTTCATTATAGCGATATTTCCAACTCCAACGCACTTTCCATACAGACAGTACGATAAAATCTCACAAGTGTTCCGTGGGCGTCAGCTTAACTAAAACTGCTTATCAGAAATTGTTCAAAGTGGGGCTTTTGTGTTAATGGGCCTTTTATATTGAAGTGCACCCACGCTTCACCCACGCGAGTACCAAAAATACTCGTAGGTACAGTGGTAGGATGGAATTATCTGCCCACTAAAAGCTGAGTAAATAATATTTCAGCTATTACAAGAACAGAAATGAAATGAATAAAATACAGTGTAAAAAGTCCAAGACCAGTCTTACCAAGGGGTATCGTATTTATTTATTTATTTATTTATTAACTATGGATGACTTACAGCTAAAACAAACAGAATAACAAATTGTATGTGAGACTGACAGCCAATTAAAAGTCTTCACTTCTAAAAACAGATTGGCAAGAAAGAATGTGGACAGCAACACAGCTACCAAAAAAGAATAGAAAAATAAACAGTATAACATTCAAGCTTAAACCAATTCACAGTTTATATTTATACAAGAATAAAGACCTGAACATACGAAATCTTAATTAAAAAAGCCAAGGCTCAGGCACTTTCTGGCCGAGACCACACTTGTTAAGAAAGGATCAAAATCATGCTGTTTGCACATACTATTATTACCCAGTAACTGGGTTGTGGAGGTCAGACAGCCAGTCGCTCCATGTAAAATACTGGTATTCAGCTGAATCCGGTTAAACTGGGAGCCGATCTCAACATAGATGGGAATACATACTACCTATATCACCTGCTTGCATTGCATTATAGGTATAGAATAACAAAAGACATTTTCATGAATATACAACGACTACAGTAATTTAATACAGCTCGTCTTTAAAAATATCTTCTACATTTTCAAACATAATATTGTTCGTAGTTATGAAGTTCATTTACATTTTTGTCGAACGTGCTTTGAGAGCTTCGCGCTGTCCTTTGTCTGAAGTGCAAAGCACTTTTCACTTACTGTATTGGATTACAATTGTAAATATAAATCTTCGTTACCCCTATCGCATTTCGCATTCAGGGGTAAGGCACACCCTTGACACTTCATATACATACAGGATGTCTGGTAATTAATGGATAACCTTGAAATGGATTAAAGAAGAACTTATGGCAGTGCAAAAAATATATGTTTCACGGAGGCTAGGGCTGATAATAATGAGAGAGACAAATACCCTACGTGTCTCTCTCATTATTATCAGCCATATTTGAACTACTGTGGGCGTACTATGGGTAATGATGGTTATTGAGCAATAGAAAAACCCGTTTGCAGTTCAGATCAAATTATAATTTACGATCATATTAATCACACACTGTAGGCACACGACACAACTATTCGAAACGCGCGTCAGTTTCTAAACGTTTTCACTGCTTGAACGCCACCCATGAAGTTTGCCTAGTTTCGGCCGGTCCGACAGTTATGTTGTAGACCCTGTCGAGTGCCGATAGGCGGCGGTGGCATCCCGACTAGTCAACTCAGTAACGTATTTCCGACATGTTTAATATGATTAGCAAAAAAGTTTTTATAAATATTTTTAATTGAAATTATTGGAAGTTAGTGTCGAGTGCCACTTCTTTTGTAGCAATAACTGGCGACCCATCCCTACTTCGCACGGTTTTTACAACTGCCTCGTTAGTGTAGTTGTCGCAAGCGCTATTGCTGAGCATGAGGTCCTGGGTTCGATTCCCGGGTCAGGCAAAGTAAATTTCCAGTAGCAGCCTGAAGTCTAGATTTGTGTCCGGTTGATGGCAATAGGGTCGCTCCCTATTACATGGGACTTAAACATAACTGGCGAAATGTGGGTGTACTATAGGTAGGTATATCTCTGGCTAACCCTTCGAGGCTTACGTTATGTTATATTTAAGTTAAATATTTAATTTATTATGACACGTAAACCTTCCAGAATTAATTATCTAAATAATAGCGAAAACCACATCAAGAACCCTTTCGTAGTTTAGCAGATCGACGTGCCTCACAGACAGACACGAAAAGCAACTTTAATTTATATATTTAGTTATTATTCTGTGGTTCAGGCTTCAAAATTATTTTCAGTAGAGAGAATCTTCAAGTATTTCCTGGTGGGTACTTGGGTTTGTTACGTCCTTTCGATGGCGATCTTGAGTGTCCCTCGGATCTTTAAAACGCAGTGTGTTCTCCCCTAAGCACATAACCCTTAGTCAATATTGTGTTTCCTGTTTATTGTGCCCAGTTTAACACAATTATCCTCTTTAAACTATTTGTTTATATGTATGTGGTTAGGATAAATCCCACGCTTCGTTTGCCTTTTTACATACCAATCAAGCTTTAAAAGAATTATGATCATATAGTACATTACTGCCGCGGCCTCCTTTTTGCAGGACGCGGCAGTAATGTACTATATCTGATTGATCACTTAAGCATTGATGGACGATGTGGATCGAGGCAAACCCGAGGCACACATACGTGAGTCCATCAATGCCTGGTTGCGGCCAAGGCTTGTATAGTACTATACTCAAATAATGCGTGGAAATTCAAACTAAGTAAATTAATTATAAATTCCAGAATCAATGACGAACGACGCAAATTTGTCACGTTGTAATATGTTCATTTGTTTCATTTTTACTTTAAACAGCAAGCAAAATCAAAATTTAAAAACAATCTTTGATAAGGTACCTCCTTGGTTGCCATGTGTTGTAGTAAAAAGTTCGTTACTTTTTTAAATAACACTACAGATATGAGTTTTGATAGTAGTTTATTCGGCCGCTAAACACGACAATAAAACATCCTTCCGTGAAATATAAAAGAAAACATTTATTATGACTATTTTTGTTCATAAAAAAAATATGGCAACGTCGCATTTTCTTAGCTTTAAATATGAATGATTGGATTGAATGAAACTAATTTATCTTCGAAACTATGTGCATGTTTGGAACACGTGTTCTAGGACTTTTTGTAGTATTTTAAACCTTAGAGTAAAGGCTCGTACAGGCCAGCGCGACACGACGGCGCGTCGCGACTCGAACAATACAATTTCTAAGAAAACTTGACGGTATAACAATAACCAGTGTCGCGTAGCGCTGTAGCGTCGCGCTAGTCTGTACAAAGCTTTATGGGGCATCAAAAGGAACACGTGGTTTGGACTTTATTTATAACCAACAGTTAGAACTGAATTTCACGAAGACCATAACTTTAATTCCACGAATATTGCTTATCGTTGCCATGGCGATTATATTGAACACTGCTATAAATATTTCGTGATAAGAACTTACAAGGACAAACATGAAACTATCGTAATGTTTAAATACTGTGATTAAATTTTAGATAAACACTATCTTTCATAGTTACAACAAATGTATTGTTTAAATGACTAAGCTTTTGCCCGCGCTTTCGCCCGCGAGGACGTCGGAAATAATATTATTCCTTATTATAATAATTTATGATTCGTAATTCGTGAATTCGTACATATACAGGGTGGCAGGGACATCGACGCGAAAACTGTTACCATGGATTCAGTACGTGACTTAAAATTTTCGTCGGTTATTTCTAAAAAAAATCGTCTGCTTCATACATTTTGACCGCGTAGGTATTGCACTTTTCTATGAAACAGCAGATTTTTATTAAAATAACCTATGAAAATTTTCAACGCAGGGGCGTTCAGAATCATATACTGAATCCATGGTAAAAGTTTTCGCGTCGATATCCCTGCCATCCTGTATAGTATACAGGGTCAAATTAAATTAGCTAGCGAAACTCCGCAGACGTGATGCGTATCGACATCTGAACACCGAAAAACTTTTTTTTGGGTCATTAACCAGTGGTATTGTAGTAACTTATAATATTAGTTATTAAATCAGTATTTTATGTGTAAACTCCACAGACGTGGTGGTATCGATGTCTCAACAAGATGAAATAGATTTTATTAACTCACACTCCTACCAACCTCCGCCACTCTCATTAAGCTGCTACCAAAGAAAAGAGAAAATAATACTCAATCAAAAATCCATACTTATAGGCAGTTAAATAATTCAGTCAGATAGGAAACACCGACCTCATCTAGCTTATTTTTAATATTTTTTTATACGACGTGTAAAAGTGATTCCGATATCCTATTTACAGAATAAACAATTTCATTTCATTTCATTCATTTTAGAAACTTTGAAAGGTGTACAACACCTTTCAAAGTTTCTAAAATTAATTTAGAAACTTTGAAAGGTGTTGTAGACCATCGAACTGAATAACTTTTTAATATGGGACCAACATTAAAATCACGAAATATCATCTGTCCCATACAATTTAGAACAGTATGTAAGTATAACTTTACAGCTGATTTTTAATTGTAGTAATTTTCTCTTTTCTCTGGTAGCAGCTTAATGAGAGTGGCCAAAGATCGGAAGTGAGAGGCCTATGTCCAGCAGTGGGCTACTGTAGGCTCATGATAATGTCTTCAAGTAAAGATAGTTATACATCCAGCAAGGAGAGAAAAGGAAACAACATAAGTAACGTTCTGTCTTCCGTTACAGCACAGATGGTACCATAGAAATATATCTATGGATGGGACACTCCGCAGTTTAGGTATGAAGCTACAAGTATGCGGCGGACCCGTCTTGCTGGAGCAATTCAGTGAGTGTTACGTAGTCAGAAGATCTAAGAGTTAAGCGATAGAAAGAGAGGTGACTTCTAGGTGAATATAACTTTCATCGAAAACTGTTGCCAGAGCTGAATCTCCAGTGTGTCGTACTTTGAAGATGCTCAAAGCCTTTCTGACGACCAACCCTGAATGCGATGTATTTGCGGATGAATGGAAAAAAATTATGCGTAGGATATGTCTGGTGTTCTGTGAGAGAACGTATGCAAGGGAGTCCACTGTTCCATGTTAGTTTAATTAAATTATATACAAAAAAATTTCAATATTAATCTTTTTATATTTTTATGTTAATTAATGTAATTGGTGTTGTACCGTTTTAATTAACTATAAATAAATAAATAAAATAAAGGCTCGTTCAGACCAGCGCGACGCGACGGCGCGACGCGACACGAACAATACAGCTTCTAAGAAAACTTCACGGTATAACAATAACCGTTATCGCGTCGCGCTGTCGCGTCGCGCTAGTCTGCACAAAGCTTAAACTGTAGGTAATTAGCGCTGTGCAACCTGAATTGCACTTTGTTGTGTCGGGGAAAGAGACAATTTTACTTATTCGGTTGCCGGCTCTTCCTAAAGGAGAGTAACACACAATATAAACCAATTACTGTCAGAGTTACAACTCTAACAAGCACCTATGAAAAAAGTTTCCGTAAACTACAAAATACGATCCCTACCCTACCCTTATACAAATCAAATATCAGCTTTTTACTTGTGTGTGTCTGGATTGAGGAGCCATGTCTCATATCGGAACGAGGTTACTACCAATATTTAGTAGTAAATTAGCCGATTTTGTAGGCCGCATCCTGGAATTTGTCGTAAAACTCTTAAAAATTATACGACGTTAAAGGTGGCTCCTCAATCCTGACGTCTGGATTGAGGAGCCACAACCCGAAAACTAGCCAACGGATATTTTTGAAAATTTTGTAGGATTTAGTAGTACTTATGCGTAATCTCTACAAAAAAAAATGGGGTTTGTACGGTCGAATTTGAGATAGCTACAACGTTTTGATTTTTCATAAAAAACCATAAATTTCACGCGCTGTCTCTCGGAAAGTTATCAACCAATTACAATATATTTTTAGTATGATTTAGTAGTAATTGTGCTCGAATTTGTACAATAAAAATAAAACTGAAAAGCTATATAATTTCGGTCTATAGAAATGATATGTACGTAGCTACTAAAGTAGTTGATCAAATCGGATAACAATAACACCAATATTTAGTAGAAATTTCTACTAAATATTGGCGTAATCCAACATCCTGCGCAATCAGTATTTCAAAAGATATTAATAAAATAAACATTCCTTAACAAATTAGTGAATAAGGTGACCATAAATAATTCAAACTATAATCATAAACAGAGTTTTACTTACACATGAATAATTCTTCACCAATAAGTACTTAAATTATGAACACAATATTAACACCAAGAATAAAAAAAAAGGAAAAAATAACTAAAAGAGTGTTATAGATGTATCAAAATCAAAAAATCAAAAAAAACTCTAACAGTGGCGACGAGGACGAATTTACGAGTGCACAATGTCTAATTTTGGTGTTTCATTCGGAATAATAACGAACTTTGACCATTTTTCCCAAGACTGGATAAGTTACAAGTCTCGGCTACAACAATGGTTTATTGCCAACGACATTACGGACGAATCGTACAAGTTAAAGGTCAAACGGAGGGCAATACTCCTTAGCGCTCTCACCGGACCAACATATATGCTAGCGAGGGATCTGGTGCTGCCTAAGAAGTTGGAAGAAACGAATTTAGAAGAAATCCTGAAACTTCTAGACCGTCATTTTGAGCCGAAGCGGCTCGGATTTGCAGAAAAATCGATTTTCTACACAGCGGAGCAGCGACCAGACGAGAGCCACACTCAATGGGCGGAACTCCACAGTTCACATTTTGGAGTGGTAAAGATGAAGGCAGAGGCGCGCAAGCGGTTGTGGTTCCCGGGCGTGGACGGCGCTCTGGAGCGGCTGGCCAGCGCGTGCGCAGTATGCAGCGCGCTGCGCCCCGCGCCGCCCCGCGCCCCGCTCATGCCTTGGCCACATCCTCTCCACGCCTTCTATAGAATACATTTAGATTTTCTAGGGCCTTTTAATAATCAGATGTTTCTAATCGCAGTTGATGCTTATAGTAAATGGGTAGAAGTGTATTTAATGACTTCATCATACGGGTCAAAAGCAGTTATTGAGTAACTTATAGATTTAATGTCACGAGTCGGTATTCCACATACTATAGTAACGGATAACGGTACTTCGTTTGTTTCGCTAGAATTTAAAGATTTTTGTTCGAAGAATGGTATTACTCATACGCTTGCTCCAGTATATCATCCGTCAAGCAACGGACAGGCCGAAAGCTTTGTTAAAATTATTAAAAGGGGTCTCAAAAGCATAATCCTTAATAATAAAGGAAAACCATTAAAGGAACAAATTTCAAAGTTTTTGTTCGACTATCGGAACTCCAGGCATAGTACCACCGAGAAATCACCCGCTGAGCTCGTGTACGGCCGGTCGCTTCGCACTCGGCTCGATTTATTGTCACCAACATCGGCGTCAGCGACGTCCGTAGCGTCGACCTCCTCTTCCCCTTGCCTCACTCAAACCGTGGAGCAAAACCAGTGCTTACAGCGTAAATACTATAAAGGAAAAGAACGTAAACAATTCCAAGAAAAACAAGTGGTGTGGATTAAGAAAAATTTTAATAATAAAAAAATTGTATGGATCAAAGGAATAATTAAGAAAAAGATCGGAAACGTAATGAACGAAGTTTATGCACCAGAATTGGATCGGTTAGTAAAAAGACACTTGGATCAGATACGGGCACACGGACAAAACCAAATGTCAGAACGCGACACAAACTGGGATTCAGATGTCATTCCGGATGTACAGAGCGACATATCAGACGCAAACCAGCCGACACTGGATGAAGACAGCCAACATCAAATAAACGCCAATGACAACAACCGAGCCAGCAACAACACCAACTCAGATATAGAGGAAATAGGAACACCATCACCAGAACACATTACGATATCACCATCAGTCACCAGTACACCAGTCAGAGGAGAGGGAGAAGGTGAATGTAGTACAGAGCGAAATTTGACCTTCGCCACACCCCTAGCTGACACAGACAGCTCGGCAGATTCGCTGTCACCTATACCTGTAATAAATCCACGACGTCTCGAGTTGTCACCAGACAACTTTACTCCTTAGCATAGTTTTCCATTTAATGATTGTTTAATTAGGGTAGATATATAGTTGCAATTTAAAGGGAAGGGGATGTTATAGATGTATGTGTAACGTACCGCGGCTGCGACCCGGCTAAGTAACCGTGCATAGATATTAAAGTGAGTGTGTCATTGACTAGCGTGTTTAACTGTTGTCCGTTCCTTACCTGCATATCTAACAAAGAGCAATATCCCATAGAATAAATAAACAAACACCAAGAATAAAAAAAGAAATCACAAATAATTTTCAGCATCAGCACTAACTCCGAGCGACGCTCTAAAGAGATTCCAGCCCAAACTATAACATATCCACTGCCAACCGGCACATTTTCCTCAAAACAAGCTGGAAAAAAATCTACCCCTGGCCGTCTGTAGAATCTTCGCCGCCCGTCACGTGCACACAGCATAAATCTGGATTCGTCAGAAAACATTACTCTTGCCCATTCTTCGTCTCCCCATTGTGCGTGTTCGCGGGCGTAACGTAATCTTGCTACCCGATATTCCCTTAAAATTTTGGACCATTTGCGGGTCTATTAGCTTGAAGGAATCGCCGCCTTACAATTTTTTTTTACATTGACAAACATTCTGTGTTACTCACGCAATAAAGAAGAATCTAACGACATATCATTCATGTAAATCGGTTCAGCCGTTTAGTAGTTACGAGGGACCATAGGGACGGACATACATAGATAAACATTCAGGTCAAACACATAACACTCCTTTTTTAGCTTCGCCACAGTTTATACAGGTTATACAAAAAAATAAACTCATTACAATCATTCCTACGACTCAGTTTAAATTGTCCGAATACTTCAACGAAATCATACCATTTGAGGCCCATTCTAACTTAGTGAGTTGGATTGTTGACTCTAGTGATTATACTTCCTGTAAATACATTATTTGATAAGCCGTCAGTCTCTTTGGTACATTATCAGTCGACAGCGATGCGGAATTTTAAGACACTTTATTTCAGTTTGTTTGACGCCTTACGCCGACGCCTAACGCCGACGCCTATAACACTGACGCCTTACGCCGACGCCTTACGCCGACGCCTTACGCCGACGCCTATAGCACCGACGCCTTACGCCAACGCCTAACGCCGACGCCTATAACACCGACGCCTTACGCCGACGCCTAACGCCGACGCCTATAACACCGACGCTTTACGCCGACGCCTATAACACCGACGCCTTACGCCGACGCCTAACGCTGGCGCCTTACGCCGACGCCTAACGCCGATGCCTATAACACTGACGCCTATAACGCCGACGCCTAACGCCGACGCCTATAACACCGACGCCTTACGCCGACGCCTAACGCCGACGCCTATAACACCGACGCCTAACGCCGACACCTGTAACACCGACGCCTTACGCCGGCGCCTCAAACACTGACGCCTTACGCCGGCGCCTCAAACACTGACGCCTATAACACCGACGCCTTACGCCAACGCCTTACACCGACGCCGATAACACCGACGCCGATAACACCGACGCCTATAACACCGACGCCTATAACACCGACGCCTTACGCCGACGCCTAACGCCGACGCCTAACGCCGACGCCTATAACAACGACGCCTATAACACCGACGCCTAACGCCGACGCCTATAACACCGACGCCTTACGCCGACGCCTTACACCGACGCCGATAACACCGACGCCTTACGCCGACGCCTATAACACCGACGCCGATAACACCGACGCCTATAACAACGACGCCTATAACACCGACGCCTAACGCCGACGCCTAAAATACCGACGCCTATAACACCGACGCCTTACGCCGACGCCTAACGCCGACGCCTATAACACCCACGCCTTACGCCGACGCCTTACACCGACGCCGATAACACCGACGCCTTACGCCGACGCCTATAACACCGACGCCGATAACACCGACGCCTATAACACCGACGCCTATAACACCGACGCCTAACGCCGACGCCTAAAATACCGACGCCTATAACACCGACGCCTTACGCCGACGCCTAACGCCGACGCCTAACGCCGACGCCTAACGCCGACGCCTATAACACCGACGCCTTACGCCGACGCCTTACACCGACGCCGATAACACCGACGCCTTACGCCGACGCCTATAACACCGACGCCGATAACACCGACGCCTATAACAACGACGCCTATAACACCGACGCCTATAACACCGGCGCCTTACGCCGACGCCTAACGCCGACGCCTATAACACCGACGCCTTACGCCAACGCCTATAACACCGACGCCGATAACACCGACGCTTATAACACCGACGCCTATAACACCGACGCCTAACGCCGACGCCTAAAATACCGACGCCTATAACACCGACGCCTTACGCCGACGCCTAATGCCGACGCCTAACGCCGACGCCTAACGCCGACGCCTAACGCCGACGCCTAACGCCGACGCCTAACGCCTACGCCTAACGCCGACGCCTAACGCCGACGCCTAACGCCGACGCCTAACGCCGACGCCTATAACACCTAACCAAACGCCGATGCCTATAACACCGACGCCTATAACACCGACGCCTATAACACCGACGCCTATAACACCGACGCCTATAACACCGACGCCTAACGCCGACGCCTATAACACCGACGCCGATAACACCGACGCCTTACGCCGACGCCTATAACACCGACGCCTTACGCCGACGCCTAACGCCGACGCCTATAACACCGACGCCGATAACACCGACGCCTTACGCCGACGCCTTACACCGACGCCGATAACACCGACGCCGATAACACCGACGCCTATAACACCGACGCCTATAACACCGACGCCTAACGCCGACGCCTAAAATACCGATGCCTTACGCCGACGCCTAACACCGACGCCTATAACACTGACGCCTTACGCCGACGCCTATAACACCGACGCTTTACGCCAACGCCTTACACCGACGCCGATAACACCGACGCCTTACGCCGACGCCTATAACACCGACGCCGATAACACCGACGCCTATAACACCGACGCCTATAACACCGACGCCTAACGCCGACGCCTAAAATACCGACGCCTATAACACCGACGCCTTACGCCGACGCCTAACGCCGACGCCTAACGCCGACGCCTATAACACCTAACCTAACGCCGATGCCTATAACACCGACGCCTATAACACCGACGCCTAACGCCGACGCCTAAAATACCGACGCTTATAACACCGATGCCTTACGCCGACGCCTAACGCCGACGCCTATAACACCGACGCCTTACGCCGACGCCTTACACCGACGCCTATAACACCGACGCCTTACGCCGACGCCTATAACACCGACGCTTTACGCCAACGCCTAACGCCGACGCCTATAACACCGACGCCTAACGCCGACGCCTTACGCCGACGCCTATAACACTGACGCCTATAACACCGACGCCTATAGCACCGACGCCTAACGCCGACGCCTTACGCCGACGCCTATAACACCGACGCCTTACGCCAACGCCTAACGCCGACGCCGATAACACCGACGCCTTACGCTGACGCCTTACACCGACGCCTTACGCTGACGCCTTACACCGACGCCTATAACACCGACGCCTTACGCCGACGCCTATAACACCGACGCCGATAACACCGACGCCTATAACACCGACGCCTATAACACCGACGCCGATAACACCGACGCCTATAGCACCGACGCCTATAACACCGACGCCTAACGCCGACGCCTAAAATACCGACGCCTATAACACCGATGCCTTACGCCGACGCCTAACGCCGACGCCTATAACACCGACGCCTTACGCCGACGCCTTACACCGACGCCTATAACACCAACGCCTTACGCCGACGCCTAAAACACCGACGCCTTACGCCGACGCCTATAGCACCGACGCCTATAACACCGACGCCTAACGCCGACGCCTAAAATACCGACGCCTATAACACCGATGCCTTACGCCGACGCCTAACGCCGACGCCTATAACACCGACGCCTTACGCCGACGCCTTACACCGACGCCTATAACACCAACGCCTTACGCCGACGCCTAAAACACCGACGCCTTACGCCGACGCCTAACGCCGATGCGTAACGCCGACGCCTATAACACCGACGCCTAACGCCGACGCCTATAACACCGACGCCGATAACACCGACGCCTTACGCCGACGCCTAACACCGACGCCTATAACACCGACACCTATAGCACCGACGCCTTACGCCGACGCCTTACGCCGACGCCTAACGCCAACGCCTATAACACCGACGCCTATAACACCGACGCCTTATGCCGACACCTATAACACCGACGCCTATAACACCGACGCCTAACGCCGACGCCTAACGCCGACGCCTAACGCCGACGCCTATAACACCGACGCCTATAACACCGACGCCTATAACACCGACGCCTATAACACCGACGCCTATAACACCGACGCCTTACGCCGACGCCTATAACACCGACGCCTAAAATACCGATGCCTTACGCCGACGCCTAACACCGACGCCTATAACACTGACGCCTTACGCCGACGCCTATAACACCGACGCTTTACGCCAACGCCTTACACCGACGCCGATAACACCGACGCCTTACGCCGACGCCTATAACACCGACGCCGATAACACCGACGCCTATAACACCGACGCCTATAACACCGACGCTTTACGCCAACGCCTTACACCGACGCCGATAACACCGACGCCTTACGCCGACGCCTATAACACCGACGCCGATAACACCGACGCCTATAACACCGACGCCTATAACACCGACGCCTAACGCCGACGCCTAAAATACCGACGCCTATAACACCGACGCCTTACGCCGACGCCTAACGCCGACGCCTAACGCCGACGCCTAACGCCGACGCCTAACGCCGACGCCTATAACACCTAACCTAACGCCGATGCCTATAACACCGACGCCTATAACACCGACGCCTAACGCCGACGCCTAAAATACCGACGCTTATAACACCGATGCCTTACGCCGACGCCTAACGCCGACGCCTATAACACCGACGCCTTACGCCGACGCCGACGCCTATTAGGTTAGGCGTCGTTGTTATAGGCGTCGGTGTTATAGGTGTCGGCATAAGGCGTCGGTGTTATAGGCGTCGGTGTTATAGGCGTTGGCGTTAGGCGTCGGCGTAAGGCGTCGGCGTAAGGCGTCGGTGCTATAGGTGTCGGTGTTATAGGCGTCGGTGTTAGGCGTCGGCGTAAGGCGTCGGTGTTATCGGCGTCGGTGTTATAGGCGTCGGCGTTAGGCGTCGGTGTTATAGGCGTCGGCGTTACGCATCGGCGTTAGGCGTCGGCGTAAGGCGTCGGTGTTTTAGGCGTCGACGTAAGGCGTTGGTGTTATAGGCGTCGGTGTAAGGCGTCGGCGTAAGGCGTCGGTGTTATAGGCGTCGGCGTTAGGCGTCGGCGTAAGGCATCGGTGTTATAGGCGTCGGTATTTTAGGCGTCGGCGTTAGGCGTCGGTGTTATAGGCGTCGGTGCTATAGGCGTCGGTGTTATCGGCGTCGGTGCTATAGGCGTCGGTGTTATCGGCGTCGGTGTTATAGGCGTCGGTGTTATAGGCGTCGGTGTTATCGGCGTCGGTGTTATAGGCGTCGGCGTAAGGCGTCGGTGTTATAGGCGTCGGTGTAAGGCGTCAGCGTAAGGCGTCGGTGTAAGGCGTCAGCGTAAGGCGTCGGTGTTATCGGCGTCGGCGTTAGGCGTTGGCGTAAGGCGTCGGTGTTATAGGCGTCGGCGTAAGGCGTCGGCGTTAGGCGTCGGTGCTATAGGCGTCGGTGTTATAGGCGTCAGTGTTATAGGCGTCGGCGTAAGGCGTCGGCGTTAGGCGTCGGTGTTATAGGCGTCGGCGTTAGGCGTTGGCGTAAAGCGTCGGTGTTATAGGCGTCGGCGTAAGGCGTCGGTGTTATAGGCGTCGGTGTTATACACCGACGCCTATAACACCGACGCCTTACGCTGACGCCTAAAACACCGACGCCTTACGCCGATGCCTAACGCCGACGCGTAACGCCGACGCCTATAACACCGGCGCCTATAACACCGACGCCTTACGCCGACGCCTATAACACTGGCGCCTATAACACCGACGCCTTACGCCGACGCCTAACGCCGACGCCTATAACACCGACCGGCCTTAACCTAACTAAAATTATAACAAACTAAAATAAAGTGTCTTAAAATTCCGCATCGCTGTCGACTGATAATGTACCAAAGAGACGAAGTATAATCACTAGAGTCAACAATTCAACTCACTAAGTTAGAATTGGCCTCAAATGGCATGATTTCGTTGAAGTATTCGGACAATTTAAACTGAGTCGTAGGAATGATTGTAATGAGTTTATTTTTTTGTATAACCTGTATAAACTGTGGCGAAGCCAAAAAAGGAGTGTTATGTGTTTGACCTGAATGTTTATCTATGTATGTCCGTCCCTATGTTCCCTCGTAACTACTAAACGGCTGAACCGATTTACATGAATGATATGTCGTTAGATGCTTCTTTATTGCGTGAGTAACACAGCATGTTTGTCAATGTAAAAAAAAATTGTAAGGCGGCGACTCCTTCAAGCTAATAGACCCGCAAATGGTCCAAAATTTTAAGGGAATATCGGGTAGCAAGATTACGTTACGCCCGCGAACACGCACAATGGGGAGACGAAGAATGGGCAAGAGTAATGTTTTCTGACGAATCCAGATTTATGCTGTGTGCAAGTGACGGGCGGCGAAGAGTCTACAGCCGGCCAGGGGTAGATTTTTTTCCAGCTTGTTTTGAGGAAAAAGTGCCGGTTGCAGTGGATATGTTATAGTTTGGGCTGGAATCTCTTTAGAGCGTCGCTCGGAGTTAGTGCTGATGCTGAAAATTCTTTGTGTTTTCTTTTTTTATTCTTGGTGTTTGTTTATTTATTCTATGGGATATTGCTCTTTTGGTTTTTTTTCCTTTTTTTTATTCTTGGTGTTAATTTTATTTTATTTTATTTTATTTTATTTTATTTGGGAAAATAAACAGTTACACATTACAATATTATGTTATAGAACTTAAAACTAAACTGGGTGTATAAATGTGTAGCCAACAACATTTTCCACATAATATAAAAAAGTTAAACAAACACGAAAGACGTGCGATATAAATAACATTGATTTTATAGAGTATGATTAAACACAAAAATAAAACTAATCTGAGACTAATACAAGTAAAAATAATAAAAAGAGAAAGAAGATATTATAATAGAATATATAAAATAGACATTAAGATTCCATTTTACCCCAATTACTCCAAAATCAACCGAAGATGGTTTTATTTGCAGATGACACATCATTGATCTTTAAAATCAACCGACGGTCACAAAATCTTGACGACGTGAATAACTCTATTCTTCAGGTCCAAGATTGGTTTACGGTAAATAATTTGGTACTAAATAAAAAAAAAACCAAATGCATTAGATTTAAATTACCTAATGTTAGAAGTAGCGAATGTGACATCTTATTGAATGGAGAAAAGCTGGAATATATTAATCAAACAGTTTTCCTAGGAATCACGCTAGACGAGAAATTACAATGGGGACCTCATATAACATCTCTTGCGGGGCGGCTGAGCTCTGCCGCTTTTGCTGTTAGAAAGATAAGACAGTTAACAGATGTAGAAACCGCGCGTTTGGTCTATTTTAGCTACTTCCACAGTATTATGTCGTATGGCATTTTACTGTGGGGTCGGGCTGCTGACATTGAATCCATATTTATTTTACAAAAGAGAGCTGTCAGAGCCATTTATAATCTACATCGTCGCGAATCTCTCAGGGAACTATTTAAAGGGATTAATATTATGACAGTACCTTGCCAATTCATTTATGAAAATATTATGTATGTTAGAAAAAATCTACATATTTTTAACAAAATAAGTGATAGACATAATTTTAATACTAGAAATAAAGATAAAATAGATCAACCATTTTTCAGATTATCTAAAGTATCTTCATCTTTTATGGGGTACTGTGTTAAATGCTACAACAAAATACCTTGTGATATATTACAATTAAATGAAAGAAAATTTAAAACTCATATTAAAAGTACACTTTGTAAACAAGCCTATTACAAATTAGAGGAATATATCCAAGATAAGAATGCTTGGAAACATGCTGGTCCTGCTCCATAGGACAATCTAGAATCTAGACAAAATCAAACTGGTTGCTAATTTAAGTTGTATAAATTATTATTTTTACGAGTATTACATGACATTGATTTTGCATTCTGTGATTACTTCCTCACACACTGACTTATTAATTGTAAATTTTTTAAGAAAATCATCTACTTTTACAATGTTTGTAAATATGTGAAAACCGTACATCTATCACATCATTAATTAATTTATCTTTCGTGGCTTCATTTTTATTAATTCTTCTTTTTACCTATTGTGGTAACCTATTTTTATTTTATTTTTTTAGATGCATCGTCTTCACATATAATTATGTAACGAATGTAACACATACAAATATTGTAACAATTTTTAAAAGAGTAACGGTGGAGTTTCTTGCCCATTCTTCTCCATACGAAAACTACCTTTTGGAAGGGGCGACTAGAATCAATTCAATTTTTTGTAAACTTTGACGTTCAAAAGTGCCTTACAAGGGCCTATTTGAAATAAATGATTTGACTTTGACTTTGACTTTGACCAGGATTCTTAAGTACCTAATTCTGCTGCATTTTTATGAAATATCAAAACGTTGTAGCTATCTCAAATTCGACCGTACAAACCCCATTTTTTTTGTAGAGATTACGCATAAGTACTACTAAATCCTACAAAATTTTCAAAAATATCCGTTGGCTAGTAAAGGTTGCGCGGGTTGCGGTTGGCGTTGGTTGGTTCAAAGGTGGCTCCTCAATCCAGACGTCAGGATTGAGGAGCCACCTTTAAAGTCGTATTACTTTTTAAGGGTATTACTACAAATTCCAGGATCCGGCCTACAAAATCGGCTAATTTACTACTAAATATTGGTAGTAACCTCGTTCCGATATGAGACATGGCTCCTCAATCCAGACACACACGGTTGCTGGTTATTCCTAAAGGAGAGTAACACATAATATAAACCAATTACTGTCAGAGTAACAACTCTAACAAGCACCTGTGAAAAAAGTTTCCGTAAACTACAAAATACGATCCCTACCCTACCTTTATACAAATCAAACATCAGCTTTTTACTTTATGAATCTACTCGAGTATTTATCAAATGATTTATTTCTATACCCATTCAGATGAAAAGGGGATTATCTTCACAAGAAAAATCTCCATAATTTTCGTTTTTCCTCATTCCGTATTCGTGTTGTATTTTTATCAAAGATTTTTTATAAACTTGTGGCTCGATTTGATTGATTGAATTGATTTTATAAGGGTGTTTGTGTCGGGTTTTATTGAGTTCTATAAATGTTCGTGATATCGTCGCATGAAAACAATGCATCAATAGGTGAAGTGAGCTTGAGCTGAGCTGTCAATAATGTTAATCGCTAGCATCAGGTGGAATGACATCGCAATTCAACCTGAATTCACCTAAGTTGTCACGGTGAAGTTTTTACCAATACTTATTCGACATGGAATGACTGATATGATCCATGCGTCATGTTCGTGAACGGGCGCCGTCAGTTGGGACTGGTCAACTCTTAGCGGCCATGGCTGATTTTAATTATTGAATTGTTCTTTGCTTCTAACGTGCACGTCTTTGTACATTGTTCTCACATGTATAATTTCAACATGAATGATGTAACCAATACTTAGTAACAATTTATTTTATTTAATAGAGTGTCCGTGGAGTTTCTTGCCCGTTTTTCTCTATAGTTACCTACTACGCTTTGGAATGGGCAACTAGCTTCATATTTTTGACTGACCGATTCCTTGACAATTCAAAAGTGCCTGTAAATGGTTTAATTGAAATAAATACTTTGAGTTTTTGAGTTTGACTTTGACTGCCTATCTGGCGTCCAAAACCCAGTTATTGGGTAACACGCTACCCCTTGGTAAGACTGGTTAATAATACACAACCAAATACAGTATTAAAAACACAAAAATATCTATCAACTACTGTGCGACTCATGTAATTTACCCTTTACTGAAAAAGTAATGTATCAGCTACTTTCATTTCGTTTTAGATTACACGGGTCTGTTGTAGGAAAGGTCATATTATATATACTGAAAAGAAACGGCCTATTTGGTATATTTTTGCTACGTTTCTGAAAAATAGCCTCGCCCCTATTACATTGGGCTTAAACATAACATGGCGAAATGGGGGTGTACTATATAAATACCTCTACCTTAACCCCCGAGGATTACAGGCGTGATGTTATGTATTTATGTGTGTTTCTGAAAATCGTAGATAGTTTTTTTTATGTTAGGGAATGTTATAGCAAACAAGCGACATGAAGCCTATGGATACTGCGACACCAAAGGCATTGCAGATGTATGATATATATCATCTCTCAAATCTCATCTATATTCTGGCAAATAAAGAATTAATTCATTCATTCATTTGTGGCGGCATCTACACCGCCACATGCGAACTACGCATCAAAGACTTGACGTCACACAACATCCTGACGTCACTCAAATCCTGCATCGCGCAATTAGAGTTTACCGCGCGGTGGACATATATACAAGCTCACGACTTCAACCTCAGGGCAATTGCCCGCCAGACATGACACCCGTCTGGTCGGAGGATCCTCCCTTTTCTATGGGGGATGAGTGAACTTTACACCCTGTTCCTCATACCCCTAAACATTCATTCTCTAATACATACATACGTCTCACGCATAATCAGCCTATAATGTTCCCCCACTTTTGGGACACAAACCCCCTCTCCTTGAAAGGGCGTGCGCTTTAATCCACCACGCGGGCCCAGTGCGGGTTAGATGTCACATGTCTTAAATTTTTGGTCCTAGGACATACCGGTTTCCTCACGTTGTTTTCCTTCACCGCTTTGAGAGCAGTGGTGTGAAATTATTTAGGCAAAGTAAAGTGCTTGCCAGGGTAAGAACCCACGACCTACAAGTCGAAATTCGGGGCCGTCACGATAGGGCCACCACTGCTCAAATATCACAAAGTGCACTAAAACTAAATTGGGTTAAACGTACGATGAAACTCGATATACTTTTAGCTATAAATGCTGATCATCATTGAGGTCAAGTACCTAATGTTTATTGGTAATACCGCTATCGAATAAAATGAGAGAAATCTTTCTCATATCGGAAAAAATAGAGTGCTTTTCGTATACTTGGCACACAAGTACCTAAGTATGTACTCATCACCTAAGTATACATCATTTATTATTATTATTCGTTGATAAGACACACTAGCAGCTAATTAGCTGATGCGTGCGTTTCAAATAGCTTGGAGATATTTCATCTGTTCAGTCGGTTCTTAAAGCAGTTCAGTGTGGGAGCCATCACAATATTTTCCGGGATCCTAGAGCCTATTCCATACTGTTACAACTAGCTTAGGGAAAATTGCTTCAAAGGCTTTTTCTTTAACGGATTTTTCCATAGCTTTAGGTAATGTCCACGCAAATGTTTGTTGGTATTCAGTGTGAGGCCGCGCGCGCTTTGGATGCGTTTTCGTACGAATTTTACTCGTGCGTGCACGTACGACCATGGTCGTACGAATTGACTGCACACACTGGATACGTTTTTCTCCGTCAAATAGAACAAATCCCGACAAGTTCTGATTGTTTTCAGACGTCGGAACTACATATACGTACGAGTAAGTTGCACCCAGTCTGCGCGCTCCCTTTGTACTTCGAAGGTCGGGATCGTTCGTGCGTGTGAAATTTGTACGAAAATGCTTCCAAAGTGCGCGCGGCCTCACACTGACCTCACGCTGGGCACTTCGTAGTGTTCCGTAAGTATATTGTACGTCTCAATGAGCCTACAGCCTACCCCGTTGTCTACTTTGTTGTTTTTTGTATAAGTGGGGTTGGCGGGCGAAATGGCTCACACTGCTCTCGACGCTTGACGTGTCCACACGTCGGGCCCGGGTTCGCAACAAGTCAATCGCCATCCTGAGGATACCTCGTTGAGAGGTGAAACACGTGTCGATTTCTTACAGGGTTCTTTATGACTCTTTAAGAACAGTTAAACGGATTAGGTTACTAAATATACGTCGTCTATTGTATTTTATAATGGATTTCCGCAAAGTCACGCCTGAATCAATTAACTATCTTAATGAGATCATTATCGACCCTGTCACGCACAGACAAATAGAAGGAGAAAGAGGAAGTTTTAAAACTTAACTTATCAGTCTTCTTATCTGTCTCTAATGTTATTAAGGTTTTATCCACGTGATCAAATAATTGATCCTTAATTCGTAACCTACAAAGCATAAGCCCCTCATTGCTTCTAACTTAATATCTCGTATTACACTAAAGACAAGTCTTCAACAACAAAACTCCAAACAAATAACTCCGTCGTTTTCAAACTCTCATTCAACGTAAAGATGAGAAATCGCTGTCATATCTACCCTTCAATAAAATCCTTGAAGCATTCAATATTTTTCATCTTCACTCCACAAATCGTTCAATCCCCATTCCTTCCATTCGATGATGGCCGTCGAAGCGAACAACGCATTCATTCCTTTTGAAGTGCAGTGTAAAGCTGTACGTCAGAGTATTGATCGAACCAGCCGCCTATATGTGTGTGTGTTCACCATCAGCGTAACTGGTGTACCGACGTAACTTGAGTCGTCGATGTGTGCAACATTCAGTTTGTGTTAACAGATTTTAATACGACGGGAAGGACGGGGGAGGTCAGCTTATAATGGTTTATTTCAGATTAACGTTCTTGTGTATAGTTAGTATGAATGTGGAGACGTTATCGCGTGGTTTAATTTGTTTTATAAATTCGGATTATGTTGGGGTTTAGTATTTTTAGGTTAACAATGGATGGATATTTTTAATTGGTAGGTTTTGAAGTTGTAATTAGGTTAAAGGAGATATTTTAACTATGACTGGTCGACGAGGATTTTTTTTTGGACCCTAGTTTTCAAGGCCTTGATGGTATGTAATACAAAAGTATATACCACTCGGAAACAAAACGTATGGGCTAGGTTAGGTTATTATTAGTCTGTTATATTACTTAAGAATCATTCCTTATCCTAACTAATATTAAAAGCGAAAGTGAGTTTGTTTTTTTACGCTTTCACGCTAAAACGGCTGAACGGATTTGGATGAAATTTGGCACAAGGGTAGACCATGACCTGGGTTAGAACATAGGATACTTTTAACCCCAGTAGTACGTTCACGTGGCATAATTTCCGACCTCCACGCGGGCGAAGCCGCGAGCAAAGGCTAATATAAAATATTACAATCTAGAATGCCGGTCTAATAGGTACTTACGAGTACCTACATAAAAATCACCTGCACCAATTGGATATATATCTGTGTAAACTAACACTATCAAATCCCAGTCATCTAAAAATAAACTTCAGCGAAACCAAAAAACCTCGTCCATTTCAATTCGGATGGATTAAACAAATCCTGGAAGCGTATCAAATGTATTCTCGTCGCGATTGTTTGGCTTCCCATTTGTTACACGAATCGATTCGAGGACCAACAATATGATTCGGTAACTTCTTATCCTGCTGACGGTTGGTCGAAGGAATTGCTCGGGACTAGGAAAGTTATTTTCTCGGCAGTAATATTACATTGGATCTCACATCGAGTTTGATATTGTAACTTTTGTGAGCCTTCCCTTTACGTATTTTTATTCATGTTTACCTGGGCTTCCTCATCGGGAGCAGTAATTGAGGGTATCGTGGAACATGCTATAATCATTGAGCGATGTATTATATAACGTAAATACAATGATAACATGTACCGCCGTGCAGTGTACACATTGTGGTATGCAAATAAAATGTGGCGGCATCTACATCACCACAAGCGAACTACGCATCAAAGACCTGAAGTCACACAAAAAACCTGACGTTACACAATTCCTGCATCGCGCAATCAGAGTTTACCGCGCGATCAACATATACAATGTGAAATTTAATTCATTTGCATCCTCTTAAGGGGTCATTGTAATCATCATTATGAACAACTTTCACTATGGGGCCAAACATGAAATCGCGAAAAAAAAATCTGCTGTTACATTATAACGAGTTATGCGAACATAAATGTATGGAACAGTTGATTTTTTGAAGCTACAAGTACGCCGTGGGCTCGACTTGTTGGGCCAATTCAGTGAACGTAACGTAGTCAGAAGATATAAGAGTTACGCGATAGAAAGAGAGGCATCTTGTAGGTGAATATAACTGTAGGTAATTAGCGCTGTGCGACCTGAATTGAACTTTATTGTGTCGTAGCAAGAGTCGCTATTTATTTAAATTATTTCGCAGAGTGAATCTTCTGTACTTTTACTATTATGTATTCTGTGGCTGTGTCTTGTCTGTTAGTGATTTAATGTTTTTTGTTTTTTGTTTTAGTAGATTCGTTACGAAATTTACAGTTTGCCAAGTGCTATAAATATTACTAATCCAACAATACTAATTAGGTTCATACCTAACTAGAGGAAACAACGTAGATACTCGTACATTATATCATATAATACGCAAAATTACCTATGTAAAAAAATACTACAGAAATTATTCAAATTGTAGCTCGTCTATTAGAATAATCGACCATAGATATTATCACCACAGTTTTACCGACCGTAAAACATTATCAAGGCTGCTGAAACAATTAATTTGAATAAAAAAGTGGCCAAGTGCGAGTCGGAGTAGCACACGATTGGTTTCGTACCACCGCACAATATTTAACTCTATATATTTAAAAACGTCGAAAAATTACATAATACCAAAAAACGCCGAAAATAACAAGTTTCTTGTATGAATTTAAATAAATTTAAAAATTAAAGGGGTTTATTTTTTTGTTACGGCCGTAGTAGTACACACTCTGTAAACATTTCAAGTGTTCTACCTATTACGGTTTATAAGATACAGCCCTGTGACAGTGGAGCCTTAGTAATAGGGTCCCGTTTGAGTACGGTACCCTAAAAAGAAGCTTCGAGGTATTATGTATGTAAACCAGAAACAAATTATCGGTACCGAGTACAAAGGCGGCCATTTTGTATTGACAAACAAGGTAGGTACGAATTGGGTTGATTAATCTAAACTATATTACCTTATATACTACTCATAATAAAGCTGAAGAGTTTGTTTGTTTGTTTGTTTGAACGCGCTTAACTCTGGAACTACCAGCCGGAATTGTATTTTTTTTTTTACGTTTGATAGTCCAGTTCTAGAGGATGTTTATAGACTATTTAACATCACGCTACAATCCTTAGGAGCGGTGTAAGAAGAAAAAAATCTGAATAAACGCTAAGCGAAAGCGATGTAATAGCGCGGGCGGGCGATGCGATGCTACGCGGTGGGTCGGAGGCCGAGAGTTATATAAAAATTTGGTTGTTCTTTTAGGGATCTCTGCTTTTCGCATAATGTTTTTTTTTTCTAATATACTTTGGCATAACCATTTTGGCAAATAGTTTATATTGACATAATTATATTGTGGGTTAATTTGTTTTGGCATAATTTGGAGTTGCATACATTTTTAAGGCATAATATTTATTCGACTATTAATAAATAAATTTAAACATTATTTATTATAATTTGGGAATTACTCTATTGGATTAGGTTAAGGAGTGGCGGAAAACATGTTTTTTATATGAGTTATATTAGGGTTTATTATTTTTATTCCAAAGAACATGTTGTGTAAATATCATTATGCGTAAATAAATTTATAGTTTAGAATGTAGTGTTTGCACATTATTATGAATAGTGAAATTATGCTTAAAACTTTGCGTAAGCTTTTATGCGTAAATATAATTAGGATAAACAATCGTATACGATGTTATATTATGTCTTATAATTTTGTGCAAATGGATTGGGAACCGTTATTTTGCTATAGATATTATTTATCTTACCACTCCACGCGAACGAAATTGCGGGCAGAAGTTAGTTTGTATAATGAAAATGAAGCTTCACTCAATAAATTAAAGCTTCAATGTATGTAAAACAGCAATAAAATAATGATGGTAGTGAATAAAAAGACGGTCATTTTTTATTAAGGCTTCCGGAGACAGACGCAGAGCGACGACGCGACGCGACTCGGTGGAACCATTTCTATGAAAACTTCACGGAAATTGTTCTATTGGAGTCGTGTCGCGCCTTACTGCTCAGCCTTTAACAAACAAACAAGGTAGCTACCTACGAATTTGGTTGATTAATACTCGATTGTACCGGGAATTCGGTATTTCAAATATTGGATTGGCGAATGGGAAATACCGGGTAGTCGAAATTATCAACTAAAGATCATCATTTGCATGTATTGGTCCCATAGGAACTAGATACCATAATTATGAATATGCAAATTGCAATCATTGGTACATTGCCACTGTCGAATACAAATTGTTTCATGAAGTAAATTGTTGTCGTGCGGCTTAATTTATTTATTTTTATTTATTTGTTTGGTACACCAACAGCAGTACATACACAAAAATTTAAACAGAATAATAGTAAAGGGGGTCTAAAACGGCCACTTTAGCAATTCTGCTAAAAGCGATTCATTACCTCCAATATGGCAATATTTACACCAAATATGATTCAAATATGAATTGAATTGAGATATTATTCATCTTATGTGTCACCTGCATTCATATCTGAATCATATTTGGTGTAAATATTGCCATATTGGAGGAAATTAATTGCTTTTAGCAGAATTGCTAAAGTGGCCGTTTTAGGCCCCCTAGTATCTATGCCTATTATAGGTATACACAGCATTCACCACAAAACAACATCGTAATAAACTAGAAAAAACTTATGAAAACTAAACATACAATACAATTAGTAAGCAAAATTCAAAATAAATATATCGCACACCTAGATAAAGAGTAGCACAACTCAAAATACTTCTTTTTTTCAGAAACAGCAAAAAACGGATTATTGCTGTTAATTAATCCGTTTTTTGCTGTTCCTGAAAAAAAGAGGTATTTTGAGTTGTGCTACTCTTTATCTAGGTGTGCGATATATTAGTATTACACAAAGAAATTAATAAAAATGTTACCACGAATAGTGGAAAATGAGTGTAAAGGATATCTAACATGAATTTACAAAAAATGTATATTTTTTTTTTTTTTTAGTTTATGCACGTATGCACTCCCCGTACCACAGACACTGATCTTCTAAAAAAATATGAAGTGACAAAAACTAAAAAGTGCTGGTTTGGTCGTGTTGAGAGGATAACGACTAATATAAGGTATTCACAGGACAGATGTGAGTGGAAACGCCAGGAGGAGACCTTAGGACGATATATACGGCCACATTAAGCAATTCCTCTAAAAGCAATTCATTTTCCGAATTCCCAGCAATTCCTCTATGGTGACACACATTTTAGCTGAATCATATTCAATTCAATTTATATAAGAATCATATTTGGTGTAAATATTGCCGCATGAAAAAAATGAACACCGTTATATTACCGGGAAATTTTTCTTTACAGTTTTTATTAATCAAATGAGATTTCTATTTTTATTTCTACAGTTTAAATGTTATTTCATTATAATATAAAACTGCCAAACAGATTAATTGCGTTATATGAATTGAACGCAGATAATATTATTATTATGAATTGTCAGTTTGTGACAGTTTGTGTGATTCATAATATTATCATATTATGATTCTGCCAAAGCGGCCGTTTTAAGCCCCCAGGTATATAAACGGAGGGGGCTTGCGGACGGTGAGCAACGGGTAGCTCGCCGTCCGATAGGGACCAGGCCCGGGTCGACGGCGCGTTGTGTTCCACGCGCGCCTCAAAGAGATGTCAGCACTCAGCACCAAATGACGGGGTCCGGAAGGGCCAATGCCTGCCGGGTTTGAGAGTTTGTCCGAAAGGGATATCGCGACCCCGGCACACAGGCAACGGAAGGAACACGGGTGGGTTTTAGTCAGTAAAAGTCTGACGCTCCGCCCAGAGCGGGAGAAGTTATTTGATAATTTCCCATCCTCAAAAAAAAAAAAGAAAAAAAGATATATAAACGGAGCAAAAAGAGTATGTAAGGATCGGTGGCGTTCTGTAGTTTCTACCTGTATGGGAAGAAGTCTTTAGCTTATGTATGTGTGTACTACTTCTTTAAAACTTACGTTGTTTGGTCACGAATAAAAATAAGTACATGAAATAAAATATGAGATAAACAGGCTGGCAGGGACATCGACTCGAAAACTGTTACCATGGATTCAGTACATGATTCTGAACCCGTTGCTGCGTTGAAATTTTGGGTCGGCTATCAAAAAAAAAAAAAACATGCTTTCCATACATTTTGACCTCGTAGGTATTGCACTATAGGCACTTTTCTATGAAACAGCAGATTTTTCACTCAAAACATTTAGTAAAAATAAAACAAGAACAGTATGCATTAAATATTTACACAAATAAACTCCCAATCCATAAAAACAAACACAGTCAAGCCAAAAAAAAGGGAACAACAAAAAATCTTAATACGAAGTACGTGAACATGCTCAATAAAGCCGACAATTGCAAATATACCGTGAAAGTGGCACAGTTCGTGTTTGTACTGTCGGTATTGGGTGGGTGGATTTTCGGCACTCCAGTACACTTGCGGGTCGAATGAGGCGAACGTGAATTTTTAATGTGCACACGTTACGTTTCGTTAACGTGCTGATATGTCGCTTTTTTTGGGTGTTTGTTTGAATTGAAATACGTGTTGGAAGATTTGCGTTTTATTATTAATCTGCATGAATGTTGAACTCAAGAGGTAAAATTACTTCTTCTTTTTTCTATTAGCGATATTTATAAACAGTTTCAGGAGCAGTGGTGGCCCAGTGGTTGTATGTCGTGGGTTTGAACCCAGCCAGGCACTTTACTTTGTGTAAATAATTTCATCACCACTGCTCTTGAAACGGTGAAGAAAAACATCGTGGGGAAACCGGCATGTCCTAGAACCAAAAATTCA
Source organism: Agrochola circellaris (assembly GCA_914767755.1). Lineage (NCBI taxonomy): Eukaryota > Metazoa > Arthropoda > Insecta > Lepidoptera > Noctuidae > Agrochola > Agrochola circellaris. The sequence goes on along the minus strand of OU611863.1, from coordinate 12,921,020 downwards.
TAGACATGTGACATCTACCAACCCGCACTGGGCATGCGTGGTAGATTACAGTCCACTCCCTCTCGAAGAGAGGAGGCCTGTGTCCCAGCAGTGGGAACATTATAGGCTGGCGATTTTCAGTATCTTTTAAAATCTGTAAAAAAAAAAAAAAAAAAAGAGCTTAAACCTGCCACAAATTTTCGCCAGTTAAGTTATAAATCTTTATGTATAATTAGTTATTATTTTTATTTATAGTAGGGGCGTAACCATTACCATTAACGCAGCCCATATTCAGTTACTACCATTATATAAATCAAGGCCAAAAGTCGCAAACAAAACTATATTTCGCCCTCATTTATTCAACCCAACCGAATTCCCAGCGAAAACTAAACAATCGTGACCATCACACTTATTCTCTTCCACGAAAAACAGAGATTCTCGTAAACGGAAAGATTCATCTATATCATCTATACATAGACTAAAGCTTTTCGTGTCTGTCTGTGTGACCGTGTTGTACTTCTAAACTATGCAATTTTGATACGCTTTTCACCATAATTTAGAAAATTTAGTCCGATAGGTTTATATTATTATGTGTACCCGCGTGGACCCTTAATACTTTTTCTAAAATAAAAATCTAGTCTAATCTTAATACTTTTTCTAAAATAAAAAGTGTCTCCTTATAACATCAGCTATTTGTCAGTGAAAGTCCCGTCAAAATCGGTTCAGCCGTTTCGGAGATTAGCCAGAACAAACAGACAGCCAGACAGACAAAAATAAAAACAATGTGTTCTTTTATAAGTACCGTATATGTTTTCCTACGCATTTGGTAAAAAGCTGTTATTAAGACATTAGACTGTTATATATACATTAATATTAAACTAACATTTAATAGCGCAATCTCCATATTTAGTCAAATCGTGCGAAGCAGGCGGGTCGGTAGTAACGTAATAAAATAACAATGCTTACCTAACGATGCTCTCAAGTGTACAACCGCGCGATGAGCGCAATCTGCCTCAGGGGACGTGTTGAGATGCTCGCGTGTTCTCAACGATAACATGTTCCTACCCGGAGGGCAAGCGATGACTTGTTATCTTACAAGTGAACATTGCTGGAACAAATCTCTGAAAATATGACTTCCATCTTCTTGAACGAGGTAGGTCTTGTTAGACAAATCTCTGTTAAAATGTGTTGTCTCGGGCTTTTATATCTTTACTCTATCTTCTTGAATAAGGTTTCGTTGTAACAGCAATCTCCAATGAACATTTTAGTATACCAATACAATTAACAACTTTTTTTTTTATGTGTAACATTTTTCCTCTCGCTTTCCCGCCATCTGTGGGAGTGATTTCGTGAAAAGGGACGGAAGTGTGTAACAGGAAGCCGGGGAAGCGCGCGCTATTTGATTTGACCAATGACCGCGCGCGGTGCTAGAGTTGGCTGTCAGATGGTACCAAGTGTACTAACCCATTTTCCGAGAAGATGAAGGTTGCAGTGTCAGCCAAGATGTCAGATGTTACACGTCATATGAGACTCGAGTAAGGCTCGCTCGTTTGTTTTCTAACGACATTTGTGATGAATTATTTTTATTTATCACAAAAGCCATAAAGTACGGTTTTCGTAGAGAGATTTCATACTACCATCGAATATTCGTATTTAATTGTTTCGTATGTTTGGTCCTTTTTCAAAGTTAAAGTATGAAATCAATTTTGGTAACAAAAACTTTAAACGTTAAAAAACCTCATTTTTATCCCGGAAATAAGAAACTGGAAGAACTAGAGAACTTGGAAAATGTATTACGATCCTATCCAGCCTGTCCCTTGTTTCCGTCCCCCACCGACGCCCTAAGCCGAGGTTCGTACCCCACAGGGGGTGCCCTTAGCGTTTAGCGACTTAGTTTTTAAGTTTTATGCTCTAACTGGAGGAATCCGTTAAGCAGCTGACAACCTCCTATTGTTGACCTGCGAGGTGCCATACACAAAAAAAGGAAATATTTAAAAGTTTCACAATATGTAGCCCAAGGTCTACTTGCATTCACAGTAAATTAGCTAGCACGCCAATCACGTTACACACTTACAATCACAATGCGAAGAATTTTGAAGGAAATGCATATTCCATTTCTTCATATATTAGAAAAATTCGCCTACTCGGCAACGTAACACGTTGTCCGTCCCGTCCCTAAGTCTGTTGTGTAGTAGTATTCTTCATAATTATAGTATCTATATTTATCCTTTACGGCTCAGAGTCGTGGACGATTCGGGCAGTAGAACACAAAAAAATAGAAGCTTTTGAGATGTGGTGTTGGCGAAGAATGCTCCGCATACCATGGACCGCCAAAAGAACGAACAAATCTATTCCCGAACAACTACGCATAAGAGATACGCATCCACGATCTGTTACCAAAGGATTCTCTGGTACTTTGGTCACATGCCCCCTCGGGAACCGGATAACCTTGAAAAGCTGATGGTGATGGCAAGGCAGATGGAAAAGACCTCGCGGCCGGTCACCTAACCGCTGGTCAGACCAAGTAACAGCCCTCACTGGACTCTCTGTTGCGACCGCCCTCAGAGAACCGAGCGAAGTGGAAAACATCAAACATAAAGCCACGAAGGCCTTTCAGAGACACGGCCTTCAGTAATGAACTATATGCGTCCAAAACGAAGATTTATCTTTAAGAGTATGCGGGACACCAAACGCCCTCAGGCGTAATAACAATAAAACTTCTATCGTGTCTCATTCAGCGTGTCAATAGGTTGAACCGATTAACTAATGTAATTGGCCTTTGGCCGTTTTTGTTGGAGTACATAGAGCAAAAACAAATCGATCCTACTTCAACATTATAGTCTGTCTCATTCTAACTCATACATATTATTTTTTACCATCCGAGCCCGCCCTTAACGACTTGACTGAAATCCTTACTTTCTCATAGTGACTGTACTATTATTTAAGCCTTGTCTGGGATAACACGTCTTACGTAATATAAAGGTGAGTATATACTAGAGCATTTTGTCGAGTATTTTTATATAATGTAACGTTCTTACGAATGGTACAATACAAGCAAAAGCTCAATTAAAAAAGTATTTCCATGTAGTTTAACGTTCCTGCGAATGCTCGAAGCTGCGTTCGACGTAATGCTCACGGCGAGTTCACTCATTCTCCAAAGAAAAGGGAGGATCTTCCGATCAGACAGTTGTGTCTGGTGGGCTACTGCCCGAAGATTGATGTAGGGACGTTATATATATGCTAGTCGCGCGGTAAATTCGGCTTGCGCGATGCAGGATTTTGCGTGACTTTCAGTGTGATGCGTAGTTCGCATGTGGCGATGTAGATCGAAATCAACAGTAGCATTGAAAGCTAGCTGCTGTTAAGTTCCACGAAATGAAATCAAGGGTTAAATCTCCTACCGACATGGGCAGTATTGGATATTTGCCAACCACAATTCGAGTTTCACAATTCGACCGACTCGCTTATAAGTAACAGTGGCTTTTCGTTTCTAGAATTGATTCATCAATATCTATACTAATAATGAAGCTGAAGAGATTTTTTTTTTGGTTTGTTTGCGCTTATCTCTGGAACTACCAGTAGGATTTCTAAAGAATTTTAGCATTTGATAGCCCAATTCTTGAGGAAGGCTATAGGCTACTTAACATCACGCTAGAACCCTAAGGAATCGAGCAAAAAGAAAAAAACTTTTTACAAACTTTTGTTTATATGGGACTAATTTGGGAGCATACCCAAAAAAAGAATTACATATAAAAAAATAATTTTCAAAATCGGTCCACAATTGACGGAGAAATCGGCGGACATAAAAAAAAAAACATACATACGCGTCGAACATATAACCTCCTCCTTTTTTGAAGTCGGTTAAAAAGGCAGAAAGAACATTGTAAAAATTGCCTCTTTCCCAAACGACTTATTTAATGTTTTTATTTTTGTAAGTAGGGTGGTACAAACACTTTTATATGTCAATAATGCATCTCTTTGTACCTAATTTCCTATCTGCTAGAGATGACTTTAGAAATAAGCATAACCTTTGTACGCAGCATTCTTTTCCTTTCTTCTTGTCTATTTGTGTAAGCTCAAACAAATAATTTTAAAAAAACTAGCTGAGATAAGTGTCCACAGATATTACCTATATATCATCCAACCTACCTATATTCATCATAAGCCCATCCCTTTACAAAATCAGGACGCGTGTCTACCCACAAAACCCTCCGAATCGTCACGGCTTGACTGGACAAAATATTATGTAAAACGACTTATCACTACTACACATCCATAGCAAACAAGATTACCGGGCACAATCCTACATCTTATTACCGAGTCCTTTTGATGGTAACTTAACGGACATTTTCCATCCCATCATTCATATTTAAAAAAATAGACAAGATTATTTAGTACGTACAAATCCATTTCTGTTAGAAGCTCGTAGCGAGCTGCTACGGCGCTCGTAGCCAGATACTACGGCGTAGACCAGCCTACGAGGCTACGCTATGCTGCAAATTCTTATGACAATGGGACAAGAATATGCTGGTATTATATGTTGTTATAAAGGGCTCTTTTCATACAGAGAAGGCACGAGCATTGAACACCACGCTTGCTCAAGACGGGTTAACGATTTGAGACTTATATTAACTATAAAGTCCAGGTTTTCTCACGATGATTTTCCATCACCGACGCCAGTAATGTCCAAGATAAACTCAGAAAGTACAAAAAGATATAATTAAAAATGTTTTATTCAACATTCACTGTTCTCAATTATGGGTTCTTGGAAAATCGACCTCCTGTTTTAGAGGGCAAGTTTACCCGTCAGTCGTCTTGTAGTTTTTCTGCATGACATTATAATCAAGGCCGTGTGATGGCCGAATCAAAAACATTTCCAAAGTATCTAAATATAAGTACTCATACAATATGTAACTTAATTAATGCACACTATGAATGTAGTTTGTTTAGAATCGTTTATTGAATCGATTTGTCATTTTTAATATACGTAATTTTTTATCCCAAAAATAATTAAAACTACTTAAATTACAGTTACACTTCTACTGTACAGTCAAAACAAACCGATATGGACAAAGTACCTAAAAGTCAAAAAGTCAAAAGTCAAACAATTTATTTCAATTAGGCACATAAGAGGCACTTTGGAACGTCAATTTTACACAAAATAGAATTGATGCTAGTCGCCCCCTTCCAAAAGGTAGTTCTCGTATAGAGAAGAATGAGCAAGAAACTCCACCGTTACTCTTTTAAAATGTTTTTACAATATTTTGTATACATTAATGATATAATTATATGTGAAGACGATGCATCTTTAACACAGGTTACTCTGTAATCTAGCTAAGATGCCAGTTGCGATACGTACTGTGACTATAAAATCACGATCACTGTTAATCTGTAACATTCTAGTCTTAAGGTTTTATACTGTGAGAACCAATAAAGCTTATTATTATTATTTTTGGGAGTGTTTTTTTTTCTCAGCTCTTAGGCTGGTTTTAGCTACATTTACGGGCCAAAGCCAAGTAAATGCAGCGTGTGGTGTGTATTTAAGATGAGGGTGTGTTTTCTTCTTCTAACTGCATGAATTTCCTAACTATTCTACAGGTGTTTAAGATGGCAGCTTTTTGTAGGGTGATATAAACGGATTCTTCTAAATCTATTAGTTTCAGGCTACGGAGAAGGTGGTTCGGGATAACGCCCGTCGTGGAGAGAACTATAGGGATAACGTATACTTTTTCTTGTCTCCAGATTCTTGTGACTTCTTCTTTAAGATCAGCATATTTACTTATTTTTTCAGTTATCGTTTTTTGTAGGTTATGGGTATTGGGAACTGCAATGTCTATGAGGTAAGTGATTTTTCTTATTTTGTCCTGTAGGGTTATGTCTGGTCTATTGTAGTGGATAGTTCTATCTGTAAGTATGGCGCGATCATAGTACATTTTGTGTGTTTCATTTTCTAGTATAGTTTGTGGTGTGTACTTGTAGTAAGGAGTGTTAAAGTTTTGTATGAGACTGTGTTTGAGTGCTAGTTTTTGATGAATAATGTTTGCAACCTGGTTGTGTCTGTGGGTGTAGTCTGTCTGTGTGAGGGTTGTGCATGCTCCAGTTATGTGTTGTATGGTTTCTGATTGAATGTGGCATCTACGGCATTTATCATTTGTGGTGGTAGGGTCTTTAATGATAAATTTCCTATAGTTTTTGGTGTTGATGATTTGATCTTGTATAGCTATCATGAACCCTTCTGTTTCAGGGAAAAGGTTTCCTATCATAAGCCACTTGTTAGACGCCATTATGTTAATATGGGATTGTTCTAGATCATGCGGGTGTCTACCGTGCAGGACTTTCTTCTTCCAGTTTTCAATTTTTTGGTTCTGTGGGTCAGAGTTATTTGTGTGTATATTTTGTTCATTTAAGTTAAGTGGGGTGTAGTTAAGATCATTTAGACAAATAGCTTTGTGTATGTCACTAGTGTGAGATTTTGAATAGAAGAATGTTTTTAGCCTAGTGATTTGTTTCTGCCAGAGGTGATGGATGTCGATTAGGCCTCTCCCTCCACTCTGTCTTTTGATGGTGAGTCGTTCGATCGCAGATTTAGGGTGCAGATTGTGGTGTTTTGAGAGTATTGTGCGCGTGGTTCTCTCTAATTGTTCGATGTCAGTTTTTGACCACTTTATTACTCCGAATGAGTAGGTCAATATTGGTATGGCAAAGGTATTTAAGGCTTTAATAAGATGCTTTCCTGATAATTGTGTTTTGCAAACTGCGTTAGTTCTCCTTCGATATTCTGTGTGTAGTGTCTGTTTAATTGCTGTGTGATCGAGTCCCTTAAGTTGTTTGTATCCTAAATATTTGTATAAATCTGTTGGTTCCATTGCTGCAATTGTGTCGGTGTCGTTAACTGTATAGCTGCCAGGTTTGATTTTACCTCTTATGATATGTAATGTCTTGCACTTATCCAACCCAAATTTCATGTTTATATCTTGACTAAATTCTGTTGTGACTTCTATAAGCTTTTTCATATCTTTTTCGGTTTTTGCATATAATTTAATGTCATCCATATAGATGAGGTGTGAGATAACTGTGTCTTCAGTATTATGTTTAAAGTTGTACCCGGCCTGACAGTGGCGCAACAAGTGAGACAAGGGGTTAAGGGCGAGGCAAAACCACAGAGGACTCAGGGAATCTCCCTGATAAATACCCTTCCTAATAGATATCTGTCGTGTTATAAGAGAAGTGTGGCGATTATTAAGCTGAAGTGTCGTTTTCCAATGTGGCATTATGATACGTAAAAAATCTATAATTTTTGAATTAATTTTGTAAATTTCTAAAATTTTTATCAGCCAGGAGTGTGGTATACTATCGAACGCTTTTTGGTAATCTATATAGGTACAATGAAGGTTTCTATTTTTTGTGGTGGCATGTTTATGAATGGTGGAATCTATAATTAACTGTTCTTTACATCCCATGTGGCCCCGTCTGCAACCCTTTTGTTCCTCAGCTATTATACTGTGATGTTCGATGTGTGAGTTGATTTTTGTTGTGATTACTGATGTTAATATTTTGTAAATAGTAGGTAGGCATGTGATTGGTCTATATTGGGAAGGTTGTGTTGTGTATGTAGTTTTAGGTAGCATGTATGTTATTCCCGTTGCAATGAATTCGGGTATATTCTGTTGTCCTAATATAATAGCTGTCAAATTTTTTGCTATAGACTTGTGTAGTGTCGTTAGTTTTTTGTACCAAAAATTTTGTATTTTATCTATACCCGGTGACTTCCAGTTATGTAATTTAGCTGTTATATTTGTAATATCAGGCTCTGTTATCTCTTTAAATTCCATTTCATCTATTAATCTCCATTTTGTTTCTTCTTCTGTAATCCAGGTTGCTTTATCATTGTGTTGCACTTGTTCTTCCCATATGCTAGACCAGAATGTTTCTAGGTGTTCTTTTGATGGTGTATCTGTGTTGTTTTCTATTGTTGTGTCGTTGTGTGTTTTCTGTATGTTTCTGTAAAATAATTTTTCATTCATTGCAAATGTTGCATTATCATTTTTGCGCTGCTGTGCCTTCATATATCTCCTAAGCCTATGAACTTTAAGAGCTAGTTTCTGTTTTAATGTATCTAAAAACTCCTCTGGTTTTCTATTACTACTTTCGTGTCTAGTGTGATTGGAATAATTTTTAAATATTGTTTCAACTCTCTTAACTACTTTATTTGATCTGATGCCGTTGATATATTGTGTGAGCCTACCACAGTCCGCTCTTAATTTTTCAATATCTTTTTCTAGTCGCTGTTGCCACGCTGGTTTGACAATATGACTAGTTCTTGTGTTTCCTGTGTGGTTAGTGATTTTAAAGTTGAGTTCTTCAGATATAACTACAGCTGTGCAATATATAAGTAAATTTATGTCTATAAGTTGTGTGTCATCAGATATAAATTGTATGAGTATATTTTCATTAAATAAATTAACTAAACGAAATAGGTTACGGGTGTATTTAAGTTTAGGTAGTTTTGGTCGGGCTGCTGGATCCATCCCAGAGTACTGTGTTATTGTTGTTCTAAATTTGTCATGTATTTCTTGTATATACGTATCTGTGGTTAGGTTTTGATCTGCGACAACTAAGGTCTCAATATCATTTTCGAGCGTTAGGGTTAAGGATTCGGTTTGTGTGGATGAGTGTGCTGTTTGTGTGTAAGCTTGCGATTGGTTATATGTTAGAGGCTGACTACTAGGGTATAATTGAGTGAGCGATTGTGGTTGTTCTTGCAAAATATTTTCGTTTATGTTTTGTGTTAGTGTGATAGTGTTTGTATCTGCATGGTGTTCTGATTCTTGTCGCAATTGTGTGCGTACTTCTTCTTTTAGCTGATCTAATTCGACTTGCGATAAGAGTTTATTCCTAACTATAGTTCTACGTTGATCTGAAATTCGTTGCTCTGAAACGGAAATCTCAGGATATTGAAGTGAAAAACGTTCATGCAGTTGTTGTCTGTAGGTGGTCATATCGGTCTCTACTTTAGTGATGTGTAGATAAGTTCGCATGATGAATAGGTTAACTTCTTTGCTCCATTTCATGCGAACTCTTGCTTTTCCAGCCTTGGTGGACGCGGGTAAGAAGGTAGATACCTCCCGCGCAACATTCAAGGCCGGAGTGGGTGAAACTGTATTAAAACTAGTTATGGGAGGTGACGATGGTATGGGTGAAGATGGCATTGATGGTGATGATGTTCTTGAAGGTGCGTACGATACTGTACTTGGACTATAAGGCTCTACAGGGGTGTCTGTCCTGTTTGTCAGTCTATCACCATCGTCGGCTTCGGCTGTAGCATCTTTGTCGGTGGGAGCCCGCCTGTTCAACTCCTCACCGCTGACGGTTCGCATGCTGAGACACCCAGCGTCAGCTCCAGGTGCGCCCCGGCGATCGCCCCCGGGCAGCGGTCCTATACGTTTTCTTTTTGAACGAGTCTCCATTTTGAGTGGGTTTCCAGAGCCACGTTAGCCACGCCAGTAATTTCTCATTCGTGTGTCCGCCCCCCACGTGATTAGATGGTCAATCAGGACGTGTGGTTGTTTAGGGGGCTTATTATTATTATTATTATTATTATTATTATCTAGAATAAGATTACTATACCACGAAAGGTAAAAAGAATGCAAAATGAAGCAATGATAGATAAATTAATTATGTGATAGATACATGGTGCTCACATACTTACAAACATTGCAAAATTATACGATATTCCTAACATTTTAACAAGTAATACTTATAAGTCAGTGTATGAGTTAAAGTAATCACAGAATGTAAAATCAGTGTTATAAAAATAAAATAAAATAACAAACTATCTAATTAACTTAGCAACCAGTTTGATTTTGTTTAGAACACCTAATACACTAGACCCTTATATGTGTGCGACAGTGTGCGTGCGTAAATTTGTAATGTGACCACAATTTTCTCCCACAATCAGTATAACAAATTTTATAAATAAACAAGTGGTTGTGGTGTGCGTTAATTCCGGGACATGTTGTATGAGTAGCCCAGTCAATAACAACATTAAACATCGCAAACGCGCTCGTAACTACGATTCTTTTATATAGGAAAGAAAGAAAATACGTTTATATGTTGTTAGATCCCCTGAGAGAAGTTTATACCCAAGTTTGCAATCCTGAAAACCTTGTGCTACTCTGGCATTTGTTAAACAGCGAAATTCTGGCATTTGTTTCAGTTTTTTCGAAAAACATACCTTAAGGACGCGTTTTTAGGTATCTCTGTTCTTTATTTTTGTGAAACAAGCTAAATTTGATTCAATACAAGGTTTTCAGGGTTGCAAAGTTGGGTATAAGCTACTCTCAGGAGACCTAACATATAAAATAATCATAGTTACATGCGCGTTTGCGACGTTTGAATTTTTGTGTATCGATATTGACTTTTTTTTTTTTTTTGAGGTTGGGAAATTATCAAATAACTTCTCCCGCTCTGGGCGGAGCTGGAGGGCGTGTCAGACTTTTACTGACTAAAACCCACCCGTGTTCCTTCCGTTGCCTGTGTGCCGGGGTCGCGATATCCCTTTCGGACAAACCCGCAACCCCGGCCGGCATTGGCCCTTCCGGACCCCGTCAGTTGGTGCTGTCATCTCTTTGAGGCGCGCGTGGAACACAACGCGCCGTCTACCCGGGCCTGGTCCCTATCGGACGGCGAGCTACCCATTGCTCACCGTCCGCAAGCCCGCGCCTACGGTGGCCGGAAGTCGGCTCGCGACTCCCGACGCCCGGGGCGTCTCCTGCGGCGACTAGGGGCGCGAGGGCGCGAATCCTGCCTCTCCCTCGCGCGCTCCGCCTCCTCCTTCGCGAGCATTACTGCTTCGCAGAAGGAGGTGACGGCCTCCCATGCACTCTCGCTCCGGACCATGGCCTGAACCAGGGCCGGACGCGAGAGATCGCCGCCGCCGATCGCCTCCGTGAGGACACGGCGGTGCTCCGCCCAAGCTGGGCAGACCTCCACCGCTCCATATGCTGCACCGTGTCCTCCGGATCGATATTGACTGAGCTAGAGTTTAAGTTTTCTAAATGAATGTTTCTACGTTCAGTACTATTTATTCCCTTTGTAGGGATCAGGTTTAGTAAATAATACTCGAATTGTAGAAAATAATTGTTTTGTTTTATTTATTAGAATCCTGCCTTACATTATATTTTGAGTCTTACAAATTGTTCCGATGCTACGATACACACGATATTTAACTAACCAATAGGAAAACACAAATTCTTACTCATATTATAAATGCGAAAGTCAGTTTGTTTGTTTGTTACGCTTTCACGCTAAAACGGCTGCACGGACTTGGATGAAATTTGGCACAAGGATATACCTATGCATAAGGATATATGAACGACTATGACCTGGAATAGGACATAGGATACTTTTTATTCAGATATTCCCACGGGATCGAGATTTCGGGCGAAACCGCGGGGGCGCAGCTACTTTACTTTAATTATTAAAACTTAAAACTTACGTTCTACGATGTACGGGCACCCATCTCACTCTAGCACGCGCGCGACGTATAACGTCGTCTGTACGCACACTATAAATATTACCGTCGCCAGCGCAGCTGCTCACTCTGTGCTGCTCAGTACGTATTTGCTTCCGAGGCGTCCGAGGTGTCGTCTGTTCGCGCGGCGAATATTTATGCGGGCGCTGACGTAAGTATGTGGATACGTGAGTCCCACACCTTTTCAATTAGCGTCACTTGTAATTAACAAACAATGTAATAAAATCTTGGAAGTCAATTTTTATCTTACTTCTAATTGTCGTATCGAAATTAAACTTTGTAATTATGTAGTTCGGATGACAATACTATAACTTGGTATCTTGGAGGTGATCTGATGATGGCCAGGAGGTGGATAGTGGAACTCTTCAGTGGCTACTAATTAAACCTCCCGAGATTGGGTTCAAATAATTCGTTTGGTCGAGTCGAATGGATTTGAAACTTTCTAAAAAGTAACCAGATTTTAACACCATCTATTTAGAACGCACTCACCTAAAACGATTTGCAATGACAACTTTTTTATTACAAAAACCAACCTACCCTCAGCGACAGTAAATGGTGACCAATACTTAACTTATTCGTGGTTTTAAAGGAAAATAGATGCCGAGTAGCTTCTCAGGTTGATTTTAGTGAATAATTTCACATTAGGTTAGTATAAAATTTATAAAAATAATACTATTTATTTATTTATTTATTTATTAAAGGCAAACCAACAGCTTCTGTATACAGCATTACATAAGAATAATAGTAAAAAAGCATGAGACTTATACAGTTGCCAATAATAGGTCGACCAACATTCTTAGTAACTAAAATAACACTTAATTGTTATTAGCTGTTTGTTGTTACTAGCCTATTATTGGTCCCACTGTACGGCAAAAGCCTTTTCTCATACACATAAGGCACGAACATTGATCACCACGCTTCTTCAAGACGGGTTGGTGACTTCATAGTCAAGGTTTCCTCACGGTGTTTTCCTTCACCGATGTTAGTAATGTCCAAGATAAACTCAGAAAGTACATATGAATTGAAAAACTCACATTGGTACTTACCCGGATTTAAACCCACAACCTCGTAGAGGCGAGGCTTTAACCACTGGGCAATCCCGTCATAAAATTTACTTTTATAAAAAATTTAGCCTAAAAGTTGTCCATGAAGGTAAAAAAATATTTTAACTTACATTAAGTTAAAAGATCTTTTAACTTCTTAAAATGAAAATAAGAAGCTACTTGGCATTCATTTTCATTAAAAATCTCAAAGAATAAGTTTTGTTTGTTCTTAAATTCCCGTTTAGGGCTTGAGTCACATTTACTGCCAGTGAGAGTATTTCAGACAACTCGACGAGTGTTGTCAATCGATGTTCTACGTCAGACACGACGATCAATAACACGTCTCGACGTCAAGAAATCGCGTCGTCTGTTCCCGCCCTTAATCGTCTATCAGCCAAATCGCGCTGACGTCACTCCTTAGTGATTGATCGCGGCTAAGGAAACGCTGCGTCATTCCTATGTCTACATTTTTATAGACGGAGGAAGTCTGTACATGGCTTTATTTTATACAGTAATTAAATGGGTACTGACTGAATCGATACTGATTTTAGTGTTACGGTTTTTTTTACGTTATATTTCGGGCTCACTCGACAAATTTCGATCTCGAAAGACGCGAACCACGCGACAAAGCCACGGTCGCTAAGTTCGACTACTCAGAGGCTAGAGCACGAACGCGAGACGTAAACGTAACGTAGATTCGAACGATTTTTTCAAATTAGTACATATCACCCATATATATGAATAAATTCTTATAAAAAACTAAGTTAATATTATTGAAAATACTCGTTTCACAAATAATATTTTAAGACTTATTACATTGCTGATGTTTCTGTGACCTTCCATAAACGAATAATAAAAGAAAATTATATTTCCGATCATAATGCGGCGGTTGATAACACAATAGAATTGGTAACACAGCGGTTATACAACTAAGCCATTAAATTAAACGATTATATTTAATTAACTGATTGGCTTTCTTATCGATACTCATTGCGTTTATAACAAGTTGAAGTAATTTTCTGTGTCAAGCATAAAAATATAATTTTCGTGTAATACCATGTAATAGGGGCGAGCCTATTGCCATCAACCGGGCACAAATCCAGACTCCGGGCTGCTACTGAGAAATTCCAGATGGAAGAACCCAATAACACTCTCCCCGACCTGTGAATCGAACCCAGGACGTCATCCTCAGCAGAAGCGCTTGCGACCACTAACGATGCAGTATGTTTATTTTAATCCGAGAATAAAACCTCTTTGAACGTCCAAATTATATAAGACAGTCCCCCAAAACGCCCGCCCTTCACCAAATCCTTCCCTTTAGCTGGGAAGAAGAATTGGCGTAACAGACTCGCCTGCAATGGACATCGATATCCGAATTGATTAAAAGAAAAATTAAAACCTTTTATCAAAAATATTCTCGTATTCCTCGACCGAAAAACAAATATTCCAGCCTTTACGGCTCTTTTAATAATTTTATCAAAGAGTTTTCCGCACTCACGTGAAAAATAATGTAAAATAACCAGGCGGCCCATGTACCACGCGTCACCACCGTTATTTTTCCTACAACCGTAATTCCGTTCCGTATTTTCAATTTTATTTGCTGTGCCAGCATAAATATACATTTATCTGTTATTTCAGTTACGGCGCTTACATACAATTCAACGGTATCAGATGGGATAATAACGTTACTTTTTCGGTTGCACTTTTGACAACAATTCCCGCAATTTTTTTTTACTAAGTTGGAACCATAGACATGAGGAGCTCGTGGCTATGTAATAACTGCTGCACGGGTCGATCCATCAGGTTAAGCTACGCTTGCCGGGATTGGTCTGTGGATGAGTGACCATCTTTACATACCGAGACTGCTCCGTGCCTCGGAAAGCGCCCCGGCTGTCTTTCGTGGATCTTTGACAATCGTTACGGGTCCTCAGAAGCCCCCAAAGTCTGACAACCAGTCTTACCAAGGGTATCGTATTACGTTACTGGGTTGTGGAGGTCAGATAGGCAGTCACATCATGTAAAATACTGGCATTAAGCTGCATTCGGTTAGACTGGAAGCCGACCCCAATATAGTTATGGGAAAAGGCTAGACAGATTGATTTTTGGAACCAAATTAAATTAAATTGTATACTTATCTAATTAATTGTGAATTTGCTGTATGATTTTGATTTGAAAATTGTCATGTTATTATTATAAATTGTAGACCTAATTAATTGTGAATACATAAATGACATGATTTAATTTTATTTGAAAATTGTGAATTTTTGTATGCCTATCGGCGGGACATAGACGGACTCTGTAATATCTATATTTTAACATCTTCTAACCTATGTACACAAAATAAATGAATTTGAATTTGAATTTGAATTTGAATTTAACAAGACCACTCTCTGGAAAGAGACAAAACGACTTTGCGGCCAATACCTGTCACTTTTCTGCAAGCCTGTAAAAGTGTTTCCGAGACAGACGCGGCCTGCGGTGGCGGCCGCGGTGGCGGCCAGTTGTATTCGCTTGCAATGTAAGTGAGTCTTCAAACACATGCGATCATGACGCGGCCTGCGAGCGACCGGCCGCAGCCGCACGCCCCGCCCCCTCCGCCACCGCGTGAGTGTGAGCGAGCGTGCGGCCTAGCGGCGGCCACAGCGCTGTCAGTTGCAAATTGTTACAACAGGTCGCGTGTATCGCGGCAAAATACAGAAATTTTATTAAAAACCGTGCATAATTATGCAGTTCTATAAGATACTTCACACCGTGATTACAAACATTTAATTAAAAACAAAATTAAAAGACTATAAGAGTAATAAGACTTCGTTAGGGTTAGCCATGTTGACTAGACATCCGATCGTAGCATAAACACCACAGCGAATGGCACTTCAGGGGGGGGGGGGGGGTCTACCACTGGGCACGCCACAATTGTGGCGATAAGTCCCCTCTTTGAGGAGTGGCTAGAGAGGCGCCACGGCGTCCTCACCTTCCGCCTGACACAGGTCCTCACCGGACATGGTTGTTTCGGGAGGTTCCTGTTCAGGATAAAGCGGGAGGAAACGCCCGGGTGTCACCACTGTGTGGATCGCCCGGAGGACACGGTGGAGCATACGGTGGAGGTCTGCCCAGCTTGGGCGGAGCACCGCCGTGTCCTCACGGAGGCGATCGGCGGCGGCGATCTCTCGCGTCCGGCCCTGGTTCAGGCCATGGTCCGGAGCGAGAGTGCATGGGAGGCCGTCACCTCCTTCTGCGAAGCAGTAATGCTCGCGAAGGAGGAGGCGGAGCGCGCGAGGGAGAGGCAAAATGCGCCCCCTCGCGCCCCTAGTCGCCGCAGGAGACGCCCCGGGCGTCGGGAGTCGCGAGCCGACTTCCGGCCACCGTAGGCGCGGGCTTGCGGACGGTGAGCAATGGGTAGCTCGCCGTCCCATAGGGACCAGGCCCGGGTCGACGGCGCGTTGTGTTCCACGCGCGCCTCAAAGAGATGTCAGCACCAAGTGACGGGGTCCGGAAGGGCCAATGCCTGCCGGGGTTGCGGGTTTGTCTGAAAGGGATATCGCGACCTCGGCACACAGGCAACGGAAGGAACACGGGTGGGTTTTAGTCAGTAAAAGTCTGACACGCCCTCCCGCTCCACCCAGAGCGGGAGAAGTTATTTGATAATTTCCCATCCTCAAAAAAAAAAAAAAAAAAAGGGGGTCTACCACCACCTCTAAAGCAGTATTATTTTAATCTTACTTCAGTGGGAGAAAGGAATGGAGCTATACGTCTTGTTGAGCTTCATCCCTTACCCACGCTAAAGGAATAATACTGCTTTAGAGGTGATGGTAGGCCCCTAGCCGCTACCTTCGGTAGTGTGTTGTAGCAGCGGCTGAAGCCGCGGCCCGTGGTAGCCGCGACTGCAGGCCGTGTCTGTTTGGGAGAAGCTCTAAAAGGTGCATAAAAAAGACAACTACTGGCCACACCAGTGAGGGCCACACATTCGGTCTGTCTCTCTCAGAAAGCGAATGTGCAGTCTATATTCACTGCACAACTGAATACGGAACACTCAGTCCTTTCTCTGTCTGTGGTTCGAAGAACTTAACTGTCGCATAGACAAATAGTCCTTATCGTTGTATGACGTGCAAGCGACATTCAAGCTTAGGGTGATAAAGCAATTACGGAGTCGACTCGGATTTTTCATAATGAAAAATATTTAACTCAACCTCTAAAAACTTATTGACCTTCTTATGATGTAAGCTTTTTTAAATGAATGAACCTCTAAAACCGTTCTTTAATCAATTAGTCTCTTTTTACTTTCTGGCCTTTTGTCATAGTTCGTCCAAGTAACTAAGTTAGGATAATACGACGAAACGGGTTAGGTTAAGTTAGGTTAGAATTGTAACCAACCACGCGCGAGCCGAGTTGGTCGTAGTAACTAAGCTAGAGCACCCCGACCAAATAGATTAGGTTAGAACTGCGGCAAGTCCACTACATTCAAGTCGGTCGCAGTTACTTGGCTATTTAGTATTTTAAAGACCCCAAAATAGGAATTGATTCTTGAAAATAGAAATACGAGGCTTTGACTTCTAGGAGAGCACTGTCGATGTGTAAATATTTCCAGTAATTGCGATGATACTCAGGTCTTCGCGTCCCCTATCTACGCAATTTACTCAAACTGCCTCCTGACCTTTATGTGTTCAATAAAATCAATACACAATATAAAAACAGCGATAATTTGCCACTCCATAAACTACAAAGTTTATTACGGTTATATTTTTACGGACAAATATAATAAAACGATGTTTATCACTATAAGAAATGCTCTTTGCTGTGAGAAGCGATTTCGATTTAATATCAATAAAGAGGGGCTCGTGACTACATGCTATCCTATACTATTAAATGAGCAATATTTGTATATATACACATATATTTGTAATCACGTTCTGGAAAACGGCTCTAACGATTTCGATGAAAGTTGCAATTAACGGGGGCGAAAAATCGATCTAGCTGGTCTCATATCTGGGAAAATTCGTTTTCTCCGTATTTTCACCCTAGCAGAGCTCGGTCGCCCAAACTTTAGAACAAGATGGCTACCTTAGAATAATGACATGGCAGCGTGGAATTAGTAAGTACCTATTATCATGGCAGCATGGAATTAGTATGTATGTAAATAAGCATTATCTATTTTCACCATAGCACAACTCGGTCGCTCAGGTACCAATAGTGATAGCCGCTCGGGTCAATTTTCAGGGCTAAGCAAAGCTTGCGAGGTCGGTCCGTGGATGGGTGACCATCTATTACATACCGGTCGTTACGGGTCTTCAGAAGCTCAAAAGTCTGACATCCAGTCTTACCAAGGGGTATCGTGTTACCAAGTAAAGGGGTTGTGGAGGTCCGATAGGCAGTCGCTCCATGTATATTACCGTTATTCATCTGCATCCGATTAGAGTAGAAGCCGACCCCAACATAATTGGAAAAAGGCTAGGCAGATGATGATGAAAGAGGTTTTATTCCGGCTGAATGACGAGGTTCCTTCGTCATCATGTTGAAATATAAAAAAATGGTAATGTCATATTGATTCTGAAAAGTTGATTATTTCATGAGAGAAAATGTAAAAAGGGATTTACAAGACAAATTAGGGTGATTAGCTTTATGAAAGTTTTGACTTTGTATGTTTAAAGAATAATCATTAAGTATACTTATGTGACTATCAACCCGCTCTGTTAACGTTTTTGAGGTAAGCAGACTTGTTTGAACTTCACTAATACGAACTATATTTTGTTTTCCATCATTTCAGAAAGTACCTACCTTTAATAAAATCTGATTGGCATTAGGTACTAAAATAAGAAACGACCGATACTGTCCTGCTAAGCCGAAAGGCGGTATTTCAATCGGAGTAAGTTTTGAGAAAATTGACTTGACTTGAAATTGTTTTGTAAATTGTAATTTAAGGAAACATAAGGATATAAAGAACTTCTGAGTGGTTTTTTAAAATGTTTTAAGTTAGATAGCGGTATGTGGCTTATACCATTAGATGCGAAATTATTATAGCTATTGAATGGTATAAAAAAAAACTAAAAGGGCGTATCTCAGAGATACCGCCTTTCGGCTTAGCAGGGCAGTACTATAATCAAATATAATATAATAAGAAACGACAATCTAACACAAAAATATGTACAAGCATATGAAGGAAAAAAAAAAGGGGAAGAGCTCATTGGGCATTAAGAAATTCATCCGCATCGCTGTCAATGGGAGAAGTGCCTAAAAGGCTGGCAGCGTTGCCACATTGGATGGCAATGACTTCTTTTTTTTCTTTTTTTTCTTTTCATTCTTTGACTTAAAAATAGGCCAGCCCTCTGATCACGTGAAGAGTCGATACCTATACTGGGAAATGATCATTCAATGACGAAAATAAAATTGAAAAGATATCTGGGATCAATGAAAAAATACAGTAATTGGACCACACGACCATTGATTTAACGTGAACATGTGGATTGTAATGAATACTTTATGCATTTTATATTTTATATAAACATTTAGGTCTAAGTATTGTATTTATTCATTTTATTTTGTTATTTCACTATAAGCTGCACCCGTTGACGACATCACGTCAACGCCGGCTGTCGCTGAAAACCAGCACTGGAGCTCTGTCTCGCATAGGGTCGCAGCATTATGCTGAGCGAAGGCCGTTTTGCGTGGACGTGACGCATATTTTCCCCCAAATCGTTTAGTTTCGTGTTTTGTTCTTTCCTTGCGTCATGTGTACCGCAAAAAAACGTATTTTCTTTATTTTTTTCTTTCTTTTCTTTCATTTATATATAATAAATGCATATGCGTATTTAGTCTATATAAGACTAAAGTTTTTTATTACTACCCATCTTTGTGTCCTAGTACCTATACCCGTGTGCTTCTTTGTGATATTAATGACGTCATCAACATGCCGTGTCTTTTTAACCACCTTTATCTAAGTCCCTCTCTCTCTTTCCATTCCAGAGGATGAGAAGACCTCGTCGACACCGATGGCTGACCGTCTCCGTGTTCTTCATCGCCTACTCGGTGTTCCAAGCGGTGTACAAACCGTCCAACGCTTCGGAACCTATCGACAAACCGGCGGAAGATACCGGTCCGGTGTTAGGACCGGTCTTAGGACCTACCAATAAGCCCGAAGTTACTGCCAAACAGGAAACGACTGCGGGTAAGATATTCGTAATACAAAGTGTTATTGATATAACTGAAAACCTGAATAGGGATTATTCTACTTGTGTATTTAATCAAATTATTTAATTCATTCATGCATTGACGGACAACACACATCCTAAACCACTGGGTCTAGAAGCTTAGACTTAATCTTGCACCTGAGTTCCTTACATACAGGAGGCAGGGATATCGACGCAAAAACTTTTACCATGGATTCAGTATATGATTCTGAACCGTTGAGATATTTCACTGGTTATAAAAAAACAAATCGGTTTCAATGTATAGAACTGCTGATTTTTTTTAAATAACCCACGAATATTTTCAACGCAGGGGAGTTCATAATCACGTACTGAATCCATGGTTTTCCCGTCAATGACCCTGCCACCCTTTATAATATGTATAACGAAAGTGAGCACTTTCTATTCATCTCCTAAAGGGGTGAAATATGGGATAAAATGATTATGGAAGCGCGTAATTTTTAAATCCCTTTTACTCCGGTATCGCGAAAAAAATCAGCTACTCCATACATTTCTGTTCACATAACACAACAAATTGAAGGGAAATAGCGGGTTATTTTTCAGAATTGGTTACAGTTATTCACAATGATGAGTACAGTGGCCTCTTTCAGATTTTCAGTTATTACAATTACACATTGTATAAATATTTATAGGTAGTATACTATAATAGCTATACTCTGTTCCGTGTCGGAGGACTTGGCCGCAAAGAAGGTGGACCGAACGGCCTGGGGCCAGTATTTAAAAGGAATCACGGGACCGGTTGCTAGGGCAATGCTTTGCAAAGGCCTATGTGTAGCAGTAGACGTCTTTCGGCTAATTACATGAAATGAAAAAACATTTTTTCACGCTTGTTAGCAAAGCTCGTAAAAATACAGATTTGCTCGAATTTTGACGATCGACACTTGTCATCAAACGAAATCGAGTGAATATATGAGCAACAGACGATCGGCATAATATTTTTGGAAGCAAATCTGTGAGAAGCTGACAGATCTTATTGATCGTCATCTTAGCATATCGAGCGACAATAACGATCGCCAAAAAAAGAGCAAATCCGCAGGTACCTTAAAAAGCCGACTTTTTAGTTCCCCAGGCGAATAAATAAATCGAATATTTGTATGTTTCGCCACTGTTTAAAACTGAAAATTTTGTATGTCTCGTATCGTTAAATGCTATGTGTAATCTTATATGTTATCTTATATGTCGTGCAGGGGCGCAGCTAACCAATAACCCGATTCCTGTCGGCTTCCCTTAGGAAATTATGACAGTCAGTAGTTCTCAGCAGTGTTTAATAATCACACTGAATGTATTACTTATTTAATACTTACACCATAAAATTAAAGTATTACAAAACCCTAACCTACATTAAAAAAATTGTCTTTATATTCCAACGAAAACAAAACATTTAAAGTGCGCGCCAATTTTGCTCTAGTGCCTCCAGTATAACTCGTTGTCCGCCCGGGTTATGAAAACTTAAATTTCTATACAAAATAATCTCGTCATGACGTCACTTCAGGTCACGTGACACGCTGTTTTTTGAGGCAATAGTAAGCCGTAAAAAGTCGAGTTATGATAGGTACAGTGTAGGAATCCATTCGCTGAATTTCGTAAGCGTTCGGTTTGGTTCGGGACGGGGGGAGGGACAAACTTCGCTCGACGCTTGTTGACGATCAAAGACTACAATAGTATGTTGACGATTGACGTAAATAGTTATAGAATTTATAACCTTTAATTTTGTTGATACTTGTAGTTAATTAGCATTTTGTTCGTTGTATTCATATAAGTTATTAGTGTGGTATTAGTGTAACAATTAGAATTGGATAATCGTGAGTTTATTGTGAAATTGTGCGTTCGGCGTCGTTGTAATTAGGAATTTGTGGTAAGTCGATAGATTAGCAAGTTGAAATTACTTTTTAAGAGTAGATTTGAAAAGTTATTAGTAGGATGGCGGCATTAATAGTTTTAGATTGTTGTGTGACAGATTATTTGCTTCGTGAGGAAACATGCTTTTCAGGGTTAAGTTTTGAAAATAAGAAACACATAATTAGGCTAGGTCGTGCTCGACCAGATATGACTATAAACTACAAACGACGTGATGGGTTTTTCAAACATTTTAATGTTTCCCTTTACGATAAATATCAATGGCTGACTGGTAGTTGTAAATTAAATAAGATGTTTTGTTTTCCATGTTTACTTTTCTCAGATTCTAGTAGTTTATGGAATAAAGGGGGTTTTACAGATATTAATAATCTGACGAATTCATCAAAAAAACATGTGCAGACTGAAAAGCATATTCGTAGCTGTTTAGATTTACATGACTTCGGGAATAGAACCATTTTTCACCATTTCGTTTGAAGCTCATAATAGGAAAGTAGCTCGAAATAGGAATTTAATGAAACGGTTTATTGACACCGTTATTTTGTAACTGGACTACGTGCGCCACGTCCGGGCTAGGCAAGCTTTTTTTTTTTTTTTTTTGCTCCGGCTTACCTTTCTCATAAACTCACCCTTCGCCACTGATGTCGTGTGTTCATAAATAATATATAATCCAGGTGTCCTGAAATACAGGCCACCAGCCTAGCTTAGGCACCAGTCTCCCACAGTATAAATAAAACTATTATGTATTGTCATATGATCATTTATAAAATGTACTTTATATTGTGGTGAGAAATAAATCTTATCTTATCTTATCTTATATTATAAATAAATAATAATGTTCATAAATGAACAATGTTTTACTTAAATTATTTGTCAAAACTCCGGTTAACATAGAGAGTACACGAAGCAAAGCAATACAACCTACTTGGCGCATCGATTTAAATTGGACCACCAGCTTGAGGCCGTGCTTGAAATTCAGAAATCGTAAAACGAGATATTAAATTCTTACTACATATTGTATACTTTGGAATTTGGGATCGTCTACTAATGGATTATGTTACGACGATATTAAATTGTTGGGAATCCTGCGAGATTGCGAAATAGCAGACTAAGCCAATAAGCAATATTTGAGATCATCTACTTAATAAAAGTTAACTTAAGTTCACTGATAGACAACGCATAGCCTAAACCGCTGGATCTAGATCCAGTGGTTCATGCTTCTATAAGCATGAAATTTTGCACAAGCGTTCCATATACAAAAACCAACCGGCTTCCAAAGAAAAACATTAGTTACAAAGTGAAAAATAATTCTAATTTCGGAAGTCGGTGTCTTTGATTTTTGCCACCGACTTTATTTATCACTCCTTAGTGTTTTTTTTTTTGGAAGTTGGTTTTTTGTCTAAAAAAGTTTTTATTTTCCACTTTTTAGCTGTGGTTGACCATGGTTTTGAGATGTCTTCCCTTTGACAACACCCATAGCTCGTATCAATAAGCCAGGCCGTCACACATTAACGTATTAGTCCATATCTTGAAAACTACTGAATCGAATTTGATTAAATTTGCACTGTACCCTAAATTGAAGTAAATGTAAGCCAAAAATGGTAAAAAAAAAACTATCACAGCTAAATAGGCTTTACAAGTTACCGAGTAATAAATAGTCGAGCATCTTACTTAAAGATTGATTGGCTTTCTAGCCGTTGAGAAACGTGAAAGTAACGTAGACAAACAGAATGGGAAATCCCCAGCTCTGGCCTGTGGGGATTCCACGCGATTGCAACGCAACGCCAGTGAATGTTGCTAGACTAAATAAAAATAAAGTAATTTTATTTAATCTTTATGTGTTTATATTTACCGTTTTAAGACGATTCAAAGGTTTTCGTCGCGTTTACGCCTTCAAGGAATGCTTAAACCTTCGAGGTGCCCCTCGGACCGCGAGGCCGTAGGCGGTGGCCCACGTCGCCCACGCCTTACGACGCCTCTGATTCCAGACCAGTTCCAACTGACGGCAGCTCAACCATTTTGAAGGCTGTTAAAAAAGGAACTGTTAAAGCGACATGGTTTTATACTATGTATTGTATGCGTGTTTGTATTTACAAGCTAGAATTCTACAATAATAAAATATTCTTCACAATTTACAGAAGAAAGCTCCATTGCTGCAGCCCCAATCACTCCGGCGACCGACAAAGAGAAAGAAGAGGAAGGCCCTCCGGTAGGCAAGAAGGAAATGAAAGGTCTTCCAGAAGATGACGAAGCCGACAAGAAGGGGCAGAAGGATGCAGGATATATTGAGGTACGAGATTAGATAACAACAATTCTCTAAGTTGACATTACCCTATCTATAGAGTAGTCATTATTTATGGTTTATAGAATGACTTATTCACGAAATGATGACATTTGAGGCCAATCCTAACGAAAATAGAGAGCTGTAATGATAATTTTTAAATTATTATAATTCTGTAAATACATATTTTTGTTATAGTCACGAATCATATTTTGATCAACATACAATCTGACACTGAAATGCAAATTGCAAAAAAATTATGAAAATTTAAATTACCTACTAAGCGCATCCCCTTTAAAGGGAAAACGGACCCTTTATAATCCTTTTTTTGTCCGTCTGTCACAGAGATTTTTCTCAAGATCCATGCAACGTAGGAATTTGAATTTTAGCATGATGTTAGATAGGTATCGATGACGCGTACGCAGATGGCTACATTCTTTTTTTAAATAAAAGTTATCTAAAGAAAAGAAAGAATAAAGACACAAAATACAAATAACAAAATCAAAATTGAAAATAACGTTTTAACAACAATAGTGTGCCAAAAAGATTAGCTAGCTGGGCTGGCTAGTTTGTTAAGCTATAGCTTAAAGGTAAATTCAGATAACTTTTATTGAAACAAACCCAAAAACTTTTTTTGTATGATCAATAATGACTGCTTGTGCAAAATCTACCCATCAATGGCCTGACGCTCCTGAAGTCCTGACAGACACCTAAACTGGCTTTTTTCTCTTGTTTGCACTGTTCGAAAACATTATGATTGTTAGCCAGAAATACCCAATGATCATGGTGCTTTTTTCTGAAAAAAATGGCCCTGATGATGATTACGAAACAAAGTCAATTAGTATGTGGATCGCCAATAGAGATCCAAATGATAAAACAGAGGCCGAGCTCTATAAACAGTACGTACTTACGTACCTCGTGCTTTGACTTATACCCGAATCGCTTTAGCGTGGCAACAGCAGTCATTGACCCACCTACACTTTCTAGCATTCTTTATTAAAAAAACTGAAATAAAGTCCGTTAACGTCCTGAATCAATATCTATCGTGATCTTCAACATGTTCCAATAACGAAAAACCATACATAGTGTATTGTTTGGGTCCTACTTAGAAATATTAGAGAAAGGGCAATGACCGCCAATGCCCACGCTAAAGCGATTCGGGTATAGACTATCTTGCACATGTTGTATGACAGTGTGCGACAGTGACAGGAATAATACCTACAGTACGTGCGAAGTACATCAATCTGCCTAGCCTTTTGCCAACTATGTTGGGGTCAGCTTCCAGTCTAACCGGATGCAGCTGAATACCAGTATTTTACATGGAGCGACTACCTATCTGACCTCCACAACCCAGTGGTTGTGGAGGTCAGATAGGCAGTCGCTATACTGGGTAACACGATACCCCTTGGTAAGACTGGTTGTCAGACTTCCGTGCTTCTGACGACCTGTAACGTCTGTCAAAGATCCACGAATGACAGCCGGGACCAACGGCTTAACGTGCTTTCCGAGGCACGGAGGAGTCTCGTTATGTAAAGATGGTCACCCATCCACGGACCAACCCCGGCAAGCGTAGCTTAACTTGATGGATCGACCCGTGCGGCTGTTATTACATAGCCACGACCGTGCAAAGTACATGCTAAGTAAAATTTATATATGTCGGCCTGAACCGTTAACTCTAGTGGATAACCATCCCCTTTTCAATTTACATTTCAATTTCACAGTCGTATTTCAATCATTACTTCGTTGGAAGTCAAACATACTGAAAGTTTGAACGAACTCATATCCCCAGGTGTTTAGAAGATCGAGTTCCCGACGGAAGTTGTCGTTTACACTGAATCGATGTGCCAGTTGTGAGGTATTATTTTTTTTTTTATTTTTTTTTTATTTCATTTTAAAGAAGGCTTACATACTAACAAATAAAAATTATATATAAAGTGCAATATTTTCAAATCGCTAATTACAAGCCTCCACACAGACAAGAAAATAAAATACATATAAAAAAAAAAGAGTACAGGTAACAATTAATTACTAATGTAAGTAAGTAAGTAAGTATTTATTTGCATAAAACATGGTATACATGGTGTTACAATAATTTACAATAAAGATCTTACATGTTTTGCCAGAATTGTACTTAGCATGCATATGTTCACTTAATACTAACATGAGAATTTGTTATCCAGAAATTCTTTAAGACTATAGAAATTTTTCAAGTTTAACCAGTCAAACAATTTTCCCTTAAATAATGTGGAGTTTAAGTTTTTTATGCTACTCGGTATGTTATTATATATACTAACACAATTATATAAGCAGCTTTTATTATATTTAGCAAGCTTGGGAAGATCATGCAGAACGAGTCTCTGTGGATCACGCCGGCTCCTTGGATTAATATCATTGGCTGATATAAACAGGTCTTTATGTTTATTAACGAACATACATATTTCAAATATATAAAGCGACGGCAGCGGTAACAAACCTAGTTTCTTAAATATGGGTTTACAAGATTCCTCCGAGTGCATCCCGTAAAATGCCCTAATGCACTTTTTTTGAGCAATAAATGTTCAGTTTATATCGTACTATTTCCCCATATTATAAGCCCGTAACGTAGTACCGATTCTACATATGCATGATAGGTCATGAGAGCTGTTTTTAAGTTTGTAATATTTTTGATTTGTTTAAGTGCATATACAAATTTATTTATCCTCTTTGCAGCGTTATCCACATGCTCTTTCCAATTCAAATTCTCATCAATAATTACGCCTAGAAACTTCGTTTGTGCTACTTCTTTAATTTTTGATACGTTTAGTTTAATATTATATTTAGGATTATTACATGATAGAAGGTTGTTAATTATCGAAGAAGTTTTGTGCGATTTGTCGTCGCACGGATGCCACACTGGTGCAAAATAAGTCGATATCGAGGTCCCTTGAAAGTCTATCTTTTATGAGTTATTTTCGAAGTATACCGTAATTTAACAGTTGAATAGGAAGTAAAAGTAGTGAAATTAGTTTGTATTTGGTAATAACTCAACGATATTTGTAATTTAAAAGTTGTTCTATGCGTAATCTAGCGTATCTATTATTAAAGTTTATAAGTTAGATACGGAAAATGGAATAACTACGCTAAAAAATCAATAGTTACCTAGGTGTGTTTGGTAACAAATGATAAATGATTTTATTTCTGTAAGTAGGTTTGTACTAACATTTAAAAAATAAATAGTAAAATTATAAATGATGTAGTAATCTCTGTAAAGTCTATTTGTTTAGTAGCTAAATTAGGCCGCACATCAGTACCTAGTATGAGTGAGGCGAGAATGAATGCGTTGCGTTGCGTCGTCGCAACGGATCAACGCATTGTAGGTATGCCACACCTCCGTTGCGACGACGTACGACGTCGCATGATGGTATGGCCGATGGGATGACACGAGCGGAGAGAGATCAGACGCACTTAAAATACGATAGCAATCCGACACGACCGGAGAGATATCAGACGCACTAAAAATACATCAATACACACTTATATACAGTCAATAATTTAGACAGAAATTTATTGTTAACCAAATTGCCAATCTTACGTCAATTTGCCGTATTACAGTCATTTCATAGAACTGTCAAAGAATTACAATTGTGATTTGAATATAAGCACATTTTTTGTAGTCCATTTGCGTTTCTCTGACTTGACAATGTTTTTACCATTGACTTGCCCAATCTTATTTTAAACAATTTTTTTTCAGGATAGTGAAACAGAAGAGGCTCGTGAGGAGGAGAGGGCAAACTGGAGTGCAAACCCCACCGTGAAACCTTTGCGGGTCAACTGTTCCCCACCAGCGATCGAACAGGTAAGCTAAGATATCGATACCGTCGTAGTTGACACTCACTCCCGCGCGCGCTCGCAGCCGGACGTGCATAAAGTTAATCTGACTAAATTTTATAAAATAACCAAGTAAATAAATAACTATACACATAAACCAACGCTAAAGTAAACAAAGGAAGGAATACAGTGATTATAATGATAATAATACATGCAGTATGAGTAAATAAATTGAAGAAAGTTCGGTTACAATTTTATTAAAATCCACCGCAAAGCAAGTAAGAAGTACCTAAACAAGTGAGTTACGGCAACAGCACTGCTCCTATTCGTCGAAAAGCGGTGAGTCAGGCAACGCACAGCGAGCCAAAACGCTACCTTATATGGTCACAAACTCGACACCTTGTTCCTTTTCCTCCTTTTACCTAAGGAATAAGATCAACTATTTCGTCAAGGACCGGTAACAGTTGATAGCGCTAGGAGATAACCAGCGGACTTGCAAAGTGTGAAGCTCGCGTTCGATCCTGACAACGAGTGATTCTTTTTGTGATTAAAACTGCATTGAAAATTTGCTTGTACAACTTGCTTTTAATTTTGGGAATATTTTAGGAGTATTTTGCATATTTCATTCTATATTTAACTAAATTATTCTACACACATCTAAAAAACATTATGCCGCTAAACCGTACGCCACCAAAGATTACTCCAGAGGCTGAAGTCAGTCTGAACTTGCTTTCTTCCTCATTAGCTGAATCCACCCCAAACTTGTCTATTGCCGACACTGATAATATTACAACTCGGAAGCGCAAACGTCATGATGAGAGCTTGGAAGAAATCAGTGCGTTAATAAAGTCCCATACAGCTCAGACAGATAGCAAATTGGAGGCGCTACAAAAAGCGATGGCTGAAATTATAGCGCAGAATGCCGAAATAAAAGAAAATATTCAATTTACTACGAAGCAATATGATGACATGGTTTTAAGAACGGAAAAGTTAGAAGCAGACCGAAAGGCTGACCTTACTTACATTGGTCAACTTGAGGATAGAGTTGAAAATCTGGAGAGAATGGTTAACCTATCAAAAGTAGAAATCCGTAATATTCCAAAAAAGCAAGGTGAAACCAAAGAAGAGCTATGCAAATTAGTAACAGAGGCTGCCACTGTTCTTGAAGTTCCTTTACAACGACAAGACATCAAAGATGTATTCCGCGTAAACAAAAAAGAAGGAGTATCAACAATCATTGTAAACTTCATCAACACGACAACTAAGGAGAAAATTTTACAAAATGTCCGCAAGTTTAACAAAAAGAACCATGGAAATAAGTTGAATTCATCTCATGTTAAGATAGAGGGTCCATCGAAACCAATTTATGTATCAGAGGTCCTTACTTTAAAATCCCAGCGTTTATATTACATGGCTAGGAACTTTGCTAAGGATAACTCCTATAAATATTGTTGGACGTCATTTGGCAAAGTTTTTGTTCGAAGAATAGAAGGGGAAAAACAAATATTAATCAAGCACGAATCCGATCTCAACAACCTACGAGGACGGCAAGATACCAAATGACTAGTTAATTTTTCATTTGTTTACTGCATGTCTAAAATCGTTTTAGTTATAATATTTTTTTCTATTATTTTACTTACGACAATGAAAAACATTTTTACACAGCATTTAATATTACACTATACAAGTTATTTTACAATCAATTTACACACACCAATTTACAAAAATATATACCAATCTGACGCGCTTGACACACCCCTCATACCATTAAGATACACGTCTGAATTTATGCAACTTTGTTCAGCTAATGTCGTGTCGTGTGTCGTGTCGCTAATGTGTGTTGTATCTTATTGCGGACTGACATTGAAATTAATTTGTGCCACAATACAATCTTTATTTATATAAATGGCTAATAATAATATATTAAGCGACGTTGACAGCATATCCACAGCTAATAGCTATTGTTGTGACACGGATTTTTGTAACACAGAGATAAAAAAGTCAACGCGATCTTTAAATATTATAACGCAGAATATTCGCAGTGTTTATAAGAACTTGGATAATTTTCAAGCACAACTAGCAAGGTTTTCATTTGACTTCGATGTCATCATTCTTACTGAATGCTGGCTCCATCAAAACAAACCTATTCCAATGATTGATGGTTACACAACTTATTCTTCAAAAAGCTGTCTAAATCAAAATGACGGCATTGTTATATATGCAAAACGGGACCTTAAATGCTCAGTTGAAGAACCGGAGCCTGTAGGCGCTAACTTTATGCTATTAAATATTTTTCCGGATACTTGCATTTTGGCTGTCTATAGGTCTCCGTCTATATACTGTACCGACAGTTTCTTGAATTCAATAGACAGTATAATACGGTCTGTCAAAGCTAAAAATATTGTGCTAACTGGAGATATCAATATAGACATTAAAGCCAACACCATTGACAGGAATAGCGAAACTTATTTAAACGTTACTGCTGAACTGGGACTGCTGCCGGGACACACACATCCAACTAGAATTCAAAGTTGCTTGGATCACATATTACTTAATACGGCACAGCCGGCAACAGTATTTGTAATTAATTCCACAGTTACCGACCATGCCTCAGTAATATTAAACCTTCGTCAATCTCGACAGATAGGTGGTAAACCTATTGTTTTCACAAAGGTTAATTATGACGCTGTGATTAAACATCTAGAGACAGTTGATTTTTCATTCATTAATGATGATGCGGATGCCAATGAGGCTGCCACTTTTTTTGTTGAAAAAATTTCCACATCTCTGGAAGTAAATTCAACAAAACTTAAAAGACCTAGTCGGAAAAGAATTCTGAAACCTTGGCTAACTCCAGGATTACTCCGCTGCATTCGCCATAGAGATAGACTGCATAAAAAGTTTTCGTGTAGTCCAGAGAACGAAGTACTCGAAATAACATATAAAAGATATCGCAATTTTTGCACCACATTGCTAAGGAAATTAAAAATTAACTATGAACGATCTCTTCTGCAAAGCGCAAATAACAATAAAGATAAATGGGAGGCGGTGAAATCTATAATACAGCAGAAAAAACAAAAAACATTAGCTGACAATCTCATAAATACAGATACATCTAATTCTATAAATGACATAAACAACTATTTTTCTAGCATCGGCAAGCAGCTAGCAGATAATATAATTAACTCCTCTTATTCTAACTCATTACCCTATAGAACTGACATTTCGACTAATTTAAATTCTATCGTATTACTTTCCCCGGATGAAGCTGAAATCGAAACATTAATACTTAACCTCAAGAATGACTGTGCTGTTGGTTGGGATTCCATACCAGCAAAACTTCTTAAAATGGCTAGACATGTCATAGTTCCTCAACTAACTAAGCTAATAGGGATCTGCATTGCGCAAGGTGTTTTCCCACGAGTTTTCAAAAAGTCACTAATAACTCCTGTCTACAAGAGTGGATCTAAGGACGGTGTCGAGAACTACCGGCCTATCTCGGTTCTTCCTACAATATCAAAAATACTTGAGAAAGTGCTCAACAGTAGGCTAATACACTACTTAGAACATAATAAGATCCTGTCGGAATCTCAATTCGGCTTTAGGCGAGGGAAGAGCACCGAGGATGCTGTCGGCCAACTTGTAGAACATATATCATCTTGTGTGGATGCTAATCAAAAATGCGTCGGCATCTTTCTCGACTTGGCTAAGGCTTTCGACACCGTCTCAATTCCTCTACTTGTGGACAAGCTGGAACATATTGGCATTCGGGGAAATGCTTTAGGGATCTTCAGAGATTTCCTATATGACAGGACACAGAGAGTGAAAATTGGGGGACACATTAGCTCAGACGCCCATGTTGTATATGGCGTACCGCAAGGAAGTATACTCGGCCCGAGTCTCTTCTTGATCTACATAAATGATCTGTGTCAACAAACGCTTGCAAATGGCAAAATTTTCACATATGCTGATGATACAGCTCTTGTGTTTCATGGCGGGACTTGGGACGAAGTAAAACGAGACGCTGAGGTGGGTCTACACAGGGTGAATCAATGGCTAAGAGCCAATCTCCTGACTGTGAATATTTCAAAATCGACACAAATTCAGTTCAGTTACTCCAAGATCAATCTCAAAAAAATTGAAATCAAATTACATGTATGTAACTCACCTCAGAATAATGCAACCTGTGCATGTCTGGCTCTAGGGAAATCGATATCAGTGAAATATTTAGGGGTTATTCTAGACGAAAAACTAAGCTGGCGCCAGCATATAGACCTTACCACCGCGCGTATTAGAAAATTAATTTGGATTTTTAAAAGACTCAGACAGGTGGCTGACCTTGAGCTATTGCGCACTGTGTATTACGCACTAGCACAATCAGTTCTCGCATATTGCATTAGAGTTTGGGGTGGCGCCTGTAAGACGTATATGATTCGCCTTGAAAGGGCCCAAAGATCTGTCCTTAAAGTAATGACATTCAGGCCATTCAGATTCCCCACCAAAACCTTATATGCGAAATGTAAAATATTAACGGTACGGCAGATGTATATTTTAGATATCGTCATCAAACAGCACCTTATCACGCCATACGATAATAGTATTCTAAAAAAACGCACCACACGAAACGTCTGTTTATCAATTAAATGTCGAACTGCATCAGCTAGAAAACAACATAAGTATTTATCTATTCATTTATATAATATGACAAACAAAGAGCTTAAAATAAATCCTCTCACAATGAAGGAAGCTAAAAGTAAGGTTAAATCATGGCTACTTACGCATGACTACGAACAAACCGAACTCCTTTTAAAATAGTATATAATTTAACATCACACACCACATACCTACATTACACATTCACACACCACAAACACTACACACCATATTCATACACTATACCACTAACACTCTTTTAAATAACTCCACGTTGGGAAATGTTTCTCGTGTTTATAATTTTTTCTTTTATCTTTTATTTTCATTTTTTTTATTTTTTACTTTAATTTTTGTACTTGTGTTTTTGATTAATTCTTATTGCATAAAACTCGAATCATAATTATTGGGAGAAGACACTGGCTCCTGTAACACAGGTACTATACCTAGCGCAGGGGACAGGGCCTCACTACTTTTGTTGAAAAATATTTGTGTCAATAAAGAATTATTATTATTATTACCGTCGATACGGACTATATTTGGGCTATGGAACCTGAACAGGCTCTTCGCATTATCATCATTTGATTGAGACAGAATGTTATACAATGTGCCTAAACCAAGTCTGTTCAACCTCAAAAGTTCTAATTGTGTGAGTCGATATTTATATGATTTAGCACAAGAATAAGTTACATTTAACGCAAGAATAATCTATATTTAGCGCAAGAATTAGCTACATTTATCGCAAGAATAAGCTACATTTATCGCAAGAATAAGCTACATTTATCGCAAAAATTAGCTACATTTAGCGCACGAATTAGCTTAATTTAGCGCAAGAATTAGCTAAATTTAGCGCAAGAACTAACTACATTTAGCGCAATAATAAGCTGTATTTGCCCCTTTATTTTTTTCTTATAGTTCCCGAAACCCCTGCTGGGTCAGACGGCACGAAAGCACGGCGGTCTGATCGTGCACGTACTGGTGGCGATGTTCACGTTCATCGGCCTCGCCATCGTATGTGACGAGTACTTCGTCTCCAGTCTTGACAGGATCTGTGAAGGTGTGTCTATATGTATATCGCTACAAGGCTATTTTGGCGCGTGGTCAAAATTGGAACTAACGCCGCCATCTTGTTTTTTAAATATGTCACCGTATAATTATGAACTTTGTTAGTTTATAACCTATTGGTCTTATTTCCATTAGATTACAAACTGTCTAAAAATTGTGAACTGCAACAAACTATTATTATTTTTCGAGAGTTTATAATCTATCTGTAGGAAAGCGACAAATTGTGAACCTCCGATCGATTCTGTAAAAATATCACCGTGAAACTTAGGTGAAGTGAGCGTGAAGTTAGCTGTCAATAGTGTTAATCCCTAGCATCCTGCCGGTCGATTTGTGACAGTGACAGCTCACTTCACGCTCACTTCACCTAAGTTTCACGTTGATCTTTTTACAGAATCGACCGACTGGTATCAAACTTGCTTGCGACGTAACGCACCTTGCGCTAATACTAAATAGCCTGCCTAGCTGCGAGCAACTTGGAAGTAGGTTGGTCCCAGTTCTAACCTAACCCATTTCATCCAATTCACAATCAATCCGACAGTTTATAATCTAAAAGGAAATAATACCCATAAATTAAAACCACCGGTTCTCACAATCTAACGGTGACAAATACGTTTCCAACTTACATTTCACAAAACAATTGCACAAATGCTTACCGACAGCGCCCCCCTAACCTTGTTATTCGTGCGCCGTAATATCCTTTCAGCAGTGTAGTTACAAGTTTTAAAAGCATCCATGGTATAATATTCTTTGGCAGATTTACATGAAATGCTAATAGAATGTTGTGGAAACCAAAAACCATGATGATCATAACGATTTGAGTTATAGTAGTCCCACATCTATAACAGTGATTCCTTTAAAGCTGTTTGTTGTTTAAGGTAATCAGCAAAACGGTCAACAAACAACATCAATATATAAAAAAAGATTACTAGCTATGCTCCGCGGTTTTACCCGCATAAGTCTCGATCATGTGAGAATATCGGAATAAAAATTATTCTATGTCCTAATTCAGGTCATGGTCTACCCATGTGCCAAATTTTATCCAAATCCGTTCAGCCGTTTTAGCGTGCAAGCGTAACAAACAAACTCACTTTCGCATATAAAATATTAGATAGGAATTCCTACAAGAGATAAGATTTTTAAAGGAACTGCGGAAACTGTCCAGTTTTTGTTATTTAATCTTCGTAGGAGAATACCTTCCAACATTCAATAATCTAATGTCCTCAGAGTTGAAGCTGGCTCCGGATGTAGCGGGTGCGACATTCATGGCAGCCGGCAGCTCTGCGCCCGAGCTCGCCACCGTCGTTATCGGAGTGTTCTGCGCACAGGACGATATCGGTAAGGAATCAAATTTATTAATTCCTTAAGTTACGCAATATTCTAAGCTACATGATGAATAAGGTTAAGGATTTGTTGGAAAATCTATTAGAGCAATTAGTGTTGAACTGGCGGTAAATCAGGATGTTTTAAAAACTTTTCGATGTAATGTTTTAAGGATTTGCTATGGTGTCATGACATCATCACGTCATGACGTGAGATGGATATTTAAAGCGATTGACCACAGTCTGAGGTGCATTTCACAAATGTGTAATTATAAGTTGCAAACGTGAAGTCTAGCTCTGCAAATTAACAGTGGGACAGTATGATCTGATGACACAATTTTTAACCGGTACATTTTTGTTTTGTTGTATTTGTTACTTCAGAACTCCGTCATTTATGAACCGATTTGAAAAATCTTTTTTAATTTCAAAGGCATAGTTCCAGATTGGTCTCATATACATTTGGTCAAGTTCTGATGAGTGGTTTTTGAGTTAGCTTCAATAATACGTATTTTATCCACTTAGTGTATGTTGATGATGTTATAAAACACAACTTCCGGTCACTGTTATTTACATTGCAAGTAGTGGTACGAATACTTACGAATGTATGTGGCGTCGGTATCAAGAAGTCGGTAGCAAAAAACGAAAGTACAAAACTAAAGACATCCGGATTTTTTATTTCGCAGTGTTTTTTTGTAAAAAAACCTTTTTTAAACCAAAGACACGGGACACTGTACCAAAAGTGTCAATGTTTGGTACCCACTTACTTATCTCATTCCCATTCTCTCCCCAGGAGTGTCAGGCGTCATTGGCTCAGCAGTGTTCAACATAATGTTCGTGATCTCGGTGTGTGCTCTGTGCGCGGGCACAGTGTCGCATCTAAACTGGTGGCCTCTCTGTAGGGACTGCTTCTTCTACGCCATCTCCATTCTCGTGATGCTATGTACGATTGCTAATTCCATCGTTTCTTGGTGAGTTCTTTTGTATTGTATTTTAACCTTTTGCAGTTTTCTTTGGGATCTCAAGACGAATTAAACTGTAATTCGTATGGTGTACATAATAAAAAGTTTTCTATTATATCCTATTCTGTACGTTTTTTAAGAAAAAAGCAGGATTAGAAAGGTTTAAATCTTTCCTAACGTGTTTGGAAAGTGTTTATGCAATATGACAGTTTCTTAAAGCCTCTTGGACTAGTGACGCTACTCCCCAAAGCAGCACTGAGCACCTGCCGGTCGATTCTGTAAAAATATCAACGTGAAAGTGAGCGTGAAGTGAGCTGTCACTGTTACAAATCGACCGGCAGCATGCTAGGGATTAGCACTACTGGCAGCTCACTTCACCTAAGTTTCACGGTGATATTTTTACAGAATCGACCGGCTGTATTCCAGCTTTAATTGCTTCGTGAACAGTAATTTCAAAATCTCCAAAGAATTACGAGATTTTTATTTGAATTAATCCATATTTTTGTGTTTAGTCCGAATCTGGTTTTAAAGTTTTAGCTCTCTTGGAAGTTGCATTAACTAATATCACAGAATAATATTGATGGTTCACTCTGCAAAAACAAAAATAAAAAAGCGACTCTTGCTACGACACAATAAAGTCCAATTCAGGTCGCACAGCGCTAATTACCTACAGTTATTTTCACCTAGATGTTGCCTCTCTTTTTATCGCATAACTCTTATCTTCTGACTACGTTACGCTCATTGAATTGGCCCGAAAGGCGAGCCCGTCGCGTACTCGTAGCTAAAATGCGGAGTGCGCTCTCTGTACAATTCTTCGCTAATATCCGTGTTTTTTTTCTGCAGGCCAGAAGCACTCTTCATGTTGATAATGTACGGAGTCTACTGCGTTGCGTTGCGATTCAACACCACTCTCGAGCGCTGGGCCATGACGATTCCGCTGCCTTTCAAACTGCCTACCAGGGAAGAACAAGCGGCCTTGGTTACATACAGGTATGCATTAGAAGTAATTAAAATCTTAACTTTGAGTTTTAATCTAGTATAAATATAGTGAAATAGCCTGTACTTGGTAAGCCCAGCTTGGGCGCCAAATATATATAAAGGCGCCCAACGTGGGACCATTTAAAAAATAGTTAAATGTCTATAATCAGCAATATTCTTACGACGAACCGGTTAAGCATGTTATACACTGGCCGAGCTGCGCCGGAGCGCGACGCAGTGCGTAGTAGCGGATGCCCGCGGACGCGACGGCACTCTATCCTGGCTAGAGCTATCAGTAGCGATTTGAATGATTCAACTTGCCGCACGACGACGATGCCTGGGGGCCTACTCCCTAAGCGAAGTCCGTAGTTTCGGCCGTCGTTATGGGCGCTTCGTTCTCCGTCTCACTCACAGACATACCGTAAGGGAGTAGGCAGGTAGGTAGGAATTTCGCTTAGGGAGTAGGCCCCCTAAGTGCACGCGGCCGTAGCCGATCGGACGCGACCAAATGCAACAGCAGCCAAACGCGTAAACGAGGAGCCGACCGGTTATCGCGGCGTGTGCACGGATCCGACAGCGTTCCAAGCTGTGTAAATTCCATGCAAATATGACATTTAACTTCGTAAAATGCGCTCCGATTCGGCCCGACACGCGCCTGTCAATGTAAATCGTACATTATGCATTGCCAGACAAATATTTAATTTAATTTCGATAGAATTATGTCAATGAAAGCAAATTGCTGAACAATTTCTTTATCAATACTACCCAGGAGCGCGCCAGGCGGCCAGCCCCCCGCGCCTGCGTCCGGCGACAGTACGTACGCGCAGATGGACGGGCAGACCAAGGAGACGCCGCTGGGAGACTCGCGTAAGTATACTTGCGAAAAGGTTTTCTTTTTGTATGATTTTTTCACAAAACCTTTGTTTTTAACTGGGATTACGGAGTTTTTTTTTTTCGTTCATTTTGTTGTCCAATATTTACTTCAAAGGTCACAATACACATTTTAAAAAAAAATTGGTGATTTGTAATTTTGTGCAAACTTGCCTGTCTTGAGAATTAAAAAAATAAATGAAAAATTTAATAATAAAACTCTATTACGATTGGGTCTTCCAAATAGTTTTTAACTCTCCCATAAGATAAATCTTTATTTGTGACTTCAAAACGTAATGAAAGACACGTCGTCCGCAGCATCCTACAACCCGGACGGCGCGTACGACAACGCGGCCTACAACGCCGAGCCCACGCCCGCCTGGGCGCAGCCCGCGCACGACTGGGACCCCAACCGCGCCTGGGACGACACGGTACGGACTTACAAACCTACAACCCCTGGCCGTAAATACGGGACATATATGGGGCGATCTGTATGACAGTCCCATTTTAAAACTCAAACTTAAACCATTTATTTCAATTAAACCATTTACAGGCACGTTTGAATTGTCAAGAAGTCTGTCAGTTAGTCATAAAGTTGAAGCTATGCAGTTGCCCATTTCTAAACGTAATCTCTATGGAGAAGAACGGGCAAGAAACTCCAAGGACACTCTTTTAAATCAAGATTTTACAAAATCCTGGATAAAATATTCTTGTTGCTTATACATATTTGTAAAAACAATGTAAAAAAAAAACATTCTAAATATAAGATTCAAGATAAGCAGCTAAGAGATGACCATACTCACCTGACGGCGCCCGTTCACAAACATGTCGAATGGTGGTTTTAACATTGAAAATGTTTTTTCGATCGCTTCAGTAGGGGGACTTCCATTTCCAGCGAAAGTGCGAATCTGCGATTATGTTAAAAATAATAAAACTACGTCAATGACATGGGTACCTACTAAAATACGCAGAATTTGATGCTTTTCAAGTTATAAGAAAATATATTTAAAAACTTTCAAAGTTATCAAAAAAAATACACAAAAAAAAACATTTTCTTTTGAGTTGATTTTACGAAAACTTAGATGATTATAAAACTAAAAGAGATTGTAGGAAGAGTTTAGGCATATAGCATGAAAACGCGCATCCACGCGTGCGCGCCTCCCGCGCCCCGCTCCGCGACCGTTAGTCCGGCTCGCATCACGCTCGTAAACGCCACGAATTTTTGTTTCTTTCGGTGTCCTACTCGAATTACCTGAACTTTTAAGTATTTCTGTGTTTTGTAATGGTGTGAATGATTATATTGTGTAGTTTTCCTGTGCAGAACTGTATATTATTCCATTCGCCCCCTACAAGATCAATTTAAATCGAAAAACCCCATTAAATTACGCAAGTTTTGATATCAAATTCGCGAGGAAGAGATATCTAGAAGTGCTTTAATTTTGTACCCTTTTGTGTGAGAGTCGCGCCTCAACGTAGGTTGCACGACGCGCGCTGAGAGGCGACCCGCTCGCTGGCATTACCACGTAAAATGCCGAGGCCTGAGTATCGTATCCGTGAAAAAGCGTTAATTTTTGTTTAGAGTTTTTAAGCTGCTTATGTTTTTGAGAAATAATAAAAAATATATAAATGTAATGCGTTTTTTATTTTGTTGAGTTCATTTTCAATGTAATGCTCGAGATCTGTAAATTTTTAATAAATGTGACGATGTGGCATAAATACGTCCGGGTATTGTAACTTCATAATATTTAGCACCATTGACCTCGTTCATATAAAATTCAAGCCTCCATTAAATTAACTAAACAGTCAATTTTTAAAAATCAACTATAAATGCACCTAAGAAACATATCATCATATTCAAAAATCTAAGTTTCTATAGACGATTTTGTGCTGCGTTATCAGTCTAAAATATAGCTTCGGAAATATTTTATGAATCTGTTGATTTGTTAATATTCAGTCATAATTCATTTTTAAAATAATATCCTTGTAGATGTCTGCCCCAATCTACAACGCTCAGATGACCGGGCAGCAGTACTCGCAGCAGCCGCAGCAACAACAACAACAGCAGCAACAGCAGCAACAGTCGACAACAGGCCAGCAACAACAACAACTAGATCAACCACAGCAGCCACCACAGGTAAAGAACTTCATTTACTTATCGCTAAACCCTGTGAAGCTATAATAGATTTTTATCTTTCACTACTTAGTAAGTACTCTCATGCACATTTATACTAGGACTAGGAGTAGCTTCTGCGCGTGACGTATATTGATATAAACAATATTCATCATCTTCATCGTCATCCTCTCATCTGACGGCCAACTCTAGCACCGCGCGCGTTCATTGGTCAAATCAAATAGCGCGCTTTTCCACGGCTTCCTGTTACACGCTTCCGTCCCTTTTCACGAAATCACTACCACGGATTGCAGGAAAGCAAGGGAAAAGATCCTATGTCCTAACCCAGGTCATGGTCTACCTATGTGCCAAATTTTATCCAAATCCGTTCAGCCGTTTTAGAGGAAAAGCGTAAGAAACAAACTCACTATCGCATTTATAATATTAAGTTAGGATTGTCACAAGATTCGCAATTGCTTCCTCTTTCGCAGATTAATTGGTTTTTGCACGTTTTGTAATGATCTCCAAGTTTTGATAAATGTTTCATATTCCAGCCGGCGGCGCCTGCGTATTACAAGGCTAAAGAGTACAACCCAGAGACTGCAATAGATCCTCTCGTCAAACCCATCGGAGCCAGTAAGTTTTTATAGACTGTCTTGTTTATTTGTCTAGGATTATATGATGTATATAGCCCATCTGCACGCGTAGCATGACGCTTTCTATGTCTACGAAGAATAGACACAGCTCTTTCTATACAAAGTGACATTTTGTTTCTCCATTTTTGACATCGCACCGTAGAAATCCTTCTACAATCTGTCATTTTGTCTTTCGTTTCTAACAATCTTTGTCTAGGTTCTTTTATACAGGGTGTAAAAAGACACATCACAAAGCCGTAAACTACGCATACTGTACGTATAGCTAAGTAGCTTTGCGCAAAAATTATTGCTGGGAACCGTATTTTTTTTTTTTTTTATAAAAAAAAACAAGTTTTTATTGCGCGCAATGTAACGCGAACCCACGCTTGAATGAACGGATTCAGTGTTAGTTAAGCTCCGCCCCTACGCTACGTAGGTAGGTACTTGTTGTCCATTGCGTTTTTGTAACTTCAAATGCGTAATCTGTTAAGATAAATCTAAAATTCAGGTAATGTTTGTTTGGAAAAAAGTTTCGTATTATCGCATAGAATTCATTTTCGTGAAAAAGTAAAAAAAAAAATGCGACTTTGACCTTCAATATCTCCAGAACCAGTGGATTCCCAGGTATGGTCTAGTGGAAAAAAATGATGCAAATAATGGGTAGAATATGTGGCTTTCGGCTTCGGAAAGTGTCTTTTTACACCCGATATGTAGACTGTTCTAGAAGAAAGTTTTCTATACCAAACTGTCAAAATCACACTGACAACTGACAGTTATCTCCACGGCCACAAAGTATAAACGGTTATCTGCAAAATCATGATTTTACAGGAGAGCATTTAAACACAAAACTGTGATAATTAATAGAAGAACAAAGCTATCTTCTCATATTTTACATCATTTCGTTAATAGGAAATATTACCAAGGAAACGGTTAAGGCCAATATGACTGAAATATTTTTTTGTTCTATAATACGGTTCTTCGACACTGGGAAAAATTGTTGTAGCTGTCTATATATACGCGACTTAATATCAGTAAAAATTGAGAATCAAACAGAAAAATAAATCTTATGACAAAACAAAGAAATCTGAGTCGAATTATGTAAAAGAGTGAATTTCGTAAAATGTGCAGTTGACTCTTTCTACTTTGCTGACGTCGCACTGTCTACACGGAACGTCAGTTTTATCTACTCTTCCGTCGACAAAACGGTGTTCATGCTACGCGTGCAGATCGAAAAATAAAGGATAATCAAGAAAGCCGTAAAGGGCCGCAGCGTAGCTCTGCCAATTCCGCTCTGACTCATTATAAAACCTATGTTCTTACCTACAGTAGACTAGCAGTGAATGTATGATCGTAAAACGAACATTTTAATTATTGTGTTAGTTCAGTTAGGTTTAATCATGGTCTGGCAGTTTGAGTAATTTATGCGGCCTACCCAAATGTCCTTTCTTCTGTATTGTTGCTCGATTACTGACATATGCGTGCACTGTCTGGACAGGTCTACTAAAATCTGCGTGGTTCTTTCCTCAAAAGACCATTTCAGACACTAATCTACATGATCCTCATGTGGCCGGACCAAGATTATGTCTGGACTTTAAGAGCCTGTGACCTCTGAGTTTGTTTCGGTCTTTCTTCTCGTAATTGTAATATAATTTATCATCATTTAAATCAGAGGCTCCCACTTTTTTTCCTCGTAGACCACTTTTTTAAAATTTTCCTGGTTTCGGTCGACCCCCTGCTGCTACATTTCTACCCAGAGTAGTCAGATAGGAAACGCCGACCTCATCCAGTTTTATATGGTTGTACAAACACAAACCTACTTACAGAAATAAAATCTTTTATCATTGTAATCCATGTTATCCATTATATTATTAGAAAATAAATATATTATTATTATTATTACACCCTGACGTCACTGAAAAGCAGTCGTAAGTAACAAATTCTTTTGATAGGATTCGTGCTCATTGACTCCGTTTTGACCTAGACTGGTGCTATATTCTGACCATGCTCATGTCCGCAGACCACCTGCAGCTGGCGTGGTGGTACCTGGTGTTCCCGATCCACTGGTCGTGTCGCCACACGATGCCGGACTGTCGCGGCCGCTGGTATCCCGTCACATTCATGATCAGCATGCTCTGGATCTCCTTCTACTCCTACTTCATGGTCTGGATGATTACTATTATTGGTGAGTCAGTTTTTAATCATTTTGGAGTAGTTTCATTCAATGTTTATCATCGTCTTATTTGCCTGTCACAATTTGGAAAAATTATAAAGAGCACTACATTTTGTACTTACAGTATTTTTTTAATGAAAATACTTAGATCTAAATGTTTGACTATTATTTTATCAGACACGCAGATTATTGTGTAGTAGGTCGTGACATCGCAGAAGGCAACTTAAATTTAAATTTATTTATAGATGCTTCTCTAAAAATACAACTCCACAATTCGACTGACCTTAATTCTCTCCCCACAGGCTACACGCTGGGCATCCCGGACACAGTGATGGGCCTGACGTTCGTGGCGGCCGGTGTGTCTGTACCTGACGCGCTCTCCTCACTCGCCGTCATCAAGGAGGGGTAAGTTCACCTCATAATTCTAAGTCATCAAAGGATATATAAAAACTTCACGACTCGAACATCTTTTTGACGAGAAGGCCTAGGTAATATGGTACGATCACTTTACGAAAACGCTGATAATTTTTGGACCTTATCACGTTGAACTCGGTACGTTTTTTGACGCATCGTAAAATATGAGTTGTCATAGAGCTTTGGCTTTAAGTATATGGTTAAGGTTTTAGTAAATCGACCGACCCTACTCCTTCGCAAGCTACTTGGCCATGACTCACGATACTGAAATGCATTAAGCCGTTGAAGCATCTGTGGCAAACTTAACCTTTTTGTTCGGTGCATCTTGGTCAATCAGCCGTGCTACCAGTTTTTCTCATTAGCGTATCTTCACGCCACGCCATGCGCTAATCTCGTGCAGCTTGGATGAGGCCAAGCCAAACATGATTCAGAATAGGTATGATTCCTGGGTAAAAAAAAGAAATTCTAATTAGTCCGCGTCGCTCAGATAATAAAAAAATATTAGACACGTATATATATGATTTGTCATATTAATAAAAAAATACTTAAATAAAACGCATTTTAAGTTGGGGAGTGGGGGTCGTTACGTCACAAGTAAGTGTAAAATCTACATACACGTGACGTCATGGCACATTGTAACTCAATGTATCGCCGTAATCTTTAGATTACCTAATAAAAGAAAAAATACGTGTCTAATACAAACACGTAACGCGTTCTAATAAAAAAAAATACAATCTCCATGACGGACTAAACAAAATGTTTTTGTCGTCATCTCTATTGAATGACATGAATCAAAACAATGAACATCTTTGAACTTTCAAAGACAAACGTATTGTTGGATTTGAGAACTATAAAGTACTAGGCGATTTAGTAAATTTTCCGGACAACATTTTAAATGCAGCGCATAATCACGGCTTTTGTATTAATTTGTAAAAAAAACTATTAGGTATTGGATCTTATAATAACTTTCAAACATTTTCCGCAGATACGGTGACATGGCGGTTTCCAATGCTGTCGGCTCCAACGTGTTCGATATCCTGGTGTGCCTCGGCCTGCCGTGGTTCATCCAGACGGCCATCATCCACCCGGGCTCACATGTCAACGTTTACCATAAAGGTATGGGCCCTGAATTACTGTAAAGATGTTGTATTGGATAAACAGGGTAAGATGCATGTCACTATTAATTAATTAATCTTGCGGTATTATTAATTTGTATTACCCTTATTTTTATTACTACTTCACTGTTTTTATTTATTTATTTATTAAAACTTCCCGCACAAGTAAAAATACTGTACAAAGGCGGACTTAATGCCTGAGGCATTTTCTACCAGTCAACCTTAGGGTGATGCAGAGACAAAACATGGCAGGTGCAACATAAGGGATAGATAACTTGAAAATTAATACATACTAATACATAGATACATCTTTAGTAGGTAAGTGACATCGTCAAAGTTAAGTACTGATTTCAGACAGCATGCCCAGTCCGTTTCTCAATTAATATAAATTCCTACTTTGTTAGGGCTGAAAACAATATGGGAAGAAATGAAGTGAATTAAAAACAGAATAAACTTCCGTAACTGCCTCGGTGGTATAATCGCAAGCACTATTGCTGAGCATGAGGTCCTGGGTTGGATTCCCAGGTCGAGCAAAGGGTTAATATGTTTTTCGATCTGGAATTTCTCAGTAGCGGCTCGGAGTCTGGATTTGTGCCCGGTTGATGGCAATAGGCTCGCCCCCTATTACCTGGCGAAATGTGGGTGTACTATAGATACACCTCTGCCTAAACCTTCGGGGATTACAGGCGTGATGTTATGTAGGTAAACTTCCGTAAGCAGAACTTTAATTCGAAATAAACATTTTATTTCCAGGTCTGATCTATTCAACGCTCTCATTATTCTCCACCGTAATCTTCCTGGTCGTCGCCACACACGCTAACGGCTGGAAGCTGGACCGCAAGTACGGCGCGGTACTGATGGTATGGTACATACTTTTCATAACCCTCGCCAGTCTCTACGAACTCAACGTCTTCGGATACTACACCCACCCCGACTGCATCTCTAGCTATTAATTT
Source organism: Agrochola circellaris (assembly GCA_914767755.1). Lineage (NCBI taxonomy): Eukaryota > Metazoa > Arthropoda > Insecta > Lepidoptera > Noctuidae > Agrochola > Agrochola circellaris. The sequence goes on along the minus strand of OU611863.1, from coordinate 12,876,083 downwards.
TTCACACTAGCAACACTCTTTGTTTTGTTAAGTTGGCACGCTTGGCTGTCAACTGTCACATGTGACGGATGTTTTTTGTGTTTGGAACAAACGTAAGGAAAATATGGATAGGACTTGTGTATTTAAAATGCACTTTAAACCGTTTCTTGTATGTATACATAAGCCATTTAAAGCACATTCCAATGATTAGTTAAAGATTCGTTATTTAGATTTATATTTATTAGTAAAACAAGTCATTATTACTTCAGTCTGTAGTACCTATTTATCAAAAATTTACAAGTTACGTATTTTTATTATTGTCATCATTTAATGGGAATTCTTACAACAAATTTTTACTTTCTAGTTTAAACTTGAATCAGTGGCCTATGTTTTATTAAAAAATAACTAAACAATTTTATTTAAAATATTACAAACACTAGTTAAGTTTTGTAAAAACGCTATTGTCTTATGAATAAAGAAGCATCGATGTTAGTTTCAGTATATCTTTTATAATATAAGTAATTTTAACATTACCGTGAAGGACTATGGCGGTCCAAATTAATATGGTATTTCTACACACTTCCACAATAGAAATGCTAGTGTTGATTTATTAATAATATTAAGCGGTTAAGTAGTTTGGGTCGAGTGATTATTTTAGTTATTGCATGCCTCAATTGTAAAATGTAATTATATAAATGGCGAGTTTGAGCGATATTTGGCAGTACCTTTTTATCTTGTGAAAGTACAAGTACAGTAAAGTAGAGTACCTTTTTATCGTCGCCAGCAAAATGATGGCTAAGTTAAAACGGCTGTCTAATGTCGCTTTAAAATGGACAAGAAACGTGGAACATGAAGTAGATATTATTACCTTGTTGTAAATAGCTTTGTGGAGCACTGGTGTTGCTTACGCACAAATTGCTGTTCTCTAACCAAAGTACTCGTGAGAATCTCACATAAAGTGGGATCTTAGTTAGTCAAAGGTAGAACCTCTTTGTACACACGGCTACACAAGCTTTATGTTTCCGGTATAAGCTGATCTCACATTGTATAGGATTTCCTTACAATAAGAGTCATAAGCTGACCTCTGGAAATGTATAGCTTGATATTTAGCCGTATGTAGTAAACGTAACTACCTATTAGATAAATTAAATAGGTAATGGATCAAAATGCACCGTAAAACTCGTATATATACACCACCCGTTACAACATTCACGGTTCTGAGATTTAAAATTCGTAACAAATACGAATCCTTTTATCAACCTTTCTAAACTAAGTTACTGTAGATATTGTAACTATAACCTATCTGTTAATTTTGTTGGCGTGTTGTCTATGTATATGTGACTTGAAGCAAAAAAGAATAATTCGCTTTAATGTATAAATATCTTATGAATATTTGCATAGTTTTAGTGAAATGATATTTTAAAAACGTATCTAGTCGCGAATATCATAATGTGTACTATAATAAGATGGTTTTGTTTGTGATATTATGTTTAAAACCAAAAGGACTTAGTCACTTTTCAGAATAATGTATATTTTAGTATAAATTATTCGATATAATTTTGTAAATTATATTTTTATCACAAAACATCGATGTTTGACGAATTACTACAATAGATATGTGAGAACATTTTATTTTTATTACATTTTGTACTTTTACTACAGGTATTCAAAAAAGTAGCAGCAACTGTAGTTATTTTTATGTAAATAGTACTTGAACTTAAGTTTCAAACTTCTGTTCTTCCACGTATGTTTTCATGTTCACATATTCCTACGTACTACTTATTTTATATAGAATATTGTATATAGACTTTCTGAATAGTGAATGCCTAAATAAATATATCTCCTAATTAAATTAAATGTACGTACCCCGAGTTATGTATTACCTAAATATAATATATGAATTAGCTTAAAGCCTTACTCTTGTTAGTCGTTAGAGTCTACCCCTTGGCTGAAATCACTCATCTTCCAAAGACCTGTTTTCCATAAAGATCCAAATACCTCAGCGTCCCTCTTCCTTGCGTACTTATTAAAGCACTCTCCCAATCCAATTCTGTGATCTATTTAGCTGTAATATTATAAAGTTAACGTGTGTGTGTCTATTATAAGAAAAAAAACTTTAACCAAAAGATAATTAGCTGATTTTTAGGTTAGTTTTTTTCTTGCACTATATCAGATACTCATAACTAAACCGAAGGATAACTGGACTGTTACTAGACAGTAGATAATCAAAATATAAGTACCAAATTACCTTCTAGCCCGTGAAACATAGCGTAACCTATCTGGTCATTATAGCATAATGTGTAATTTACTCGTGTAAAGCTTAATTTAGACCAAAAAGAGCCTTAACATCGCTCAAAGTAACGGTCGTGACAAAAACCTACCGTAATGCCTAGTCAGTGTTTAAATAAGTCATAATTTTAGAATATGCGGATAGTGAAATAATATAGTCTTTGAGAAGGGATTTTGGACGTAAAAAAGCTTTCAACTCAATGTGACAGTCCCCGCTCTCCTGCTTATCTTTAAGAAACATTTATATGTATTCATCGAGCCCTATCGCTGTCAAACAAGCTGAATTTGACTCACTATAACTATATTCTACGAATAATATATAACGTGAATCTCTGACGTGTAGATAACTGCCGTCGTAGAAATTCGCAAATTTAAGTATGTATCAATTAAATTGTAAACGTTCATGATTACACATCGACATTATTCAATGAAAAAACTTCGATGCAAAAAAAATATTATTTAAAGTTATTCCAAACACTCTGAATACGTAAAAAGTATAGGTACATAATTTGGCCCTGAACTTTATTCACTATCGTAGTGTGTTATTGCAATGGCGTATCCTCTTTATGACCAACGTAGGTATACGAATGAACAGATTTGCTCCTCATTCCAAAATAATTATAACATAATATGTATCAGACCTACTTGGTGATCGTCAATTAACAATATTAATGTGTTATATTTATTGGTATATCCTTTCGACAATAATCGCTAAATGTGGCTTCACATAATATTGGGTGTGTTGCCAGTGTAAAATAACAAAGCTGTATAAGAATCGCTTGTGACAATGTTGGTGTTGAAAAATTTGGTGATGTTCCTAATTTGAAATAGGTAACGGAATGTATCATTCAAATCACTTGTTATTTAAAAAAAACGAAGTGTTAGTTTATTTAAATATGCATAGTTAAAGCTATGTATGGGAAGAAAAGCTTGATTCAGCCAATAACTTCCGAATGCAGTGTCTTCTGCCTGCTTTACAACGCTTTTTCGTTCTAAAATCGCTCTAACTTATCTAACCAACTTACTAAAAACAAACAAAAAACATGTTCTAAACGTTTAAAGAACGCATCAATTATAAATGTCAATTTGATGTTGAATTCAATTAAATAGTTTATAAGATTAATTAATTGTATACATATTCAATTACAATGAATGTTTTTGAACATTGATAAACAATCGAATGTAACGCTATACCTACTTAAATGTTTAAAAATGCCTATACCTAGGTATGTAAACCTAGACTACTTAGTCTCAATTTAAAAAATAAATTATTATTAAATATGGCAACATCTGAAACGAAATGAGTATAAAAATATTTAAATTCACGTATTTTATGTAAATAGTAGAGGACCATTATAGAACGTGTATTTTTAAAACCTATTTAAATAATATCATAATAATGCTGCCATGTTCCAATATGTTCTATAAGTTCCGTATATTAAAGCTAAATTGTATGATATTTTTGTGTAGTTGCAGAAGCTTTATTCATATCAGTAGGTACGTAGAATTTTCAATGTTATCTTGTGCACCTAATAGTTTTTCTTGAAATGGTAATTTTGCAGCACACACTGGTTTTTATGAAATAAATTTATAATGTAAACACGTTTAAACTACACTTACTGAACTAAACAGGATGGGTTTTGACGACGGGCAGTGAAAGATGTTGGTAGTCTTTGAACTTGTGTTACGTAATACGAAATGAATCAAAATCAAACGCTCACAAAGTACTACGGCGTAGCTAGGTCTACACTTAGCTAGCTACGCCGTAGCATGGCGCGTAGCAAACCAATATCTGTAGCACCGACTGTACCTAAGTAGGTACTTTAGAGGATTTAATTTTGCTTTGAACTTTGAACTAAGTTTAAAATAACTTACTTATTTCTTGAATTTGTCCGGATGTTAAAATGCATCCTGAATTAAAATAATATAATATAATAAATATATCTGAATAACGCACATGAAATAAAATTGTCACACTTTCCAAACTTGAGTAAAACTAATTTAATACTAGCACTGATAACGTAATTAATACAGTAGTTAGCAACGTAACAAGCTAGATTGCCACAGCAAGACTTAATCGGGCCCTAGGCCCTAGGGTAAAGTTAAGAACACAAGGCTTAACCTCTGAATCGTCATTTGAACTGTCAGAGTGACAGCTTGCAAACAATTGATTTGTAATTAGAGTGTTTATGAAGCTCTAGAAATTATATAGTTCACTCTATAGTACAATACGAATAAGGGATCTCGCGCACTCCGAGTCGACGACCACGAAATGTTGCACGACCGGCCACGATCGTGCCCGCACAAGTTCCGACCAAAAAGAAAGTCGGTCGGACTACCGGTCTTCCGAACAGTTTGTTCAAATTGCGGCCAGTCGTGCGTCAAGTCGAGGTCATGACTTTGGAAATTATCAAATAACTTCTCCCGCTCTGGGCGGAGCGGGAGGGCGTGTCAGACTTTTACTGACTAAAACCCACCCGTGTTCCTTCCGTTGCCTGTGTGCCGGGGTCGCGATATCCCTTTCGGACAAACCCGCAACCCCGGCAGGCATTGGCCCTTCCGGACCCCAAGTCGAGGTCATGGCTGCACATTGAAGTCCTTAAATAAAATAAAAAATCTTGTTTTTAATGCATAATGCAATCATAATGTTGATATTCTCGAGCATTTTTATTGCACCATTAAGTAGGACACGAAAATAACTAATTTTATTCAATAAGTACCCATCTATTTTGATGTCCAATAAAGGTCTCTCCTAAACATAATCTAACTATCTATAAAAAAATGCAATGTGTCTTATACAATTGTTTTTTTCAGGACTAGGGGTTAGTTTTTCCACTCTGTACAGTTTTTCGATGTAGGTAAAGAGTGAACTATTTACACATTTTCTGCTAAGGGTTTCAATGTAGTTTTCAAACACCGCGTATTTTACCTATAAATCAATCAGATTGGTACCTACCCATATTTCATCACCTTGTTAGTAATTTATACTCTAGAATAAACTAGATAGTAAATCATAGCCTTTTCACCTGTTAATATTTTCAAAAATTGTTAGTAGTTTTTTTGTCCAAAAAGAAGTTTCTACGTGATATTTGGTAAAATGCTTGCCGTAAAATCAATATTTGTTTCTATTCCCATCATCAGCCCAAGATATAATGCATACCAAATAGCATCGATTTTCATCGATGTAATGTGTACCTACCTACTCATTACTTACAATCGTTTTGATGTCTATATTAATTTGTCGTTATAGGATTAATATATAAGGGTAGTTTGCATCAGTAATATTGAACGCTCTGTTTTTCCAAATTGTATACATAAGTTTACATCGTAGCCTACCTATTTAACAAAAAACCGTAAACATGTCCGCATGGCTAAGTAGAAAATATTAATTTTCTACGTAGAAGCTCATAAACTTTTAAAGTAGGCATAGCTGTAACCTTGTGTACCTATAGCACATTTCTTATACCTAAGTTGCGTTTCCCTATAAATGTGAACGCACATTTATCCAAACCGAACGCTTCGAACGAAGCGAAATTTTGAATTATTATTTTAACAAATTCTATGAAACCGCGTCGAATCGTTTGAATCTGGAACTCCGTTCCTAGCGTTCTCATTGACTTCGATTCGTTCGACGCGTTCGGGTCGGCCATGTGTGCGTTCACATTAATCGTGTATATTTTGACGGTGCAAATGAACCTTTGGTGTTACTACTCAGTATTAGATACCTACGTACCTATCCTCGTTATGCTGTTTAAATCGGTGTTTTTCTCGAATGTTGCGACTTAGTCTAGGTGTTCTGTACATAGCCCGCGAGGGCTAATAACAATTATGTGAAAATTTATTGTTAATTACTGTAAGTTATATGACAATGTTAAATAAAGTGTAAAATGTAATGTATTCTTTTCAAAATCAATCTGCCTAGCCTTTTCCTAACTTTGCAATTTTCCCATTTTCCCAGCTAAATACCAGTCGGTAGATTCTGTAAAAATAGTGAGCGTGAAGTGAGCTGTCACTGTCACTGTCACAAATCGGCCGGCACGATGCTAGGGATTAACACTATTGACAGCTCACTTCACGCTCACTTCACCTAAGTGAATTTCAAGGTGATATTTTTACAGAATCAACCGGCAGTCGGTCGATTCTGTAAAAATAGTGAGCGTGAAGTGGGCGTGAAGTGAGCTGTCACTGTCACAAATCGACCGGCAGGATGCTAGGGATTAGCTCTATTGACAGCTCACTTCGCCTAAGCTTCATGGTGATATTTTTACAGAATCGACCGGCTGTATTTGTGTTGTATTCTTTTCCCTTGCCTTGGATTTATTTTGCCAGTTATATTCTCACTTATTGTGCCTCGTTGGTCTAGTAAGCAAGCGCAAGCGCTACTGCTGAGGGGTCCTGGATTCGATTGCCAGGTCGGGCATTATTATTGAGTTTTTCCATCTGTAATTTATCAGCAGCCCGGAATCTGAGATTTGTGCCCGGTTGATGGCAAGAGACTCGCCCCCTATTACATAGGACTTATAACTGGCGAAATGTGAGTGACCACTGCCTTACCCTACGAGGAAACAAGGCGTGGTGTTGTATTATGTGATATATCCAATAGGTTTTATTTGGTTACCAAGAAAACTAGACAACTGTCGGTCGTCATGTCATCTGCAAATATTTTGTGTAAAACATGAAATGCAGTTAAAAAATATATAAGATAAAACAGCTGACTTTAAAAACAAAAAAGTCAAAGAAATAACAAAATTTGTTACCGTATACCGGTCGAATACAGAACCTCTTTTTTTGGAAGTCGGTTAAAAATACAAGATCTTTTTCTCGGTTACAATTTTTTTGATCAAGTACTGCCTTAATGCCTTACAGCCATTATTCTAGTCAACCTGGAAAAGATTGCCCAGGTGTGTTACCGTAAGTTTAGCTTACAATCAAATCCTAGATTATTAGATGACACTTACATACGTCTTAAAACAGAGTAACGTTTCTAGAAAACATTTTTGGGTTGGCTCAAAAACTAGAGGTCCTAGGTAAAAAAAAACCGGCCAAGTGCGTGTCGGACCACGCACAATGATGGGCGGAACCCATCATTGTGCGTGGTCCGACACGCACTTGCTAGCTGGGATTAATAAAATTTATTCCAAGAACAAACTTAACATTGTAGTCGAAAAACATATTCCCCCATACTTTCCAACTGCAAATGTAAGTTTGTACGCACAATATTGAATGATTTACCTACCATGTTATTTTAATACCATAGACTTCTTATGCTTTCCTGTAGTGTATAAGCATAGAACTATCCTCTGTATTTTTTTCAAATTTTTAGGATCAGTAGTTTCGGAGATAAGGGGGGATGGTCAATTTTCAACAATTTTCTTAAATATCTTTATAGTATTCATTTTAAAATAATTAAAAAAATGTATTTGAGATCCTCGCAATAAGCCCTTTCATTTGACATGTCACACGGTACATTTAGCAACTTTTCTTCTTTTTTTTTCTTATTTGCCCCCCTAAAGTTACCCCCATATTCAAAATTCATTTATTTATGTTACACGTCCGTGTTTGGGTCACAGAAATACATATGTGTACCAAATTTCAACTTAATCGGTCAATTAGATTCGGAGCAAATTGGCTGTGACAAACGGACAGACAGACAGTGATCCTATAAGGGGTCCGTTTTTTTCCTTTTGAGGTCGGAACCCTAATAATGAAATTTTAGAACCCCCCTTAGAAGGTAGACACACCCTTAAGAAGTGCCGAGCCCGGTCTGTGGATGCCCTTTGATTGAACTTGACCTTGACTTTAGCCAAATGTACCTAAGATGAGGATGTGTCATGCAGGGCAGTGCAACGCGACGGCGCGACACGTCTCGAACAATACAATTTCTAAAGTCAGGTTCGCTGCGCCAATTTTCGTAACAAAACACTTTAGTAATACATATTAACAGTCAGTCCGCTGCGACAAAATGTTAAGTTTTTGTTTAATAATTAGGCCTCACGCCCCCAAATAGCTCTTTAAAAAAATGAGTTCCGACGAGGAAGACCTGTCTGCTGTTCGAGCAATAGTAGATTTAGTGCTACAAAGAAAAAATAGATTCTGTGTCCGACCACGTTCGGTAATATTTACTTATCAATAACTGAAAATAGATGATAGGTTTTGGTTTAAATAAAAAACGGTGTTCAGAAAAATTTTGGAGAGCTATGTATTATCATTAATATTTTTTCTCGAACAAATTTTATAAAAAATAAAGTATTTTCTTGATTCCAATCCATCGCTACACTTAAAACTTTAAAAAATGTCACGAAACGTCTTCGTCTGCGTCTGGAGAGCACTAAACACGAAATGAGTCAGTTTACCCCTCCCTCTGGCCCCCCGCACGCGAACGCGGGCGGTGTTCTATTCTATTCTATTTTTCTTTATGGCAATGGTGCCGATGTCGACAATTCTGCCAATGTCAGATGTGTGGAGAAAACGTGCGGAGAGAAAAAAAAAAAAAAAAAAAAAAAAAAAAGCTCGTACAGACCAGTGCGACGTGACTCGAACAATACTATTTCTAAGAAAACTTCACGGTATAACAATAAAATATAAATTATTTATTATTAAGATCTCATGTAACATGTACCAAAAATCACACGAATAAATGAATTTGAATTTGAACAATAACCAGTGTTGCGTCGCGCTGCTCTGCACGAGCCTTTATTCGTAACAAGAATAATGTTTATTGAGGCGGCAACAGGATTTTACAGATATTCTTTGTCCCTTATGCAGGTATATTGCCACGGGTGGAGTCGGGTCTGTTACTATCTTTGTAATATCTAAACAAGAGAAGAGCATTCTGTAGTTTCCTCTGCCTACCCCCAGGACCTATGGAAGGCGTCAGCTTATGTATATACTTGCAGCAGCTTATGTATATACTGTAAGAAACGGTGTTCCAGCAAAGCCAGTGTCACAGTTAAACTGATATAGGATTATATCCCCCTTTTATGACATCCCCTGAGGTATTAGTACCTAACCCGATCATTTTTTTAAACGTGGAAGGTGAGTTGTTGGGGTGCATGCACCCCAATACCTCACCCCACTATGTATAGAAGAATACCTAAAGCTAATGTTGTTGCATAGTATGAAAACTTAGGAAATAAAAGGATACATACATAGTAGGAAAAGGAGAATGTTATTGAAATGCTATATTGAAGAAGACCTAACGCTCTTCAGAAATCGAAAATCAGGAAATTTTGACACTCCAAATCGAATATGAAGACGTAAATTCTTCCGACACGACACATATTTACTGTCGCTAGTCTCTGAAACTTGTACTTTAGCTGCAAAAAAACTGCTTCAAAAAAATATGCATTTTATTGCCTATGAATTGAAAATACTGATTACTAGCGATTTTGCAAGTAAATATGTAGTTATAATAATTTTTTGACCGCTGCCTATACCAAATACACAGAGTGGATTTTTGAGATGGGGCAGTAAGGGCAGGTACCTACCTTAAATGTTGTTGCTACAAGAAAATGGTCTTAGGTGGCTATTACACTATCATATCTTTGATCATAGATCTTTGATCAAAGATATAATGAAATAGTAAAATAGACATATTGTGGGTATATCCCCCTCAGGCCCTCAGGGTCCTACCAGTGTTGTGAGTTTGTCCGAAAGGGATATCGTGGCCCCGGCACGCAGGCAACGGAAGGAACACGGGTGGGTTTTAGCTGACAAGCCCTCCCGCTCCACCCAAAGCGGGAGAAGTTATTTGATAATTTCCTACCCTCAAAAAAGGCCCTCAGGGTTACCTACACTATCATTATTATATCATATAAGTACCTATCTACAAAGCTCACAAATTACCCATAATATGTCTATTTTACAATTTAATTATAACTTTGATCAAAAATCTTTGATATGATAGTATAATTAGGAGACTGTTCATAATTTTTTGAGATATTTTATTCACAGATTTTGAATAAATGTAGGTACAGTCAGTGGAACAACTGAGGTTTGAGTACCTACTGGAAAAGTCAGAAATCGCAAAAACCTTTTCCCATACATTTTGTAGGAAATTAGACTCCAATCTACTTATTTACGATGAATGGACTGGCTGAAAATAAACACAACGTTTTATCCCGGTAGGTACCTACGTACCCGAGGGATAAAATGTTTTTTCAGTCTTTTAGAACCGTTTAGAACCAATATCATTGTTATGGATATTAAGCTAGGACTGATTTCTCGGTTTCACCAATGAAACTGAGCGCGCAATCAGCCCATCGCAACTGCGTTCAAGAGCTGTCAGTGTCATCATTATTGGTGACGGCTCCTAAACACGGTTCTGACGCGTTCAGTTTCATTAGTGAAATCTGCCCACAGTTATCCTGTCTGAACTACGACCTTAATCGTGTCAGGTGTTTCGTATGTGTATTGTACAGGTTTATGGGATATAAGACCGCTTTCACATTTAGGAGACTTTAGCAGCGCGACAGACGCGCGACCGTCAACCAGTCAGAATTTCATATTATAAACAGAAGCGTGGCCGTCGCGTTCGCTCAGTCGGCGATGAGCCAGTGTTGCAAGTGTCGGAGACAACCTAAATTTGATTTGATTCGATTGTCTATTGACATTGTCGATGTTCTTTGTAGTAATACTTATCAATGGAAGAAAAAAAATGACAGTTGAAACGTAATTAAAGCTATAACCAAGTTAATATTATTACCTACCTGCCAAAACAGCAAGCACACGTGATTAAAAGTATGTATAGACTACACAATGAGCGAGTTTGACACCGAACGATTTATTATGAAATAATATAATATATTGAAATCCCGTCAGCGTCCATTTTTTGAATGAAGATCGCCGCACTAATATAAACAGCGGCGCCGCCGCGCGACCTCCGCACTGCTGTTCTTATAATGTGAAGGCATCTGCTTCTGCCGCGCTGCTAACGTCCTAATGTGAAAGCGGCCTTATCATTAAATCCCAAAGGATATAAAAAGAAAACAAAAGAATAGTTTATTACTGTTTATTAATTTATAGAGTGTTGACACACTGAGTATACACACAACTGGAGACAAAATGCGTGTCTTGAACCAGCGTTACTGAGTCTCGAAATAAAACCGAATATGAAAGGAATGAGATCCATAATATCACTCACAGTGGTCAAACATACCAACATTGTAACTATACATGGTATTCAAACGTTATTTATTTTGTCTCCATTTGTTCACTCACACTTCGTTCGCACTAATCATTCCGGAAACTTATAGTTATGCCTTAGAAATAACAAATGGTGTATTATGATACTTCTAGAATTCAAACTATGGAAGCATTGTTTAGTGATCATTTAATATAAAAATATTACACACGGCGTCGACCGTCACGCCGAGACTACACAAGTCCGAGTTTCCTGCTAACGGGAATCACTTCATTAACATTCATTCATAGATTATATGCAAAGGAAGGTTGTATAAAAACATGAATATTACTGAATAGTTCCGTTGAAAGTCTAATCATTGATAGCTTGAATGGTAATTGGAATGTTTCTCATTAGAAAAACTGAGGCGTATGTAACCTCAAATGAAGCTCATTCCAGTTACGAGTCAAGTTTCAGAGTCTTTGGAAACCTTATGAAGACTGTAGCCCCGGTTTGGCTTCTGTGAGGGAACTGTCGAGAAACATCATGAGCTGAGCGTCTGAGCTGTCCGTTAGAAGTAGTTACTCGCGACAGTATCCCTAACCATCCGACAGGCTGATGTTACTCGAACTACCCGCAAGAGCCCCACTCAGAACAAATCTTGCAGTATCACAATACGCCACAAATCAAACGCAATTAGTGCTTTCTTAAAAAAATATGTAGTGATTAAAACAAGTTTACTAGCTTATATATATTTACAATTTTATAATCTTCAAATAAGATATACCGCCATACCAACGTCCCTTTGAAACGCGCCCTGCCCAAGTCTATGTACAATTTATAAGTGAAATATGCCAAAGGATAAGCAATAAAGTTAAAAATAATCTTAAAACTATGTCTGTTTAGTTTGGCAGGGCACGTTTCAAACGGCAGGAAATCACTTAGGTACTACCACATGTTCGTTTTATTTTTTTTTCATTTTTCCTGTTTTTTTTTTTCACCTTTTGTTATAGACTACTTTATTCATTAGAAATCTGCAAATTTTAATGAACAATTCTAGCCGATATTGTGTTACGCGTCGATTCGCCGGCGGTATTCCGAACACAATTCGCATATGTACAGAGAACAGATTGAAATACCACCGGCAGTAACAAGAAAATGTGGACACTAGCTAATTAGAAAACTAACATCGAAAACTAAACAATCATCGCGTTACATAACTACAAACTGAATTAATAATGAATATTTTCCTAGTGTAATTGTATCAACATCTGTAATGTAATTTACAGTTAAATTTATACAGTAAAAAAGACGATTGGAACTGTGTCCAAACAGAAAGATCATTATAGTACCACTGTGACAGTAGTCCTCGATAGTACAACCACAGTGCAGCTATCTATTCCACACCGTCGCCTTGCCTTTGCTAGACCTTCGTCTTCACGTGTCTGGATAATAAATTAAAACGCCGACTTAATCAGTCGACTGTCGACAAAACGAACTGTCATATGATGTCGCTATCCGCAATAGGGCAGTAGGGGCATAAGCAGGCTGGACCGTGCGACTGTACGGAGGTGTTAGATAGACTGTGGTATAACGCATAACGCAAGGCCTCGTCTAGTCGAGAGAAAGCAAGTCCGTTGTCATGAACGCGTTCGGCGCCCGTCGGAGAGCATCGTGGCGTGGCCGCATCTCATGCACACGTACACACTAACACACACTCGCACACTACATATGCTATCGCGCTCTCTTCTTCATCGGACCACCCGGGGCTGCCGAACGACGGGTTCTCTTTCACTGTGGAACAAATAAAGTTTCATTAGTTTTATCACATTATCCGAACATTTAAGATGAATTCATAATCTTAGATAATATAAACACACAACAAACTTAATGTCAAATGTGATAAGGTTCAAATTCCATTTCAGCCTAAATTTATTTATAGTTTGACCGAGACCGCTGTTCCGCGCCGCATGTGCGGGGGCAGAGCAGGCCACTCATTCGTCAAGGATCACGCCGCCCCGCCGCTCATTGGTGAACGCTGACCCGCGCCTTGCCGCGCATTCCTAAACCGCGGAACAGTGGTCTCGGTCAAACTATAGGATGATTATTGCAAATGGCAACTTTTAGTAGAAAATTGTGTCAAGTTATCTAAGATTCTGAATAGTATAGGCGGGTCAACTGGATTAGCATAGTCTAATATTCTAAAGCGTTAAACGGACCGCGTTAACCAAATACGTGGAGAACTCACAAGGTGGACCTTTCGGTTCTATATGACTAAATACTAATGTGCATTTAAAACGAATCCGTATTAATAGGTATACTAACATTTACACTGAAAATATTAACATGGCTATCTATCAATCGAGTTTATTGTATATTGTAAATAAGTTTGATACTAATGAGTAAATAGGACGTTTCCTTTATCTACTAACTGATGATTCATAAGTAAATGGTGGTTAACTACATAAAATTAAGTACGGAGCATTACCGCAAAGATCTCGCGTCTTCTGGGTGTACTTGTACAAATCATACGCATGTACTACTTGAAGGTTTTTTATTCAAATTATACAAAATTCACACCGTACTCTGTCGTTATGTTGAACCTTATTTCAAACATTACAGTATTTTTAGTGTTGGCAACACTCATTTTATAATTTATACAATTTTTAAACAATTAATTAATAATATAAAAATTTGCGTCGCAATGTATCGAAAGAGTTTTTTATTTCGTACCAATCAGCTGTGTACCGTTAGCAGCAATATGATTGCACAAAACTGAAAAAGTAATCGTTTAAAACACGTTGCTAACTGTACGCAACTGGCGAATGTATTAACAATACTATCAATAATGTTTTTAAACCTTATAAAGTAAAAATTTAGTGAACAAAACGCACACACACATTCACACGTTAAATTCAATCACAGTTGTATACAAGTAAGTTCAAAGGAACGCGGCAATTTGACCGACGATGAGGAGTTTCCGAAAACGTCCGCTGTAACGACAACGGCGCGACTGGGCGAAGAGGTCAGTCAGCTAATTCACCGCTGATATAATAAAAAATCTAAAATTGCATAAAAATACATCATCTCAATTGCCCTTCGCGTTAAATAAACATAGTTCCTCAAAGCCTAAAATAAAGGTTTGATTGTCAAACATTTATTTTGATGTATAAAACTAACTATCGCACCTACAAAAATTTACTAGGATATGTTACATGAATATACACCCGATTTCTTGTTAATCAACTCAACTCTAAGAAGATAAATAAACTCGAATTTTCGAATCTCATTTTACATTATTTTGTGATATATTTATAACGACATTTAAGTTACAAGAAAGGCCATTGTTTTTGCGAGTATTTTTCTTAATAATTAACAAAGTATATGCGTGCGTGGCTGTTATGAGTCACACAAGTAATCACGTAAAACTAGTAAAACGCGCAATTTGTAATTTCGCCTAATCAATTGTAAACATACTGCTTGATAGGTGTTTACAAACACATTACATTGATTTCATATTTTTTGTGACAATTTATGCATTAAAAATCCACATTATGGTAGAATTTGAAACCTAAATAGCCTCCTAACATTAACAGACGAGACAAAACATTACCTACAACACATTCGTGACATCAGGAAGCTGTAAAAAAGTTTTTAAAACATCAATAGCGAAAGTATTTTTGGATGAAAATACCATTCTGTGCACCAGAAAAGTACGTAAGTATTATAAATATTATAATCATGCGGTGCATATTCAAGTAACATATATTATAAGATGGGAATAAATGGGCCTGGCCATATTTATGTTACAGTAATGAGTTTCTTCTTGAGTTGACTGACGGATTGATGTCCCTTCACTGGCTGCTTGTTAGCCGCCGAATCATTTGTGGCGTGGACGGATTTGACCTAGGAAACGAAGTTACGTTAGGAAGGGGAAGGATAATTATTGAGGAATAGGTATTTTTGTGTACTTTCAGGTAGATCGCAGTAGAAAATCAATTGGTTGCTATACTGATCAAAATCATCGAAGACTTACTACTTGCAGACACCAAAATAAAATGGTTTTCAGTCTGTTGTCTGCGATCGCTCTAAGGTACAGAAACAATTTAAAGATAATCGGGTCTAATGATAGTCAATACAAAGATTAATAATATAATTTCAACTTTTACCAGAAACCAATTAACACTGATCATGCATTTTTATAATGATCGCCAGTAGCTTAAAGGAGAAAACACTGCAATTTTTTATACTTGATGATTTCCAGTTATCTTTAAATTGTAGGATATGCAAAGCGGATTATATAAAAGGAAAGAGTGGTACCCGGACACATTATGTGACGCGCGGTAATTTTGGAAACCGTGAGAAACTACTTTATTCACAAAAGCAGTAGCATTGTTAGTTTCATCAGTGCCGGATTAACCACGTAGCAAGAGTAGCAATTGCTACGGGCCCCGCGCTAAAGGGGGCCCCGCGTATTCAAACCCGGGCCCCACCTCTACCTGAGCATAATTTTTTGAGTGAAACTTATTAAGAAGTGGTATATTGAATTTACTTGATGTCTCAAAAACGTGATACGTACTACCTTTGCCGACTAAGACGTCAGAATATGGGTAATACAATTTCTAAAAGTTGATTGCAAATAGACGTATTGAGTATTGTTTTTTTTTACCACTTTATACATAAGAACCCATAGCAGATCAAGGGCCCGTCTATAAAATTTGCTACGGGCCGCGCGCTTGCTTAATCCGGCACTGAGTTTCATCATGATTATCTACCGGAAAGTCCTTTTTGTAAAGTGTTTTATAAGTTGCTGTTATTTTATTCCGTGTAGATTTGATAGTTTCAACAACAATGATAGAGCTTTGATGACTTTCATCAAAATTTAAGTAGTAACTTTTTTACTTAGTACAGATCGCATTAAGACGCTTCAAGTATCTCAATTTAAACCGTTTTATATGCACTACGTAAAAGGCCACACGGTGTTCTATAATGCGAATGGGATCAAAATAGAACTTCATTTACGTATTTGCTTGGATATTTACAACTGTTTGTCGCTACATTCTTGTGTGAGTGTCGACACGTAAATAAGACGTAACCATGTTAGCGATAATATAGTTGTAGGTGTTGTTTCGTTTATGGGTTTATGCAGACGGTATGCATCGAAACTGCCTACTAACTGTGCAGTCTTCAGACATCAAGCTGCATGCGGACTGTACTAATGTGCAATTTTCGTGCAGGTTTACAAAGTAACAGCAAGTTTCGTTGTTGTTAATTGTCTTTTGCAGCTAGCTTGTTGTTTAAATGCATGCCGTCTGCAAAGGCACAATGGCCTGTACAGCTGGGTCCAGATCTACCTCGCCGTTACAGTACTGACCTCGTTGTTGGGCGGCGGCTGCGAGGGCTGCTGCTGCGCGCGCCGCTGCACGGAGGGCGAGCGCCGGTCGGCGGGCGCGGCGCCCGCCTCCATGTGCTGCTTGCGCTGGCGCAGGATCGTCCAGTCGAACGTGTAGTCGTACTGGTAGTTCATCGTGCGGAAGAGAATGCGGAACAGCTGAGGAAACAAAATGCACGGTTCAGTTACGTCGTCATATAGGTATTTAACTGTATCGTTTTCTTGGTTTTCGAGGGCGTAAAGCCGATAGTGACGTTATAATGAAAATCCAAGATGGCGGCTGCGAAAATTTACAAATTTTTCATCAAGGTTGTCATTTTCAAGGGTGTTAAAAACGATAAACGTGTTTTATTATTAACCAATTTATACAGCTTACTTCTTCAAACTGGCTGTTTCAATAAACTAACACCAAAGCTAATTCTAATTAGAAATAGTATCAAACATGACACATTGTATAGTAGAATACGGAATATAAATGTGTATATGACTCACCTGTCTAAGATACATGTAATCAGGAGCCTCGTCGAAGGTCAGTCCGCGGCAGTAATTTAAATACATCGCAAACTCAGCCGGGAATCCCTGCGCAAATAATAACGTATTTTAATAATAATTTTGGTGATAAAGAAGGGTCCTGATTGATAGATTTAGCTGCGAAATTTCCTCACGAACTTATACAAGATCAGTTCACGTCTCGGTCAAAATACTAGCGACTGGCTCGTATTTTGACCGCAGCAAGGCGGCAGCATTTAAGTATAGCCATACGTGGAGAATATATTATTCGGCTCAAAACTGAATGTCACGGCTAAATCTTATGTAAAACCTTGTAAGATTTATGATGAAGATGAAATGTTGTATGAATTGATTTATATAATAATTGCGTTTTGAAATATGGTACAATATTTCGCATTTTTTTTATCGAAAAATAAATTCATGAACTTTCACGTGACTTTCTTTAATTGATAACGCAAAAAAGAGTTTATAAAAACATCTAAAAAAATTAAGAAAGATTATTCTGGTTAAAAATTTAAGCTCAGTACGTAATTCATCTCCATCATTATTTATGGATAGTTATAGTATTAGTATGTATATTGTTTACTTCAAGTCGTTGATGGTCGCTTTTAGCGATACCACTATGCATGGTACCGCTTCAAGCAAGCTGATCCCGTTACGGGATAAAGCGTGTCATGTCAAATCATCATTTTACTAAATCTGTGAGCATTAAAGGAAACACTTTATCTTTATAGTACAATCATGTTTGTGGAATGTAAGGATGGTGGGGTACGGGTCGTCACAGTGAGAATCGAAAAATTGGCGTCGTTGCCAAGGCAGGCGTGGAAACGCTTGCAAGATGACTTAGATGTGTGAGATTAGCCATAAAAGCAGCAGTAGCAGTAAGTAAGTTGTAGTGATAGCCCAGTGGTGTGACCGTCGGACTGCCAAGTCATAGGTATCAAGTTCGAACCCAAGGCACGCACCTCTGACTTTTCGGATTCATGTGCGTATTGTATAATTATCACAAGGAAGAATAATTTAAATTACATAACCACGCCAGGTGTCATAAAGACCTTAGTACTTAAATATTCAAGTCTCACATCCGGGCTACTGGATTTACGATTTTAATTAATTCGCTATACACGAGCGTTAACGCTCATAATTATGATCAGTTAATTGGCTAGAGAATCCTCTATGAAATGATTTTACTTTCCCTTTCTATACAGGTTTAAAAATCTTCCGTTTTAATTTCTCCATGCAAGTTGCAAAGTTTGCATGTTTGCCTAGATATTATGCCCCGTTTCTGAGGTCCTCAGACAAACTCATAAACAGCTACTAGTATTATAAATGTGAAAGTTTGTATGTTTGTATCACGCAAAAACGGCTGAACGGATTTGGATAAAACTTGGCACACAGATAGTTTATAACCTGGATTAACATTTAGGACACTTTTTATTCCGGTAGTACATTCCCGTGGTATAATTACCGACCTCCACGCGGGCGAAAGCTAGTAATATTATAAACGCGAAAGCAAGTTTGCTTTTTGTTTGTTAAGCTTTCACGCTAAAATAGCTGAACAGATTTGAATGAAAATTGGCACATGAGTAGACCGTGACCTGGATAAGGACATAGGATACTTTTTACCCCGACATTCCCACGGGATCGAGACTTATGCGGGTGAAACCGCGGGGTGCAGTACAGTATAAACTATATAGTATAAATTCACCCCATAATCTACACCAGCCATGCTATTCTGTAAACATCTCACCGTGAAAACTTGGGTGAAGTGAGCTGTCAATAGTGTCAATATCCCTGTGGAATGACAGCTCACTCCACGCTCACTTCACCTAAGTTTTCACGGTGAGATGGTTATAGAATAGCACTGCTGAACTTTACTGTTTGTTTAACTATTATGTCTTTGCGGAAAGTGAACCTATCAATAATGTTCGTCCCCCATACTGACTGTTCAAGAACTCTATGTAGCCTAAAGCACAGAATAGTACAGAAAGCACACTCCGCGTTCTAGGTATGAAGCTACATGCACCATCGAAGAAGTTCATATCTAACCAGTTTCAAAACAAAATCCCGTGAACACGATGACCACATCTGTTACCGGCCCGGGTCTATAGCCGCCGAGCGCTGCAAGCAAGAATAGGCCTTAAGGTGGTTAGATATGAACTTCTTCGATGGTACGCGGCGGGTTCGTCTTGTCGGGCCAATTCGTCGAAGACGTAGTAGAAGATATAACGAGTTGCGCGATAGAAAGAGAGGCAACTTCTAGGTGAATATAACTGTCGGTAATTAGCGCTGTGCGACTTGAATTGCACTTTATTGAGTAGCAGCAACAGTCGCTTTTTATTTAAAAGATTTTGAGGTGTGAACCATGTGTCTCTAATAATCTGTGTCTAAAGTCTGATTTAAAGTGCGATTTAATTGCGTGTGGCATACTGTGTTGATAAAAAGGGTAAAACCTTTACAGTATATGTGAAAGTGCAGACTATAAAGAACACGTGAATCAAGTGAATCCCCAAAACTTATAGTGAATAAGAAAGACGTTATTGAACGACTTCCTAATTTTATAGTTACTTAGCAGTTTTAAATTATATTTAAATTACTTATTGGCTACTAGACTAGATTGTTATGTCAATAAAGTATCACCAATTGTGATACTTTATAAAGAAAAAAAAAATACACTGTTGAAGCAACAATAAAAGTTGTAAATTATTTGTTGCTTATTTTATTGTATGCCACGGGATAATCTTGCATCATGTAATGGAGCTTCATACCGAACTAACAGCACTATCGAACAGATCCGACTACTCTAGTGATATAACGAACGAGTTAAGGAGTTAGGATTTAAATCGGCGACCTTCTTCGCGAGGTCGCAGGTTCAAATTCATTACGACTCGCGCGTATGCATACGTCGGCTAAGTTCCTAGGCTATGCACAACGCTTATTCAATTAATGGAGCATGGAAATATACTTGGTATGGTTTGTGCTAGGACTTGTAGTGTCGAATCTACCCATTTTGTCGTAAAATTGATTTAAATTATTTTTTTAATACTTCAGGAAATATTTCCCAGGGTATTATAAAAATAATTCCTTACCTGTTACTCTGGTATGTATACCAGAGTAACAGGTAAGGATTTTTTAATTAAAATTAGAAATTCGTCCATCTATTTTAAAATAGATGGACGAATTTTAACACAGCGTTCAGTACGTCTAACGAAAGATATCCAAGCAAAAAAAAACACTGATTAAAGTGATTTTATTTTGACCTAAAGTAATAAATGGCATTGGGTAACAAACATTGCTTGTGTATTTTCGTTAGCTGATTTATTTTTCTTGGAAGTATCTAATGCGTTTTTCTTATTATAATTTTTTACCAGTGTCCTTAGTTTGGTGGTTTGAATGATTTGTAAAAATTTGTCCATCTATTTTAATGGGACCTTATATACCAGAGTAGGTAAATGTACTCGACTATTTCAGTGGAAGCGACCTGCCCTGACGTTACTCGAGCGATTGAATATTAATCCTAACTAATATTATATATGCGAAAGTGAGTTTGTTTGTTACGCTTTCACGCTAAAACGGCTGAACGGATTTGAATGAAATTTGGCACATGGGTAGGCCTTGATCTGGAAAAGGACATAGGCAACAAGCGTACAAACTAGTTACTACATTTCCATAAACTTTACATGATTATGAGCATGCTGTTACTTTAATTTGTTTTGCTTACCTTACAGAGCACCTCAACGGGCGTCGACATCTTTTTTTCGCTGATCCGTTCGTACTTCTGCTTTTTGGTGATCGCCTTCAGACCTTGCCACGGCAGCGAGCCTCTGTTAAAGAAAAAGAAAATATTTAATCTATAGATAAGCATTAAGTTAGGTACAGTGCAACACAACTTAGATGTAGCATCGTCAAAATTCGTAAAACCGATCACCATCCGAACTGAGTGCGCCTTCAAAATCACCAATCTTTATTACTGCTTTAGGCGAAAATGACCTTTACCCAAACGCAATAACTTGTGAAGTCATATAACCAAATACATTCGTAAAATTGAAATTGAATGAACGCAAATTTTCAAATTTATGCTACATCTAAGTTGTGTCGTACTGTAATGGGGACTTAAGCTTCGTGCAGACCAGCGCGACATGACAACGCGACGCGACTCCGGTTATTGCTATATCGTCAAGTTTTCTTAGAACTTGTATTGTTCGAGTCGCGTCGCGGCGTCGCGTCGCGCTGGTCTGCACCAAGCTTTATGGGGAGTTTGTGTTTCAGCTTTTATAGTGGAAAGGACCTCAAATGACGTGACAGCCCTTTGAAACCTCAATGAGTACGTTTGTATACACTATATTATGGTTTTGTAGAATATACAAATTCAAAATGTTAGCCTCAACTATACTTAGCATTCGTCTGTCGCACCAAACGATATGTAGCCGCGCTATCAACTTGTTTTACAACAGGTTAAAATTTAAACCACGGCATGAGTTATCATTCTAGTAAAGCTCATGAGAGCAGAACAATAAAGAAAGGTAAAGTATGTAAGACTCGTGTCTTACATAAATCTGAATAGGCCAGCAAGGTTTTTGTAACTGCCACAAAAGCCAAGTCCACCAATGCAATATAATTATCCATACTAATATACAGTATGTTAACTAACAGAGAGTGTTCCCTTTAACCAGCAATAGTATAGCATCCATATGAGTTTGTTGCGCCACTTCTTCTTCCCAGCTAAAGCACTAGGAAGTGGTGAAGGGTGGGCGTTTTGGGGGACTGTCTTATGTAATTTTGACGTTCGAAAAGTGCTGATTCTCAGCCTAGTTTGAATAAATGACTTTTGATTTTGAATTTTTGAATTAAACATGCTAAAAAAAATATTAACATCTAAAATAATACGTTTTTTTTTTATATTCACAAAAAATATTAAATTTATACATTAAAGAAACACTCTGTACACGCGCACATGTCGCACTTGTCTTCCCACGTTGAAAGACATGTACAATGCTTTTTTTTTTTGGAGTATTTTGTAAGTATTGCCGCTGTACTATTGCGAGTTAACGGGAACGCCCTCTGTTAGCTAACATACTGTATAATATTAATATTATAAATGTAATACTCTGTCTGTTACCTTTTCACGCTTTAACATCAATGGAATTTGGAACACAGAAGGTTAGGACATAGGATACCCCCGTAGTACGTTCTAGTGGGATAATTTCCGACTTCCACACGGGCTAAGCCACGGGCAAAAGCTAGTTTACCGACAATATGAAACTCCCAACATCGACACGTCAAACACATTGCCAACAGTAATCTTAATCTTACTTAAAATTGCGCAACTCCCGGACACATTTAAAAATAACGGTCTTATTCCGTAGGCTGTAACGGGTCGAAACGGGTCCTAGCGTGAGTCACTTGCTACAAGTCGGGACTTGCACAGCGGATCGACTGGCAGTCTCAAACCGGAATATGTACAGTATCCAGTGGTTTTGTGAACGGTAATCATATTGATTCTTTACTTTTATAGATGTTTTACCATCTTTATAAGTTGGACGTAGTTAAACAGAAAGGATCCAACCCACACAGAGTTAGTTTTGAGATATTCAAGTTTTAAGATCAGATCGTGTTATGTGATTGTATGACCTGCCATACATACGGGTTGGTAATGTATGGTCATAATGACATGATGCGTTGGGATTGTTTTTGTGATATTAAAGTTTTGACTACAAAGAGTGTTTGTTTTGGTATACCTACATAACTCATTTTCGCCCATAGTGTAGGTTGGATCCTTTCTGCTTAACTACGTCCAGTTTTTCTTATAGTTTGTTTAAAACTTATTGACAGATAATTTTATACAAATTGCATTTCAGTTCTGAATGTTTCTATGCCTAGCCACACATTTAAGACCCTAAAATGCGGTTGTTGGATGAATATGGGCGATAAAAACTGCAATGTCATGGATGGAGAGGAAGGTCCCGTACTTATTAGAAACGCGCATTGGCAACATGCCCAGACTCTGCGAAAACAATGTTGTTTATTTTTCAGAGATAAGCATTTTCGGAAAAAACCAAGGCAGAAAGTAAAACGGTAGAAGTTATATGTTTTTGAAATATACATAAACCTCAGACCAAATAAAAACCAAGACATAGTGCTGTCAACAGGTCGAGGTCGGTTTCGTAAACATGTGTGCACTTAATGAGGTGTAGTTTGATTATAGTGTGAGCGTGTTTGCACAGAGCGGAGGTGTAGTTATGGCATGCTACACCGTATTGTTCGCGGCGCTATGCCTTGGTTTTTTATTTGGTCTGAGACATAACCTCACGCCTTTTTTCTCTTCTCTAGAAGTCTTCTTTAGAAGTCAAGAGGGAAGGCCTTTGCCCAGTACAGGAATGATGCAGGCTGAGAGAAACTAGTAAAGCCGATATCAGATCCTTCACCTTTCTTCACTCGAAGTGAAAATACTGAACCAAAATTGAATAAGTGAAAAATGAATTCATTAGTGAATCAATCCAACGATGGCTGGATTGCGTTACTCTGCATCTCTCACTCGACTACCGTAGAATCGAAATCGAAAATATAATGAAAGGAGTTGATGAACGTTCATTCCTATATAATTTAGTCGATGTGGTATGAAGGTGGACTGAACCAAGACTGACTCATAGAATTTCTACAAGATTATGCATAAGAAGCGCAAACGATACAAGGATATCATTATTTATCCAAGTTATTTTACACGCGGTTTCAAAAGATCCGTGATTCAAGTTACAATGAATCACAATACTCGGAATCAATATCACCTCTGATATTGAACAGGAGCTGCGGTATAGATTCCGTGACGTCACTCCATTAACAATTGAAACACGCACGACTTCGGTGAAAATAAATGTACGACGTGATGTCTGTCACAGTGTTGTATAGTTTTCTCATATAAATATCCCATGTCAGTCGGTATAATAGAAAAGTGTGCCGTGCCATTCCTTTAGCATGTTCACTAACAGAAACTAGAAACTTATTCAACCAATAATGCGCGAATCCAAAATATGAACGTCGCTTAGCTAAGTTTGAAGCTACTTAGTGCGGATTTCACCAATGATACTGAACGCGATCACTGCTTCTAATCGATCTTTTTGAATAAATGTTTATGTTTAATTATGAAACTGACAGCTCCTGAACGCGATTAAGAAGTGGTGATCGCGTTCAGTATCATTGGTGAAATTCGCCTTTGGACTGACTAGAAATAAACCTCGCATAATTTTTCAGGTTCCGTCAGCGAGAATTCAAAGAATATTGTAAAGGGAACTGCGATTTATTAGACAGTATGCACGACTATTCATTGTAGAGGTGAATGAGGTCAATTTGATGTCAGATATCATGACGTTCTTGTGTTGCGTTGGCACTCGGCGGTTCGGTACGAGCTTTACGAATGGACTCAGGTGGTAAGTTTTATGAGTTAATTGTGGATCCTGTCGGGCACAGCAGAATAGAAGAAGAGAAGAAGCTTTAAAAACTTAACTTTTCAATATTCTATGAACAATTTTACCTTCAAACACCACTAAAATAGTTTAACTTAGGGCGAATTTCACCAATGAAACTGAACACGATCAGCACATAAACCATGTTTAAGAGCTGTTATTGTCATTATTTTCTTTGTAATATTAATAATTATTGGTGAAATTTCGCCCTTAATCATCTTGAACAATAAAAGGAGACTTACCTGTTGAAATACATAAGTACGTATCCGAGTGACTCCATGTCGTCTCGCCGCGACTGCTCGATGCCGAGGTGGGCGTTTATCGACGCGTACCGAGCCGTACCTGATACAAACAATGCGTTATTTAGAAAACAACATGGCTATTACTAAGCAAGTTTGGTGAAGAAGAACAAATCGTTATTAAGACCTGCATAGTGATTCACAACAACCATTTTCTCTCTTCCGTGCCATCCATTGGACATCAAGCCATTAGTAATAATCTGTCATTGCTTCATTATTAAATATTATTACCGATCGTGATGTACTTAGTAATTTTATTCAAGGTGCATTGTCTTCACATATAATTAATGTGGGTATATAAAAACTTTTAAAAGAGTAATGGTGGAGTTTCTTCCCCATTCTTCTCCATGCGAAACTACCTTTTGGAACGGGCAACTTTAAAAGTAAAAAAAAAAATGTTTTTCTTCAAAATTTACAGAAAAATATAACTTACTCAGTTTTATTTTTCTGTAAATTTTGACGATCAAAAGTGCCTTTTACGTGCGTATTTGAAATAAATTATGTTACTTTGAAGCGATGTTCACAAATCCGAGAAGAAGACCGTTATTCTTCCGACAGCTATTTTCTGTCGAGGGCAAGGCAAATCAGGTAAACCAAAATTTGTCATTTCCGACACGACAGCCTATCGAATGGTTGTGAACAGCTGGAAGTACAATTTCTTCTATAACATTAGCTAGTATTTTAAGTGTCACTAGTTTTAGGACCGCCCTTTGGTCCCCAAACCTAACACTCCTAACATAAATAATTAATAAATTCTTTATTGCCATAATCGATCGAAGTGGCGGTGCTTGGGGGCCGCCTATGTTCAGCAGTGGACGTCTTTTGGCTGAAATGATGATGATGATTGCCAAAAAGAAGTTACAGAAAAAATTGAGACCCTAGCTCCAGAGCTAGGTACCTGTATTTCAGGAGCCAATCAAACCGTGGTTATGCGATCTTGCGTTTGGGTAGAAGTCAGGGAAGTCTTATAATTTTCTCTAAATTAACAGGTACGCTCTCAACACGGTAAATGTGCATGAAGACAGCTAATAGGGCGGTACTTATTTTTAAAACAGCGTCATTTATTGCTGTTGCTGTAGATATCACGAATTATGCACAATTTCATGATGAATTTTCCCTGATGGTTTATCGGTGTCAAACTGTTTTGTTTGTCGCCAGAAAGTAATTGTTATCTTTTAATTAAATTGCGCCTTTTTATACGTTTGTTTGCATCGTTATCATGCAAAACGATAAGACGTAAATAAATGATAAGTGTATTGATTACTATAACATTATCACGTGACATCGCACAACAGGTCCTGCCCGGTGGTATTTTAATGTTATCGTTAAGTGCTTAATTTGATCATACGTGAACAGTTAATGACTGAGTCAGCAAATGGAGTTCGTTTCATTATTTTTGCCATCGACAGGATATAGCACAGGCGACACTGGGAACGAATCTAAGTTCGTTTAGCTTTCCTCGCGTAACGCGTAAGAAAGCTAAACGAACTTTACTTCGTTTCGCTTCGTTGTGTGGCTTGCGCTTAAGAAGAACAATATCGTGAATGCATTATATTCCTCAATGTTCTGATAAAATATTCTGATTTTCAACTCCAACTACTTCAAGGTATAGATCGCACCAAAAAACCAGTCTATAGTTAATCTATATCAGGCATCGTTGGGTAACTATGGCTACGACGCGCATGCTTGGCATACCGAGCACCCGGTGTGAGTAGGGTTACCATCTATGTAAGGGAGGATGCCTGTCTAGGATGTACAAAATGCCAGATTTTTCAGAGAAATGCCTGTCTACGTCTATTGTAAAAAAAAGCTGTAAATACGCAACAGATAATTTTAAACATCTAAACATCTTCTCACAAATCGTTTATAAGTTTTCTTGAGTTACTAATAACGCTTTTACCGACTCTACTGTCAGGCGATTCCTTTCGTATGTACTTAGTAAGAAGATTGAAAAATGCCTGTCTCAGCTTAGCGCCGGCCGCACGCCTGTCTTAACCGTAAAATGCCTGTCAAATGCGGCAAATGCCTGTCAGATGGTAACCCTAGGTGTGAGTCACTCTTTTATTAACTTAACTGTATTCTACGAGGGAACGTGGCGAACTTTGCTATACGGGACGCGTTTGTCTTGTGAGCTGTTTATGCTTTACACTTGAAAAGACTTTCGAGACAAAAGGGAGCTTGAATCTTTACGCGAGTTTTGTTAACTAGCAGTTGCGTCTACAGTGCTAAATTAAAAAGAATTGTGAAGCATTTCAACATTTATGTTTGAACTCATTGGCCCGTATTTTTTTACTTACTAAGGAACATTACATATTGAAATTTAGGATACCCTAACCCTACAAAATAGAAAAAAATCTCTCACTTAGCAACCACTACATCTACATTACAAGTTAAATACGAATATCAACATGGTGCTTCTAATCTCGTGTTAAAAACACATACTCAGCTGATTTATATCGCCACGCGAACGGCCATTTTGACAAATGTACTGATATGGTATCTTTGAAACGCTCACTGCAGCTTAAAAAATACTCAGACGCGTACGCCAGACATCACCGTTCAAATATGGTGAACTATACACAGATAATATTGCTGTCCTATCAAGTGTAAGCAACTCACCGGTTGCATCTATACTAAATCTGCTTATACAGAGCTATTTTTCAATTTGACATTTTATATTTTAAAATGTATGAAATAAAAATTTAAAATGTCAAATGACTCGAAAATTGTTGACATTTACATAGGAGTCAAAAGGGGTCATTTGGTTGCAAATGATTCCCACACCCCCACCCACCCCCCTCCTACATCCCCTTAACGGATTGCCGACATATACAACAACCATGTATAGTGTCGAAGGCACGTTATACTTATTATCAGCGAAGTGAACCTATTAGCAAACAGACGACACTATCGTCAGCATTCATTGGTTTCTGCAGCTGTCAGGGCACGCAGGACATGATATTTATACGATTCGGCATTTTATTACATTACAAAATTACACATCTCACAGGAAAACTACAACACATCCGTGGTAACAATTTGGCAATGACAGCACCTTTTTTCAATAGCAGTAAGGGTGCTTTTCATTGTTCAAGTATTACTACTAATACCACTTAAGGGGGATGCAAAAGTAGTTCATTTGCTGGTCAGTGTCAGGTTGTATATCGATCAATATGACATAATAATTAAAAGAATGCATAGAACTCTTTTAAGTTCAAATTACCCTATTGAATGACTATTTCTTAAAATCATGACATTTAACCTGCAAATAACGAATGAAGATTATAATTCCGCGGGCTACCTTTGCATCCCCCTTAAGTGGTACCAGTAGTAATACTTGAACAATGAATAACACCCTTACTGCTATTGAAAAAAGGCGCTGTCGTTGCCAAATTGTTACCACGGATGTGTTGTAGTTTTCCTGTGAGATGTATTTTAATTTTGTAATGTAATAAAATGCCGAATCGTATAAATATCATGTCCTACGTGCCCTGACACCTGCAGAAACGAATGAATGCTGACGAAAGTGTCGTCTGTTTGCTAATAGGTTCACTTCGCTGATAATAAGTATAACGTGCCTTCGACACTATCCACGGCTATTGGTTTTAGGCCCTTACTGCTATTGTAAAAAGGGCGATGTCATTGCCAGTCTTTTTTTTTGCGATTTCGTCTTTATAACAAAATGTTCTTACAAAATATATGAAAACAACTCACCAGTAAGATTCTTATCCTCGCGGTAAGAGATGTGTGCACGCGTACGCAGGTCGCGGAACTTCTTGGCGAGCCCGAAGTCAATCATGTAAAGCTTATTGCAATGGCGGCCGATGCCCATGAGGAAGTTGTCCGGCTTTATGTCACGGTGGATGAAACACTTGCAGTGGATGAACTCTACGCGGCCCAGCATTTGATCTGCGGGCAAAGGGACGGGTCTAAAATGCTGTAAAACGACAACAGATTTTCAGGCAGTCGCAGAACTCGCAGATAACCTGAAAGCATTTTTATTACGACGAAATAGGGTCAGCGCGGACAAAACAGCAAAAAGCTCCAGTAGCTTGTAATTTTTTTTTGTATTTTTGCGTTGCTGTATTTTGTGGATCGATACAATATCAGTTCAAAGGCCGGAAAATACCAATAATCAGGATTAATTGTTTAGTGTTAACGTTAATGCAATTAGTTTGAGAAAAAACAAGTTATAAATCTGACGCAATTACTCTTAAAACAAATTATAATTGTTAACAATAATGAGAGTGTAATGTATGAAAAGAAATCTTAGTGAACATAATAAACATTAACATATGAGTGGCTTATTTACATGCTAAGTATTACTCTCTTGTATAATGTTCGGTAGGTTATTCTTATTACCTACTAAATAATATACAACATCTTCACAATAATAAAAGTTTATTTGAAAGGCCAAAACGTTACTCCGCGGTTTCTGAGGCGGGACATTCACGGCAGACGTAAAACCATTAGTAAATCATTGCAAAGTAACTCTTATCTCTATAAGGTAAGGTATGAATTATAATGTTCTGCGTTGTTCCCGACAGTTTTATGAAACTTACGACAATAATTCGAATTTATACTTTATGCTAATTAAATAAGAGTTACATTGCAATGACTTACTAATGATTTTACATCATTCAAATTTGATCGTGAATGTGAAATGCCTAATTCTGAACAAAACTGTGATCAGGGTCCTCCTTATTATGAAGTATTTATGCCATCAAGATAGCTCCGTCTCTCTCTGACACTGGAAAAATGATAGCATTAATTCTTCATAATACGACCCCAGTAAATCTGTTGTCAAGTCGCATGTTACAAAATATGATGGAGGTTACATACCCACATATTTGGGATTGACGGAAATTTATCGCGCATTGCATGGTGTATGTATCGTTAATCTGACCAAAGTATCAACTCGGGTTACACCATTAATATAGTGGTTAATTGATTGTGTAACCGGAGTTTTATGATCTGGTACCGAAACAGGGAAAAATAACTTGACATGAGTTTCGACAACAGATTCAATTGAAAATGCTTTCAAAAGAAAGAAAATAAATGTATTTGACCCACGTTAAGGCATACAATATACACAGAAAAATAAATAGAAAAGAACTTAGTTATAACCAAAGATTTAAATCTTAGTTTTGCCCTCACTGTACTAAGTCGCGCGAAAAAGTGTGCATACTAAGAAAAGACAATAATAATGGCGTTTCCATGACAATCAAGTAAGTCTCTGCGACATTGTGTGTGTCAGAGGTGTCCAAACGAAACAAACGCGACCATCTATGACGCGGCAGGGCCAATCTACGATTTAAATCTTTGGTTATAACAGTATTGTGTATTTGTGTGCCTCACGGCTGAGCAGCAAATTCAAGACAACTGACACGAGGTTAATAATTCTCACATCGACCAAGTCAATAACTTTTCTGGAGTCAAATCCCCGAAAGACGAGTAGAACATCTCTCAAATCAACAAAAACATTAATAATACAGACCTGCCAGCATTAGAACAGTCTTGATGGTGAACTGGCGCGAACAGAAGTTGAAGAGGTCCTCCAGTGACGGACCAAGAAGGTCCATCACCAGGATGTTGTGGTCCTTTTCGTAGCCGTACCATCTGGAACAATAGAAAGCTGCTATGAGATAATGTTGGTGAAGAGGTGCTAGAGGCAAGTCACACGAGTAGTTTTTCGAACGCGAAGGGCGAATATGTCCAAGCGACACTCGGTAGGCGATTGTCAGCGCTTGACGGTCGATAAACTCCTCGTGTAAAAGTGCCAGGTGAATTCATAATTTCGATTTTGTTTTTCTGTAATGAAATTCTCAGCCCCGAATTTGGAGCTGTTGCCCCCAAAATGGCATAACGCTCGGCCCTATTACATAACCGACGAAACTTAGGACCTCCTTACCTCAGCCAAAAAGCGTCATTTTAGGGTGCTGATTATGTATGGAAGTTTTAGCTCATTAGAAAAAATCAGGATATTAACCTACATTAGCTTTTTGCGTTTTGCTATCAACCCAGTCTTCGATCAAAATGAACAGCACAACGCAGTAAGTTAATAAATTCTAGGAAACAACCTTAGAGAAACTGCTTGCGTCAAATATTAGCATGTTTGTTTTTTCTAGAGAAGTTAATGTAAATGAGGGTATACGAACATCGGTCGGTGCAAGGTTACCTACTCAAAATAGTTACGAATAAATAAAACTGCTTTTTATGGAACACGGAATATTTTTGTTCTGTGAGAAAATAGCATTACTGACTAATCTGATATGCCTTCAAACCTTGTGTTTATTCACAGACAATGCAAAACCTAAACCATTGAAAATATACATGAGTCTTAAGAGTCCCGTAGAGGGCGCAGAGATGTTACCAAGAAAGAAGTTTTCGAAACTCAACGTCTCACGTGGGTTGTGTTGTTATGCGGACGAATTTGCAAACAGCCACGTTTTCATAAAAATTACGACAAAAAATACAGAAAAGTTTCAATTAAACAATCATTACTTTGCGTAAACGTCAATAGGATCTTTTTCAGGGCTTCGTCTGTAAGTTTTCGAATTGCGCAAAAGGAAGAAAATACCCTAAAACGTGAGAGAAGGGTTTTGTCCGCCAACGCAACGTGCCGTATCAAGGAAGCAAGTTATTACCTAAAACATAAGGGCGTTACAAAATGTAAGGGGGCCCAACCTAGCAACAGAGCGAAATGGAACCAAATATGGTTACCAAACTACAAGTCATAACAATTTAGAAAGCGTAGGCTGCAGCCTAGAAATTTATACAAATGCATAAGCAGAAACGATCTTGAAACTCGACGCTACTCTGCGGTTGAGACGATGCCATTACTGAAGATAAGAACGTTTTATTATATACCGGAATAAGAGTGGCCGATTACTTTTGATAAGCCAGTCCCGTTGATACTTTTGGGAGTAATATCGACCGACAACGGCCAATCGCATGCACGATACTAATCCTACCTTTCAAACTCGTCTGTCGTCGGGGGATCCGTTACATTTTTCCGGGTTTTAATCAACGTTTCACGCGACTGGGTTATTGTAACAAAAACGAGCAGATTTCATGTCCACATTTTCATGGTAGGTGTGACGGGGTGCGGCGACGCGTAACGAACGTTTAAGCGGATGTAGAACTTTTCTCCGCCAACAATGTAATGCTAGTCTAGGCTGTGTTTCATTGTAAGCAGACGGTGAGTAACGACGCGCTGTTCCCCTATTCCGTTGTTTATTTTAAGAGGCAATGTGTTGAAGGATAATATTATTGCGAATACGCTGGCCGATACGGTAAACAAAGCATTGTACCTATTTGATTCAAAAGAACTGCGCTCTATGAGCAGAATATTATGATATCAATTTTGTTTTAAAAACAGGGTTTTCCAGTCATCGGATCGAAACCAACATCAGTAATAAGGAGAGCTAGTACTAAGACCACCACTACTATCAGATCCACGAGGCGATATCCTAGTATATAATGTAGCAAGGTTCAAAGATTGTTGCAGATCATCATTTATCACGTGAATGTCACTGTCAACCCAAGGAAATCATTGAGATAATTATTTGATTTTGCTGCGAGATATTTTTATTTACTTTTGAACTTACCTATAATTTTACAAACCAATCTTTTTTACTGCGAAACATGAAATTTTTATATTCTTATCAACACACGAGTAGATGTTCGTTTTCAATTATATTTGATCAAGTTTGATGTAGAACATAAAGCATATTAATGCATGAAGTGTTTAAAATAATAAGGAAGTTCCGAAATGTAATGCAGGAAGCGGAAAACCAATCGTAATGGTAATCGTACGCAATGAAATCAAGTACAGATTATATTATTTTAAGTCGAACCGGACGGAGATCCAAGCTCTGAGTACCAGACAAAAACTGTAAATGCATCCCATCTTTGGAGAAAATCTAGTAAAACAACAATCCCTGATAAGTCGTTCATAACAATTCCTTTCCGATATTGGCACTGAGCAGACGCATAGAATCAAATGTACCTGTAGCCGAGACTCGGCAGCCGCGTGTAGGCAGACCAAACCTGTTGTAACTCAAATCGCTGCGAACTGAAGGTTATACTCATGTCCAAACTAAATAAGATAATAAGCACTTACACTATACTCTTAACAATGATGTTGCATTCGCTGAGTGAGCTGAGAACATGTATTCATTTGATTCTGACCTTGAGTTATTATACGAAGATAGTGTTTATAGCAAGATTGACCTTCAAAATGTCGGGATTAATAGTCTCGTCACAAATGTTGTAGCAAAAAATTATGTCAAGTATGTTTGTACAATAGTAAGTAACGCTTTAAATGAATCTGTTTGTATTTTTTGTGCCGCGGTCTCGGCGCGAAATTCTGAGCTGACCTGACGTCATTGAAAGTGATATTTTACGTTGTTGATCATCGCGAAAAAACTAACATACCTGGGATCCAAAAACAAACATTTTGACGTGACAACCTCTTAAATTAGGTTGCGGCTCGGAGTCACTCATGAAAAAGTGTAACGCCCGCTCACGTCTGTTACGATGAGTCACCGCCGATAAAAAGACGTTGTCACGTAAAATCTTCGCCCGTAAAACCGACTTTACAGGCAACCATTTTTTTTTCATGTCCCACTGCTGTGCTACGGAAAGGAAAAGATCGAAACAAAAATAATCAAGAGACGTGAATACAGTTAGCGTTAATTAATTTATGCACATAATGTTTGTGGTATCATTATAAATAACACAAATATATGCATTGGAGTCACTGTCACTTCCAAATACTGATTCAACCTTAAGTTTTTCGCCACGAATCATTAAGAAAAGAATGTTTTGAACAAATCGTTTATTTAGAAGTTTCTCAATTGCGAAACATAACGTGGAAGTTTTGTAGGCCGACCGTCGAACATCGATGAACGCCCGCGCAACAGAAATGACGTATTTTATCGACCAAAACAGCGACCTTAACGCCTGGTTCATACGACACTTGTCCACACAGACGTAATTATCACAGCGGTCGGCAGACAATTGCCTTAATTGCCTTGAGGAGACAATATTCGTGACGTACGTTCTCGCCATTAACGGAAATCTGGCAGCTGCCGATATTCGAAATGGTCCAATTGATTACCGTAAAGCGCTAGGCAGATGATGGACAATTTGTACGCAATAGAACGTAGGTACGGGAATCTATGCAATAACGCGCACATGTAGGACAAATCGACTGCCGAGATTTCCATGCGTTCTATGGTCGCGGACAAATCGCCTGCTCAACGCCATATAAATCTAAAGACTGCATACGTAGCTATTGGGGCGTGGCGATTGCGAAGTCGGACTTCCTTAACGACTGGTGGCCTCAACATACTAGTAGGCGTTAGTCAGGCCGTGTTTGTTTACAGTTTGGGTAGAACGATACCTAAACAAAGTTTCAAGAGTTTGAAGATTGCCATAAAATGTGGTGGGTAACAAAGCTAACAACTCGTGATAGTAGACCGATTTGAAAGAACTCGTTTTAGGCTATGAACTGAATCATAGCCTAAAACGACTTAGAGTAGACTGTAGAGATCGACTTGAATTGACTCATAAACTCGCAAAAGGCCTTCAGACTGTTTCTATGCAACTTTTTTTTGTGTCCAACAAAATCACGGCTAACATCAATGAGCTATGAATCACACAACTGTAATTACATCTTCGACGGGATGAAATGCGCGTGATATTCTTTTTAAAATTTCTAATGGCTAAGAGGGCCTTCAAAATACAGCCTCGCTGTAACTAAAACAAAAAAAATCAAGACTTTCAAAAGTCAAAATGGTTGCCTAAGCCACATAAATCGTATTTGCGTTCACAGAGTTCGCACGTAACACAAAATTGCAAGTTAGGTAACGCACTTTCTATGGCTTTAGCTATAAACTAAAACTACTGTTATAATAGCTATAGTTTTGTATCGAAATCTGATAAACCTTGTAACGATTTAACATTGGATTGAGGTCAGGCAGTTTGATTCGCTGAAGGTCCTATCGATTCAAGGACTTCGTTACCTGTCGTCAAGAATATTTAATAAGTGAAATTAATGATTAACACTAATTGGAAAGATGGAGCTGTGCCAGAATAGGTGATAAACAGGCGGCGACAAGATATATGATGATAGACGACTTGTTGATGCTTGTTAAAGGTGTCAAGAGTACAAATATAGGTTGTTTATTTACTTTGGTCAGGCATACTAAAATTTTATGTCCGCCTGATCAAACTTTAGCTTCCAACCATTCCCTTTTTGAGCGATGCCTAAATACGGGCGGACTTTTAGGTCAATCGGACACGTCGGTCCCGTTTTGACATCCACTTTCGTAATACGAAAACGTACTAACACACCGACTAGTACACGTGGACTGTTTCAAGCCATTATAAACAATACAACGGATGGACCGATTTCATGAGAGCCGCTGTAAAAATACATGCGTTTACAGTAAAAACCGTTCGTTCGGGCTTGGTAACTAAAACTCAGCTTGACGCACCGAAATACAGTTGTGACAATCGTGTTCCGTGTAGCGGTTCGCCGCGTCCGGGTGACGTTTCAACTATGTATACATAATATACGGGCGTTAGTTATTTACCAACGTATCTTTATGGACTTATTTACTAACAGCGAGCGCGCGATACGCTGTATTCCTGAATATTTTGCTGTTTTTTTTTATTTTAACTTTCTAAAGCGTGTCGCGCATCTTGTTCGTTGTTGTCATTAAATGACTGGATTTTAAGTTCTAAATAAATGACTTGTATTGTTCACGCCTCTATTTCCCCGGTAGAGATATGTCGGTGTACTGCTGAGGTAGTTTCGTCAGTTACGTTTAAGTTCCATGTAATGGGGGCGAGCGTCCCAAACTCCCAATGATACTGCTAATGATAGTTGTTGAATAAGGATATAACTAGCGCAGATTAGTTCTACGATAGATACTTACCTTATGTGTGGTATGCCGATGCCCCCTTGGAGCATCTTATACACTCGGCTCTCATAGAGAAGTTGGGGGTGCCGCGCCTTTATCGATTCAACCTTTACTGCTACCTCCTGTAACAATAGAGAATCACATTGGTAAAAGTCTTCTTGGAAATTTTTGTTTGAAGACCCTATGAACACATTGAACACGGCATTTTTTCTACGTGTGCTCCTATCGACCGCGTGTTTTATGCCTTGAAAAAACTAGTGCTAGTTGCGTTTGCAGGGCGTTTACTCAAGGCATAAAAACGTGTCAATAAGTCCCTTAACACATCATTGGGTCGTGTACTTTTGGCCCATTGAAGAAACGTTTAATGTCAATAAAATTAAACTAAGCTAATTAGAAAGTTATTTCGACTAGTTCTTATGCCCGAAGATCATTTTTTTACGGCGATTTTCGACTCCTAAAAGAGCAATACGAGAGGACAGCAAATGAAAAACGTAAATAGATCAACAGAAATCTGTACCATATTCACAAATAAGTAATATTGAACTTGTTTGAAGTGGACTGCAATGGTGGTTGTAAATGATCAGACCAATTACGAACAAGTAGGCCGCAGCGTACTGTATGATGTAATGAAGTATTATCAAACCGAATACAAAGTTACATGTTCAAGTAGCTTACTACATTTTCACATGAGCCCAGCCACAGTATTCATATTTTTTTTTATATTCTTGTAACTTTCATGGCACATTAAGGCCTACCTCTCACGGGTGATTTTGAGCAGACGTAAAACATTTAATGCTGGTTAGTTATGCTCTAACTTTTGCGAGACACTTTTATACTTATTATCAATTTCGTTTTGCGACCTGACCGCATGAGAATCTTGTGACATTAGAGTTCCCTTCGAGCTCGAAACTAGAACGAAATAACAGTCAAACGTAACTGATTCTTTCATTATGCAAGTAAAAGCAACTGAAAATGCATATGGACCACCTATTGAGTATAAATAAAGTCTACAGTCAACGAACCAAGTATGAATGCAACCCCTTAGTTCCCATGGATATGTTAAAGAACCCACAAAGGGTTATTATCAGAAGACATCCCCTTTAAAGCTAATAATATCTTACGATCGGGCAGGATAGATGGACAGCTGTTTAGAGTAAAGATTGACGTTACTAAGGGATTTTGAAGTTTGATGAATCAGAAAAAAGAAACGTCTTGAATTAATCTATTCAATAGTTTGTGTATTATTTACTATTTTGTCATTATTATTATTTATTTATTTAATGTGTAATGGACTCATGGAGAATTACAGCGAAAGGAGATGGAGATGTGGAGATGTGTTACCGAAGCTAGGCCTTTACGATAAATGATTATATTTCTATAAGTAGGTTTTTACAAACGCTTACACGTCAATCTTATTTCAAAAACTAGATGAGGTCGCCGTTCCCTATCTGACGAATCTGAACGATGTACAGACTTAAGTATTACCACAAAAGTTATCCGTCAAAGATAAGTTTTGTTGACATGCTGGGTAATATTTAAGAGTAATGTCACACGATATGTTCACATATCGCCAACGTTTCGTGAAAATGCAACATATGGCACACTACCACCTGTCAAAGCATTACACACATTTCATAATGGACATCTGGGCTCACTCATATTGTCACTACTTGGATTGTTCAGTGCGGATAAAACTAGTGAGGGTTTACAGTCAAAATACTTCATGCAATTTTTATATTCGAGGGATAGCAAAGAGCGGTTTCACAAAAGGAAGAATGCACTTCATGATAATAGCCCTGGATCGTATTTCGATTACGTCTGCATTGCGTGCAGCGTGCAGGTGCAGAAGGACTTGTAAGTAATGAAACCGTATGTGGAATGTCAATCCGAGCTGAAGACCCCACTTGTTACCCCACTTCTTCCCAGCTAAACCATTAGTAAGTGGTGAAGGGCGGGCGTTCTGCGGGGCTGGCTTATGTAATGTTGACGTTTAAAAATGTGCTGATTCTCAGCCTAGTTTGAATAAATGACTTTTGATTTCAAATGCAAGCAAAGTGCAGTGGCGTCCATCTGCACACATGCCATATAAACGCACTGTTTCTGTATCCAGTGTGTCAGGAAAAATTCTGGTGATATAAACTAAAACTTTGACCCAAATATTATAGCCAGAATAATAATCGAAGAGTCAAGTTAACTACTGCAGTGACCAGCTATCTAATTACGCAACACATTTTCGTTGACAATTCCGACTAATCTGTTTCAATTTGACAGGTCAACAACATTCATTGTGATATTTACGTTGTTGAGCAGATTTTTTTTTCGAACGTACGAAGCAATGTATTAGCAATCTGTTTCAAAACGATTCAGATTCTGATTGATCGTGTATTGCGTAATTAGGGTACTGGTTTGTTTTCGTGCCGAGTCTGATACCTTGAGAGACAGGCATACTGAGACTATTTTTTTAAATTAAAAATACGCAATTATGTTGACTCATCATATCAGCTGATAAACATCCTGATAGTGGCTTTTCGTGTCGTCTGTATGACAGTTAAGTTCTTCTAAAGTAAATGATGGATTTGATGTAGCTTTCACCATCATTTAGATAAATTATTTCAGAAAGTTTATGTGCATTTTACATTAATCTTTAACTTAGCTATTATAGGACAGAAATCTTGATGTTTTGGCATGCACCTGCTTCTATATAGATTGACTGGTAATTAGTCACCAATACTT
The DNA here is from genome assembly GCA_914767755.1 of Agrochola circellaris. NCBI lineage: Eukaryota > Metazoa > Arthropoda > Insecta > Lepidoptera > Noctuidae > Agrochola > Agrochola circellaris. Next base: position 12,837,366 of record OU611863.1, on the reverse strand, counting down.
AAACACAAGTATCTATCTCTCTTGACGAGTAAAAAACTTAAGAGAACATAAATGTAGGGAAGAGCTGATTTTTTTCTTGCGATTTCAGATTTGGTCCCATAGTAAAAGTTGTTCATAATGATGAGTAAAGTCACGTGTTTAAGTATCGTTCATTAATTGCCAGTCACCCTATATTAAATGTAGTGATAGTAACTATCACATGAGGAAAAAATTGATTTGTATTCAAAATATATGCTATTATTGGTCTACAAGAGAATGCATACAGTCCCATGGTTGCATTTCACACCCAGTCAGATAACAAGCTGATTTCACCTTGGTAAGACACCTTCATGAAAAGATGTGAAGCTGACTGTTTGTTGACAACTTTGTTGACTAGGTAAATATCAACAAAACAATTTTTATGGCAGTTATTTTGGTATACTGAGTACCAAAATAACTGCCATAAAAATTGTTTCCTTGCCTTACATTTTAAATTATTTAAAAATGTAAGGCAAGGAATGGTGAATGAAGGGTTAATTTATATCTAAGTCTTTTACTATTTAGACTTAACTATTCTAATACTCTTAACTATTAAAAAACTTCTTGAAAAGATGTATAATTAAACCTCATACATAAGCATTTTTTGCATAAAAAATAAATGAATAAAAACCAATGTTATGAAAATCAGGTCAAGATTTTTATCAATACAATATGATGATACTGACAACATGACTGGACAAATGAAATGATAAAAGTCTATCTTTTTAGTGTAATTCCTGCATACAAGATCAATGCATTGCCTACATGAAAACATACAATTTCTTAGAATATTATGTTATTTACTCAACATTCTACAAATAGCCTTGTTTTTCTTTGCTGATGATATAAGTGTACATAGTCACAATAATAATATGCATTGGAGAACCAAAGGTCATGATAAATATGTATAATTTAACTCAAGTTTAATATCAAAATGCAAACATTCCAAACACGAATGAATATTAGTTTTGTGAGAAAAATAATTGTATTCTTGGAGAACATGAATCATTCTGAACCAATTAAGAGTTTTTTTTGTATCAAACCATATGTATGAATTCCTGTTTTAAACAATGGAATGCATTGTTTAGAGTATTTTCAAGTTGAAAGTACAACACAAGAGAGATTTTAAACTTACATTAGGCTTTAAACTGCAAGACTAACAAATAGATCCATAAAACAGGAACATAAACTTGAAATAGACAAAAAGAAATCAAACTTTTCTGTTTTGAATATGAGGCTTTTGGTTAATTTGTAAAGGGGTATTGTAATTTGTTTTTATGTGCGTTTAGTTTGTGTAGAATAAACAATTTTTCTTTCATTATTTTTCTCTAAATAGGCTGATTTGGAGTATCTTTTGTCTAGATAATGACACAAAAGTGGCCCAAACAAAAAGTAAGAAACAAGCCAGAAATTATGACCAGTATCTCTTAAGTCAAATTGTGATTTGAATGTGATTTTTATTGTTTCACAAATATGAGTGATATTGGTGAAGTATTTTCCAAATAACGCAGAGAATGGATTGACAAAAAGAAATAACAAACTTTCTATCTTAGGCAATAGATTTAGTCTATTCTATTACTTGTTACTTTTATTTTAGAGTGTGAATTATATTCCATTGCTTTAAAGAGGACTATCCTTCAGAGTGTAGTTAACTACTATGTGCAAGGATCTGTGGAACTTGATACTTGGCTAAACAGTGAAAGATAATTTAAATTTCACAAATAGTAATAGATTGAGTCTACATTTAAACAAATATTAGTTGCTCAACATGAAAACAAAGAGCCAAATAGATGCAAATAAAAACAAGTATGAATAGGTTTTTCTGTATAAACAATCTAACATTTGAATACACACAAATGAATACAGATATTGGTTTTTCAAATATGGTAAGTTGATTGGAAAATACCTACCTACCAATGAGTCATACGGAGCCCTAAATATCAAGATATGGCAATGACATGGCAATATCTTTATAAAAAATTTAGACTTATGAGTATGACTATATATTTATTATGGCAATTGTGTAATTTAGATCATTGATAAGATTGAGTTATGTTTTTTGCAAAAAAACCTAAATAATAAAAAAAGCTGTAAGTAACATAGGGAAATAATCTACCTATTGTTAGACAACAGCTGGTTCCTAAATGGGAAATTACAAATCTGTAGACGTGATATGAAACCCATCAGTAATATTTCACAATCACCACTCAAAAGCCATTGTTACAACGGAATATTGTGAAACATAACAGTTCTGAGACTGCAAAAATAACGAATTAGCATACAGTTTAAATATCACAAGATCCTTCCAATAGTGACCTCTCATCATACATTTTCAACAAGGCGTATTTTCCAAACTGCCCTCATTACGTAAATCATGAAACGCTTGAGAAATATCTTACAGTATCTGCTAAAATTCAAAACTCTAGTCTGTGCTGATTACAATCAAAAATACGCCCAGGCCGCCATTTTCAAGAACAAAAACCCCGAAATACACGGCTGTCTTGACACAAGAAATCGTTCCTTAGAAATTGTCCAATGAAAAATCAATCTCACAAATGTTATTTACCTCTCCATCGTTGACATTTATTCCTAAAAAGATATCTCCGAAGCTGCCACCGCCGATTTTGCGAATAACGTTGTATCTTTCATTTATAATTACATGTTTCCTGGCTAACAACATGCGTTCAAAGGTAGCCATTTTCTTTTTCCTTCATCACTCGTTGTCACTAAAATTATTGGTGGCCCATCGCACCGAGTGAAATTTTAACACGACACTTAGTTAATTTATCGTTTATAATACTTCAAAAACACTATAAACCGTAGAAACACTTCGAAAAACCACTGAAAATCATTTTATTACGAAGTGTAAAAAGATGTCGTCAGCCTATTTCATGTGACGTCACAATGGCAGTGTTGCCAGCTTTTGGAATGATTCAAATCTACCATGATCGAACGCGCTGATGTTGCCAACACGTTTTAATTAATATTACCTGGTATTTTTTTATTTGCACAGGCATTTTATTTCTCCCATTCATAGTAGGACTTTAGTTCTTTTTAATTCTTCCTGATAAATTTTGTTTTTTTATTTTTTAGACTACTTTTCTTAATCTGGATGCGAATGAGCTAGTCTCACCAGCAATGCTGTGGTGGACAGGGACCAAAACTCTAGTGACTAAATGCATAGTAGTAACTGGAAGACATGGAGGGAGGCCATTGCCCATCAGTCGAATTGATGTCTCAAAATAACAGTATATTACTATATTTTAGGTCAAAATCTGCGTTTCCACAATTTAAATTATAATTTTTGCAAAGATCTTTTTACACATATTTAATTTCACATAAACACAAGCAGAGAGTTATCAAATAAGCTGTAAAACTTGTCTACAAAAATCACACACTGCAGTGTTTTTGGCATGAAAAGAGATAGGGAATGATAACAGTAATATCTAGTGATATTGTTACTTTAGATTAGCAAGTAGCTGATTATAATGTGATATCTTTAATTCAGTTGTAATATCATTAAAAAGACAAATTATTACTAAGAATGTTAAGACAAGTGAGCATAGTTTTTCTGATCTACTAATAATATTTTTCTTCTATAGTCATCATGATTAATCCCTAATGAAATTCCAAACACATAACAACAACAAACATGATAAAATATAAGAAGCAGACACTAAAACCTTTTGTGATTGGATGTCCAAGCTGGGCCAGCTCAGACCTTGAAACACTGGAACCGGAATACTAAATATCATGTCACTCTTCAGCCTATTATTGTCCTAACAGATATTACAACTGAACATATTATAGTAAATAGGCTGCAATGGGTCTTTCTTCAAAAGGCCCTTCCAGACATGTATTGTTCTGCCGGGGTCGCGGGTTTGTCTGAAAGGGATATCGCGACCTCGGCACACAGGCAACGGAAGGAACACGGGTGGGTTTTAGTCAGTAAAAGTCTGACACGCCCTCACGCTCCACCCAGAGCGGGAGAAGTTATTTGATAATTTGCCATCCTCAAAAAAAAAAAAAAAAAAGACATGTATTGTTAGAATCACATAAAATCGTAATAATAAAATGTTTGGATTTTAAAAGAGACCATGACCTCTGAGTTTGTTTCAGTATTTCTTCTCAGGGATCAGACAGCTATGAAATATCAGTGCCATGTAGCTTTAAAATATTGACAAAAAAACTGAATGCCAGTAATTTACATGGAGCAACTGCCTATCTGACCTCCACAACCCAGTTACTAGGTAACATAATGCCCCTTGGTAACATTGGATTTTAGACTTTTGGGCTTCAATCAACTACATCTAACATATTGTTTTTTTAATAATTCAGTAATATTTTGGCTGTTTATTTAATCAAAAAGGATTTTTTTTTTGGGAGCTTTGAGTTTACAGAACCAGGCAATACCAGGGCTGTTTGCCCATTGGATGCCCATAGATTTTACATCCTTGCTTGCATATTAATCATCAATTCATGATCATTCGCTTGTTCTTATCTCAATTTATTTGGTGTCAGTGCAACATGTCATAAGCTTGTAAATGTATAAATAGTCAATTATATTATTACAACAACATTCTAAATTAAACAAAAGCTTCAAACATGTAGGATTCTATCAAAATTTTATAGCATTTGTTTAAAATAACATTATTCTGTATAAAAGTTAGTTGTAAAAATGATTTAGATTGCATCGTGAAAATGAGTCATTTAACAAGAAATATCCTGTGTTGTGGGTTTTCCAGTATACAATAATAAAGTATAACAACAATAATTTAAGTACTTTTAAAGTTGTATATATACAGCTTGGGACTTAAAAATTATGAAATTAGTTCCTATACCTGTTTGATTTTAAATCAACTTGGTAAATTTTAAAGTGTTATTGAGACAATGGCTTTGTTATGAAATAGAGACCAACCAGGAAAATCATTAAAATGGTAAACATAACTTACAATGTTTACTTACACATTTATAGGGTTTATTTTACATTAGGTTGAGCATAATATCCTGAAAATCATTATCACTTCTTAAATATGTTAGCATGGTCCACATTCATCATGATGTGTTCAGGCAAAGGGACAGAATAGCTGATAACTTTGCACTAACACAAACAACATTATATTATCAATATTCATAGCAATACCAATGTGGAAAAGATAATAATAAAGGTAGTAATGAGTAAAAATATTTGTTAAGACTAAAATATTTGGAACTTCCTAGCTATGCTAATCTGTGACCCATTAATCTAGTTTAACCAAGGTCAAAGCTAGTGTTAATTCTGTACAGCTATAAAACCAAATCTATGTGAGTTTTTCTGTATTTGCGTACAGTCTTGAGCATACAGGTTCCATAGAATAAGTTCTATGATGTAATGGTGAAGCAGACCCCATGATCCACTGACCCAGTAACATATTACAATTAGCATAGAAACATTAAGATTTTACAGCAGAAAAGTGTTAAAAATACACCAAATTTCTCAGATTGAGCTCGAGGAGGTCATCTTTGAACAATAAAAGAGCATAACGAGGTGAAAGCTAACACAGACGCGATTTATGGTAGAAAATGTAAAACAGCACGTCAATAAGTATTTTGGGAATACATCAAGAAATATTAATTAGATTTGACTGTAGATTAGTCATGCAATCTCCGACGACCCTGGAAATATCACAACGTCCAATCTTCATTTCCCTACATAGTACGTCATAGAAAATAATCAACATGCACCCCTCTCCCCGCCATAACGTGCCATCGGTGACGCGTGGGCCTTCACAATGTTACGAAAGCAAATTATTTAACGAAGTACATATCAAATACATGGTATAAATCACGTTACCTCGCCAGTCGCGATGTTGATCGCTAAATAAATATCACCAAACGATCCTCCGCCGATTTTTTTCAACACCTTATATTTTCCAGTAATCAATAATTCCTTCCGTGAACTCATAAAAGTCGACATGGTTGCAGATTATTTATAATCGTCCCGGTATTTGTAAAATATAACTCGAAAGCACTAATTACGCACTTTTAGAATAAAAACAATAATAAATTCACGGCTACATTTTACGAAACTGTGACTGAATGGAGGACGTAATGCGTTCGAAAAGTAGGCCACGCGTATATCTCAGTACTTTCTTCCGATTAGAATTTTAAAAAATATTTGTGTCTCAAAGGTATTTAAATAACACAACAAATATTTTTAAAATTATTGTGTAACTTTTGAAGTGCAAATATGCGTTTGATACTGATGTATGGTGTTTTCTATTTTTAAATTATCATAAAAATCAATAAAATATCGAGCAAGGAGGTAACATCATCTAGTTTCTAAACGTAGCCATTTACGTTTAATGTTGCCAGTTTACAACGATGTAGCTTTTTTCCGTATGGTAGAATTTATTGGTTTTCTCAAACAGTTTGGATTGGATGAAACGTACGGCCTATGAGTACTAGGCCTAGAACTTAATGTGAATTAAATGTGGTTTATTCTTATTTTATTACAGGAAAAGTTTCAAGGTCTTCCAATAACCATGCTTACAACCTTAAAATATACAAGTGAAAAATATGTACGTACATGAATAAGTCATTCAATTTTAATTGAATATCTATCTAAAATTATGATAGCTACTTTATTTTATGCTATAAAGTAAAGCTGTTAGTCTGGCACCATGGTCTGGCAGTAGTTTCCATGACGCGACGCAATCTAACGCGCGGTTCCAAACTGTTCGTTCGGTTTCCGGTAACCGTTCAAATTACCGCGCGTAGACGCGCGCTTTGAAAACAAGACATTTTCCCATTCATAGGTAATCTGTTGGTGTAGCGCGTTAGAAGAACTCGTGAAATCGCGTCAGATTTGAAGAAATGGTCTATAAAGAGTTGCAGTTCATGCTGACTCTAGCAAGAAAAATGAGTAATATATTTTAGTTTCTTTTATTATTATAAACTATACTAAAATCTGTATGCAATTAAAATAATTTAAAAATACTCACTGTTTAATGATTTTGTAGGGAAGTCTTGTTTATTCATTTTAAAGTTTTATGGCAGAACTACAACTACTAAGAAATATGTCTGTGATCATGTAGAATCACTGTAGATAATGAGTCATTAGAATAAACAGAATGATTGGTAATGGTATCTTTGATCTAAACAATTAAGATTATCATTAGAACTTGTACAGAAACCACTTCAAAAGTTTCCATACATTAGTTATTTATCCTTTGAATAATGCAAAAACATTGTATAACAAAATTATTAGTCATAAAGTTAATGATTCTTGATTATGTACAATAATTATTATTTTGAAAATAAATAATGAATATAGGAAATAATTAAGTTTTATAGATTTATTAGTTATTTTTCTTTTTTTTATATTAAAAGAATAGGTTTACAACCTATTATTTTACAATATTATTTACCTAGTTATAATGTTTCCCTAAGCAAAAACTTATTATGAAAATTTCTCAAATAAACTTGTCTGAGAAAATAATAATTTTGAAGTAGTTTGGAGATAGTTTCAAAGTATGACTAAATGCATAGGACCTAGGTTCAAAAGTTTCTAAACTAAAACGTTTACTTTGACTAGTGCTAAAGCTCAAAGTTCGCAATAAATACGTCTTGTGGCGGCTAATAATCACTGCCACGGTCGACCGTCTTAACAATCAGCGACGTCTTCGTGATGTAACTAAGAATAAATTGATAATAGACCCATCCAAATGTATGTAGGTTAACATTCAGATGCCCTTTGCATACCAATACTTTTACTATTATTTGACCAGTTTCGCACTTTGAATACACTTAAAACTCACTGTACATGCAGCCCGATAGTTAAGTTGTTGATTAAATTGAAAATTAAAGCCACTTACCTCACCATTTGAAATGTTTATGCCTAAATAAATATCACCAAACGAACCGCCACCTATTCTTCTGATTATTCTGTATTTACCGGCAATTAATAACTCTTTCCTAAAAGCTAGAGCATGTTCAAACGAATTCATGGTGGGTTTGTGTTCGTCAGTTTAATTTAAATAATAAGTTTTGAACAAATTAACACAAAAATACTTCAAATAAACACTCCAACACGATATCAGCTGCGGTCAGAGTTGCCAATTTATTGCAATGCAAGATAAGACCAATGTTCAATGACATTAGATAACTATAGTTTCTGAACGGAACTAAAATCCTTGTTTACATTTTTGGTGACACGATGGATTTATAATTTTTATCAATACCCAACAAAATAAGTACTTATTTTGTTGTCCTACCACCCTACTATAATAAAGCGAAAAATCTATGTATATGGATTTTATAGGGCCTTTTATCCGAATGCGCTGCATCCGAAAAGGAGGGTAATGTTTTTAAACCAAGCTTGTAATTTTATGAGAAAGAATACCAAACCAATCACAACCTACCCACCTAGTAATGATGACCTTTCCACTGAGTTGGCCGTAGCCGTAGTCAGGTCAGGATCTAGTTTGCAAGAAATGGGACACTTCCTATTCCAAAAGTGAATTGGCAAAAGTCCAAACTCTACCAATGTTCATGCACATCAACAATTCACATAATGGAAACCCCTTCCATTGTCATAGTTCACGAATGAAGTTCACGGTGAAGTGATGACGAATTTTGGAAAGTAGGTAGGTACCTATGATAGCTATTCAGATTTTCATCAGAGTTTTATGTTGTAGCTGAAAGAAAGTAAGTAGGTACTTACCTCACATTTAAGTCATTTGAGAGGCAAGACGAATAATTTGTCATAACTCTTGCCTGAGAGTATCCAAAACAACAGGGTAAATGTGCCGGCCACAGAGCATGTAACTATAGTGCCGGCATTTAGGCGCAGTGGCGCACCGGGCCGTAGCGCAGCGCAACGCACCGGGCGGCGGATCACTCTCCAGGCATATTTTTGCGGCTTTTTTTCTTTTTCGTTTCGATACATCTATGTTACGGTGTCAGAGGCGTTGTTCAGATCGTCAAGGTGTAGGTGAACGGACATTTGGGTCACTAGCAGATGGGCCATGCTTAGTATGTTCAGGAGCACCTCACTCGCACTGGATGTTGGATGAATCGGTATAGCCCCATTTCGCCAAATTATGTTTGCAGCGAACTACTTGGGTACGTAATGATTCATTGCTGCTACTGTTTAGCGTTGCGATGCCGCCCGCCTGTAGTGTGCGATGGTTCATACAAAATGTATGAAAGTAATCTAGGAGGATTTTTTGCAATGTGTTACGTCGCGGCCCGCCCCTATTTTGCGCGAGCCACATTGCAGTAGAGTAGAAACAGTTCAAATTCGAAATTTGAATATGTCTGAAACAATTAGTGCGTTGCGGTCCGCCGGGGCTCCTAATCTTATTTGGAGCATTTTTGCAATGCGGCACGCTACGGATTTATGTGCGCTTAGCTTAAAGGTCCCTAGGTATATTTTTAAACCTGTAAATCTGCAGTTATTTGTCGGATTTGAAGCAGGTCAGGCAGCGACAAAGGCGCGGGTTGAAACATGATCAAACACGTCATAATTCTTCTAATAAACATGTTCTTTATTCAGTAATAACGTACAATATTACAGTGTCGTGTTGTATATGCTAACAAACTTGCACAATAAATACGTAACACTTAAAATGATAAAAATATCTAAAATGGTTGTTGTTTATAAATTCGAGTAAAATCGAGGTAAAATAAAAACGTTAAAGTATTCTTACTCTATTTTTTGTTTGCATGCTATTAGGACTTTTGACTTCAGAATTTCGTGTTCTACCAAAACTATTATATTAGTTAGGTATATATCTAATTATCTAGCAATCTAATGCACAAGAGAAAACCCTAATTAACAGTCTACGTCAGCAGTAATCCTTTGTGCCTAAAATCCGAGGCTAAAACTACAGACATCAGTCGGTCGATTCTGTAAAAATATCAACGTGAAACTTAGGTGAAGTGAGCTGTCACTGTCACAAATCGATCGACAGGATGCTAGGGATTAGCACTATTGACAGCTCACTTCACCTAAGTTTCACGGTGATATTTTTACAGAATCGACCGGCAGTTTTAAAATTACAGTTATGGCACAGAATAGTACAGAAGGCGCACTCTGCAGTTTGGGTATGAAGCTACAAGTTGTACGCGGCGTGCTAGTCTTGTCAGGCTAATTCAGTGAGCGTAACGTAGTCAGTCTGAGTTACGTGATAGAAAGAGAGGCAACTTCTAGGTGAATTGCACTTTATTGTGTCGAAGCACGAGTCGTTTATTATTTAAATGATTTTGCGGGGGGAACCATCTGTACTAATCCGTGGTTATCACCAAGCTGATGACACCTACTTATACTCCATAGGTTTAGGTAGTTAGTAAAAGGTAAACAAAAAAAACTACGTGAGGAGACAGCTATCAAGTTGACAGTTGTCATGCTACGACAAGAAAATGTCATCTATAAAAACCCTTTTTACGATTTGTTTACCTTTATTTAACTACTTAAACCTATGGAGTATAATGGTTTTCGGTATACCATTGGTGGATGGTACAATACTGCGTATTTTCTAATCGGCTTTAGTTCAGGGTTTCGTTTTCAATGGGGAAGACATGAACCATCAGTCAATATGTCAATCTGGCAGTATTTGTTAAATGCTGTCTCAACTCTAAATACAAAACGTTCACTTTAGTGTTGGGTAAGTATTACTAGTCATTTTATATGATTGGTCAGTCTATAAATAAAAATTATAGGCCTTAATTGTGTACATTATATTACGGCCGATGAAATAATATGGCCGGTCCGAACTTTGCGCAGAAGGCTGCGGATTAATTTTTTTTAGGAACCAAATGGTATCTTATAAATAACACCAGCCTGTTACTGTCCCACTGCAGGGCAAAGGCCTCTTCTCATACAGAGAAGCCAATCTTATGGCGAGTGTATACTCACATACATGCGCGAAAGTTTGGAGAGCCTATGTTCAGACAGGCCATAATTCATCGGCCGTATTATACGCGAGTTTACATTCATGTATTTATAAATTCACTTTCAATATTTTCTTTGTAAAGATCGACGGCCCAATGCTTCTACCCTATTAAAACACTTGCTTGGTTTTCCACAGCATAGAAATATTTTTATTGCTTAGAAAATAAAAAGCACTTACATGCTATAATAGATAACGTTCGGTACAGTATCGTATGATTCTTAAAATATTATAACAAATAAAATGGTTATAAATAATAAAATTTCCAAAGACATTAAAAATCTTGCGGGAAAGCTTCAGAGACCATGGTGACCTGAATTAAATGTGACCAAGTAAGGGTTCTGTAGCCAATTGGCCAAAATAGAACCCTTATAAATTCATTATGTCTGTCTGTATGTCACAGTCATATGTTCACTAGGAGACTATTGCGACATGGTTCAAAATTGTCAGGATTTTTTTTTCCGAATAATTTGATTAAAATAAGAAGGAGGATTATATAGATTATCCTATCGATTGATCGGTGTTTATAATGACACGAAGGTTCCCGATTCACTTTTTAATATTGCTCTGTAACTTTAACATATCTCCCTCTCTAACTAACCTACCGTGTCATTAAACAATCTGATTAATCTTAACAGCAAAGTGATAAAAAAACTTGCTTGCTACTTAGTAGAGTACCTGCTACGGAGCCCTACAAAGTGGGTTTGCTTTGCCGATAAAAAAATCAATGCAAAAGCCATAAAATTTCCAAAATCATTTGTAAAACCACGATTCATTCAGGCCAGCCAGTTTCCACTACGTTTTAACTGTGTATAATTATGATTTATTTATTTCGATTTTTCTTAAGGTGCAGGCATGCACTTGAGGCGTTCAAATGCAGCCTTTTCTAACGCCTGGCGATGGTCGGGGTGGGAAATCTTGATCAGTTCGTATGCTCTCTGCCGGAGCGTCTTGCCGAACAGGTTGGCGATGCCTTGCTCGGTCACCACCCAGTGTACGTGCGCACGACTCGACACGACGCCAGCACCTGGAAGTTACAAGATTACTTTTTAGTTATTTTAGTGTTGAGAGCGCCATGGTAGGCAGCGAAATTCAAATTTTCATACGTTTTTTTTGCAATATGCATGTCAGTATTAATTTGTATGATTCACGACCATAACAAATATGTATTTACTTATCTACAATCATTAGAATCGTCAATACATCTCTCTAAGTTAGAATTGGTTTAAAATGTCATGATTTCATCAAATAGTCATTCAATAGGGTAATTTTTTAGATTTCATTTATACAAATGCTGCAGCTGTATTTCAACTTGTTCCTTAGACATGGATAATTTATCAAGTAATTACGCGCGACAGCGCGTGAGGGCTTTCACCACGTAATCAGCTGTTTAATTAAAATTATGATTTAAAAAACAAACTAAGAAGTAATTTTTATTTTTTTATTTTACCAATTTCAACTAGTTTAAAAAGAAATACAACTATTTATTGGAACTTGCACAAAGAGAAAAAAAATGAAAAACACCTGCCATGCTATTCTGTAAACATCTCACCGTGAAAACTAAACTTGGGTGAAGTGAGCTGTCAATAGTGTCAATCCCTGTGGAATGACAGCTCACTCCACGCTCACTTCATCTAAGTTTTCACGGTGAGATGTTTACAGAATAGCATGGCAGGTGTTTTTCATTTTTTTTGCTCTAAAAAAAATAAAAACACTTATTTATACCTTTTGGCATAACTAAGCCTCTAAGTAAATGTGAATTACTAATTATGAGTCAGTGCCAAACAAACAATGAATGAAGATCAATCAAGCTACCATCATTTTATTTCCCAGGCGTCAACTTGAGAACCTTCACCTTTTTTTCGTCGGTAAAATTTTTATGTATGTTAAAAATAGCAAAAACCCTGCAATATACTGACCAACTTTAAGCGTAGGCACAATCTTGGATTCTCCCTTCTTCGTGACAGACACAAGCGCGATGATGGGCTTGCCTCGCCCGTCCACGCCCTCTGCCGAGCCGCGGATAAAGTCTACTTGACCACCGAAACCGGAGAACATGCGCGTACCTGGAACGAGCAATTTATAGTCAACATAACATGACATCACACCTCTATTCCTCAAAAGGTTCTGCAGAGGTGTATCTTTAGTACACACCATCGAGATATAAGTACTAACGTACTAGAGAAGCTACGTCAAATAACTGAATTGTCCTATTCTTCGTAATTTGAACCTTCAGTTCGCTGCAGCGCTAAAATAATAACAATTCGTCTAAACCGTAACTAATTTACCACAGCGCTAGATTTGCTGCGGAAGTGTATTTATTCTCGGCATAAAGGTCTTAAGCGCCATGTAAATCACGGCACTTACACTTACAAAGTAGGAATTTACGGTGTCTTCTCTAGTACGTTAGTACTTATATCTCGATGGTACACACACATTTCGCATTTAATAGGGGGCTAACCTATTGCCATCAGATCAACCGGGCACAAATCCAAAATTCGCGGAATTGATTGTAATAGTTATTTTGGTGTAGTAAAACGTAGGGCTATTTACAACAAGCAAAGACAGTTTGAGTCAAGAAAATAAATTCTTTCTTCATATTTCAAACTAATTTTGGCAAAATATTCGTGTGTATCAGAATGGCGGGTGTAATTTCCAGATTTGCCTAAATTTATTACAGTTATTTGGTACCTTCTGTGTACCTTTACGTACCTCTCTTGAAAATCTGTGTACCTACACCCGTATGATGATATTTTAAAAATTAGGTACACCCGCCATCCTGATGTCAGAACCGCGGGTGTACTGCTAACCAATATATGTAGCCAAGCGTACTGTTTATGTAAATTTGGTACCTCTTGTGTACCTGCAGATAAAAGTATTAAATAAACGAAATACTGCAAGGTTGCTGCAAAAATTAAAAAAAAAAAAATCTCGTAAAACGTATCTTTTAAAATAACAATCTTAACTTATCTTAAATATTAAAAAAACTATATGTATACATAATTACAAAAACAACATATTGCCCATTTTAGAATTGTGAAGGATTTATAGAATTAGGATGTTTGTCTATCAGTGTTTCCAGAATCAAAATGAAACAAGAGACAGTTTTAAAGGATATATTAATTAATTTTCACGATAACGAAATAAGAAAGGATTAATATATGAATAACGCACTGATTCCATGTGAATTTAACTCGGCCTTATAATTTGTTACAAAACTATAATCAATGTAATAAAAATTGGACTAGTATACAGGGTGGAAAGATAAGTCGGGCGTTGAAGGCAAAGTACCTTAAATCCTTAAGTTAGCTTATTTTACTTAAAGGAAACATTCCTTTATTTTTAAAAAGAAACATAACCACATTCAAAGATTTTCTAAAAGTTGCTTGCCCAGCCCGGGACTCTCGAACCAACTAAAATTTTAAAAAACAAAGTCGTTATTTTATTTTACTAATCGATAAGGTTATTAGTCAAGGTAAAATTTCTCTAAGAAACATTTGGTCTTAAAAATAAAAATGATCGTAAAATCTAACACTAACTTTATTTTATAAAAAATTTCTTTAACGAACTTTTGTACTAGATTGGTACTCTTCAGGGATTTGTGGTACGACAGACGAGAGTAAGACCAAATGTTTTTTAAAGAAATTTTATCCTGAATAATAATCCTTACGATTAGTATAATAAAATAGCGAGTGTTTGTTTTTTTAATTTTAGTTGGTTGGAGTCCCGGGCTGAGCAAAAAACTTTTAGAAAATCTTTGAATGCTGTTATGTTTCTTTTTAAAAATAAAGGAATGTTTCCTTTAAGCAAACTAAGCTAACTTGAGGATTTAAGGTACTTTCCCTTCAACACCCGACTTATCTTTCTATCTTGTTTTTTCGCAGCAACCTTGCAGTATTTCGTTTATTTAATACTTTTATCTGCAGGTACACAAGAGGTACCAAATTTACATAAACAGTACGCTTGGCTACATATATTGGTTAGCAGTACACCCGCGGTTCTGACATCAGGATGGCGGGTGTACCTAATTTTTAAAATATCATCATACGGGTGTAGGTACACAGATTTTCAAGAGAGGTACGTAAAGGTACACAGAAGGTACCAAATAACTGTAATAAATTTAGGTAAATCTGGAAATTACACCCGCCATTCTGATACACACAAATATTCGTCCTTCCTCTAAAAGAGCATAATAACGCTACAAGGTTATTTTGGCGCGTGACCAAAATCGGAACTAAGGCAGCCATCTTGTTTTGTCAATATAATTTCTGTGACTAGAAGCCGACCCCAACATAGTTGGGAAAAGGCTAAGCAGATTGATTGATACAGAAGTAGGAAAACTTATATTGTCGAGCTGAAGCTCATTTTACAGTAGCTACCTACAATATTATGAAAGGTTCGGGTTTGGAAAACTAGCCTTAACCTTTTCTAAATCAAGAACATAAAATGTAATAAATCTGTTAACGCCTAGCCCTGCGATGCGCGGGGGGGGGGTGGGGCGGCTCGGCCCCTACTCCGCGACCCCGAGCATATATATACGAGTGCGCCGGATCATTAGATGCGACCGAACCCTAGTAATGTATTCATTCTGCATAAAAGGAACAAACTAATTAATGTAAATTTTAAAGTAATAAAAATATAGTATTTTGGCATCCAGACTTTATTTCCAGCTCCGCACACTTACCTGACACACCAAGTATAAGGTCTAGCCCTAAACAAATCTATAGTTTATTATTAGAGTAACGGCGCCCCCCACCGGTCACTATTCGCCCCCCACCGGTCACTATTCGCCCCCCACCGGTCACTATTCGCCCCCCACCGGTCACTATTCGCCCCCCGAGGGGGGCACGCCCATCAATCTCCAACATTTGTATAAGCGAACAAGTAACTTACCAATAGAGTCTGCGCACACTTGTCCCGTGAGGTCGACCTCGATGCACGAGTTGATGGCCGTCATGCGCGGCTGCAGTGATACTATATGAGTGTTGTTCACGTAGTCAATCTCCAACATTTCTGAAATTTAATTTTAGAAAACTATGTTACAATACGGCCAACGTAACTTGGCGGGTGAGAACTTCGCGCAGAAGGTTGCGCAATAACGTTTTTTCGGAACGTATCTAATGGTGATATAAGGCGAGTGAGTGTGAGTGAGAGAACTTGCGCGAAAGTTCGTTGTGCCTATGTTCAGACCCGCCAAGTTACGTTGGCCGTATTGTACAGACGCCAGCAGGTCAAGCTACCCGAAACTGTCAAATTTTCCCAATCAACCTTGAACCTTATATAATAGGAATAAAGTTCAAAATCTATTGAAGAAATCTGACAGATTGTAGTAGCTTGATGTGCTGGCGTCTGTACTTAAAATTAAGCAACTTTGTATGTTTATTTATTAATAACCAACTTATAATTACAGTTTGCACCACACATACGAGTCATCGGTCAATACTATATGTGTTTTTTACACGCTTTACAGGACTCGCAAAAAACTGATTTTCTCAAAAAATACCCAGAGTATTCAAATAATTTACTTTTACTTTAATACATATTTCGCGTGTTAATAATGGAACTTTCGATGTATGAATGTCATATATCTACATTCCGTAACTGTTTAAATATTGCATTTATCACATAGCTGTTTTTAAAGTATGTGTGTATTGAAATAACAATTCAAACTGCATAAAAAACCGAAAATCACACATAGCTACTTTTGCACGCGCAACGACGACATATAATCATAAAATTAGGTTAAATTATGTAAAAATATTTTAATTATATAAATTATTTCTAGACTAAATTAGATGAAATTACATACAATAAAACCTAGCCAGACAACATTATTATACCTAATTAGTTCTTGCCCGCAGATTCGCCAGTGTGAAGGTCGGAAATTATCCCACGGGAACGTATCATCAAAGAAGTTCCTATCTAACCAGTTTCAAAACAAAATCCCGTGAACACGATGTTACCGGCCCGGCTTTATAGTCGCCGAGCGCTGCAAGCAAGAATAGTCCTTACGGTGGTTAGATATGAACTTCTTCGATGGTACTTACTTCCTGGATAAAAGTAAGCATGGAATAAATCCGTTGCATGACACGAACGTGAGTCAAGTAAATTTTATGTAATCGACATAAGGTTTAAATTACAATGAGGGTGAAAACGTGCAAAATGCAAAAACTATCAGTAACTATCAGTAGGCCTTGTATGTATACTTTGAAGTAATAAGGCAACATAAACCTATTTTTAATGTATGTGAACTTTGGAACGATAATACTGCCCAAAAACATGTTTACGAATTGAATGATTTTTTCCCATTAAAAATTCACTAAAGCTGAAATAAAATTGTGTATTCTGTAAGTATCGGAATCACTTATACAAGTAAAAAAAAGAAGCTTGATGGAGTCGATATTTCCTCCCTGACAAAAAATAGCGAAGCAAACTCATGGGTGAGTCTCCTTTTGTCCAGACTTAATCTTGGTCAAATCATGTGGATCTTAGGCTGGAGACCTAAGATTAATTAGGCCCACTTGCACCGCAAATCGCTAAACTCCTTCTAACGATACGGTAATGTTACTACTTTTTTTAATTATACGTCAAAAAATTCATCCTAAGTTTACTGATATATGGAGTATTAAATGACTGGAGTATAACTGACCAATGAAGGGGTTGTTGTCGACGAAGTCATACAGCTCCTTGTTTCCGACGAGGAAACTGCCTACCATACGGCCTTTGTGCATCTTCTTCCTGGAAAAAGAAATAATAATCATTAAGACTGTTTATCCGAAAAGTTGGCAACGCCGCAAATAACTGTCAAATATTTACCTGTTTTGATTAATATAGCAATAATACTGTATGGAAATAAGAAATGTGGCTAACTAGCGAACTAGAATATTAATAATGAATTACAATTCTAATATTGAATTTTATGTTGTACCCGTTTCAGGTGTAAAAACGGCATTTGGAAAGTTTCGAAATACTTTTTTCACATATAAAACTAAATATTCGGTGTTACGATATTAATTATTGCATTTCATAATCAATATTCTAGTTCGCTAGTTAGCCACATTTCTTATTTCCATACAGTTATATTGCAAAATTAATCAAAACAGCGACATATTTGACATCTATTTGCGACGTTGCCCACTTTCAGAATAAACGCTCTTAATTACTACATTAAAATAATATACAGGTTTTAACAGGCGTGGCAGCTATTCCAACTTAGTATTAGAGCTATGGTCAGTACCAAAATTTCTGATGGAAATATAAACAAATGCATCAAAAAACGTACCATCGAAGAAGTTCATATCTAACCACCGTAAGGACTATTCTTGCTTGCAGCGCTCGGCGGCTATAGCACCGGGCCGGTAACAGATGTGGTCATCGTGTTCAAGGGATTTTGTTTTGAAACTGGTTAGATATGAACTTCTTTGATGGTACCTGTGGACACAGAATAGTACAGGAGGCGCACTCCGCATTTTAGGTATGGAGCTTTAAGTACGCGACGGGCTCGTCTTGCAGTGAGCGTAACGTAGTCAGTCAGAAGATATAAGAGTTACGCGATAGAAAGAGAGGCAACTTGTAGGTGAATATAACTGTAGCGCTGTGCGACCTGAATTACACTTTATTGTGTCGTAGCAAGAGTCGCTTTTTATTTAAGTAAATGATTTTGCGGAGTGAGATGTCTGTGCTATGGGTGCCAATTTGTAGTGCCACTTACAAATTTAATTGATTATTTGGATACTTAAACCTGAAATTGTAAATTTAAATCACCTTAGATATGTTTTTCATCAGACAATTGAGGTTAATATTATTATTATAACCTCATTTTAATTTTAACGCCAGTGATTATTCAACCAATATTTAAAAGTGGGGAGATATAAAGTTGAAACCTTCTGAATACAGATGAATCTGTTACTAATTTGCTTTAGTGAGTGATTGCGTAAGAATTTAACTTGAACAGGGTTTTTTTACACTTTCATCAGGTACTTTTCGAACTTCGAACAGCTATGCACCTAACACGAACGCGGAACCTAAACGTCACGTATTATCGAACTATTTTAAAATTAAAAATACTAGTTTCGCTCAAAATATATTTTAAAACCGAATGAGCCTTACAGTACTCGCATATGATGTGTAACAACTCAACAGTACCAACTTCTCGGAAAATGGGGTGGTATTTGGTACGATCTGATGGCCAACTCTAACACCGCGCGCGCTCAGTCAAATCAAATAGCGCGCACTTCAAAAAAAACAACAAAACCGGCTTCCTGTTACACACTTCCGTCCCTTTTCACGAAATCACTCCCACAGATGGCGGGAAAGCGAGAGGAAAGATGTAACACATTAAAACGCTATAATATAGTTTTATTTTCGATCGAAATTACTTAGTTTTATGTCCCGCGTTCGTGTCTCTAGTAATTAAATAAAAATGTTACTTGTTGTTGGTAATGCATCCGCGCTTCACGAGGTCGATCACCCCGACGCTGAACATCTCCGAGTGGACGCCGAGGTCCTTGTGGTCCTTCAGAGCTGACAGCACCGCGTCCGGAATACTGCCGATACCTGAAAGTCAAAAAGTTATACAGGCTGTAAAAAAAACCCATCACATATGTAGCTGGTAACTACGCATTCTGTACATCAAAGTAAGCAACATTGAGCAAAAAATACTGTTGGGAAACGACTTTTATTTTTGGAAGCGCGCACGCAAAACGTTGTGCTTTTTTTGAGCATGTAATGGTGCAGGAGTTGTGGGGGTATTATATCAATATTTATCCATTGCTCATAAATTTATTAAATATATTGAAAAAAATAATACCCAAAAATATAAAAACGCATTCAAGGAATTTCAAGGATACATTATATAGAGAGTTACTTTTAAAGTTTCTAAAGTACAAGATTATATAGTTAATTTTTTTTCTCACTACACTTAATTTATCTAATTATCTAATCGATATTGTTCAGTGTGATTGAAAACTGTTAATGCGATAGATGATCTAATTGATTTACTTGTTTATTTGTGGTTCATGTACCTATATATATTAATTTCTTGTTTTAATTGAATTGCACGTAATACTTTTGTACGCCCTAGAGGAAAAACATAGCGCCCTCAATGTATTAACAAATAAGAACTTATAATGTACCTATGTTTTACAATAAATATATGAATATTAATATACAACCTTAGTTTTTGTTTACCCTAAACCTCTTAAGGGGTCATTGTACTCATTATTATGAACAACTTTCACAATGGGATCAACGCTGAACTCGCGAAAAAAAAATCTGCTGTTCCCTACATTTATGTTCGTATATCTCGTCGAAATGTAGGGAACAGCTGATTTCTTTTTCGCGTTTTCAGAATCTGTCCCATAGCGAAAGTTATTCATAATGATGAGTACAATGACCCCTTAAAAGGTTTATGGTAAACAAAAACTAGGGTTGTATTAACTTTACACGATAGCGAAATGATTTTTTAAACACTTTTGTATATAAAATATCCTTGTAGAGTGCTACAAAGACTTTTACGCTCGAATGACGTCCACAGCATTGTTGGTAAACATTTGTGCCATATATTATGATTCCGATTTTGGCCACGCGCCAATAGATATTTGCATGGTCTATAAAACAAGGTCTGGCATTCCGGGACTACCACATGCTTACGTCACTATCCAGTCGCCACTTTATTACAACAAAACACGATTAAGGAAAGATTTTCAGCCACGATTCTGTTAAAAAATATGTACAAAGCATTTAAAATGTCGTTTCGTGTGTCTAATCAAACGAAACAATTCAATTTAAACATAAACCAACGTAATTGTTAATTAAAACCTCATTGTTTTATCGGATTCACACAGGTAATAAAGGTGGTTGGGGAGTTATTATTACAAACTTCTGGTAACACAGATGTGATGACGTAGACTTGTGTCACCCACGTGACCACTGTGTCTCGAATGCTATACCTGGCGAAGTATATTATTATACCATGGATCTTTGTACAAAAGCTATACATACCCATCTGCAGTGTGGCGCCATCTTCGACCAGATTCTGACCAATGAGCTTGCCGATCTGTGTCTCCTCGGGACTGGCCGCTTTCCCGACGCCGTGTTCTGGCAGAGGCGTGTTGTCTTCGACCGCCATGTCGAAGTGAGACATGTGGATGATCGCGTCGCCGAATGTTCGCGGCATGTTTACGTTTACTTGTGCTGTAAAGGAAAATAATTATTTACGTTAATAACTACTACTTTTGTATTTAAACCACTCGAAGAGAGGAGGCATATGTCCCAGCAATGGGCACATTACAGGCTGATTATGGTATGTATTTAAACGTTGCTGTGCCCGACAGGGTCCATAACAGGGATGTTGAAAAAACAACAGTTTGCCTGACCAGCACGCGTAGCATGACCGCCTTAGAAACGGGTTTTGCCGACGGAAGAATAGACAAAATGACAGATTGTGATTGTTTATCTGTCATTTTGTCTATTCTTCCGTAGACAAAACCCGTTTCTACGGTGGTCATGCTACGCGCGCTGGGAGACAAAGTCAAACAATTTATTTCAATTAGACACATAAAAGGCACTTTTGAACGTGAATTTTACAAAAAAAAGAATTGATTCTAGTCGCCCCTTCCAAAAGTTAGTCTTCGTATGGAGAACAAATGGGCAAGAAACTCCACCGTTACTCTTTTAAAATGTTTATACAATATTTTGTATACATTAATTATATGTGAAGACGATGCATCTAGAATAAGATAACTATACCACGATAGGTAGGTCGAAGTCAAGACCTCACGCTCAGAAGTTGCGCTTACGGCCACAAGACACATGAGACAATGAGAACTTTGTATAGAAATAAACAAATCAAATAGGCTAGCCTCTCGTCGGGCTCTAGTGGATCGTATTCGAGACCACCAGCTTGGCAGTCAGAGGTGTACAAGATCAGCATAACCATGACATAATCAGCATATAGCATACCCACTGCTGCGACACAGACCTCCTCTCTGTGAGAGGGTGTGGGCTACATACAATCCACCACGCGGGCACAGTGCGGGTTGGGAGATGTCACATGTCTTCGATTTTTTAATTTTAAGACATGTTGGTTTCCTTACGATGTTTTCCTTCACCGTTTTGAGAGCATGTATACAAGACTAACTTAGATAAAACAGCGGGGTTAAAGTGTAACACTTATAAAGAAATTCCCTTTTACCTTCCCTTTTACCGTACAATTCAACAACATTAAGTGTGAGCCCTTAGATGCATGATTTTTTATATTTTCGTGAAAAAATACACATATTACGAAATGAGGTCCCTAAAAAACAGGAAAAATAATAAAAAAAATCATTTCAATATTTAAAGTTTATTATTTATTAAAAAACATGTGTTATCATTTTTGATAAATTATGCAGCAAGGTCATAAAAAAAAACAAAAATTAATTAGTGTGGAAAACCCTGAAACAGTTATTATTTCTATTGTCACAGAGTGACACATGACATTTCTCACACATTACTGACGTACGTTTTTTACATTGGGCATATTTACACTGGTTCCTTTTGGAACCATAAGATTTTTCATGCCCGACACCGTCAAAACGTACGTCATCAGGAGGTAATGTTTGAGCACCTATCTTTGGTCTCTTTTGCTTGTTTACAGGGCCTGCAGCAGTATTCAAACTTGGGCGACCTCTTTTATTTTCCGATGTGCTGCCATATTTACACAAAGTTTCCGCTAGTTCGGTCCTGAAGTCAGCAAGTTTTAAAATATTCTTAGGATTCGCACCCTTCTTCAACATAACTTTTTTATACAGAATCCAACTATTTATCACAGACATGTCTAGTAGGTGATAAAAGAGTCTATTTGTCCATTTTTTGGATTTCATTCTAATTCTGTATCGACCCAAATAGCTATCCATAGTGTCGACACCGCCCATACTCGCGTTATATTCGCGGATAGCATTTGGGCAGGATATGGCAATGCTTTTCTTCTGCTTTTTGTCATATCTTTTTACCGTGTTTACAGGTTCTGAACCCACATACGTGGAGAGCAGTAAAACCTGTTTATTATCCTTCCAGCTAGTGGCCGAAAATTCAACCCCATCAAAGGTAGTAACATTTTCATCATACGATCCTCTCGGCACTGATGGTTTGAGAAGATCTTTTTTATCAGGCAGTTTACATGTTTTTCCTAGTCTATTCCTCTGTACTGTCCCCAAGCAATAAATACCTTCTTTGAATAAGTAATGGAATAGTGACAAACTTGTGTAGAAATTGTCAAAATATATTATATGATTTACATTCCTCGGTAGTGGTCGAAGCAAACGTATGACTGTATTCGAAACTACTCCTAAGTCGGGTTCATTTGGTAGTCTTTGGGTATTAGGAGCCCCTGAATAAATTTCAAAATTATAGGCATAACCCATTGGGCAACAAAGCACGTATAATTTAAATCCCCATTTGTGTGGTTTCTTCGGCAAATACTGCTTCATAAAATGGCCAATTTTAGTGGAGCACATCTGTTCATCTAATGACAGGCGATGTTCAAACGGAACTGATATAAATCGGTTATTGAGATGGTCTACTACTGTACGTATTTTATGTAATCGATCGTGCTCAGGATGGTCAGGAGGTAGGTGGTTACTGTTGTCGTTGAAATGAATTATTTGGCGAATCTTTTCGAATCTGTTTACCGTCATTGTCTCTGAAATTGGATGGAATTGTACAGCTCGTGCCCAATAAGATCTGATGCTAGGATAATGATATACTGAAGTGTATATCAAGATGCCAAGGTATTTACGAAGTTCTAATAAGTTGATGGGGTCGGAAAAATTTGGATTCACTTGTACAGCATATTTGTTCGTCTCAGCAATGATCAATTCCAGTAGCTTTTGATCAAAAAAGTAAGAAAAAAATTGGTATGGAGTGGATAAATCTAAAATATGTTGAGGGTAGGCTGTGACTCCAAGAAAGGTAAGAGCTTGATCAACCAAAGGCATGTTTTTCTTTTTCCAAACTAAATTTCTTACTTGAGTATAATTAGTGGACCTTGATTCAATTTCTGACAAATCATCAGACACTAATGGGGGATCACAGTCTTGATTAGTATTTAATTCTGTTTGTTCTTCTTCTACTTCCTGTTCCACATCTTCAAGGTCTTCGAGCAATTCATTTAGATTGTCATAGTAATCCAGACCATCTTCATCGATGTTTGCTTCATCCTCAGAGATGTCGCCGTTTTCCAGTTGAGATAATAGTGTTTCAATATCTCTGTCATTCATATTCTATGTCGTATCAATAGAGATCTAAAACCATAATAAAACCATGCAACCCAACACCAAAAGACATAAAAATTGCTCCAAAAACATAGCAATGTAAGAATAATTATGTACATCCATAGTAAGAAAAACTTACACCGGTAATGCATAGATTATCATTTTTGATAACAATATTCCAAAGCAAATTTAGTACCATGCCACAGTATTCAGTTGTAAAATAAACATATCAAAACAAAATATAGATTCTTACCTTTCAGAAAGTATTTTTTTTTTGTAAATAACCGTTATTTTAGTCTAGATATGAACCGATATAAATATTCAAATTCGTACCCATGTAAGTATTACGACCTTGCAGCTTGTAATGTCAAATTCAACCAATCACAGCCCAGATCGTATTTTGTCATGTTGACAGATTATAAGAATGACACGTAAACAGTCGTCCAGAAACGTTTCGTTACTTAAATATATTTTATTCGGAAGTTATGCGTATGAAAAAGTCAGTTATCATTTTTGATAAACTATGCACTTAAGGGTTAGTTTAGGTACGATGTCGAGCTAACGAATTTTTCAAACATTTGAAGCAATAGATTAGCAATTTCCTTCAAAATCCGTCTGATTGTTATGGAAAGTGTGTAACGCAATTGGGTATTAGCAGAGAAAAACTTTGAACACAGTTTAATAAAGAGAAAAGATTTGATTTTATGTATGTTTGTTTGTTACGCTTTCACGCTAAAACGGCACAACAGATTTGGATGAAATTTGGCACATGGGTAGACCATGGCCTGGGTTAGGGCATAGGATACTTATTATCCCGATATTCCAACGGGATCGAGACTTATGCGGATGAAACCATGGGGTGCAGCTTGTTATCAATAAATAGAACAAAGGACAAATAAAATAATGTTAGAATCACGTGCACATCACAGATGGCAAGGTGACTTAGCGATACGATCTGTTCTATAGATTATTTTATCTATCTAATCAAATACAAGGCGCCTCTGGCATCTGGGAACAAGTTGAGTAAATGGCTATCACTAAAGGTTCTAGTGATTTTAACAGACGAGTCAAGTCTACAAAATGAGCCAAGGAAGGATTTCGTGAATAAAGAACCTTTCTAGTAATTAGTTTTATGTAACATACATTTTATGCGAACAGCTATCTAATTACGCAACACATTTTCGTTGACAATTCCGACTAATTTGTTTCAATTTGACAGATCAACAACATTCATTGTGTTATTTACGTTGTTGAGCAGATTTTTTTTTCGAACGTACGTTGCAATGGATTAGCAATCTGTTTCAAAACGATTCAGATTCTGATTGATCGTGTATTACGTAATTAGGGTACTGTACTGTTATGTTACGCAATTACCTCGCAGGTCATGGTCTATCAGTGTGCCAAGGAACAATGGTCATTTTCGACTAGAAAAATAAAGATTACGATGATGAGACTTGAGGCATTCGCAATCTTTATGTTATGTGTTTATCCGCTCTCTACATAATATCAAGTAAAACACATCTCAATTTAATGCCACAGATTTAAAATATACCACATAACCTCAATAAACAGTTTGTGGAATAATTATATGGGCCGTACTTTAATTTTTTTTTTATGCCCATACATCATTCATCATTGTTGTTTCATTTCCCCATTTATTTATAACTTTAGTAAAGTTATAAATAAATGGGGAAATGAAACGACATATTTATATATCGTCGGTCGGAGTCATTATTGGAACATCTCTCAAAATTTTGTGTTTTGGACTAAGTATGCAGAATCATAAAGCATTTGATTTTTTATCATTCTGCATACTTAGTCCAAAACACAAAATTGCATTCTACAAGCCCCTACGTAATGTCTATTAAAGTATACAACAAACTACCTACCTGTTATAATAAAGAAAGAAGAAAAGTTAAATATATTTATAAATAAACTTAAAAAACTACTGATAAACAAATGCTACTACTCCTTAGATGAATATTTAAATGATAAACATAAATAATAAACAATAAAATGATAATCACGGAGTTTATACGTATCGTTTAAAATATATCAATGATACGGTAATATAATTAATGCATAATTTTTTATAGTAATCATTAATCCATATTATAATAAAAATAAAATAACAATAATAATAAATTAAACAGTATAGTAAATTAAGTAGTATAACAGAGCTTCCTCTCTCCTACCCTTTTGCTGTGCCCTACAGGGTCCATAATGATCAAAATTATACAGTTACCACCTAAGTACACATTATGGCTAAAGCAATAAAGATATTGAGAAAGATTGAGAAAATTTTAGAGATGTTCCAGTAATGACTCCGACCGACGACATGCCGTACTAATATCACCCGTTTCTCCACTATTCCATTGACTACGTATGGCTCGCAAATCCTTCCATATCCTAAGGGCACGTCTTCATTATCGTTACTGCGCCCCCCGGTCTACTCCTTGATATGCAATGGCCTCTGTAGCCCCATGAAACATGAGGCTCCAGGGGCTATTGCAAATCTCGGGGTTCGTTCGATTTATCGTGTCTGATTAAACCACGCTGGGGTCGGTTCATTTCATTCATTCAAATGAAACGAAATATTATTATGTATCATCAAGTTAAATCCAAGCATGTTAGGATATTAGCCGTTGGTCTTTTTTTCGTAATCCGATCAGTCGTTAAGAGGCTTACAACAGCTAAAGCGCGGTCACTGTCGGACTGCATAGAAATGAAAGAGAAGCGCGATGACACGACGCAGGTAATTTATTGCAAAATATGAAGCAGCTAGCGATTTACAGAAAATCTATTGATTGGACCGGAAAATTAAAACACTATTATGCTAATATGTAGCTTGTAGAATAATCTGACAAAAAATCAGAATGATTGCATGTAAATTAATATGATTTTTAATCGTTAAAAGAAATTTTTAGAGGTATCTTCATGATTTTTTTCTATCGTATCAAATTAGTTGTATTATGTTTTCAACACACTATCATACTAGCATATATCCTGAAGAATACCATATATTTTTCTGATTTTGTTTACTGCAGTGGATCATATTCTTTATGCATTATAAAACTTGCGTTTAGGCACGTTTAGGTCCTGTAGTCCCCTTAAGGCGTGTAAGGTAACAGACAGACTTTTGCATTTATGATATTAGTGTGAAAGTATGGATTATTAAAGGGTACGAAATAGGAAATTATAATAAATATCTTACCGATAATAACTTTGGAGTTGATTAGCGCAGCCCTGACGCAATCGACAGACGTTCCCAAACTGCAGTAGCCATGCGCGTCGGGGGGAGAAACCTGTAATGTGTGGAGGAACCTTATTAGTACAGTTATGTATGATCTGAGGGTCTAGTGTGAGTTTTGTTTAACCATCTCGATTTTACGCATCGACTGCGTTCGGCGCTCTGATTGGACCTTCACTGGCCTTCACTGGTGATGGGCCAATCGGAGCCCCGAACGCGGTCGATGCGTAAAATCGAGATGGTTAAACGAAACTCACACTAGACCCTCTGTCTGTTCCAAGAGTACAGGTCGACGTAAAATAGTTTGACGTGGTCATTTGGAACTAAATATTTTAATATGATGATGGCACTACTTTGCCGACAAGTGCTAGTAGGTTATTTTGATTTCATTCACCCATAAGCAGCGTTTTTTGTTGCACATTTATTTTAACAATTTATTTCCCATTCGAAGTGACCTAAGTGCGATAGTGGCGCCCTCGTTTTTTCCAAACTCTTGTTTGCCAAGCTGTATCTGCTGTTCAAGTTAAATTCTTACGCAATCACTCGTTAAAGGAAATTAGTAACATATTCATCTATATTCAGAACGTTTCAACTTTACATCTCACCACTTTTTTCAACAACGAAAATTGAGGTTATAAAATGAAAATGATTAACATCGGTAATGGTGATTTAAAATTAGAATTTCGGTATTCAGATAATTAATTGAATTAGTAAGTGGCACTACAAATTAACTTCCACGGGTACGTTTTCTTATCCATTTGTTTACATATTAATCAGATATTTTTTGAACGAACCATAGACAATTAATCTTTTCCCCTAATTTGCATGGATAATATTTTAAATTCATAGATCACTAATAGTTCTTTATTATTTCTCTTAACAGTTTATTAGATTGTAGTATCAACAGACCTGAATAACAGCAATGTCGGGCTGGATGATTTTCCTGTGGAACAGCTTAGGGATGTCTTGCAAGAATATAGGGATGGCATCCGAGCGGCCCTCGGCGACTGAATTGCGGACGTTCGCGGCCATGAATAGAGAACACGATCTGGAGGGGAGAACACAATATTAAATAACATAACATCACGCCTGTAATCCCCGAAGGGCTGGCCAGAGGTGTACCTATAGTACACCCACATTTCGACAGTTGTTTTTAAATCCCATGTAATACGCGAGCCTATTGCTTTCAACCGGGAACAAATCCAGACTCCGGACTGGTACTAAGAAATTCGAGATGGAAAAACACAAGGACACTTTGCCGGACCCGAGAATCAAACCCAAGGTCAGCAGTAGCGCTTGCGACCACTAGACCAACGACGCAGTATAATATTATTAATATTAGGAAGTATATCATCATTATCTTGTCCTTATACGAATTTATCTGTGGTCGGCGCAACATGTCTTTTTTCTTCCACACTTCTCTATCAGTCGTCATCTCAGTAGTCACCCCCTTTCTAGCCACATCATCTTTCACACAGTCCATCCATCGTTTCTTTGGCCTTCCCCTACGCTTATAGCTATTGACATTCATAATCAAAACTTTCCTCATTGGAGGAATGAGGAAAGTTTTATTAGATACCGTGACAACCGATTTCCACACATCTTTTCAATTACTGGTGTTTGAGGCTGTTTGGATAATCAGCCTATAATGTTCCCACTGCTGAGACACAGGTCTCCTCTCAGTGAGAGGGAGTGGGCGGTAATCCACCACGCGGGCCAAGTGCTGGGTGGTGTGGTCTTCGAATATTTGGTTCTAGGACATGCCGGTTTCCTCACGATGTTTTCCTTCACCGTTTTGAGAGCAGTAGTAAGGAAATAATTTCGAATCACACTGGCGATTTGCGAGTGTTTTTCCAGCGAGGCGATTGTTTAACGAGCTCGCCGAGTGTGCGTAGCGAGCACGCCACGTGTGCGCAACGAGTTTGCCGCGTTTGCGGTTCGAGAGCGATTGACCTGAGTGCACAAGAGAGAGTGAGACAAGCGAGTGCACAATAGCGTAGTCGCGGCTAGTTCGCACCCGCGGAGAGCACTAAGTGTAGGTATTAGTATTATCTATGGAGAGCACGTTCACAAATCGCTTCTCTGGAAACACGCTGGCAAATCGTCAGGGTGATAACGCTCTAATGTCAAATATTAGTGACAAATGGACGATTATCATGACGAGCGTTAAAATAAGTCGGAACCGCCTACGACAATGAATATAAAATTTAAGATAACGTTCATCATTTGTTTCATTCATTCGTTTATCATTCAGTCGCGATTAAAGAAAATATAGGCGCTTTGACACTTGACAGGTGCCCGGACCTGACGTGTCAGTGCTGCCACCTAGAGAACATCATTAAAAAAACCCTCATTATTGTGGAGGTAACTTGCCTGGGCTTTTGTATCAAGAAAACGTTCCCAAACCCAGTTAATTTAGCTTATCTAATATTTTTCGATACCGTATCTAACATTTTATCGTTTAATAGCATGTCATAACATGATATAATCGCTTCTTTCGACGTTATCAATCACAATTAATGCCTAATCCGTTTGTGATTAGCTTATCAATTATATCAGTCTTCGCTAAGGAAAGGAGGAAGGTGTGTCAATGTAAAATGTTTCTAGGGATGCGCATGCGCTGCGGTTTGTGTAACGTAGACTTTATTTTTACCCACCTTATAGGCTCCCGCAGACAGGCGCGACGCGAATGCGAATCTAGTATAACTATTTCTATATTTTCTATAAACACTTCATGGAAATTGTTTTACCAGAATCGCGTCGCACCGTCGCGTCGCGCCTGTCTGTGGGAGCCTTGACCAACAGTTCTACTGCTGTCGTTTTTAATTGAATAGTACTGCCCACTGTTTCAACCTATGTATCAGGTGACTGGAGTGACCGATACTTGAAAACGTGACTTTACTCATCATTATGAACAACTTTTAGTAAAGGACCAAATCTGAAATCGCGAAATACAAATCAGCTGTTCCTTTCCTTACATTTATGTTCGCATAATATCGATCCCTTAAAAAAACTTCTGATCCGCGAATGTGAGCCACAAAAAATTTGCATCCGTAAAAAAAAAACCAAAACCGAGTCAACCGAGTAACCGTGTCAAAATCGTAAGCAGCTTTTTTCCTGACAGTACCTTATCCATAATATAATCATTTGAGTCATTTATAACCAGTCAGCTCAAGATATAGAAGTTTATCTGACAACATCGCATTACACATCATTTGAAGGTATTCAAGTGGATACCTTTGTGGATTTTTACTTCGTATTATATCTTATCAACACTTGTTGTTAGTTGATTATTTAGATGTCATTGACAACTAACTTCTAACCTTCGTACCATGTTAGGTATTACTAATGTGACCATACATCCCGTTTTGAACGGGATCGTCCCTTTTTTTTGTTCGCTGTCCCGGTGTCCCCGAAAAAAACCTGTGGACGCAAAATTGTCCCGTTTTCAGTAACCGTCGTTAGGTGGAAGTGTTCAAACACTTCCACGACAACCACCTTAACCTTGAATATTTTTGTATTTTAATATATGTTATATCTCCCCGGAAATGCACCAATTGAAAGAGTCTTTAATGAATAAATTCTGGACGACTGAAAGAATCCAGATACAGGTGCCGGTCCTTATGGCGATGTTGATAGCTAAGTTGTTGTACTTCTTAATTATAATCATCACCAGCTGTATTAAAACAAATTTGTTCTGCTGACAAATATGAAAATGACAGATTCGTTTTCTTTCTTTTTGCTTTTCTGTAATAAATAATTTTGATAAATACAAAAATAAATACTTAATGACTTTTTCGTTTTCATTGAGAACCTAGGCTACCTATTCTCAAAATTGAGTTTCCTTTGGAAATCGGCCCTACTAACTGAGATAAGTAAATAAAACGGTGTCCCGTTTTGAGTAAAAAAATAAATGGTCACGTTAGGTATTACCCGACTACGGCAGAGGGTTATGATTTTGACCGGTATGTATATTGTGGGTATTGCTTATCTGTTCCCTTAAAAGTTCTAAACTACTCATCATAATTTGACAAATGTATCGTTGGAAGCTTGATCGTCCGTTGGATATAGGCTATGTGACGTCATATTAAATTGAATATGGCGCCCTCTATGGGACATAAAATCAGTATCTAAAAAAACATTGACGTGTAATATTTTCATCTCGCTTTCCCGCAAGAACATATTATTATACCCTAAAAATCTGTGGCAGTGAGTTCGTGAAAAGGAACGGAAGTGTGTAACAGGAAGCCGGGGAAGCGCGCGCTTTTTGATTTGGCCAATGAGCGCACGCAGTGCTAGTTTGCCGTCAGCAACGACATTGACGAGGACCCGCCCCTTTAATGTTGCTTGATTACCAAGGTGAGATGGCAGATGTTACACATCATATGGGACTACTGTAAGGCTCGCTCTTTTTTTTAAATGCCATGTTGCCATTGCCATCAAAATTAAATGAAACAGTTAGTACAATAAAAAAAAAAAAAAAAAAAATATCCTGACTAAATTTATGATATGACTCCGCATTTTTTATTTGTCCTTCTGTGATGGCTTGTTTAATCTTTTTAGTTGGCTTTTTTGTCGTAGTTGGGCTTTATAAATAATAGACATCTATACTTGTACCCACGGGCGATTTTTTTATCGCGCATTTGATTTTTATCGCTTTGTTGGATTCTCAATGCTCGTCCCAACACCGAGAGTTGATAATCCGGTGCGCGATATAAAATATCGCCCTTGCCACCTAGGCTTGTATCGTTTGTGGCCTTTCCATCAATCACTAATTGATCGATGGGCCTTTGTTAACTTATCGTTATTCCATTGACATAATCTGGGAAAACCTAGCGATAAAGAATTCTGATCTAGGCTTATTGGTTTAGGAGAAAAACTTTATACACTATAAACGTCAAGAGTCACCAAATGGCGGACCGCGGTCCGGATCCGGACTGGAAACCTAAAACAGTGCAACTAAAACTTAATTTAAAAATATTAAAATAAAATAGTAAATAATAATTGAGTAATTTAATTAGCCCGCGCTTTGTCTTCGACAGATAATTTAAAGTAAAAAAAATATTAATTTGTTATTTTTGTTAATCACATAATATTTGTTTATTAAGTACTTAATAAAGCAATATTCATATTTCATTTCGTTTTAAATCTTGGTTGCTAGTTTTACTCTACGAATCGGACAGCGATATTCTTTTTTTTTTTTTTTAACGGATCCCCAATTAAACTTATTGGTGATCCCTGCTAAACAGTATCATAATTCACACGAGCCATAAAATATAAAATAGTCCTTCGGCTGTGACTGCACTTCATTATTTTTTTTTAAATTGGGTAATGTATTGTGAAATTGAATATTTGCAATTAATTTATTTAATCAGACATTTTGTAACGTTTTTAGTGCAGGAATATTGTGACATTTTTAATAATTTAATGTATTTTTAATTTAAATTAAATATTTGCACACCACATGTAATGGTAGAATGTAAATGGGCCACATATATAATAACATCATACGACTTTGTACACCTACATTTTGGCAAATAAAGTATTATTATTATATTAGAAAGTAATGAAGTGCAGTCACAGCCGAAGGACTATTTTTATCTGCTCAATGCACGCTAGAATCTGTTTTGATGTCAAGTGTATGCTATGCTATTTTGATCGTTGTTATCAAGTAAATAAATATAGTTTTCTACGCAGTAGTCTGCACAGTGCCGTAGCTTCAAAAGGAATTAATATTATTATGTGGCCTGACTTGATAAAGAAAAGCATTTCAAAACTGACGAAGATATAAAAGGCTTGACGGTACAACCAGGGGTAGTGGTTGTACAGTCAAGCCTTTTATATCTTCGTAATACACGATCAATTCACAATCTGAATCATTTTGAAAGAGATTGCTAATCCATTGTTTCATAAGTTCCATTTTTTTTCTGCTCAACAACGTAAATAACGCAAATGTTGTTGAACTGTCACTGAGCTGCTACTGAGAAATTCCAGGTGGAAAAACCCAATAACTCTTTGCCCGCCGTGGGAATCGAACCCAGGACTTCATGCTCAGCAGTAGCGCTTGCGACCACTCGACCAACGAGGCAGTCACTGTTTCAGGACACGTAAATTTTATGAAAGGTGAAAGTTTTATCACAAGTGCGGTAATCCTTTATATCTTATCTACGTGAACATCGCTTAATTTCTGGTAATACGTACTGCATTAACAACTTTGTTTTAATCAAGCATTTATGATAACCTACTTGCTGTGTTCGCAGTTTCAGATAGAATTTAATCTCGTAATACTTAACTCAACAAACACTCAACTCGGCTCATGTGCTTGAAATTACACGGGCAGCCATACAGTTAAAACCAGAATACAGAAACCAGTGGCGTAACTTCAGATCGCAGCACCTGGTGCAACACCATGGATATTTTAAATTTTCGTTACAGCATTATTACGGACATCGAAACTACTTCGTCGACATTATGCAGAAAACTTTCAGAATTAAAGAGAACCCAGGCTGCAAGAGCAAGCGAAGCGAGCGCCAAAATTTTTGCACCCCGCCTCGGATTGGTTTCATTTTCTTTTGACCATTTTTAATACGTTTTGGAGGGGGGGGGGGGGGTCATGCTTTTATAGATTACGGTGAACTTTCTTATTAGCTTAATATTTTATTCTAAAACCTTCTCGCCGACTGAGGCCTGAGCCTTGTGCTTTGTTGACTTGCTAGACCTCCCTGCCCGAACACTGAGTGGGCCCCCAAACACGGCGGCCCCTTGTGCCCCGCACCACGTAGACCTATCTACGTGGTTCATGGTTCTAGAAATACAAAGTCTACGATCGATGTTTTTAATCAATAAATATTTGAACCTGGATCTGGTGCTTGAAGAGACTAACCTGAAGATATCTTTGCATTCAGGAGCGACGTATTTAGCCTCTTTTTCAGTGTGCATATGGACGACCTGGATGTTTTTCATGCTGCCTTGGATGCCGACGCCCGTCATGGCATCGACCAGAGGCACTGGTGTCGCAGCCGCGCCCTGAACGAACACCGTTTGTCCTGGAAAGATAAAGAAAATATTTAGAGGGAAATGTATGAAAAGCTGTAGTTAAGACGCAGATATATGCCAGTAACCTTGAGTGGTTAGCTTACGTGTTCTGTACTGAGCTCACGCAACGCGTCCTACGTCCAGCCAGTAATAGGACTCGCCCATCAAGGAGCGCTGTCCCCAATTGACGCATTGTTAATTTATTATACATAAAACAAAAGGCATGTTAATAAAACACGTATACTTAAAAGATCAATGACTAAAATATCTTTAAAATGGTGAAGGTTTCAGAAAAATACGCTCGATTTTGCAAGATTCTCAGTTATTTATCCGCGTTAGACATAACTTTACAAATTAATTTCACAATGTAATACAAACATAATCTAAAATATTCGTATATTTAGTTTTGAAGAAAATGCTCTAATTTAACATATATTTTTTCCAAATCATTAATACTACTCGTTTAGACGTGATCTTCAGTATAAAATCGATCGGATTATAAGATTAGTCAATCACATTCTGCCAAGTGTGGCGTGCAAATATTGAGTACATACATTTACTACAGGTTATAGAGATCATTAGGTTAATATTAACATTATTGATTGCATAACAATTTGAGGTAAGTATATATATCAGTTAATAATCATATCATTCAAATATTCGTTTAAATTAAAATAACATTTAATTTATAGCAAGTCTTTCAAGTTTCTTTTTAAATCCATTTAAATGAGTCTAATTGATTTTGGAATTTTGTTATAAACTAGCTTGGGCTATGCAGAATATGCTTGTCCACATTAAGGCGTCTGAACGTGTGTTCGAACGCGCGTATGATACGCCACATTTTGCTTCTGTTTATCTTGCCTTCAGCAATGAGAAAACAGGCGAGTGTATCAATGTATTCTTGAATCAGTCAAATCCCTCTGACGTACACCAACGCACTAAACCTCTCCTAAGCTTTGATGATTGATTTACTTTTCAGATAAAGGTACAGTTTTGATTGCAGATGTAAATTGACTGTCTCTGCTCTGGCTTCATTCTTTTAACTTTGAACGGACGTAATATTATCAAAGGTCAACGAGTCATCAACATCCACAGGTCGACTGCGCCCACTGCTGAGCATATGCCTCTCTTTTCATGTACCCCACGCTCCTGTGCCAGCTTCATCCACATTCTACCCGCGATGGTAACCATGGTAACAATGTCGTCCATCCATCTCGACGCCGCGTCGCGCCTGACGACCGACACTTCGTCTCCGTCTAATTACGTAACACATTTTCGGCAAAAGATTAAGACTATCTGTTTCAATTGACAGTTCAACAACATTCATTGCATTATTTACGTTGATGAGCAGATTTTTTTTCGAACTTATGAAGCAATGGATTAGCAATCTCTTTCAAAATGATTCAGATTGTGATGTGATCAAATCAAATCAAATCAAATCAAATCAAATCAAATCAAATCAAATCAAACTTTATTTGTGAACATAGTACATAAAAGGTCTTAAAATATACATTTTCGCGAGATCTATATGTTCTACCAATGCAATTGGTATACAAATAATTTGTTATATTATGTAGGTCTAATGATTTGGAACATGCAATAATAATAATTAGATTGAAGAAGATTAATTTAAATGATTTCAAAAGTCTTAAGTCAGTTACTAATATTATAATGTCAAAAAATGTCAATAGCCGTTAATAAAATAAAAAAATAAAAATGTCAATGTCATAAATTATCATTTAAAATGAAATCTTCTATGGAGTAATAGGCCTTCTCTACTAGAAATAAGAATAATTTACTTTTAAATTGGCCAACATTTTCTACACTTCTTATGCATTTTGGTAATTTATTATACACTTTTGGAGCCATTACAAAAATGCTTTTCTTAAATAATGCGGTTCTAGATCCAACTAAATTTAACTGGTCACATCGACGCTGACTTGATACTCGAGAAAATCTATTCATATTATTTTTAACAAACATAGCTGTTTCGTATATGTATAATGAGGGCATAGTAAGGATTTTCATGTTTTTGAAATAAGGCTTGCAACGTGTCCGTTACCCAGGCCAGATGTTGTCGAAAATGGTCATTTGAATCTTATAGATAATTAGTTGTGCGGCTTCTGTAAATGTTGCGCACATTTTTAAATTTGTTGCGCTTATAGTTTTTTAATTATTTCACAAAAACATTTCCTGCTGGCGTAACGTTACCGCAGCCAGACCTTTTTCTTTCTAATGGGAATATTTAAATAAATACTAGCTATAGAATTAGTTGTCTAGATGAAGTAAATGTTGTGCCTTATTTTGTATTTGTTCTTTCATCGGTTGCGAAGTTATTCGAGATTTTGCTGGGGTAACGTTTTTGGTTTTGCTAGATCTTTGAAACGGTTAAGCAGATTCTTATCATATTTTGTACAAGACTTCTTAGGGATTAGTTTAAATTTGTTCTGCAATAAAAATACCAAAAAAATGCATAGCTTAAAGGTTATTTCATTAAATAGAAAAACACTTCAATCGGTCCCAGCACTCTCAATAAGAGGTCTAAAGACTTACTTTAAACGTTATTTTAAAGCTTGTAACTGCCTTCAAATGTATGTGAAGTTTCATTAGTATCCTGTAAGTATTTAAAAAGATATGATGATATTCAGTTCTTCACGAGCACGGTCTTGATGCGCGCGGTGTTATTTGGCCACTGGATTGGATATATGAACTGAATGTTATGTCAATTATTAGTTGTTTAGTTCAGTTGTATATCAGTAAAATTTCAGCGTAGTACATTGGATAATTAATGAGATAATACGATTAAAGTCATTAGGAAGTGAATGATCGAGGTAACCCGACCAAGTTTAGGTGGTTACGAAAAAGCGAAAACTCAGAACATTATGGTACCTTCTAAAATATGTAGGATAGTGTTACAAATTTAGTACAGACATGTACACAAGTTTAAAAAAAAACTACATGTTTATTAAAGAATTTTTATTAACAGGTAAAATAATTATTTCAATTGAACTTTTGAAGTATTAATAAACTTATACTTAAAAATAATCACAGATTAAAATTACAGATAGTAATTTTGCTATTTTGAAATTTTCTATTACCTTTTATTATAGATGTTTAGTGCGTTATGCAAACAATGGATTTATTCCCTTTACGTCGAGTCCCGTTATATCGAGCCTGGAAGTCTATTGTTCTCCAAAGTATTGATATTTTACGCTTTCTATTACCTTTATGTCGAGTTTGGTGAACAGGTACAGTCAGAGATGTAAATTAAAAGAATTTGAACGTGGGGTCTTTTCGGCTTTGGATTTCGATTAATAACTATACTTTATAACGATTATATTATTCGAAATTTATTAGGTAGGTACTACTTACCTATATATTTTGAACCATAAATTGAAAACATGTGCATTGTATCATTATGTATTTATGTATTTTTATACTGTGTTTTATGTATTTTGATTGTTTATATTTTGATATGTAGGTAGGTACTAACGTAATAGTTACATTTGCATTATTAAGTTCATTTATAATAAATGAACTTAATATTTTAAAAGATAGGTACTTTTTCATCATGCACATAATTTCGAATATTAAAAAAAATACACTGAAATTATGACATACTTTGAAAGGTTAAAGTCATTAGTTATTTTTAAATTCTTTTTTGTGTAAAAATTGATTCTAAATTATGTGCGTGTATACATTTCATTGGACGTGACTGTACTTCTAAAATATGATATTATTAAACTCGACATAAAGGTAATAAAAGCGTGGTAAATAAACTCGACATAAAGGGAATAGAAACGGGACAGAAAACTACTCGACATAGGGGTAATAGAAGCGAGACAAGGTTTTCGGCTCGACTTAACGGGACTCGACATAAAGGGAATAAATCAAACAATGAATTACCCCTTCACCCCACCCCTCCCGCGTCCCACCGAACGACATTTTTGATAAGTATGTGCAACTGGAAGATAATAATAATGTTTTCATAGTACAGATATTATTATATTATTATGTATTTAACAGTGTACGCGTCTGTACCGAAATTGTAAGGTGTATTATACTGAACATTTCAAAAGATAGCATAATGTTCTGAGTTTTCGCTTTTTCGTAACCATCTAAACTTGGTCGGGTTACCTCGATCATTCACTTCCTAATGACTTTAATCGTATTATCTCATTAATTATCCAATGTACTACGCTGAAATTTTACTGATATACAACTGAACTAAACAACTAATAATTGACATAACATTCAGTTCATATATCCAATCCAGTGGCCAAATAACACCGCGCGCATCAAGACCGTGCTCGTGAAGAACTGAATATCATCATATCTTTTTAAATACTTACAGGATACTAATGAAACTTCACATACATTTGAAGGCAGTTACAAGCTTTAAAATAACGTTTAAAGTAAGTCTTTAGACCTCTTATTGAGAGTGCTGGGACCGATTGAAGTGTTTTTCTATTTAATGAAATAACCTTTAAGCTATGCATTTTTTTGGTATTTTTATTGCAGAACAAATTTAAACTAATCCCTAAGAAGTCTTGTACAAAATATGATAAGAATCTGCTTAACCGTTTCAAAGATCTAGCAAAACCAAAAACGTTACCCCAGCAAAATCTCGAATAACTTCGCAACCGATGAAAGAACAAATACAAAATAAGGCACAACATTTACTTCATCTAGACAACTAATTCTATAGCTAGTATTTATTTAAATATTCCCATTAGAAAGAAAAAGGTCTGGCTGCGGTAACGTTACGCCAGCAGGAAATGTTTTTGTGAAATAATTAAAAAACTATAAGCGCAACAAATTTAAAAATGTGCGCAACATTTACAGAAGCCGCACAACTAATTATCTATAAGATTCAAATGACCATTTTCGACAACATCTGGCCTGGGTAACGGACACGCTTGCAACTGTCGGTGGTTTGCAGATTACAAATGGCTCTTATACATCTTTTTTGGCACTTAAACACGATATCTTTGCCTGTGGCATTGCCCCAAAATATAATGCCGTACCTCAATGTTGAGGCAACTAGACCATGATATGCTGTTAAGACTGTTGCTCTATTTGCCGTTTTGCTTAACATATGCAAGGCATAGGAATATTGGTTAAGTTTACTACATACTTTATCGATCTGCGTATGCCATTTTAAAGTGTTTTCTATATTTAATCCGAGAAATTTTGTCACAGTGGTCTCATTAATAATTTTGTCATTATATCTAATATTTAATACTAAGTTATGATTTGGTCTTTGTTGGAATTTCATGATTACTGTCTTGTCTAAGTTTATTATTAAATTATTATTTTGCAGCCAATCGACGACCGATTTTATGTTAGAATTAATTTCCGTCTCTAGGGTGCTTAATTCGTCACTATTAAAGAGTAAAGTGCTATCATCTGCAAACATTGTCATTGGGTAAGTTGATGCCGTTGGAAAGTCATTAATATAGATAATGAATAGGGGAGGCCCAAGTACACTGCCCTGCGGAACTCCATATGATACAGTTCTCTGGCTAGATTTATAGGTTATTTCGTTTTTTTTTACATATTCTATTAATTACTGTTATTTGCTGCCTATTACGAAGATAAGATTCGATTAAATTAGATATGTTGCCTCTTATTCCGTATGCATTAAGTTTATGCATAAGTATGTCATGGTCAACACGGTCAAAAGCTTTTGACATGTCCATGTAAAGCGCTAGAGCTGGTAGCTTCTTATCCACTCTGCGGCTAACTGTTTGTAAGAAATCGTAAATGGCCATGTCAATAGATTTGTTCTTTCTAAAGCCTTTCTGGTTATCAACGAATAGTTTATTTTGTTCAAAGTATGTGTTTAGCTTACTATATATTGCTTTTTCAAATATCTTTGAAAAAATGGGTACTAAAGCTATAGGTCTGTAGCACGACATGTTCTCTTTGTTGTCTTTTTTGAAAAGCGGTTTTATAATTGTTACTTTCAATTCTTCCGGAAAAATACCATTAACTATGCACATATTGATCAGATGACTTAACACAGGCGCAACAATTGTTGAAACACTTTTCAAAATTTTTGTGCTTATATCATCATACCCAGTACTAGATGTATTCTTTAGTGACATAGTAATTAGATGAATATCCTGTGGTATTGTAGGTGACATAAACATAGATGCATTCATACTATTTATTGGTGTAATATTATTCAAATGTTTACTATTAATTGGCTTCACTTGATCTACAAAAAAATTGTTAAAAGCATGTGCTATTTCTACAGGATTTGTCAATATTTTGTCATTTGATTTAATTTTCACTATGGTGTCATTTGGTAAGTTATGTTTATTTTTATTTATTAATTTCCATGTGGCTTTGCACAGATTTTTCGCTGATTTAATGTAACTACAATTATGGGCTTTCTGCGTGAGATTAATAACTTTTTTTAACCGGTTAGAGAGCTGTTTAAGGTTTGCTTTATTTTGCTCACTGGGCATTAACCTGTATTTCCACAACAATTTTCTTTTTCTTTTACTGCATATCTTGATGCCACGGCTAATCCACTTTGGTTTTGCTTTTGATGATATACGTATTTTAATATTTGGAAAGCATAAATCATATAATAATTTAAACAAGTCATAGAATAATTTAAATGCTTTAGTGGGATCAGTTTCATTAAATACATCAGCAAAAGTGATATTTTTTATGCAATCCTTGAACTTTTTAATATTTTCTTCTGAGTATTCCCGTCTGGTGGAGAACCAGTAATCTAACATGCAAGTTTGTCTAACTGGGCATCTTAAAAGTTGCGCTGTATGATCAGATACTGCTAGTTCTAAGACTTCACCCTTAGCTCCTCGCACATTGTGAATAATATTATCTATGCAGGTCCCGCTGCTCAATCGAGTTGGAATTTTTATTTCGAACTTAAGGTTGTAACCCATTAGGAGATATTTGAATTGTTCTAAACATGAAGTGTTCTTCAGAAGATCAATGTTGAAATCTCCACACAAAATTAGTTTTTTAGAATCAAAAGATAATAAATTTAGAATGTTATTTAGATTACGAAAGAATATCTCAAGTTTTCTTTTTACTTCACTGCTATGTGGGCTCCTATAAATACAAACTACGATGATGTTATGGCCAGTAAGTTCTACTGCACAACACTCAATTACGTTAGAGACACTATATTTTCCTATCGACTCCAAAACTTTATACTTAATTCCGTTACGTATCATTATACATGTACCACCATGTCTAGATTCCCTCGTGAAACAAGTTGCAAGAGTGTAATTAGGAATACATAGCAGATTAACATCAGATATCAGCATATTATGTTCAGAAAAACATATCACATCAATTGTTTTTCCTAAATGAAGTAGTTCGTCTAATGCTACAGTAAATATGCCGGATTTTGTTAAAAGGCCATTGATATTCTGATGTAAAATATGAATATGCTTATACACGAAAAAAGTCATCCGCTGTACATTTTTCAT
The DNA here is from genome assembly GCA_914767755.1 of Agrochola circellaris. Taxonomy (NCBI): domain Eukaryota; kingdom Metazoa; phylum Arthropoda; class Insecta; order Lepidoptera; family Noctuidae; genus Agrochola; species Agrochola circellaris. The sequence goes on along the minus strand of OU611863.1, from coordinate 12,795,401 downwards.
CTACAGAAGAGTGTACGTCTATGTCTTCGTTTAAATACTCGCCTAACAATTCTCTCAAATTTTTAAAAATATTTTTCATCCCATAAATATTAAGAGTGCCATGGTGTTTACAAAACATGGTATAATCGTACGACAAGTCCAGATTAGAGTCAAGTAGTGTTGCATATTTATGAGTGTTTATGTCCAAATACAACATATTACTAAATGTTTCAATTCTCCAATTATACACCATTGAATAGTGGCTGAATTTGTACGTTGGTAAACACACTACAACATTTGTATAAAGTAACTCTGACAATGCTTGGCGAATGCATACTACCAAGTCATAGAAGTTGTTCGTCTTTTTGAAATCCTCTTCTCCAATTAGTATGATGCAGTAGTCATTCGTTGTGTAATCGGTTAATTTGTTTTGTATATTACCAATAATGGTCTTGATTCCACAATTAGGATATAAATAATGACATAATTGGAAGTCCTGGAGATTCTCTTCTGCGATAGATAAGATTTTGTTTCTTGAACTACTACTTATAATGCATATTTTATTTTTTACTTGCTTTGCTATCTTTATTTGCTTATTTTCTGTTGCGGTTGATGCAGGTGTTATACTATTCTCAATTTGTTCGGTTTTTTGTGCAATATTCAAATGTCGCTTGCGAGACTTTTTAGTACTAGAATTAGTATTCCTATAGGGAGTGGATACCTTTTTTGTTGGTGTAAGCATGTCATTTGATAACTTCTTTGTAGCTCGTACAATTAAATCATGTTTAATTGTAATTTCTTTAACAGTTTGCTTGAGTTCCACGTTTTCAATGGACAGATTATTTATTTCCTCATGCGCCGATGTTAGCTCCAACTTTAGTTTCTGTATTTGTTGTCTCAAGTCCCGAGCTTCATCAGTTTCGTCGTCCGAAATATTTGGCAGACTGTTACAAGTGCCATCTATGGTCGAGTTGTTTGAAGTATCATCGTTTTTAGTATCGTCTGTCATTGATCGAGTACGTGTTCTGCGAAGCGTTATATTTTCAAAGAAATTCATTTTGATAATAGTGTTCTCACAAATATTTGAAAATAGAAAAAGTCAAGTATGTGCCACTGAGATTTGAACTCGCAACCACTCACGCGGGTTCGAATGTATCTCAAAAAGAAGCGGGCGTCTTAGCCACTGCGCCAATTGACTAGTTAAGATAACTGTTGAAATGAGTGAATAGCTCTAGGGTAATTATTTTGTAACAAACTCCAGTGTCAGTGAGTCCAAAGTTCATTTCTTTGTTCGATCCGCTAGATACAATTACAATAATGACGGTTACAATTTTAAAATCACTGTTTTTCTTCGTTGAACATTAATTCACAAAACCGTTTGTTAAATACCACAATTATGAGTATGTTCTTGCAGTGACTGCTATTTTGGTTCAAACACAGCGTTAATTCCAGTTTATTTTCACAGTAGACTAAATGAATCCATATTTATTCAACAACTTGTGCATTTTTAATTCCTTGTGCATAACTTTATGAATTGTTCACACAATCACTAGATAACGTTTTCACTTGTTCAACTTAGCGTCATATCGCGAATTCACTATTTATTTGACTTAAAATATGCTTCTATAATTTTAATAATATTTTTATATACGGAGGCGATGTTTACGTTGCGGACTAAGTCTGCTTGAAAATCGTGATTGATCTTGTATTACGTTATTAGGATGTTAGTCCTTGGAAGACGCCACTCGGGTCAATACAATTTGCTTTGGAAATCACTACCAACTTAATGCCGACACTGACCTCTGATCACACAAAAATACCTAATAAAGTCATTTAAACATTGTTTTCTGCACATTTTCAGTATCAATAACGTTTGACTTTACCCTGTAGCCAAGTGGTAAAACGAAGTCCCGCATTTTAACGTAACATCAAACCTGTATTATGTCAAGTCCCGTGTAATAGGGGGCAAGCCTATTGCAATCAACCAACGTATTTTTTTCCAGATAAATCTTCTTGGGGGATCTAAAGTGCAAATAAACGAGTTATGCTGTTGCCTACTGAACACTTAGAAATCATTATCATTTTCTTATGACCTACAAAACATCATTGCATAACTAGTTTTGTATCAGTCTATATACTTAGCTGTTTTATATACATGTGCATGATGAAGTCAGCGTGATAAACGGATTGTCTCATGATGATTGTGTAATGCGCGAGAGTGCCGAAGCGATTCACACTAGCGGATCATTTACTATTGTTTCTCTGTAGTTTATTCGTATTTGAAGTGCAAACTTCTTTAGCACTTTGTGCACTTTCTGAAGAGTGAACGAAACTGAAGCGCACGATGAATCGGGAATACTCGGTTCCAATCGTAACTTTTCATTGCTATCGTGTCATTAAGAGAGCGCCCAATGAATCCATTAGATCCTTAAAAAAATATTATCTCGTGACTGAGAAGGAATAATACAACAAAATACAAAATGTTTTATTTGAGTATCAACTAGTAGGTATACATAAAAAAAAAAAAAAAAAAAACTTAATAACAGCCCGGTGCCATTTGTGCCCGGTTGATGGCAATAGACTCAACCCGTCTATGTATCCCGTAATAGACATGGGACTTATAACATAAATGGCGAAATGTAGGTATATTCAGCATAGATCATACACCTGTAGCGGCATCTACATCGCCACATGCGAACTAGGAATCAAAGACCTGACGTCACACAAATCGTGCATCGCGCAATTAGAGTTTACCGCGCGAACGACATATATATATCCGAAATCATTCGTTGGGCAGTTGCCTGCCAGACACGACACCCGTCCGGTCGGAGGATCCTCCCTTTTCAATATAGGATGAGTGAACTTTACACCCTGTTCAACATACCTCTTAACACCTCTGCATAACCCTTCTGGGATTACACGTGATACTACGTCTAATGTCATTAGCAGCAGGCAATCAAGATCCACGTCATAATGTCTTATTAATGAACCGGAAGAAGTCGGTAATAATAAACAACATTTACACTAGTTAATATCGTTATCTGTTTGCTTACACGATACATAAATATTAAAACGTTGACCCTGCCATTATCGCCATAACGCCACTTCATATTATTAAGTGCACTCGAGGCAAAACTATGTGTGGTAACTACGCTTGAGTATGTTATAAATTGATTTCGTTTATCAGATATCTCAATAAATACTTTTTCACAAACAAAAATTTCGTTTATCAGATAGGTATCTCAAAAAAATACTTTTTTACAAATAGAAGCACATTTGGGATGTTCTGAAGCGACGAGATATGATCAGTGCCTACTCCGCAAAACATTGGGGAGCTACAGAATGTGGTTGCCGCGGAGTGGGAAGGTATTCCACAAGAAAGCATTAGGAATATCCTCGAAAGCATGCCCAAACGAATGCAAGCTGTCAGTTTAGCGTGTGTGGCCACACTCGATAAGAAACTGTAAAAAATTATGTTTTAACGTTTTAAAAAATCATAATAAAAATTTTATGTTTTTACTTACAGAGTAGGTACTCTCACATCATGATAAAGGCTTGTGCAGACCAGCGCGACGCGACTCGAACAATACAATTTCTAGGAAAACTTCACGGTATAACAATAACCTGTGTCGCGTCGCGCTGTCGCATCGCGCTATTCTGAACACAGCTTTAATGTTGTCAGAGTGCAAACAGTCAGTACGTTTGGACTTTAACATCATTTATCACTAAAATAATGTTTATACGTAATTAAAAAATCATAATAAAAATTGTATGTTTTTACTTACAGAGTAGGTACACTCACATCATGATAAATGTTGTCAGAGTCCAAACAGACAGTACTTTTGGACTTTAACATTATTTATAAAAATTACATTACAAAACATATTTTTTTTACCGAATGATTACACGCGCTGCCGCGGATGGCCGGCGCTGATAATTTTTTCGTGGATAGAGAATGACCTTAGCTATCGTATACTCACGATCACACACACACCCAACATATTAGCACAATTGAAGAAAAAAAATTAAACGTGATTCGCTCCATACAAAAAAATCTAATAATTTTTTTTTCAGACAAACTTTCAACTTTAGATGAAATTTTATAAGAATAAAAGTTATCAGGAATATCATAACACGTCATATAAAAAAAAAATCGCATCGATATTGGAACTTTGTTGCCTAAGTCCACTAATTTTCAGTATGGGCCCACTGTGCGGCGCCCTGATGTGGTTAAGGCGGCCTTGAAAACGAGTATTCAAAACCATACACCGACTTCCAAAATGAGTTATTTTTCACTTTGAAGTGTGTTTTTTGCACTTCAAAGCGGCCTCGGGTTATTTTCACCAGAATAATGTAACATTGTTTATCTATACTTATAATAAATCTGTAGAGAGGTCAATTCTGTACATGATATATATTTTCAAATCTATACTTATAATAAATCTGTAGAGAGGTCAATTCTGTACATGATATATATTTTCAAAATAACTATCAGGGGGTAATTAGTGATCGATACTGATGCCAAAAATGCAATCAGTAAAATTTTTGTCTGTCTGTCTGTCTGTCTGTCTGTCTGTATGTTCCTTATAGAAACAAAAACTACTCGACGGATTTTAACGAAACTTGGTACAATTATTCTTCATACTCCTGGGGAGGTTATAGTATACTTTTCATCACGCTACAATCAATAGGTGCAGAGCAGTGAAGGGAAATGTTGGGAAAACGGGAGAAGTTGCTCCATTTTTTAAGCTTCCGTCGCGTGTGAAGCCTTTATGGTTAAAGCTACATAGAAATCATTTATGACGGAAATGTTCTACATAAAATTATCTAAAAAATATCCCAGAACAGCATATCGCACCTCCGATAAAATAGGGTTACAACTCGAAAAAGTCGAATTTTAAGTTAAATATACAGAAACACTTAAAATTTTCATAGCTATCTGCTCAAAAATCGTTACATCTGTAACTCTAAAACTCGCCGCTAGATGGAGTTGTAACGCTACATGACTAAGGCATTTTGTCTCCAGAGTGATCTCCAATAGTGTTACATTTAGAGTTGTGAAAGGTGGACGTGCGTTTGTAGAGAAAAGTAGTGTTACAAATCAAAATATAACAGTGTTTTAGACAGGTAAAATCTTTTTGTTTACATCAATTTATCTACTAGACAATTACAAGTCGAAATATTACAGTTTATTTCTAAAGGATTGAATCAAACTTGTTCAACATTTCTTTAATAAAGTGATATATTTTGTATTGTATCAGTATTTTAGATGCGATTTATTGTAATGTTGTGTTACTCTTCACGTTGTAACAGTATTTGACGAAAAATGTGTATGTTTTGTCTTAATATTTCAACTTGTAACCTTGCTCAAAGTTTTTTTTTCCGAAATATTTGCTGTGAATAATGATTTAGAGTATGATTCTAGGGTCAAAATGAAACGTAACGACGCAATTCTGCGTTTAGCTCTGAAGGATAGTACAAATTTACCAGCCGATGATCATCAAAAGATTGGGGGAACAAACTTGCAAGGTAAGATGCCTACTATACTTACCTTACCTTACTTAACTTTTAGAATAAATAACCTAGTTTAAACAGGTTTATACCAGGTTATTTTTGTCATTCTATAAGTTAGTAGCCTAAGTTATTTTCTATAATGAGTAACTTTATGTAAATAACTGAATTTTATCTTGCATAATTTTTTTTTTTCAGAATCACGTGCAAAATATTTTGATATCACGGAAAATCTATCAAGAACCGGGAAAATTGACTTTGAAATACCCCAATAATATCCTCGCAATACCTAATCAAGATTTTATAGCTGTTTGCGAAGTGACAAAGGTTTTATTTATTTTATTGTGCAATCGGGGCAATGATGGCTGAATTTTGATGTCTGAAATAATGCGCTAATTTAATATTATGTTTTATAGAAAATAGAACAAGAATTAATTTCAGCGAGAACACTACGGAAGATGAAACACTGCCATTTACAAGTGAACATTTCAAAAGCCATCCCATCGAGAAAGTTAATTTAGATTTACCAGATCATCATCAGACTCAACATGAAAAAAATGAAGGATTTTATTGTGAAATTGATATAACTGTTGGCTTAAAGTGGAGTCTTCATTATTATTTTTGATTTGCATTTACAGATATAACAAGAAGTAATTACAATACTGAAGAAATACCATCTACATGCTCAATCGAAATCAGAGGCCAGAGTTCCAAGCAAATTGGGGATTTTTATAGTGATGATTATAGTTCCTAAGATCTTTAAACATTATTTCATTAAGGAGAACTAAACCAAATATTATTTAAGCGTGGCTTAATTAAAGAGTACCTAAACTTGTACTGTATAAGTGATTCGTTGAAGCTGTGATGACTAGAATTGTTAATATTTTTGTTATGGTTAAAATTTTGTTATGTTTTTGTTAAAGTTGATTTTTTTCCCAAGTCTACAGCTATATAAGTAATTATTAAGTTGAAGAACGTATAAAGAACGGCTTGATTTTAACTATAATAAGACTTGTTACATTTGTCATATTGTATTTTTGTTAGTAGAAGTTTAAATAGTTATCTAAAATACTGTTACAATTGGGAATTTTCAGGTTGTTTTTCAGGAAAATTGAAAAACTGTTTATGTCATCAAAACGTATTTTTTTAAAGCTTTTCAAGAATATATAATTTGTATCACATTTTATTAATATTACAAGAATAAAGACTGATTAACAAATCTGTGAGTTTATTTTCGCTTTTCTGAAAATCCAGGTTTTTCGAGTTGTAACCCTATTTTATCAGAGGTGCGATATGTCTATCTTTTATGGTTGACTCACAATAACACGTGTAACTCCCGATAGCTTAGCAGTTCGGAGCTTTCTGATTATATTTGTTAACTCTTACGTTTATAATACTCTCACTCATCTCTAATTAAAAGAAGTTAATATTATTACCTATTCAATAAAAAAAGAATCATAGTAATCGGTATAGAAACACCAAACTTATACATGAAATACGCTAATAATACATCGCGCCGTCGCGCGTGAATACTGAATCATGCCATAAGGATTATTTTTGTGTAACGGTTGCCGCGCTCGACGCGGGTCGTGGCGGTAGGGTATAAAAAGGCGGGAGGTCCGAGCCGAGCGCGAGCTTCATTCAATATAATTATTTGGCTGTTGATGCGTTCAGAGCGTTCGACCTTATTGACAGACATCAGCGCGATAAAAGTCGCGTCTTTAAATAGTTTATTTGAATTTATTTTGTTGTTATTTTATAAAATAGGTATTAGTTGTTTTGGTAGTGTTTAAATATTCGTTCAAATTACAAATTATTAATAGTTTGCATTTTATTTCTTTTTAGGTAAAGTAGTAGTACAACCCGGGCGCAATAACTTCCGCATCCGGGCGCATTAGCGTCCAAACGTACTGACCGTTTGGACTTTAACATCATTTATCATTGAATTAATCGAAATTTGATGATGAAATTGACATACGCTTCACACTGCTTTGGATTCTGAGGATACAGGCTACCAATAACCTATTTTCAGTAAAATACAGATCGCTATTTGATGGTAGACAATATAATTATATCTGTCATTGAATGCCGTCCCACAATTACGTAAGATTTCTTTATTAGTCTCTGACAGATTATTGGGACGTTAAAACCATAGACAGATAGGTTTTTCTATCTCCAGTATGACAACACTGGTGATAGATAGATTATTGGGTTCGATCGTTAGAATATGTAATCAAATTAACTGTAGGTACCAATGCAATAAAGATATATGCTATGGTGCCCGTTTTTTGCTGTCACCCAGAGCCCTGCTTCACACACTGCTGGGCATAGGACTCTCTTTTCTTGTGCCAGATCCCACACCCCTCATAGATGCCAGCCTCATAGAGGTATAGTGCTATGGTAACAATGTCCCCCCCCCACCTCGCCGACGGACGACCCGTCGGTCGTCCGTCGGCGAGGTGGGGGGGGACATTGGACATAGGACTCAGCATCCAATCGTTTTTGCCGTGGTATAATAATATACTTCGGCAGCTATAGCATTCCGAGACACAGTGGTCACGTGGGTGACACAAGGCTACGTCATCACATCTGTGTTACCAGAAGTTTGTAATAATAACTCCCCAACCATCTTTATTACCTGTGCGAATCCAATAAAAAAATGAGGTTTTAATTAACAATTACGTTGGTTTATGTTTAAATTGAATTGTTTCGTTTGATTAGACAAACGGAACGACAAGTTAAATGCTTTGTATAGGTATATTTTTTAACAGAATGGTGATAAAAATCTTTGTTATGTTTCTTCAAAACATAACATTTGATTTGAAGAAGCTGTCTTAAATTTTACCGATAATAAGCATAAAACGTACTTACGGTTGCCAAAAGTTACCTGTGGGCCTTTCACTCACGCAAGAATCGCAGCTGCCAGCTCGATCTGTCACTCATGACAAGTGTCAATCATAGCGTCTAAAAATTTTGCCGCCAACGTACGGAAAATTTTTCTTTTGATAATTTTCTTTAAAGAAAATTGTAAAGTTTCAGAAAAAACTTATAGAAAGTGAATAATAGTGCTTGTGGTAAGTGATATATAGTGTTACGCTGATAGTTGAGCCAGCGAAATGCCGAAATGGAGATCGAAAGGTCACATTAAATCTAAATTGTCACCGGTGCCTGCGGATTCTCCTAAGTGCGATAGTGGTGAAGAATGCTCTTTATCCTCGGAGGAAGAAGGCACCTATTCCCACTGCCGAACAACGGCAAAGAGATCGAAACGATTTCCTGTAAGTCGGGCCCACGCATTTACAATTGAACGAGTAGACAAGTAAGTGTTAAATCTGTTAACAATGACACAATTTCTACATTAAGTATATCACTAATCTTACTCAGAAACACTATCAACAAACTTCTAAATTGCTTCTTGCTAGTATCTACTTCAGAAGCGCATTGTTGTTTTCTAAACAATCCGGTCATGTCTAAAGAGACTTGAAACACTACAACTTAAAGGTTTCAGAGTAAAATATTGTGATTAGGTAATTCCTAACGCAAATACAGATTGTCTTGAGGAGGCAAAACTACTCAAGCAGTTTTATTTTTATTTTGACATCCCATCTTATAAAACAATCCGTTATAAGAAGACCTGTAGGTATGCTCACCCAGCCCATGTGTTTCACACACTGAATTAGAAGTAAATGAGTACTTATGCCACTAAATAAAACTAAAGACTATTTAGCCCCTGCGGAGGGGGTTTTGGCTGGGATCTATAATATAGGTCTAGTGCAGATGGAGCTAGCTGCTAAAGCAACGTCCACAGGGACTTGTTAATTGGGCAGCAACCTACCCACTGAGATAGTATCCTTCTTTCCATTTTGGAAATAGTCCGGACACACCCATCCAGAAGTGTATTTAAATTAAAATAGAGTGCAATACTCTCATGTGGTATGCAGTTGTTACATTAAAGAGGTTCAGCACCTCTTATGAACTCTAATTTGCATTCAGAACATTAAAATTACTAATTAAATATGACATTAAGTTCTATAACTATTAGGAAATACTAAATATTTAAACAACATTATAATTTATAATGTTAATACTGTATTTTTCTTTGCTGTATTTTGTAATAATTAAGAAAATCTTATAGTTATGATCATCAGGAGCTAGCTTGCTCTATCAAAATTAGAAATGGAACAAATACAGCCACTAAACAATTTAAAACTCACAATATGTATATTTAGTTAAAGCTGGTTTTATAAGAATTAGTTCTTTTATATTAAAAGACATGATAAACAGGATCATAGCAAGAATAACTAGGCCTAGATTCATATTGTTGACAAGATTCAGGCCGTCTAAAGAACCATGTAAAAGCTTGGGAATGATAAGATCCTAACAAGAAGTTGAATAAATAAATTAATAATATTCAGAACAATTCTATTTTTAGCAAATTTCTATTGCTAAGTCAAAGACCGAAAATATTAATATTCAGAACAATTCTAGTTTCAGAAAATTCTGCAAATTTTTATTAAACGCAAAATATTAATCTATGTGGTTTTCTAATATTATGATATTATAATCAAATAGCCTATTGTTTATACTCAAGTAAGATGATGACAATTGAAAAGTAAAATGGAAGCAATGTTTTATTAATGAATGAAGGGTAGCTGTTCATGAAATAGTTCCCTTGTTAGGTCTTTTTGTTTATAATATAATACCAGCCTGTTACTGTCCCACTGCAGGGCAAAGGCCTCTTCTCATACAGAGAAGGCACCAGCATTGATCGCCATGCTTGCTCGGGACGGGTTGGCGATTTCAGACTTATAATAACTATAAGTCCAGGTTTCCTCACAGTGTTTTCCTTCACCAATGTCAGTAATGTGCCAGATAAACTCAGAAAATGCATATGAATTGAAAAAGTCACATTGGTACTTGCCTGAATTTGAAACCTCAACCTCATGCATGAGAGTCGAGGCCTTAACCACTGGGCCATCACAAAATTAGATTTTTGTTTGAATAGAGAATTTGCGAGCCTGTAAATTTTTTATTTCTATGTCTCAGAGACTGGAACTCCTAAAAAAGCTTGGATGAGAAGTAAATTTCCTAAGCAAATTCTAAATCTCAATCAGGATTTAGAAGATTTAGGCCTTTTTGTGTACTGATACTAGTCACAAGGCCCTGTCTGCAAAATAGTTGAAAAGGGCAGACCAAGAGAAATTAAAAAGGGTTGCTCCATTGGTTTGCCAAGAGTTAATGTGGTGGCCAAAGGCTATTGATAGACCACAGCTCAGTTCCTCTACACATGGTAAGGTAACCCACTTCCTGTCCACACATGCCGTGGAGGAAAGGTAAGCCCACATAAATGGGCCACTCTATACATCCAAAAGATGCTTTTAGTGATAATACCGCCCATTGTGTCACCATATGTACAATTTCTACATTTATATCTGTAATTCGTATGGTGTAAATTATAAAGAGTATTCTACTCTTGTCAGGAACTTGAACAAACCAGAAAAAAAATGGCACTCGAATTTGCGAGAGATGTTTGCCATATACGCAGTAATAAGCAGCCACAAAAGCCAGTCTTCAGAGTGCAAATATTCTAGTAATTTAATTCATTCCGACAACAGACCATTTGTCGTACATTCAAGGATGAGCGAGGGATACATTTTCCTAGCTCTCCTGAACCTATCTTGCAAAACGACGAAGTTAGCTTAACATCACTCTGTCAGCGGTTTACCTCCCGGGGAGGTTAAGTGTTATAACGGCTTAGCCGACCGCTTTTAAGAACAGACCAGCCTGATTGGCTCCTGTTGCTCCAGGCCCCAGGCCTCGGAGGCCATGTTTCAAAGTGGGGCGTCCTCGACGTTTACGACCTTTTCGTGTAAGATAAGTCGGCCGTTGTGCGACAGTACGTCACATGGGACTCAAACGATGGCTTGGCAAGCTTCTGCGATGCTTCTACGATGCTTTTAGTCAGAGGTGACAGCATTGACTAGCATGGGTGTTCTCTCTTCGCCCAATTTAAGACCGAGTGTTCAGCCATCTGAACTCGGTAATGGGATGGGGACGTACTATATATAAATCGCCCCATACTAGACCCAGTACCAGTACAGGATCCATGTAAGAACCTCTTAGACCTGACAAGCTGCAACTCCTAGCTTGGAAAGTTGGGGGAGGGGGGCAGTCAGGTTGCAAGGGGCAGTGGTCGATAGAGGAACAAGGTACTTGCTAAAATTTATTTGGAGATAATCCATACTACTTACTTATAAAGCTCCTATTCAGAGGTGAATGTCATAGTGTAGATTGCATGGCATTAGCCCTTAATAACCTGATCGCATCTAAACAGATTTTGTCCATTTGTAAGTTTCAAAAGCATTACCCAGGCACCCATATGGGATAAAAAGATACCCCTTGCTTGGCGTAGATTTACATGCTTAACCTAATAATATAAGACATCTCACAACTTTCAAGAGTTTGAATAATAGTGTGGCCAAAATAGGGTTCAAAGACACTGACAATCAAGATGTTTACTTAAAAGCTACCATAATCCTTGTTGATTTTGGTTTGCAATAACAGGTGTGGTTAAGCTTTCCTTGAAAGACAACACTGCCTCTCCTTAGAATGGACTAGATTCATTTTTAAACAAACTAAGATTGAGGAGCCTCTAGGAAGTATAAGGTCTGTGGTAGCCTTCGGGAGGCTGGCTGGAAAATAGATTATCAGATGAAATGAAACTGGAAGAGCCGCTAGAGACAGAAAAATTACTTTCGTAAAGTAGTAAAAGAGAGGGCTACCTCTCAAGAGAATGTATAATGTACGAGTATGTATGTTGTCCGAAAAATAAAGAATTATTATTATTATAATGCTCAGGCTATTATGTTCCCACTGAGTGGACAAAGGGTCTCTCTGTGAGAGAGGAAGAGGATTTATTATATGATAATTTTTAATCCCCTAAGAAAATATTAAAATTATGTTTGTGTACATGATTCACATTTCAAGTTAATTTGATTAACAAATGATGAGACTTCATTTACATGCATCACCACTTGACTAACCTATTGACCATTTTAATAAAAGGTCCTAATTAAATTTCAGTTTCAACGAAATTTTAACTTTGTCATGTATGTATGACATTGAGTTTGTGTTTCCAGTTCCACATCTTTATAAAATTGCTTACTATGACATTCAAAAATGTCTGTACATTTGATTGATCTCATAATTTCCAAGTAAGTAACTAAACTTATATTAATTAAGGATATGAGTGATCCAATTCTCCTTTATTGATGAGATTATTATTCAGTTTAGTCCCATTGATTTTCTATTATCAGCATACTGTAGCCTTATAATTTATATTCACCTTAAATAAGGCAAATAAATTTGCCATTAATCTTTAACATCATAAGGAAGATGTGTTCATTTCTGCATCTACTAAGATAAATATATTGAAAACACTTAATTGTTTTATTGGAACATTTAATTAATACAGACTGAAATATTCGTTCGTTCCATATAATATTTAATTCACATAGCGTCTACATCCTTCGGGTACTCTTTCACCAGCAGATACCAAACAGGTCTTCAAATCAAATGTTATGTTTTGAAGAAACATAATAGAACTGTTTTGCATTAAAACAAAACAGTTATTATGTTATGAAAAACATAACATTTGAGCAATTTGCTTGCTGTTGAATTTTTGAAGACTTCTATGATTGACACTTGTCATGAGTGACAGATCGAGCTGGCAGCTGCGATTCTTGCGTGAGTGAAAGGCCCACAGGTAACTTTTGGCAACCGTAAGTACGTTTTATGCTTATTATCGGTAAAATTTAAGACAGCTTCTTCAAATCAAATGTTATGTTTTTCATAACATAATAACTGTTTTGTTTTAATGCAAAACAGTTCTATTTTGTTGCAATAAAGTGGCAACTGGATAGTGACGTAAGCATGTGTCAGTCCCGGAATGCGAGAACTTGTTTTATTAGACCATGGTTTTTGCCAAAGACTTTATAATTTCGGAAGTAGGAGGGAAAAACGAGGATTCAAAACCAAAGACACCAACTTCCGAAATTCGTTATTTTTCATTCTGTAGTGTTTTTTGGAAGTCGATTGTTTAGTAGAACTGATGGCTTTGACACTTCACAATACAGCCCCACGTTATGTTCACCTTCATAAATCACATTGTTTATCAATAATAAAAGCGCCACCTCATTTGAAATGCATGAGGACATTATTAATTTATTGATAATTGCTGCACTTGAACTAGATACAGAAACTATATTCTAGGCAAAATCATATGCCTCAGACCAAATAAAAAACAAAGACAGAGCGCTGCGAACAATACAGTGAAGCATGCCAAAACTACACCGCCGCTCTGTGCATACACGCTCACACGCACATATTTACAACCATTTACAATCAAACTACACCACACAAAGTGCACACATGTTTACGAAACCGGCTTCACTTCACTGTTGACAGCGCTATGTCTTGGTTTTTTATTTGGCCTGAGCCCAGTGCATACGACTCAGGCCAATTAATTGTTTTTTTATTGTTTATTACTTTAGCCATATTATGCAGTCTGAGTCAGAAATGCATTTGTCCTGGAATGCTCGAAAACATCCACGCGAATACACGAATGTACTCAGAGAAATGTAATGTTGAGCAGATTGTGGAATAGTCATTACTTCAACATTTTGATTTTTAAACTCAGGACAGTAACTTAATAAAACCAAACAAAAAAAAAATCCATGGCGAAGTACCTAATGACTATGCCCTTAATGTACTGATTGTGGTACTGATTTGTGCCCTACAGTGTCCCGTTGCCGAAATATTTGGATGTTATAATCGCTATTTGAGATCTATGACTAAGAAGTTCAGCCAGAAGAAGGCCTTTTGAAACAGACTTTGTTGTTTGCCAAACTTTTCTAATCTGCGTTCCCAGTTCATTTGCCAAAGATGTAAACAAACACGAGTTTTAGAAAAAACAACTGTAAAGTCTACACATAAGGTTCATTTTGCGCTATCACTTCATATTTTTTTATGTATTTTTCAACAATACTAGTCGGTCTAAAATCAACTTTATTTACACTTCCATAAAGTTGATGTTTGTCTAAGTGGAAAACTCGTGTTTGTTTACATTTTTGGCAAATAAATTGCGCACGCAGATTACTCTCCTTTGCCTGATCGAGCAAACTATTTCCGAAAGAAAATTGTTTATGGTAAGTAGTGCTGATTTCACAGCATGTAATTTATACACGGAATAATAATTTACTATCACTTGTGACCTCACAGTTACCAATGGGGATTTAAAATCGATTCGCTAATCAAGGATTATTAGGTTCATAATTCATTGTTTTATCGTTGGACTAGCCAAATACAATGAATTTTGAACATTTACCATTGCACATTTTCTTGCAAAAAATACATTTTGAATGCGATAAGGTAATTTAAGGCCAGCCAGTAATGCTTTTATGATAGCCTGCCTTACGTAATCGAGCCATTGACCTTACGCTTCCCTATACTGCCCTGCTAAGCCAAAAGGCGCTATCTCAGAGATACGCCCTTTTCGTTTTTTTTATACCATTCAATAGCTATAACAATTTCGCATCTAATGGCATAAGCCAAATATCGCTATCTAACTTAAAACATAAAAAAACACCACTCAGAAGTTTTTTATATCCATATGTTTCCTTAAATTACAATGAACAAAAACTCAATTTTCTCAAAACTTACTGCGATTGAGATAGCGCCTTTCGGCTTAGCAGGGTAGTATAGCCCATAAAGCTATACTGTACGACGACGTAGGCATAAAGAAAAAAAAAATCTTCATTTCTCATTTTGTTTATCAGACGTAACCTATTAAATAATGTCAGTTAGCGGTTTTTTTCCCTCGATTGTAACATTTGTTTTTAAAAGACTTGTTGTAAACAAAGATTATGAAAACGACGATAAATACCATTACACATATTACAATCGCAGCCACTCCTCCTCTTAAATTATACCTATTTGTTGACGAAATACTTAAATAATGTGTAGAATTGGCTTTCGACGATAAAGGTTCCCGGAGACTGTAGTAGAACAATTTCTATGAAATCTTCATGGAAAATTTTCTACTAGAATCGCGTTGCACCGTCGCGTCGCGCCTTTCAGTGGAGGCCTTAATATAATGTTTACTTACTTTGTCGGTTTTTTTTTAGTTGATAATTCTGTCTGACCTTTCCAACGACGCTATTTTTGCTGTGCTTAGTACCTACTACACTTCCGTGAAAACAAAAAACAAAATTGAATTAAGTAATTAATTTAACGAGTCGCATGCCGGAAGAGCAATCTCCATCATCATCATCATTATCTATCTGCCTAGCCTTTTCCCAACTATATTGGGGTCGGCTTCCAGTCTAACCGGATGTAGCTGAATAACAATATTTTACATGGAGCGACTGCCTATCTGACCTCCACAACCCAGTAACTGGGTAACACGATACATCTTGGTAAGACTGGTTGTCAGCCATTCGGGCTTCTGACGACCCGTAAAAACTGTCACAGATATACAAATGACAGCCGGGACCAACGGCTTAACATGCTTTCCGAGGCACGAAGGTGTCTTCGTATGTAAAGATGGTCATCTATCCACGGAGCAAAGTCTCAACGAATACAGTCCGGAAAAAGTGGAATGAGGGAAGGGAGGCTTTTGCCCTAGAGTGGGATGGTTTAGGCTTAAAACAATAATGGCGAGTTAGAACATTAATTGTACAATTTAATTATTTAGTTTATTCCAAAAGAAGTGAGTAACATTCACTAAATAACTTCTGTGCAAAGTGCAAACAAGGTGTTAATTAACTTTATATGATAGTCGAGTACTTATCGCAATGACATCGCGGTGATCGCGGGCAGGTTTCAGAATATAAAATATTAAAGACAAACTATTCATACATATAAAACCTAACAAGATTCTTGTCGAAAGAAAAACGCATTTGGGATGCATGATGGATGAAAATTAAAAATGGCATCATTTACAACGGAAAGTAATGGCCGTATTCCGCATACCTAGGAAATACCTATCCTACATCCTAATCAAAACAATTTCCTCCTCCTGAAATTCGATAAAAGGAGGCTGAATTCATTAGAGCTAGCAACGGCGCAGGTCTGGAAGTAGGCCAAGATAATCGATTGTTAAGAGCAACGACTCCTTATCGTCCGGTACTCCAGTGCGGGCCTTTCAGCTGTTGAGATGTGAAGAGGCATTCTGCCATGACTAGGTACTTCTTTAGTCAGGAGCACAGGACTTCAGGACAACGGGACACGTCTTTGTCCTAAAGCGCAATAAAATAGAATCAGGTATACGGATCGAAAAACATAAAGGTAAATAAAAGGTTTTACGGGAACGATGATAAGTATCGAAATTTGGGTGTAGTAAAGGTACACCTCTGCCCAGCCTTTCAATACAGCCGTGATGTTTTTTTGTTGTACATAGGTATTGATTTTTCATCATAACCCGTACGGTTCCGCGTAGATTACGGCCTACTCCCACACACATAGACACACCACTCTACTATTTATGGTAAACAACTGGTAAGAAACTTCTCGGTTAATTTGAATTTGGAATTCCCGCGTTCCAGTACATTTTACATTTGGACTCGTGCCAAATTATTCCGAATCAACTGCCCACGCATCTCAATTCACTGTTGTCTGTTGTTGTCTCCAACTCAGCTTTTGTATAGGTACCTACATACCAAAATAAAAAATAATGATGTTACAAAAACAAAATACGTTCGATCTACGGATCCTACTGTTTAGCGCTGTTCTGCTCTTCTAGTCGTCTACACTTACACTAATATTATAAAGAGAAAAAAATTGTATTTTTGTTCGTAATTAATAAACTCAAAAACTACTGGACCGATTTAAAAAAATCTTTCATCTGTAGAATGCTATATTATCACTGAGTAACATAGGCTATAATTTATAAAGATATCACGCGGACGAAGCCGCTGGCGGTAAATAGTAATAAATATTTTGGTGTTCATTGACACGAAAATCCTTGATTTACATAAAAACGAGTTATCTCCAAAACAAGTGACTTTGTTGCTATGTAGGTAAGTTACAGACATTTGCAATAAGGAAAAACTGCTTCAAAAACCTCAAGAACGTTGTAATACATTGTATGCTACATATGTATAGTAAAGGCACGAATTTCAATTTACATTGTAAGCAACTCACACTTCACACATTTAGCCTTTACGGTCTACAGTTCTATAAGACTGGCTCGTAAAATGTCACATGATCTTGTTTTGAGCTCAAAGTGTAGTTTTCTTTAGTACCTACTAGCTGATAAGAGAAATAAGTTCATCGTACCAAAAAATGGGAAAAGTGTCGGTACTACAGAACAGTTGGAACTTGCAATTTAGTTTCAGGTTAGACATAGCTGAATAAACAAATTTTCACACCATCTGCTCAGTGAAAATATGTTTGTTTTGTAATTAGTCATGGAAACCGTTGCAAACCTTACCATACATTTAAAGTAAATTAAAATATGCAATTATAAATTGTAACATATTTGTTAAAGTACTGGTCAATAATGTGATTTGAATTTGGAACCACGAACTTTAATAAAACACTTATTCGAAAATCGAACTGCTTTTTATTATCCCGCAGAAGTTGTAAAAAGTAGAGCATTCTCCTCGGGGATAATGGTGTCTTCGCCTTGGGCGAGCTTGAATCCCTCAATTCTAGTCTTACCTCCCTGGCTTCGCTCAGGAGTTAACTCTGAACTTCCTCGCTGCGCTCTTAGGAGTTAGGACCGTCGTTTTGCTCTGGAATCTGGAATACAGCGTCCATGACATAAGACTGCTTTATCCCCTTGGTGAATAAACAAACTACTTCTCTGGACTGGATTGTGGTGTATTCAAAAGTTTATTCCGTATTACTACAACAAAATAACACCAGAGGTGTAATCAAAAGTCAAAGCAAATAAAATATTCATTGAATCAGTTCTGTAGAAAAATAATCCCAAAATTTGGCAGCAGACTCTAATAGCAACAGACGACCGTGACCCGTGGCCAAGGTGGACCTAAAAGAATAAAATTAAATCGTGCAAGTGTGGCGTTTATTAGTTTACGTCAAGATGTTTATCGAACACACAGACACGTTCCTAATGGGCGTGTATATTATGACACGACAAATATTTGCAAATGTTATCGACCGGGCAGAAGTAGAAAAGAATATGAATTGTTATCACTTCTGTCGCTTTTTTGCTATTTTCCCACGAAATTTTAAGATAGCATTCAATGAATTAGGAATTCTATTTCGATTATTTCGTTGTTATGAATAATAGAATAGTATATTTGATTCAAACTCAAAGCATTTATTTCAATTAAGGGGACTACAGGACCTAAACGTGCCTAAACGCAAGTTTTATAATGCCTAAAAGAATATGATCCACTGCAGTAAACAAAATCAGAAAAATATATGATATTCTTCAGGATATATGCTAGTATGATAGTGTGTTGAAAACATAATACAACTAATTTGATACGATAGAAAAAAATCATGAAGATACCTCTAAAAATTTCTTTTAACGATTAAAAATCATATTAATTTACATGCAATCATTCTGATTTTTTGTCAAATTATTCTACAAGACAAGCTACATATTAGCATAATAGTGATTTAATTTTCCAGTCCAATCAATAGATTTTCTGTAAATCGCTAACTGCTTCATATTTTGCAATAAATTACCTGCGTCGTGTCATCGCGCTTCTCTTTCATTTCTATGCAGTCCGACAGTGACCGCGCTTTAGCTGTTGTAAGCCTCTTAAACCATTTACAGGCACTTTTGAATTGTCAAATAGTCGGTCAGTTAGTCAGAAAGTTGAAGATTTATGAACATGACATGTATTTTGGGATAGGAAATATAAGAATAGGGCCGGGGTATCTGCATCTGCCAGTAGCTTGCACAAAATGCACAATGGCATGCAAGTAGGTTAATTATTGGCATGACTGTGTGTATTCTCGGCTTTTTACCTAAAGGAAAGATATCGACAGTATGGTGTGCCATAGATATTTTTATATTTTTAAGGATATAGCCGTGTGGGGCTGTATGCACGACATTATTTTTCTTCTTCAGCGTGCTTACACGTTCCTTGGGGATTTAAGAAAATGTTTTTATTGACTCTTTTATATCAGCCCGGAGTCTGGATTTTGCCCGGTTGATGGCAATTAGCTCGCCCCCTATGACATGGGGCCTAAACATAGCTGGCGAAGTGTGGGTGTACTATAGTTACACCTCTGGCTAGCCCTTCAGAGATTACAGGCGTGATGTTGTGTTCTTTTACATCGCTGTTGCAAAAAATAACTGTTTATATCGTGCATGTGCTGTTACTTTGCAATCCGTAATTATATTTTTAAGTGCGAGGCTCATTTTTGCGTTATCCAAATATATCCATGACCTAATAAAGGGTTAATAACACGGAGAGAATATACGGGACATACAATTATACAGCGTGTAGGGTTGCCCCTTTTTGGAAAAGAAATAAAGTAGGTATGTATTGTTAAAGTGGGAAACATAAACATTATTATTTTCGGAAAAAAATATAGTACACATATTTTAAGTATTTTTTTAATGTTTTAAATATATACATAATTCATTAGTGCTACTAGCGCAACTCATCAATTTAGCATCAATTTTGAAGGCTTCGTAAGCCTCACCGAATTTACGGGGAGAATTTTTTAATTAATTAAATGTATTGAAGCTTTGTATCAGCTTCCCACCACTTATCATTCATCTCTGAAAATAATCATTCTGTGAATACTCAAGTGACAGAACTAACTATTAAACTAGTATCTAAAAGGTAGAAAGTATCTAAAATAACAATATTTATCTATTTCTATCAGGGACTGAATTACCCAAAAATTAAGGTACCTATACATTTCGTTATGACGTCATACCGTTAAATAAGGGTTACCAAAATATTACGATACCGTTGTTTTTTTCAGTAGCGGAATTTTGAGGTTGGAAATGCATACCGGTATATTTCGGTAGAAATATCGGTACCTTTATAAATGAAACACAAACAAACAGTAAAATACTGTTTTTAACATTATGGTTGGCAACCTTAAGTATATACCGTAATAACTTTGTAAGTAGATAGGTATTAATGTTTCTGTTGATATACCTACTAACTTTTTTTTTTTTTGAGGTCCGTACCTCCGAATGAAAAACGGAACCCTTACAAGATCACTCGTGTGTCTCAAACTCTCAACAACATCGCATCGTTCTGTTTCTGTCGACCATTTCAAAATGACAGAGACAGAATGAATTTTTATATCGTATAGCGCTAAATGTACCTGTTTATTGGTTGGGGTTGAAAGCCTTGTATAATGTTATGGAATATCGGCATATAATTATACTTACAGACATACCTACACTCGCGAACTTGTGGTTTTACATAGTCGTATACCTAGATTTGTTAAGTAGATACATAACATACAAATAAAGGGTCAATGGATAGCTATGTAAATTATGTATGATGCTACTAACTAACAACAAAGAAAAATGAAAACAAAAAAATTGACTGCAACTAAAAAGTTCAAAACAAGATCACTTCAAGCACTTTACGCCTAAGGGATTGAAAAAAAAAATACCCAACTGCAACTAAAATGTCACTTTTAATCAGTCTGATCCAGTTTGTGGCTTCAAAACTGAGATTGAATAAAAATAACCAGCCACCAACTGCATCAGACTGAACGAAGTGATCTTGTTTTGAACTTTTTAGTTGCAGTCAGGTTTTTTTATAAATTTTTCTTTGTTATTAGTTAGTAGCATCATACATAACTTACATGGCTATGTATTGACCCTTTATTTGTATTTTATGTATCTACTTAACAAATCTAGGTATACAACTATGTAAAACAAAAAGTTCATAAGTGTATGTTTGTATAATTATTATACCGATATTCTATAACATAATTCAAGGCTAATGTCAACATCAGTACATACACTACTAATAATGTTTATTCATTTTTATATGTAATGTTAAAACATTACATTTAATTACAGTATACTTGTTACTGGTAATTAATTTAGGTTGGTGACATAAGGATCAATAGCTATTCATTTGATTTTGAATGGTGACATAATAATACAATGTGAAATTTAATTCGTTTGCATCCTCTTAAGGTGTCATTGTACACATCATTATGACCAAATTTCACTATGGGACCAACCCTGAAATCGTGAAAAAAAAATCAGCTGTTCCCTACATAATGATAACGAGCTATGTGAACATAAATTTATGGAACAGCTGTTTTTTTTTAAAGAAATATTCGCACTGCTGGGACACAGGCCTCCTCTCTGTGAGAGTGAGTAGGCCGTTATCCAGCACGCAGGCCCAGTGCGGGTTGGTTGATGATAGATGTCACATATCTTCGATTTGTCTTTGGTTCTAGTACATGCCGGTTTCCTCACGATGTTTTCCTTCACCGTTTTGAGAGCACTGGTGATGAACTAAGTTACAAAAAGTAAAGTGTCTAAGTTCAAAGCGTTCGTAAGTAGCGGCCGTTTCGACTGGGCCACTACTACTCTCCAAAGAAATAAGTAGGCAGTCACAGTCAGCTAACTACAGCCCCTTTTTCACCGTATGTGCTGCTGAGTAAGTGAGTATTCAAATTTTCGTCGTCGATAGGCTATTTGGGATACGGGCAGCTAACTTGCCACTACTTTTAAACAATTTTGTGAGTGTATACCTTCTTACCTACAGTGCTAGTTAAAACCAACAATATAGAAAATAAGCAGGCACTTAATAGGATAGCATAAGTACTATTTGATTACACAGTAGGTTCAAACAACATTTAGCTTCAATCATTCCTAACCGTTATTGTCCATTACTGTCGCAGCCAGCAACCAGGCATTGATGGACTCACGTTATGTGTTTTTACAATCGTGTATCAACGCCTGGTCGCGGCCAAGGCTTGTATGGTACTAATTAATTATAAATTCCAGAATCAATTTTCAAAATCAAGTTTTCAGGCACCAATGTGTTCATTTGCTTTGTCCAGCCAGTTCGAAATTTAAACAAAATCTTTGATAAGTTACCTCCTTGGTTGCCATGGGTCGGAGTAAAAAGTTAGTTCCATTTTGAAATAACACGACAGTTACATACATAATCATTTTGCATAGTAATTTATTTGGCAGCTAAAAACGACAGTTAAGGATTTTCATAGTAACATTGCCGGGCTCTACTCGCTTGTTTTTGACCAGTACAGCAATTTCGATTTATCTCGATGAAGGTCGTCAAAATAATGTTGGAATTTTAATGTTAGAGAAAAAACATATAAGTAGGTACTTCTGAAACAAGAATCAAGAATGTAATAAATTTTTTAATGTATTAATTGTTTAGAATACTGTATTTTCAAAAATTATAAATTAACGAACTACACCCCGCGGTTTTACCCGCATAAGTCTCGATCCCGTGGGAATATCGGGATAAAAGTATTCTGTCAGATGATGGTCTACCCATCTGCCAAATGTCATTCAAATCCGTTCAGCCGTTTTAGCGCGAAAGCGCAACAAACAAGCATACAAATATAAAAAAAAATATCTCTTGATGATATCAGTTTAGATACAAAAAAAAAAACATTGGACTAGGGTTTGCAAGCGCTACTGCTGAGCATGAAGTCCTGGATTCGATTCTCAGATTGTGTAAAGTGTTATTGTTTAATTTTATCTTGAATTTCTCAGTAGCTGCCCAGAGTTAGGATTTGTGCTCGGTTGAAGGCAATAGGCTCGCCCCCTATTACATGGGACTTAAACATGTCGCTGGCGAAATGTAGGTGTGCTATAAGGTACACCTCTGCCTAACCCTTCGGGGAAACAAGGCGTGCATTTATGTTATGTTACAAAAACAGCTGAACAGATTTGGACCATATATGGCACACAGATAACCATTATCCTGGATAACACAAATACAATACTTTTTATCCCGGTAAATGATTAAGATCTCATATGATCAAGTGAAACCAGAAACAACAGTTAGTTAATTTGCATATAAAAATACCAACAGTACAAAACAGACCAATAAAAACAAGTTCACAGTAAATTGTATGTTAATGCTGAAGATTTATGGTTCAAGGTAGTGTAAAACATGATTCATAATGAACTTTGTACATGAGTTCGCTACTTGTTGGTTCCCTTCTATTATATAATAGGCCAATATATCATTCATCGGCCCCTACTGTCTAGTGTCTAGAGATACAACTGAGTTTGGATATGGTTATCTTGTATATCATACTAGCTGCCCGCCCCGGCTTCGCTCGAGTAGCAGTAAGTACTTATCTACGGCGCACCTACCTGCCTACCCTACCTACCATACCTACCCTACTAAAAAATTATAAATGGTGTAACCAACACGACTTTCTTTTATATATATAGATTATGTCAAACATAGTGAGCCTGAGATATTTCTCGGCGGCATGTGAAGCCAAGTCAGAAGGCCCTTGGGTGGCTTTAAAACTCTGACGGCAGGTTATTCAGTAACCACACGAAAAGAAGATATTGTGTCTCTTTTATTATTGAATACTTCAGGAAATGTACAGAGGTGGATTCAATGCCATTTATTGAGAATAAAAATACAAGGAGGATGCAACAGTCTTTTCTTGACTTTGATCACATTTATATAGACTCATCATCTGCCTTACCTTTTCAGTTACATTGGTGTCGGCTTCTACTCTAACCAGATGCAGCTGAATACCAGTATTTTACATAGAGCAAGACCTCTACAAACTATTTACTATATAATACAAGATGGTAAGACTGGTTGTCAGACTTTTAACATCCTCAAATGACAGCCCGGACCAACAGCTCAACATACTTTTCGAGGCAGGGAGAGGTCTCGGCATGTAAAGATGGTCAACCAGCCACTGACCAACTGCGGCAAGCGTAGCTTAACCTGATTGATCAAACTGTGCGACTGTTATTAGTTGGCTATAAGCCCCACATTTTAATAGAGTATGGTTATAAATCAGCAGCTGGGTCAAGAGCCTGATGAGGAAGGTTTGATGGTAAACTTGTGCTGGTTATGTAGCAATCCTATGTAATAGCACTGCTTTTGGGCATTTTTTCTAAACCCCTAAGGTGACCCTCTGACGCACTGCTTTACTTTTTATTTTGATTTTAGACGTACTCCTGCAATGATTACAAATAAATTTTTAAATGCTTCTTTCTGTATCTTTTAAGAGTTTATTTTCTACTATTCTAGTATTTTTTGAACTAGGTAATAGTCTTTTGTTAGAGTTCCGTACCCCCCTTATAGGATCAATAAAATTGTATGTCTGTCTGTTCTGTCACAGCCAATTTGCTCCGAATCGAGTAATACATAAATAATAAGTTTATTTCAATAATTGTTTACTATGATACACATGTCATGTCTTATAGGCTATATTTTCTAGTTACAAATTAATTAAAAGCCGAACTAGGCGAAAGCCTATATTCAGCTATCAGCACCAAAACACTTAAAAATAGCCATTAAGTAGAGATGTTAACATTTGGCAATTGAAATTAGAATGGACCGATTAAGTTGAAATTTGGTACACATATGTATTTATGAGACCCAAACATGGACGTGTAACATAAATAAATGAATTTTGAATATGGGGGTCAGTTTATGAGGGCATATAAGAAATTAAAAAAAAAGTTTTGCTAACTGTACCATGTGACATCAAATGAAAGGGCTTGTTGCGAGGATCTCAAATAATTTTGTTTTTTTAATTTTAAAATAAATACTTTTAAAGATATTTAAGAAAATTAAAAAAATACAGACTGGTTCTGTACTCATAGATTACAAGAAAACCAATAAGAAGTCTATGGTCGTAAAATAACATGGCAAATGTCTCAATATTGTGCGTACAAACTTACATTTGCAGTTGGAATGTATGGGAGAACTTGTTTTTCAACTACAATGTTAAGTTTGTTCTTGGGATTAATTAATCCCAACTACGTAACGCTCCATGTGCGTGGTCCGACACGCACTTGGCCGGTTTTTTTTATTTTAGTTTGGGGCGGTTCGGACTTGCCTAATATTGTCACTAAGAACGCCGCGTCGAATGTCGATCATAAAATGAAACGTTTCGCTCTAAACCCGGTATTAAATTAGCATAATTCTGTGCTGAACACGTAAAAAATCGTTTAGGTAATTTGTGCAAATAAGTAGCGAGAAAAATTTGATATATAATATAATATTTACTTACCGGATTTTAAATATTTTTCGAACGCCTCTTTGGCAGTCCCATATTCAGGCTTCCTATCCAGAGGCTGCGACAATTCTTGGGTGTACGTAAAATAACTTCTGTTCAACTTTGCACTATTCAGAACGCCACCTAATCTACCGAAATTTCGGATTGCCACATTGGGCACGTATTTACACACAGACATTTCGATGAAGCTTATTAAAAATACTTAGTTTATTTGAATCTTAACCAACTAGTTATCCAGGCCGTGTTGTTATTTGTCTGATTTGATAAAAAAATTAATGAACGTCCGAGTCCCACCCACTCAATCACAGATCACAGAGTACTATTCTGCATGTGTACTGCTGTGTACGTACACTATAACCAAACAGCCGATCAACACCACAGAGTACCACAGACTAAGTAGTAGTAAGTAGCACCAGAGTTCAGGCTACACTGACAGCCGACACGATCACACGACACTCCGATCTATGCGACCTGCGACAGCAAGCAGTACAATCAGTGGTGGTACAAGGAGAAACGATAATTTTCATTCGAAATATCGATATATTTCTGGCGTTATAAAATTTGCTAGCTTTTGAACTTGGTTTTGATGTCGGAAAAAAACGTTAACAAAATCTTCGCCAACAAACATATATATATTATGTGCCAATTTTCATGGTGATTGATCAAACGGTTTGTAACCTACATCAATTTATAAATTTTATTTAAATAATATTTTCATGTATCGATATGATATGTATATTGATATCAAATAACGAGAAACAAAAAAAAACTGCTATTGTGGCTTATAAATCACGTTTTTATAAAATTTTACAGGACTGCATATTGTTTGTTTTTATGGTAAAATGGTTCAGTTTTGTTTGGAAATATTAATCTTTCTTTTCCCATACTATTTTCAGGTCGTATCAAATTGATAACTTCTTCCTTTTTAGAAGTCTGTACAAAACGAGATTAATCGCATAAAACGTTGCCAATATAATGTTGATATTTTATTTGGAATAAATTGGCGTTAACAATACATTTTAAAAATATCGATATTATTTTATCGATACTTTTGACACTTTGAATACCATACTAAAATGCGACATCTAGTGTCCGCATCCTAAAACAATAAGTTACTTTTATCACTGCAGATGGCGACAGTATCTATAAAATTCAGGAATATTTTTGTTACAAACGGAATAATTTCAGTTAGGTATATAATAATAAATGAAATAATAATATTATAATATTACAAGCCGTGCACCCGCCGGATTGGTTTTCTCATCGGCAAAATTTACGAAAATTACTCAACTCTCGAGGGATAAAGGTCATGTCACATCACTGCCGCCGTGTGTGTGAAAAAGCTTTTTTTGATTTGATGTAGTTAATCGTTTTATCTTTTTCTTTATTCATACTTATATGTACGTAAGCTTCCATTTTTTTACGTGCTTATTTTCAAACTATAATAACCCTATTTAGTTTATTTTGTGCGTCGAAAGAAACTAAAACCTATGAATTGAGAACTCATTGGCCATTGATTTTATCAGAAATTTTACGAATTACATCAACCGCTAGCGCCGTCCAAGGTCGCGCATCATGTAATTCGTTACATAGAAATTTATTAATGGAGCGCCCACAACGTTGCGAACTAGACGCGCGACCCGGGCGCCTGTTATAACTAGAGCCTAATAGAAAAAAGATAAGCATTAGATATTTTTCCACGTGCATAAAGTCTGTCACACAACCTCGTAATTGCTTTACCACTTTCGACAACGATTCCCGGTAAAATTAAAACTTACAGACAGGCAAATACAACACCTTATCGTTTTATGACTTGCAAGTCTCATTCAACTTTGGGGGTGATAAAGCAATCACGAGGTCGACTATACTATTTAAAAAAATCAAAATAAGAACTTTACGTTACGAGTGTAGATAAATATTTTTATTGCATAAAAAATAAATCAAAATGGGCGAAACTGGTCCAAATCTCCATCACTCACGAAATCTAAGGAACTGAATAGTCCATTGAATTAAGCAGGTAAGGAATGTTTTTTATTATTCATATATTTATTTTTCTAAAATTATAAAAAAAACTGAAATTTTTATTTAGGTAGTTATATCTTTTCAGTAACAGATTTTTGGTAGATATTCAGTGATATAGTCATAGGTCTCGTTAGTGGAGGACATTTGGACCAAGCCCCATACATTTTTGCCCAATTTCCTTTATAATAGATATATTTTGGTATAACAAATAAAATAGTTATAAATAAATTCCAAATCCATTAAAAAAAATGGATATGCTTCAGGGACCATAGCGACCTGAATGAACCAAGATACTGGTAAGGGCTAATGTCCTTTATAACGTTTAGTATAACAAATAAAATAGTTATAAATAACTTCCAAATACATAAAAAAAATATAGAAATGCTTCAGGAACCATAGCGACTTCAATAAAATGTGACCAAAATACTGGTAAGTGTAGCCCATTGGATAAAATGGAACCCATTATAAATCATTATGTCCGTCCATTTGTCACAGCCATTTATCGTGTGAAGACTACAAACAATACGGCCGATGAATCGCGGCCAGTCTGACCATAGGCTCTCTGAGATTTCGCGCATGTTCTCTCACTCACACTCGCTGCATGTCACCATTTGGTTCTTAAAAAATGATATTGCGCAGCCTTCTGCGCCAAGTTCGGACCGGACAGATTCATCGGCTGTATTGTACTGTGACAAGGTTTCAAATTGGCAGAAAGGTTGAGACCGCGTTGCAACCTCATTTACGTTTTTATTTTGAGAAAATATATGATATAAATATAAATAATATATTATGAGATAATAATGATGGACTTAAGAGTAGTTTAAAAGGTTTAAGTAAGTGGTTTGCAAAGTCTCTCCCAGCGTCGTCCTTCATTCTTGTTGCTCCTGATAACTTTCTAAAAAAGAAAAAGAAAATAATAACTCCTAAGTACTTGCTGCTGGAACCGTAAAATTTGCGTGGTTCTACTCGCACTAGACCGGCATTCACCTAAGGCTCCCTTCGTACTTAGCGTTTGCGTTCGTCGAACGTATAGGCTGCGTTTAAGCGATTTTAGGGCCGCGTCAACGTGATCTTATAGTCCACCAGCGCGTGTGACTGACACACTGACTCAGGGACATCAGGGATTTTAATTTTGATAACACAAAAAATTCGTCGCTAATTAGTCAAAATTTGTCGCCAAATTATAAGGCCTGAGTGCCCAAGAGCTAGATCGAAGAGTTTACGAAGAACCTTCGATCTAGCTCTTGGACCTTAAAAATTGAACTCATTATATCTTCTAAACATTCAAACACAAATTGCGACTAATTAGCGAGAAAATTTGGGAGAAAATAGATCTTCGCTAGGTGGTCTAGCTTTTGAGATTTAATTGGGCCTAGTTGGGGAGATGCTCCCTAGATCGGCCACCTATAAACCGTTATAACTTTTGAACCAGTGACCGACAAATTCAGATATTTGGCGACAAATTTTGACTAATTAGCGAGATTTTTTTTGTGATATCAAAATTAAAATACCCGATGGTGGCCATGCCAGTGCAAGTCACACCACCAGCGCTACAAGCAAAGGCAAGGCACCAATATTATAACCACGATTCATTCCCCCCACAAGGTGGACCGATGACCTTGTGAAGGCCGCAGGAATTCGCTGGATGCGGGAAGCATAGTACCAGTCGAAGTGGCGGCGCTTGGGGGAGGTCTATGTCCAGCAGTGGACGGCTTTCAGCTGAAATGATGATGATGATTCATTCAGGCCAGCTAGTTTCCACAAAATTCTAATTGTGTATACATTTTTTCGGTGTTAAGCGCTTGGCATGCACTTGAGGCGGTTAAATGCAGCCTTTTCTAACGCTTCGCGATGCTTAGGGTGGGCTATCTTTATCAATTCGTATGCTCTCTGCCGGAGCGTCTTGCCGAACAGGTTGGCGATGCCTTGCTCGGTCACAACCCAGTTTACGTGCGCACGACTTGTCACGACACCGGCACCTGCGAGATACAAAATAATATTTCTTCTAAGTATACAATACATAATATACATACTACATTCAAATAAATAAAATTGTAGTGTCAGTTTTTAACACGTTCAGTGCCGGGAGCCCTCCTGGAGGATTCACCTAGTCGCATATGCGATGCCGCCGGGAACCCTCGCGGAGGGCTCAGTATTGACTACAAAATAGCATTGAAACATTGAATATAAAAAACCGTGAAAATAAAATCTGATTGTACCTATATGTTAACAAGATTTATTAGTGTTGCCCGCGGCTTCGCATTTTAGTAATAAGCAGTTCTTTTAATATTACAAACAGACACATCAATTTTATTTATTTATTTGTATGTATGTATAGATCAGTAAGCCTAGCCTTAAGATATTATATTTATTAGAGATTTCTCTTCCGAATGGGTCTTAAAAATACAGTAGATTAGAACTTAAAGGTACGGTCTTTTGTGACATTTGTGTCGGTTCGATTCCCGGAACAGGCAATCGACTTTTCAAAATGTTTGAATGCCGTTTTACTTATATGGAAAATTCGCCTGTTTTTTCGAGTAAAAATCGGTAGCATCAATAATTCCTGGAGCCGCTTCAACTTTCCAACATGTTTACACATGAGCTATCCATATGTGTAATAAAAAAGTAGCAAGAACGATGCAGTATGCTAACCAACTTTAAGCGTAGGCACAATCTTGGATTTTCCCTTCTTCGTGACAGACACAAGCGCGATGATGGGCTTGCCTCGCCCGTCCACGCCCTCTGCCGAGCCGCGGATAAAGTCTACTTGACCACCGAAACCGGAGAACATGCGGGTACCTGCAAGATTCAAGAAAGAACGGTTGTGTAGCAACACTGCATTAAAATTTCCGGCAGAACCACCACTTCTTCAGATGGTTTATTGTTCAACAAAACTATTCAGGGTGGTAGGGACATCGACGCGAAAACTGATACCATGGATTCGGTACATGATTCTGAACTCTCCAGCGTTGAAATTTTTCAACGGTTAAAAAAAAAAAATCTGTTCCATAGAAGAGTGCAATACCTACCCTTTTTTTATTAACTCAGATGGGTTCAGAATCATGAACTGAATCCATGGTATCAGTTTTCGCGTCGATATCGGGATGCCACCCTGTATAGTATCATAAAATCATAATTCATACCCAAGTGAAAGTCTCACGTAAAAGTGGCATATTAACGGCAAGGAATAAACTGGAAAGTTAAAAAAAAAAATGGCGGCCAAACATAGGCGCTTATCATTTCACCCGCGTAACATTCCTGTTTTAAATGTGCAAGTGACAGGAAATGATAAGCCATATTTTCATTTCGTTTCTTTAATTCCGCGGGTTATACCTACTGGAATGTCTTACCAATAGAGTCTGAACACACTTGTCCCGTGAGGTCGACCTCGATACACGAGTTGATGGCCGTCATTCGCGGCTGTAGTGATATTATGTGAGTGTTGTTCACGAATTCAATGTCCAACATTGCTGAAATTTTATTATAGAATTCAAATATTTTCAAGTAACTGTGCAATTATAATAAAATGGAGGTAATAAAACTTAGCCAGACAAATTGCTCTAACATCTATAAATAAAAAAGGTAATCAAAACTAGTTTATGAACCTAATAGGAATAAGCCTGCTGTCACGCATGAACATTTTGCGTGACCTAAAGTGTGGTACTAAATAAATTGCATAGGCAGTGGCGGACTAAGCCTTTTGGGGGCTGGGGACCCCCCCTCCCTCCCCCCGAAATTGTAAGCATACTCCCTCGAAAAGGATAAGTTATCTTTTGACTATTCATACAGAAATAGGAAATTCTTTATTGACAACTGAAAAGTAAGAGCATTAGACGAATATAGGTAAAATTGTCTCAAAAAGTTTAGTACACTACGTTTTGATTTAGCATACGTAGGGGCCACCCTCCCTTAGTCCGCCAGTGCACATAGCTACATAGTTAGTTATAAATTCCGTGGTTTCTGTTCTGTGCGAATATATACTATACATATTAGGTATTGTAAATATTTATGGTAAAAACCCATTCCCGGAAAGATGCACCGTTTGCTTCCCGTCCCATAAGAGCGGTGCCACCGCTCTTATGGGATGGGAAGCAAACGAACCACGGGAGCGAAGCCGCGGCTAAAAGTTAATTAAAACTAATTCTTCCCAGTATAACTAATTATCAAACTCAAACTCAATGGGAATAGAACCCAGGACCTCATGCTCAGCAGTAGCGCTTGCAACCACTAGACCAACGAGGCAGTGTTATTGGGTGTTTCCATTAGACATTTCTCAGTAGTAGCTTGGAGTCTGGATTTGTGCCCGGTTTATGCAATAGGCTCGCCCCCTATGACATGAGACTTAAATATAACTGGCGAAATGTGGGTGTACTATAGGTACACCCCTGCCTAACCCTTCGGGAATACAGGCGTGCTGTTATGTATTTATGTATAACTAATTATTACAGAATGATGTCATTAATAACATCAGAACAAAAACTTGATAATACTGACTAACGAAGGGGTTGTCGTGGACGTAGTCATACAGTGCCCTGTTTCCGATGAGAAAACTGCCTACTACAAGGCCTTTGTGCACCGTCTTCCTGGAAAAAAAAAGAAAAAACCGATTCAATTACTTTAAAATCATTACTTATTCGTGTCAGTCAAGCACGAACAGCAATTGCTCACAGCTGAAATAAATAAATAAGTAAATAAATAAATAAAAATAAAAATCTTTATTGTTACAAAAACCTTAGACATTGCTTAAAACTAGGATACAAAACTTGGTTAAAGGTCATACTTATAATTTAAACCCTGACTCCTAAACTAGGTGATCCTGTGACTTAGGAGTCAGTGTTCTGCTGTCACTGTGATACTAGAAACCTTTTATGAAACCTTAAATGAAGAGTGCGCTGGGCGGGCGGTGTAACGCGTCTGGACAGAATACGCAATGAGCACGTAAAAGGATCTTTCGGAGTGGCACCAATAATGGACAAACTAAAAGAAAGCAGGCTTAGATGGTACGGCCATGTAATGAGAAGAGATGATAGTTTCTCAGTAAAAACAGTATTAAGTATGCCTACGAAACACCTGGGACGAGGAAGACCTCCCGCCATATGGTGGTCCAGTATCGAAAGGGAATTGAAAGCGCAGAACCTAACTCCAATGACAACCCGGACAGAGTTCTGGTGCCGCTGTAGAAGACCCAACCCCTGAATGCCCCTGATAGAACTGGGACCAAGAGATGGAAGAAGAAGACTTATTTATAGTCGTGTCAGTAATTTATTTTTGTAGTTTCCAACACCTAGAGAAACTATTGCTATACAGCTGGCTAAGTGGTCAGATAGATGCAGAAGGCGGTCGCCGGTCGTCATGGACATGGCACGCAATGTTCCTCACACTTGTTCCCTAATCATTGTTAGCTTGGGTCTTACTACCTTCTTTGGGTTTAATTGTAACATCGAGCCTTTTGTTTTGATATCGCACACAATCAATCTGCCTAGCCTTTCTCCAACTTTTTTGGGGTCAGCTTCCAGTCTAACCGGATTCAGCTGAATACCAGTAGTTTTGATATCCCACACGATAACGTAAAAAAATAATTACGACTACACTTACGGCTACAATCCGTCAAGCTGTTTATTTTTATTTTTAATTGTAACTTGTGTTTACAAGAACAATCTAAAGACACCTCATTTGAAAAATCTATCAAGTTGTTTAGGCTAAACCTATTGAAAAAATAAACCATTTTATGGGTGTCTTAGTAAAAATTTGTCTTTATTTAATAGACTATTCAGTGACATAGGTCTGTCTCGTTTGTGGTGGACTTTTGGACCAAGCCCCATACATTTTTGCCCAATGTCCTTTGGAAAAGTTTTAAATATTGTTTGCCCAATTATATTGCTAATGAAAGAATGGGATGTATTACTGGGTCAAGTGAGTATCATACGCAAGAGTTTCATTTTCCGATTAGAAAACTTATTTTAATTTTTGTCTAATGATGAAAATGTCCGTAAAATACCATTCTAAAAATACCATCATTTTATCTCCGAAGTATGTAAAGCGAAATTTTTTTATGTTTAAAGTTGTAATGTAATATTCAAGAAATTTTTAATATTTTTGAGTTGTGATAAAGGTTCTAACTTTCTAAGATAATAATTAATCATTGTATTGAGTAGCTGTGTATTCTTCATAATAATTCATGTTAAAGGTGGCCCTCAAAATGCAATTATTATTCTTACGTTTTCTTGCAATTTGCAGGTCAGTGTCAGTTTGTATGTCAAAATATAATTCGCGATTTGCGCGATTCGCGAAATTGCAAAAAACGTAAGAAAATTTCGTGCTACGTTTTTTTGGTAGGTTGGAGGGGCGTGTCAGACTTTTACTGACTAAAACCCACCCGTGATCCTTCCGTTGCCTAAGTGCCGGGGCCACGATATCCCTTTCGGACAAACTCGTAGCGCAAGTGTTCAGTTACAAACTTTATTCAAAACACAGAACTTACTGAATTCAAAATTTTGAGTTTAAGCCTGCACTACACTACTAGTGAATTTGATTTTTGGATTTTTCTGTCAGGAATTTCTCAGTAGCAGCCCGGAATCTGGATTATTCTCCGATTGATGACAATAGACTCACCCCCTATTACATGGGACTTAAAGATAACTGCGAAATGTGGGTGTACTATAGCTACACCTCTACCTAACCCTCCGAGGATTGCAGGCGTGATGTTATGTTATTTGTTTTCAAATTTCGTAATGGTGATTATGATTTCCTACATAAATATTTAAAAAAAAAATTACATCCTGTTGGTAACGCATCCGCGCTTGATCAGTTCGATGACCCCGACGCTGAACATCTCTGAGTGGATGCCCAGGTCCTTGTGATCCTTCAGAGCTAACAGCACCGCGTCCGGAATACTGCCGATACCTAACAAACAGTAAATTCAAATTGAAGGCCAAAATATTTTATTTCACATAAACCTACATGGGCACTTTTGAAACGTCAGAAGCTAGGTGCACGGTTCCAATTGGTCGTTTCCTATGGAGAAGAGCCGGCAAGAAACTCCACGGTTACTCTTTTAAAAATAATTGGCTTTTACAATATTTAGAAATAACAGTGTTAATAGGTATGGGAGGACAGTGTACCTAGGTCTTTCAACAAGTACCAGGTACGTAAAGTAAGTAGGAAAATCTGCTGTCATTTGCGTATGTATTGTAAGAAAGATCTTATTCCTTCGGCTTAACTCACATTATTTTTGTAACCATATCATGATTTAAAAGAGTGTCCGTGGAGTTTCTTGCCCGTTCTTCTCCATAGGTACCTACTACGCTTTGGAATGGGCATCTAGCTTCATCTTTCTGACTGACCGACCCCCTTGACAATTCAAAAGTGCCTGTAATTGGTTTATTTGAAATAAATGCTTTGAGTTGAGTTATTCGCACGGACATAAAAATATCGCGGCGGGATTTTATCGCGCACTGAATTTTCAACTCCCATTGCTGAGCCGAGCGTTGATAATCCAAAGCGCTGGGACGAACTCTCGTCCCAGCGCGTTGAAAATACACACTGCTGGATTTTCAACTCTAGGCGCTGGGCAGAGCGTTGATAATCCAAAGCGCTGGGACGAACTCTCGTCCCAGCGCGTTGAAAAAACACACTGCTGGATTTTCAACTCTAGGCGCTGGGCAGAGCGTTGAAAACACGAAAAAAAATCGCCGCGGGAATAAATCGCCTCGCGAACTTGGGCTTAGAAACTTCTTTTATTAAAAACTTTCGTTTTTAGGTTTCCGTACCTCAAAAGGAAAAAACGGAAATCGAGGATCACTTCGTTGTACGTCTGTCTATATAATTATAGTATCCTACTATATTAGAGGCCTTAAATATTGGGTTCCCACCTATGAAATTGGCGTGTTTTTTTTCTCACAAATAGAGAACCTCGTCACTTCTATGATTTAAAATATTCATCAATTGCTTGGTATTAAATCGAATAATGACCATCATAGACAACTACCAATAGTAAAAAAAACCTTATTACCTTTTACTTATTTTGTTTTCTAAACATAAAAAATACCTTAAAAATTACTCCTCATTTTGTTAGCAGAAATTACCACTATTTGTTTTAACTTAGCCAAAACTTATTTTTGTCGCTTAATCTAAGTGGCATATTACTGAAGTTATCTTAGTTTTTAAACATTAGTGCATAAAAGTTTTAAAACATTAGTGTTCATGGTTGTTATATAAATTAAGAAAATGATAGTATGAAAAATGCAACTTCTTTAAAATTCTCCATACAAAACGCTGATTTCATAGGTCCACCTAATACTATATTTCTAGGGATGCAGCGATACGGCTATTACGATACCACCAATACGGATGACGAATACATCGTAATCGTAAACGAATTAATAACGATACGAACCCATCTGCAGTGTGGCGCCATCTTCCACCAGATTCTGTCCAATGAGCTGGCCGATCTTTGTCTCCTCGGGGCTGGCGCCTTTCGAGACGCCGTGTTCAGGCAGAGGCATCTGTTGTTCGACCATCATGTCGATGTGGGACATATGGATGATCGCATCACCGAACGTTCGAGGCATGCATGGGTTTACTTGTGCTGCATACAACATAAGAAATTTTGAATTTCGCGGGCTACCACTGCGGATCCACCTTGAGAGGGATGCGCTAAGGTAGCCCGCGAGATTCAAATTTTCTTGAGTTTTTTCCATTTTGCAGGCCAGTGTCAAGTTGTATGTTGATTAAAATATGATTCGCGACCGTAACAAATATGGCTTTACATAATTATAATCATTACAATCAGCAATACAACTCTATAACTGTCAAATGTCATGATTTCATGAAATAATCATTCAATGGGATTACATGAACTTAGAGAGTTGTATTGA
Organism: Agrochola circellaris; assembly: GCA_914767755.1. Lineage (NCBI taxonomy): Eukaryota > Metazoa > Arthropoda > Insecta > Lepidoptera > Noctuidae > Agrochola > Agrochola circellaris. The sequence continues at coordinate 12,758,784 of OU611863.1, read as the reverse complement.
TCATTTTTATCATTATAATTCTATAATTAAACATTTGATACGGCCGCGAATCATATTTAGATCAACATAGAACATGATACTGACCTGCAAATTGCAAAAAGCGTAAGAAAATTTGAGTTTCGCGGGCTGCCTTGACGCTTTTTAAGAGGGCGCCTACAGGTCCACTAGCGCCACTCTTTAAAAAAAATATTATCTCGTGACTGAGAAGGAATTATGAATAACGGCTAGACAGGACCCTCGGTAAGTGTGTCTAGAATTTTCTAATACCTTTTATAAAGTTTCATATTGAGACACGGAGCAACAAAATACGATCTAGAGGAATGTGGCCGCTTTTCTTTAGATCGTATTTGCTCGCAAAATTGTGATTCGCGACACTAACAAATAATTATGTAAATTCATCACCTAAAGGGGTCAATAGGGGATGAAAGTTTGTAAGAAAGTTCGTCATTTTCCCAATGGGAAAACCCTTGGAACACATGGATTGTAATATAAAAAATATTCTACCAATAATAACTTTGGAGTTGACTAGTGCAGCCCTAACGCAATCGACGGACGTTCCCAAACTACAGTATCCATGCCGATCCGGGGGATGAACCTGCAATGTATAAATAAAGGAACATAATTACTTAGTCAACTTTTTTTACTGTATTTTCGGTCTAATAGTCGCAAGCCCGCCACAAAATGCTGTCGAGTTTTTCTTTTAATTAAGAAATACTGAGTAGAAGCCGGAGTTTGGATTAGTGCCAACACCCTAAAAGCATACCTACCACAAGATTACTCACAATCTGAATAATTTTCAAGGATATTGCTAATCCATTGCTTCGTATGTTCGAACAATTTGTCTGCTCAACAACGTAAATAACGCAATGAATGTCGTTGAACTGTCAAAAATGAAACCGATTGTGATTGATTGTGTGTTACACAATTAGGGTGCTGGTTAATGGCAATACGCTCGCCCCCTAAAACATTACTGCCGAAATGCGGGTGTATAGACATTACTCGAATTCCACTACTCGAATTTCGCGTAGCGAAACATGACGCGAGCTAGTTGAATTGAACTACTGCGGTTTCGCTGCTATGTTTTCGCGGCGGAGGTGAGCTACCGGATTGAGAAGGTACAGGTTATGGAATTCAGCAGTAGACTATACAGAAACTACATTTACACTTTGTTGAAGAATGATTCAGGCAAACAAAGCGATGCGCGTTACTTTTTACCGTTAATTTGAATCAAACCTGAATACAAGAAATGTCGGGCTGAATGATTTTCCTGTTGAACAGCTTAGGGATGTCTTGGAGGAATATAGGGACGGCATCGGAGCGGCCTTCGGCGACTGATTTGCGGACGTTCTTGGCCATAAATAGAGAACACGATCTGGGGGGTGAGAACACAATATTATTCAAATGTATTCACCAGTCGCCTGCTCGTATCTTAATTTTCTTTGTGGTCAGCGCAACATGTATTTTTCCTCGATACTAATACAGAATATTAGTCGTAATTTCAGTAGTCACCCCCTTTTTAGCCATATCATCTTTCACAGACTTGCAGTCCGTCCATCTTTTCTTTGGCCATTAATATTCATACACATCCTAACTTTCCTGACGACATTTTTTTCTCATTCCTTCGCATCACATTCACATGCCCATACCAAGACAAGCGATGATTTCCACACAACTTATCAGTCACTGGTGCTTTAGCCTGTAGCGACTTTACAAATTAGTTCAGCATCTTAACTGGCCAAATGGAGTACCTATCATAGACCTATCTCGAACACACGTTGAGGGTGAACTTCGAAGGATATGTGGCAGCTCTATTCCTGCCCGTCATGTACAACTACTTATCTACCTGCCCATGAAGAGACATTGGTCTGAGAATGGGGAGCATAAAATCATTAGGTTGAAATGGGTTTGACTATAAGAAAAAGACCAAAGAAATAATGGATGAACGGTGTGGAAGATGATATAGCTAGAAAGGGGGTGACTATCGAGATATATTTTTGGGGGTGGGATAACGCTGCTCTACATTCTGTAGTCAAACCTACATCAAGTTTTTGGAGAAGTAAAACTGATTATTTTTGTAAGTATAATATTATTTTATTGTCATGGATTTCCGCAAAGTAACGCCTGATTCAATTACTTAACCTGAAGACGCCTTTACATTCAGGAGCGACGTATTTAGCCTCCTTTTCAGTGTGCATATGTACGACCCTGATGTTTTTCATGGAGCATTGCATGCCGACACACGTCATGGCATCGACCAGAGGCACTGGAGTCGCTGCCGCGCCTTGTACGAACACCGTTTGTCCTGGAAAGATGCAAAACCGAAACCATATTTGAGACTAGCTTTTGTCCGCGACTTCGCCCGCGCGGAAGTCGTAAACTATGTCACGGGAACCACAGAACATCCTTAGGGGACGGAAACGTAGCTAGGCTATCGGGGTAAAAGTATCAGATATCCTAACTAACCCAGGACATGGTTTACTTTACCTGTGTGATAATTTGAATAATGATTCTGGTGTCGTACTTAGTTAAGTATTTATAAAGCACTCCTAGGACCTAAAGACAGGTATCAAAAATATTATCCGAATAGTGTTAAAAACGAATATGATGTTGAAAAATGTATGTAGTCAGTAAAAAAAAGTTGGAGGCGTTGCTAAAATGTTTCGAGCTCGCTTCTCAAGCTCTTACTTTCTCTTATGCTTCAAACTTTTTTGCGTATACGTCGAAAAAGTAATTTTCGAGATCGCTTCGCTCGTGTTTGTCAACGTTCTCGTAATTGTCTAGCCTTTCTGCATACTTGAATCGACAAACAAACTCCTAGATAGTATGAATGTTTAAAGTACAACCCCACGGGGTGGTAAAAATAGAGCTTGCTTCGCTCGCTCTTGCAGCCTTTGTTCTTTTAGTTCTCAAACTTGTCTGCAATACTTAGTCGACAAAGGCTAGGTACTGCTATTTCTGGATGAGTCTTCAAAAGAAATTTAACCGAGAATTCCGAGACGGGCTGCAAAAATTTCGAGCTCACCTCGCACGCTCCATACATTCTTGCTTTTCGATGAAAATATCCGTGCAGTAATGTAATTGGCATGAAAACGCACCAGCTAAGATATTCCACATAAAAAATTCCTGCCGGGTGCGAGGCCCTTGTTGTACATGTCGTAGGATGATTTGATAATTCGAATTTTCGCGAAAACGCCTGCGACTACTGAATTAGACAATGGTGAAAACATTTCTGCGGCAGACTGTATGGTTTGTCATTTTGAACTGAGTGAAATAGGTTAGGGGGCGTCCATAAATTACGTGAGGTGTTTAAGGGGGAGAGGGGGTCGAGTCAAATCTCATCTACTCTTACGTTGGAGAGAGGGGGGGTCTCGGCAAATATCACGCAATTATTTTTCTGATTGAAACAAAATAAATTATACTATTTTGGTCTATTATCCAGATTGTACATGCTTAAGATTTAATCCTAAGTGTAATCGTAATACGATTAAGATTATTCAATGATTCATTTGAAAGAAAATAATTTCATTCATACTTCGACGTTATACATTACTACTGACTGTCAAACCACCATATTTGTTTTATATCAAACTAGCTGCCCGCCCCGGCTTCGCTCGAGTAGCACTAAGTACGTATCTACGGCGCACCTACCTGCCTACCCTACCTACCCTACCGACCCTACCTACCCTACCTACCCTACCTACCCTACCTACCCTACCTACCCTACCTACCCTACCTACCCTACCTACCCTACCTACCCTACCTACCCTACCTACCCTACCTACCCTACTAAAAAGTCCAAATCCTATGTCCGTCTCCTGGTTCTAAGCTACCTCCCCACCAATTTTCAGCCAAATCGGTTCAGCCGTTCTTGAGTTATAAGTGGTGTAACTAACACGACTTTCGACTTTCTTTTATATATATAGATAATCTCTCTTGAGACCGCGCATGATTGTCCATGGACTGAATTAGAGTAGATATTCTTTTTTTAATCGCAGTAATTACGATTTAAGTATTCTATTGTTAACTTACTTTATTACACTTATAACTCTCAGCAATATTGATTACTAGTCTTAACTAGTCATAAATAAAAGTACAAAGCCATTTTTTTTTTCTTTTTACAATAACAATCCAACGCGCTTACATATTAATAAAACCCACATTTTGAAAAATCTCACGTGAGATTGAGGGATGGGGGAGGGGGTTGAACAAAATCTCACGACATCTCACCAGGGGGGGAGGGAGGGACAGAAAATTAAAAAAAACACCTCACGTAATTTATGGACGCCCCCTTAGGTTAGAACCACTGCGCGCGAGCCTAACGAGCGCAGCGAGCCACAGAACAAGTAACAGCGAGGGGTGCCGCGACAGCACCCGGCAAGCGCTACTTCCAAGTTGCCCCCACTTAGGTAGTCCACCACTGGTCCACTAGTGATAGTAACTGACAAAGTGCCAACTGCGACTATTATATGATACGAAAGCTTAATTTTTCGAGATACAAGATTCATTTCTTCCGTTGAATGTTATTATTTCATATTATATTCTGTAACAGCAAAACAGGAATAGTTTACTTACCCGATTTTAAATATTTCGAAAACGCTTCAACGGCAGTCCCACATTCGGGCTTTCTATCCAGGGGCTGCGACAATGATTGGGAGTTCGTAAAATAATTTCTGTTCAACTGTGCACTACTCAACGCGGCACATAATCTTTTGAAATTTCGGTTTGCCACATTGGGCACGTGCTTACGCACAGACATTCAGGTAAAGGTTTTGTATAACTAAATGATAAAATACGTTTTTAACAAAGACTACATTAAAATGTTTCTAACAACCGTGTATATTTTTCAAAAAACCCGCCATTCCGCCGAAGATAATTATAAAAAAATGTAGACAATAATGGCAGCCAAGTGACTGAAACAGACATTGAGATAGATTTTTTTTATGTCTATGGCCACATAGTCTATGGGCATAATGTCACCTCTTTGAAGCTACCCCCGATTATTGATAAAAAAAAAACAACATCCAAATCCATTTTTGCGGGAATGGGGGCCAACTTCACACAAAAAATTAAAATATTTTTACATAAAACCTGATTACTCTCAAATAATTTTCCTTTCTCTCAAACTCTAACGATTCTCTAAAGATAAATACTAAGTACCAAAAGTTCAGAATAATTAAATCAGGGGGCTAACTTCACAGAGGTGAAGAGGTCCCATGGAATTATCTGTGCTCGAGACGATCAAATGGTTTGACTCAATCAAACCTCTTTGATCCAACCGTTTGATGTCCATTCCATATATTTATTACCATGCTGCAAGAATAAATATGTTTTTTTTTTGTTACGTCCATGGATTCCTGATTACGCATGAGCAACTACACAGAGCATGTAACTTTTAAGCAACTACGCGTACTGGTTTTGTTTCGACATTTGTGTAATGTTTGTTTAGTTTGGTTCAGAAAATTCGACGATATCGCGATACAGTGTGAACAAGCTTCACGTGTGTCACCGACGGCGACGACGGCGAGCCGAGTAAGTTGACGAACTTAAAAACCGCGTACTTTAAGTTCGCACGTCTATCACCTACTTTATACAAACGGATACATAACCATACTTTTAGTTATACTCTTATCATGTCAGTCATAACCATAAGCCTCTTTTCCTGAAGGGTTAAGCAGGGGCGTACCGTGTACCTATAGTACACCCACATTTCACCCGTTATGTTTATGTAGGGTGAGCCGAGCCTATCGCCACAAAACCAAACAAAAACCCATCAAAACATATAGTTTTGAGGAGAATGTGCTAGAAGACAGGTATGAGTGCATAACCTGCGCCCGAATGGTGTGGTTCACAGTAGGGCGCTGTTAGTAGAGACTGGCGAAACATCACAACAAAACATGTAGAAATCTCTATTTACTGATTCCAACATGTTTTGTTGTGAATGTTTAGCCAGTACAAACGCAGAGTAGTCTTTTCATTACCTACAGGCACTTGTGGTGTAATATTGTGTAAACTGACTAACTGAGATATCAACGCAGAGCCGAAACTACTGGGACTAGGAACGTGAAATTTTGCACACAGCTTCCTTTTATAATGTCACTCCTTTTATAATGTCACACCTTACGCAACGGAAAATAATAATTGATTGTGCGTAAAAGAAGTCGCTTGTTTACAGAATATGTAAGGATTGGATAGTGACAGGTAGCTGTCAAATTTTTGGACTTGTGATAGAAGCGACATCTGAAGTGAGAAATTGGCAGTTTTTATCCCCATTGTACAAATGTCTCTACTAACAGCGCCCTACTGTGAACCACACCATTCGAGCGCAGGTTATGCACTCATACCTCTCTTCTAACACATTATCCTCAAAACTATATGTTTTGATGGGTTTTTGTTTGTTTTTGTGGCAATAGGCTCACCCTACATAAACATAACGGGTGAAATGTGGGTGTACTATAGGTACGCCCCTGCCTAACCCTTCAGAAAAAGAGGCTTATGGTTATGACTGACATGTTATGAGTATAACTAAAAGTATGGTTATGTATCCATTCGTTATAGTAGGCATGTATAATGAGAAACGTCAAATTGGGCTTTTTATATTGTCGTGAGATTAGATAGCTGCTTACATTAAATGTTGTAGCTCGGCATATTTACGACATATTTACATTTAACCGACATATTTACATTTAATTTTTCGGAAACATAATCCTATAAAATGAGATTCAGCGTGAGTGTAGAGCGAGTTAAAATAGTAGTGCCAAATCCATAGACAAAATAAATGGATTAAAAGTACTTTTTTAATTGGGTTGCCACTGAAATTTGCTTTTCCCTTTTTAGTGGTAAGTCTGTCATTTGTAAAAATAGACACGTCAGGATATTAATTTAAAAAAAAACTATCGAGACACTTCACTGGGTAGTTACCGGCGGTATCAGCGGAGACTTGGCGTTATCTACTTAGATAATGCTTAAACGTGTAGCCTATTGGCGTTATCCGGGCAAAAATCCCGACTGCGAGCTGTTATTGAGTAAATTCCAAAGGGAAAAAACTAAAACTCTTTGCTCAATCTGGTCCCAAGTATGAAACCGAAGACTTCTTATGCAGCCGTCACGCTTTGTATCATTAGACCAGGCTACAGGTTTTACATCACTAGACTCATAATATTATTATATTATATTAGCTTATTCAGGGATTTAAAAAAGTTATATAAAAGCACATTTGCTTAAGTGTGCTTTTAGGTTTTTTCCTTAGTTTTTACAGTTTGTTTTTATGCAGGTTCGTGATTAATACTCGCATCTGTCGTGCGTTTATGACCAGCACCCACACAAGATCAATCACAATCTAGTTTCAAATCATTTTGATAATTTAACAATATTCATTGCGTTATTAACGTTGGTGAGCAGACAAATTATTCGAACATATGAAGCAATTTCCTTCAAAATGATTCAGATTATGATTGATCGTGTGTTTCGCAATTAGGTTGCAGATGTATTAACTTATCTAAACAAAGCAAACTATTGGAACTATTTTGTCAGCCCTGCTCGCGTCAACGTATATTACGACCAGTATTATACTATGACCAGTTTTGACGTGCCAAACTCGATAGTGTTGCAGCTACAAATGGCTACATATTGCAGTAATCAAATTGCTCGTTTTTACTAAGACTAGGCGACTGCTAAATGTAATACGTAAGTTACGACTTACCTCAGAGCACGCAGACGAAGTCTGTGGTGAAGCGGGAGTGGTTATTTACGCAACTACATACTTAGATTAGGCATAACCTAAACAGGCAATGGTAAGGGCCTCAATAAGTCCATTCGTTTTGGTCGGTGCTTTTAATTTTAAATTGATTTCTTTGACAGTAAGACGAAATAAAACCTTTGGGGGTATCAATCAGGGTCTACATTTTATGTAAATTACAGCTTTCACTTGAAACATTAATTTATTAGCAAAATCTATAGACATTTTTTATAATTTATGGGGAAAAATTGAAAACACTATCGATTTTTGGGGAAATAATACTACCATAGAGCAATTTTTGCCTTGTGATAGGTCACGTGACGGCACGTGAAGTAACATAGACAATACATCCATTCGTCAGTTTTCGGGCGAGGAGGCAGCGCAGTTTGCTGTTTTATTGAGCGGACTGCCAAAAAGTGAAAACTGCAAAATGGCAACGACCCTTTCGGCTCAGCAAGCAGCTAAGGAGCATGTCTTGGCTGTATCTCGGGACTTCATATCCCAGCCCCGTCTGAGTAAGTACCCAAATTTTAATCATCTATTTCGGCTAATGTCGTATGACATGTCAATGAAAATATCGATTTTACTTCTGAGTTTCTATGTTACGCCGTTTTGATGTCGCCTTTCAGCCCTATTTACAATAACAAGGGTTGTGGTTCTTGATTTTATAAGAATGGATGGTCTAAAATTGGTATGTCGGCAAACCAAAAGATATTTAAGTACTTGACGGTGTTCCCGAGAGCCCCATTTTCTTTGATCGTAGACTGTGTACCACCTAAATAGGCGCTTATAAGCTATACTATCGCATCAAACCCGAAAAACATGAGAATGTTGTAATTCGTTAACGGAAATGAAAATTGTCGTCATTGCATGATCTTAATTTTTGTCACCTGATCATAAGTACTTACCTTTTCACTACTCTATGAAATCAAGCCTTCACAAGTGTTTTTTTATGGTATAAATTGGCATTACTAATTACTACTACTTATTACTGGCACTAACGGTGGTCAATAAAAAAGAATGTGCCTTTAAGAAAAAAAACAGCATATTGCCCAATTAGAATGTATTTGATTGGATTCTAATTACCCAGGAAGATATTATATTCTGTAAAATATGATATAATCAATAAGGAGAAGACCATTTTCTCATAAGATTATAAGAAAAAAAAAGTTATGCTAACCTTGTATTTAACATAATAAACTCTTGCATTACTTTTGTCATAAGACTGAAATGATTGCAGAATCTTATAGCAATTCTATAGAAAATCAATTAATAAAACGAAGAAAATATCATAAAGAAGCTTCCCTATACTATAGTCTGTTCAAAAAATCTGATATAAAGAGTACATACAATAGGTTCAAATAGATAGTTCTACTAAATGGTGCTAATGCATGAGGGTGTTATATCAATCTTGAATAGATGTCATGTGATCAAAATGGTACTCAATACTCTATAGTGATATCATTTGCAGCTCAATCTGCCTAGCCTTTTCCCAACTATGTTGGGGTCAGCTTCCAGTCTAACCAGATGCAGATTAATACCAGTATTTTCCATGGAGCGACTGCCTAACTGGCCTTTACAACCCAGTAATGGGTAATACAATAATTTGCAGTTACCTTAAAAGAATAAACATTGGTGATCAGCTGATCTTGTCAATGGAAAAAAAAGTTCATTGCTAATGCCAATCTCTCATTATGTGCAGCACCTATTATTTCTTAACTCTTTCTAAACTGTAATGAAGAATTTCGTTCTTAGAGGATTTATGATTTTTTTTAGAGGTTTTTCTCCAAAATCTTGTTATAGGAATTGTTAATAATTATTAAATTCATAGTACCATTTTATTATTGATGATTTTCTAATTGGATTTACTTGATAACAAATGAAGCAAGTACCGGACAGTCACTTGTCTTTTTGAAGATTTTATGGCATTGATTACATTCACAAACATCCATTGCTGGACTAAGGCAAAATTTCTGCGCTCTTCGAGAATATTTCATGTTGTGGAGTTCAGATAGGCAGTCACTCCATGTAAAAAACTGGTATTCAGCTGCATCAGGTTAGACTGGAAGTTTAAAAACGCTCGGCAGATTGATTTTTGAAGTTCAGTACTCATACCTAAAACCATTCAAATTGCAATCTCATTTCGGCGACAATCTATGTCAAAAATGTTTTAATATTCAGGGTATTTTTGACAGATTGATAGGATTCCAATCGAGATTAGAATGTGAATGTTTAAAAAATTGTGATCCGCTCAAGCCCTCTGATCAGCAACTGTTTACCTTAACATGGTATATTATATTGCTGCTACCTTAATCCAGTACCCTAAATGCGTAATACACGATCAATCAGAATCTGAGACGTTTTGAAACAGATTGCAGAGCTTCGTATGTGCGAAAAAAAGTCTGCTCAACAACGTAAATAACACAATGAATGTTGTTGAACTGTCAAAATGAAACAGCAAAGTCGTAAACGCTTACGAAAATGTGTTGCGTAATTAGGGTGCTGGTTACTTGTCATGGTGCTGCTTGCAATGGCAAATATTGACCATATTGATAGATTGGGAACAATAAATTCAGTCAGCTGTTTAAAATCAATCAACTTCAACACAACTGAGGCCGTAGTAAGATAAGATAATAGTTGCTAACACTGTTTCTTACATTATTTGTTAAAAAGATATAAATAAAGAATATGATTTGGTACAGTAGTTCACAGTAGTGTACAGTGGAACACATTTGGACAAAATTAAAACTAACATAAAGTATATGGTAAAAAATATAGGATATGAAAGGATTTTTATTATCTTTTTTACATGAAAACTAAATTATCCATTATGTAATTTTTTTCCTTAAATCTCAGATTCATTTCACTGTGTTGATATGTACAGCTTACAAAATCATAAGCCAAATGCCGCACTTCCCACCTGCAGTTAACAATATGCATACCTACATCATCAAAAAAAGAGAGACTGCAACCTCTGAGTTTGTTTTTGGCCTTTTTTCTCATAGTAGTTAGATAGGAAACGCCAACCTCATCTAGCTTATTTTTAATATTTTTTTATGATGTGTAAAAGTGATTCCAGTATCCTATTTACAGAATAAACAATTTCATTTCATCTTAATGGTGAAAGGTTCTATAAGAAGTAGCTCTTTCAACACTGCAAGACCATAATATCTATGACACAAAAAATTCCTAATACTTGTTATGTCCCATGTAGTAGGGGGCGAGCCTACTGCCAACCACAGGGCACATACACAACTGCAGCAGCTGGCGGGGACTTAAACATGACTGGCGAAATGTGGGTGATTTATGCCCGGTTGATGGCAATAGGCTCGTCCCCTATTACATGGGACTTAACATAAATGGCAAAATGTGGGTGTACTCCTCTGTTTACACCTTCGGGGATTACAGGCGTGATGTTTTGTTATGTAGGCAAAGGTCGTGGTTAGCATGGAAAGTCAAAAGGAATCATGTGACATAAATCTTTGCTCATCAAGCACTGCAATAGCAAAGTAATATTTTATACATACAATGTCGCCCATGGGCCCCGCCCGTATTTTTCTGAATATTCATAAAATATTATCTAAAATTAACTTCAAATGGGGGGGGGGTCTATCTTTAATATTTTTCATGTTATTAAATTTTTTTTGTAGCGTTTGCCATATATCCTATGTTATCTCGATTTGGATTCTGTTTATTATTTCTAAAAGCTTATCAGTTATTTTATCGGATTAACTGATGTTTTTTACTAAATTTTGGCGACTATAAAAAAAACGGAAGTGAAGAAATTAAAAAAAATAAAATAAAAAGTTTTTATTAAAAAAAAACAAGTGTAAGTCCTTAAAATCATAGCGGGATATTGAAAATAAAGCTAGACCTACCTTTTTAAGTTAATTTTCGATAATTTGTCATGAATATTCAGAAATATATGGGTGGGCACATTCCCATGGCCGACATTGTATATAAACTCACGCTGGTTCCCGTAGTGGTAGGCAGAAACTACAGAATCCTACCTGTTACGATCCTTACACACTCCTTTTGCCTTGTTTATGTTCATTAATTCCAGCTCCATACGATCATCTTCATCCATATGACCAGTGTACAGTTATCAGCCAACATTCTCCAAAGAGGTGGTTTTAAATACTCTATAGGGAATGCTGGCTTCTTAGCTTTCCACATATAATTCACCACATCTGTCATCACTAGACATCAAAAGGAAATTAAGATATGTACAAAATTATTGATGTTGTTCAAAGTAGATGTTTTGATTTTGTAGTTTTAAATTGCATCCTGTGACTATCTGTGTTCTAATGTACTAGACTAGGGATCACCAATTAGTTTCATTGGGAGGTATAATAAATAAATAAATAGTTTCATTGGAGGTCCGTTTCTTATAAAATAATATGACTGTTGCAGTCCGCTTGGTAGACGGTTACTCAAATATTGTACAAAGTATCAAAGTTATTTATTTATTATCACACAAATTTTATCCAAAATTCTTGGCAAGGAACTTCCGTATTGTTGTGTTTTAAAACACTATTTCATCATTTTCATCTAAAGTAGCTTTGTTAAATGTAATAAATTACAAAAAATAAATATTTTGTTATTTTAGAATTAAGTTATAAATTTTACTATTTAGGTTCATAAGGTCCGCACAAAAAAGGCGGTGGTCTGCCATTTGGTGACTCCTATTTTCTACTCCTCCTTTTCTAGACCATATCTTTAAAAATCTGTCTCTGGTACATTACTACATAGATGAGATTACATGTCATTAGAGTAAATTTTTCTTAGAATTAGTTCACGTACGCACGAGCACTTTTTTAACGCGAAGTGTTTTTTTTACCGTGCACTAGATTTTCAACTCTCGGCGTTGAGCCTAGCGTTGAGAATCCAACAGAGCGCATACATGCGCGTTATAAAGTGGCCGTTTATACATGGGTAGTAGCTAAGTCATGAAGTATTATTGTAAGAAATAGAGCAACATCTGCGTACACGCTCCCGCAGACGGCCTCCGCAGACAGGCGCGACGCGACATTGGTGAATTAGTTTCACCAATGAAAACTAAGAAAACTTCACGGAATTATTGTTCTACCGGTGTTGCGTCGCGCCTGTCTACGAGAGCATTTATACTCTTATTAGAACCCAACGAGAAATAGCCAATAAAAGTGAAGTCACAGAATAACCGATGACATTACAACATTACACAACTAAAAACAGTAATTGAAACAAATAGAAAAAAAAACAATAATTTTTTTGCAGAAAGTCCTGTGCGAGGCCAAAAGTTTCCTATCTCGGCATGATGCTGCGAAATTTAATTATCAAACTGAACTGAACTGAACTGTCATCTTTCCACCTACTCCGATTATTTACCAGTTTAATGAACGCTAATAATAAACTCTGATTAGCCTACAAAGAATACAATAGAAGATGTACCTACTGAACCATATAAAGGTCGTACTTTCAACTACTATTATCGACTTAAGAAGTAGGTCATCTTCCGTCTGAACTATTGCTCTACTAGTCTCGCCTGTCTGTGGGAGTCTTAACTGGCGATCGTCCAACAAAGGACTACGCTATACTCTGTTCATTATTGGAAGATAAAAAAGGATATAATTACCTCATAGGTCACATAACATGCTTATTTTAGAGTCGATTATTTGGTTTTTGTTTTATTTATTTGAAATAACTTATTATAGATTTCTAACAAATAAAAACAGTATAATTCAGTTCACACAGAACTCCATCCGTCTTATTACAAAACGAGTTCTAACTTTAGGCCCTATACTCCATAGGTTTAGGTACTTAAAGAAAGGTAAACAAGCAAAACCACGTGACGAGACAGCTGTCAAGTAACCGACTAAAAGTAATACTTGTCACTTCAGTTGTCATGCAGTCACAGTTGTACTCTTCAATTTAGCAACGATATAATTAGTAGACATTTAGAGTTTGGGCTCTTTACAATAGACAGATTACAAAATATTATATTATTATTATTATAAATTTACAAAAAAATTGTGCTCAAGCAGTTACATCTACGTTTATGAATAAATGATAAAGATTAACAATACATTAATAAAAGAGGAAACGTATTGTAAAAATCGAAAATAATTTTAGTTTGGTTTATCGTATTTTAAACAAGAAAGTGTCATCTATAAAAACTTTTTTTACGATTTGCTTACCTTTAAGCTTTGTTGCGACGCGACTCGAACAATACAATTTCTAAGAAAACTTCACGGTATAACAATAACCGGTATCGCGTCGCGCTGGTCTGCACAAGCCTTTATACTACCTACCTAAACCTATGGACTATAGTTATAACAGGCGCCCGAGATGCGCCGCGTCTTGAACGCTGCATTTTGGGCGCTTAATAAAATTTTATGAATTTCTATGTAACGAATTACATCAAGTCAAGTGTGCTGTGTACCTAGCATTAGACTCGGGTTTGACGTATTTTTTTTGTAATTACAACTAACTTTGTAAGAGTTCTAAATTCAAAAATGGCTCGATGGTTTAAATATTCTTCTACAAATAAACCTCGCTTTGTAATAAGGTCGTATAAATTCTATCCAATACATCACAAAATTTACCACCAAAACTAAAATGAATATTACTTGTCTAGCCTACAAGACGGTGTCTGGTGTCAACGGGCCGCTGGTCATCTTGGACGAGGTGAAGTTCCCCAAGTTCTCCGAGATCGTACAGTTGAGGCTCGCTGATGGCACCCTTCGCTCCGGTCAGGTATGTTGTGGATAACTTTAACTTTTAAGATTTTTATGTTTTTATCGAAATGGATAATCCTGCCCATGACCCTGCTGTAAGGGGCCATCCATAACAATTTATGGATGGCCCCTTACAAAATCATGAAATTAGTGTGTGTAGGGTAATCTCTACACACACTAATTGCATGATTTTTGGGAGACCACCCCAGCACGCTTAGCATGACTACAATAGAAACGGGTTTTGTCGACGGAAGAATACAAAATGACAGATCACAATCTTTAATTTTATCTATTCTTCCGTCGACATATCCCGTAGGAAACACGTTTTTATGGTTGCCATGCTACGCGTGCTGGTGTGACGTCAAAGAAAATCAAGCAATAAAAGAAAAATACATAATTCGTCATTTTCCCGTAGTTTGTATTTTCGCCGACCCCCCAATTACCCGTTAATGGCAATAGGCTCGCTCCCTATTACAAGGGACTTAAACATAACTGAAAGCGAAATTTTGGTGTACTGTAGGTGCAGGTCTGAGTAACGCTATGTGTTATTATATTTTGAACTATGTGTTCCCCAGGTGCTCGAGGTCAGCGGCACCAAGGCCGTTGTCCAGGTGTTCGAGGGCACGTCAGGTATTGACGCCAAGAACACTCTCTGCGAGTTCACCGGCGACATCCTGCGTACACCCGTGTCTGAAGATATGTTGGGTAAGTAGATCAGCTGATGCTTGGATAATCTTTTGTTTGTGCTTATGACAGAGCACGGAATCGTCGTGCCTGCAGACTCGAGCGTGATCTGGAAGTGGGCAACGTCGCAAATAGATGTCAAATATTTCGTTGTTTTGATTAAATTGGCAATATTTCTCTATGGAAATATGGCTAACTAGGGAACTATAAAATATTGATTATGTTATGCAATATTTAATATCTTAACACCGATTATTTAGTTTTAGATTTTAAAAAAGTATTTGGAAACTTTCCAAATGCCTTTTTTTACACCTAAAACGGTTACAGCATCAAATTCAGTGTTATAATTGCAATTCTTTATTAATATTTTAGTTCAATACAGTAATATTGCCAAATTAATCAAAACAGGTAAATATTTGACAGCTATTTGCGACGTTGCCAACTTTTAGATTAACATGGTCGGAATAAAGTTCGAAATTCAAAGTTACACTTTAACATTGTGGGAATTAAGTTCGTAAATAAATCTTGTTTCGTAAGAAGACCGAGATAGTTTTGATGACCTTGCACTAGTTATGTGACTTGACGTCATTCATTATCTCATCTTTGTTAAAAAAATAGTTAAAGCGCTCGTACTTGTAAATATTTCACTTTACTTCGGTTAAAAAAGTAATGCTGGGGAGACTGTTACGCCACTTCTTCCCAGCCAAAGCGCTAGGAAGTGGTGAAGGGTGGGCGTTTTGGGGAACTGTCTTATGTAATTTTGACGTTCGAAAAGTGCTGATTCTCAGCCAAGTTTGAATAAATCACTTTTAATTTTGATTTTGAATGGACATCAATACTGACCCGCCCTTGCTTCTCTCGGGTTTTCGACCTGTAAAAACATTCGAGACTTTAGTGCAAATTAAAAACATCACATATTAATGTGTATAAAACTTTCGGAGTAAATTCTCTAAATTATGGTAAAAATCGCATCAAAATCCGTTGCGTAGTTTAGATTATACACCGTGATATTTTAGTCGTCTTACAAAAGCAGCCCACTTGTATCCAATGACTACTAAATATTCATAAAAAAATTGAAATATTGTTGAAATGATATCGCACCCCCGGTGCGAGACTGTCACTTATGCAAAAATGCAATTTTTCAGGAGAAGCATTATGACTTTGACATTTAAAAAAATAATTATATTTCAAGATTTAGACAAGATGAATAGCTTTTTACTACAACGTCAAGTTTTGTATTCCTTTGGGACAGTTATTACATATTTAACTCATTATTGCAATTTTTGCATAAGTGACAGTCTCGCACCGGGGCACAGTGGTCTGAAAATCAAGCTCCATACTCATAGAAACTTAATGTCAGAAATTAATAAATAAAAATATGTTTTGTGTTTAGTATACCTCCCTATGTTTTACTAATATAGTATGAAGGGTATGAGTAGCTCCATGCGTGAGAAAAAAAATATTTTAATTTTTTTTGTATGGAATGAAACACTTAAAGTGCTTTTTTTCAAAACTGAATAGAACTGATAGGCTGGTATTCACATGAGCTATTGCACCATACACGGCGATCAAGATGACATACAATTCTTGTGCCTTTCGGTGCCGCTTTGCATGTAGCAAGCTTTGGAAATTTTGAATTTACAGTTGGTGATCTTTCAAATCTTTGATGGTATTTTGTGAAGTTACATATTGCTTTGAATATGAAAATTGTATGTAAACTAATACTCATGCAAGAAGAGACAAACATACACACACACACACCCTCACACACTCACAAACTTTCGCCTTTATAATCTTAGTGTGATTATAAAGGCGAAACTTTGTGTGTGTGTGTGTATGTTTGTCTCTTCTTCACGCTCAAGCAGCTGAACGGATTTGGATGAAATTTAGCACACATAATAGTTTATAACCGGGAATAACACATAGGTTACTATTTATCTCGATATTCCCACGGAATCGAGACTTATGCGGGTGAAACCGCGGGGTGCAGCTAGTAAGGAATAAATATGTACTAAGGATATTTTTATTTTTAAATATATGGTTAAAAGTGAAGAAAGATGAAAACATGTATTAAATAGTTAATGTATAATACGTTTGGGGGAGCTGTTAATGAAATAGTTAATACTAATACATTACAACAAAAATTATGTGCAAGAAAGGCAATAACAATAAAAGTAACGTCAAAAATGTCAATTTAAGACTACAACAACTATTTACAGCTCCTATAACTATGATATATTAAATATTACTGTTTAATTATATTACTAATTAATTATATTAATTAATTTAATTATATTCTTATTATTATTTTATTATAATTATTTGCTATAACTACTTATACAAAAACGATTAGCAGAGAGTATCTTTGCTGTCGTCAGTCCTCTAAATCCGAGTCCAGCATTGACGCGTTAATATCAATAAATTCAACATTCTCTTTGTCTAGATCTGCATCGTCACCAATAAGAAGAGATTTCATATCATCAGTAATAGGTGTATTTACTGATTTTCTCAGCACAGGTCTTATGCTGGACAGGTAGGGATCTGACGAGACAAGGAGACCATTGAAAATGTCTTCGTTTGTCGCTTTTCGACAAAATTTGCGCGAATGCTGTTCTCGGATTTTCTTGAAGTCTTTGTTTCTGGCTTCCGATGCCTCTTCAGATAATTTGCCAATGGGCATAATATTGAAGTGTTTAATAACTTCAGCACCGTGCAGTAAAAGTTTGTGGACACTCGAAGGCATGTAATACCAGCCATAGAGCTCCACATATAATTCTGCTGTTTGGCGCGCAAAGTTTTTAAACGCCTCAACATTTATGGGCTCCCCACAGGCCATCACACGCAAAAGTGTTGCAAATCTTTGGATCAAACTAGGATCCAAGCCTGTAATAGCTGCAGTATTGGCAGGATTACCAAAAAATTTCCTCTCTGTGTTTCCATCGTTTGTGGTTCCGGAACCTGAAAATTATAAATGAATCAAAACTAATCCACAACTTTGTAAAGAATAAATAGAACTAACGTTATTTGAAAAAATAAGATTTAAGAACAACGACTGTTATCATAACTCACCTTGTTTAACGATGTCTACTAGGAGGCCCATTTCATCACGAAACTTCTGCTGTATAGTTTTTTTTCTACTCTTCAATGACTCTTTGCTGTCTGCATCTCTGGCTTGCCATGTTTTGAAGTCTAGTCTATACGAAATATGGAGTAGGCACTCCATACATCTAATCCAAGCATGAAGTGTAGACAAACCATACTGATATATATCTGTTGAAACAGGTTTTCTGGAAAGAAAGTGAATTAATTAATAAAAAGATACACAGCATTACGGTAATCTGAAATATAACAAATTATTCAAAACTTACTCGGAGATCTTCTCTAACTTATTCATTTCCGAAGGGGTAGCTTTACAGATGTCACAAGTCTGCGTTGAAGTATTTGACAGTTGCGAAGTGATTTTACCATCTATCATGGTCATAAGCATTGAGTGCTTAACAGTATGAATTCCCATAATAGACGGCTCCAGTGCTGCAATCTCAGCTTCAATCAAAGCCTGTTCTTCCTTAATATTTAATTTGTTTTCATTTGCAAATTTAAAATAGAGCGGTCTGCAGAACATTGTGGAAGATGGCTTTGGATTCTCCCATAACTTTTCTTCACCACAAACTAAGCGCAGAGGCACAAAAGAACACATAAAATTGCTTGAATCATCTTCACCCGCCATAGTTTGTTTGTACAAACTTTGCCCTGAAGCACCGTCAAAGCCCCACTTGCATATCAATGTTAGCTCTTTGCCATCTAGCGAAGATTCCAAACGTAGGAATTTCCCAAATCTAGCAACAGTTTTGTCCAAAATCGCTTGAAGCTTTACTTTTACCCCTCTTTCGGTAATTTCTATGGTGTCTTTTGGTGGGTAACAGTCCTTTTTCGCCTCTAAGATAGCAGTATATGAAGGATATAGTAGTATTCCTTCTTCTTTTGCACAAGCTCTTAATATTGTATACTGCCATTTTGAAAGCTTCAATGAAGTCAGAATTCCTAAAGCTTTATCAGCGGAATATATGGGCATAGCTTTCTTGGACTTCAACAATTCCTTTATCTTTGTAGCCTCTTCGGGATGCTCTGTGATCAATTTTATTATATCTGCTACATTTTTGTTATCTGCACTTAAACCAGTTGCATAAGCAAGGCTTTCAGTGCTATGCGTGAGGAGCTCTTTCACTCTTCTTCTCTTCTGTAGCGGGCTTAGCTCCGAGAACACTTTTCTTGGACTCACAACAGTTGATGTTCCAACACTGTACGTCTCCGGTTTGTATGATGTTGATGCACCCTCATTTACACCGAAGTCAAAACTGGAACATGGTTGCTGCTCTTCTAACATTAAACAAGGTGTCATCTTGTCCTTCATGAACTCAGGACATTTTATGTCTTCTTGCAGCCATGTCTCATACTTTTTTATGAAAGTATGTCTCGTGCGATTACACGAGATCCATTTGTTCCTCAACGAACACACACGAGTCTGACAGAATTGTTTCAATTCTTTGTTTTCGATTTCTGACAAATCAACGGCATTGACAAAAACTTCATATAATACACTGGGCTGTGAGAAACAGCTATTGTTAGCCACAAACATAAAAATATCCAAATTGGTACTAAAAGCTTCCATCATAACACGAAAACAAATCGAACGTAATAAGTATAGTAAAGCACAAGTGCAAAGAGCTACTGAGTGAAGTTAGTTTAAATGTCCTATTTATATTATAACTACCCTCATTAACACTCGCTGTCCCATAATGCTTATTAAATTAAAATTCAACAATAATGACGGTGATTAACAAATGAGTTATTTCGTGAAATTAATTTTGTAGTAAAATGTAAATAATCTACATCGTTTTCTAATATTTTCATTATAAAAGTCATTAGCAGGTTATTAACTAACGACAATATCAGTTATGTGGTTGGTTACTTCATTTAATTATATACCTGTGTGTTGTTAAATATATTACCTATGTGTTATTCCCGGTTATAAACTATTATGTGTGCTAAATTTCATCCAAATCCGTTCAGCTGTTTGAGCGTGAAGAAGAGACAAACATACACACACACACACAAAGTTTCGCCTTTATAATCACACTAAGATTATAAAGGCGAAAGTTTGTGAGTGTGTGAGGGTGTGTGTGTGTGTATGTTTGTCTCTTCTTGCATGAGTATTAGTTTACATACTATTTTCATATTCAAAGCAATATGTAGCTTCACAAAATACCATCAAAGATTTGAAAGATCACCGACTGTAAATTCAAAATTTCCAAAGCTTGCTACATGCAAAGCGGCACCGAAAGGCTCAAGAATTGTATGTCATCTTGATCGCCGTGTATGGTGCAATAGCTCATGTGAATACTAGCCCATCAGTTCTATTCAGTTTTGAAAAAAAGCACTTTAAGTGTTTTATTCCATACAAAAAAAAAGAAAAAAAAAAAATTCTCACGCATGGAGCTACTCATACCCTTCATACTATATTAGTAAAACAAAGGGAGGTATATTAAACACAAAACATATTTTTATTTATTAATTTCTGACGTTAAGTTTCTATGAGTATGGAGCTTGATTTTCAGACCACTGTGCGGGGGTGCGATATATTGTTTTTTAATTGCTCTTAGAGGTATTTTATGTCGGGTACACTGAGTGGCCCTTTGTAAGACGACTAAAATGTCACGGTGTATATAATCATAATACACTTAACAATGATCACACGTTATCAGGTGATTACTATCAAGACGTTTGCTTTATTACGTAACGTCGCGTCGCCGCCGATACGTTCGTCTATCGTATGTAATTATATTTAAAATGTCTTGTCTATGTTAGCAGAATGATTCTTGCCTATTTTATTGTTGTTTGTATTTTAAAGATTGTTTAAAACTCACGCTTTTTTCACGTATCATAACTAAATAGGAACAGAAAGCCACATGCTACGAACCTTGCATACTAATTTAGTTTTATCAACAACAAAATATAACCCTCCCTTTGGGGTCTTTTTTAACATCTTCATGAATTTGACTGAGTGGCAATTATCCATGTTTACTCAAGGATCAAATTAGTTTAATATTGACTCCTCTACGAATTAAACATGCATAAACTGGTCAATTACCTAGTAACGTCCGCAAAAGTAAGTAGCGTTAGCGCATAATATTCTAATCGGTATACGTAATGACCAAATTAATTATAGAAAATGTTAAGATCAAAAAAAATATTGTTTATTCTTTCGCCAAATGTTCTAAACTCAGGTATTTACGGTGTAAGACTAAATAAACATGAAAACCTGGGTTCGATTCTCAGGTCGAGAAAAGTGTTATTGGGTGTTTCCATCAGGTATTTCTCAGTAGCAGCCCGGAGTCTGGTTTTGTGCCCGGTTGATGGCAATAGGCTCGCTCCCTATCACATGGGACTTAAACATAACTGGCGAAATGTGGGTGGTCACAGAAGGTAGCCTAACGAAGGTGGGAAATACAAGCGTATTATCGTGTAAAACTAAATAAATTATATTTTTATCACCAGGACGTGTATTCAACGGTTCCGGAAAGCCCATTGACAAGGGACCCCCCATCCTGGCTGAGGCCTACTTGGACATCCAGGGCCAGCCCATCAACCCATGGTCGCGTATCTACCCTGAGGAGATGATCCAGACTGGTAAGCATTTTGTTGCATTTTAAAGACAAACAAATGTATAAATTCTTAGACCAGGGTCGATAATTTTTAAAACCAAAAAAAATAATAGTAGGATGAAACCCATTAGAAAAGGAGGGGAATATTATAAAAATGAAAGGAAAAATAATTTACGGGCGATCTGAGGTCGGGAAGGGGATGGGGGTGAGTTTTTAAGGGTAAAAAACGGTTTTTCTCGATTTCCGGCAAAACTAAAAGTCCTATCGAAAAAAGTCAAATAGCAAAGTTGTAGGTAATAAAAAGATGTAAAACTTTTGTATTTACACTTTTTTCACATAACCTCAAAATTTATGTGAAAAATTCAAAAAACCAAGTTTTTGGTTTTTTATTTTTATCTTTTACAATTTTTTTTTTTTTTTAGCGATATTTGGTGAACAAAATACCTTTTTATGTCCCAAATACGCTGTAATTTATTTGATTAAAAATATTTATTTTTTCACCTTATTTTGAATTAATATCGAAAAAACACCCTAATTTTCAATCGAAAATTCACCCGTCAAAATATCAGCTTTTTTCAAAAAGTTGGTATGGTTTCTGTTCGTTGAAATCTCTACTTTCCGATGGTGAAAAAAAATATATATGTTACTACAGCAAATCTTCTCAGAAAATGCAAAAAAACCAAAAAAAACTCGAATTCGATTTTTTTTTTAAATTATTATAAATAATTTTGAGCTATTTATTAAAATTTACACTTTAATTACTCGAAAAACGTTAGATTACATGTGACATTGATAACAAAAAAATTGCAAATAAAAATATACTACTATAATTAACAAACAAATAAGTTAATAAAATTAATATTTAATAAGACATCTACAATATTTGGAGAAAGTTGTCGAATCTTCTTTAAATTATATGCGTAGATGCCTATTTATAACTATTTTAAGATAAATTATATATACCTGAGTAGATATACCTGAGTGACCTACGAAAAATTGTAGCCCATCAAAAGGTATTTCGTGGAGAAGTGGGGAAGGGGCTAGGCGGGTCTGGGTCTTACTACATACATACCTGCTATTATATACTATATATTTCGTAGCAGCTGTTACAACCGTTAGCCTAACCAGTATTCGAAATACAGTACAGTATACAACATCGTTTATAATAATACACGTGCACGCTGAGTTTCTTGAAGATAATTGTGACAAGTTTACTTAAAAAAACAAAAAAACTTTTCGAATCTGCATAGGAAGGTTAATACTATCTCTATTTTTATCTGTATCAATCAACTCAAACATAAAAATCGTAATATTTTCTTTAAAAAATAGTATGCTTAACGTAACATAACCTAAAGATTGAAATTAAATGATATTTTAGTACAAGATAAAAAAAATAATCAATAATAATAATCTCCTTAATTTTGCACAAACAAATTTAGTTAATCCCATGAAAAAAAAATATATTTCAAAATACATAAAAAATATATTAAAAATCTATAAAAAATATATAAAATATATATCGTAAATATATTTTTAATAACAAACTTTTGGCCGATTTTCATGTATATTTTATACATTTTTAATAGATTTATAATATATTTTTTATACATTTTGACATTTATTACTTTAATATTTTTTTTTTTCATGGGAGTTTATTCACGATAAAATAGTGAAGGCATTATTATTTCTATTTTGTATTTTCAGATTATCAGTATGGATGAATCTGTTTGTACGAGTAGGTATCATCTGCAATAAGGCAGATGATAAGCAAGTGTATGCAATAAAAAAAGCAGCTTTGAATCGTTTAGTGGTATTCAGCAAGAAAAGAATCGAGAATAAATACTATAAATATATAATAATTAATACTATAAATTATTTATAATAATTAAAAAAAAACTTTCGAATTCGAGTTTTTTTTATTTTTTGCATTTTCTGAGAAGGTTTGCTGTAGTAACATATATTTTTTTTTTCACCATCGGAAAGTAGAGATTTCAACGAACAGAAACCATACCAACTTTTTGAAAAAAGCTGATATTTTGACGGGTGAATTTTCGATTGAAAATTAGGGTGTTTTTTCGATATTAATTCAAAATAAGGTGAAAAAATAAATATTTTTAATCAAATAAATTACAGCGTATTTGGGACAAAAAAAGGTAAGTTTTCACCAAATTTCGTTAAAAAAAAAAAAAAATTGTAAAAGATAAAAATAAAAAACCAAAAACTTGGTTTTTTGAATTTTTCACATAAATTTTGAGATTATGTGAAAAAAGTGTAAATACAAAAGTTTTACATCTTTTTATTACCTACAACTTTGCCATTTGACTTTTTTCGATAGGACTTTTAGTTTTTCCGGAAATCGAGAAAAACCGTTTTTTACCCTTAAAAACTCACCCCCATCCCCTTCCCGACCTCAGATCGCCCGTAAATTATTTTTCCTTTCATTTTTATAATATTTCCCTCCTTTTCTAATGGGTTTCATCCTACTATTATTTTTTTTCACTTTTTATTATTTTTAAAGGCTTCTACCCTGGTCTATCTTGTATTTAGGAACATTCGTTTTCTAATCAAAGTCAAATAAAAAAATATTGGGAAGTTAAATGTATTTTTAACCATACATTAAATTTCCCTATATTTTTATCTTTTTTTAATATTGGGAGACCAGATTGAGACTTGATTTTGAACGTTTTTAAATATGAGAACTGTCCTACAGTTGCAGTTAATTTATCTTTTATTTGAATAAAAAACCTTGTGAAAGAGCTTGTCTTGGGTTCAACTTGGCAACAAAGCGAGAATCGAATAATAAAAAATAAACTCAGTACCTATATAAAATAATGTGTTGAGAGGGGTTCGTGGCTAAGTAATAATAGCCACACGGGTCGATCGATCAGGTTAAGCTACGCTTGCCGCTGTTGGTCCGTGGATGGGTGACCATCTTTACATACCGAAACCCTTCCGTGCCTCGGAAAGCACGTTAAGCCGTTGGCCGTGATCGTTGACAGTTTTTACGGGTCGTCAGAAGCCCGAAAGTCCAACCAGTCTTATTGGGTTGTGGAGGTCGGCAGTCGCTCCATGTAAAATACTGGTATTCAGCTACATCCGGTTAGACTGGAAGCCGACCCCAACAAAGTTAGGAAAAGACTAAGCAGATGATGATAAAATAATGTCTTGTTTCCAGGTATCTCCGCTATCGATGTGATGAACTCCATCGCCCGTGGTCAGAAGATCCCCATCTTCTCAGCCGCTGGTCTGCCCCACAACGAAATTGCCGCCCAGATCTGTAGACAGGCTGGTCTGGTCAAGGTAACAAGCATCTTTTTTTTACATAAAAGTCCTTTATTTTTGTTTAGATTAGGTCAATCTTTTAATTAAGTATTGAATTAATCCATGTTAACATAAATCACACGAAAATTAACTGTTATAACTTTTCTCTAAGGCATAAATGATTAACAACGCCACGTTTTATTGACCTCTCGCCATCGTAAATGTTTGGCGAGTTTAGAATTAAGTAACACCTCTGTATTATAATATCATTTTTTTTTAAAAGACAAGATCCTGTTAAATGAGAAGAAAAGCAAATGTTTCTGCATTTTCTCAGTAATTGCGTTTTTATTTGTTGTGCCGATGGATGTCTCAGAAAAAATTAAATGTCCTGTGCCAGAAACAAAAAACTATTTGGTCCGTCAGTCAGATAATAAAAAAAATATTAGACACGTATATTTTGCTTTATCTTATAATAAAAAATGGTTTAGATAAAACGCATTAAAGTCGGGCAGTGGGGGCTCGCTACGTCACGAGTCAGTATAAAATCTACCGGGGTGTGACGACATGCCACAATTTAACTCGAATGTATTGCCGTAATCTTTAGATTACGTAAAATAAGAAAAAATACGTGACCAATATTTTTTATTAATCTACGTGACGGAAAAATAAAAATTGTCAAAATCCCTATAAAAAAAAAAAATTGCCCGAAAATATATAATTCTGCCGAAAACGAAACTACAAATCACCTAACCCAATTTACCTAAACCACCTTTTCCCTTCCAGCAAACCGGAAAATCCGTATTGGATGACCATGCGGACAACTTCGCCATAGTGTTCGCCGCCATGGGTGTGAACATGGAAACCGCTCGGTTCTTCAAACAGGACTTCGAAGAGAACGGTTCCATGGAAAACGTGTGCCTGTTCTTGAACTTGGCTAACGACCCCACCATTGAGAGAATTATTACACCCCGTTTGGCTCTGACTGCCGCCGAGTTCTTGGCTTACCAGTGTGAGGTAAGATATATATTATATACTTATTCATTTCTATGCTACAAATTTGCGATTTGCGGTTTTTATGTGAACGTAGTACATATATGACATAACATCTCAAAACACCACAAATTGTAAACTTTTATTTGCATTATTCTAGTAGTCGCAAGCGTTACTGTTAAGCTCGAGTTCGATTCCCAGCACGCGTAGCATGACAACCATAGAAAAGGGGTTTTCTACAGGTTTTGTCGACGGAAGAATAGACAAAATTACAGATTGTGATTGTTTATCTGTAATTTTGTCTATTCTTCCGTCGACGAAACCCGTTTCTATTGTGGTCATGCTAAGCGTGCTGGTCAGGTAATATATTATAGTACAGTAGGTAGCAATTCAATAGTAACACTGGCCGGTTTATGCTGGTTTTGTTACCACTGAAGTGCGGCCTACCGTACCATGCTCTTATGCTGAACGAATGATGATGATATATATATGTTGTATGTTTGCACAGAAACACGTGCTGGTCATCCTGACAGACATGTCCTCATACGCCGAGGCTCTGCGTGAGGTGTCTGCCGCCCGTGAGGAGGTACCCGGACGACGTGGTTTCCCAGGTACGACTCGAATAACAACCACAATACCTTACCCATTGCTATTAATAAGGCGTGCGCAATCGTTACATGTGTTTAAGAGACTCGTGAAGGAGATTTAGACATTACTTGTCGTTGTGATCTTGTTCTCGTAACTGTAATTATCTATAGTCTTCATTTATTTTCGTTGCTTATATATTTAGTATGTATGTATCTATTATTTAGGATATGTATTTATCTGTGTATCTATTCTAGTATATTATTTGCACCAACGACAGCCCCATTTTATGTCCAGGCAAATCACTGTCCATTCTAAGGTTGCCTGGAAGAGATCGCGGAAATCGATAAGGTCGCCCATTGTATATTTTGTAGTGCATAATTATAATTTTTGTGGTGTACAATAAAGTATATATAAATAAATTACCCGTATCAAACGTTCCGGTTGTGAATTCCCAGGTGAAAGAAGGGAAGAGAAATAAAAAGCCTTCGTTCTGTTACTTGGAACTTATACATCACTGGCGAGGTGTGAATAATACCCCCTTCTACTTTCTTACGCCTTCGAGAAATACAGGCTGTTCCCCGCAGTAGGATAAGTGCGATACTTATACTAAAGTCCCCATCTCGAGAAGCTATAGTTTTTTGTAAATAAAGAACTGTTACTAAGTTACGTAGCGACAA
Source organism: Agrochola circellaris (assembly GCA_914767755.1). Lineage (NCBI taxonomy): Eukaryota > Metazoa > Arthropoda > Insecta > Lepidoptera > Noctuidae > Agrochola > Agrochola circellaris. Next base: position 12,731,471 of record OU611863.1, on the reverse strand, counting down.
TTCAATCAACAACTAATAATCCCATATTCAATCAACTCGAACGTGGGTTCCAGAATCATGTACTGAAGCCATGGTATAAGTTTCGCGTCGATGTCCCTGCCACCTTGTATATTAGAATTAGTCCTGATTTCAACAATGAAATTTAACGCGTTCTGAACATATAAACGCGTTCAAGAGCTGTCAGTGTACAATATTCCATACATTTAATACGAAACTAACGAGCAATTTCACTTGGTCGGGTTATATCGCTAAAATATAACCCGCGTAAAAGTGAACACGTCTGTGTTCAGTTTTATGCGCCTAAATAAATGTCTTATTCTAATGCTGCGGCCGTGGCTACGTCTATCGTGACGAAGTTTCACACAGAGATACGATACACGCAAATGTGAGCAACCATTATAGGATATCGTCGCGATAGTTCGGGCTGCGTAGCACTTATCGCCCCGGAGCGTGGCGCGTGGTCGGACTAGGGTCGGTCATTTCGACTTTTGTTTCCGGACTGCGTCGACGCTCTATCGAAGTAATGGAGATCCATCTTGAATTATAGCACGATAATTCGTTAAAATTATGTGACCACCGCATTTGAGCGATAACTTTTTAGCGAGTAAAACATACGTAGCTTTGGCACGCATTGCTCTGTCACGATAGATGCAGATGCGGCCGCTTTAAACTCAATTCAATTCAATTTATTCAGTAACAATCTACATTGTGTTCGAAATTAACCAACATGAAACATACACAAATATTACAAAATAACAAATATTATTATTAAAAAAAAAAAACACGCAATTCAAAATAAATTACAACTTTAAAAAAAATCTTATTATACCATGCAAACATAAATTATAAAACAATGAGATACAATATATATTGTACACAATATATACAATGCAAACATAAATTATAAAACAAAGTAAAAAACAAACAAACACTTTAACAATTTTAAAACTGATTCCAAATTCGCTTGAGTGATCAAATGCGACCAGAATCGATTTTGTGCCAGCCTTGCTGATGTAAGGTTACGTTTTTACCTTTTACTTGTTACCTTTACAGAAAAACATGTCATGTCTAACTTCAATATCAATTAATTCTCCGCAGGTTACATGTACACCGATCTGGCCACGATCTACGAGCGCGCCGGGCGTGTGGAAGGCAGAAACGGCTCCATCACCCAGATCCCCATTCTGACTATGCCCAACGACGACATCACCCATCCTATTCCTGACTTGACGGGTTATATTACTGAGGGACAGGTGAGAGATATTTTAATACTGATTTATTTTGTTTGTTACATGGTTACAGGCGTGACTTCCGAGGCTACCTTTACCAAAATGAAAAAAAAAAAAAACATCACATTCATTCAAAATCTAAATATTTTATTTCACATAAACCTAATTACAAGGGCACTTATGAAACGTCAGAAGCTAGGTGCACGGTTCCAATTGGTCGTTACCTATGGAGAAGAGCCGGCAAGAAACTCCACGGTTACTCTTAAAAATAAATGGCTTTTACAATGTATTCAAATTAGTGTTAATAGGTCTCAAACTGTTTCTGGTATTTTCCTCAAAACTCCAGTCCAGATGTCTGGACTTTAAAAGAGAACTTGACTCTTGAGATTTTTTACCATTTCTTCTTAGGGTTAGTCAGATAGGAAATCTCGAGTCCACCAACCTTTTATTTTTAAACATGACGTAAAATTGGTCCTGATATCCTATTTACAGAATAAATAATTCTATAAAATAGAAAAAAAATACGTTTATTTGCGTTACACATGACTCAAGGTAAGAACAAAACACGAATACGAGTATAAACAATTTGGGGGAAAATATGCGTCACATCCACGCAAAACGGCCATCACTCAGCATAATGCTGCGACCCTATGCGAGAAAACCAGCTTTCTAATTACGCAACACATTTTCGTTGACAATTCCGACTAATCTGTTTCAATTTGACAGGTCAACAACATTCATTGTGTTATTTACGTTGTTGAGCACATATTTTTTTCGAACGTACGAAGTATATGTATTACGTGTATTACGTAATTCGGGTACAGAATAAACTAAGAAAATAACAAAATTTAAACCATGCTTCATCTCCTCCACAGATCTACGTCGACCGTCAGCTCCACAACAGACAGATCTACCCGCCGGTCAACGTGCTGCCGTCCCTGTCGCGTCTCATGAAGTCCGCCATTGGAGAGGGCATGACCCGCAAGGACCACTCCGATGTCTCCAACCAGCTGGTAAGATACTGTTTATGCTTTTTAAGGGGTGTTCGTGTCGGCAGTGTTTGAAGATCAACGAAGCCGACCCGAAGCAATTACTACTTATATTCGCCGCGTGCAGTTCAATCAATCAATCAATCAATATTCTTTATTTGTAAACATAGGTTGCAACAGTGAGATGTTAGAATTGTTATATTATAGTTTCTCCATGTTTTGCCATTTGGCTTACAAATATACATTTATGGGAGGCTTTCGCCAATTAAGTAAATTAATATAAAATAAAATAATTCAGTAGTATCAATGTAAATTTTTTAAATGTAATTTAATAAAATGCAATAGGTAATGTCAGGTAATTAATGAAAATATTTAACAAAATGTAGTAATGTCTATAATGCATAATTATAATGTCAATAAATTAGATAAGAAAAAAATAAAATTGACATTGTCCACAGAATTACTACTTAATAATAAAGTCATCATGCTTAGATAGTCATGCTAAGACTAGGTATACAAATATTATTATGTCAAAGAAATGTCATCGAAATAGTCACCGAGACAGTAGACCCAGTTGGTTGGTTTAGTAAACTTAGTTTGTTATCTGCCTTCGCTTAATCATGTTCGGGTCGGCTCGACAGAACTCGAGCTAAGCCGAGCGAGCTGTTGTTTCTCAAAAATATATCCACATACATTCGATTTTACCGCCCATCTTTGCAGAATCGTGCTGAGATGTGATGTACGAGTTTGGAAACTCTTAGATTTCTTTTGCCACTGATGCAAAATTGTTGCTTTATCTTCAAATAGAAAGAGAAAATATTTGTATTTTTGTTTGTAATGAATAAACTCAAAAACTACAGGACTGATATTAAAAATTATTTCACCAGTAGAATGGTATATTATTATTGTATGCGGGGGAAGCCGCTGGCGGCAGCTAGGTATAAATAAGCTTCAATCAATCTGCCTAGCCTTTTCCCAACTATGTTAGGGTCGGCTTCTAGTCTATTAATACCAGTATTTTACATTGAGCGACTGCCTATCTGACCTCCACAACCCAGTAACTGGGTAATACGATACCCCTTGGTACTGGTTGTCAGACTTTCGGGCTTCTGACGACCCATAACGACTGTCAAAGATCCACGAATGACAGCCGGGACCAACGGGTTAACATGCACGCAGGAGTCTTGGTGTGTAAAGATGGTCACTCATCCACGGATCAACCCCGCAGGCGCAGCATAACCTGATAGATCGACCCATGCGGCTGGTATAACTTAGCCACGAGCTTCTCCATAAATAAGCTTAATTTTATGAATAAAGCATTATGCACTTTATTCTCCTACGTACTAACGTGCTGTTTCCCTTCCAGTACGCTTGCTACGCCATCGGTAAGGACGTGCAGGCAATGAAGGCCGTCGTAGGAGAGGAGGCGCTGACACCAGACGATCTGCTGTACCTCGAGTTCCTCGTCAAGTTCGAGAAGAACTTCATCTCGCAGGTATGTCCAATTTATTATATTATTGTCGTAATGGCCCAGTGTTAAGGTCCTCGCCTTTCATGCACGAGGTTGTGGGTTCAAATCGGGGCAAGTACCTATGTGACTTTATCTTGGACATTACTGACATCGGTAAAGGAAAAATTCATGAGGAAACCTGGACTAATCTATATATATAAAAGAAAGTCGTGTTAGTTACACCACTTATAACTCAAGAACGGCTGAACCGATTTGGCTGAAAATTGGTGGGGAGGTAGCTTAGAACCAGGAGACGGACATAGGATACTTTTTAGTAGGGTAGGTAGGGTAGGTAGGGTCGGTAGGGTAGGTAGGGTAGGCAGGTAGGTGCGCCGTAGATACGTACTTAGTGCTACTCGAGCGAAGCCGGGGCGGGCAGCTAGTAGTTTATATAAATAAGTCTTAAATCGTCAACCCGTCTTGAGCAAGTGTGGTGATCAATGCTCGTGCCTTCTCTGTATGAGAATAGGTCTTCGCCTTCCAATAGGGCAATAAAAGGCTGGTGTTGTTATGCTCGGTCCCATGGCGCGTGATGTCATAGAAAGAAAGAAAGAAAATACGTTTATTTGCGGTACACATGACGCAAAGAAAGAACAAAACACGAAAAATAAACAATTTGGGGGAAAATATGCGTCACATCCACGCAAAACTGCCATCGCTCAGCATAATGCTGCGACCCTATGCGAGACAGAGCCCCAGCGCTGGTCGGTGGTCATAATCATCTTGTGCTACCGCGCCGCGGTAAACAAACTTTACAAGTGTTACCGTAACCACAGAGAAATAGCGAACTACTACTAATAGAGGGAGTGATAAAAAATTAAACACACTTCAATGTAGAAATCAGCGAAGAAATTATATCTATTTCAGTCATAAAGTATACCTAAGTATAGTATTGTTTAAACACTATTCCATGTTTTAATCCAGCCATTGTGTCCTAATCCAGGTTATGGGATACCCGTGTGCCAAATTTCATTCCAAATCTGTTCAGCCGTTTTAGCGTGAAAGCGTAACAAACAAACAAACTCACTTTTGCATTTATAATATTAGTTAGAATTTGGATTATATTTATACGTCATACACTGAAACTCGAAATAAAAGATATAAAATTGTTTTACTAAAACATCCTCGTTGATGTTGTGGTCGCAAGCACTACTGCTGAGCATGAGGTCCTAGGTTCGATTCCCAGGTCGGGCAGTTGGGTTTTTCAATCGGGAATTTCTCGGTAGCAGCCCATAGTCTCGATTTGTGCCCAGTTTATGGCGATAGGCTCGCCCCCTTATTACATGGGACTTAAACATAACTGGCGAAATGTGGGTGTACTGTAGGTCTGCCCTACGGCGTAATGTTATGTTATTATTTACACATAAACGTTTAACATCTGCAGGGTAACTACGAGAACCGCACAGTTTTCGAATCCCTGGACATCGGCTGGCAGCTGCTGCGTATCTTCCCCAAGGAGATGTTGAAGCGTATCCCCGCAGCCATCCTCGCAGAGTATTACCCACGAGACTCCCGTCACTAAGTGATCCCGTACCGTGGTCGACAGTACTAGCTTCACGATTAGAAGCGCTTATACGAGCAACTTTGGGCAATTTTGGTCACGAACGACCATATCTAGCGTTACATTGGCTACTTTAGTCAATTCTGGTCAATATTGGTCAAATGTGACGTCACAACATCAAGGAATTTCCTGCAATGCTACCATATTGTTGAGCGATATGGAGTAAGTAAATAAACTAATTCATAATACATGGAGTAATTAGAAGTAATAAAAGCTAGATTGCTCCAATGCCCCCAGTAACTGTTGTCGGGCAATAATTGCTGAAAAAAGTGCTTCTATAAGCGTAGCTACACACTATCATCGTGACAGACACGTCTAACGTATGTAACCCCGGGCTAGCACGCCGACCATGATATTCTTGTAAGATAAAATACTGTTTAATAGTAAGTTGTTAATAGATTATTATTATTATGTATTACATACATGTATTATGATCATGTGCAAAATTATATAAACGCGTTTAAATCATAAGTAACAGCGTAATGATGAGAACGACCGACTTGTGTATATATTTTCATCGTTAATATTCTAGAATGTACTTGAGCGGTTAAATTATTATATTTTTGAATAGATGCCATTTATTTTTCTTTTTCGGTGCTTCGGACACTATAAACGATATTAAATTTAAAGCTAAAAAAAAAACAAGTATTTTTGTTTGCACAAATTGTTGACATGTGTTCAAATTGTTATGTAATAATCGAAATCTTTTGTAAATCATGATGTTACTATTTATTATGTGATACCGCTTGAACTACCGCCGTTCCTGATGTGACAGATATTTATGTAAATAAAACAATAGCCCAGTAACGACACGTTACATTCCAAATTAAGTTTTCCTCTTCACTCCAGCTAGATTCTGTATTCAGCTAATAAAAGTGAATTAGGATACTGTTGTTTTCAATGGAAATAAAAATATAGAAAGTTTAAAATGTTTGTTTCTTTTACGTAACATCATCATCATCATTTCAACCGAAAGACGTCCACTGGGGAACATAGGCCTCCCCCAATCAACACCACCAACGTAATTTTGTTTAATTTGGTCGGCGTAGACAGAACAGCAGAATGCTCGAGCATGTTCGATTCGTGAAAATATTGCACGAATGTCAGTCACTGGGTATCATATAGATGTATTATTTAAAACGTATCTGTGCTAGGCATCATCACTTGCACTCTATCCCCGCGTCTTGACCAAAGCGACCGGTCGCGCGAATGCTCATTTAAAAATATGAAGTTGTAGCGCAAACTGAACCTTATGTGCATGCTTTACAGTTGTTTTTCCTTAAACTCATGTTTGTTTACATATTTGGCAAATAAATTGCGAACGCAGATTATATAAATTACCTAATCTGCGTCGAAGTAGCCTATTTTAGATGAGATTAAGTTTATTATCCATATTTATTCATGGAAAATTGCTCGAGCATTTCGGTGGTCTGCCTGCGCTGACCCAGTCGAAGCTTGAAAGTTAAAGAACATCGTAAAGCGCAGGCCACAGAACGAAGCGAAACGAAGCTAAGTTCATTTAGCCTCGCTCGTGTTGATACCGAATCTTTTCATACTTCGGATCACACTGCGAACGATCAACCGAAGTATGAAAAGACGCGGTAGCTACATGAGCGAAGTCAACCGAACTTAGTTTCATTCTGCTACATTCTCAGTGTGGCCTGCGCTATTAAGAGCTTTTTTCTTAGTTCAGGTTGGCAACATTTTATTCGACGTGTGTTCGGGTCGGCATGATTCAGCACAGTCGGCAATACCGAATAATATTTGTTCAAGAAAAGCACCTCGGCTTAGCCCGAATTATGTCGACCCGAATCAGTGTCATCACCAGCCTACAGCAATCCACTGCTGGACATAGGCCTCTCCAATTGCACGCTATTCAGCTCGATTCTCAGCAACTCTCATCCAGCCGCTACCAGTCACACCAGGGCCGTAGCCAGGAATAAATTTCAAAGGGGGGTTGGGGTTGCCAACATTTTTTAGAAGAAATAAAGTATTTCTGATTTTAGAGAGGGTAAATAAATAGTACAGATTTATAAAAAGAATATGATTTATTGTTATTTTTAAAACAACATTTTTGTTCTGTTTGTGTAATTGCGGGTTTGAACCCCCCCTTGCCTACGGCCATGAGACACACTAACAAAAGTGTGTAACCCCTTAAATCAATCGCCGCTTCCAGGTTTGTTTCCAGTCTGGTAAGAGTAAATGCCACGCCAAGCAAGTAGACACTGCCCTAAATGAGACGTGTCGGATAATAGTGGGCTACTTAAAACCGACTCCACTCTAAAAGCTCTACCCGCTTGCAGGAATCGTACCATCTGCCGTAGAGGAGGGATGTCACTTGCGCGCTAGAAAAAAAGTATAACCAATAATCCGATTCCCAACAACCCCTTTACGATTACACAACGACCCCGAGTAGGCATAAAAGTCGTAAGAGCTTCTTACGCTCTACGCAGGCTACCCAGAGCAAACCACCCAATGAGACAAGCAAATTTTGGGAAGAGAAGCATCAACCCGGGCGTGATCTGTAGTGGCTTATATGGAAAGATCTCAATCGATTACGTACCAAAGTAGGCCACTGCAGATACAATTTGTCGAAGTGATTACTGACCCATCCAACACCCAGTGCGAGTGCGGTGCTTCTGATCAGACCATGCCCGACTTTCCGGAGTGTCCTAAGTGCCCGTTCACCTGCACCTCGGATGACCTAAAGAATTCCACTGATGACGCAATCAATGTGGCCACGTACTGGGCTCAATCAATATAAAAAACATCGAAGAACGAGTGCCAACGACACCAAAAGACGAAGAGAAGAATTAATTTTTGAACTATAGTTTGGCCGCGACCGTTGTTCGTGCTTTAGGAATGAGCGGGGAGACGCGGGGATGCACTGCCCCCCCCGTCTCGCCGCGCACTTACCTAAGGCGCGGAACAGAGGTCTCGGTCAAACTATAGTATCTTGGTTTTTATATAACATTTTTCACCAGCCAGTATTTTCTTTCTTCTTCAAATCAATATTTCGAACTTATTGAATGGTAGGCACTCGGCTAAATTGGCATTAGTATTGTATCCAAATGTTTAATGTATTATGACACGAAACATACTATCAGTAATTATCGCATTTATCGTCGTTTTATAAAATATCATAATTATCTCGTATGTATCAGTACGAGGACAAAATAAACTAGATAGTGGATACATAAGTTAGGAACCACTGCGATTGCATCCTACTTGGAATGTTGTGATGATACCTACCATTTGAATGATTATAGGGCTTATTTCTAAGCTACTACAAACACATTAATTTCCCGTATATTTGGTAAAGTTTGACGAAAGATAAATAATACCAATTTCTTGAAGAACTATTCTAATTTAATTATAAAAATTATAAAGAGTGACTTTGGTCAAACGAAAATGCAAATTACACATAAAACAAATTAAATTACTTTTAACATTGAAATTACTTTTCTATAAAAACATTTTAGGAAAAATGAAGTACCTACTTAGTATACAAAAAAGTTTAGAAAGCTCTTATAATAAGTACACTTAAAATTCATAATCAGTATCTGAGAAAGTCTTTAGGTACAAACTAAGTACAAGTTCTTAAAACTATTATGGCTTCTTTTTTTCTTGTTCAACTCTTTTCAAGTTGACTTTACGTTCCTCTTTATAAAGAAACTCCTTAATTTTATCATCACTTTCAAAGTTTACTTTATTTTCACCCTTAACCCTATCAAACCGACCCACAAACTTATCACTGGCTTTAACAAAGTCTTCGACGCTCACACCCTTGATGACGCTCTGATAACTCACAAAAACTTCCTCAATGTCGTGACAAACATCCACTGGGAAAATGGTCACTAAATCGTCCTTATATTTTTTCTTTTTCAAAATATACTCCCTATATTCTTCCAACGTAGGAAACTTATCGTTATCCTTAACACAATGTAGATACAAATTATACAAAGACAAAATTTTACTGAATTCCAACTGGTTAATTGGTTCGTATGTCAGCACGATCTCGCCTTCAATATTATTGACTACAACTTGGTTAGCAGTGTTGTACAATTTGCTGTAGAAAGATTCGTTTAGGTCGATCATGAAAAAGGGTCGGTATGTTTTTTCGCAAATATGAACCACTGTATCACCTGATCGATGTAAGAACTGAACGTAATCCTCTAATTTGACTTCCTCTGTGATGACGTCGTCTCTCAGCATGTTTTTGTGGTTCAATTTCAAATAATTGAGCTTTTTCACATTCGCAACATTTTCAATTTCACTGACTAGAAAACCGTTTACGTTTTTGAAAATTTTCTCTACCATATACAAAACTTTTTTCCTCCGCGATGGAATTTTCTTCAGAATAACGACATGCCTCATTAAATCCTTTCGCTTATTGATGGTCTCTAAATCTAACTTGTAGTTCAAATAGATCAGGATTTCGATCATAGCATGTGCGACGCCGCAGTACATTCGCATACGTTCGTGTGCAAAACGCTCAGGATCGTCTTTGAAGATGATCGTGGACATTTCCACGCAGTACCACAGAGCAGTCGGTAATGAAGAATTCACTTGAGGATCTAGTGGCAAAGATGACAGTCCAATCTTACACTTCGTTGTACTGATACGCCTCAACGCGTACTTTTTGAACTGGGCAACTACGTTTTCGTCCATCCACTGTTTCTTTTCACAAATTTTCCATAACACGAAGTAAAACAAACCGATGTTGTATTTTACTTTTTTGAAGTTGAAGTACGTGGCAGACAAAATGTAGTCGTTGTATTTATCGAAGTCGTCGGTATCCACCAGCACCAGACCGCCGTGGAACGGTCGTCGTGAGCGAGGCTCTAATTTTGGCTGCTCCAATAACTGTTTGTACACAGTTAAAGTATAGAAGTACCCCATTGAATCGTTGAGATCGGGATCCTCCAACAAAAACAATGGACATTCCATCATAGAATTGAATTTTGAGAAACTTGCTGTCGTTTCCGAATTTTTAAATATAAGTTTTTCTAGCAGATTCAATTCTGTGCATAAGATCACAGGAATCCCTGTCTCGTTAGCCAAGATGATGTCAGGAAACTTGATTTCTTGGTCAGCTGTAAAATTGATATCCTCGATCGGTTCTTCGGAAACTTCATTGCTGAATGTGGTCGCGAACTTCAAAGCGTCGAAGCCATAAGATTTTTTTTCACTGACGATGTAATTAATTAATGTAGTAATCGAGCTCTCAATGTCTACTTTCATATTGTATAATGGATTGCTGAAACTTTTATACCAGTTAGTATTCTTGAATTCACGTAAAAATGTATTTCTATCCATCGTGTCTGGAAAGTTTTCTGTCGACACACTGTTCAATCTATTCTTCAACTTTTTCAGTTTATCAATTTCGGCAAGAGATTTAGCATCATTTTTCGCTGAAGTGAGGAACTTGAATTTAATGTAAGACTTCAGACTCTCTTTTTCGGTAGCAAAGTTGTCGGCGGTTATTTTATCGTAGTCAAACTCCTTAGAAATATCAGTTTCATCAAACAGTTCATTGTTGCGGTAAATAGTACATTGGCTTTTGATAAATGACGCAGTGACCGATAAGTCGATACAGCTCAAATCTTCACTTAGCGCATGAAACACTACCTTTTCATAATCAATATTTTCATTAAGTGCCAAACAATTGTCGAAGCTTCGCCTGTTGATCTGACCATCAGTAATGATGTACAACAATTTAATTTTGTCGCTGCTATCAATATTTTCTTTTACCCACTCAATAATAGTTTCCGGCAACGTATTAGTACCTCTGCCATCCTGGTCCTTATATGCCTTACGAGCTTTTGTTTCGTTCACTTCCTCGCACCTGTTTCCCCAATGTAAATAAACAATTTGTGATTCTTCATCTGCAAAATCACTATTAATTTCGTTCACGTCACTTTTAAATTGTTCGAGAGTTGTTAGTCCATTCTTGTGATAATACATTACTCCATCCGTCGAGAGGGAGTAATCTTTCGCGTAAATGAAGTAGTTAACCATCTTGAACTGTGAATATACTTGGGTCAGAGATATTATATTATAGCTTGGGTAAACAATAAACTTGACCCGGAGTGAACCACAGAACACTCGACTCTCTGCGAGAGGAGCGAACCGTACACTCGACAGTCGCAAACTGATAAATATTTTGCCAAGTCCGCCTTTTAAGCCCACCGTACATGAAAGTACCTAACGGGATAAGGCGATCCTGCTCGCTGGCTTGTTGTCAGTTTGGCCTGAGCCTGACCGCGGCGCGCGGCGCTACTACATGAGTAAACAAACAGACACAAAAGCTTCATACAACCGCGCTATAATAGGAACTACACTACTACACAGGGGCGGGGTCCAGGCCGCCATTCTGACAAGGTTGGAAGCTGGGGTTAAAATCAAAAGTAAACACATTTTTAAGGATATATAGGTATGTTCATTTGAAGGTCCTAGTCCCAAGTGGACGTGGTTACTACGTCGGTTGCTTGCTAGTGATTCTAAATATGTGCACGCTTGTTGTAAAGGATACATTTCTGATTCCTGATATACCTACCTATGAGTATGCTGTGTAAAAGTGGAATTAAATCGAAAAGTTGAGTTAAAAGCATGGAATTCCTCGGTCTAATGCTACTACAAGCTTGAGGCGCGTGTGTGCCAGTTGAAAAACATTTTCTCCCATACGGAATATTATGGGAGATCATGTTTTTGAAACTGCAAATTTAAGTAGGTCGATTATTACTCCACACACTCTATAAATACTACCGCTATAAATCCAAGTACAACCATTTAGCTAGCAGAGGGGGGGGGGGGGGGTGCTTGACTAACAAAAATTTGCACTTTAAAGCTTAATAAGTCGCAAACGGATTCCTGAATTGAAAAATGATTTTCACACACCCACTATATTTTTGAACGACCTTTCCAACTACACCACACACAACGGAACAGACAAGGAAATTTGAATTTCGCGGGCTACCCTGACAGATGTCAGGCAGATAGGTACCTATGCACAAGCAAACGTCGCGCTGCGTGTGTGCTCGCAACTACTTGAATCAACAAACTACGTGCCCGGACCGAGTCAGTCGTCATACCTCATTCTAAACCTGACCGCTGACTTGATTCGAATACAAGCTAATCAAACGAATTAGGGGCAGGCAGGCAAATACGTTCGCCGTATCTACAGTACGAAAGTATAATTAGTCGCCATTCACAATTTTTGGTCGCCCTGACAATTTTCAGGCAAATTGGCAAAAAATCGGTACTGTCAGTACATCCGGGCTGGACGTATGCCGATCGGATTGGATAGCTTCAGTGGCTCGCGGCGGGCCTTGAGGCACAACTGCACTCAAGGTATTCATTTTTAAAAGGTGAGACAGAACTGACAGTAAAACTGATCATGTACGGCTGCTTGTGGGTAAAAACGTCGGTATGTAGGTATGCAGACTATATGCTGCAGTTGATCGGGCGTCGCTCGGTGAGTCAGCGACAAGGTCAGCTGGTTAGCGCAGACGGTTTCTGATGCAACACAACAGAGGGCGTGGGTAATAAACCAGTGACTATTTATGTTTGTTGTCGCTGCAATTTCTGATGAAATACCTATGAAAGATAAATAAAAATACGCCATAGTTTATTGAACTCTCAGTTTGAGTTACCCTATAAGGTAACTCAAACTAAGTTTCATAGGTATTATAAAATTGTCGGATTGTTTGATGAATTAAAATATTATGGTGTAAGAGTAATGTCGGGTATTCTTGCATCATATTTCACAGTTGTTTTTGTGTTTTGCTCTTTCACAACTCTGTCATCATATTTGCAATTCGTTGTGACCTTTAATCAGCATATTTATATCTTGACCAAAACATTGGATGTTTTTAATGAAATTAAAGAAAATCATAAAACATTCGAAAAAAAAGGTTTTCTGGTAGAAAATGGCTTAGGCTAAGTCCGCCTTTGTACGGTATTATTCTACTAAAGTTTTAATAAATAAATAGGTACTTAAATAAAAGTTAAAGTAGGGTACTAGGGTAGTAGGTCGAAATTTGATTAAGTAATACACATTACTAAATAGACACAAAATTCATTATAAAAAGCATGACAACATTAGGTAGGTACCCACTTAGATTGACTCAGAAATAATTACTTATGATAGGTAGGTATTGTGTTGCGATTATCAGTTATCTATGAATGAAAGTGTTTATGTAGGTAGCTAATGATAAGAGACAGATTGCATTGTGTAAACACTTCTGAAATGGAAATTCCGATGATCATAAAATACCTAAATAAATCGAAATTCACAAAAGAAAACAAAAACATTTTCAATTTAAATTTTGCTGTTCTCTCAGAAGCTGGAAACTGTAACTCAGCCGTGATAAGCAAGCACTATTGTCTATTCTGTATTTTAGCTAAGTAATAACAGTGAATTACCGATAAGTACTCCTACCGTTGTTTTCAACACAGTTAAAATTGTTACAAATAAGTACCTACAGGAAGTTTAAATTGTCTGCTTTAGCAGGTTCCTATTTCATAATGCTTTTTTTTTTTTTTGTGTGTTCTGTTTTGCTCCTCAATTATTATTTTATAATGCCAAAACGGGGCTGGCAACTAGTATTGTGGGCTGTAGTTATCACTTTGTTGTGAAATATTTCACAAAAAGCTTATCAATTAGGTACTAAATGTGGTGTAAAATTCGGTAGTTAGGTACCTAGGTTTTAAACAATGATGAACATTAATTAACATCACGAAACGGGGAAACAGAATAGGCTATTATATGTATGTAACAAATAAACCCATCCTGAATAAGCTTTCCTGTTTCCTCCGAAACTAGATTGTTTTCAGCCTAATTTAAAAAAACCCACGACCTCTGTAAATGTTATGTATATTTATAGACTACTTAGGTAGTATTCTTTTCTATATTCTATACTAATAATAAAGTTGAAGAGCTTGTTTGTATGTTTGATTGATCGCGCTAATCTCTGAAAAGACAAGTTGGATTTGAAAAACCCTTTTTGTTTTTTCATAGCTCAATTCTTGAAGGTTAGGCTTAACATAATGCTGCGACCCTGAGGAGCCGAGCAAAAGAAAAAAGTCAGAAAAAACGCTAAGCGAAAACGAATTAAGTACCTAATAGCGACGTGGACTGATGGAGTTTTATATGTGGCGTTATTTTAGTACTAGCTGCGCCCGGTTTCACCCACATAATTCTCGATCCCGTGGGAATATCGGGATAAAAGTATCCTATGTCTGAATCTAGTCTACCCATGTGCCAAATTTCATCCAAATCCGTTTACCCGTTTCAGCATGAAAGCGTAACAAACAAACTCTCTTTCGTATTTATAATATTAGTTAGGATTAGGATAATTTGTATCTTACGACTTCCACGCGAAGGAAGTCGCGGGCAGAAGCTAGTCATTTTATAATAGTAGTTTATGAAACTGTTGCATAATGAGGGGTAATAAAATACGAGTGTGTCACAGCCAAAATTAAAAGAACCCCACGATTCAGTACAACAAAACGTATGAATGGAGGGAAAGGCCAGCACAACACCGCGCATGCGCTAAAGCGGGCACTGCCACAGACTAGTAAAAATTGGAATCAAAACTTTTTGTAATACTATAAAAAAGGCGCGCCCAGCATAAGCGTTCCATTAGAAAAAAATAATTGAAGGAAACTCCTTGGTGACATTAACTTCTTGGATTAGCCCTGTATCGTAATAGAAAAAAAATGTTTTATAGCATTATTTTGTTAGAGAAAAAGTGTTATAATATGATTCTATTTTTAAATTTCGGTATTGTGTTTATAAAGAATGTCAATATAAACTCGATTTGAAGTTTATAATTCGAATTTTACGATACGAGAGTAGATAAAATAAATTTGCATTTCGTGTTTTTTCCACTACGCAACGGATTTTGATGCGGTACTTACCATAATTTAGGGAATTTTTTCCGAAAGGTTTATGTGTACCTACTTATTATAAATTTATAATATATTAAAATTAAATCTGGTAGTTTTGCCATGTAGAAAAAACCATGTGCACCCTTAATAGTGAAATAATTATTAACGAACTGTATTTTACCTTAATCTTCAGAATTTGGCTACCTAACCTTCGTACGTACATCGTGGACTGCTCTAGGTATCATCTAATTCTATAGGTACTACTAATTTCGTTTGTTTGTTTGTGTATGTAGGGGGTAATCTCCGGAACTACCAGTCGGATTAGAAAATTATTTATGATTGGATAGCTCAATTCTTGAGGAAGGTTATATGCTATGTAAGATCCACGCTACGACTCTTAGAAGCCGAGCAAAAAGATAAAAACCTGAAAGAACTCGAAGCGAAACCGAAGTTAACGCTGGCGGGCGATACAATGCGACGCGGTGGGTCGGGGGACAAAATTTCACGCGGGTGAAGTCGCGGGCAGAAGTTAGTCCTAGCATAAAAATAGGTAAAGTCCGGTCGCGAAGCAGAATTTCGTACAATGTCCCCTCATTACTTATCTCTATCGGTCGCGCTCGCGCATTAGGACCTTCAAATGCGCGAGCGCGACGGCAATACATCTAACATCGCATCAATGAAAATAAAACGAATAATGTAGGACAGAGAAGGCGAATTGAAGGAAAGGGAGAGCCCTATCGTGTCGGCAAGGGTTTGAAAATATTTTTTTTTCAATTAACGAATTGTTTTTTATTATATTTTTATGATTACTGGCCACCACTAGCCTTACCCGTGTGTTAAATTAATGTGGCCATTGTAGGGGCACGCTGTATTATAAATTTCTACCTGCGTGACAGTCAGCAACAAAGGTACTAGAAGCGTAGGAAATCACACTGTTTCGATTTGAACGTAATCTAGTAGTTTGAGTGAGGAACATTCAGTTACTAAATAAAACACAAAAAACTGTATTTTATTATATTTATTTGAATTGTATCTGACACTATGTACATGCTCTGCGTGGTCATGTAAATAATTTTTATATACGTTTTCAGATGTTAACTGGAATGAAGAAATTAATTTTCTACATATAGATACGAAAATTTCCCACGAAACTCGAATTCCGCCGGGCATTGAGTAATAAAAACTAGTTTATAAAATACTCCAGCTTATACCTATGCACATGGATCGCACTGTATATTCATTACTAACATTTGTATGAATATTGTTATAAAAAACTGCATTTCTAGATTTCCGAATCATCCCCGCTGTTTTAGAATACCCGCAACTATAATTTTGCTACAACAAATGCAATTTTTTACGAGACCGTATAACTAAATTACCCAGCGATTCCAGCGATGGCTTCAGAGGCGAAGTACTTCACGTCAACATCGGGATCTACGTTTAATTTCTCAAGTACAGGCTTAACTTGTGGCTGAATGACTGCAGGGTCTAAGAAAGGCGCCATTTTCTGCAGAGTCTTGGCAACATTGAATCTTACGTTGGCAACATTGTCGTCTGCCATCGACAGGACAGTGGGCAGGAGTACTCTTGTGGTGATATCCTTGCCGCACACTTCAGAAAGCACATTGATGCAGAACAGGTAAGTCATTCTGTGGAGATAGTTCTGTTCGCGTGACATGGCCAGTACTTTGGGGATGACGTTGGTTTCGGCCCACTGAGATCCGTATTGTTCGACTAATTTCTTGAGGTTGAGGGTGGCCGCCTCGCGGATAGCGTACACGTGGTCGATGAGCCAGGACATGCAGAGACCGGTCAGTTTCTCGTCGAAGAACTCCTGTCCGAGTTGTCCGGCGAGGAGGGGCATGTGTTCGATGATGGCGAGACGGACGCGCCATTTCGTGTCTTCAGCCAGCTCTACGATAGCGGGAAGCAGGGATTGCACTAATTGCTGAATTCCGATGACTTCATTGACGCACTCGAGGTTGGAGATGATGTTGAGCCTGACTTCAGGGCACTCGTCTTTGAGCTGCGTCAAGAACAGAGGGAGGAGGTGTTCGATGGTGTTCTGGCGGCCGACGATGGGGCTGAGAATAGAATTATTTTTATTATTATACCATAATTATAAATCTATACAAACGGTGAAGGAAAACTCCGTGAGGCAAGCATGCCGGAGAGATATTTCTCAATGGCATGTGAAGCCCATGGGCGGCTTTAAGTCTAACACCAGGTTAGTCACTAACCACACGAAAGGTAGTTAGGATGAATTTATCCTAAGAACAAACTCAACATTGTAGTTGAAAACATTTTCAAACTGCATACATTCCAACAGCAAATGTAAGTTGGTCGATTATTACTCGTTAACTTGCAAAGCATGCTTAGCTGTGATAGTTTTCCTTTTGACTTCGTTATATACATATACTACTGCCGTGATTTTTTTCACATATCAAAAACAACCATTTTGCTGGCAGGGGGGACACACACTTAACTCTTAACAAAAACTTGCACTTTAAAGCTTCAAGCATATTTCGGTAACGGATCCCTGAATCGTAAAATAGTTTTGACACGCCCAGAATATTTTTGAACGACCTTTCCAGCGACACCTCACAAACTTTGATAGACGCGAACAAAAAGTCATCTCCATTTTACGTGCAGGAGAGGTACCAAAGAATATTTTTCATGATTTTATTTTACCACTTCGTCGGCGTGATTAATGTGTATACCCATGTCAAATTACAGCTTTCTAGTACTGAGTCTCTGAGCTAAGCCGCGGACAGACTGACAGACGGACATGGCTCAACTATAAGGAGCATTTAATTTTTAGGGTTTCGTGTCGACAAAGGAGTCGACTACGAAACCCTAAAAATTAAATGCTGTTCGTTGGTAAGCCCACTTTAGAACGGCATGACCGATTTAGCATTTTTTTAAATGTTCTTTATAGTCCTAATTAGGTTTTATGAAAAGAATAATTGGAAAAGTTTCCCGGTTTTTTTTCCAAATTCGGGATAAACTGAATGTACTTTTTTTCTACGGAATTTTTCCACGAACTCAAGACCATTATAGAAGTTTGGACAGGACAAAGTCTGCAGCTACTTTACGTTACAGATGTAAATGTAGAGATTTTACATAGGGTGACGGTCTTATCGCTAAAAGCGATCTTTTATAGACAATGTTTAGAGTACCTGAGGCCCATGATGACGGAGGCGAGCGCTGACTTCACGTGCTGGTTGGCGTCGCAGACCAGATCCTTGATTTGTGGCAGGATCATTGTCATGATGATGTGCTCCTGGTGTGCCTTGTCTAAGTTCATGCAGAAGTCCTTTACCTGGACGAAAGGAGATGATTAAAATTAAACATTATTACATTTACCACAATAATTTTATTTATGTAAGCGGAGACGACAGGAGACCGGCAGGAATCGATTAATCATATTCGTTAAAATCCTCATGGCGTCTCTCGTCTCGTCTGTGATTGGACGATTCCTGAACATCTCCGCTTCAGTGGAAAAGCACCCTAATTCTCGTAATTAAAATTCGTTCAAATTCAAGTCAAAATCTCATCTCAGCGATAATGAATGTAAAAAATTAGAGGTTTTTAGCCTCACGCCGCGCTATAGCGCCTTATTGTGTTGCACTATGACGTGTGTCTACTGTTGAACAGAGTGCCGGCTCAAGCAACACCGTGATAGTAGCGGTGCGTGCTGCGCTGTACTGAGCGCTCACAGGCGCGCGAAGTATGCGTTCAATTTGGCGAAGCCTTTCCCCCTCCCCCCTCGGTTAGCAATCTGGTTCATTTGAGGAGACTGTTCAACTTGAAGAGGTTGTCGGTGTTAGACAAAACGTTGGTTGGGTTGGGTGGACACAATTAGGAACTTATTGCCCATTTTTACAACTTAATTTCAAATTGTACCATCTGATATTTATTTGGCAGTAAAACTGTTGATCTAATACTACTTTGTCTGACACAGAAGTACAGAAGATTCTCTCCGAAAAACCATTTAAATAAAAAGCGACTCTTGCTAGGACAAAATAAAGTTTCTTCCAAATCCGTTCTGCCGTTATAGCGTGAACGCGTAACAAACAAACTCACATTCGCATATATAATATTATATAAAGTTAGGACCGTTAGGATTTTAGGATGTGAAGTTTTTATGGCTAGTTTGTAATGCTTGTACCCTCAAGAATAATGTCAACCATCATCTGCCTAGGCTTTTCCCAACTATGAGTGGCTTCCAGTCTAACCGGATGCAGCTGAATATCTGTATTTTACATGGAGCGGCTGCCTATCTGACGTCCACAACCCAGTAACTGGGTAATACGATACCCCTTGATAAGACTAGTTGTCAGACTTTCGGGCTTCTGACGACCCGTAACGACTGTCATAGATCGTAGAATGACAGCCGGGACTAACGGCTTAACGTGCTTTCCGAGGTACGGAGGAGTCTCGGTATGTAAAGATGGTCACCCATTCACGGACCAACCCCAACAACTGTAGCTTAACCTGATGGATCGAGCCATGCGGCTGTTATTACTGTAATAATAATTATTATTAAAAAGATGTACTACTAACCTTGCCAGCAGCCGCGGCACGGACCTCAGCCTCCGTATCCTTAAGTAAAGCTTGGAAGATCTGCGCAAGATCTGAACGAGCCAGCTCGGGTCCCACGGCCTGCTGTAACTCGACGAACCTGTAGCAGAAATCATGATCGTTAATGCTGTGCAATTAAAGGGTAAGTACATAATTTTGGAGTATTATGCTAAAGGCACGTTACAGCTACGTTAGGCGGCAGAGCATCGCATTTCAATACAAAGAAAACAGTTGATATCCAAAAAAACATTACAAAGTGAAAAATTACTTTAATTTTGTTAGTTGGTGTCTTTAGTTTAGAATTTTCGTTCTATGCCACCAACTTCTGAAATTAAAATAATTTACCACTTTGTAGTGTTTTTTGGAAGTCGGTTGTTTTTTTTGTTTGTAAATACTTTTAATTTTTTCTTCTAATTTGTGGTACCTAGCCCACACAAATTCGAATACCTTGTATGTAAATAAGAAGGAAGTCAGTCAGTGACAGGAAAGTTGATATAAGATCATCCACATAGACTAATACTAAATGGAAAAACTACGTAGTATTGAAGGTAACTAAACAAGCAAAGTTAATAAAATTTATATGGGACCACCGCGCAAGCTTCCTCTACCAAGTGAAAGAATTTTCAAAATCGGTGGACAATTGACGAAAAAGACGATGAACATACATACAGACGGACATAGAACCCCCACCTTTTTGGAAGTCGGTTAAAAAGAACGGTGTCGTCTGTATTGTGCGATGGTTCATATAAAATGTACGAAAGTGTCGTAGGAGTGTTTATGCACTGGGTACTCACTTGTCGGCGACCATGTAGCGGACCCTCCACGAGGTGTCTCCCGCCCGGGCGCGCACTGTGGGCATCACCAGCTGTTCCATATCTTCAGGAGGTAATAGAGCCGCTACTGCTGCGCAGGCTTCTGCAGCTAACAGACGCACTGAGTCTTGCTCGTCCTGGATTAGAAAGATGATAAACATGAGGAAAGTAAAATCCATACTTCCTTATTATACCAGCCTGTTACTGTCCCACTGCAGGGCAAAGGCCTCTTCTCATACAGAGAAGGCACGAGCATTGATCACCACGCTTGCTCAAGACGGGCTGGTGATTTCAGACTTATATTAACTATAAAGTCCTGGTTTCCTCACGGTGTTTTCCTTCACCATGTCAGTAATACTTCCTTACATATTGGGTATATATACATATTACTTATGAAATTGGCGTTTTTTTCTCACAAATAGAGAACCTTGTCACTTCTATGAATTAAAATATTCATCAATTGCTTGGTATTATATCGAATAATGACCATCCTAGACAACTACCAATAGTAAAAAAAAACCTTATTACTTATAGTTTATAAACATAAAAAATACCTTAAAAATGACTCCTCATTTTGTTAGCAGAAATGACCACTATTTGTTTTAATTTAGCCAAAACTTATTTTTTCGCTTAATCTAGTGGCATATTACAACGGCCTCGCGCGGGTTAGCGGGAGGGGAGTCGAGTTTCGAGCCAGGTGTCAAGTTATTGCGCCCGGGATATACGTTATCTTAGTTTTTAAACATTAGCGCATAAAAGTTTTTAAACATTAGTGTCCATGGTTGTTATATAAATTAAGAAAATGTTAGTATGAAAAAAGCTACTTCTTTAAAATTCTCCATACAAAACGCTGATTTCATAGGTGGGGACCTAATATTATAAAACAAAGTCCCCCGTTGTGTCTGTTTGTTTGTGATAAACTCAAAAACGGTTTTCACCAATGTACAGAGTGATTCATGAGAAAGATTTAGGTGTAGGTTTTGTGTAAATTGGCTGAAATGTGACGATTATTGTTGAAGATGTCAGAACAAATCATGCAGACAGGGAGCTGCCATGCTATTCTGTAAACATCTCACTCTAGCATCTCACGCTGTCAATCCCTGTGGAATGACAGCTCACTCCACGCTCACTTCACCTAAGTTTTCACGGTGAGATGGTTACAGAATAGCACTGCTGTATTGGCGCATTTTCCGACACCAACGCGAGCGAAGCCGCGGGCAAAAGCTAGTAAAATATAAATGCGAACCGTCTGTCTGACATTACTGGTACAACCGAGATGAAGACTAATAGCGAAGTATGGAAGAAAAAGACAAAAGTTCCGCCGACTTCAAATAAATGAAGATAAGGGTAGAAGAATGATGCAACGTACCTGAGCCAGCGTAACAAACATCGGTATGAGGTCACTCTTCACGTACTCCACCTCGACTACCCTGGCGAACTCGCCCAGCTTGTAGGCGGCCGCGCGTCGCACCATTGGCGTGTCGTCCTGGCACAGCGAGCGGAAGTGCTGGCGGAGCTCGGCCTTCACTGGGGCGGACACTCGGGGGTAGCACACACTGGAAATGTGGATTATGGGTGTTGGTTTAGATTTATATCTTTACTACATGCGCACCGCGGTTTCACCCGCATAAAGCTTCGTGCAGACCAGCGCGACGCGACACCGGTTATTGTTATACTGTCAAGTTTTCTTAGACATTGTATTGTTCGTGTCGCGGCGCGGCGTCGCGTCGCGCTGGTCTGTACGAGCTTTAAGTCTCGATCCCGTGGGAATATCGGGATAAAAAGTATCCTATGTCCAAACCCAGGTCACCCATGTACTACAATAAAGATTATTTATCTTATTATTTATTAGGTATTCCAGGTTCGTTACCGTGGGAGCATTCCCCCCGCCCACAATGCGGACAAAGCCACGGGTAAAGGCGAGTTCAGAATAAAATAAATAGTACCAGTTGCATTGGATATCATTTACAAGGATTTTCAACATTCCCTTTGTTGCAGTCGTTAGCTTTTATACCTAGCTCTGCATTTCTGAATACTTCAAAATAAGAAAATGGTACTTGCATTATCAAAATGCTATCAGATTTAGATGTATTTCACTGTGTTAGCACACGAGTTAGGTAATAATACATAATAATAATATCATACATAAATAATATTTTATTTTTATATGTATATTTTACCAGTCGCCAGTGTTTCAATGTCAGACACCAGAAGGCCAATTCTCGTACTTAAAAAACGTTCACATTCAATTCGAAATCTGTCAAACTTGTCAAAAATGTTGATATACATATTGTACTTTTGACAGATTGCGAATGAGATGCGAAAGCGAACGTTCTTAAAAATTACGGGAATTGCCCATCTGTTGTTCGTCTATTTTTTTTTTCTCTTTTTCCATTCAATAGGCACTCACAGAAAAAAAAAACAAACTCAAGTTCTAGTCTCATTACAGCGACAATCAATGTCATAAGCTTGTCAAAAATGCAGGTCAATTAATGTCTTTTTCACAGATTGAAACTGAGATTGTATAGTATATTATTGGTATATAGTATATTATTTAGTTCTAAAGGGTGGTGTAGTCTGTTACAATAAATATACTTTTACAAATTAGGAATCAATCAGAATTAAATCTGGCCTACGAACTAGGTTACATGGTAACCTGTAGAATAAAATGCAAATGTGCTTAAACATATGGTTCAAATAGGCTTCCTGATTAAAAGATAGTAATAACGTCTACCTATCAAGCCCACTGCTAAAGAAAGACTTCTCCCAAAACACAAACACTACAAAAGTCACAAAAAAGTCTTCTATATTTACCTAAATAGCCCGCAAGCAGATGCACGGGATGTGAACCAGTCACCGCCAGCAAGGCGTTGGACTAGCGGTACAAAGTGCTGTTCCAAAGCTTGAGGAGTGTGATGAGCAGCTACAGCACGCAGTGAAGCCACAGCCTTGTCACGGACTACGGTCTCTTCTACGGTGGCCAGAGATTCCAGCGGTGGGAGCAGGCAGTGAGCGAATTCACCACCAC
Source organism: Agrochola circellaris (assembly GCA_914767755.1). Lineage (NCBI taxonomy): Eukaryota > Metazoa > Arthropoda > Insecta > Lepidoptera > Noctuidae > Agrochola > Agrochola circellaris. The sequence goes on along the minus strand of OU611863.1, from coordinate 12,707,864 downwards.
CAACCAAGTTGATGAAATTTCCTGAAATAATTTTTTGTACGCGTTATTCATCATATGATGCTCAGGGCCAAATTAGTTTCATTTAAAATTAATGTGTGTTATGTAGAAAAAAAAATAGACGATGACTTTGACCGACTAGCCAACTGCAAAATGGCCGACTAGTCGACCAAGCTGATCATTGCTTTCAGTTGAGTTCGAGGCTGACTTGTCCGTGTGTTTTTGTTTACATTGGATTTTTTTATATCATGGTTTACGTGCGAGCCGGCGTTTCGTGGTGTTTTAATTCAAAACAAAGTTAAATTACGTAGTTAACACAGTTTATATTATTTTATTAGTAGTGGAACTACGTTTTTGAAATTTTTTGCGTCATGCCGAATAAGAAATCACGCATACGCTTATTAACTAATACGAGCAAAAAATCGGCCGACTAGTCGCCGACTAGAAGAATTATGGCCGACTAGTCGCCGACTAGAAGAATTATGGCCGACTAGTCGCCGACTAGAAGAATTATGGCCGACTAGTCGCCGACTACAAATATGGCCGACTAGTCTTCAGTTCTATTGAGTGAAGTTTGCAGAATAATATATTTTATTAGAATATAGGGGCTATACTATGACTTGTTAAAGCAATCATCGTTCCAGTGTGAGAGAGAGAGATGAAGCTATACAGGACGAATAGCACTATCTAGTAGCACCTCATTGTCTTTGAAGTGGACTTGCAGATACCAGTCTGTACTACCTAGGCCAAATAGGGCAGTATATTATTGGAGGCCTATATACTAACTAAGTATTGTATTATGGCCAGGTGTATTTCCTCTCTGTTGAATTATACACATTATCTAGTTTGCCTTATTGGTCTACTGGTTGCAAGCGCTACTGCTAAGCATCATACCCTGGGTTCAATTCCTAGGTTGGGCAAAGTGTTATTGGGTTTTCCATCTGGAATTTCTCAGTAGCAGCCCGGAGCCTGAATTTATGCCGGGTTGATGGCAATAGGCTCGCCCCCTATTTCTTGGGACTTAAGCACAACTACACCTCTGCCTAACCCTTCAGGGAAACAAGGCGTGATGTTATGTAAATTCTGATTATCCTTAATATTGGAATTTCCTCTTCTCAACCATCATTTCTATTCATATTATTTGTTTTTCTTCTCAGCTCTGGTTGTGTATGGTATTTTACATACCTTAATAATTACTTTTAGTAACAGATTAATATGATACTGACTACTACTGTGATTTAGTGCGCGAAAAACATGTTTATCTTTCAATCAAGGCATAGTCAACATTATACAAGGTATATTCTTTTGTGTTAGTACGCATTTATAACCAAAAACAGACAATAATAATATGATAGGGGGGAAGCTTTGTGCAATATATTGAAATAGGATGAAAAACAACAATAAATAGGCTATAAAAACATACAATGAACTACAGATTAACATCTGACGATAATTTTTAACATTTGCAAATTACTTACCCAGTTGTTCGGCAAGGGCGAGTAAAACTTCGTCTTCATCGTAAATGGTCTCCGTCAGGAAGGGGATCAGTTCCGACCTGGTTCTCTCCACGCCCAGGGCCAACGCGATGGTCGATAGTTTCTTGATAGAATTCAAACGGAGTTGCACATCCTCGTTTTTCAACTCGTCTATGAGCACCGCAATGGGATACAGTGACTCATCTGTCCCAGAGTCGCTTGCTGCCATTTTTGTGTTGGTTGCGCTGCTTTGATTTCAAATTTGACGAACTTTAAAAGATTTTCGATAGATTAACGAAATTATTGCGAGTATTAACATATAAAAACGAACGCTACAGAACTCAAATGCAGCAAAATGGCAGCTCCAACTTGTATTTTCTTTTTAATTTTCAACCTCACTCTTTGGTCGATATTTTTAAGCACAGGAACAAAGCTATACAGCCAACAGCCCGCCATAGAGTAAAATAATAGCTATGGAGTATAATCTAGATAGCAACTCAAACAATAGTTTTTTTTTTTAGAAAATCATCATCATTATTTAATTATTATTAATAATGTTCAAATACGTAATTATTAATAAAGAAGAAATCAGGAATGTGCCACGAAAGAGCAATCGTTTTTAGCGCCATCTTGTTTTCTTACATTACTATTCTAACCAAATAACTTCCACGCTTGTAAATTATGTGATAATTAATCATTCGATTTGTTTTAAAACACAAAGTCGAATAATCTTCTGATTGAGCGAAAATGATGTTATAAGAAAACTACCAGTTTTTGTTTCTTTTGCGTAGTGTAAAGAAACATTGCTGGAGTAGTTTTTCTGGGCGCTAGTGCAGAAGAACTGTTATTTTTAATTATAATATCAATAGCTCCAATCCTAAAATTCCTAATCCACTCATTTGAGTAAATTCCGCACGTAAATAATAAATAAAGCTAAAATCTTGCATTTAAATACATTCTTCTTACATATATGTACAATTTTTTTTTTATTAGTCACACCTCGACAGATAAGTTTGTATTGGAAATTGGAATGACAATAAATAACGATTTTTTCTGTTTAAAACTAATTGCAATGGGCAAATTTTTAATTTTATGTGTGTTTAGCAATATTTAGTGATCAAGGTAGTGTATAAATGCTATGGGAAGCGAAAGCGACAACCTTACTACATCTATCGCTCACCTCGCTTTGTGCTGCGTGGCCGGGCGGGGGATCAGTCAGATGAGCGGGGCTAGCTACACACATCCTGGAATGCATGCAAATTTCTTTATACACGGAATAGTCGGATTCTTACATTACCAAAGTAGGTATAATGCTGTTCTGGAGACAATGTCGGCAGCAGAGCTTATGTCAAAAATTGCTACTATAGATTTTCGACCGATTATTCCTTTTAGCCTATGAATTGATCGACAATCAGAAGTCGAAGCTCTGGAAACGACGTTTCGATATGGTCTTTACATGTAAATATAGGTATTAAATGACTAAGTATGCCTATAATAATATCACGTCTCAAGAATATCTATGTCTTCATTAAAGCTCGTGCAGACCAGAGCGACGCGACGGCGCGACGCGACTCGAACAATACAATTTCTAAGAAAACTTCACGGTCGGTATAACAATCACCGGTGTCGCGTCGCGCTGGTCTGCACGAAGCTTTAGATTGTCAATGAAACACAAGAATACATGGACATTTTGGTATACCGATCAATGTCCATGGATTCCTGCGTTTTAACTTTTCCATTGTACATTTTTTCCAGGCGGAATTTTGGGTAACGATATCAAGGCAATCTACGTGATTAGCTTGAAGGCTGCGCGGTACCTGGCGCTGCCATGTTTGAATGCGGACCTCCGGCGGAACGACAACACCATCTCCCTGATCCACGTGCTGTCGGGAGTGATTCCTTTCGCTATTTCCCTCGCTGGCGAGGAAAACGTCCCTCTAGGGAACCTGGCGATTGCCCTGAACATCATCTCGTTGTGCCACTACTCGCACACCAACAATCGCGAGTTCGGATGGTATACGGCGGGTGCTGCTTGCCTGGCGTACTTCGTCACGCCGCAGGCGCACCAGAAGTTTATTTTCCCGCTGGCCTTGGCACTTATGGAGTATTGCGCGTACAGGATCTACCACGTTCACTACGATACACCAATTGATCCACGTGCGCGAGGCCGCTGAATGATTAAATTGCTGTATCTGTTTTTTGAATACATTGTTTTTTTTAACGTTTTTGTTTTATTCGTTACTAACTTCTGCGCGACTTCATTCGCGTGGAAGTCAACTAAACCACTTCTGCGCGACTTCATCCGCGTGTAAGTCAACTAAACAACTTCTGCGCGACTTCATTCGCGTGGAAGTCAACTAAACAACTTTTGCGCGACTTCATCCGCGTGGAAGTCAACTAAACTATAATATAGAGAATCTAAACATGGGCTATGTCACTGTAGTAGTGTTTATCATTGTTAGGGAATGAATTTTCGCAATCACATCGGTACTTCCAGAGAGATTACCTCACGTCGGGTACATAATACTACTATGTATTACTATTACTGTGTATTTCTTTTTCTTTATGTAATGTATAATCTGGTGTACAATAAAGTATATACAACCTTAGTTTTTGTTTACACTGAACCTCTTAAGGGGTCATTGTACTCATCATTATGAATAACTTTCACTATGGAGCCAACCCTGAAATCGCGGAAATTCCACATAATCGTTCCATACATTTATGTTCGCATAGCTCGTTATAATGTAGGGAACAGCAGATTTTTTTTTGGGTTGGCCACATAGTGAAAGTTGTTCATAATGATGAGTAAATGACCCCTTAAGAGGATGCAAACGAATTAAATTTCACATTGTACGGGTCGATCGAAGGTTAAGCTACGCTTGCCTCGATCGGTTCGTGGATGGATGACCAATGAAACTGAAGGCGATCAGAACATCTAAACATCATTCAAGAGCCATCAGTGTCATTATTCCACAGAAAATATAATAACACTGCTGATCGTGTTCAAATTTATTGGCGAAATTCACCCTAAGCCGTTGATCCCGGCTGTCATTCTTATTTTTGAAGTTGGTCCTATAGTAAAAGTTATTCAGTTCGATGATCTAAAGCACCTCTTAAAGTTTGTAAATTTAATTTTTTATAAAGATAACCACGTCCTCCATCAACCTACTCATAATAGATACCTATATAATCCATGCTCGCATCATCCTACGTGTGACGTCGCCCGTAGTAACAAGAAAAAAAGCAATTCCTTTGTCTATTCCATAAGGGGGGTAACCAACCGTGCTGGTTCTAAAAGGACGCTTAATGCATCCTGCTGGCTCATTGTAGAGCTCCCGCGGAGACAACGTAGGTATTTGAAATTAGAACGTATCGTACGCTTACGAGCAATACCTTACAAACGATTTTTTTTTTTGGGAGGGGAATTATCAAATAACTTCTCCCGCTCTGGGCAGTTGCCTGTATGTTGCCAGGCGCTACGGTATCCATTACGGACTTTCCCGCGACCTTGATACCTTACAAACCTTAGCTTACCTTTTGTTTAATTTGTACAAATCCTAATATAATATAAACCTGCGGGGAATTGCGTCACACACTGACAGTACCAATTGCTTTCATTTTGACAGTTCAACAACATTAACTGCGTTATTTACGTTTGAGTAGACAAATTTTTCGAACATTATGAAGCAATAATCATTCACGTTTGAGGGTGTGTTACGCAATTGGGTTTGTGACTTGGTTTCTGTACGTAGTTTTCGGGTGCCCACTGAAAATCAGCGCGGTGCAAAATCAAAATCAAAATCATTTATTCCAATTAGGCTGAGAATCAGCACTTTTACGAACGTCAAAATTACATAAGACAGTCCCCCAAAGCGCCACCCTTCACTACTTCCTACTGCTTTAGCTGGGAAGAAGAAGTGGCGCAAGAAACTCTTCAGCATGTGCTATGGGGGGAGCACAGCATCATGCTGAGTGGAAGTCTTCTTGTCACAGTCACGATGTGCAGCTGCTGGCTATTTCTGTTCTGTGCTCGTGATTATAGATGTTTTGTTTTTTTATTATTCGAGTTAACTTATCTTTATTGTATTCACGCGTTTCTCTGACAAATAAACCTTACAATTGTTTTTCTTAATTTCTTACAGGCACGCAAAATTCAAAAGCGTTTTTCTCGTGAATTAAAATAGTAACTCTGAGTTATGACCTATCTCATACTAGTATGGTTTCGATAATATTATGTTCGTATATAACATTATAAAATATCTATTAATTAGCGACCCGCCGTTTTTACGGTTGTTAAGACTTGACAAAATATCGAGATTTCTTTATCATAATATGTAAGTTCAATAATAATGTACACAATAATAAAACTGCCGGAATTAATTTAAACAGCGAAATTTATATAATGTATAAGTCAAGTTTTTTTTGCGACTGGTAGGTAAGTTTTTAGTCAAACAAAATATTTACTTAATGTAATATGAGTTTAAAAAAGAAAGAAATCAATTTTGAATCTTGCGTGAGTGTAAGATATTTCTGCTCGTGATTGTACATGGTAGGTACAACATTGCAGTATTTATTTTTTATTGGTAAAGGAAATTGAAACAAAGGAATGTAATGACGATTATATTTCGGGTTTTGAAAGAAAAGATGGTAATGTATTAAGGCTCGTGCAGACCAGCGCGACGCGACGGCGCGACGCGACTTGAACAATACAATTTCTAAGAAAACTTCACGGTATAACAATAACCGGTGTCGCGTCGCGTCGTCGCGTCGCGCTATTCTGCACGACGCTTTATAGTGGAACGGGAAGGTAAATAGGTAATTCATTTTGTCTTATTTCTTTTAAAAGCCTTGTCATTATGAGTAGAGATCGGATATTCGGTTGTATATTTACCTAAAGTTGAGGTGTTGGTTATTATGGAAGCCACTTTTGTATCGTAAAAATACCAGGATTCCGGGATTGACAAATTTAGAGTTCTGATTAGAGAATCGAATTTATATTTACTTACGATCAGGTGTTGGTTAATATGGAATGCACTTTTGTATCGATCGCAAAAATCCCGCGATTCCGGAATTGATAAATTTTATAGTTTTTGGCTATAGAAATTTTAGCTAATGTTGTAAAGTAAGTTACCAAATTGGCATAGCACATAGCGACTAACAAGTGGGTACCTTGAGTTTCGTTAAAAAATGTTTACAGTAGATATATTAACACCGCAAAAGTAACCTTTATAAGAGGGCTAAATAGTCGTTTCTATACTATTTATTCGATTAGTTGTGCATTCCCGGATTTTATTGAATTCCGGGATTTATATTAAGATTTTTTAAATTAAGAAGCCACTTCATAATTAGTTAGCTAAAAATTAACTTTAAGTAAATATGCATCCGAATATCCGATCTCTAATTATTAGGGATCCGCTAAGGTAACTAAAACTAATTTACTTTTTTTTTTTCTGTATTTTGTGTCAGGTTGTATGTTGATTAAAATATGATTTGCGACCGTAACAAATATGGCTTTATAGAATTATAATCGTTAATACAACTCGTTAAGAAATGGCCTCAAATTTTTTGATTTCATGAAATAGTCATTCAATAGGGTAATATGAACTTAGAGAGTTGTATTGATGATTTTTATGATGATAATTCTATAAATAAATATTTGTTACGGTCGCAAATCATATTTTAATCAACATACAACCAGATACTGACCTGCAAATTACAAAAAACGTAAGAAAATTGAAATTGAATTTCGCGGGTTACCCTGACGGGGACCCTTTTTGGATAGGTGTAAGAAAGAACATTTATATCATCATATACGATGAGATAAATATTGTAAACAATAACGGTCCTAAGATTGAGCCTTGAGGCACTCCAGATCGGACAGTTTTCCAACCGGACATGTATCCACGTAAGACCACAGCCTGCGTTCGGTTATTTATATATGACGAAAACCAACGAAACAGGTCACCGTGTATTCCTGCCGATAAAAGGTTCTGAAGGAGCTCACGGTGATCTATTCAGTCGAAACACTTGCTGTAGTCCGTGTAGATAACATCGACCTGTCATCGTTTATCCATCCCAGTAGTTATTAATTCATTGGACAATACCAAATTGGAAGGAGTCGACCGTTTTCTGAGGAATTTTGCAGCAACTCAGCTGTATTACCTGTAACTACATTCTATGCAAATAAACATGTTCTATACTCATCATTTCAGCCGAAAGACAACCACTGCTGAACATAGGCCTCCCGAAGCACCGCCACTTCGACCGGTTCTGTGCTTCCCGCATCCAGCGGATTCCTGCGGCCTTCACAAGGTCATCGGTCCACCTTGTTCCCTTGCAACGCTACGTCATCCGGTACGCGGTCGCCACTCCAGAACCTGTCGGCCCCATCGGCCATCTGTTCTGCGAGCAATATGCCCTGCCCACTCAAACTCAAACTCAAAGCATTTATTTCAATTAAACCATTTACAGGCACTTTTGAATTGTCAAATAATCGGTCAGTTAGTCAGAAAGTTGAAGCTAGTTGCCCAGTTCCAAAACGTAGATCTTCATGGAGAAGAACGGGCAAGAAACTCCAAGGACACTCTTTTAAATATAGAAAATTACACAATCCTGGGTACATTATTCTTGTTGCTTCTATATGTGAGAACAATGTACAATAAAAAAATTAAAACAATTCAAAATATAACATTAAAAATAAGCCCTGGCAGATAAGAGATGACCAGTCACAACTGACGGCGCCCGTTCACGAACATGACGCGTGGATCAGCACCATCCAGCTCAACCATTTTGTAGGGAACCGAATGATCCAACACACTCGCCACCATCAGCGAGACATTTAAGTGGGCATGACAAACTCTCAACTGCCGCGCTCTTTCAAGTCAACAAACATCTTAATAACATAAAATACGGCTCCATGGTACTCACATTCACAAAAATTGAAAAAATGCTTCTAAATTATACAAAACTATAGTATGCAATGTATTTGAGAGATTAATAGAATGATACTACCAAAAAGAAAGAAAATCATTATCCATTGGAACATTCAACAATTAAACTTGTTTAAATAAAAAATAAACATTAAGTTCGTAATGTCAGAAAAATAAAAAGGGGAAGCAACTCTTCCAAACATTAAATTTTTTAACTAGTGAGCCCAAGTGGCTGTGGAGCAGGACCACTACCACTTAAGTCTGGCTATTCTTCTATGTCGGTTACCTTGGTTCTCCTACGGATCTCTTCATCATGTTCTATAAATATTCTATTTTATTCTAAAGAAAGCTCACTACAAGTTTTGCATCAACGTTAAGAGATGTTTATTGACCGTACTTCGTAATAATATTTTTCTTTCTTTTGATTCTAGTTTTTCTTAATAGGATAATATTTCCTTCTAAATCAGTGGTTCTCAACCTTTTACCATACGCGCCCCTTCCCAACGTTCTTCCAAAATCATAACGCCCCCCTTGTATGTTGGGGTGAAACTTCCAGCACCAGTAGCATGACAACCTTAGAAACGGGTTTTCTACGGGTTTTGTCGACGAAGAAATAGACAAAATTACAGATTATGATTGTTTATCTGTCATTTTGTCTATTCCTCCGTCAACAAAACCTGTTTCTATTGTAGTCATGCAAAGCGTGCAGGAGTCGATGACGTGTGCCGAATGTGTGCAATGGTAACGTCATGTCACTTGATTTGTTTTCAGGTATGTTGGCTACAAGACATGTTTTTTATTACCAACAACATATATTTTAATAAATATAGGTACTATTTATTTTTGGCGCCATCGCGCCCCCAGTGGGCTCTCTCTACGCTCCCCAAGTGGGGCGCGATTCACTGGTTGGGAACCCATGCCCTAACTAAATAAACCCTTTGGAAATTCGCCAAATAATGGTGAAGGGACATTTTCTTATTACAAAGTATTTATATATAGGTAAGGTAATACGCCAAAATAAAGATGAAAGTGTAAACGGATACTGAAAGCACTCAAAATGTGGTTCTATTTTAAGTCAAGCGTATACTCCCGAGTGTTTTAATTCAGTACTCTGTTATGTAACAGACGATGTGTGTTTTTGCACGGATTACGTTTAGTACCTGGGCGACAGGGATCTGAGGGGCAATTCCCGTATTTTTAAGAACGTTCGCATTCGCATCTCATTCGTAATCTGTCAAACATTACCAATATTTTTGACAAGTATGACAGATTGCGACTTGAATGTGAATGTTTTCTAAGTACGAGAATTGGCCATCTGCTCTGGTGAAAATAGAGAATGCTCATTTTAATAGTATAGGATAGTTCATACTAATTCCATGTATAGTACCTACTTACTAATTCCATGCTGTCTGTCAATTATTGTCAAATGTCAAATAGTCTAAGGTAGCCATCTTGTACTTTGGGCGACCGAGCTCGGGTGAAAATACGGAGAAAACGAATTTTCCCAGATATTTGTCCTAGCTAGATCGATTTTTCGCCCCCGTAAACCTATATTGCAACTTTCATCGAAATCGTTAGACCCGTTTTCGAGAATGTGATTACAAATATATATTTAAGTATGTATATACAAATATTACTCGTTTGATAACATTGTTTGATAATATAGGATAGGATTTTTGATGTTTTTTTTACTCTTGTTAAAGGCTCTCCCAGACAGGCGCGACGTAACACCGGTCGTAGTTGATAACTTTAGGCATATTAGGTTCAGGCAGATTAGGCTGAATCTTTGGACAAGCGTTCACGTTTTTAGGCTCCCGCAAACTGGGGCGACGCGACTCTTATAAAACAATTTCTAAGAAAATTTCGCGGTAGAACAATTACCGGTGTCGGTGTTGCGCCGTCTCGCGTCGCGGCTGTTTGCGGTAGCCTATAATTTTGTAGGTATCGGTCAACTGCCCTAACTTCGCCTGGCGTCTTACGTTTGCCTATAATGAAAAAGATGTAATATCTTTTTCTCAATCCTCGATGAAGGAATAATATTATTTAAAAGCAAACACGACTGAAATTAAAGCAGAAACCAAAAAGCAATTTTTCATTTAATCATCAAGTTACAAAAAGGTTTCACACAAAACATTAAAGTTCGTCTGTTTCGAGTTTTCGACGACAATTTCATACAATTGACTAAAATATCAGTATCAACACATGTTGGCATTCCCTTGGCCATTAGACTGAAACTGATACTTTACGAGAAAGAATCAACATAATGGTTACAAAGTGATACAATGTCGGTGCCAAAATTATTTACTTAGTGATCGAGTAATTGATTTTTGAAGGGTTTTGGGATAAGCTAGTATACGGCATTAGTAAAACAAAATGAATTTCAAGAACTCATAATTTTAAGTAATGATACTACCCGCATGCACCCGAGGGCAATGGTGGCCCAACTCACCGCGACTCACGAATTATAGGTTGTAGATTGGAACCATAATTTTTTTTTGGGTGGGAAATTATCAAATAACTTGTCCCGCTCTAGGCGGAGCGGGAGGGCTTGCAGACTCTTACTGACCAACATCCACCCATGTTCTTTCAGTTGCCTGTATGTTGCCAGGGGCCACGGTATCCCTTCCGGACTTTCCCGCGACCCCGGCAGGCATCGGTCCTAGCGGACCCCGTCAGTTGAGCTGACATCTCTTTGAGGCGCGCGTGGAACACAACGTGCCGTCGACCCGGGCTTGGTCCTTATTGGACGGCGAGCTACCAATTGCTCATCGTCCGCAAGGCCGCGCCTACGGTGGCCGGGAAACGGCCTGCGATTCCCGATGCCCAGGGCGTCTCCTGCGGCGGCTAGGGGCGTGAAGGCGCGAAATTTGCCTCTCTGTGGGTATATAACATCATATTTAATGTTATAATTGTAATTCACAATTAATACTCTATTCGCTAGTTAGCCACATTTCTTATTTCCATACAGTAATATTGCCAAATTAATCAAAACAGGTAAATTTTTGACAGCTATTTGCGACGTTGCCAACTTTTAGGATAAACGCTCTTAAGAAAATCGTATTTATTGTTTTGTTTTATCGTGTTTAAATATCGGTACCCAATACGTCTCTGAGGCTTCACTAGCAAATTTAATTTGATCCTGTTTAGATATACCTGCATATTCCATCTCTTCTGCTACGAATGCTGAGTGAAGTCCCTGCACTACACAGTCCCTTATTAGGCAAACACATAAAATTTCACAGGCATTCCCCATTAATTTTAAATATCCATAAAATTTGCATTGACATTACAAAACACAAATCACAATTTTATTAGACAAAAGAATATCATGAAAATCTTCCTTAGAGAACATTCACCATTATAATCAAATGCAGAATTAAATAAAATGCTAATTAACTTGAATCGTTTCTGACAAATTAAAGGAAGATCTAATGGTAGTCTAATTAATAAAGAAAAGTCGGTTGGCCAATTAGCCCAGAATCTGAGCGAATTAGGGCGATGCATACGTGACCGGATATCACGACTTTTCTATCATTTTATAGATTATTATTGCACAATTTATGAAAATAGTTTTGTAATATCGTCTTAAGTATATTAAAAACACTATTGAGGGTTTTGAGAATAGATGTCAGTCTAGTACGGGGCCTTTAATTTCAGGTGTTCCTTAAGGTTCAACTCTTGGACCACGACTATTTGTATTTACGCATACGTTGTTATTTATGTACATTTCATTTTAATACAGAAATAAAAGAATGTATGATCCATATTATGAGTAGGTATTAATAAAAAGTATTGTTCCTTAAAAGTAACATTTATCTCTGACTGATTCCTAGAAAGGATAGCTAGGTACCTATGAGAATAGTCTCGCCACCAAATATCACCAATAAGGCTTATTACATAACTGGCGAAATGTGTGGAACCTCGGTCTATCCGTTCACAATGAGCACGGAGTTAATGCACATTATGAAAGTAGTTGGTTCAGAATCGTTTAATGAATCGATTTCTGTCATTTTTAATATAAGTGCGTAATTTTTGATCACAAGATTAATTAAAAGTACGTAAATTACAGTCAGACTTCCGCTCTGTACAATCAAAACAAACCAAAATGAAACCCCTATAAAAACCCCCCCCATATAAACCTGAAACACCTATAAAAGTAACTGCGACCAACTTGGACGTAGCGCTCGCCGGCCGCTGCCGTGGTACCGCTTGCTTCGCTCGCTCGGCCCGCTCGTGGTTGGTCACAGTTCCAACTTAAGACCCTTATACGTGTGCGACTGTGTGCGTGCGTAGATTTGTAATGTGACCACAATTTTCTCCTACATTCAGTATAACTAATTTAATAAATTATTTTATACATAAAAAATCTGTGTTTGTATTATTAGAATATAATATTCTAATTGGGGTGTTTGGTGGTGTGCGTTAATTCCGGATGATGTTGTACAGTATATAATATACAGCGTGATTTTATGTAAGTATCTAATGTTATAGAGACGAGAGATTTCTTAGTAGACAAGAGATTTATTTTATAGCCTAGCCTAAGGTTATTTCCCGTACCCACGTAGGCTTATTACTAGATAAATTCAGGTGTAACTGGCAGCCTATCCGAAGACTTAATTAGGCAGTTAATGTTTTGGCTAGCCCAGTAACTCTTAGGGACACTTACACGGATTAAACCGGGTTAAACCATAGTAATAATTTTGAAGCACCTAATGTTCATAATTAGGTTTATAAAAAACAGTTGAAGATAAACTGAAACTCAAACTCAAAGCGTTTATTAAATTAAACTACACTACTCACAGTCTAGGAAACAAGGGTATTCATAGTAATTATTTTGAGTAGATGGTAGTGATGGTTTAACACTTTTTAAGTAGGTAACACATTTCATATCAATAGAAGCGTAATTTAATACAGATTCTAATTATTTGATTAAATAAAAGGGTCGCTAGTGAGAAATGGTAAGAAAAACGAAAATAGAAAAAAAAAAGCATTCCTAGCAACTTTTTAATAATCTGTTGGACCTCCCAAGGCATTAGTATGTCACTGCAGGGATCCAGCAGAATATCAGCGTCAGGTATATTTGCCTGACACATGCTGAGTTGGACTCCCATTTGGTGCAACCTTGAGACGCACACCGACCTATGTTTCACAATTTTAAAGTGTGTTAGCCAATAGTCATCACAATGTCTTTATTTTATTTTTTTGTATATTGGCACCTTATATTAATGTATTTAGTTATTATTTAATCGTGTTTTTGTATTTTATGCTGTCTTTTGTGTGTACCTAATAAACGATTTATCTATCTATCTATTAGCGACAGCTCTACATCGGCGTGGCATGCTGAGTATCAGGCTGCCTATTGTCACCTTTGGAATATCGCTACATACTCTGGAAAGATGTGCAAAAGCTCTTCTTCCGTGTTCATGTTTAGGGGAAGGTCACTGAATGCTCTTCTCCCGAGCAAATCATACGCACGCTCTATGGAATTGAGATCAGCGGACTGAGCAGGGTACTCTAATAGCGTAATATTGTTTTCGCAGAACACGTTCATCACCAGCCTGGCTGTGTGTGCACGCGCATTATCTTGCATCAACAAAAAATCTTGGCCATACTCGTCAAAATATTGTTCCGCATTCAAATTGTCTCGTACCGAAACGAGGTCCGTTCTCCACCCAGGTGAATTCCAGCCCACACCATAATCGTTCTACCCTGGTACGAATGAACTTCCTGAGGATTCTGGAGTCGACTCTGGCGACAGGAACTTGCCAAACACGCACTCTTCCAGAATCGGGATGAAATCCAAAGCGTGACTCATCAGAAAAAAGAACACGAAACCCACTGAATGTCAGTTCAGGGCAAATGTGCGATAGCCGACAATAATCGACGCCCTCGATTGGTTACCCCCTTGATCACTGATGACCACTTGGTGCTGTTTATTGTGGCCAGTACCTCTTCTAAAGAGTTTTCTTAAACTTTGTACTTGTAGAGTAGTGTATTCACAGACACTTTTGAATTATCAAGGAGTCGGTCAGTCAGAAAAAGAACGGGCAAGAAACGCCATGAACACTCTTTTAAATCTAGTTAATATTGTTACAAAATATTGATTATAAATATTGAATTTACAGTTACATGATGTGAGGAGACGTGAACGTTAAAAGCGTCCAGAGCAATAAGACAACAAATAAAAATAAAAAAAACAAAATTAATTATGTAAGTACTTAAAATAAGCCGTGTCAGCTAAGAGATGACCAGTCCCAACTGACGGCGCCCGTTCACGAACATGACTCATGGATCAGCACCATTCCGCTCAGCCATTTTGAAGGGGACCGATACATCCAACACATGCGCCACCACCAGCGCGACATTTCAGTGAACACGACATAGACGAACAACAAAGTCGTAATCAGTCGTAATAAACAATTAAAATACACGTTCTAATTGATAAGTGTCACACTGACGTCCAAATTATTCACGTCGAATGTCCCAAATTATGCACAAGACCACCGAATGTCCCAAATTATGTGCTTGTGTCACTCTTTGTCCTAAATTGTTGTAGTGAGCTTAGGGCTACCTCTTTCATCCCGTTTAATTCATAGGCGGGCGCGACGCGACTCCGGCGAACAATTTCTATGAAAATTTCACGGAAATTGTTCTACTGGTGTCGCGTCGCGCCGTCGCGTCACGCCTGTCTGCGAGAGCCGAGTCACTTGTACTCGCCGCCATTTTTTACACTACAAAAACAAACAGTCCCAGAAATAAATTTTGCTCAATAGTTTGATGTACATACTTACAGAATCCGTAGATAACGGCCATGTGATGGGTTTATTTACATCCTGTTTTATTAATTTATTACGATGAGAAATACCTATGTAGCTCGATCAGCAGTTAACCGCGACGTCACTCGCGAGTATGGTTCAACCACCATGATGGGCCCCAATGATTCGTTTAGAGGTAGGTAGAGTTTAAAAAAAATCATGTTCTAGTACATTTTTCGTTCTGGATTTGCCTCTGACGAGTAGGTAGCTAAAGGTTATTTTGAAAATAATAAAAATGCATCTGTGCATAATGGTTTGTTCAGATGAACCATAAACACAGCAAAAAAAAAATAAGTATTGGCTATAGTATAAGATAAAATTTTAGTGTACAATAATAGTATATTCTTTCATACCATTAAAATTTGATGAATTTTAACTTCAACCCTATTCCATGTTTAGATTAAAGTAAATACCCGAATGGAACATAAAGCATATGGAGCTGTCGTTCACAGTCATAAAGTGGAATTAATTTACAAATTAACGATCTTTGTGGAATATTACCTACACCTATTATATACAGCCGCTGTTCTGAATTATAAGTAGTGGAATCCTTTGTGTGAGTTGTTTAGTTTTTTTCGTAATTTTAGAATATACTAGCGACCTACCCCTGTTTCGTCCAAAAAGATCGTGATTTAATTATTATGTATTTAAACTTAATATAAATGTATTGTAGGTATAAATAAACCTTCCAGAATAATTTTTCTACGTGCTGTTGAAAATCGCATCAAAATGCGTTGTGCAGTTTAGGAGAAGAGCGCGTTTACAAAGACAGACTCGAAAAGCGATTTTAATTTGTAGATATAACTCAGACCAAATAAAAAACCAAGACATAGCACTGTCATCGGTGACGTGAGGCTGGTTTCGTAAACATGTGTGCACTTAGTGACGTGTAGTTTTAATTCAAAATTCAAAATTCAAAATTCAAAAGTCATTTATTCAAACTAGGCTGATAATCAGCACTTTTCGAACGTCAAAATTACATAAGACAGTCCCCCAAAACGCCCACCCTTCACCACTTCCTAGTGCGTTAGCTGGGAAGAAGAAGTGGCGCAACAAACTCCCCAGCAGCACAGCTGTCTGTTCAGTTAGAAAGAAAAAAAAAATGACTCTATATAATAGTATTCAACATACTTAATTAACCTAATTTAAATTATTATCCATATGTTAGCTAGCACACGCCAATATACCAAACAAAATCATCGAGAACTATACTCGGGCAGAAATAAAAACTAAACGTAAACAAAACTTAACGTCTTAATAAAAGCCTCCAGGCATAAAGGGCGTGCCCGCTTACATAAAGCTGTAACTGGAAGTTATAAATGATAAACTAGGACCATCGAGGTAAAATAAATAAACAGTTAATTACTAATAACAATAAATAATATGATCTATTGTCGAGGTCACTAGTTACATATTGCAATACAACTCATTAAAAAAAAACATTGTAATGAGTAGATTATGTCAACAATAAATTAAAATTAAATTAAAATAAACAATTATATGAACTCATATAACCTGTCAGTAGGTAAGCTAATTCTGGTGAAAGAACATAAAAATTGTCTTGAGTTAATCACAGCGACCAACTATTCTTATCATTTAAGTAGTCGTTGATAGAATAGTATGCCTTTGAACAAAGGTTGGATTTTACTTTCGTTTTAAACGCATTAAAAGGCAAATCTAGCAAAGAAGAGGGTAACTTGTTATAAAAGGTTATACCAAGCCCAACAAATGAGTTATGAACCTTATGAAGCCGGTGAAAAGGAACTCTTAGTTTTTCCTTATTTCTAGTGTTAACATTGTGAAAATCACTGTTCTTACTGTATAAATGTATATTTTGCCTAATATATAAGATGTTGGCGAAAATGAATTGAGATGCCACTGTGAGGATACCAATATCTTTGAAAAAATCTCTCAGAGAAACTCTGGGGCCTAGCTGGTAAATAGCTCGAACAGCTCGTTTTTGAAGGACAAATATATTTTGAATATCAGCAGCTTTGCCCCACAGCAGAAGACCGTAGGACATAACGCTATGAAAATAACTAAAATAGACTAATCGAGCTGTATCGACGTCAGTGTATTGTCTTACTTTCCTGACGGCGTAGGCGGCAGAACTGAGCCTTCCCGCTAGGCTCGATATATGTGGGCCCCACTGAAGTTTGGCATCTACTGTTATGCCCAGAAAAACTGCCGAATTTACAGATTCAAGCACCTCTTTATCTAAGACGATGTTGGGTCCTAGATTTCTAACATTTGGTAGGGCGAACTTAACACATTTCGTTTTCTTGGCATTGAGAACTAGGTTATTTGTCGTAAACCAATCCGTAACCATTGAGAGTGCACTGTTTACATCGTCAAAATCTTGTCTATTCCGGTCTACTTTAAAAATAAGAGAGGTATCGTCTGCAAACAGTACAACTTCACAGATACCCTTTAAATAGAATGGTAGGTCATTGATATACACTAAGAACAAGAATGGACCCAGTATTGAGCCTTGAGGTACACCTAACTGAACTGGTAGCCCGGAAGATTTCACACCATTAACATCTACACATTGGGACCTATTATGTAAATACGAATTTATAACGTTGAGAGCTTCGTTTTGCACACCGTAATGACGCAGTTTACGCAAAAGCGTGTCATGGTGCACGCAATCAAAGGCTTTGGAGAGATCACAGAAAACCCCAATAGCATTTTGCGAGTTCTCCCATGCGTTAAATATGTGTTTCAGCAGAGCAACACCCGCATCTGTAGTCGAACGACCTTTTGTAAATCCATATTGTTCATTATGAAGGAGGCTATTTAAATTAAAATGTCTTAGCAGCTGCTTGAGTATTAACTTTTCAAATATTTTGCTAAATGCTGGTAAGATAGAAATAGGCCTGAAATTGCCAACTTCATTTTTATTACCTGATTTAAATAATGGTATGACTTTACTATTCTTCATGAGTTCAGGAAAAGTTCCTAAATCAACACATTTATTAAAAGTAACAGCTAGATAGGGGGCTACGATGTCTATTATATTACTTAAAAGTTTAATGGAGATGCCCCAGTAATCACCAGTGTTTTTAGACTTGAGTGTGTTAAAAACATTAACTACATCACGAGGCGTTACATGTTCGAAGCTAAATATGCGACTATTTTTAGACACACTACTAAGCAAAAGGTTTTCAGCTTTAGACGGGGATGAATTGTAAATGTGTGCGTGTGAGCGTGTATGCACAGAGCGGAGGTGTAGTTTTGGCATGCTTCACTGTATTGTTCGCAGCTATGTCTTCGTTTTTTATTTGGTCTGAGAGATATAATATGCAGATTGTTGAGTGAGGTACAAAACAAAAGAACAGCGCTCGATTTTTAGCCCCAGAACACTAGCTCTGCCAAGGTTGCGAGTTTGTCCGAAAGGGATATCGCGACTCCGGCACACAGGCAACGGAAGGAACACGGGTGGGTCTTAGTCAGTAAAAGTCTGACACGCCCTCCCGCTCCACCCAGAGCGGGAGAAGTTATTTGATAACTTACCACCCTCAAAAAAAAAAAAAAAAGAACACTAGCTACTTTCTTTCTGACATTACACCAGTTGTTTTTTTTTGCCATAAACACTTCGCAACAATCTTAAATTATACAACCAACTTAAGTCAATGAATGAAAGCATTCAGCTGTTTCTTATTCCCTCTGATCCATCATCATCACTTCAACAGAAAGGTTGGAGCTGACGTCAAACGAATCGTAATCCACACCACTCCTAACATAATGTGACTCACTAATCACGCTAAATGGTAGAGGAAACAGACGTATTTGTAATAATGGACTACTTATTTATTGCAAATTATGTCTGTTGTTCTGACTTTACTCCATTTATACACATACATTTAGGTACATACTAATTCCATGCTTTACTTTTACAATGGCGATATAGTACATACTAATTCCATGGAATGGCGGCACTTTATAATTACTTGTAACGTTTGCAGGTTTTTATGAATTTCAATACGGTGCGTTCATTATAACTTGTCGCTTGACGCACTGTTCTGTCGGTCGCCATTTTGAGCTCTATTTGTAGGTATTGAAACTAAGTTTGACAAGCAATGGTGCCAACATGACGGCAAGGGACAAGTTATAGTGAACGGTCAGTTTTTTGACTGCTAAGTGTGAGGAAACAGTTGCCATGCTACTTTGTTGTACGGGCTGCAATAACAGCGTACCTACCCAGCGTTGGAACTGTTTATCAAACATTAGTAATATAAATATTCCTATATTAAGAGGCTTACAGCTAAAGCGCGGTCACTGTCGGACTGCATAGAAATGAAAGAGAAGAGCGATGACACGACGCAGGTAATTTATTGCAAAATATGAAGCAGTTAGCGATTTACAGAAAATCTATTGATTGGAGTGGAAAATTAAAACACTATTATGCTAATATGTAGCTTGTAGAATAATCTGACAAAAAATCAGAATGATTGCATGTAAATTAATATGATTTTTAATCGTTAAAAGAAATTTTTAGAGGTATCTTCATGATTTTTTTCTATCGTATCAAATTAGTTGTATTATGTTTTCAACACACTATCATACTAGCATATATCCTGAAGAATATCATATATTTTTCTGATTTTGTTTACTGCAGTGGATCATATTCTTTTAGGCATTATAAAACTTGCGTTTAGGCACGTTTAGGTCCTGTAGTCCCCTTAATCAAAACAGCAAAATATTTTACAGCTAAGTTTGTAGGTATTTGCGACGTTACTAACTTTTTCAAATGAGTCGGTGATTAATTGGTAGTTGTTCTACGAAGTGCAGAGTGCAAATAAACTGTTTGAAAATTCTCACAAAATATAGAGATTTTGATTTTACATAATATTAAGAATATTATGTGATAGTTATAATAGATAAGATAACTAATACAGGAAACAAACTTATCGGAATATTATTTTAGGAAAAATTATCATAAATGTATCCCCCCCCCCAGAGAAACATTAGCCCCAACGGTAGTTCGTTGCGGCAAATGTTTCTCTCTGAGGGGGAGGGGGATTTCTCAAACCTTGATATCCTTTTAAAATAAACTCTTGGTACCTATTTTCTGTAAACTCGAGAATCTGCCCCCATTTTGGAGTAAGACTTCTTATCTATATTATCTTAGTAATATACTGTATACAAAGTAAAAATATGGGTTATAAAACTATGTTTATGTCTAATTTAGAGTTTTAGACTCAATTCGGTCAAAGCCCAAGGCACAACTGCACCGGCTGCCCCCCTTGTATCCGCGCCTGAGTAAATAACAGAAAACTTATTTCATTCATCATAATTCATAATAGTTTGTCTAGTGCATTAGCAAGTCTCAAGAGACACTATCCAAGGATTAGCTATTTTAGCCAGCGTTAATTACGTAAGCAGACTAGTATCTTCACTGGCTTGTTTTTGCTTCTTCCGTTATTGTGTTTTATTGCATGGATCTGGAAGCTGCTTGGCTTTAAATGAAGAATATAAACAATGACTTAATTTTTGTTAATTTGTTTTTCTTTTTTTCTGTATTTATTAGTTGTTTTTTTAAAGTTCCCAAAAAATTTAATCACGCAAAAAAAAAAAAAAAGTTTAAATTGTCTATTCTCAAACTCAGACCAATAAAAATTCTCAAACGCGAACATTATGGAAGGAAGTTGAAGGTAGGTACCAAAAATTCACTCCGTTACCTACCCTTTATGGACCAAGAAAAAAACAAAACACATGAGGCAGAAAGTAATAAATTATTAAAATATAAACACACGACTTAGAAGCTAAACCATGTTTCGCGCCAATTTTTACCCAAGATGGCGGATCATGTGTCGCTCTTGTCGTATTCGATCATTTGTTACAATATGGCAGCTTATTACATGGCTGTCGTGAGGTCTTTAAGCTACATTTATCATCGCCATCGGCAGACGTTTACCAATTATTGTTATAGTCTACAAATAACGAGATGATTTGGCAATATTGTTGCAAAAACTTTTGGGGAAAGATTAATTGAGTACTTATTTATCTCTTGTGTTCAGAAACGTCGGGGTTTTAGTGCATTTTGTTTCTTTTCAGTGCTTCTTTCTTCAAGATGTAAAGACTGAAGCAATTTGAAACTACTTGGCGTAAAGATCGCAAATCGCTTTTGCAAACTGTCCACCTGTCACAAAGGGCCTAAACTATAGCTGTTTTATTAAGGGCCTATTAGGATTAACAGCTTCTCGGTGTAATTACTCGCCCATCGAGAGAAGTAGTTTAAGGTGCGTTTTCATTAGTTTGAAAGAGCGAAGACAAGGGCGCGAACAGAACAGAAAATATAATACAATCAATTGGTAAAAACGCAAATAGCAACAAACTACATGTTTAAAAAAATGCAGCTACGCAAGATGAAAAAAATTCGGAACATATCAGAGTGAAAAAATGTACGCGGCTCCACAGCCGCTCCGGTACGGCGGCGGTGAGGCTCATGGGCGATATTCAGCCTTATACACAAACATGTGGTCCAGCGCCGCGCCGGTGCTCCGGTGCGGTTCCGGCGTCATGTACATACAGGAAGCCTTGCGGGTATTAGTAATTCTCAAACTCAAACTCAAAGCATTTATTTCAATTAAACCATTTACAGGCACTTTTGAATTGTCAAATAGTCGGTCAGTTAGTCAGAAAGTTGAAGCTAGTTGCCCAGTTCCAAAACGTAGATCTTCATGGAGAAGAACGGGCAAGAAACTCCAAGGACACTCTTTTAAATATAGAAAATTACACAATCCTGGGTACATTATTCTTGTTGCTTCTATATGTGAGAACAATGTACAATAAAAAAATTAAAACAATTCAAAATATAACATTAAAAATAAGCCCTGGCAGATTAGAGATGACCAGTTACAACTGACGGCGCCCGTTCACGAACATGACGCGTGGATCAGCACCATCCAGCTCAACCATTTTGTAGGGAACCGAATGATCCAACACACTCGCCACCATCAGCGAGACATTTAAGTGGGCATGACAAACTCTCAACTGCCGTGCTCTTTCAAGTCAACAAACATCTTAATAACATAAAATACGGCTCCATGGCACTCACATTCACAAAAATTTAAAAAATGCTTCTAAATTATACAAAACTATAGTATGCAATGTATTTGAGAGATTAATAGAATGATACTACCAAAAAGAAAGAAAATCATTATCCATTGGAACATTCAACAATTAAACTTGTTTAAATAAAAAATAAACATTAAGTTCGTAATGTCAGAAAAATAAAAAGGGGAAGCAACTCTTCCAAACATTAATTTTTTTAACTAGTGAGCCCAAGTGGCTGTGGAGCAGGACCAGCATTAAGCCAAGCATTTTTAACATCGATATAATCATCCAACTTATAATATGCTTGTCTACATAGTGTGCGTTTAATGCATGTTTTAAATTTCTTCGCATTCAGTTGAAGAATATCGAGTGGTATTTTATTATAACATTTTACACAGTATCCCATAAAAATAGTGTGCACTTTAGACAATCTGAAACGTGGTTGATCTAATTTGTTCCCATTCTGGGGCCGCATCTGCGTCTATAGTGACAAAGCCGTGCCTGCCGAAGCTTAGTATGTATAGCTCGCTAAAAAGTTATCGCGCTAATAAGGCGGTCACATTAGACGAATTATCGTGCAATAATCCAAGATGGCTCTCCATTATTTCGACAGAGCGTCTACGCAGTCCGCTAATCCGGCCACGCGCCAAGCTTATTATTTACCGCCACCCGGGCGATAAGTGCTACGCAGCCCGAACTATCGCGACGATAGCCAATAATGGTTGATCACATCTGCGTGTATCGTTTCACTGTGGGAAGCTTCGTCTCGATAGACGCAGATGTGGCCCCAGAATTCCAAGTTTATCAACATAAAGTTCATAGTCAGTCTGAAAACTCTATGAAGAAAACGCACGTCAACTTCAAGCAAGAACACTTTCAAAATTAGAACAAACTATGACACACAGATATTATGTTGTTTAGTTTTTTTTTGCGGCCATTGTCGCAAAATAAACTATAGTAGTAAAACCTCTTTAGTATGACAGGCACGTCATTCAATGTCGTTAAGCGAGGTAATGGCGCGTTAACTTCTGACCCGATTGCTATGTTACTGTTGTCTGGCCACCACCCTATTTTATGGGTACATTCATACAAAGTAGGGAATTACTATTCATAAAAACTTGACAGTTATAAACCATTTTATGCATGGCCTTGTCGTTTATAAATATAAAATAGTTAGATTACACTAGTCGAAGGCGTCGGTGAGTGGTATAGGGCACCCACTAAGGTACCTGACCCACCGCCCCGCCAATTAAGGGGACTACAGGACCTAAACGTGCCTAAACGCAAGTTTTATAATGCGTAAAAGAATATGATCCACTGCAGTAAACAAAATCAGAAAAATATATGATATTCTTCAGGATATATGCTAGTATGATAGTGTGTTGAAAACATAATACAACTAATTTGATACGATAGAAAAAAATCATGAAGATACCTCTAAAAATTTCTTTTAACGATTAAAAATCATATTAATTTACATGCAATCATTCTGATTTTTTGTCAGATTATTCTACAAGCTACATATTAGCATAATAGTATTTTAATTTTCCAGTCCAATCAATAGATTTTCTGTAAATCGCTAACTGCTTCATATTTTGCAATAAATTACCTACGTCGAGTCATCGCGCTTCTCTTTCATTTCTATGCAGTCCGACAGTGACCGCGCTTTAGCTGTTGTAAGCCTCTTAAAGAGAAGTGAGCAACGCTAGCAACTAAAAACGAATGGCGAGTGCACGATGGCGAAGAGCGATTATGCAATGGTATGCGTATGTATCAAGCGTGAGTCTCTCAGCGACTAGCGAGTGTACTGGCGCCAAGCGAGCGTCGCTGAGCGAGTACTCTTGTCGTTGAAATAAATGAGTACTCTTAGATGTGAACAGTCAGCGATCAACTATTACTAATATATGTACATGTCTCTTTTACTTACACGGGACAGCCTAGCGTGATAGCCTAGTGGTGTGACCGTCGGTCTGCCAAGTCATAGGTCTTGAGTTCGAACCCAAGGCACGCCTCTCACTTTTCGGATTCTTGTATTCGTATTCTATAATTATCACTTGCTTCAAAAACTGTGAAGGATGCTTAAGAGATATTTCTCGACGGGATGTGAAGCCAAGTCAGAGGCCCATGGGCGGCTTTAAAACTCTGACACCAGGTTAGTCACTAACCACACGAAAAGAAGAAGAAAACGGGAACTAGAATCTTTGATTCCACGAGCTTAGGAACTACTTAGTTACTTTGGTACGTTTTTTAAGCGAGAAAATCGTTGATACCTAGTTGCTTCCTCTTCAGCGGTGGGACACGTGCCTAAGTCCAATTTGATATGCTCATTTATTTATTTACTTTAAGGTTCACCCACAGCACATACATATACATAGAGATAGTAAATCAGACGGTAATATTCTAATATATATGCCAATTATAGGTAAACACAACGTTGACAACATCAACGCCAGATTACAGCTTACTTGCTAACTTAAGACTAGCCGATCGATTCTGTAAAAATATCACAGTGAAACTTAGGTGAAGTGAGCGTGAAGTGAGCGTGAAGTGAGCTGTCAATAGTGCATTAGCATCCTGCCGGTCGATTTGACAGTGACAGCTCACTTCACCTAAGTTTCACGTTGATCTTTTTACAGAATCGACCGACTGGTGTACTATTGATTAGGAAAATAAAAAAGAAAGAAAGACAAATAATTAAGTTACGAAAATAAAATTAAAATAAGACAGAGTAAATAAGATTGGATTTGCACCATTAATCAAAAATTACGACAACGTTGCATTGGTGTGTAGAGGTCATGATTCTTGATTTGAACTTCACCTTAGGGTCATTACATACCCTGGCAGGGTTGCGAGTTTGTCCGAAAGGGATATCGTGGCGGGGGGCAGACAGGCAACGGAAGGAACACGGGTGGGTTTTAGTCAGTAAAAGTCTGACACGCCCTCCCGCTCCGCCCAGAGCGGGAGAAGTTATTTGATAATTACCCACCAGCAAAAAAAAAAAAGGGTCATTACATATATCTGCTTCGGGTACGAACTTATTAAATGAATTAATATTTTCACACATCTTAATGAGTGGTGAGTTGAGACCTATGTTTGTAAAGTAGGGCGTTGTATTATTGTAGTTATGGGAAAGCGTGGAATTCTAGGCGGAACCATTAATAAGCAGCTCACTACAATCTATGCGACCGTTCACTAGTTTGTCGCTGTTACTCATCATCATTGGCAGCCTTGTTCCACCCACTGCTGAGTACAGACCTCCTCCCTTTTGTGCCATGCTTCTCTGGTCTGTGCGAGTCTCATCCAAGTGATATTTAACCACCTCTGTGGCCTATTGGTTAGACCACCTGTGACCCCGGATGGTCCCGGGGTCCGGGCAGAGGTTCCATTCCAGTGGAGGCAAAATTTTCTGCTCGGTTTGGTTGGTAGAACGGCTTGTTGTAAGTCCACCTGGCTAACTACCACCACTTTATTTAAATCTGTCGCCATAACAATAATGTTAACAGTATTGTTGTGTTTCGGCTGCAGTTGGAGGTAAGATAGCCAGTTCTTCTGTGGTTGAGAGTTCCGGGTGAAGCTCGCTTCCACCTTCGGCCTGATCATCACTTACAACACTTAGGCACTCACTCACACACTCACTCATTTCACTCACTCTCGGGGGTCACTTTTTCATCACTTAGGCCAAGAGCAGGACTGTTGTGGATACAAAAAAAAAATGCTTGGCCAACGTCTATTTAATGTCATTGAACATTACATAACATAACATCACGCCTGTAATCTCCAAAGGGTTAGCCAGAGCTGTACCTAAAGTACACCCACATTTCGCCAGTTATGTTTAAGTCTCATGTAATAGGGGGCGAGGCTATCGCTATCAACCGGGTACAAATCCAAACGCTGCTACTAAGAAATCCAGAAAAATTAATACACTTTGCCTGACCTGGGAATCGATCCCGTGACGTCATGTTCAGCAGTAGCGCTTGCGACCACTAGACCAACGAGGTAATGTCATTGAAGTTAGGGCAAAATAAGTTTTTGCTCAGAAACAGAAGAAGTTAAGCTTCCTTGAGGCGAATTAACACATGAAGACTAAAGGCTCATGCAGACCAGCGCGACGCGACGGAGCGACGGGACATGAACAATACAATTTCTAAGAAAACTTCACGGTATAACAATAGCCAGTGTCGCGTCGCGCTGTCGCGTCGCGCTAGTCTGCACGAAGCTTTAAGCTTTGTGCAGACTAGCGCGACGCGACGGCGCGACGCGACACCGGTTATTGTTATACCGAGAAGTTTTCTTAGAAATTTTATTGTTCGAGTCGCGTCGCGCCGTCGCGTCGCGCTAGGCCGCACGAAGCTTAATAGGGCTACTCACTAAATGTTTTTTTGTCCGTCAGGTAAATTATTAAATAATATTGTACACGTATTTTTTTTGTTTTACGTAGTCAAAAGATTACGGCAATACATTGAGTAGGCAATGCGTTAAAATGTGGCATGATGTCACTGGCCGGTAGATTTTATACTGACTTGTGACGTAGCGAGCTCCCACTTCCCAATTTAATGCGTTTTATCTAAACCATTTATTATTAATATGATAAAGCAAAAAATACGTGTCTAATATTTTTTCACCATCTGACTGACGGACTAAACTGTATTTTTTTTCGAGTCAGCTATCTGACTGACAGACTAAACAGTTTTTTTTCCCGTCAACATCCGTATTGTGCGACAGTTGTAGTTGCTATCACAGTTTATTGTTAATTTCCAACCACACGGTCATTTGATGATCTCGTAAACGTTTTATTAGAAAGCAGTAAGTAATATTTTATAGTCTCGTAATTGTGGTATGGTGACCTCTCTAAGATTGTCCGATCAATTGTTGTCAGGGCCAGGAGAGGAGCAAGAAAAAAAAAAGAAGTTTATTGCTAGTCCTCACACTACGATTCCCTGTGTGAGTATCTGGATCTTCCATAACAGTATGTATGCAAATCAATGTAAGTATTAGGCCCCGACTTGTAAAGGAAACTTAATTGTTTTATTTTGTTCGTAGGTATTTTGTGACAGTGGATTATAAGAAAATTCCTTCTGCAATCAAAAAAGACGGAGCATTGATCATCAAACGTGTATAGAGTCTAAATCAGTACTACGAAAAAGCCAAAAACATATGACCCTCACACTCAAAACGTTATTCTTGTATTCGAAATTCAAAAAGTCGTTTTGCTGCCATTAAAGTTTGAAAACAAAATCGGCAAACTCAGGATAAAACTGAACAACCACGTATGAAACACGAAAAGTTTCTCGATGCTGCCGGTGTTGTCCGGTGACGTTAGTAAGAACAAGATATATTGAAAGAAACTTATGTGTTTTCGAGACATTTTCATTTTTAAACTTGGTTTCCAGATGTTGTATGAATTTCAAAGTTTACTAAATGCAGTTGAAAAACTATTTTTGATGCCAATCGATCCTGTTTGTTAAAAGGATCAAAAAACTGTATTAGACTAACTTAGGTTTGAGTACTAGAAAAGTCAGAAATTGCAAAAACTTTTCCCTTACATTTCGTAGGAAATGAGACTCCGACCTACTTTTTACGGTGGACAGACTGGCCAAAAATAAACAATAAAAAAAAAAATACGCGTTATAATTCTGTTTGATTTGAGAAAAAAACTTAGATAGTTTGTTGAAAATTTTATGCGATTTTTTACATGTTGTGGTGGACTGTCTTTTGTAACGTTTCCCATACAAGTCGGAAAGTTCAAAATCATTCAAGCACTGTCTTTATGAAGGACAGATAAAACGAAAAAAAATAACTTTGTATGGATGTTAATTTTATGTGCTTTGAGAATAAGGTAAGTTTGTTGCATGTGATTTCCGACTTTCTGAGAAAAAAATCATTACCTACCTCAAATAATTTGGAACTTTGAGACTTGTTTGGGAAACGTAAATTTTGTTTTTCAAATTCTGTGAATCAAATCGAAATGTCTCAAAAAGTTAAGGGCAGTCTACTAAGACCGTTTTCCTGTAGCTACAACGGTTCAGGTATCACATATAAATCCACCCTGTATAGTTATAGGGCATTAGTGTTCCAAGTTGACGCAATCAAATAAAAAAAGATAAGTTACGACGAATTGAGAAACTCCAGCATTTTTAGAAGTAGGTCAAAAGGAGTGTTAAAATCACACCACAATTTATAAAACAGGAACTTATTTCCGACTAAAACAAACTTTAAAAATCCTTGTTAAAATTACAGACATTGAGTCAAAGGGGGTAAAGAAAGACAAAGAGAAAAGAGACGGCGGTTTTCTTTTATTTCGTCTTTCGAAAGATAACAATGGAGCTAAGACTAAGCTTAAAGAATTCGCTTCACTAGTTGGCCATTGCGATGATATTTTATAGCGGTACAGTGAGGATTGTCTCGCTCATATGTTAGCCTGGTACTTTGCTCTGCAAAAGTGTTTTTTGAAGTAATTTATTTGCAGTAAATGCGGTAGAAAAGTCATTAGGTATATTAAATTGTTAGTGTTGCCAATACAAATATTTAAATAACAAGGTGCTAGTTTCAATAAATTCGTTTTAACGTATATTCTAATTCAAACTGGTATGTACAAGAGTGTTGTCCACCATTTAACATTAGTCTAGCTTCATCATCATTTCATGAACAGCATCTTGTATCTTCTCGAACTGAATAAAAATGCTGATACTTTTCAGCTGGTCAAAAACTCGGGTATAGTCACAAATCACGCCGTCTGCCAAGCAAGTTACGTCTAGAGAACTCCTCCGTTTAATATTCGTGTTGCTGGCACCCTGTAGACAAAAACAGCTGCTTACCTTGCATTCACAAAAACTTACCAACCTGAAAAACACGGTTTGTTGACAGAAAAACAAAAGAAATGCGCACACCATTGACATTAGTGCTTACGTCAGCTGTCACTGTGAGAAAATAATGGCATGAGAACTTTTCCGACGTAGGTATGTGTGGCACAGTGCACAAACTAGTTGAAGGGAATGTGCACGCTACACTGGCAGACTAAGGGGAGGCGGCAGGGGCGGTCTGACCCGGGCCCCCAGTCCTGGGGGCCCCTAAAACTCGATTTTTTAATCAAATTTCAAGCAAGACCAAAATATTTTCAGTGAATAAAAGTTTGTAGATGGGGGCCCCATACTCATACCAATTATAAACATAGGGCCGCCCATTGTATATTTTGTAGTGTTCAATTATATTTTTTTTGTTATGTATTTTTGTGGTGTACAATAAACTATATATAAATAAATAAATAGTTTGCTGTCTTGGTTCGCACGCTCTGGCATCATAATCTAAAAAAAAAACAAAGCAATTCCTACAACTGCATAAATTTTCATTGAACATTTATGCAGTTGTAGGAATTACTTTGTCTGTTATCGACAAAGTATCTACTATTTCTTTATCAATGGTCAAAAGAAAACCTAGTCTTTCGAGACAGCGTGCTAAATATTTCGACGGTCATTCCTGGGCAGGGGCCAATTTAGTTTTGCCGCCCCGGGCCCCCGACAGGCTAAGTCCGCCACCGGCACGCTATAGCAAAGTTGGTGTTTACGTTTGTATGATGCCGTAACTTTACTTCTTTCTTTGATTATCGTTAATTTGCTGTTGTTAGGGAAGTATGTAGGCGTTGAAATGCATACCTACCTACTTTAAAAAGGGAAGGACACTTAAGGGGGATGCTCTAAGGTAGCCCGCGAGATTCAAATTTTCTTGAGTTTTTTCCATTTTGCAGGTCAGTGTCAGGTTGTATGTTGATTAAAATATAATTAGCGACCGTAACAAATATGGCTTTACATAATAATAATCATTACAATCAGCAATACAACTCCATAAGTTAGCATAATCGTCAAATGTATATTATATTATGTATATATGAACTTAGAGAGTTGTATTGACCATTTTTATGATTATAATTCTATAATTAAACATTTGATACGGCCGCGAATCATATTTAGATCAACATAGAACGTGATACTGACCTGCAAATTGCAAAAAACCTAAGAAAACTTGAATTTCGCGGGCTACCTTGACGCTTTCGCCTTAAGAAGGACTATTTTCACCACGTTGTAATATTGTTAAAGCCGAATGGATCAGTATATACCAGCCTATTACTGTCCCACTGCTTCTTCTCACAGAGAAGACATGAGCATCAATCTTTCTCCACGATGTTTTCTTTCTCCGATGATAAACTTAGGACATAGGTGTATGTATCAGTCGGTCGATT
The DNA here is from genome assembly GCA_914767755.1 of Agrochola circellaris. Taxonomy (NCBI): domain Eukaryota; kingdom Metazoa; phylum Arthropoda; class Insecta; order Lepidoptera; family Noctuidae; genus Agrochola; species Agrochola circellaris. The sequence goes on along the minus strand of OU611863.1, from coordinate 12,677,350 downwards.
CTGTAAAAAGATCAACGTGAAACTTAGGTGAAGTGAGCGTGAAGTGAGCTGTCACTGTCACAAATCGACCGGCAGGATGCTAGGGATTAACACTATTGACAGCTCACTTCACGCTCACTTCACCTAAGTTTCACGGTGATATTTTTACAGAATCGACCGGCAGTTATTCTTTGTTAGAATAGGTAGCCTTTGAAGTCCAAACTGCTCGCCAACCAACTTAAAAAACTGACGCCTCCATTTTTCCTTTAAAACATCAAACAGAACGTTTGTGAACGTCCGTCATTCATACCGCATCTTTATTCTGTGTCCATCGAGTGTTTGTAAGCACTGTCGACTGACGTTGATTGATCGAGCCGTTCAATGGATTGCGTTTTTAGGTAGTTCTCGTGTTAATTGGATGGACACTTGTTTTAATAAGGAGAAGTTTGATTGTTATAATATATTTTCATCAGATAGTATGAACTTATTTACAACAAGACAGTTAGTTCCGTAGGATTATATAAACATATTCTGATAGCTTTGGTCGAGCAATCATTGGAACAGTGGTGGCCCAGTAGTAGGTAACGGTCCCGACTTACGAGTAGTTACTTTGTGTAAATAATTTCATCACCACTGCTCTCAAAACGGTGAAGGAAATATCATGAAGAAACCGGCATGTCTTAGAACCAAAAATTCGAAGACATGTGACATCTACCAACCCGCACTGGGCCCGCATGGTGACAGCCCACTCTATTTCGAAGAGACGAGGCCTGTGTCCCAGCAGTGCGAACATTATTGGCTGATTATGAGCAATCATTAAACTCAGCTTATTGCTGAGGCCTGTATCCCGCAGCCTACTTCTGTATACAGACCTCTCATAACTGGCCGAAAAGACGAGATTTTTCACCATTCTCGTCCAGTCAGTCCCAACTGTCTATAGATTCACCTAGCTGGCTTCTGTAGTTCAATAATCTCTTCACGTGCAACACCTACGAGAAAATAACAATATTATTCGGCATCAAAAGGTATCAACATCTCATCTCATAGTGTCTAGTCTTTTCCCCACCTTCAATGAAGGACTGCCTCCGAACAATGATGCCGATCAAAAGGGACAGTCGTCAGGAAATTAAGACCTCGTCGTCACCGCCATTATATGTGAAAGTATGAGAAGGTTCACTTTACACTGGAGTCGCCATCTTTTGAAGGAGACATCGTTTGAACACAATAGGGATGTTAACTGGAAAAAAAAAATACTATTTAGTCCGACAGTCACATATAATTAGACATGTATTTTTTGCTTTATCATATTAATAAAAACGGTCGAGATAAAACGCATTGAAGTTGGGGAGCGCGGGCTCGCTACGTCACAGGTCAGTATAAAATCTACCGTTGAGTGACGTCATTCCACATTTTAACTCAATGTGTTGTCGTAATCTTTTGGATACGTCAATCAATCTGCCTAGCCTTTTCCCAACTATGTTGGGGTCGGCTTCCAGTCTAACCGGATGCAGCTGAATACCGTATTGTACATGGAGCGACTTCCTATCTGACCTCCACAACACAGTAACTGGGTAATACGATACCCCTTGGTAAGACTGGTTGTCAGACTTTCGGGCTTCTGATGACCCGTAACGACTGTCAAAGATCCACGAATGACAGCCGGGGCCAACGGCTGACCAACCCCGGCAAGCGTAGCTTAACCTGATGGATCGAACTGTGCGACTGTTATTACTTAGCCACGAGCTCCTCGAGCTGAATTTTTTGAATACGTAAAAAAAGAAAAAATATCTCAATATTTTTTAATAAACCTGACGTGCAAAAACTTTTTATTTTGTTGACATCCCTCTACAAACTGCAAAGATCCAGTTGCAGCCGTCAAATGAATGAAAGAATATCTAAGAAAGATATTGTGGAGCAGCATATATCAACGTTATAATAAATGTTATGCGATTTCAATAGTTCGTTTTAATTCCGTATAAAACTAGATCCAGTTTTTGATGCAAAATGCAGTACCGCCCCCTCCCCACAAAAATATGCACATGCAGAAAATACGATAAATATAATGCAACATGCAACCAGTTTTGGTTAAAATTAATTTGAAAATGGAAAACATTTAACTGTCATAGAATTTCGCTAAGTAACGCCTGATTCCACTAATAACTTATCCACCTCAAAATTAACTTAATGTACCTACTACTGCAATTATTTTTGCCAATCGTAACAGATAATATAATCATTATTATACTATCTTATATATGATGTTTGTCAAACCCAAAGTTTAGTTAATGATGTAGGATCGCTTTTGAGAATCGATGTAGGGTCAGTGATATATCGATCTCTTAAGATATACGCGTCGACTTGAGAACTTCCTCCTGTTTTTCATTCGTTAAAACATGTTGTTCAATTGCCTGTAAAATGACGTGCTATTTTCATGGACTGTTCACAACTACAATTCTGTTGTTTCCATACCTTATGTCGCTGGATTCTGCATTTGTAGAAGTTTCAGAGCTGGAAATATAATTTCCGTTTGGTTAAACTTGCGGTGTCTTTACTGGTCGGCTTGTTTTACGTTTTTCTTGGAAAATCTTTGCAGCCTGTGATATTTAGACTATAAGGACAAGCTGACCCGACAGACGATGTCTTGTCCAAATTTATATAAAATTCCCATAGACAATGCACTTTCAGTTTTCCCGAATTTTCAAATTCCTTCCGTAATAACCTGATTCGGATTATTACAAACATTTTAAAATAAAAATTTGCCAAGGCGGTCAAGCCGTTCTGAAGTGCTGCGTCTACCAATGAATAGCATTTAATTTTTATTATATTATGTATATATGATTATTATTATTTTGAAGGATAAAGGCTCGTGCAGACCAGCGCGACGCGACTCGAACAATACAATTTCTAAGAAAACTTCACGGTATAACAATAGCCGGTGTCGCGCCGCGCTGTCGCGTCGCGCTTGTCTGTACGAAGCTTTATTTGTAAATTTTTATTTCAGAAGTGCTATTTAACTTAATGTTTTTGAGAAAAGTTCGTGTTTCTCCATAGGTACTATTTATCGTGTCTATTCCACAGAAAAAATACTTGACTGTTGCATGGTTGCGTATTGTCCGTAGGTATTGATTGATTTGCGGTGCTTTTTTTTAACCTCGACGGGTAAGCTCTTGGCCTTCATCTCCCCTGATGGTAAGTGATGATCAGGCCAAAGGTGGAAGCGAGGTTCACCCGGAATCCTCAACCATGGAGTAACTGGCTATCTTACCTCTAACTGCCGAAACACAGCAATGCTGTTAATATTTTTGTTATGGCTACAGACATATAGATAAGATATGGTAGCTACCCAGGCGGACTTAGAACCATCCCTACCACCAACCAAACCGAGCAGAAAATGTAGCCCCCGCTAGGATTCGACCTCTGGGTCTGAGACAAGTGGTTTTACCACAAAACACAGAGGCGGCTACAAAGAAGAGAAGTCTATCTATATCTATCTATCTATAATTTTTATCATTACTCATTTATACATTTATCTATTTAAATAATCAACTACCTATCAAATACACAATCACTATCGAACAAGAACGTTTCCTAATGCTAAACTTTACTGTTATTATTAAAAAAATCTGTCATTATTTAAATTGTGGGTATACCTACTAACGTAATTTCATTACGCACATTCCACTTTTCACAACACCAATAATTCGCATATTTATTCATCTGCTCGACGTATGTCACTGCAGGGATCCAGCAGAATATCAACGTCAGGTATATTTGCCTGACACATGCCGAGTTGGACTCCCGTTTGGTGCAACCTTGAGACGCACACCGCACTTTGTATGTTTCATTATTTTAAAGTGTCTTAGCCAATAGTCATCACAATGTCTTCTTTTCTTCTTTATTTTGTTGTATATTGGCAACTTATAGCTATTCATGTATTTAGTTATTATTTAATCGTGTTTTTGTATTTTGTGCTGTCTTTTGTGTGCACCAAATAAACGATTTATCTATCTATCTATCAAATTACAAATCTTACTCAAATACCTATTGCTAAGCATAAGTTCCTAGGTTCGATTCCCAGGTCGGGTTAAGTGTAATTGGGTTTTCCCAATAGGAATTTCTCAGTTGCAGCCCAGATTCTGGGTTTGTGCCCGGTTGATGGCAATAGACTTGCCCTCTATTACATAATGGGACTTAAATATGGGTGTACTACAGGTCCACCTCTGCTTAACCTTTCAGGGATCAGGCGTGATGTTATATTTTGTAACCTAGTGACAGTAAAGCGTAACAAAGGACCAATTTTTTTATATAGCCATATTCATCCCTTCTCAGATTTAACCACCTACATGGTCAAGCATATACTTCAAGCACCCCATCAAGTAGCCTCATAAAAAAGATTAATAAGTTCATCCAGGGTCCGGACCTTACAAAGAATTTAATCAGAGTGTAGCTTCACTTTTTATTCGCTCAAAGACCGCGGCATTCTTTGTTGTCAGCCTTATTGGCCATACGTTAGGCAGTAAACTTGGTAGATAGCCTAGTTTGTGAATATCAGATAAGGGTAATTGTGGGTATGTGTCAGGGACCGGGGTGGTTGACGAGTTTATGAAAGATCTAGCTGCGCCTTCGGTTTTACCCGCATAAGTCTCGATTCCGTGGAAATATCGGCATAAAAAGTATTCTATAACCTAATCCAGATCATGGTCTACCCATGTGCCAAATTTCATCCAAATCTGGTCAGTCGTTTTAGCGTGAAAGCGTAACAAACTCACTTTTGCATTTATAATATGACTAGCTCTGCCCCGCAGTTTTAGCTGCATAAGTCTCGAACCCGTGAGAATATCGGGCTAAAAACCATTCCATGTCCAAACCCAGGCCAAGGTCTACCCATGTGCCAAAATTTCATCCAAATCCGTTCTGCCGTTATAGCGTGAACGCGTAACAAACAAACTCACATTCGCATATATAATATTATATAAAGTTAGGACCGTTAGGATTTTAGGATGTGAAGTTTTTATGGCTAGTTTGTAATGCTTGTACCCTCAAGAATAATGTCAACCATCATCTGCCTAGGCTTTTCCCAACTATGAGTGGCTTCCAGCCTAACTGGATGCGCGCTGAATATCAGTAATTTACATGAAACGACTGTCTATCTGACCTCCACGACCCAGTTACTGGGTAACACGATACCCCTTGGCAAGACTGGTTGTCAGACATTTGGTCTTCTGACTATCCGTACGGACTGACAAAGATTTACGAATGACATCCAGGACCAACGTCTTAACGTGCTTGCCGAGACACGGAAGTGTCTTGATATGTGATGGACGGTCAGCTATCCATGAACCGACCGCGGCAAGCGTAGCTTTTTCAAAAAATTCAAAATTCAAATTCAAAAGTCATTTATTTAAACTAGGCTGAGAATCAGCACTTTTCGAACGTCAAAATTACATAAGACATTCCCCCAAAAACACCCACCCTTCACCACTTCCTAGTGCTTAAGCTGGGAAGAAGAAGTGGCGCAACAAACTCCCCAGCAGCACAGCTGTCTGTTCAGTTGGAAAAACTTGATTCTATATAATAGTGCTTTAAATGCAAAAATAATTTACATTACCACAAATTGCAATCAACTCATAAAATAAAAACATTTTAATGAGTAGATTATGTCAACAATAAATGAAAACAAAAATTAAAATAAATTGACTTACAGTCAAATAAAATAATCCGAACAATTATATGAGCGCATATAGTATCATGTAGTCTTTGATTCTAAAACACTTGTTTGTTGCTTGAGGGGGGTATATTGGAGTAGCTTAATTTAGTCCCAAGCCTTTTTGTCGTCTAAGTAATCTTTAACTTCTTTCCCTTCGGTAGACCCGTGCAGCTGGTATTATTTAACCACGAGCCCCCTCTTTTCCTCTGGAAAGACAGAATCATTATTATTAATAGAGTTTTCTATTATAAAATAACTACGAAATAAGTAAAAAGTTGTGTATCTATTTAATATGACGTAGAAGGGTACTTGTCTCATTTTCATTATTATCTGGCATATTTCAACTACTGTGGGCGTACTGTGGGTAGTGTTGGTTATTGCGCAATAGAAAAACCGTTTGCAGTTCAGATCACATTATAATTTACTATCAAATTAATCACACTAGCAATTCACACACTGTAGGTACACGACACAACTATACGGAACGCGCGACAGTTTCAAAACGTTTTCACTGTTTGACCGCCACCCGTGAAGTCTCTGCCTATCCCCGGCCGGTCAGAGCGTAAAGGCTCGTGCAGATCAGCGCGACGCGACGACGGTGCGACGCGACTCGAACAATACAATTTCTAAGAAAACTTCACGGTATAACAATAGCTCGTGTCGCGTCGCGCTGTACGAAGCTTTATGTTGTAGACTCTGTCGAACGCCGCTAGGCGGCGCTGGCGTCCCGATTAGTCAACTCAGTAACGTATATCCGACACATAGATGTGTAAACACTATCTCAGTCATACAAGTAGTGAGGTAGCTGCTGTCACTAATGTCATGTGTCACCACGAAGGGCGGGAATAGGTCAAAAGTGAGCCATACCGCAAAAGCTTGGTGTGATAGTGAGCTAGTGAAGTGATATTTAAACATAACATCACGCCTGTAATCCTTGAAGGGTTAGGCAGACGTGTACCTATAGTACACCCACATTTCTCCAGCCCCATGTAATAGGTGGCGAGCCTATTGAAATTAACCGGACATGAATCCAGACTCCGGGCTGCTACTGAGAAATACCGGATGGAAACCCAATAACACTTTGCCCGGGAATCGAATCCAGGACCTCATGCTCAGCAGTAGCGCTTGCGACCACTAGATCAACGAGTTAGTGATATAATCAACTTAAAAACGTGATCAACAGGATTCTATACTTCCTAAAAAATATCTTACATTGTGATGCTAGCCACAAAAATTCAACAAAACTTACTATAAGGTAATTTACCCCAAAAATAGAAGCGATGTAGCACAAAACTGGATCAAATACGTTCCAAAAGTTACCCAACATTGGGATACAAAACTGGCGGGGGGAATGAAAGGGGGGAGGGAGGATGAATAAAAGGGGAAAGGAGGATGAATGGAGTTTCATAGATTAAGTTTGAGAAGACGTTTAGAGTTGTAAGATGTATTCGTAAGTTTAGTTCGTGATTGAATTAATTTGTAGTTCGTTCAAGTTGTGCTGGCTTTTGTTCAAGTTTTCTGATAGTGTTATTGTGTGTTTAGTTAGGTATCGTAGATTTGTTGACTGTATATTGGAAGTAGTCAAATAGAGGTTTTTTTTCACATCACTACGAAAAAAATTACGCTCAACATTTTTTACTTGAAAAAGATAAAATTTCACAGTCCAGATCCAAATTAAACAGTTACAAACCACAATAAAAATACCAGATGCAAGTAAAAATGAAAAAACCTCAGAAAACGGACTATAAAAATATATACACAAAAAAAATTACTATATATATGTACGATGTGAGTATGTAAATAATGCAGACGAAAGCCAGAGCACGACAACAGGACCACCCAAGGTGGGTTCTCCGGACTTGTCGTACGCGTATCAACCGTGAGCGCCGTGCCACCGGCCGCTGCAGTCGCGTCGAGCTCAAGCGTCGAGTTTTTCTCCCCACCGTCGTCACCAACACCATTACAACAGCGAGGGAGAGGACGGCCACCAGCGGGCTTGGGACCTCGAGCGCAACCGGCCCCGAACAGGGTCCCTGCTGCCGGTGGAAATGTGTCGCGTATCCGATGGACCCAGTCCATTAATGAAAATGTTATGCGCGCACATTATGGGGCTATCGAGGGAGGAATTAAGCTTCGTGCAGATCAGCGCGACGCGACGCCGCGACGCGACTCGGACAATACAATTTCTTAGAAAACTTGACGGTATAACAATAACCGGTGTCGCGTCGCGCTGTCGCTTCGCGCTGGTCTGCACGAAGCTTTAACCTTACAGCGTATTCTTGGTATTATTTATCAAAATAGTAATGCCACAATTCTTTGTTGGTTTGAAGCATTTAATAGGCACATATTCACTACCAACAGCCACCAAGTTTACCACTATTTTATCAGTAACTCGCATCTAGGCTAGAATCTCAACGCAATGAACTCAACAGTCCCCAGGGTACAATAGCTTATATTGAGCCAGGCAGAATTACTCAGAAGAAATGTAAGAGGCGTAGGAAATAAAATGCGTCAGTGCTTTGCTCTGATAGAAAAAATATTGAGATTCTAATAGGCACGACTGAATAGATTGCTTGTAGACAAGTGTAGAAAAAAGTCATGATGGCCCAGTGACTAAAGGCCTTCCTTCTCATGCACATGTTAGTGGGTACAATCAACAATGTGCCTTTTTCAATTAGAAAGAAAAAAAAAAAACATTTTATTTGCGGTAAACACCGCCATGTTTACCGCAAATAAAATGAGTTTTTTTTTTAAACAGAACACAAAATAAAAAAAATAAACAAGTTGAGGAAAAATATGTGTCACATCCACGCAAAACGGCCATCGCTCAGCATAATGCTGCGACCCCATGCGAGACAGAGCCCCAGCGCTGACGTTATGACGTCGACCGGTGCAGCTTATATTGAGATATAAAAATAAAATAAATATACAATAATTAATTTATGAAATAATAGTGTATATTATTATTAGTTTCCATGTTCCACAATAGTCCTGCACCAACCGGGGGTTGCCCTTGGGTGCACTTGCATAGTGCATAGAGGGATAATCGTCGGTTGGTGCCTCATTCCATTTAAAAATTATCTAATGGGCCTCTGCGAGTTGGCTTCGGCCCCTCGTACGCCTTCCAAAAGACCGGGACCCCATGGTCCCGACATATGTAGAAATAATAATTAATCGATGAATATCGTATATTTTTGTGGTCTGTCGAGCCGGATCGGTAAGCATTGGGGAATTCAAACTTACAGCCTTAAAAAGAGGACAAAAATAGGCAGTCATGGGACTGCCGACAGAAGTAAAAACCTAAAACTGTATAGGTATACAGTGAAACCTGGATAACCGAGACATTAAAGGACCAGCATATTTATCTCACTTAAAGGGGTATTCCATTTACCCAGTGTTTCAAATATCCAGGTATAAATAAATATCTGTCTCCACAGGGTTCCATTACTAGAGGTGAGAATATAGGTGATTTCGGTTATAGAGGTGTGATTATTAAATGAAATAACGTATTTTGCGGGTAGACTATGAATGAAACGGAAATTTATCTGCAATAATGTCCTAGTTAAAGAGGTAATAAGTTGACGTTATCTCAGTTACGGAGGACAATACCCATAAAATTCAAAAAGAAAACAATTTAGCAAAACTATTCTTTAAAATATAGTCTCAGTAAAAGAGATAAAATGCACTCGGTGTCTCAATTATAGAGGTAATTATGACGATAAAATTGAAAGAACTAATCCCAGTTATAGAGGTTCGTTTTGTCCCACTAACATACATAATTCAGTGCTAAAGTGTCAGGACTTCGGCATGAGTTCCAGCTATGGAGGTATTTCACTTATCCAGTTTTACTGTATAAATATTCACTTTCACTGCTGGCCAAGCGCAACACGTCATACTCATAGCTATAGATATAATGTTAACATTAGCATGTCGGTGACGCGAACGGTTTTCTTCTACCAAAAATCGTTCCACGCGCCTAAAGAAGTTGTCACTTAAAAAAATATAAGATAGGTGTGTGCTTACATAACAACTAAGTTTAAGTAAAGTGGGTACCAATTTAGTTCACAAACACATTAAGTGATGTCAGTCATTCGGACGTTAGTTTATCATTAAATTAATGTACTTAAGTACATAAGTAAAGTACTGCTTTTAACATAAATGCAGTACTAAAGTTTTGATGTTTCGAAACGAAATGCTAATGGTTTTGTCATTTGAACAGTACTTTTAGCTGTTACGAAATGTACTTTGCCTTTTCCCACCTATTTTCGGGTCGGCTTCCAGTCTAACCGGATGCAGTTCAATACTAGTTTTAAGCGGTTGGTGTCCCATTTGCAAATACAATAAATACATACATACCTAAAGCATATACAATAAGTATAATTATGCTCATTATTTAATAACCGAATTCCAAGCAAAACAATTCTATTTTTCTTACCAAAAATTACCTAGAACTCTATACTCTTTGTTTTTTTGTTCTCCATTCAAAAACATCTCCCTTTGTTCCCATTCATCTTTGGGCTGGACCAATAAACAATAATCCGTTTATTGGCCCTATTATTACTATTTATATGGCTCCCTAATGCGACAACAGTTGTACATCATACATAGTGGTTGGTGTTGAGTTCAATCGGTATAAGGATGGGCATACACTTGCGATTACGGACTGAACGAAAGAAAGAAAGAAAGAATATAAATTTATTTGACTCAGATTAAGGCACACAATATTCACACAAAAACAAAAAATCTGATAAAATAAAAATAACTTAAAATAGTAATAATAGTAACAGTGTATTCTGATTCAAAAGAGTGTCCGTGGAGTGTCGTGGAGTGCCCGTTCTTCTCCATAGGAACCTACTACGCTTTGGAATGGGCAACCAGCTTCATACTCGTATTTCTGACTGACCGACCCCTTGACTATTCAAAAGTAATTGGTTTATCTGCTTGTTTTAATGCTTTGAGTTTGAGTTTGGTCATCCCAAAGACAATTGCCCCCATTCTTATCGGAACATAGCAGCGCTGCTCGGCGGCAGAAAAATATGCGAATAGAGATATTATTACTAAGTACACAAATATACAAACTACTACTAACGAAAAGAATTCGAAGTAAATCATTAAATTCTAATGGTTCTCCGACGCGATTATAGACCAATCTTAAATGTGGGTCCGACCTTAGAAACATTTCACTTTCGCTCGCTCAGATTAAACGACTGTTTATACCATAGAGAAATGGTTTTTCGGTTATTTTCGTCCTATTTGGGGCTATTTTGAGGGCCGACTTTGAAATATTTTATGTACTTGGTTCTATTGCTGATCTTTAAAATTGAAAATAATATTCTTAGGTCGTTTGGTCATGTTGAGAGGATGAATGAAAGGGGACTAACAAAAGGTACAGGGCAGATTTGAGTGGAAACGCCGAGAACGTCCTAGAAGGACATAATTTATTAATAAGTATTATTTATACAATGTCGCGATGGGTATATGACCGTCCGTATTTTTCTGAATATTCCTGAAAAATTTACTTTAAAAAGGGGGGTCTATCTTTAATTTATGTTTCATGTTATTATTTTCTTTGAATAGCTTATGCCATATCTCCGATGTTATTGGCTCGATTTGGATTCTGTTTATTATTTTTAAAAGCTTATGAGTAATTTTCTCGGATTAACTAACACTTTTTATTTAAAAAAATCGAATATGAAAAAAAAATAACGGAGACCATTTTAAAGGTAATTTTAGATATTTTTTCATGAATATTATTTTCTCTTAATATTGTTTATTAGGTATTCTACACGGAGCGACTTTGAATGTTATCAATATTTTGATGATATCACGCGGGCGAAGCCACTGGCAGAAGCTAGTTTGATATTCCTATGAAATTGGCGTTTTTTTTCTTACAAATAGAGAACCTTGTCACTTCTATGAATTAAAATATTCATCGATTGCTTGGTATTATATCGAATAATGACCATCATAGACAACTACCAATAGTAAAAAAAAACCTTATTACTTATAGTTTATAAACATAAAAAATACCTTAAAAATGACTCCTCATTTTGTTAGCAGAAATGACCACTATTTGTTTTAATTTAGCCAAAACTTATTTTTGTCGCTTAATCTAGTGGCATATTACGTTATCTTAGTTTTTAAACATTAGCGCATAAAAGTTTTAAAACATTAGTGTTCATGGTTGTTATTTATATTAAGAAAATGTTAGTATGAAAAAAGCAACTTCTTTAAAATTCTCCATACAAAACGCTGATTTCATAGGTGGGGACCTAATATAAGTGCTTTGACTTGGAGTTTTTAGGAGAAAAGGTCACTTGGGAGAAAAATAAATCGGTTTATCATCGTCCCTCAGAATAAAACCAACAATGAATAATTTATCCGGGTCGCGGGTAACGTCCGCAAATAATTTGTGTCCCGCGGAGGCTCAGTTTTATTGCACAACCTTTTTTTGACAAAACAGATGATGATGGGTGAGCCTTCGTACGACCATGATGAAAAGTCACGAATTCCAAGGGATTTTTATGAGGCATTGTTGATGGAGAGAGGTTTCAGAGGACGGAAAGACGGTTATTTTGTCACGTTTTTTGGGATGGAGTATCTGTTTAATGAAAGTTAGAATATTTTCATAATTTTTCAGCCATTGACACCACGGAGAAGTCTAAGCCCTCATAGGCACTAGCGGTTAACCGCGGGGGCGGCTTACCGCGCGGCTAGCCGCTTTTCTGTTTTTAGGGTTCCGTAGTGAACGAGGAACCCTTATAGTTACGCCATTTCTGTCTGTCTGTCCGCGGATTAGCTCAGAGACGGTTAGTACTAGAAAGCTGTAATTTGGTATGGGTATACATATTAATTACGTCGACAAAGTGGTAAAATAATAAAATATGGATTTTTCAGGGTACCTTTTCATCCCCACTTTACGTGTAGGGGACACGTAAAGTGGGGATGTTTCATTTTTTCTCGTCTATCCCATGGTGTGGGGTGTCGTTGGAAAGGTCTTTCAAAAATATTGTGGGTGTGTGAAAATCATTTTTCAATTCAGGAATCCGTTTGCGAAATATTAAGCTTTAAAGTGCAAATTTTATGTTAGAGTCAAGTCCTCCCCTGTCAGCTAAATATTTGTACTTGGATTTGTGAAAAAAATCACAGCAGTAGTATATATAACCAAGTTAAAAGGAAAACTATCACAGCTAAATAGGCTTTACAGGTTAACGAGTAATAATCGACCAATTTCAATTTGCAGTTTAATAAACATGATTTCCAATACATTCCGTATGGAGAACATGTTTTTCAACTACTATGTTAAGAGCGTTTATTCTGAAAGTGGGCAACGTCGCAAATAGATGTCAAATATTTCAATAAATGTGTTGATGTTTGGCAATATTACTGTATGGAAATAAGAAATGTGGCTAACCAGCGAATTAGAATATTGATTATGAAATCCAATAATTATTACCGTTACACCGAATATTTAGTTTAAGATGTAAAAAAAGTATTTGGAAACTTTCCAAATGCCTTTTTTACACCTAAAACGGCTACAACATCAAATTCAATGTGAGTATTGCAATCCATTATTAATATTTTAGTTCGCTAGTTAGCCACATTTCATATTTCCATACAGTACATTGCCAAATTAATCAAAACAGCGAAATATTTGACATGTATGTATGTGGGTATGTATGTTCATCTGTTCCCTCATAACTTCTAAACTGCTCATCATAATTTGACAAGTGAGGTATCGTTGGAAGCGTCTTGATTGTCCATTATGACGTCATATTAAATTGAATATGGTTGTATGGTGTGCCTTTTAGTTTGTGCTAAATAAATGTATTCTCTTTCTTTTCTTTCTTTTAAGTAGGTAAGGACCCTTATTGACCCTATAATTAAATTAGCTAGCAAAACCTCGCAGACGTGATGAGCATAATATGCGGAAAACAGATATCAATTTCATAAATAAAAATCAAATTACGAACCATAAATGTTCGTGACCACTTCGTGCGACTTCGGCTCAAGATCGGAATGAAAATAAAATCTATTGTACCCTCAATTTATTCATATTACGTCACTTGCATTTTCTTTTGAACAAAGGTTCCTCACAACCATTAATTATAAAAGGTCCTCAACTTAGTATGAATGGCTTTGAGAAAATTTATTGCTATAGGCGTTCTTTATACATATTGGTATCCATGGCAATGCGGTCGGAGAGACTTTTGAAAATGAGGTATTTGATGAAACTATTGCTGTCGCCAGCGCTCGGTGTTCGGCCGCTATTCGTGCATAAAGGACAGCTACAGTCTGATCTCAATAGCCTAAGTAAAAGTCATAATTTTAGGTTTGGCTCTCGCCTATTTGCTTCTCCAATTTCGGACCAATTTAAAAGATATTTCATAAACTGAATAAGTAGAATATATACTGTGTGTGTGTTTTTCTTTTTTCATGAATAGTTGTCATTTGGACAATGCAACCGATTGGCCCAAAAATATGAAACCCAATGTGCATAATTGAAACCCATGCCAAACGTTAGTACTAATCATCCATGACAACTTTTACTATGGGGCCAAATAAATCTATCCTAGTAAATAAAATATGCAGGGTAAGAAATGTTTTTAAAAAGTGTCGATTTTTATATGACTTACTTAAAGGCTTGTTTTAAACATTTTAAACATTGGTTTCAGTTATGCACAACAGGTTTCATTTTTTTGGGCCAGCGGTCAAAGGAAAAGTTGCATTGTCCTTTGTACACTAGACCTCTGTTGACAGCTGTCTAAATAGGCAATTTTGAGCATTTTTTTTTAGGGTTTCTAGTGGTTACAAAGATAATGTATTATTAATAAGGAAAATATAGGGACATACAAGTAGTTAATATTTTTTTTACCGTAATAATCAATGCTTTAAGATCAGAAACCAAAAAAAAAACAGGCGAGAGCCTTTCTATGGAGAAAAGATTACCTGCATTTCCTCTTAAGGCGAGGATAACCGACTTTTAATGATTTCATACTGACGATCACGACAGTGATAAACCGAGTAGTGATAATGATTTTGAAAAAATTTACCTATGTTAAATTCTCAGACCAAATAAAAAACAAGGTTAGCGCTATCAACAGTAAAGTGAAGCCGGTTTCGTAAGCATGTGTGCACTTAGTGAGGTGTAGTTTGATTGTAGTTTGGTTGTAAATATTCGTGTGAGCGTGTATGAACAGAGCGGAGGTTTTGGAGTAGTTTTGGCATGTTTCACTGTATTGTAGGCACCGCCTGTCTTGGTTTTTTATTTGGTCTGAGGTTAAATTAGAACATTTTCTTAATAACTTAAAATATGAATATTTTAGATTATGTTTATATTCATTTCACTATAAAATTAATTTGTAAAGTTATGTCTAACGCGGATAAAAAACTGAGAATCACGCAAAATCTATCAAGTGTATTTTTCTGAAACCTTCACCATTTTAAAGATAATTTAATTAAAATACCTTTTGTTTTATGTATAGTAAATTAATATATCCGTCTAATTTGGGACAGCGCTCCTTTGTGGGCGAATCCTATTACTGGCTGGACGTACGACGCGTTGCGTGAGCTCAGTACAGAACACGCAAACTAACCACTTAAGGCCACTGGCATGCAACAAAAATGGAAGTAATTCTGAAATAAAATTTATTATTATTATATATCAGCGTCTTAAGTAATGCTAAAGTAGAGTTTGATAAGGTCTCAACCACAAATTCTCAATATAGAAACCAGGCTTTAGATTTTGAACTAGGTACGCGAAATTAAGTACCTACTTCGGGTAGGTTCACGTTAATAGTGCAATGGAATTATGTGTGGTTTTCAAACTTACGACCTCTCGCTATTACCCGCCATAACCGTTGGACTATTGCTGCTCATTCATTGTGATGATGTTCATATCGATACTCCCCTGTGTCTCGGAAAGCACGCTAAGCCGTTGGGGCCGTTCAAATATTACGTAAGCAGATTTATTACAATTATTTACCCCCCCATCGCCCTTGTCAGCAAAAGTAAGCAAAGCTCTTACCCTCTCCCCCCATGCTTACGTAAACATTTTTCAATTATAAATGTGCGAATACCTAAACGTATGCATTATTTGCGGGAGTCCCCGAAAATGCGTTTCGTTTTCAAGCATAGACAATGTGAGGGTTACCATTCGTGTAAAAAAGTAAATAACTAACGATGACGTAATCATCATCTAGACTCCCCTACCACCCATGTCATCCAAAATAAGCAAAACAAAGACCCCCCCGCCCCCCCATAGTGCTTACGTAATACTTGAATGGCCCCGTTGTTCCCGGCTGTCATTCTTAGATCTTTGACAGTCGTTACAGGTCGTCAGAAGCCCAAAAGTGTGACCACCAGTCTTACCAAGGGGTATCGTGTTATCCAGTTACAGGGTTGTAGAGGTCAGATAGGCAGTTGCTCCATGTAAAATACTGGTGTTCAGCTGCATCCGGTTAGACAGGAAGCTGACGCCAACATAGTTGGGAAAGGTTAGGCAGAATATGATGGTGATCTATTTAGCCCTCTGCCATACGCATGTCATATAAGGCTAAGTTCATATGCGCCGCTCCGTCCCGTGCGCAATATTTTGCACCGCACGGTCATGTGAACTTAGCCTAAGAGTCACGCCATGACACCATTCATAAATAGGTATGATGATTAAAATTTTTTTTTAGTCCGTCTTTGAGATTATAAAAAAATATTGGAGCCGTATTTTTTCTTCTTTTACGTAATCTAAAGATTACGGCGATACATTGAGGTAAAATGTGCCATGACGTCACGAGTATGTAGATTTTATTCATACTAGTGACGTAGCGACCCCCACTCCCCAACTTAAAATGCGTTATATCTAAGTCATGTTTTATATATATGATAAAGCAAAAAATACGTGTATAATTTTTTTTTATTATCTGACTGACGGACTAATTAGATTTTCATTTCTTTTACCCAGGCATCATCCCTATTAGTTATAATTAAAGTTTCCCATAACTGACAGGATGACATGTTCATTAAAATTTGAATCAGTACGCCCTCAAAGAATAATCATTAAAACTTTACATCAGATTCTTGAGGCTGAATTTCGAAAAAAAAATCGCAGCTTGTTTTATCAATGGGGTATTTTACCGGGTTATTACATGGGGCGCGCGCGGTCGTCGTTTAGCGGGTGTCTACAAGTCATAACTTATGACCCCTGTAGAAAATTTACCAATTAATTAATGGAATTGCGATAATTTTGGTACTAAAAACTTGATTTTTAAATAGAATAAACTTTTTTATTTTCTATTTTTTTTTATAATACGTTTTTGTATTACTTTTTGGCAATGTTATTGCAGTACTTATGTGCATTTTCGGATCAGACATGATTTTTGTAACACATTGGTGCCGATTCTCTTGTCACAAATGCCTCTAAACTAAACTAAATCACTAAAATTTAGTTTAATCCTGTCAAATGACGATTTCCCATTCTGAAATAGACTAAAGTGACACAACTTAACTATATTTTAGTTTGACAGCACTAAGATAGTACTGAGTTTTTAGTTTAGTGAAAATGGCAATTTTGCTATTCTGAATTTGACGTTTTTCACCTAAAATTTTGATTGTAAAAGACCAAACCAGACTAAGCCTAACAATTTTTTATCGCGATTAAAAAGGTGTGGGGTAAAATAAGTGGTCATGAACTAAAATTCACACCAACATCTCGACTTCATGTGCAAAAACAGTACTGTATTTATTTTGTCTTTTGCTTATATCTCGAAAATGGTGCGTCCTATCGCAAAAATAATGAAAACAAAAAAAAAACAAAAAATTTCGAGCCCCTTTATAAAACCCTTAAACCCCTAAAACTCAACATGTTGGTAATATTTTTTTCATATTTTCCATACAAAAAGTGAAATATTCCATATAAAACACGTCGAGGCTGCACCCCGCGCGCCTCCGGCTCTAAAAAAAATCGGGTACCACGTGGATTCGCGATTGTCAAATTCGTTTTAGTCGTGTCAAAATTATTTTTTAATTTAGGGAATTTTATTTGCATAGAATAGCGTTAAGATTCTCGTAGCCAAAAGTAAGTAATTTTAGTGATAGTTTAGTTAGTTTAGTTCGGTGTACAAGAGAATCGGCACCATTGTCGATATAAAATATAGATTTTACACCCTTGGTTTTGCAGTTTTACAAATCTGTGTCTGTGTC
Organism: Agrochola circellaris; assembly: GCA_914767755.1. Lineage (NCBI taxonomy): Eukaryota > Metazoa > Arthropoda > Insecta > Lepidoptera > Noctuidae > Agrochola > Agrochola circellaris. The sequence continues at coordinate 12,659,469 of OU611863.1, read as the reverse complement.
TACAAATTCACCCAGTTGGCGTATTCCCGAGACTCGGCACGCCCCAGTTAAATGACGTTTTATCGACAGAAACTCAAAGGGTATGAATGTTTTAACTTTTCCAATATTACTGTTGAAGACTGGAGTGTTACTGAATAGTTCCATGTTAAACGTTCCGAGTTTTATTCGATATATGAGGTGGTGTTGGGGTGAAAGTAATAAGAGAGATACCATTTCGTTTCTTTATAAAAAACTTATCCTTGTGTTTATCCTAAAAGTTGGCAACGTCGCAAATATCTGTCAAATATTTACCTGTTTTGATTAATTTGGTAATATTACTGTATGGAAATATGAAATGTGGCTAACTAGCGAACTAGAATATATTGATTATGAAATGCAATAATTAATATCGTAAAACCGATTTTTTCGTTTTAGATGCAAAAAAATATTTGGAAACTTTCCAAATGCCTTTTTTACACCTAAAACGTTATTAATCAAATTCAGTGTTATAATTGCAATTCATTATTAATATTCTAGTTTTTCGAACATATGAAGCAATGGATTAGCAATATCCTTCAAAATCAGGTTGTGATTGATAGTGTGGTACGCAATTAGGGTACTTAACATATTTTGACCTACCAATCTTGTACCACATCCTACGAACAAATATGACTTTGTCTTTGAAATGCAAAGATCATCACCCTGTGCGTGATGTGCAGATCTTGTGTTTGTGATAGAATAATGATACTTAGAAATAAAAAAAACCTTTATATGCAGCAATGGGCATGGTTTAACAGCACAGGAAATTGTAAAGACAATCATACATTTAAAAAAACCCTCCAATTTGACAAACTTATTCGAAAGTCTCATTTGCCTGTAATTTTACTGGGATCCACATCGTTTAATATTTTTTAATATATTTTTTACGTTTAGCAAAAAAACTACTATAATACAATATTTAGCAGAAAACAATATTTAGCAGAAAACGATGTTTAGCAGAAAACGATATTTAGCAGAAAACGATATTTAGCAGAAAACAATATTTAGCAGAAAACAATATTTAGCAAAAAAACTGGCCAATTGCGAATCGTACTCGCACTTGAAACAGCGCAAAAAACGCCGAAAAAAACACGTTTCTTGTGACGGAACCACCTTTAACTATTAACTTTATTTAATTTATATATTTTTGTTTTATAACGGCAATAGAAATACACATTCTGTGAAAATTTCAACTTTCTTCCTATTACGGTTCATGAGATACAGCCCGCTGACAGACAGACGGACAGCGGAGGCTTAGTAATAGAGTTCTGTTTGGCACCCTTCGCGTACGAAACTCTAAAAAGTAGATATAGAAATGGTGGTACAGATCAACTATTTTAAAATTGCGCACCTCTACCATGGTATAATCATATACTCCTACTTTGCCAGGTACATTCCGAAACACAGTGGTCACGTGGGTGACACATGTCTACGTCATCACATCTGTGTTACCACAAGTTTGTAATAATTTTTTATTAATTTGATAAAGCAAAAAATACGTGTCTCATATTTTTTTGTTATCTGACTGACGGACTAATTAGAATTCATTTTTTTTACCCAGGCATCATCCCTATTAAGATAATGATTACAATACAGAATCAACAACAAAATGAAATCCACCACAACTTATCTATTAGCATGAACCCTTTGTAAAACTGTTGTATGGAGTCGATTTAAATATTTTAACGACTTCAAAGTCTTTGGAAGAAGCAGACTGAATAAAACATTCGCAATATGCAGAAATGCGACCAAGTTCGTTTGCTAACACTAGTTCGTGTTAACAACTTTGAAGTCGAACTTAAGTGGAACTGTGAAAATGAAAATCTTATTTTGATTTGGGATTTATTTTCGAAATGAGACGTAACGCACCTGATCAACTCAGGATGGATGACATGGCGACAAGTCACAGGAACAACTTGTGATCTACGGATGGCCCTCAACTTAAAGAGGAAGTCCGTGATAAGGTATCTCTACTTTTAGAGATCACATTTCTACCCTTGCGAAGGATTCTTTCGGGCGCCTGAGATTTGTTTTGCGAAATGCTCGCGACTTTCGCAATCCTAATGTTATTAGGTTATTGTACACCACTCTGGTTCGAAGCAAACCCGAGTCCAGTGCCTGTGTTTGGCACCCCTATACCGCGACCCAAACACTGATGCTTGAAAAGGTACAGAAAACCTTCTAAAGATGCCTCTTCCAGAGGTTATACCATTTCTTTCCCTATATGTACCCTACCAACTTTCTTTTAGGGATGTTGGGTTATAATTCGTTGGAGGTGACAAGAGGCCTTGATCAGCTCACGGTAGCCTGTAAAACCTTACGGGGACGTATAGACTGCCCAGACCTCCATGGCCTTTTCTGCCGACTATTTGTGCCCGACAAATACATCGGACACCGTCCCAGCCGCCGGCGCAATCTATTTGCGCAACCGTCATCGAAAACTGTTGCCAGAGCTGAATCTCCAGTGTGTCGTACTTTGAAGATGCTCAACGCCCTTCTGACGGCCAACCCTGAATGCGATGTATTTGCGGATGAATGGAATAAAATTATGCGTATATGTCTGGTGTTCTGTGAGAGAACGTATGCAATCCCGAGTCCACTGTTCCATGTTAGTTTAATTCAATTATATACAAAAATTGACAACATGAATCTTTTTATATTTCTATGTTAATTAATGTAATTGGTGTTGTACCGTTTTAATTAACTATAAATAAATGTCGTACTGTATGGATCGAAATGCTGGGCCGTGAAGAAGACAAATGAAAAAAGATTGCATGTCGCGGAGATGAGAATGGTGGGATGAGTGACGAAAATGGATAAAGTAAGAAATAAGAACTTATACAGGGTGTTTGGCAGAACGTTGAACATACGAAAATGGTGGATAGGTGGGGTCATCTGCTACTTACTCAGCCCTAATTTATTTGGCTCTGGCCCCCTGGATATGTAAAAAATTTTTTTTTGTTTTCTTCTAGTTTCACCACTTCCTTAACTTTACAGTGTAATTTTTTATTAAAAATGGGTAAAACAAGCATTTTACCCATTTTTAATAAAAAATTAACTTATCTATCTTATATAATTAAAAAATTAAATTAACTTTACAGTGTAATTTTTTTATTAAAAATGGGTAAAACAAGCATTTTACCCATTTTTAATAAAAAATTACACTGTAAAGTTAAGGAAGTGGTGAAACTAGAAGAAAACAAAAAATTTTTTTTTACATATCCAGGGGGCCAGAGCCAAATAAATTAGGGCTGAGTAAGTAGCAGATGACCCCACCTATCCACCATTTTCGTATGTTCAACGTTCTGCCAAACACCCTGTATAAGAGGAAGTTTGAAAGTGGCGCTAGTGAGAAAAAAGCTGAAAGGAAATCGTTTGGCTTGGTATGGGCATGTGATGAGAAGGGAGGAAACGCATGTGACTAAAAGAGTGACCAATATAAATGTTGATGGATGGAGAGGGAGAGAAAGGCCAAAGAAAAGATGGATGGGATTGTGTGAGGAGTGATATGAAAGAGACGGGAGTGAATGATAGTATGACGGTAGGCAGGGGAGAAAGGAAGAGAAAATGAGAGATGATGAGATAAAGGCAGGAAGATGATGATTTGACTTGTTGTCTGCAAATAGATCCGCTAACATGATATTTTACTTTTATTTACCTAATTTTAATTTAGTTTATCCTTTATACTCATTGTTAATTTATTACATTAAGTATTTATGCTCTTCCTAGCCTGAAACACAGGTTCAACCTAGTTCAGGCAAATAAGCAACTGTGCTCCATTTTAATGATTAAGTTACTTATTGTAAATGTGCCCCTTTTTATAAATAAACGATTTTATTATTATTATATTATTGATTTATTTTTGAATTGAAGGGCAAGAAAGTGTGTTTAGCGTTCGACTAAAAAGTCTTCTTTTATTGTTCTGGTACGAGTGTTATTACGAGAATAGCTTGTTATGTGGTGAAAAGTTTAGCTGGTCAGTATAACAACTCACAACCATTCGACTTGCTTCCGAGTCGAAAACATTTAGGCGCCATCTCCACGTACGAGAGATGCGGGATGGTGACGCTGTGTCTTCAAATGATCGCCGCGATGATATCGCCATGTGGAGATTGATTCATAATTTTTATTGAATTTGATGGCACGGCGAGATTATCGCCGCGATTTTCTCTCCCGTGGAGATGGCGCCTAATGGTTACCAGCAGCCTAATTACGTAATGCACGATCAATAATAAATTGAAATGAATTGAAACAGATTGCTAGTCCATTGCTTCATAAGTTCGAAAAACAAAATTGAGCAGATTTTTTTTTCGAACTTATGAAGCAATGGACTAGCTATCTGTTTCAATTCATTTCAATTTATTATTGATCGTGCATTACGTAATTAGGCTGCTGATTTGCATAGTCCGTTGGCTTTAAAACTCTGACACCAGGTTAGTCACTAACCACACGAAAAAGAAGAAAGAAGATAGTTCCCGCTATTAGACGATCGGTATTCTGCCGACAGCTAATAGCTGTCGGCAGAATAACGGTCGTCTCATTGGTTGAAACTATAAAAAAATGTCGGGCTTCGAATTTGTGAACAGGGTTTGGAGGACTCTTCGATAACGTTGATTGATATTCGATTCGGCACGGAAGCGTATCAAATTGTTGTGATTAGCTAAGTAGAAAATTTAGTAATGGTGCCGATATTACCTGTGGCTCCTATCGACCAGGGTGTGCTGACTATACTTAAGTATCTTTGCTTTTGATGACGATTTTTATACCCTTCGTTTGTCAATGACTCAGGGTTCTTTAAAAGCTGCAAGGAACTTCAACAACCCGAAGTCAGTTTTGTCTTCCGAAACGGGAACTCTCTTCATTCTGTTTTTTATTTTTTTGTGTGCGTGATATAATCACACTATCCATTGCCTTCCACTAATGAGCTTAACAAATACTTCTCGAATGTCATAATAAACATGAAAACCCACTTGAAAATAATTCCCTAAACAAACAGGCACGTTATACGTCCTTTGGAACGGCTAAATGATAAAATCAACAGAAGACGAAATGGGGACTAACTAAAGTAGTCATTTTTAATTAGGTAACATTAATTATTTTGGTGACGCTTTGGCTAAGTTGGCGTTAGTAGGCTTGTTATATTTATTTAGTGGTTTTATGCATTTGGTTAAAACGTGATTTCTCTTTTATGCTATCAACAAGCCGTGCGCTCACCCTATGGGTTTTCCCATCGGCAAATATAACAAAATCCCATACAAACTTTCACCCATATTTAACGCCTTTGACATATGTATGTCATGAACCCGGTGTCTTCGCTCTGGTGGATTGAGACATACGTATTGCTGGGTACTGACGCGTCAAAAATTTAAATTGAAAGATGAAAGTCAAGTATATTACATGGCAGATAAATGTGAGAGGAAACGCCGGGATCTCTGCCATAGAATTTTAGAGGTATGAGGAACAGAGTCTAAAGTTCACTCATCCTCTATAGAAAAGGGAGGATCCTCCGACCAGACGGGTGTCGTTTCTGGCGGGCAACTGCCCAACGATTGATGTCGGGGAAGTTTTATATATGCTGTTCGCGCGGTAAACTCTATTAGGCAAGATTTGCGTGTCGTCAGGATTTTGTTGACGTCAGCTCTTTGACGCGTAGTTCGCATGTGGCGATGCACATAAGCAGAGATAGCCTAGTGGTGTGACCGTCAGATTGCCAAGTCATAGGTCTCGAGTTCGAACTCAACGGATGCGTTCGAATCGCACGCGCTTCTGACATTTCGGATTCATGTGCGTAGGTACTGTATAATTATCACTTGCTTCAAAAACGGTGAAGGAAAACATCGTGAGGAAACCGGCATGCCTGGGAGATATTTCTTGACGGCATGTGAAGCCAAGGCGACTTAAAACTCTGACTCCAGGTTAGTTACTAATCACACGAAAAGAAGATGTGGCGATGTAGATGCCGCCACAGAAGGATATACTGACCTTATTGGTGATGTTCTTCAAAAGGTCAGGCGCAGTACTCGCAACCGGCGTGCGTGCATGACCAGAAGTGCTATTCTGTAAAAATCTCACCGTAGAAACTTAGGTGAAGTGAGCTGTCAATAGTGTCAATCCCTAGCATCAGCGTGAAATGACTGCTCACTTGAAGCTCACTTCACCTAAGTTTTCACGGTGAGATTTTTACAGAATCAACCGGCAGATGTTTGAACGTAATCGAAGCAAAAGGATTATGTAAGGACCGTAGTATGTCGCGTTCTGTAGCTTCTGCTTACCCTCATGGGAAATAGGCGTGAGTTTATGTATGTATCTAAAAAATAACTAGACTTAATTCAAGGGTAAAATATCGATTGGGAAACCCCACAGGGTTGATTTCTGCTTCATAAATGAAAATAAGGTGCTTATGGGGGCAAGTGATTGATTACCTTCCACGATTGCTTTTGCTTATCTTATATCTTCCCATTCTGCCTGGAGGAATGCCTCGGTGTAGTGGTCGCAAGTGCTGCTGCTGAGCATGAGGTTTTGGTTTCGATTTCCAGGTCAGGCAAAACTTTATTACTCGTTAATGTGTTTTTCCACAAGGAATTTCTCAGTAGCTACCCGGAGTCTAGATGGTATGGGACTTAAACATAACTGGCGAAATGTGGGTGTACCATCGAAGAAGTTCCTATCTAACCACCGTAAGGACTATTCTTGCTGGCAGCGCTCGGCGACTATAGAACCGGGCCGGTAACAGATGTGGTCATCGTGTTCACGGGATTTAGTTTTGAAACTGGTTAGATATGAACTTCTTTGATGGTACATAAGTACACCTCTGCCCAACCCTTCGCGGACCGTGATGTTATAATATGTTATCTTCCCATTCATCATCTTACTAGTTAACGTGACAAGTTTACGATGCCCCCAACAAATTATATAACGATTTTTTTTAATTTCCTGAAATTAAATTCCTTTGGGCCGCCGGGAATCGGATGCGTGATTTATAGGGGTATATGATATACGATTCGGAATTAGGATCATCCGGCTTAGGGGTAAGTGTGTGATTTGTTAGTTAGGGATTAATATTTGTAATTTACGGTAATTATTTATGATTGATTCTGGCGATTTTTTTCAGACTGGATTCGAAAGGCGGAGGCCAGGGTGTTGTGGCGCGCCAGGGTTGCGAGTTTGTCGGAAAAGGATATCGTGGCCCCGGCACACAGACAACGGAAGGAACACGGGTGGGTTTTAGTCAGTAAAAGTCTGACACGCGCTCCCGCTCCGCCCAGAGCGGGAGAAGTTATTCGATAACTTCCCAACCTCAAAGAAAAAAAAAAAAGGGTGTTGTGGCGCAGCCAGGGAGAGGCCTATGTCCAGCGGTGGACTGTGGTAGGCTGAGTTGATTGATTGATTTCTGATTGATAAAAAAATATTTGTGCCGTCCGTCTCATTTATATGCTAGTTTGTTTTTTGTTCTGTTGTCTTGCAATTTAATTTAATTTATAAAACTATTGAAATATTCATTATTATTGTTATCTTACACAAATTTATTATATTTAAGTATACATATAAACATTGCAGTATAAAACTGATTTACATCTGTCACCTCACACTTCAGGTCTAGTTGAAAACCAACGTCAGGCACTAGTTGTCTGGCATTTTTGCTGAACTAGGCCTATTTGGCGCAGCCGCGAGACACCGCACACCCTTTTTTTTTTTTTTTTTTTGAGGATATCACACCCGCCACCGCACACCCTGCTAATATCTTACAACGCACTTTTTATTTGTATTCTTTATTTTTTTTAAATTTTGTTTTTACATGTAGTACAATATGTTGTGTTCTGTGCCTTTTAGTCTGTGCTAAATAAATGCATTCTTTTTCTTTATTTGCTTAATTTGTAAAAATGATTTGATCGTCGAAACTAGCGTTTGTAATTAAACGCATTAAAGTTTTGCCCACAGAGAGATGGGCAAAGACCGTCACTCACTGGTTACCTGAGGGAAGGACGGCCGTCGTGGTAGACTGCGCCGAAAGTGGTGTGACGATCTAAACATGTTTGCGAAGCCATACGCCAGAGGAAGTCCAAAATAGAGAGGGTTGGAAGGAGTGGGACACAACGTAGGCTGACTAAAAAAATTGTTTCGTCCATGTTGGCTCAAGAAGTCTAGGCACGTCAAGAACATGGGCCACAAATGAACTGCAACTTTTTTATTTATTTTAAACTAGCTATACCCCGCGGTTTCACCCGCATAAGTCTTGATCTCTTGGGAATATCGGGATAAAAAGAATCCTTTGTCCTAACCTAGGTCATGGTATACCAATGTGCCAAATTTTACCCAAATCGGTTCAGCCATTTTACCGTGAAAGCGTGACAAACAAACAAACAAATTCAACTTCGCATTTATAATAATAGGATGGCACATGTAACATCACGTGAAACTCAACATAAACATAGACAATAGCACTTCAGTAGACAAGGACACATGACAAACATGCAAAACATTTGATTGCATCACAGATTTGATAACATAAATAACAATGAATAATAAATAAAAGTAATAAAATGCATGCAAAAAATACATGAGTTAAAATCAGGATGATATTTGTAGTCAAATGTTAAATGAAAACAGCAAAGGGCACATTACTGTCGCGGCCTGCAACTGGGGCATTGATGGACGATCGTGAGTCCATCAATGCCTGGTTGCGGCCAAGGCTTGTATATAATCGCATCGCTTGTATATTGTCGTTTCTCATATAATGCGCGGAATTCAAACTAAGTAAAGTAATTATAAATTCCAGAATCAATGACGAACAAAGATAATTTTTCACGCGACAATACGTTCATTTGTTTTTTCTTTACTTTAAACAGCTCTACTTGCAAGCCAAATCGTAGCAGCGTACAAGTCAGTATCATGTTCTATGTTTATCTAAATATAATTCGCGACCGTAACAAATATGGCTTTACATAATTATAATCATTACAATCAACAATACAACTCCATAAGTTAGCATAATTGTCAAATGTCATGATTTCATGAAATAGTCAATACAAAAATTATCAATACAACTCTCTTAGTTCATGTAATCCCAATATTACATGAACTAAGAGAGTAGTATTGATAATTTTTATGATTATAATTCCATAAATAAACATTTGATACGACCGCGAATCATATTTAGATCAACATAGAACATGATACTGACCTGCAAATTGCAAAAATCGTAAGAAAATTTGAATTTCGCGGGCTACCTTGACGCTTTGGCCTTAACCAAAGAGATTTACCCGTAACCTTTTGAAGATAGCAATAATAGTCATCTTGAGACAGGTATGTCTCAAGACGAATATTATTATTACCTACTTCATTGGATTATTATAAACTTAGGTATTCAGTTGAGGTGTAAGCGTAGGCGATATAAATATCGATGTATATATAGATGTATCAAGTAGTCTACGGGTGTCTGCAGAAAGGAAAAAGTGAACATATTTCCAATTCTACTATCTTTTCTATTCAATAAAATAGTAGCTTTTAGTCTGTCTGTGTGTCCACTTAGTTCTTCAAATAGTATAAACTACACAATCGATTTACATGCGGTTTTCATTATTATTTGAGAAATTTATTCCGGAAAGTTTGTGTGTATAATCTCAGACCAAATAAAAAACCAAGACAGCGCTGTCAATAATGAAGTGAAGCTGGTTTCGTAAATATGTGTGCACTTTGTGTGGTGTAGTTTGATTGTAGTGACATTGTAAAAGGTTGTTAATGTGTGCGTGTGAGCGTGTATGCACAGATTCACTGTATCATTCGCAGCGCTCCGCCTTGGTTTTGATTTGGTCTGAGGTAATTTAACTTAGATAAAGCACAGAAATTTAAATGTTTTGATCTGTCACATCAGTAGGTGCTTTTCACCCGTACGAAGCAGAGACGGGTCGCTAGTATTTTGTAATAGTATCAACACTATATCGTTTTTCATACTTCAGTGATTACATCGATCACACCTTGAATATTTATCAGCAAGTTACTGTCTAGGGAAATCACTGCGTGATAGGTACGACACATGATAGTCGACACGTGTCAATCAGTCTAGTTTCAGGGCACGTATCCAATCATATCTATGTAAAATATTATTAAAGTTTGTTCTCCTGGGTGGATAAATAACTATTTGATAACCGAACAACCTTTGATTGTACAATTTAATTAAAATGTAGCGTAGGAAAGTGGTTGTGGTAGTAATTGTTTTTGGGGATACTATACTAACCAACTTTACGTTCAGCTGTGGAATAAAATGGGTTGCTAGGTCAAAAATACTATGACAGAAAAGGTGTATACAGTATGTTAACTAACAGAGGGCGTTCCCGTTAACCGGCAATAGTATAGCGTCCATACAAGCTAAAAAAAATAAAAAAATTACCAAAATATTAAATTGATACGTATTGCGCGTGTACAGTGTTTATTTTACGTAACAATATAATATTTTTTGTGAATATTTTATTTAACAAACTTTTTTTTTCGAAGTTAATATTTTTTTAGCATTTGTGGACGCTATACTATTGCGGGTTAACGGGAACGCCCTCTGTTAGTTAACATACCGTATAATTATCACAATAAGTTTTAACAATTTCTGAAACTAAGCTCGTTTGTGCTGGCCTTTCTTATATCAATGGTGCTGACAGGGTTCACGTAGACTTCTCATTTGCCAGGCCGCGGCAATAATTTTGTTACTCAAAGTAAATTCGATTTTTCATTAGGTTACTAAACATTTATATTTATATCACGCACATAAAGTAATAAAAATAAAGAATTAACTGAAATTCTCCTGAGACCTTACTGAGATGAAAAAGCAATCTCGATTTGGTTACACGTCACAAAAACATATAAACAAACTAAAAAGATTGTGAATTGGTTTTTTGAAGAGACGTGTAATATGCGATGCAAATGTCGTGAGGAAAGTTTTGAGTCTGAATGAGGATGGCTATAAGAGTAGGGGAAGGCCAAAGAAACGGTGGATGGACTGTGTGGAAGATGATATGGCTAGAAAGGGGATGACTACTGAGATGACGACTAATAGAGAAGTATGGAAGAAAAATACATGTTGCGCCGACCATAAATAAATTGAGATTAGGGCTGGAGAATGATGATGATGTTGTGTAAGTATCCAAAAACCGGCCAAATGCGAGTCGGACACTCACACGAAGAGTTCCGTACCGTATTAAGGCTTGTGCAGACCAGCGCGACGCGACGGCGCGACGCGACCTGAACAATACAATTTCTCAGAAAACTTCCGGTATAACAATAGCCAGTGTCGCGTCGCGCTAGTCTGCACGAAGCTTTAAGATCGAGCAAAAAACGCCGAAATAAACACCATTTCTTGTATTACTCCATTAATTTTTAACTTTATTTTATTTTTATTATTTTTTGTTTTAACGGCAATAGAAATACACAATCGTAATACCTATTGCGGTTCATGAGCTACAACTCGCTGTCAGACAGACTGACGGACGGACGGACAGCGGAGGCTAAGTAATAGGGTTCCGTTTTGGTACGGTGTCTGATTCTAGCGATTATTTGAATGTAGGTATAGTTTATTCCCATGTTGATATAACATGGTTTATGTCAGCAGATTTATAGCCAAAAAGGTGAAGTTTTTTTAAAGAACCCTAGGAAAACCCATACTTATTTAAATTGTCAAACGATTCTTGGACGGGACACGAGCTTCATAAAGCTGATATAAGATAGAGACAAAAATGAACAACCGGTCGATTCTGTAAAAATATCACCGTGAAACATAGGTGAAGTGAGCGTGAAGTGAGCTGTCAGTAGTGTTAATCCCTAGCATCCTGCCGGTCGATTTGTGACAGTGACAGCTCACTTCACCTAAGTTTCACGGTGATATTTTTACAGAATCGATCGGCTGGTGTCAGAGTTTTAAAGCCTGGGTTTATGGGCCTCTGACTTGGCTTCACATGCCGTCGAGAAATATTGAAAGCAAGAAAATCGATACCTCTTTTTGACAGTTGCAACCACAGTTAACATATTTGTTATATACAGTTATTATTAAAGAAATGGAACAAGTCCTTGAGATAATAAAGTAACAATGTATATTTGTTATAACTGTGTATATTATTTATTAAATTCTTTATATATTATTTTCTATCTACGCATAATGTTATATTTATATTTAGTTTTCTATGCACATGTACATAATTAATTATATTCAAATTCAAAATATTTTATTTCACATAAACCTACAAGGGCTCTTATGAAACGTCAGAAGCTAGGTGCATGGTTCCAATTGGTCGTTTTCTATGGAGAAGAGCCGGCAAGAAACTCCACGGTTACTCTTTTAAAAGTAAATGGTTTTTTAAATGTTTCCAAATTACAGTGTTAAAAGGTATGAGAGGTGTAGGCTCATCAACAAGTACCAGGTACTTAGCAAAATATAAAATGGTCCACATATCTACAGTCTGTTATGTCTATAACGTTCCCACATTCACAAAATTTAAAAGAAAATAATCTATATAAAAGATAAATAAAATAATAAAAATAAAAACTTATTTAAACCAAATGACAATGGTTGCCGCTACAGCTGTAACAAATCAGAAAACAGTTAACGTCGCTTATGGAGAACCCGATATGGCCCTACCTTGAAAAAAAAAAGCGTCTTAGTTCCTTATTGAATTAGTTCCAGTGAGATCAATATATCTACGATTAAATGCAAAATGATGCATTGACGCATCATCATCAGCCTATAATGTTCCCACTGCTGGGACACAGTCCTCCTCTCTTCGAGGGAGTGGGCCCACATTCACAAAATTTAAATATATTATTTTATTATATATTTATGAAACATTTTATGTACAAAAATGTAGGCATACACACACACACACGCACACATGCACACACACTCAAACAAACATGCACTTAGACACACCATCAACCACTCGCAATAAATTGTACCACGTTGACAATCTTTACTATATGTTACAATGGGGGACCAGCCGGTCGATTCTGTAAAAATATCACCGTGAAACTTAGGTGAAGTGAGCGTGAAGTGAGCTGTCAATAGTGTTAATCCCTAGCATCCTGCCGGTCGATTTGTGACAGTGACAGCTCACTTCACCTAAGTTTCACGTTGATATTTTTACAAATCGACCGACTGGAGTTCTCAAATACAGGCCTAGGCTTAGTTTAGACTTCAGATCTCCCACAAATTACGAAATTTTGTAAAAATGTCTGTCAACTTATTATAACTAGTATAAGAATGTAATCTGTGCAGATAAACAAACATAATTTTATTTATTATAATAAATAACAGTTGCCAGCCATAACACGTTATTTATACCAGTTTATTAACTTGGTGTTAGTTGATATATCCACTATTTATTATACTAAATTATATTAATGTCGCTGCTTATAATCTTTATTGGATATTTAGATTTGAACGTGAATGAGAAACTATGTAGTGCAGTTTGTCTTCACAGCAGAGTAAATAGAAATATAGGTTAATAGAGTCTACTAAGTTTTAATCTGCTGTATCATTTATTTAAGAGTCAGTGCATGACGTCTTTTTATTTTCGCTTGAGTATAGATTTCGATGATTTTTTGCTAGTTTATTGGCATTTGCTAGCTGACTTAATTTAATGACAGCAAATAACTTAATTTAATGTTTTGTGTTGCGTATTGTACATTATTTTGCATAACTACTATTATATAGAATCAAGCCTGTGATGATAGTTGTATGTGTTTACATAAAATATTGACGGCTATTTGACACTTCCCATGACCCAAGGGCTGGTTTTTACCTTGGGCAGAGACTAAGCATTGCATTTACATACAACGTGGCAATGCGGCCAGCCTCTTGGGTACATTACCAGTCGACAGCGATGCGGACGAATTTTTCGATGCTATATTTTAGTTTGTAAATAGTTTTAGTTAAGTTAGTATATAATTTTGCTACTTTTATTAATTAATTAGTTATAAATATATTGTAAATATAAATTTACATAAATAAATAAATAATAATAATAAATAAATAAATAAAGTTTTTATAACTTTTTACTAGGAATTAAAAGGAGTCTGGACCATACTCTTTTTATTACTTCACCGTTTACCACCAAATAGACAAAAATGCCTACCATCCTTATCCACTTTTCTTCTTACGTTATCCCATTCAGCACGCGTAGCATGAAAACAATAGAAACGTGTTTTCTACGGGTTTTGTCGACGGAAGAATAGACAAAATGACACATTGTTTATTTGTCATTTTGTCTATTCTTCCGTCGATAAAACCCGTTTCTATTGTGTCATGCTAAGTGTGCTGATGATTTAGTTTTCTTATTTTTCTATTAGGACATCTGAAACCACAGTGATCTACACAAAGTGAACTAAAAGGTATGACATTGATAGATCTGAAACATAAAGGATATCAAGCTACAAGCGGCCAAAGCATTGCGACATCGAAACTCCAACGTTTGGGCAGTCTTCAAAGAGCATATAAATAATTTAATACTGCTACCACGATGATTGAAGGCGACTGTTTATTTATCAAAAACGAAGTTCAATGAACGATGTTTCGTAACACAATCTCATTTGATTTGTTTATGAAGTTTTATGGCTAATTTTGCGGTGATAAATCTCTCAAATGTTACCTCACTTTTTGATTAAGTAGTTAAGAATATTTTGGGAAGATATAGGTAATTTAATTTAGGTCAGGTGAGTCGTAGTTCGATCAATGGTAGTATTCTGTACCAAAACAGGAAAATTAAAAAAAAAACTTTTTTTTTTCTTCTATTAAGACCAGGCACTCTAAAGACGATTTCCACGCAAGCTCTGCCCCCACGCACTCCGCTACTCACTATGCGGTAAACGCTAACACATCAGTAATAAAGTTGAATATCGCGTGCGCTCTTTGATCGTGTTCGAGCACGGAACTAAATGGCGTAAATCTCAATTCTTATTTCGTTTATAACTAAACTAATAATTGATCTAGAGAAAAAATATCGTGTGGTTGGATAATAAAATATATTATTTTACTGTGAATACTAATTTTTTAGATATAAAAGCCCAGTTTTTAATTTTATTTAAATAATCCTTTAAAAAAGACATGATTTTCGAATAAAAAATGAATCGAGCGAAAATGTTACAATTACGTAACTGTCTTGTACATGGAAAGAAAAAGATCCAATAAATCATATACTAAAGTTCCAGTTTGATTGTATGCGTGACTGTTTCAGAATATTAATGCAAATTAACATACAATTTAGGGAGCCTCCTCTTAAGTCAGTCAAACTTTTAAGAGCGTTTATTCTGAAAGTGAGCAACGCCGCAAATAAATGTCAAATATTTGGCTGTTTTGATTAATTTGGCAATATTACTGTATGGAAATATGAAATGTTGAAAAAAGGGTAACTAGCGAACTAGAATATTAATAATGAATTACAATTAAAAAACTTAATTTGATGTTGTAACCGTTTTAAATCTAAAACTAAACATTCGG
Source organism: Agrochola circellaris (assembly GCA_914767755.1). Taxonomy (NCBI): domain Eukaryota; kingdom Metazoa; phylum Arthropoda; class Insecta; order Lepidoptera; family Noctuidae; genus Agrochola; species Agrochola circellaris. The sequence goes on along the minus strand of OU611863.1, from coordinate 12,643,979 downwards.
TGTTACGATATTAATTATTGCATTTCATAATCAATATTTTAGTTCACTAGTTAGCCACATTTCATATTTCCAGACAGTATTATTGCCAAATTAATCAAGACAGGTGAATATTTGACAGCTATTTGCAACGTTGCCAACTTTTAGGATAATCCGGTACTCTTAATGTTAGCTTAGTAAAATTAACGTCAAAAAGTTTGAAAGACACTTAAGTATTAAAGAAGCCCTATATCCTAATTATCTATGCCCGGATCGGTAAGTACAGTGCGTTTCATCAAATAGTTCCTTATCTATGTTGGCTCAACTGATGTGGGACAAACAGGAATTACGCTACGGCGCTACCTAATTGGTCTGTTGTTAAAGTTTAACAGTGGAGCCAACATTACGGCATAGGAACTATTTGATGAAACGCACTGTAGGTACTTGCCATCTGTCATTTCTGTTCAGCATTACTGTAGACTCACTTCTAAAATAATTGGGTAATCGTCAAAAATAGAAATAAAAAAAAGAGTACCTAGCACTTGAGTCTTAGTAGACTTGTAGACCATTTCCTAATTACTGTAGTAATTGGTACTTGTTGAAAGGCCTACACTGTCTTCCCATACCTACCCTATTAACACTGTTATTTGAAAATATTGTAAATGGTAATTTTTTTTAAAAGAGTAACCGTGGAGTTTCATGCCGGCTGTTCTCCATAGGAAACGACCAATCGGAACGGTGCGCCTAGCTTCTGACATTTCATAAGTGCCCTTCTGTAGGTTTATGTGAAATATTTTTTTTTTTTTTTTATTCTGCTATTTGACCGCATATGGAATATTAATAACAGGTTTTGTTTTTTTTTTACATTATATATTTTATATATCAAACTCAAACTCAAAGCATTTATTTTAATTAAACTATTTACAGGCACTTTTGAATTGTCAAGGAATTGGTCTGTCAAAAATATGAAGCTAGTTGCCCATTCCAAAACGTAGTAGGTACCTATTGAGAAGAACGGGCAAGAAACTCCACGGACACTCTTTTAAATAAAATAAATTGTTACAAAGTATTGGTTACATCATTCATGTTGAAATTATACATGTGAGAACAATCTAGAAAGACGTGCACGTTAGAAGCGTCCGTAATAAAAAATTAAAACAAAGAACAATTCAAAAATTAAAAACAGCCATGGCCGCTAAGAGTTGACCAGTCCCAACTGACGGCGCCCGTTCACGAACATGACCCATGGATCAGCACCATTCAGCTCAACCATTTTGAAGGGAGCTAAATGATCCAACACACGCGCCACCTCTCATCAGCGAGACATCTGAGTGAGCATGACATACTCACAGCCGCCAGGGCACATTCAAGTCAATAAAAGACGTATTACCCGGTAAATGGTAGCTCTTTAGTACATAGTACTCACACCTGTGCTCTGTAATTATATAATATAGTATTACTCTATAGTAAGGTTATCATTAGACGGTCCATAAGTTTTTAGAGAATATATTTCCATTCACAATTTAGTAAGAAGAACAGATGAAAAACTTAGGTAACTTGCCACCGCTTTCAGTGGTTGAGGTCGACAACTTTTCAAGTACAATTCAGCTTATTTCCTTAGGGGAATAAATCTAGTAGATAAATAAGTAAGAAGTCACATCTCACCTTATTTGACAGGATAAGTTTGTGCCAAAATTGTAGGCCAATCTGACCTTCTACATTGTCAGGAGTTTGTGTAAATAAAAATATAGGACATGGACATGGATCGTAGAAATATGGAAAGTTAAGATGTAGAAAAAAAAAAGTTCAAAAATAAAACTCGACTACTGAAAATTCACGCTCTAAAAAGTATGAACAACGAAAATATTTCAGACAGAAATCAAGAAATAGGTCCTGTACAAAAATGGTTTAGGTAAAGCCTGCCTGTATGTACCTATACCTACAAAATTATAATCGTAGTCTTTGAACAATATAATTTCGTGATAAAAGTTTTTGCAGAGACGCTCACATTTTTTTTTTTGTTTAGCTTTTATTGTATAATAGGTATTAATTTTACAGCCGCGCCGCCGTACGTAAAACAGTCTCACTTTTGCTCGTTTTTAACAATTTAATAATATTTATTTACTTAAACAATATCATACACAGGGTGGCAGGGACATTGACGCGAAAACTGATACCATGGATGCAGTACCTACTTGATTTTGAACCATGGGTTGAAAATTTTAGCCGGTTATTAAAAAAAAAAATGCTTTTTCATACAAAGGTGCAATACCTACGCGGTCAAAATGTATGGAACAGCTGATTTAAAAAAAAAAAAAAAACCGATGACCTCTTTTTAAAGGCTCGTACAGACCAGCACGACGCGACGGCGCGACGCGAGAAATGAGGAAATGTTTGTATCGGGCGTTTTTAAATTTTAATATAATTTCACTTGTGAGAGCCAGTGGGTAGAATACTACCCACTGGCTCTTTTAGCATATCATCTTATTTCTACGCTCCGAGACCGTATCGAATCATCTGACTCCTATATTTGCGTACCCCTCAAACCCGTTCGGTATCGGATTAAAGGACTGTTTGTATAGTGTTAGCGTTGACCTTCGATCATCTGTTATATGACCTTCGGCCATGGGAGATATTTGTGGAATTATGTAAATAATAAGTTTATCTTTAGAAGTATGGGACCCTGGTATCATCTGTGGTAATACGAACTTTGGGCATGGGAGATATTTCTGGAATTATATTTAGAATCATATAAACCTGTTTTATTTATTTAAAAAAACTGGACTAGTGTGAGTAGGACTTGCGCCCTGAGGGTTCCCTCTCAAAGCGGTGCTTGCTCGGCTTCCCGAATTTCCAAATCTGGATTGAAAAATAATTAAACTTAAACTTCCAATTGAAAAGAACTTTTAATAAAGTAATAAAATACATACTAACTGTTACTTCAAGACACGGCCTATGACCTTGCTTCTCGCCAAACTTCATGCTGCTTGGAAGTACCAAATAGACTGGTTTACGATTGTCAAAATATGCGGCATAAATGGCCGTATTTCTTTATTGCGTTGACTTGGAAGTTTGATTTTCGTTAAAACTCCAAAGTTTTTGATATCTATTTCAACTTGATGCCTCCACGTGTTCCTGAGAAAAAGGGTCTCGACAGACAACGAAGTCATCCTTTAAGGGTTTCAACGTTTCATTTTGAGGTACGGAACTCTAAAACAGATTTATTTTCTGCCAGTTACCTTTCATGCTGTAACGGCTATACGGTTTTAGTTGAAAGGCATACGGATAGGCCATGACCTGGGTTAGGACACATAGGATACTCTGAATTCCGGTAACACGTTCCTTTTAATAAGACAGTAATTGTGTATCTTCGGACATGATGGGACCCTGGTAAGTAAGGGAATTAATTTCGAAAGGTTAAGGTAAATATTTGTGTAGGTGTAATTAATTTGGTATCCTATTGAAAGGCTCGAGACAGTTGTGTTTTGTATCTTTTAATCTTCATGTATTTTTAAAATAATATACCGTTAATGCTATCAAGAAATGCTGAATTTTCTTTACCTACCATTCTCTCAATTGCAGACACGCGCGACGCGACTCTGGTGGAACAAATTCTAAGAAAACTTCACGGAAATTGTTTTACCGGTGCGGTGTCGCGTCGCGCCGTCGCGTCGCGTCTATTGGAGGGAGCCTTAAAGAGTCTATATAATCGCTTCTTGAACTTGTGTGTTGTGTTCATCGTACGACCTTGTGGATGACGATGCCTTGGCGATGGTTTACGGATGCGCTTGTAATGATTGAAAACTGGCTTTAGTAAATAAAAGGCTTTAGAAAATATTTTTACATAGGTAACATAACATCACGCCTTGATTCCCGGAAGGGTAAGGCAGAAGTGTTTCTATAGTACACCCACATTTTGCCATTTATGTTAAGTCCCATGTAATAGGGGACGAGCCTATTGCCATCAACCGGGCACAAATCACAAATTCCAGATGGAAAAACCCAATAAAGGCTCGTGCAGACCAACGCGACTCTACGCCGCGATGCGACTCGAACAATACAATTTCTAAGAAAACTTCACGGTATAACAATAACCGGTGTCGCGTCGAGCTAGTCTGAACAAAGCAAAGGGAATCGAAACCAGGACCTCATGCTCAGCAGTAGAGTGTGCGACCATTAGACCGTAGTTTTAGTAGGTCACTAAAGTAAGTCAGGTGAATAAAACCATAAATATGTGGATCCAAGTTTGCAATGTGAATGCATAAAACTGCAAAGATCACAAAGAGGTGTGTCCAGACCGCAATTGACCGTTTGTGACGAACGCACGAGGGTTAAAAATATCAGCTTGACTGAAAAACCATCAAATATGACCCACTTGCAGAGCTAAGTTCAACATAGGTCGTCTATGAGACGGGGAGGATACGGTGGCATAATGTGATCATAGCCGGAAGGTTGTTAAAACTTTATGTGGCAACATATTGATACTTGATTGTGAAATGGATTTTCAAAAACCACATAAGAACGCTATCACACTGTCGATTTGCCAGCGTGTTTCCAGCGAGGCGATTTGTGAAACGAAAAAGATAAAGTTATAAAACTAAAACCCAACTACGACAAAAAGTCATCTAGTAAGGTATAAACAAGACATCACAGACAGATAAATTAAAAACCCGGAGTCACACGTGTTAGGACATAAATCGAACAGATTACTTGTGATGTCTTGTTTATACCTTTTTAGATGACTGTTTTGACGACAAAACAGTCATCTAAAAAGGTATAATAAACAAGACATCACAAGTCAAGACATCAAAGCATCATCAAAATAAAATTATAAAACTATAACCAAACTACGAAGTTTGGTTATAGTTTTATAACCTTATTTTTATTTAAATAATTTTCGGGTTAAAATACATATATTTTTGAAATGTGTTAATTAAGCCCTTTCATTTGATACCCAATAAGGCATTTTTTTTTTTATTTCGTTACTATTAGTCCTATTAGAGGGCACGATATTCATTGTAACGTCACATGGCCAATAACCAGCGGACGATCAAGACGCTTCCAACGATACCTTATTTGTCAAATTATGATGAGTAGTTTAGAAGTTATAAGGGAACGGATATACATAGTTTACATACATACATACCGGTCAAAATCATAACCCTCCTTTTTGCTTCGCCGTAGTCGGGTAAAAAGAATATCAAATGTGTGTTATTTTATAAGCAGTCTTCACCTAAATCTCATCAGCCAGCGCCACTATAAATACAAACTATACCTATATTTGAGGTACACGTGTATTCACCTGTTGGATTCAGTAGAACTCTGTCACTCAATTGTAACTGACGGGTGGGAGGCTGCGAATGTGTTGGCACTTCTAATATTCCCACGCGATTCCTGATATATATTTTTGGCTGGAAATTGATGTACTGATTCTAGGAGTTGGGGCGTTTGCTTTGCGTTGACGTTTTTCGATAGATGTGTTGTGATTTTACATCTTGCTTCCTCATCATTTTAAACATTGGCAGTGAGATGAATTATTAAAAAGAAAGTTAAAAACTAAAGCCCCTCTTAAAAGGTATAAACAAAACATCACAGAGTCAGCGGTGTCTTATTTAATTTAGTAATGACGTGTGACCATTAAGGCCCGTGCAGACCAGCGCGACGCGACGGCGCGACGCGACACGAACAATACAATTTCTAAGAAAAGTTCACGGTATAACAATAACCGGTGTCGCGTCGCGCTGTCGCGTCGCTCTAGTCTGCACGAAGTTTTATACGAAAACCGATGTTATTTTTAATTTGTCTGTCTGTGATGTCTTATTTATACCCTCTTGGTTGTCGTTTTTATCGTAGTCGAGTACGAAGTAAAAGCTCTTACAGGCCAGCGCGACGCGACGCCACGCCGCGACAGGAACAATATAATTTCTAAGAAAACTTGACGGTATAACAATAACCGGTGTCGCGGCGCGCTGTCGCGTCGCGCTGGTCTGCACGAAGCTTAAGGTAAGTTATAATTTTTTTTTAAATATTTCGTCTGCTAACGAAGCAAGAAGACAAACTTACTAACGAATCAGTTAACGTCGCTTATGGAGAACCCGATATGGTGCAACCTTGAAAAAACAAAGCGTCTTAGTTCCTTATTGAATTAGTTCCAGTGAGATCAATGTATTTACGATTAAATGCAAAATGATGCATTGACGCATCATCTTCAGCCTATAATGTTCCCACTGCTGGGTCACAGCCCACTCCCTCTCTTCGAGAGGGAGTGGGTATATTGGTATGGTACGTTAATGTTCACAAAACGGGTGAAGACACTGAATCCTGTAACACAGGTACCTTGCTCAGGAGTCAGGGCTTCAAATTAAAATGTAACAACTTTTTTTATGTCAATAAAACAATTTATTATTATTATTTATATGTTCTATGGACATCTTCCAAGCGGGAACACACGCAATATTCCCCCGTATACGCTACTCAAATATCATTGTAGAGTTGTGCGCGTGGGCGGGGAAACATATCATTTCGTTAGGATAACATTACTAGCTGCACCGCGTGCGTATGTTGGTTCTAGGAGTGTCCTTGAGTCGGGAAATATTGGAAGAAGTTCATATTTGTGTGGTTCCGTTAGATGATATTCTGTTTTGATTTCAATTTATGTAGTTTAAAAGGTATATCGTTTTCTACCTTCGTATTGGCACGAACTATTTGAAGACACCACAAGACGTCATAGAAAGGTTGACAAATATAAAGAAAAAGTTATTTAAAGTTTGAATTTTTGTTATTTTTTTTTTGTATCTTGTTTTTTTTTTATGCATCATGTGGTCTGAAATAAAGATTGTTATCATTATTATTATTATAAACGAATATAATAAAGAGAAAACTTTTTTTTTTTTTTGTTTGTCGTGAGTAAACTCAAAAACTACCGGACCGATTTAAAAAAATCCTTCAACAGTAGAATGCTATATTATCACTGAGTAACATAGGCTACAATTTATGAAGATATTACGCGGGCGAAGCCGTCGGCGGAAGTTAGTAATAAATAATAATATAAACCTTTAAATATTTCTGCGATCTCTTTCAGGCAACCTTGGAATGCACAGTGATTTCGTGGACATAAAAATGGGGTTTTCATTGGTGCAAAATAATAATTATATAGATACAATATACAATAATAATATACAACAATAATATATAACAATATACTATAATATTAGATCCCCACCTATGAAATCAGCGTTTTGTATGGAGAATTTTAAAGAAGTTGCATTTTCCATACTAGCATTTTCTTAATTTATATAACAACCACAAAACACACACACGTGTTTTATGAACACTAATATTTTAAAACTTTTATGCACTAATGTTTAAAAACTAAGATAACGTAATATGTCATTTAGATTAAGCGACAAAAATAAGTTTTGGCTAAGTTAAAACAAATAGTGGTCATTCCTGCTAACAAAATGAGGAGTAATTTTTAAGGTATTTTTTATGTTTAGAAAACTATAAGTAAGTAATAAGATTTTTTTACTATTGGTAGAACTGTCTATGATGGTCATTATTCGATATAATACCAAGCAATTGATGAATATTTTAAATCATAGAAGTGACGAGGTACTCTATATGGTAGAAAAAAAAACGCCAATTTCATAGGTGGGAACCCAATAGATACGAGTACATAGAGATATTTAACTATATAATAGATTGTACAAAGAATATTTATATAAGAAACGAAAATAAATGACGACTACAGATTATTACAGATACGAGAACAAGAGATCACAACAAGTAATGTTCCTCCACGAGTGTCATAAATACAGGTAACGATTGCACGCGACTTATTTGGTTTTGTAAATGTTACTGGTCTACAGGCTATACCGAAGAGGCTTACCCTTTGTTTTCTATTTAATATTTAAGAAGCAATCCAAACAATGTGTAACTCTATCGACAAACACTTACCCGATTTTCGCCATTCCATTTACCATCAACTTGAGTCAATTCACCCCTCTTTCGTCTAAATCTCCCCTTTGCATGTTTTTCCCCTTCACCCTTAAGTAGCGGAGTCTGATGGAGACACAAGTAGCCAAAAAGCAAGCCAATATTTGACGTAAGCTGATGTGTTAAGCGATTTTGAACCATGAGCGGTGCATTACGGTCAACTTGACCTGGCCAGCACTTAAAGTTTTCTGCAAATGATTATGGTACAGGGGCTGTTGTTCGTCCTTTCAGGGTGCAATCTAGATCTCCTAAGACTGTATATCTGATGTATATGTCGCAGTAAGATGGTTGAAGCCGGAATATAGTTATATCCCTAGGGATATAGCTATTAAGCGTAATATAGTTATATGAAAGCGGTGCATAACTGTCGGAGTGCTATATTTTTGTTACTCCGACCAATTTTGAAGTGGTCACAGTTCTAACCTAACCTAACCTATTTGATCGGAGTGCCATAATAGATATATTACTAGATGCTCGTATCATAGTTATATTCCTAGTAAGACAGTTATGCACCACTTTCATATAACTATATTACGGTATATAGCTATTCCAAGGGATATAACTATATCCCGACTTCAACCATCTTACTCGTCATATACATATATCTGTAGAGTGCCCCGGTGGTTTCTTGATCTCAAGCATGACTGCTGAGCGATACTCGGAGATCGAAGTTAATGGTGTGATACCCCCGTGCCTTGGAAAGCCGTTGGTCCTGCGCCTGATGTCTCTCAGGTCATGTCGGATTACCGTCTCATCGTACAGTGTGAGAATAGGGAGTGCACCTGTGTCTGCGCACACACTTGTGCACTAAAATATCTCTTGCGTCCTTGGCTAGTCTCTGCTGAGATGGCCGCCGAGACCGAAATTCGGTCGGGAGTATATTATTATTATACTATCTATCTACCAAAGTACCAACTTGACTTAATTCATCCCTCTAAATCTCCCCTCCGCATGTTTTCCCCTTCGCTCTTCGGTAACAGAGTCTGATGGCGACACATGTAGCCACTACACTAGATTAATGATTCTTCCGTTTCGCTGCCTTTTTCATATACAACCCTATTCTGTAAGGTTCTGATTGTCGAATGAGATAACAGATATTTGTCTTTTAATAGCGGAATGGTAAATGATTTTGCGAATGTTGTTGATGTAAGTACGGTCGAGTACCGATAATGTTAAGCCATTCGCGTTTCTTTGTTGCAAAGTTAGTAACGATAATGCTATTTACAAATCCCCCAGCTATCTAATTAAGTAACAAATGTTCGTAAACGATTACGACTAATCTGTTTCATTTTGACAGTTCAACAACATTCATTGCGTTATTTACGTTGTTGAGCTGTTTTTTTTTCTTAACTTATGAAGCAATGGATTAGCAATCTGTTTTAAGATAGTTCATTGCCAGCGCCAGATTGCAAGGGGCATTCTTCTCCATACGAAAATTACCTTTTGGAACTACGTTAACTACTACGTCAAAATATACAAAAAAATTGAATTGATTCTAGTCGCCCCACTAGAATCAATTCAATTTTTTTGTATATTTTGAAGTTTTAAAGTGCCTTACATGGGCCTATTTGAAATAAATGTTTTGACTTTGACTTTGAGTTTGACTATGACTTTGACTTTGTCTTTGACCTTGCCACCAAAATAGCCAAATGTGAAAAACTATTTCCAGCGCAAAATTAAATTTTAATGGCGCCTTTTAAATATACATACGAGTATACTACAATTAGCAGTAAAAGCTTTCTTAATGTTAAAGAAGCAGGAGTATAAGAGCTACTTAATTTAATTTAAATTCAATAAGTTTGCAATAAAAGTTGATTCTTCAAAATTTGGGAATTATTATTTATTTAACATGAAACCGAAGTAGAATTTACGTGAAGTGAAAGCGTCGATCAAAGGGCGCGAAAGACAATCTCGCTCTATCCTGCACGCGTAGCATGATCACCGTAGAAACGAGTTTTGTCGACGGAAGAATAGACAAAATGACAGTTAAACAATCACAATCTGTCATTTTCTCTATTCTTCCGTCGACAAAACTCGTTTCTACGGCGGTCATACGACGCGTGCTGGCTGTCAAAGGCGCCGCGCTACTAGTGATTCCTGTTGATAAAATTAGCCTGGGTAATAGAGAGGCTCATATTCCATTAAGCCGCATTCACTATAGAGATTACAATTTCCCGATAATCTCCTTCCACACCCTTTTCAATTAACCGACACTAAGGACTTAAAACAGTCAACAGTATCAATGTTTAACCATACTTCGTATCACAAGCTATACAGCGTGGATCAGAAATGTGTGGTGTGGTGGATAATATTAAAGGGTACATACAACCAAAGTGAACAACTTTCTCTATGGAGCCAACGTCATAATCACGAAAAATTATCATCTGTCCAATAAAACACTTCAATACCTACTCGAACCAAATGTATTGGAGAGCTGGTTATCCTAACTTATATTATAAATGCGTAAGTGAGTTTGTTTGTTACGCTTTCACGTTAATAAGGCTGAACGGTTTTAGATGAAATTTAGCACATGGGTAGACCATAACCTGGGTTAGGATAAAGGATACTTTTTATCCCGATATTCCCACGGGTTTAGGTATTTCCTTCGTATCATATAACAAATGAAGGATATAACAAGTGAAGGGTGGGCGTTTTGGGGGACTGTCTTATGTAATTTTGACGTTCGAAAAGTGACAGCCTAGTTTGAATAATGGACTTTTGAATTTGAATTAAGAATTTAAATACACATTTTGAAAATGTAAAATGTAAACGTCAACATGTAGTTTTGTTATAATTACAAAATTGATGACGTTCATGAAGACGTCTTTACGCCATACTAAGGGTGTTTTTTTGTTTTTTTAGAGATTGCTCAGGTTTTATTGCCTATAGAGAAAACTACAAGTAATCGTGTTTCTAAAGTGTACGATTTATAGAGTGAATCCTTAAATATCTTGCATATTAATTGCATAACTGAAGGTTAAGTAATAACTATGCAGCAAGAGATCAAACGAACGCGATTATTTGGCAATTACTTACCTATCGTTACTCGGTGCCCTCTTAAATAATGTGACCACTCGTTCATACCTACTCATCCCTTGTTCGAACTCGCCCGGTCCGTTGTACCTTTGCAGCACGCTTAGCATGACCACATGGTTTTGTCGACAGAAGAATAGACAAAATGACAGATTGTGATTGTTTTGAATTGATAATGTTTTATAATTTGACATCCTGAACAAATTGTGTGTGTTTATGATATTATTACTAACTGCCATAACTAAAATTGTAATTTTAATTCGTAATTATGCAATCAATCATGTTAATACTAACCTAATAATCTCTATCCTGTAATAAATGTATGTACCTAATATTTGCACGCCACACTTGGCTGAATGTGATGATACCATTGACTAATCTTAAGACCGTATAATGTACCATATTTTGACAAATAAATGATTATGATTATGATTATGTTTTATCTGTCATTTTGTCTATTCTTCCGTCGACAAAACCTGTTTCTATTGGCTGTCGCTACGCGTGCTGCTGATAGGTATATATAAAAGCGGGCGAGTTCGAACTAGGGGTGAGTATGAACGAAGCCATATTTCTGGTACAGGCTATATTGTTTAATCCAGAACGTGCCTCCGCCAATAGTTAACGGATTTATTAATTGTATAGAGTTATGCCGATACACGTCAATAGGGCTTAATTTTAGTAATGATGGCATTATATTTTAATTGACATGTGTTTGTTTGAAATAAGCTTGGTGGTGGAAGGATTAAAGCGATATATTTTGAGCCTGAATGTTAGTGATTATAAGCAGGACGATTATGACATTTGGTCTAGTGGTCGCAAACGCTGTGGAGTGCTGAGCATCCTCATGCTCCCACGCACTTACAAATGCTACACTAACACTTTTCCCGACATTGGGAATCGAACCCTTTACTGGGTTTGATTCCACATAAAATTACCACAAAAATAGCATCTCAGTATGATACTTAATAACACCCCCACGTGTTATACTGAGAGGCTATTTATGTGGTAATTTACTCAATTAAACACATCTAATAATTTATAATAATATTGAATTACTGCTTAGCCCCCCTCCTCTCGCCTTATTTTGCTGTGCCCGACAGGGTCCATATTGATCTCTTACTTATTAAACCATCTATGTAATACATATGGAATGCAATATACAATTGAGTAGGAAAAAAGAAAAAAATAATCTTTTTAATGGTGAATTTTACCAAGATATTTACATGTGGCGCAGGCGGCGATCGTTGATCGGGTGTCTAAAAGTCATAACTTATGACCCCTGTTAAAAATTTGCTAATTTTTAATGGATTTTCGGTAATTTTGCTACAAAAAATGTGAATTTTAAATAGCGATAACTTTTTAATTATCAATAACATTAAGGTGATTTTTTTTACTTTTTTGTAATTTTATTGCAGTACCTATATACCTTTCGGATCGGGCAGGGAATTTTTACATATTTTATTTAAATTCTACTCCAAAGAAATGACGTCTTCACCAAAACTAAAGACCAGAATATGGCCTCAACCGGTAATGGAATCCAGAAAACGACTAGACATATTAAAATGCTTGTCATCTACCGTGACACATGTCAGTCGGCAACCGAACACAGCTGGTGCCACAAAAAATCTCAAGCACGTTATACATTGCCTGTTTTGACCGACATGACTTGATATTGAACAAAGTTCGGACGCAATGTATGTGGAGCTTAGGAAAGCAACACGACGTTGACGAAGATGGATTAATTTCAGTTTGAGTGGCACTTTGGATCAGATTTTTATGGCGAAAAAATATATTTGAAAATTTTGGATTTTTCAAGGGCTGTTTAGAGTTATTTTAAGAATTGGCGACTATCTATAATAAAGTTTATTTCGCCGAAACTGTTAGTAGTATAAATGTATGCCAGCCGGTCTGAGGTGAAGTGAGCGTGAAGTGAGCTGTCACTGTCACAAATCGACCGGCAGGATGCTAGGGATTAACACTATTGATATTTATTTATACACTTAATTATTAACACTATTTATAGATTATTTCACGTTGATATTTTTACAGAATCGACCGACTGGTCGAATGAAACGGAACTATGCCAAGTTCTGAGTTTTTTTTTTGTTGTGTCTCATATCGAGAATCCGGACGTCAAGATGACCATAATTAGAAAAGTATTCGCAGCCGTCGCAAACGCGACTGTTGACCCTCGGTTCGACTCCCAGGTTGGGTAAAGTGATATACGTAGAATACAGGCGTCATGCTCTGCTATGTTAGTATGGCGGCACTCTGCCGTTATTGCTGTTTGATAAAATAGAACTAGTTTATAGTAAATAACGTTAACGTGTGCGTCACGGTTTGCGTCAAACTGAAAATTGAATCTTTTACGATACGACGTGACTCATGCAATATTACAGTGCACTCGGCAGAGAAATATTAAACGTAACTATTTTATATCACTTCATTTATATTGTACACTACACAAAGTCAGCCTTATTATACAATAGCTCCTCCAAAGTGTGTTAAGACGCCGATATATGCCAGTGGCCTTGAGTGGTTAGTTTGTGTCTGTGCTGAGGTCACGCAACGCGTCGTACGTCCAGCCCATAAAACAGCGCTATCCCAAATTAGACGCATTATTAATTTATTATACATAAATCAAAAGGTATTTTAATAAAACACGTATACTAAAAGATAAATAGGTAAATTATCTTTAAAATGATGAAGGTTTCAGAAAAATACGCTTGATAGTTTTTGCGTGATTCTAGTTTTTTTATCCGCGTTAAACATGACTTTACAAATTAATTACACTATGTAATATAAACATAATCAAAAATATTCACAGACTAAATTATTTAAAAATGCTCTTATTTAACTTATAATTTTTCCAAATCATTAAAACTACTCGTTTAGACGTGATTTTTAATATAAAATCTTAAGAAATCGGTTAGTGCCGCCTTAAGACCAATTTAACTGTGTAAAATATTAAATCTCTCATCAATGATCTGTTTAGCAGTAGGTCCATCTATCAGTTTAATTGGTCTTGCGAGTTATTCTCTAGGAAATGCATCACCAAGAGTCTCTTCTACGAAATGCATTGGTTGCGGATTATTCTGGTCTGTACTAGGAACTGTGGTTAGGAGAAATAGAATAGAATTAGACTGGAACAACGTATGTTGCATAGAAAGCTATGCGATGGAAATGATCGTATAAGTTTTCAGTACAATCATAGTCGAGGCCCGAGAGAAGGCCTGTGTCCCAGCAGTGGGAACATTATTGGTTGATTATGCTGTAGTAGTTTTGTTTTTTTAACCTTTCCTGCCCGCTGCTGGGCAAAGGTCTCCCCATACTTCGCCACTCATCTTTGTCTGCTGTCTTTTCCGGCTATCAGTCAAGAAACAGTCTATACATATAGGTCGTCGTACCAGCGTTTCTTAGGCCTGCCTTGGTGACGACGCCCGTCTTCAGGCACCCACTGGGATGCATTAATTCCAACTTCTATAAGCTGTTACTTGAAGAACACGAACACAAAAATGTATAAAAGATAAATTTTCGTCAGGACTCTACTTATAGCATAATCAGCCTATAATGTTCCCACTGCTGCAACACGAGAGGGAGTGGGCAGTAATCCACCACACGGGCCCATTGCGGATTGGTAGATGTCACATGTCTTCGAATTTTTGGTTCTAGGCCGGTGTCTTCACGATGTTTTCTTTCACCGTTATAAAAGCAGTCAAGTGGTGATGAAATAATTAACACAAAGTAAAGGGCCTGTCAGGGTTGCGGGTTTGTCTGAAAGGGATATCGCGACCCCGGCACACAGGCAACGGAAGGAACACGGGTGGGTTTTAGTCAGTAAAAGTCTGACACGCCCTCACGCTCCGCCCAGAGCGGGAGAAGTTATTCGATAATTTCCCACGCTCAAAAAAAAAAAAAGAGGGTACAAACTTACGACCTACAACTCGTAAGTCGCGACACACTATGATAACAAACAATTATTATGACACCGTTTTCGCCATCAGAATGATCTTGCTCACACAGGGCCTCATCAGTAACGCTTGCAGCATCAAAGCGAACATTTCTGAGAAGATAGCTATCAAGGTGTGTCCAAACTCGTGCGCAATTCAGAATTAATTCGTGTACTCGAAATACCTTAAGGCTCGTACACACCAGCGCAACGCGACGGCGCGACGCGACTCGAACAATACAATTTCTAAGAAAACTTGACGGTATAACAATAACCGGTGTCGCGTCGCGCTAGTCTGCACAAAGCTTTAAAGCAACTTTTTCCTTGTCCTTTGTGGAGAAACTATATTATTTTTTTTGCATTATTCTTCATTATTCTTCATGTTACGCATGGAACACTCGTAAGTCAAAGCCGACATAAACTGAATTGCCTAGAAAGTGTTATAATTTCGAGACTTCCTTGGAGAGTTTTTGTGTAAATGGAGTGAAAAATTGTAAGTATGTATTTCCTCATTACTAGCATTCCGTAATCAAGCAACATTTTTAGAGTTCTGTACCTGAAGGGTACCAAACGGAACCCTATTACTTAGCCTCCGCTGTCTGTTTGTCAGCGGGCTGTATCTCATGAACCGTAATAGGTACAGTTGTCACAGGTTGTATATTTCTATTGCCGCTATAACAAAAAATAATTATAAGTAATAAAATAAAGTTTTTTTTTTTTTAAAGATTAACGGTGGAGTTTCTTGCCCATTCTTCTCCATACGAAAACTACCTTTTGGGGGCGACTAGAATCAATTCAATTTTTTGAAAACTTTGACGTTCAAAAGTGCCTTACAAGGGCTGAAAATTTGAAATAAATGATTTGACTTTGACTTTGAATTAAAGGGAAAATAAGGGCAAAAAAAACACGTGTCACGTGTTTTTTCGGCGTTTTTTGGTAAATATTGTATGGTGGTACGGAAACCCTGCTTGTGCTAGTCCGAGTCGCACTTGGCCGGGTTTTTTACATTTTAATTTTCCAAAGAAACATAATGATATGCGTGAAACATTAATTTGTACATTTCTTAGAATATGTCAATGTAATGTCGTTACTAGATATTATTTCACGATGGATTCCAAGAATATGCGCATGCGACGAGATGTGCGTACGAGGAACATCGAAATAGTTACAGTGAATGTGACTATTTAGTATACTTATAATTTATTTAAATTAGTTGTTTCATTGGTCTGGTTGTTTTATGCACGATGGTGAGGGTACAAATTCGATTTCTGGGTTGTTATTTTTTCGGGATTATTTGACCTAATATTTGCCATATTTGTTATATTTTTGGGTTGTTTTATTTTTAAACTAAAGCCTGAGATATATTTCTCGACGGCATGTGAAGCCAAGTCAGAGGCCCATGGGCGGCATAAAAACTCTGACACCAGGTTATTTATCTCACGAAAAGAAAGAAAAATTCCCAAGGATGTATTAGGAAACGTAAAAAGTTGTGCAAACTTACACCTCTGCTTGCCCTTTCAGAGAATACAAGCGTGATGTAAGAGTGATATGCGACTGTTTCTGAGAACGATGGCGCACGCGACGAAATGCTCTTACGGGGAAAATCTAAATTATTTCTGTTTAACACTGACATTTTGTTTTGGAATATATCATGAACTATAATGTTGTGTTAAGGAAAACAGATTCCTTAATCACAATAAAAGAATAAAAATCTAAAGGCAGTAAATTTAAATTATATATTCTTTTTAGGGTTCCGCACCTCAAAAGGAAAAAACGGAACCCTTATAGGATCACTTCGTTGTCCGTCTATCTGTCAGTCTGTTAAGGCCCTTTTTCTCAGGAACGCGTATAGGTATCAAGTTGAAATTAATATCAAATACGTAAGTCTACGATCCCTTAAAGCTCTGAAAATATCAAGCTTCTAAGTCAAGAGCAATAAAAAAATATGCCATTTATGTGACATAATAATATTTTGATACTCGCAAATAAATCAAAACCGGGTACTTCCCGTTGACCTAGAATCATGAAATTTGGCAGGTAGCAAGATCTCACAGCATATGTAAAGGAAAAAGTCTGAAAATAGTTTGTAGTTCTATAAGACAAAAAAAAAATATTGCGATTACATATTTACATTTGCAGTTGGAGAATTAACCGTGACGTACATCGATGTATTCGAGAGAACATGTTCAACTACAATGTTAACTTTGTTTTTGGGATAAATTCATCCCAACTACGGAACCCTTCATTGTGCGTGACCCGACACGCACTTGGCCTGTTTTTTAATTAAATAAGTTCGTTTAGAAATGCTTTTATATTAAGTGGGATCGCCAAAGAGAATGTTTTTGTTGTTATTGTTTCCAATTCAGAATCAAACAGTAAATCAAATCTAATACGAATGTTTACTTGTAAAAAAGAGTGAGAACAGAATACAGATCCAAGTATTCTTGTATATTATTCACTACATAAAACATTGCTTTGTCTATCAGTGCCAAGGCTATTGATATATTTCACATACTTTATCTAGGAAAAAATACATGTCCTATAATTTTATTTACTCCATTTGAGACGGCCTTACATATCTAAGGATTTGCTAGAAGATATTCGTCCAAAATAAACATCAATACAATAATAAATCAAGCGCACTATTTTATGTAATATGATTTACGTTCGCTATAGTAAATAGCTGAATATTATTTTGAGTATAATGCAGACTAAAAAGTCTGCAGAAGGTTCATTTTCATGCATTTTTCGCTTTGAAGACAAACTTTTGGTGAGGTTATGGAGGCTAGATGCTGAAGACTGTGGCTAACATCCGACTACTGAAAGCACAATTAATTAGATCTATGGTCAAAACTCGTTTTGATTGACGGTTGTTATTGCGGTCAACCAATCATAAATAAAAGGCTAATATGAGATTAAACAGTTCTTTTTACAATTAAGCTTTGATTTCCTAGGAAAACGTTTCCGTCATATTCTAACGGCCGCTATGTAATCTGGCCCAAAGATTTAAATCGCTAGATTTGGCCTCACCGTACTTAGTCACAAGAAAAAGTGTCCATACTGAGAAGAGTGAGCTCACACATTATAATATAGCGTTTTCATGACAATGAAGTGTAGTGCGTCATTGTGTGTCAGAGGTGTCAAAACTCTTTTGAAATATTTTGCCGCGATAGGGCGAATCTAACGATTTAAATTTGTCGCTGTCATTGTTTTCATGACAGTCGCCAGTGCGGCCGTTAAGTGCGGCTACCGGTATTCTAGGAAACCATAGCTTTAGTGTACATGCAGTTTCATGCCCGTTCTTCTCCATTGAAACTATTACTGCTCCATAGAATGGGCAACTAGCTTCATCTTTGTGACTGACCGACCCCTTGACAATTCAAAAGCGCCTGTAATTCGTGAGTTTGACATTTTTAGGTGTGTGTGTGCAAATTCTCTAACTATGTATAATCTTTGTGTAGCCCTTACATTTGAAAGCAAGAAAGAAAGAAAAATTATTTATTCTGCGTAAACAAAACGCACATATAAAGACTTTCTTTTGTGGAAGGCACACTTAAGTGGATAAGCCATTTATAGATATATGTAAGTATTAAGTTTGACCGTGTTTGAGTGTCTTTGTTAATACATATTTATGTCATCTTTACAAGGTATGTGTCAGCTTCCTAATTATTTTTTGCAAGTTTATGGTCGTTCAGACCAGAACTTCTGTTTTCACCTCCATATGTCGTAACTAGACAACCAGACAGGGCGGCGGCAGGTGGGCTACTGTCTGTTACGACCTAAAATCAGATGAACAGGTGGCGTAGAACTACACATTCTCAACGACATTCTAAAGCCTATACCTTCCATTGATGCTTTTATACTATCTCCTTCACATGTCGATCGTAAGAAACCAGCAATGGTATTGAAATGAAAGAATGGGTCGTGTTCGTGGTAGATGCCAAAGCGCGAGTGGTGTCCAAGCCAACACGTTTGCACAGAGGGCTATAATTCAAAGATATAATTTACGACACTGCCAAAATCACTGAGGTGGATCTCAGTATATTTATATGCTGCGTAACACGCCTTTTAATCTTGAAGTCTGATGATTAATTTTATTACACTGTAGTTGCACTGACAAATATTACACCACAAATAACAATGTATTTTGTTTCGTTAAACAAGATTGTAATTTTTATATTAGTATTTTAGAACGAATTTCAGCGGGAATCTCAGTTCAAAATTGATAGATTTTGTGAAATGAAATTGTTTATCCTGTAAATAGGATATCGGAATCACTTTTACACGTCATATAAAAAAATATTAAAAATAAGCTAGATGAGGTCGGTGTTTCCTATCTGACTAATCTGAGAAGAAACGCCGAAACAAACATACAGATCACAGTCTCTTTTAAAGTCCAGACATAATCTTGGTCAAGCCATATGTGGATCATGTAGATTAGTGTCTAAAATGGTCTTTTGAGGAAAGAACCACACAGATTTGAGTGGACTTGTCCAGTCAGTGCAGGCATTTGTCAGTAATCTCGGAGCTCAATTCAGAACTTAAAGATGTCAACTCGCCGAACAATACCAAAGAAAAGATATTTGGGTAGGCCGCATCAACTAATCAAGAAAGAAAGAAATAAAAAATAAATGAAAGAGAAAAAATAAATAAAATAATCCTTAAAAATAAAATGTTTACGAAAACTCAAAATACAGTGGGCATAATCTATGATTAAATAAAAATAAATAGGTACGCGTGTAAGTCGGATAAATTGTTCTCGAGTTATAAACACACTTACAAACAGACATACAGTGAAACGTATGCGTTTTAAAGTGAATTCATTACTTTTTGACTAGTTTAGTATTTAAAAGATATATTAAGTTCATTATCTCCATTACCTGTCTAGGAAAATACTATTAAGCTTCGTGCAGACCAGCGCGACGCGACAGCGCGACACTACACCGGCTATTGTTATACCGTCAAGTTTTCTTAGAAATTGTATTGTTCGAGTCGCGTCGCGGCGTCGCGTCGCGCTGGTCTGCACGAAGCTTTATTCAGGTAATTGAATTCACAATTCGCTGAAACTACTCAGATTCAAGGAAAACAGAAGAATATAATGGTAAAAGGAAGTGTAAGCCGACATTTTTATTTGTTATTTTTCCTGGAACACATATTTTTGTCATAGTTTATGATCGGTCGTTTAAGGGTCGTTGTAGATTATATCCCTAGGGCTAAAGGTAAAGATTTTGGCGGGATGAGAGATACAAAGTTCGTTGATCTGGGATAAAAATAAGTCGATCTGTTGGTGCTGTAGCAAAGTAATTAGAGGTTATTTATAAGATGGATAGGTGTCGAGGGAATAGTCTGATTAGGTACCGATCGTATTGCTTTATGGGTAAAGTTGGGCTTAAGCGTTAGGAAGGAATTGATGGTAGGATTTTTTCTACCTACATTAATTTCTTCTTCTTTTTCGTGTGGTTAGTGACTAATCTGGTGTCAGGGTTTTTCTGCCGCCCATGGGCCTCTGATCGGCTTCACATGCCGTCGAAAATATCTCTCAGGCATGGTTTCTTCACGATGTTTTCTTTCACCGTTTTCAGAGCAGTGGTGATGAAATAATTTACACAAAGTAAATCGCCTGTCAGGGTTCGAACCTACGACCTCCAACTCTTAAGACGCGGCTGTTACCACTGGGCCAAAAATTCGAAGACATGTGACAGCTACCAACCCGCACTGGGTCCGCGTAGTGGATTTCGGCCCACTCCCTGTCACCGAGAAGAGGCCTGTATCCCAGCAGTGGGAACATTATAGGCTTATGCTTATGCCATATCTTTCAAAACCTATAAAGCTACTTAGCAGTAAATTATGGTAGAAGTAGGTATATTCCCGGACGAACGTTACAAATAAAGCTTTCTATACTCCATAGGTTTAGGTAGTTAAATAAAGGTAAACAAATCGTAAAAAAGGTTTTTATAGATGACACTTACTCGTTTAAAAAACGATAAAACCAAAATAAAATTATTTTAGATTTTTACTTTTATTAATGTATGTTAAATATCAGTCATTTAATCTTAAACTACTCTTCGTAGATGTAACTGCTTGAGCACAATAATATTATAATATTTTGTATTCTGTCTATTTCAAAGAGCCCAAACTCTAAACGTCAACGAATTATAACATTGCTAGATTGAAGAGTACCACTGTGACGTAGCATGGAAACTGAAGTGATAGATATTACGTTTAGACGGTTACTTGACAGCTCTCTCGTCACGTGGTTATTTTTGTTTACCTTTATTTAACTAACTAAACATATGGAGTATATGTGTCTCAGATTAGCTAAGAAAGTGTAATGACATTGAAGTAGTCAAAATTGGCACATGACTTGTTTTGAACCAGAAAGTCGACTGCGACAAAATCAGGGACATCACGAAATACATTATTAGGAATATTCCATTCATAATACTTTTAATGAATGTTTTAATGAAACTACAGTCATGTCATCAATTACGTACTTTTAAAATTGTACCAACTCGCGTGGGATGTAAAAAAAGACAAATTTATTATTTTTCATTCATATCGACCTTGATTTCAACAATTTATTATTAATTTTACGCGCGAATCCTATGCATCATAAATAATGTAATCTCAATGACTGTATCGACAATAATAGGAACATTAAATATTTTTTTAATCACAGAATTATTATTTAAAATGTCTGTGTTTGCGTTCGAATCGGCCATTATTTTTATTTAATCGTACTTTTCCATGATGCATGTCTTTGTAAGACATAATTCTTTCTTTTAGTTCAGGGTTGGCGAAGCTTTCGTGTGTAAAATATTCCTTACAAAAAGAATATGACATGTAATCCTGATGCGTGGGAGTCGAAAATATACGAAAACGGGATAACTTTAGCTGGATAGGCCGTGGGCTGCCGTGTTGTATTATATACAGATAATAACATGCTGTGTTTATTTAAGCATCATGGCAAGACGATACTGTGGTAATAATGGAAGAAGAATTCACCGGGAGATCACCCAATTAAACACATCTAATAATTTATAATAATATTGAATTACTGCTTAGCCCTCCTCCTCTCTCCTTATTTTGCTGTGCCCGACAGGGTCCATATTGATCTTTTACTTATTAAACCATCTATGTAATACATATGGAATGCAATAAAGAATTGAGTATTGAGTATTACCAAGTGTTCCTAGTAGAAAGAACAGGAAATACAAATAGTATGAATATTTAAAATAATGAAACATACAAAGTGCGATGTCAAGGTTCCACCAAATATGGGAGTCCAACTCAGCATGTGTCAGGCAAATATACCTGACTAATAGAGAAGTATGGAAGAAAAGGACATGTTGGGCCGACTTTATATTAATTGTAATAACGGCATGAGAAAGATGATGTCGATGGTGTACAAAATAAAGAAGGTCTATTCTATCTATCTAGATATTGTTTTTTTGCAGAGAAAAGGTTCGCCAGCCCTGTTTATTTGTCTAGTAGTCATTACTTTTATGTAATGTGTACACGTAATTGATATTGGAACCCATTAGTTTTTGTTATAGTTTATTGTCTTTTTGATTTGTTCATCGTTTTGAAACTTGAGTAATTTTTGTCTTTGTTTTTTGTTTCAGGATTTGCAACAAACTTCTTTGAAGAAAATATAGTTTCTGAAAAGGGCCGAGCGAATGTCGCCTGTTCTTTTTTCTGTTGATTTTTAATATGCGGAATATATTAAAAATCTTCTGAACAGTATTTTGTTCAAAATGAAACTCAAAGCATTTATTTTAGTTGGTTTGATTGAAATAAATGTTTTGAGTTTGAGTTGCTGCCTAAATCCGGCGCCAGACACAGCAACCACATTAATTTGAACACTTGTGAGGCACGGGTATAAATATGTGATCAAACTTTGAACAAATACCCAAATACCCGTGTTCAAATATGTGACTGTGTCTGGCACCGGCTTAAAAGCAAAGCAGCCCCATTGGCTTAAAAGAAGATTTAAAGGTAGTGCAAGAAGTCAGATCCTGTCGTGAATATATTCGTATAAATATCAAAGGCCTCGAAAGTTCAGCTTGCATAGCCTAAGAGAAGCTGGATGTCATAGTAATAAAATAATAAGATAAAACTATATAGTAAGCCATTGTGGTTAATGAAGGGGAACCAGGTCAACTGACTCTGGTGGAAGTGGTTCATCTGAGTGTACTTAAGTATTTACTTCAATGTGGTACTAGAGTGTTTGTTAACGTAACAATCGTTCAAAATAGGTTTTTTAAATTGTATATTAGTATATACCTATGTGGTATGTGCTAATAGATTATCATAGTCAGTTTTCCATAGATGTCTGCTAAACATGTTGGAAGCAGTATTAAGTCAGGTATTAAGGTCGAGCGAAAATATTTCATGTTTATATAATTCATTCATTCTTTATGTAAAGACACATATATGTACCACTGTTATGTGAGTAAATAATGTAGCCTTTTGATTTTATAAAAAAATCTGCCTAACTTTCTCCCGACTACGTTGGGGTCGACTTCCAGTCTAACCGAATGCAGCTGAATACCAGTATTTTTCATGGACAAACTGCCTATCTGATTTCCACAACCCAGTTACTGGGTAACACGATACCCCTTGGTAAGACTGGTTCTCAGAGTTTTGTGCTTCTGACTACCCGTGCCGACTGTCAAACATTTTCAAATGACAGTCGAAAAAAAAAGAAAAGAAACGAAAAGAAAATAAAAGAAAAAAAAGAAAAGAAAAGAAAAGAAAAGAAAAGAAAAGAAAAGAAACGAAAAGAAAAGAAAAGAAAAGAAAAGAAAGAAAATACATTTATTTAGCACAGACTAAAAGGCACACAAACACAACATTTTGTACTACAAGTAAAAAAGAAATAAAATAAAAATAAAACAATAAAAAAGTGTTAAGTTGAAGTTGGTGTTAATGACAGCCGGGATCAACGGCTTAACGTACTTTCCGAGGCACAGAGGGGTCTCGGTATGAAACGGATGGTCACCCATCAACGAACCGACCGCGGCAAGCATAGTGGCTGTTATTATTAAGCCATGACCTCCTCCACGAGTCTCTTGCTTTTATAATGCGTAAGTAATTGGGTACTATATTGGGACTGTTGTTTGTTGTCTTCTCTCATTACAGTCTCGTCAAATAAGGCGACAATAGCGTCTCCATTTAAATTCGTTCGGATAACTCAATTAGGCTGTTAACGGCATCTTTATTCAATTAGATCGGAGTATTGATTCCTTTGTCAGTCGGGCCGAGATGAAAAAACTTTCATTTAAGATTTTCTTCGTGTAGCGAGCTTTTGATTCTTGCTTTGTTTGGAAAAACATAATATTATCATAATTAAAAAATTTACAGACTTAAAATAATAATAGTAACCCCCCAACGCCGTATCTCTACGTTGACGTCGTGATGGGGCTTGCACGTTCCAAACTCTAGGTCTATGCCGGTAGAGTTTACTTTGTCGGAACAGGTCTAGGATGAGGAGCCAGACCAAGAGAGATACAGAAACCAGCAGTATGTACTCGTAGGGATCTTGACCATCTTCCGGTTTTATTCTGAAAGTGGGCAATGTCGCAAATAGATGTCAAATATTTCGCTGTTTTGATTAATTTGGCAATATTACTGTATGGAAATATGGAATGTGGCTAATTAGTTGGTGGTTGTGTGCCTTGCTTAATAAATAAATAATAAATAATTAGCGAACTAGACTATTAATAATGGATTGCAATTATTACACTGAAATTGATGTTGTAACCGTTTTAGGTGTAAAAAAGACATTTGGAAACTTTCCAAAAACTTTTTTTACATCTAAAACTAAGTATTCGGTGTTACGATATTAATTATTGCATTTCATAATCAATATTTTTGTTCACTAGTTATCTACATTTTTTAATTCCATACTATTGCCACATTAACCAAAATAGGTAAATATTTGACAGCTATTTGCGACGTTGCCAACTTTTAGGGCAAAAAAAAAAATGGAATTGTCTACTTGGTTATGTGCCGAAGGATAAGTTACTACGATAACACACAAACACAAATAAATGATCTTTATCTTTATCTTTATAACACCATCAGGGATATATCGAAGCCTCCATTTCTTTTACCCTTTAAAAATAGACTTAACGTATTGACTGTACCTGGTGCACGCCATACATCGCTATGGGTACAATACAGCTATTTTCTTAATATCTCTCGGCAAGCTTCGTGTTTCGTCAGTCGTCGGATTTCTATCAGTTGCCCTTTGCACTTGGTAATTATGGTTGATGGCAACGCGGGCGCAGCGGTAGGAGTCAATACGGACTAACAAAAAGAAAAGATTTGATTTTTTGTATGTTTGCATGTTTGTTTGTTTGTTTGTTTGTAATAAATAAACTTGACAGCGCGTCTAAATATTTTACGATGCCAAACTTACGTACTTGATTTTAGAACGATTCTGACAGCCGTCAACTTGACGTAACCCCGTGTACTAGGAAGGCGGCCCCTGTCAGAAAGAAAGATCGCTAAGATGGATCGAAGCCGGCATTGATTATGACGGTGATATGGCGACTGGGATAGTGGTGATCATAATGATTAGTGACTAAGCTACCCTTGCAGTGTAGTGAGTTGATTGATGTGAGCTCGCGTCTTACGTACTCGGGGGAATGTCGTTTACATTATTGTTCATTCCCTAATGTGACCAGAGATTTGTGATTATTCAGAATATTATTGTGTTTTATTTAATTACATCTCCTAGCCCGCAAACCCACGCATAAGAGACAAGACCTCTTCTGATAAAGACGACGTATTTGCCTTTAAACTCAAAAACTACTGGACCGAATCAAAACATTCTTTCATTGGCGGAATCCTATCTTGTCACGGAGTAACATAGGCTATCTAAGCTAATATTATAAAGAGAAAAGATTAGATATTTTGTATGTTTGTTTGTTTGTTACACTTTCACTTGATATTTTGTATGTATGTTTGTTTGTTACGCTTTCACGCTAAAACGGCTTAACGGATTTGGATGAAATTAGCCACATAGGTAGACCATGACCTGGGTTAGGACACAGAATACTTTTTATCTCAATATTCCCACGGGATCGACACTTATGCGTGTTAAACCGTGAGGTGCAGTAATTTATAAAGATATCACACGGGCGAAGTCGCTAGCGGAAGCTAGTATTGAAATAAAAATATAGTAGTTTCGCCTACTATGTTTGTTCATCAGAAATGTAAAAGAAAGAAAGAAAGAAAGAAAGAAAGAAAGAAAGAAAGAAAAAGTATTTATTGAGACTCGCACAGGAAATCCCACATTAAACTAAAAACACACTAAACATAAATAAAAAACAAAGTAACATGAAAATGCGTGAAATATAGTATAATATAGCAGGATACCATATTGTATAGTCGGATTGGCAACCCTAAATATATGTATATTAATGCTTTACACTCACGTATAGTTGATTTTATATTTAGCTTTCACGCACAGCGAACAAAAAGGCTTAATTGGGTCGTACATCGTAACATGAATTCTTGGCATCAATTCTAATTGCGGTAGGTTAAACGATACGCTTCTGATCGTCGTGTTTTATTAACGAAACTTTATAAAACGTCGATAGAAAATAGATATGGAGGCTCGAACAGTAGTTTAGACAACATGAAACTAGGTACCTTTTAGAAGGAGCGACTAGAATCAATATATTTTTTTTTGTAAATTTTTACGTTCAGAAACGCCTTTTTGTGTCTATTTTTTTTTAATTTCTTTTGTTTTGATGAAACCAAAAACTAAAATCAAATCAATAATTTATTTTTTGTTTGTTTGAATATGGATAATAAATGAGAATAATTAAATATGGAACATCGCAATAGCGAAACAAAAATATCTGCCGACCCATACATTTGGGTCGAGTAGGTATTGAAGTTTTGTATGGGACAGTTTTGATATTTTTTTCGCGATAACGATGTTGGTCCCATGGAGAAAGTTTTTCAGTTTGATGGTCTGTCCCACCACAGCCTTAAATTTGACCACACCTTTCTGATACATTCTGTATAAAAAAAGTTCTTTAAGCTTTAACAGGTGTGAAAATATCCTATCCTATGTTTGGGATTTTTTGAATGACAAAAAGGTCGGATGAGGGTAACATTCAAATCGTTGATGTTTTTATCGAATCAGCAATCTAAAGTGGCAAAGGGCTGGCCATGTTTCGTTTCTCCAGAAATGGACGTACCTGAATCCTGAGATTGCAAAAAGAAATTGAAAAACATAGGGTGTCGAATACCTACCGAAAACTCAACATTATGTACCCTGAAGAAGTTTTATTAAGGTTCAAAAAAATCGAATTAACTTGCTTGTTGTTAATAATTATTTTCATTTGTACAAATAATGAGTCACTTCTTAACATGCTGAAAACTGAGCCGATATCGACTATTCCGCCAGTATCAATTACCTCAGCTCAGTTGCCAAAAAGAAAAAAAATCGCTTATGATTGACATTTCTACTGTCACACATTACCATCAGATATTTATGTTGCCAGTGTGATGGCACACTTTTTTGCAATATGAGCGGCACTGATTTCAGTATAGAAGAAAACTTGAAATATATACTGTCAGGTTTTTATACTGCCTAAGTGATGTTAGATATTTTTGACCAGAACGAGGTATCACATTCTTCTGAATTTAACTAAGTAAGCAGATAGGTGACATCTATTTGAAGCCGATGCAGCATCCTATATTTTGGAGTGGCTTGTCTCGTCAGATAGTTTTGGTATTCCTTCGATGTCACATATTTGTGCTGCCACTTTTGTTTGCCGTCATCTTTACAACAGGTATTATTAAGGAATTAATAATTAAATCAGATATTATTGCCGAGCTGTTCATAGTAATATATTTATGCTCGTGACCAATAATAATATTTAAAAAATCTTAAAGTTGTTTCCTCAAAGCAAGTTTGTTTTTTATGTTTTACTATTTTTTATGAATAAGTCATTTCCGTCAGAATAGCTATCACTTTCATAAATATTGTTTTTTTTTCACATTATTCCAAGTTTTGTTTTACGTGTCTTTCCTGAAATACAGATAAACGTTCTAGGTCAATGGAACAATAATATTATGAGTCACGCGCCATTTTACTTTTGATTGTGAACACGTCATTGAATCTATCGAATAGCAGTCACTTCCGGTCTGTCTAACTTAACAGTTTCAGTATCGTGTTCAGGAACGTACCTCCTTTAAGGGTGCCCTAATCGGTCGTTCTTCCATACAAACGTAGTATGGTGATTAGTCGTCTGTTTGACGGTGTACGTCCAAACTAAGAATTATATCGATTTGTCTTGTCATTATCTAGCCCTGTATGGAAGCAGAATTGGAAAAATATATTGGTTTGGAAGTTATGTGTGTCGAAACTTCCATATTTCAACATTAATTTTAACTCGACTTTGGGCGTAAGTAAATAAATTATGAAGGAAGAAAATGGCACAATTAAAACCGTACAGGGATAGATAATTTATTCAATAGTTCAAATAATTTTATTTTGAGTAAATACATTTAATCGATTTTTCATTATATCTATACGCCCAAAGGTCTATTCATGAAATTTTACGCGCTCGTTTTCATTATAAATCATTGTCTATTTCACTAAATAAATTAATAAATATATTTAAAAAAAGGAAAATAGATAAATAAATAATTAAACTAATTAGCATGCATATTAGTTACGCCCACTAACGAGTTCGAGCCGTCGTCGACTAGTGTACTCTTAATGTTTAATAACTACTATGAATGTACCATATCGACTATTGTTTTAAGGTTAACCTCAAAAATAATTTGATTTTGTCATAATTACCTTACTCATATTATATTAATTATTTCATTATATAATAATGTTTGCATGCCTAATATAAGGTAGATTGTATAAAGATCACCTATTTTACTGTTACATCTTATTTGATGTACCTACAATCTATGCAAATAAATTTTACTATACTTTACGTTACCCGTTTTCCCAGGGAAGATACCTAGCTACATGTATACGAGTGCGCTTCTGAGCGGATACGAGTAGAGCAGAGACAAGCGGAGCGGAGACGAGCAGAAATCGACAAATCACACTGCATCTCTCCCGTCTCGTCTGTTATTTATCGATTCCTGTACGTCTCCGCTGCACTCCGCTCGTATCCGCTTTCGTGGAAACGCAATATAAACTCTACACAGTACCTACTCAGAGAGATAGGTAGGTACATACTAAAAAAATAAAAATAAAATCATCTCAACAATATTTCTTAAGAGTCCAGTTACCTAAACAAAGCCGCCGAAGCCATACAGCTACAGTGGCTTAGAAAAGTGTTGAAACCCAGTAGGAAACCCATGAAACAATTGTTTGAGTCTACCTATAGATATTTTATTTCACTGGGCAAAGGCCTCCCCTTTTTCCATCCAAATCTCTGTGTTTTCTGTGATTTGTAGCCATGTTGGC
Organism: Agrochola circellaris; assembly: GCA_914767755.1. Taxonomy (NCBI): domain Eukaryota; kingdom Metazoa; phylum Arthropoda; class Insecta; order Lepidoptera; family Noctuidae; genus Agrochola; species Agrochola circellaris. Next base: position 12,614,565 of record OU611863.1, on the reverse strand, counting down.
CCCGCAAACATGATTAGGTCGTCACAGCGCCTTCGCCGTGGTCTACCTCGACGGCGATGTCCTCCCTCAGGCGTCCAGTGAGTGACGATCTTTACCCATCTCTCGGGGTGCATTCGTGCGAAGTGGCCGAACAAATTCCACTTCATCCTGGCTGTTTTTTCTCCAACATTCGCTATTTGAGTTAAAGCTCGTACAGACCAGCGCGACGCGACGCCACGCCGCGACACGAACAATACAATTTCTAAGAAAACTTGACGGTATGACAATAACCGGTGACGCGGCGCGCCGTCGCGTTGCGCTAGTCTGCACGAAGCTTAAAGCTTCGTGCAGACCAGCGCGACGATTATACCGTAAAGTTTTCTTAGAAATTGTATTGTTCGAGTCGCGTTACGCCGTCGCGTCGCGCTGTTCTGCACAAGCCTTTATGGAGCGCATGGGTGGTGTTTCTAAGTGGTGAGCTTAAACTTTATAGGTCAATGATGTGGGTTAATGTACCATCGAAGAAGTTCATATCTATACACCGTAAGGACTATTTCTGCTTGCAGCGCTCGGCCGCTGTAGAACCGGGGCGGTAACAGATGTGGTCATCATGTTCACGGGATTTTGTTTTCAAACTGCTTAGATATGAAGTTCTTCGATAGTACCACATAATTTGACACAATTAAACAATAATATTGTGCGTCTGGGCGTATAATTGTGTTTGTAAAAAGACGTTTCGCCCGTCAGTAACTATAGAGCTTTACAATAAATTGCCTCGGAATGTAAAAGATCAAAAATCCATGTATACTTTCAAAAAGTCTCTGAAGAAACACTTTTTATCAGATTTAAAAATGTAACCTATCTGCGAGTACTGTACTAATCTTAACATATTTTTCTTGTGTAACCGTCGCGTCGCCGGCGCATGTATACTTTTTAGAAATAAGTTTTTTTTCATAAAAGTAAATTGAATTCTTTTTGAGAAATAAAGTTCGAAATAGGAACTTTATTTCTCAAAAAGTGGTGGAGGTTATTTGCCACTGTCAAATCAAATCAAATCAAATCAAAAGTCATTTATTCAAACTAGGCTGAGAATCAGCACTTTTCGAACGTCAAAATTACATTAGACAGTCCCCCAAAACGCCCACCCTTCACTGCTGGAGGTTATTCTAATGCATTAGAATAATCTCCACCATTGGCAATATTGTTTGCTCAGAATCAGTAGCATTTTTAGACAGGTACGAATGAACATTGGATTTTAAATAGAAACGTATGGCGTTTTATTTTCTTTAACTCATTTTCATGATCTATAAATGAATTATTCATTTGATCAACGATACAATCCATTAATCTTTCATTTGTGTTTCAAATAGATTTAGTTAGAGACGAATTTATTAGAAGTTTGGAAGACGAAATTTATTTTATTCCCTGACTGTGGCGGAGCCCTTAGAGGTCATGTTTTTAGTTGGTAAATATGTTTGTATGTCTGTCTCTTCGTTGTTAAATAAACAAACAAGCGTTAAAAAGGGCGGTAAAACAAAAGTCAAACAATAATAAACTACATAGAAATAAAATACGTAAATAAATCAGTTTTATTTTTGTATCGAACTTTTATCGCTGAAGATACCGATATCGCCGAAAATCGTGCTATTGTATAAAGCTTGCTACACGCGTAACGATGTAGGAGCAACATATAATATCTTACGGTCTGTTCCAAAACGGATGCAAGTGGCCCTGTTCAGCACCCAGCATTAAGTAACACACTTTCTTTTTTTTTTTCATTTGGTAAATTATCAAATAACTTCTCCCGCTCTGGGCGGAGCGGGAGGGCGTGTCAGACTTTTACTGACTAAAACCCACCCGTGTTCCTTCCGTTGATAATATTGAGGTTATAAAATCAACCTCATTGGTTAAATGAAAGGTGGACCGATGGCCTGGTGAAGGCCGTAGGAATCCGCTTGATGCGAGAGGCACAGAATCAGTCGAAGTGGCGGCTCTTGGGGGAGGCCGATGTCCAGCAGTGGATGTCTTTCGGCTGAAAGATGATGATGATGATTCAAATGAACAATATCTTTAGATAAGGTGTTTTAAATTAAAATTTCTGGATTAAGTATTCAAATAATCAAATAAAAGCACTTAATCGCATCTTCAAATTGGCATCAACAGGTACGTTTTCTGATCCTTTTGCTTAAATTTTCATCAGATAATGAGAATAATCTTAACCGCGTCTGTGGTCTAGTGTTAAGACCATTTGTCTCTGTTTCTTTGGTGGTAGGGCTTGTTCTAAGCCCGCCTGGCTAGCTACCACCATCTTATTTAAGTCTGTCGCCATAACAACAATGTTAACAGCATTGTTGCGTTTCGGCAGTTAGAGGTAAGATAGCCAGTTCCTCTGTGGTTGAGGATTCTGGGTGAAGCTCGCTTCCACCTTCGGCCTGATCATCACTTAACATCAGGTGTGATGAAAGCCAAGAGCTTCCTTGTAGTGGTTTAAAAACGAAGATACTTTTAGAACCGACTATTATATTTAATTTTGAATAATTAATAATTAAAGAGCTTAAATATCGCTTGGAATGGGGAAAATTATTAGGTTCATTGGCGTTTCTAATCGAATAGTCGCTTGATCACAGGTATCCATGACTAAAATCCGTCCGTCTGTCGTTCTAAATTCTGTTTCTAAAAGCTCCTTTTTTGTTTTTTTTTTATAATTTATTATTACTTACTGTTTGTATTTCCTGTGCGTGTCCCAAATAAATTATTTTTCTTTCTTTCTTTTAAAATAAACCATCGTTTCATAATAAGAGAAACATTTTGATTGATGCTTTGCAGTATAATGTTGTGTAATTTAATGTAATTGTTTATTATTTTACGTCATGTGCGGCATGCCTAAATGTTTGCAATGATTTATAGTTGTCTTAAAATAAAATGATTGATGTTCATAATATTTACGTGTTCAATACTGAACTGCGGGCGAAAAATAACCAGAATAAATGAACTCCTACTATGTCCTATCAATAAACGACCGGTTATTTTTAATGCGATTTAATCTGCCATATTGTTCAAAATCAAAATTATTTATTTCACATACACCTATGTACCATCGAAAAAGTTCATATCTATACACCGTAAGGACTATTTCTGCTTGCAGCTCTCGGCAGCTATAGAACCGGGGCAGTAACAGTTGTGGTCATCGTGTTCACGGGATTTTGTTTTCAAACTGCTTGGATATGAAGTTCTTCGATAGTACATGGGCACTTATGAAACGTCAGAAGCTAAGTGCACGGTTCCAATTGGTCGTTTCCTGTGGAGAAGAGCCGGCAAGAAACTTCACGGTTACTCTTTTAAAAATAATTAGCTTTTACAATATTTTCAAATAACAGTGTTAATAGGTATGGGAGGACAGTGTAGACCTTTAACAAGTACCAGGTACTTAACAAAACAGAAAATGGTCTACAAATCTACTAAGAATATCAAGTGTGGCGCGACGCGACTCTAAGAAAACTTCACGGTAAAAAAATTACCCGTGTCGCGTCGCGTGACATGTCGTGCTAGTCTGCACGAGCCTTTACTCTTTCATTGCTAATCTCAGTACCTATGTGGTTGGCCTTCTGTCTCATATTAAGTAATTATCAAAATATGCGTTGGTAAGGATCGATCTCGTGGCGTACAATTGGGCATGGCTATGTCCAGCAGTGGACTGTACCTAACGGTAATGGTGATACAGTCAGTAAATTGGCTAGTTGGCTACAGGAACTGAGATAAGACCGAAATATCTTCTTCTTGGTCGCGTACTTCTTTACTGAAGGTCGTGTTTGAAAATGCCTTTGTGGCTTTACATGTTGTTCTTCCACTTCATTCGAATCTCAGCTTCTCTCAGGGCGGTCATAACAGAGAGTCCATTGAGGGCGGTTACTTGGTCTGACCGGACGCGTGGCCTTTTCCCTTCTACCTTGCCTATCCTTACAAACTTTTCAAGTTTCTGTGATTCCCGACGAGCAATGTAACCAAAGTAACCGAAAAAAAAAATTAGCTGTTCCATTCATTTATGTTCGTATAGCTCGTTGTAATGTAGGGAACACCTGATTTTTTTTTCGCGATTTTAGATTTGGCCCAATAGTGAAAGTTGTTCATAATGATGAGTACTATGACCCCTTAAGAGGTTTAGGGTAAACAAAAACTAAGGTTGTATATATATATATATATATATATATAATGGTTTTTTCCTATGGAAAACCATATAATTTTCATGACTTTTCCACCATAACTTTTTAACCATAGGCACCAAGCGTGTGGTTCTTCTGTAAGTATAAGTAATTGTGGCCGGTGTAAAAATGATTTACGTACATACCAGCCTACATATTGGCATACATTCAGCTTCCGTCCGTCCCATGTTTGTAGCTTTTTTATGCGTTTAGTTACATTATCAAGAGTTTTTATAGTTGCGGCCAGTTTTGAACGTTTATTGAGTAACGTGGTTTGAGAAAATTGTGCTTTGAAGTCGGTTGAAATTGTGATTTTGTAATCAGTATTTCTTTCCTGTCCGTAATTCGGTGATCTGTAGAGATTGTGTAATTAAAAATTGCACGCCCCTACTCTGCTTGTCGAATATAAATATTTCAAATGTTTGTATTGCGCACGGTGATGCCTGTGGATAAATGTTTATGTTATGTAATAATATTTATTCATATAATTCGTTGTATAGTTGTATTCTATTCTAAGTACAGCTTATTTTAGTTTGTTACCTTACAAATCACTGAAACTGACTCGATTTCCGTATGTCTTCTTCGGGTGACCACTGAAAATCGGCGCTGTGCTGTGGGTCCCCATAGCACAGCATCATGCTGAGTGGAAGCCTTCTTGTCACAGTCATGACGTGCGGCTGCCGACTATTTCTGTTTTATGCTCGTGATTTCATGTGTACTTTATTTTATTGTTTACTGATTACTCTTGTCTTTTTGTATGCACGTGTTTCTGTGATAAATAAACCTATTCTACTTTTTTTTTTTATTGACATTTTAGTGGAGCGGCGTGTATTTTTAAATAAAAATAATAAAATAAAATAATACCCTACCAGGGTTCTAAGTGTAGTGTCAAAGGCAGTAACATTAAAAAATCCAGGTGTCGCAAGATACTTCAGCCACATTGCTCGTAGAGGTACCAATAACATGGAACGTCTAATGGTGACTGGCAAAATAGAGGGCAAAAAAACCTAGAGGCCGAAGCCCAAAAAGGTGGTCGGATCAAATATCCGACCATTTGACGATACCTATCAGCGCCGCACTCCACCAGGCCACTGATCGAAACAGATGAAAAAAGAACGTTGACAATTTGAAACGGAGTCACGATTCTCAGCAGTGAGAGAGCGATTGAAAAGAAGAGGAAGAGAAAAATCCAGGGAAAGTGTTCAAGTGAAAATGACTCCACCCGGGAGTGTAAATGTGGTACTGTCCCACAAACAATGGGGCACTTAAAATCGTGTCCAGCGAGACCTGTTGTCTACAAGCTACAGGATCTGATAGACGCTACTGAAGGTGCCAAGCTCGTAGCTAAATTCTGAGCTGACTCTTTAATAATAGATTACTACCGACACGCTAAGAAGCAAAGATACTTTTGTAAAAATATTTTCGTTTTACGTTATAATTATGACAGCCCCTAATTTCATCTTTGAAACATAACCAAATTATGTTTTTTTTTGATGATATTGAGAAATTGTCAAATAACTTCTCCCGCTCTGGGCGGAGCGGGAGGGCGTGTCAGACTTTTACTGACTAAGCCCACCCGTGTTCCTTCCGTTGCCTGTGTGCCACGATATCCCTTTCAGGCAAACTCGTAACCCTGGCAGGCATTGGCCCTAACGGACCCCGTCAGTTGGTGCTGACATCTCTTTGAGGCGCGCGTGGAACACAACGCGCCGTCGACCTGGGCCTGGTCCTTATCGGACGACGAGCTACCCATCGCTCACCATCCAAGGCCCTTTCCGTCCTTACCTACGTCAGCGCTGCGGGATCAGCATGCCCGGTATACTCGGTACAGAAAGTTTACCGAGCGCCTATATTTCAATGAGCGTTTCCTGATCGGCTCGGTATACGCGGGAGCGGGGCGGGATCGTTTCGGTTTACCGCGTCTCGGTAGAAACATCCAGTACGGTACCCGCTCCCGTCACGTGTTTTAAGGCTTGTGCAGACCAGCGCGACGCGACTCGAACAATACAATTTCTAAGAAAAAAATCACGGTATAACAATAACCGGTGTCGCGTCGCGCTGTCGCGTCGCGCTAGTCTGAACAAAGCTTTACAGCATGCTCGGTATACTCGGTACCGTATGCCGAGCGCCTATATTTCAATGAATTAAGCGGTACTGCACAAATTATACCGAAAACATAACGTCAGGTCTGTACATGAAAGCAGTGCGGTATCGTTTCGGTATACAGAGCATACTATACCTACCGCACTGCTGCTTACCGACCAATGGGGAAAAATGAAAGCAGTGCGGTATTGTTTCGGTTTACCGAGCATACTATACCGCACTGCTGCTTACCGACCAATGGGGAAAAATGAAAGCAGTGCGGTATTGTTTCGGTTTACCGAGCATACTATACCGAAACGATACCCTACCGACCAATGAGGAAACGGTCCAAGAATTGAATGACAACGATCACATACCACGGATGGTATTTTCGCATTGGCTTATCGACAATTTCTTTGTTGTCGAATCAAAACATTTGGACTCGTCAAGTCATGCAACATCCAAGGTAGGTATTTTTGCCTTTTTTTTTTTGAGGTCGGGAAATTATCAAATAACTTCTCCCGCTCTGGGCGGAGCGGGAGGGCGTGTCAGACTTTTACTGACTAAAACCCACCCGTGTTCCTTCCGTTGCCTGTGTGCCGGGGTCGCGATATCCCTTTCGGACAAACTCGCAACCCCGGAGGTATTTTTGCCTGTCCTAAGCCAGGAAAAGTATGAAGGGAAAGTTGCATCCCAGGTTTTGTGTATTGTGTATTTATTCATGTGTTGTGTAGGTAGGCAGAACGGGCGGCGACATTTGTCGCACTGTACATTTATCACAATGATTCGATCATTAAACTGGACTGTGAGAAAGAGTACATGGCTAGAAAGATGGTGACTACCGACATGACGACTAATAGACCACAAATAAATTGGATTATGGGTAGGAGAATGATGATTCCATCATAAAACTGTGATAATCATAAATCACTCTAAGAGATTCGAATCGAATAATATTACAAGAGCTTTAAATACATAAACAAAATCCATAACCCCCGAGCTCACCCCACTAGGTCAACGAGTTGATCTCCAAATGTTGATTGAAGTGCATTCATAAATAGTAAACTAAGTCGATATCAGACGCTTTACTTTTTGTTCATTTTTTCCCTTCATTCGGCCGGCATCTTCACTCGAAATTAACGTTTAACACACAAAATGAATCAAAAGTGAAAAATTGAATCATTAGTGAACCGATCCAACAATGTTGGATTTTGGCACTCCGGCCATCTATCACTCGCCTAACGAATGATCGAAAAGTGAAATAAATGAAGCTAATTAACGTTCATTCTTGTACATATAATTATGTTTGTCGGTGTCGTGTGAACATGAAAAGAAACAAGAACTTATCTCGTCTTTCGAGTGAAGCGTCTGACATCGGCTTTACTAATTCAATCATTGCTCTAATATTGGTCACAACTAATGCAATAGTTATGGCCGGCAGAGTTGGTTGTCTACAAAAATGTAAAAACTTTCGAAAAAAATCGACTCGATACACTATGAATCAAATAGTGAAGTTCGAGAGTGTTATTTTAGACATTATATCAGAATGCTATTTTAGACGTATTAATTAGAGTTGCAACGGATATTCGGCGACTATCCGGTATCCGGCCTTCCCGTAATTTTTTTACTATCCGGCGCACGGCCGGATTGTCATCTTGTGCCGGATACTTGGTCTTATTTTCGCAATAAAATGTACATAATTAATAATACTAACTTCGAAAACCAACTGTTTATTAAAAAAAAAAAAAAAAAATTTGGTCAGTACTTACGCCTTTTTCGCCGCGACCGCAAGCGGTTGAGCGCGCTAATAAGTTTTAACATGCATGACGTTCGCTACGGCCAGATATCCGGCTATCCGGCTTCGGCAGTCGCTGGTTATCCGGCATCCGGTATCCGGCCAAATAACTATCAGATACAACTCTAGTTTTAACTGCTAGTTTTGAAGTAGGATAAAATTAATTCTGTATGGTACTTCGTCAAATGTCACGGATGAGTGTTTTGTTAAGAATTTAGACAAATTATGGATGGTGAAACTGATCTGGTGGTGTCGAAATGGCTCGAGTTGAGAATTGACAACAGATTATACAAAGCTATGAGGAAGGTTTACCTTGTTTGGTGGAACAGTCAGCCAAGACTTCTGATTGGTCTACTAAATGGCCTGTGGATTGCTCCGGTCGTCGGGGACTGGCCTATATCACCTGGTCTTCTGTGGAGGAAAAGTGAGGTGCTCAATGACGTCATCTTTCTCTTTCTTTCTATCGATGTCTTGCCAGACATGTCCAAAAAGAAGACCACGTCATTCCATGTGCGTTAGGTTCTAACCATGAAAAGAACTACAGTTGGAAAAAAGTGGTCAGGGAGACAGCTATCTGTAGTGTTTGCTGCACTATTATGCATTTGGTAAGGACGTAATGACGTATTATTAAAAAAAAACAAGTAGCCTTTATATAATACTCTGACCCTTATTTTCGTACATAAAAAAAATCTTATTAGGTACTAATGACATAATATTATGTCGTCAAAAGTTAACTCATATTAGCAACTATCAGCTTCCAGGTCAGGCTGTCTAGCGACATAGGCGTCCACTCAATCCTGTCCAAAGCTGTTCTTCTCCAATATTATAGCAGATCATCCCCTTGTCTTCCTCTACAACTTCAGAATAAATAAAATCTTGATTAATCCAAGCCCTTAGAAGTTTATCTAGTATATACAGGGCTATTGGTAAAACACTAACAACCTCTTAAGAGGTCATTGTACTCATCATTATGAACAACTTTTACTATAGTCTTATGTCATTTTGACGTTCTAAAAGTGCTGATTCTCAGCCTAGTTTGAATAAATGACTTTTGAGTAGGACAAATCCTGAAATCATGAAAATAAATGAACTGGGTGCCTAAAGCTTTGTGCAGACCAGCGCGACGCGACGCCGCGCCGCGACGCGACTCGAACAATACAATTTCTAAGAAAACTTGACGGTATAACAATAACCGGTGTCGCGTCGCGCTGGTCTGCACGAAGCTTAACACGGCCACATTAAACAATTCCTCTAAAAGCAATTCATTTTCTGAATTCCCAGTTATTCCTTTATGGTGACACATATTTTGCTGAATCAAATTCAATTCATACCAGAATCATATTTGGTGTAAATATTGCCGCATGAAAAAAATAAAGACCGTAATTTTACCGGATAGTTTTTCATTACAGTTTTTTATCTTTATCTTCTTTTCTATCTTTAATCAAAAGAGATTTTAATTTTTTATTTCTACATTTTAAATGTTATTTCATTATAATATAAAACTGTCAAACAGATGAGCTGCGTAATAAGAATTGAACGCAGATAATATTATTAATTGTAAGTTTGTGACAGTTTGTGTGATTCATAATAATTTATCATATTATGAATCTGCCAAAGTGGCCGTTTTAAGCCTGCAGTTCCCTACATTTTGACGAGTTATGCGAACATAAATAATATATGGAACTTTTATACTATACTATACTATATAATATAGGGAACTCCTTATTTTTTTTACCAATAATCCTGTATATTTTTATCCTCTTTATGTATGTATGATATTATAGAAAAAAATAAAAGTAATAATAAATCGTTTATATATACGATTGATCTACGGGCTACCTTAGATCAATCGTTCTGCCATCTCCACCAATTGACCTCAATTCAAAAGTCATTTATTCAAACTAGGCTGAGAATCAGCACTTTTCGAACGTCAAAATGACTGACAGTCCCCCAAAAACGCTCGCTCTTCAATGACCTCATCGTCACCGCTTGCAACTTAAGCACCGTCTAAATTACGAATGTTTAACTTAATGAAGCTAAGTCACACAGAACAGCTCTATTACAATCGATCACACTTGTTTGTGGACAAACAGTGTTAATCTACGCATCCATCATGCTGTGATAGAAACGTAAACAAAGTTCGTTCATTTGCAAGCTGATGAGTAATAGTCTGGCTTTTTTTCTGTGTTTTTTAAAGTTTATATTAATGGTGCATTTCAAATACTTACACTAGTGGTGAGTACATTTAAGGATCAGCCCTTAAGGCGACGACAACCGACTTTTAATGATTTACACTAAATATCACGTCTAAACAAGTAGTGGAAAAAATATATGTTAAATTAGAGCATTTTCTTAATAACTTAATATAGGAATATTTTAGATTATGTTTATATTACATAGTGAAATTAATTTGTGAAGTTATGTCTAACGCGGAAAAAAAACTGAGAATCACGTAAATACTATCAAGCGTATTTTTCTGAAACCTTCACCATTTTAAAGATAGTTTAATTCTATACAAACACTACCATGTGCAAGTCGTGCCATTAAAGTTGAGACTTGACGCACCACGTGGTTTGACTTGCGCAGTAGACGATTTATGGGTCTCTTTAGCGGTATGAGGTCCCCGCCGGGGCGTCATCGGGGCGGCGGAACGAGCGGCGGGAGGCACGGTCAAGTCTCAATTTTAATGGCACCACTTGTACTACTATAGAGGTTTTGTCTGAGTGTCTTTGCTAACCGACCTCCACGAATGTTTAAAAAGTTTAAATTAAGAGATAAACACTGTTCCAAATTTAGAATAGGAAAAGATTGGAGAATCAGCCCCGTTTAAATACTATTTCAAATTTAGAATACAAATATATTTGAAAGTCAGCCCCGTTGACTGACAAACGACGTATTTTAATATAAAAGTGCTTCTTCTAAATAATTATCTGATTAAAACACAGATTGGTGTTTCATTCTAGTAGCTTAGAGCACCACAATCCTAAGGAGACTCCAAAAGGCCAATAATAATTCTCGTACATAAAAAACGTTCACATTCAAGTCGCAATCTGTCAAACTTGTCAAAAATGTTGGTAAATAGATTGGATTTTTGACAGATTGCGAATATATTAGAATGCGAACGTTCTTAAAAATTATGGGACGTGCCCCTCAGGTCTGGACAGTTCATTCAAGAAATACAACCAAAGCCTAACAATACTGACCATTTTGAGCCACGACATCTACAATTTGACGCGAAAAAGGAAATAACTAGCCAGAATTTATTAGAAGTCATAAAACATTCAATTCCAGTTACGTCCAGTTTCATCTGGTTTCTTTTCTTTTGCCGACTTTTTGTGTAAACAAGTTAAAGCTAATTTATTTCAATTTATTTATATACGTTGTTTTGATATGTGTTGTAATAATTTACTGACACAATGCATAGTAAGTAATGGGTAGTGTTATTTTTTTGTGAATGTGAATGAATGAAAGAAATATTTTGGTCTCGAGGTTATCGTTATTAATGTACTGGTTCTAACAATAGCTTGGAAAGTTTTGATCTTGAATTTGTACAGATGACGCTTTTTTCGAATGCTGAAATAGAGCACTGACGCGTGTATGCCTTGCCATTTGTGATCGCAATTTTCTGTAAGATTCTTAACTGTTTGTCTGGATTTGTGCCCGGTTGATGGCAATAGGCTCGCCCCCTTTTACATGGGACTTAAACATAACTGACGAAATGTGGGTGTACTATAGAGAAAAAGGCAACAAAGAGAGACAAAGAATACGTAAAAATCCATTGAGTATATGAATAAGTATCAGTTGCTTTGCTCAGCTATGGAACAGTAAAGATGGTAAAAAGCTTTTCCCCTGTTTTAAACAACACATCATCGAGTGTCAGTTTCTAAACGTTTCAATTCATACCTTTGACAAGATGCATACTCTCCTATAAACCCACTGCGTTCACAAAAACCGTAACTACTTGGACTTGGTTTTTCTTGGACTATTTTATAATTGATAACAATGTCGTGTAACCCCACTTTAAAACGTAGTATAGTTATATGATAGCGGTTCATAACTGTTGGAGTGCTCTAATTTTGTTACTGCGACCAATAGTGATGTTGCCTGGGTAAAAAAAAATGAAATTGTATTTAGTCCGTCAGTCAGATAATAAAAAAATATTAGACACATATTTTTTGCTTTATCATATTAATAAAACATGACTTTAGATAAAATGCATTTTAAGTTGAGGAGTGGGGGTCGCTACGTCACTAGTATGTATAAAATCTATATACTCGTGACGTCACGGCACTTTTTATCTTAATGTATCGCCGTAATCGTTAGATTACGTAAAAAAATAAAAAATGCGTGTCTAATATTTTTTTATAATCTCAAAGACAGACTAAAAAAAAGTTTTTACTGATCATCCTTATTTCGAGGTAGCGCTCGCTCGGCTCGCGCGTATTATGTCACAGTTCTAACCTAACTTAAGAGGGCGCCTAAAGGTCCACTAGCGCCACTCTTTAAAAAAAATATTATCTCGTGAATGAGAAGGAATTATGAATAACGGCTAATAAGGACCCTCGGTAAGTGTGTCTAGAATTTTCTAATACTTTTTATAAAGTTTCATATTGAGACACGGAGCAACAAAATACGATATAGAGGAATGTGGTCTCAATATGAAATTTTTGCGCCCTCTTAACCTAACCTATTTGGTCGGAGTGCCCTAATAGTTATATTACTAGATCGTGCTCGTATCTTAGTTAGAAGATTGAAGACGGTTTTATTTGAATATGTTTGCATTTCTTTGTTGTCCAATATTTTGTTTGAGTTAATTGATTGAACTTTACAGTGTGTATGTATAAATAATTTATGTAACCAACACACCAGGGCTTTTAGCCGCTTATGATTATCACACGTGATCATGATAATGAAATTGCCGACTTAAGTGATTATTTATGTACAAAAAATTATCGATAGCATAACGTCTATTTTTTTTCATTTTCGTTGAAATAAAATACCATGGAAAATACACCGAACAAACAATATTTTGTATTTTTTTTTATTCGTATGTTAAATAAAAAAAATAGATTATAAAATTCATTGAATTGTGTTTCTGTGAAATATGTTTCAGTAAAGTAAATAGTCGTTAAAACAATAATATTATACGACACATTTGCTGCGAAACGAAATTTCTGTCTGCGAAACAAGGGAACACTATGCTTAATACTTATATTTATATCCCTGACGTAACAAATTCCTGTAAACAGACGAGGAAAAAAAAACGAGTTTTCCTTCCCGTCATAGCATTCCTTAGTAACACATAATAGTGATGTAGATCATGTTCGTTCGTATTTGTCAACCTTTCTTAGTAACTTGTGCACTTGACCTAATTCCTGTTTCGGTTGAATGGAGATTTTGTATGACGATGGTCTTTTCAACTGAAATTGTACTAAAATATTGGCCGTAGTATAATTATTTGTACGTTTTTTTTTTTGGCTGTTCTTCGATTGTACAGCAGTTTGTGCTGAGGTTGATTTTTACTAACACTAGGCAATAAGTTCTTTTTTAGGGTTCCGTACTTCAAAAGGAAAAACGGAACCCCTTATAGGATCACTCGTATGTCTGTCTGTCTGTCTGGCTGTCCGTCTGTCACAGCCAATTTGCTCGGAATCTAATGTATCGATTAAGTTGAAATTTGGTACACATATGTATTTCTGTGACCCAAACACGGACGTGTAACGTAAATAAATGAATTTTGAATATACTTTTGGGGGGCAAAAAACAAAATAAAAATATAATGTTTTGCGTACTGAACCGTTTGTCATATCAAATAAAACCCCATGTTGCGAGGATCTCAAATATATATTTTTTATTAATTTTAAACTAAATGCTTTTAAAGATATTTAAGAAAAATTATGAAAATTGACCATTCCCCCCTTACTCGTATCTCCGAAACTGCTGAGCCTAAAATTTTGAAAAAAATACAGAGATTGGTTCTTTACTCATGGATTACAGGAAAACCTATAAGAAGTCTATCATCTTAAAATAACATGTAAATCTCTCAATATTGTGCGTACAAAATTACATTTGCAGTTGGAATGTATGGGAGAAAATGTTTTACAATTACAATGATAAGTTTGTTTTTGGGATTAATTCATCCCAACTACGGAACCCAACACTGTGCGTGGTCCGACATGCACTTGGCCAGTTTATGTATGTTACTAACACTATAAGGATATTTGTGTCCGAAATAAAGCGATTCTATTCTATATTGTTGGAAAAATACTGAATTTATATCATGTTTTTTGCCACGCAGCCTGGAAAACTTTCCATTAAGTAGTAGGTAGGTAAGTACCTGACTATCGAACGATATATAACAAAGAAAGAAGGAAAAATCTCTTATTTGGCACAGTACTATAAGCAAGGAACACATTTGAATAAATTAAAATAACATATCATTAAAATATATGATCATGTCTACCACACGACCGCGCCAAATAGGTTCATTTCAGCAATTATGCCAGACAGAATATGTTGTCTGACGCCAATTTTAAAATGAACCTTTACGGATGAGTGACGGGTGTGTAACAAGTAAAGACGATTTTCGATACGAAGTAAACTTAAATAATATAACTTAAGGCAACGAAAACCGACTTTTAATGATTTTATACTGAAGATCACGTCTAAACGAGTAGCGTTAATGATTTGGAAAAAATATATGTTAAATTAGAGCATTTTTTAAATAAAGAAAGTTATAAATAAGTAAAGTTATGTCTAACGCGGATAAAAACCTGAGAATTGCGGAAAATCTATCAAGCGTATTTTTCTGAAATTATTTTAAAGATAATTTAATTATTGATATTTTAGTATACGTGTTTTATTAAAATACCTTTTGTTTTATGTATAATAAATTAATAATGAGTCTAATTAGGGACAGCGCTCCTTGATGGGCGAGTCCTATTACTGGCTGGACGTACGACGCGTTGCGTGAGCTCAGTACAGAACACGCAAGCTAACCACTCAAGGTCACTGGCATATATCTGCGTCTTAATTGGGATTAAGACGCATCCTTACGTGTGGTTCTCAAACATGGTCCTTGACAATTCAGCAGAGGTTCACGCTCGAGGTGTGCCAGAGAGCCATGAAACTGAACTTTCTGGGTATTATACTTGTGGACTGGGTTAAGAATACAACAATCTGTTCCATCACTAAAATAACTGATCTCACTAAAAAATCTGCCACGCTTAAATGGAATTGGGCTGGACACATCTGCCGCATGTCAGACGATCACTGGGCCAAACTTACGACCCCGTGGGGCCCGGTTAATGGCAAATGATATCGCGGCAGGCCCAGACGGAGATGGCGGGATGAGCTGGACTCCTCTAATAAAGATTGGTCCTTAGCAGCTCTGGACAGAGAGAGGTCGAAAGAGAGTAGGGAGCCGTCTTTGCCCAGCAGTGGGACAATAATGGCAAATAAAAAACCAAAACAAACGGGGCAGTCTTTGGGTAGCAAGTAACTTGGGAATTGTATATCTATGTATGTAAAATAGATGGACAAACTTTTAGCAATCATTCAAACTAACAAAATAACGACAACGGTAAAAAAAAATATGAAAATACACTGAAAATGTTGTTTACCCATTCCCATTTATTATTTTAGGTCAAAATAAAATCACTTTAATCCGTGTTTTTTTTTTCTTGGATATCGTTGGTTAGACGTACTGAACGTGTTAAAATTTGTCCATCTATTTTAATGGGACCTTGTATACACAGTATACATATAGCTCATGGAAACCGTTCGGTGACGATGACGCGAGTTCACGCGAGTTCCATGATTTTTGTTCACCCAAAAACTTGTGGCGTCACGTATTGTGCATTTGTGAACGCACATTAGTATACGTGGCGTCACCTGTATTAGTTTAGCTATGTATTTATAAGTTAGTAAGGAACGCACACTTGTTAAGTGGCAACACTAAGCCACGATCCGGGGCGTTACCAATAGCGGAGGTCCCTTGGTAGTAGCGTCGCTAGCTCGCTCACCAACCGTAGCGGGACACATACTAGATTTAGATCATTAGTTTATTTGTCCCTATTAGTTTAATTAGTTATATGTGTACTAACTAGTGTGCCTAGCTTTAAACTACGTTGAGCGTGTTATAAATAAATATACATGAACAACAAGTTGGAGTTTCACTTGCGCTCACGTCTGCAACTTCGCCTCCATACGCATAAAAGGAGACAGGTGGAATACCTTCCACCTACGTCCCCAAAAACTGCTTAACGCGCCTAAAGAAGTTTTCATTTCAAAAACCCATTTGCAAGTTTCGTCTTTGCTAATAATTTCGATGTGTCATTCACAGCACCGCATATAAAACTCTGATGAAACTTATTGATGATTCCATAGTGATACCAAAATCCTTTAAACGTCATATTACAATGGCTAAGTACAATTTAATCCACGTTTAATATGACATAACCTAATCTAAAATTCAACAGCGATTCTAAAACATGCCAAGCGTTTGAATTAAACGATACAACGGTAAACTGTTTTGTTCTTAAGAGAAAGTAAAGGCGTATTAAACATACCAAATGAAAGTAAAACGAATAAAGAATATCACCACACACATCTAACGGGTTTTGGTAAAGATACTGTGTTCACAAAATGTCGTGATGGCCTTGTGCTTGAGGCCCCACCTCTTAAGCACGAGGTTGAAGTACAATCCGGGTGACCAATGTGACTTTTTCAATTCATATGTACTGTCCGAGTTTATCTTGGACATTACTGGAATCATTCCACTTTGCCCCACCAAGTAAAAATATAATATATTTTTACTTATTATATTATAATATAATATATATATATTATTATATTATAATAAGTTACCCATAGACATTAAGAACCTCCATGGTATTTTTAAAAGGAAGCTAAAATACTTACTGATTCAAAAGGCATACTAAGTACTCTGTAAGAGAATTTCTTGAAGAAAAATAATTATCTAATATTAAAATGATTGTGATACTTAATTATAATGTGATATATTATAAGAATAGTATGATATAATATAAAATGTATGAATAATGATTATTAATATAATATATGTAATGTAAACTGCGTAACTGTAATATTGAGTATATATACAGGTTTTTTTTTTTTTTTTGTTATAACCATTTAAATTGCAATGCCTTAACGGGTAACTAAGTTCTAAGAACCTAACTATTGTTAACATCTTCAAAATTCTGTACACTTAGTTCGCAATAAAGATTTTGAATTTGAATTTAAAAAAGTAATATTTACTAAGATTTTATTTTATTTGTAAAAAATCGTGTAATTAATCTGTGATTTACAACCCGATTCCTTCCAGAAACAAATTGTAAATAAAAATTACCAAACAATTATTTTAGTACTTTTATTTAAAAACACTACCTAGATATGTACTAAGTCTTACGTTACCAGTCCTGTTACATTTGATTTAGATGTACATTTCTTTCTTTTCCAAACAAATATAAAATACGAGCATATCTACCTACACAAATTCTAAAGTGCCAACCCGAGTTTGGCAGAATCCATCAAGATTTTAGACTAGTGGAATGTGCCTCACCAAATCGAAGTGGTGAGGCAGATTTCAATGAATGCATTCCACTTTGCCCCACCAGTGGGGCGGCTTGGTGGGGCAAAGTGGAATGATTACATTACATTACTGATATCGGTGAAGGAAAATCAGGAAACCTGGACTTATTGTTAATATGAGTCTGAAATCACAAACCCGTCTTGAGGAAGCGTGGCGATCAATGCTCGTGCCTTCTCTGTATGAGTAGTCTTGCCCTGCACTGGGACTGTAATAGGCTAGTATTATTATACTATGTTTACAAAGATTTGTACTAAGTACATTTAAAAGGCTTTTTATCAAACATACGAGACGAAATTAGTCACAGTCAGTTAAAACATTAAGGACCTGTATCATATATAACATTTTTGATGTTGAAATGTTCTGATTATAAACCTATTTTGAATAAATGAGTTTAATTTTTTATATAAATTCAAATGGAATTGCTTCATGAATATTTCAGCACTATGTAAACAATTGTCAAATGCAAAGAACGACCAATATTTTATGAAGAAAAATACCACAGAAAAATATTTATCCTTTCAACAACTACAGACAATAAATTATGTCTTGGCGGCCAGTAATTAGTTCTCGCCCTACGTAGGTACGTACACGTCATAGACAATGATGAACATTCGAATCTCGAACTCGGCTTTCCCGCCCTCGACGCGTGATCCAAATGGAAACTCCGTGGGTGTGAAAATTCAGTGGGCCAGTCTTCACGCGACCAGCGTCAAGTGCAGACGGCCTCACGTCGCTCCCACCAAAGTTTCCGCGCGAAAGTTTTCACGTAAACATAAGTGGCAAAATTATTTTACAATAGTGACAAAACAGTGTCTGTTTCATTATAATTTGTGTTAATGTGAGTTTTCCAACTGATGACCGACATTTCGATTTAGGTAAGTATTCAATCTTTTATTTTTATTTTTGTCTGAATAATTAATACCGTCGAAATAGGTTATTGGAATAGATATGTAATGAGTGTGGTTTTCGCGACAGAATTATTCATTCTGGATTGACGTTATGAAAAATCTTCAATGGCGTAGTGATGTGACATGTTTTTCGGGATGTAGACATACTTTTGTTAATTATTTATGTCCGTTATAATGTCAAACAAATATTAAAACAAATTAAGAGGTTGCTTTTCAAACCATATTTCCTTTGTATTTATTGATTTGGGTTTTTTTTTGGACAACTGCTCTAAACGAATCAATAATTTAATTATTGCTTTGATAATTGTTACTGATTATTTGTAAATTATTATAAAGAAAAGATTAATAAATGAAAGATTCGAGTTTATAGTTTTATCTCCATGTAAACTGCTGCAACTAGCAAAAAGTTAATAAAAAAAGCATGTTTAATAAACTGTCTAGAAAAATTTATTGAACGATAAAACCTTGATGTAAAATATTTACTTGAAATAAAACGGACTTCAACGGTCAGCTGAATGTTTAAAACCAATAAAGATTCCCAAACGAAATAAACATTAAATTCGTAAATCGTTTTCTAAAGAAATAGCCAACGTTGTGTTAACACATACATTGGAATACTGGCTTTTATAAGCTTATTGATAAAAGCACTAAAGTAACTAATACCTACATAGGAATCTATTTGAACACATACGGGAAATAATATATACAATGTATTCGTTTTGATATCCCATACCATATCTGTAGGGTATTAATGCGACCATGTCAAAAAATCTACTGGCATAATTCAAATATTTTTAAACTTTTTTTTTTTTAATTTTGCATACAAAATAATTCGACAATGTCACGATTATTTGTGTAAAACACCATTACATGAAAAAAAAAACTGACTATATTAGTCCATAAAAAAATGACAACGTCGCATTTTCTCAGGTTTAAATATAAATGATTTGTTTGAAAAAAAATGATCTACTCGTACTTTATTTATTTATTTAGGTTAGCCAACAATTGTTTACACAATACATTTAAAATAAATTCCTTAATAGTACGTTTATAAGTGCAACAATTACTTACAGACAACACGCACCATTTATGGTTTTACATAATATATACAAAGTTATTCAATAATTTTTGTTTATTCATGTGTAACAATAATAATAACAAACATTGCATTCTAAATAAAAAAAAATTAAAACAAGATTGATAACAATAACATTAACTAATTAAAATTAAAATTTCATAATTCAATTTAAATACATACTTGTCAATAAAACGTTATGTTTATCTTCGAAACTATGTATTTTTGGAACACTTGTTCTAGGACTTTTGTATTATTTTTACTTATGTCCTTAGCAGGAACATCCAAAGGAACACCTTGTATTCCAACTAGTCGTACTCACCGCTTCTCCTCCACATTTATTCCAGACCTCATTCATCGCTTTCTATCAAGCGAGATCGAGGTCAAGAGCTGGCCCAAAACAATAAAAAAAATTGAAATGAAATTGTACTCTGTAAATAGGATATCGGAATCACTTCTAACCGACTTCATATTATAAAAATAAGCAAGATGTAGTCAATATTTCCTATCTGACTACTCCTGAGAAGAAATGGCGACACTAATTCAGAGGTTAAAGTCTCTTTTAAAGTCCAGATATAATCTTGGTCAGGCACTTTTTTTTCTACAAAATACAATAACATTGTAAACATATGAGTAAAGTTGACATATAAAAACAATTTTTTGCATTAAAAAAATCTGTATTTAATGTCAATAATTACTTCTTTAGAAACGTCAAAAATTAAATTTAGATATTTTCAACGATAAAAAAAGTAAAACAGCAAATTAACACTTATAAAAAAGGTACGTTACTATTTACTATAAACCAAGATATGATAAGAACGACCAGTATCCCAGAAAAAAAGTTGCAAATAAGAAACGGTCCATTTTCCTAGAAATTAGCATAGACAAGAAAGCATCTGCTACATTATTTTCCCGCGCAACTTATGTCCACAGATAATAACATAAGTACGTATAAACCGAAGATGTGGGTTAATTAAGAGAATCCCTTTTTCATTCAATTCTCGCACACACGATTGACCTAATAAGTTATAGTCATATTGAACCTACATGGTAGTCACATTAATATCGATTTCTTATCCTTGGATTTTTTCCTTTGCTTAGATTTCTGAAGAAAAACAAGCCTTTCTTGGAATTAAAGGAATGGGTAGGTAATTTATTATTTGTAGCATAAAATTATGATCGACGTCTAATTCCTCCTTTTCAAAGAGAATGTACAGTATTTTAATCAAATTAGTATAATTTCGGTTAAAAAAAAAAACTTTTTCAAGATTTTTAGAAGTCTACAAATGCGAAAGTGAGTTTGTTTGTTACGCTTTCACGCTACAACGGCTGAACAGATTTGTAAAGCCTGTTGCAGACTAGCGCGACGCGATGGCGCGACGCGACTCAAACAATACAATTTCTAAGAAAACTTCATGGTATAACAATAACCAGTGTCGCGTAGTCTGCACGAAACTTAATTTGGCATAGGGGAAGGCCATGACCTGGATTAGGAAATAGGATATTTTTTTATCCCAATATTCTCACGGGATCGAGACTTATGCGGGTGAAACCGCGGGGCGCAGATAATTAGAAGAGAAAAGATTTGAGTATGCTTAGCTTGTAATGAATAAACTCAAAAAATACTGCACAGATTTGAAAAAAAAAATCACCTGTGTCACGCTATATTATCACTGAGTAACATGCTATAATTTATTAAATGAAATCTTCAATATCCAGATATAAATCCACATACAACTTTCAATATTGACACACGTAGATAACGTAATAAACTTTTATAAAAACATCACGCTGGCGAAGCAGCTGTCAGGAGCTAGCATTCGAATATTTTAATATTCTTATTCTTTACTAAACAGTGTTCATAACGTCATCGCCACGACAAACCATGCCGCGAATAATAAATACCCAGTAACATACACAGCCATTCACGAAACGATATCATATTTGCAACTTCCTCGAAGAAAAAAGAAGTCTTCCTAAACCACAAAACAGTTTCGAACACGCTTTTATAAAAAAGTCATTCGAACAACCATAAAGAAAATTAAAACTAAACCTTACTCATACGAAAAGCCATAAAAAACTGCAGCCGCATTTGCGTCTATCGTGACAAAGCAATTCGTGCCGAAGCTTCGTATGTTTTGCTCGCTAAAAAGTTATTGCGGTGGTCACATTACCACCATGCTTCGCCATGTTTAATGTGTACCGCCACCCGGGCGATAAGTGCACCTCGAACTATCACGACGATAACCGATAGTGGTTGGTCACGTCCGCATAAAGCTTCGTGCAGACCAGCGCGACGCGACGGCGCGACGCGACTCGAACAATACAATTTCTAAGAAAACTTCACGGTATAACAATAACCGGTGTCGCGTCGCGCTGTCGCGTCGCGCTGGTCTGCACGAAGCTTAAATCGTATCACTGTGCGAAGCTTCGTCACGATAGACGCAGATGTGGCTGCAGCATTACATTAGTCGCATATGATGTAACATATGACATCTCACCTTAGTATTAAATCCTGAAAAAAACGATTCAGGTATTATTTGAAATAATTTTTCGTAACGAAGAATAATTATTTTTAATAAAAATTGTATTTTATTTAATGAACACTAGGAGTAATGCAATTTTTTATCGAAGACAGTTATTTTTGTTCAATTTGGGGGAGAGCGGAGACATTAGACTTATTCTATAATATTATGAGACATATAATACTTGTGATTTCGAAGTAATTAAAAATCGTTGAAAAAATGGGTGTAAATAACAAAACCAGTACCCTAATTACGTAATACACGACCAATCAGAATCTGAATCGTTTTGAAACAGATTGCTAATCCATTGCTTCGTACGTTCGAAAAAAAAAATCTGCTCAACAACGTAAATAACACAATGAATGTTGTTGACCTGTCAAATTGAAACAGATTAGTCGGAATTGTCAACGAAAATGTGTTGCGTAATTAGATAGCTATTTTTAGTGTAAACATGCTCGTTTTATTGTAAACCAAATTCTTATAAAACCAACAGGAAATATATAGATTACGAAACAGTTACTGTTATCAGTTTTATATGGGGTTCATAGTAAAATAGCGAGAAATCGGGGTTTAAACGTAAGCGGTCCAAAAAGTCGTCAAGGTCGTTTCTGATGGCCAATTCTAGCACCGCGCGCGATCATTGGTAATTTCAAATAGCGCGCGCATCCCCGGCTTCCTGTTACACACTTCCGTCCCTTTTCATGAAATCTGTCCCACAGATTGCAGGGTAGTATGTTCTTTGAATTACAGGAAAGCGAGAGAAAGGATGTTACACATTAAAAAAGCGAAATAATTTGCCAGAATATAGGTACTTACTACTCTGTACGCATTCCGTCAAATTTCAACGAACAGTTTAACACGCATCAACTTCTTCATCACTCACACTCGCAGACCCACACGCTCACACACCCACAAACTTACACACCTAAACACTCCACATGAACACTCCTTCCTATAAGTATATTGGAAATGATTGTCTAGTTTTAGTTTTCGGGAAACCATAATTATGTATTTGGGGGGGAGACCTGGTGGCCTGAAATACAGGCTTCGGCTTAGCTTAGGCACCAGTCTCCCACAATATTTTTTCTTTGAACCCATAGCTGGACAGTATTGTTTTTTGTTATTATTTTGTAAGGATATTGTGGTGAGAAAATAAATATATTATTATTATTATTACTTATATGGTAAAATAATTTTAATCTCACTATATTCGACATAACAGCCGTGCAAATATTTCCAGTACATGCTTTCATAATTATCATGAAATTACATCAATGTCACACATCAAATTCAAAATAAAAACAGTCTTCGTTAATATTAATTAGGCACATTAACATTATAAAATATATTAAATTACTTTATTAGAATACCTACGTCCCTTTCCCTTCTGATTTCAAAAGTATATTAACAAACGCACTATATAAATCACTTTAGTAAATTAATCTTCCCACACTACTAATATATCTTAATAACGTGTAAACATAAAATTAATTAATGTTAACACAATTATAAATACTTCAAGATACTGTCATTAATTCAGCGGGAGAATTTATGAGGTATGGTTGTTGTTTATGCTGTGAAAAGTTGTGAATAGCTCCCGAAAAAATTATATTATGTAACATGATTTATGGTACGCTGTTATAAAAGAAAGACACATTGAATGTTTATTATGAAGAGGATAATAAGGGGTGCAAAACACTTGTTCGCATCGGCACTATACGGCACAGCCGGGCGGCAAAATCTTAAAAATATAAAATATTCTATGAATTATAGTTTTTTATAAGTATAGATGTATATTCCTTCTCAATCAATCTGCCTAGCCTTTTCCCAATAATATTAGGGTCGGCTTCCAGTCTTAACGGATGCAGCTGAATACCAGTATTTTACATAGAGCGACTGCCTATCTGACCTCCACAATCCAGTAACCGGGTAATACGATACCCTTGGTAAGACTAGTTGTCAGACTTTCGGGCTTCTGACGACCCGTAACGACTGTCAAAGATCCACGAATGACAGCCGGGACGAACGGCTTAACGTGCTTTCCGAGGCACGAAGGAGTCTCGGTATGCAAAGATGGTCACTCATCCACGGACCAATCCCGGCAAGCGTAGCTTAACCTGATGGATCGACCCGTGCGGCAGTTATTTCTTAGCCACGAGCCCATATTCCTTCTATTTAAATAAATTATGTCACAATTTTCGTTATTGTACCTACCACTGTTTGTCTCTGCATCACCCAAAGGTGGATTGGTAGAAAATCTTATTAAGGTGAAGCGGTGTCCGGCATTTTTCTCTTATGAGCCATACCTCACCGGAAAATGGAGGCGCAGCCAGGTCTCATCCCCAACAAAATATATGGTTGGCTGCGTAACCAAGCGGAAGCCAGGTGAGCCACCCACTATAAAGCTGTATACATTTAGTTGGCAGCGCGACCTGGCGATGCCGCCTTGGCGTCCCGGTGAGGTATGGCTCTTAGATTTATTAAATGGTCAACAAAAACAGGACTTTTGACATCGAAATTAGGCTCAAATTCTTTTGGCTTAAGGTTTTTTAACATCAATGTTGATATCCCTAGTTGGAATGTGAACCAAGGACCAACAAACTAAAACTATTATATAGGACTTTTTTATGTGAATTTCTCCAAGTAGCTTCTTAAGTTGGTTTTAGACCATAATTTCACATTAGGTTACTTTAAAAGTGACTTAAATTATTGAAGTATTCATAAAAAATATGCCAGAGCTGTCTTAAAAAACATCCCCATGAATGTAGTTGTTTTTTTCAAATTGTACTTTTTTTTAACGATTTTTTTTTTACATTTCCTGGCAATAGAGTGTCGCTCATCAGTAGATTGCTCTACTTTCCTCAATGCTACAGCATAATCAGCCTATAATGTTCCCACTGCTGGGACACAGGCCTCCTCTCTGTGAGAGGGAGTGGGCCGTAATCCACCACGCGGGCCCGTTGGTTCCTTAATGCTCAGTAACTGATATATTATCTCCTCCCAGTCAGCACAGAAGCATAAATAATTCACGTTACGCAAGGTGCATCTCCTTCATGAATAGCTTAGCGTTACCACCAGGAGTCACGTTCGGGACGTTTATCAAATTCTGCAGCCTTATCTTTAGGTAAAGACTTCGGTTTTTATGACAGCTTTGCAATGAAAGATCTATTAAGAGAGGTTTTAGTATCGTGAACGCTTTTTCAATATCTGTTAGCAGTAGAATTAATAATAACTGTCTGTAACTGTCGTATGGTATGGCAAGATGCGTAATCAGTTAAGGTACCATTCCGTAGTCGACCGCAGGCGGCAACTGCAGGCGACGTGTCGCCGCGACACGACTGGTTTCTATGAATTTCTATGAAATACCTTCCGTAGCTAGCGAGACGTTTGCAGCTACGGGCGAGCGACAGGCGACACGTGTAGCCCGACCGCAGACCAGTAGTGCCGCCAACGCTCGAGCGATAGCACTTTTTTCTATCTTCTATCTACCGACTGGAATACGGGCTGCTGCCGCCTGCGGTCGGGTTCGGAATCATGACTGCAGCGACAAGACGCCGCGACGTGTCGCCGCGACGTGTCGCCGATGTCGGCACGTACGGTATGGTACTTTTACTTAGCACAAATTTATTTCACTAGCCACTAGTAGGGGATCACTAAAGTTACGACACCGGTTTGAACTCTGCCGGTTTGCCTAGCAACAGATTTCTAGCAAAACTGACGGGCACCGGCACGGATGTAGATTTCGAAGCTTTCGAGTTGCCTATTGAGAAATCTAAGTGTTTGTTTAGGGAGATACATAAGCTTACGTTCGATATTTCCTAACAAAGGGTTGCTAAATTTGACGCTAGTGAAAACGGGCATTATTATGATTTTCTCGAAAAAGAAACGTACAAATTCTTGTCACATCCCAAAGATAAAAAAAGTCGGGAGGTGTAGCGGGACACCCGGTTGGAATGAAGTTCCTTTCTTTGTACATTATGTTTTAACACAGAGCCATATAGTATAAGTTTTTAGCAGCTAAAAACTTATACTACATGGATCTATAAAAAAATAAAAAAATAAAATGACACTTGAAACTTGAGACCTCGAAACTGACTTTTTCGGGCATAACGCTTTTTCGAGCATAACGCTTTTACAGGCATAACGCTTTTTCGAGCATAACGCTTTTACAGGCATAACGCTTTTGCGGGCATAACGCTTTTTCGTTACGTGACGATTTCTACCATCAATTCCTACCGCAAGCCCCGTTAAGAGGAGTCTTAAATTGTATGTTAATTTGCATAAATATTCTGAAACAGTCACACATACAATCAAAATGGAACTTTAGTATATGATTTATTGGACCTTTTCTTCCATGTACGAGTGCGTAACGTAATTATACCATTTTCACTCGATTCATTTTTTATTCGAAACTCATGTCTTTTTTTAAAGACAAGATTACTCAGCTTTTATGTCTAAAATAAGTATTCACATTAAGAAAATATACTTTATTATCCAGCCACAAGATTTTTTTTCTCTAGGTCAATTATTACTTTAGTTATAAACGAAATAAGAATTGAGACTTACGCCATTTAGTTCCGTGATCGAACACGATCAAAGAGCGCATGCGATATTCAACTTTATTACTGATGTGTTAGCGTTTAGCACATAGTAGAGTGGTAGGGTGCATGGGGGCGGAGCTTGCGTGGAAATTGTCTTTAGAGTGCCAGGTCTTAAAGAAATTCGTTCCAATAATCCCCAACGTGCAGTTGATTGACTAGCTGATTACTAAAACACCTTAAAACTTAAAACTTATAACTCACTACCGAAAGATATAAAAAATACACAATCATTTATCACTCACTATTTAGAAAACTACTAAAATGTCAATCTTAAAGGGTCATAAAATAAAATAACTAATTTAAGTAATATAATTGGGAATCAAACGAGCTTACCTGTTAAGCGAAGTCTTGATTCTAATTTTACGAACGGCGATCTGAAATATAATTATTAACAGAGTAGTATTTCTAATACACGTCATCTAACATCGCGTTTTTTTAGAGATAAAATATTGTAAATATTTTTTAAATATTATTATTTTCCTCGTTCATTGGTAACACCGAACTGTCACTTATTTTTAGAGATCCTTAAGATGAGGAACAAGCTCTGTTTTCTGTACAGAGTAGTTCCGCATACTTACATTCACTAGGTTTTCCTGAAAGGATAAGTGAATTAGTTACACTAATTATTGCAGCTTTTGGGCTGTTAGCTAGTGGCGGGTGGGTAATTATATTTCAGATCGCCGTTCGTAAAATTAGAATCAAGACTTCGCTTAACAGGTAAGCTCGTTTGATTCCCAATTTTACTTCACGGCGATCTGAAATATAATTATTAACAGAGTAGATGTTTAGAGTTGTCTGCAATAATTCAATTAGTTAATAAGTTATCTGATTATAAATATTCTGGTTTATTGAATAGGTCCTTTTATCTTCCTTCATTAGCGTTGGTTATTAAGGAATCTATCGTTAATTAGCATAAAAGTATAAACAGCAAGTAACACATTGTGTCTGTCTCAATTGATGCCTGTTCTAAGTTGAGCTGCTGTGTGTTGTCCTGTGAAAGGAAGAATTAAGTCACTCTCACTTTTATTATACTTAGTTATAAGCTTTAGGGTAGCTTTAAAACAGTCTCTATATTTGTTTTATTAGTCTATAGTCGACATTGGGGCCAAATCGGCAGCCAGCTTTGTAGGGTTTCTTTAAGTTTGTTCTGTACCTATTTGTATTCAGATATTTGTTGGGATGAATCATTTTGAAAGCTTCCATGACAGAAAATAGGTACCAGTTGTAGATGTTTCCGTAAACATTCACTTATTTGAGATGCAGTGTGGAACTTAGTGCGTGAGTTTACGATAAGCTCATTTAATAAGATCTTTAGAGTTATGTTGTGTATTTATGGCCGATTCCTGCAATTTGCGGACCATCATTGTGGCATAAAAAATGCTACCATTGGTGAGCTAGAGGATTCGTTTTTGTTTATAGTAACCGAGCATTTTTTTTTTTTTTTTTTTCATTATTTTTGCTGTGCCCTGACAGGGTTTACAACGGCTCTTAGCTCTGAGCCTTTTGTTAACATCTTGTTTTACCTTGTGGTACGCAATGAATATGAATTTGAGAATTAACCAGTTTTTTTTTTTTTTTTTTTTTTTTTTCGTTCATTTTGAATCGTTATATGTATTTTACACCTTTACGCCAATACTTCAATGCCACCATCAAGAATGCAATATCTTAATTCAGCCCCACTCATGGCCTATGCACGGGTACTTATCTAGCAATTTCACCTTCTTTCAGCTGCCTATATGCCTGCCTATGGTAGGGGTTTTTGGAGCTTTAGCTTATGAGTTTGGTTATTGAGGTTATTTTGGTAAATAGGGTCAAGCCCGGAATGAGCTTTAAGCTTGATCAATTTTAAGTTTTGCAAGCACCATTTAATAGGTTAGTTTGGCTAATTTCCCTTTGTGGCCTCACATAGGCCTTATTCTTTTACTGTTTGTGTTTTTGCCATTTTACCTGTGATGTCCGAGATAAAATATTTTCCTTTCTTAATTTACGTAATGTGGAAGTGTCTGTTTCAGATAATTGACAAGAGCTAGTCGAAAGAAAATAGGTTCATTTTTGAAGCATAAAGATATGAAAGTTTTTTCTCTGACCTCATAATATATCCGAAATTAAATTATGGAATGAGGTATATAGTTTAAGTTAGGGAGTTGTATAGTTTGCTATAATGTGCACTTGGTGAGCAGATGGTTTTAGTGTACAATCATTTGTAGTTAATTCATTCATGGTGCCTACATTAATTATATGGTACCTGACCGTGTTCATGTTCTAATCTCAATCCATCAATGCTTTATCCTCACATCACAATGCGCTCCCCCCCCCCCCCCTCTTTGTTTCTTCGACAATTTCATTTTAGTGTCATAATTATCACTGAAGTCTACTATTAAGTATTTAGACTGTTAATTGGGATGGTTGAGTGTTTAATTAGACATTTTGATTTTATAACCTTTGAACAAGGTCAACCATCTCTGCCCGGCCCTTCGAAATACAGGCCTGATGTTATGTAATGCAACTAAGATCACTAATACTTTAAGTTTTGTTTTAAAATGGGTACGTTCAAGGCACGTGTTTTGTTTAAGAAAGACTTAACAGTCGCACCTAGCAATTCACTTAGGTCAGGTGTTAGTACTCCATGGTTAATTTCCATTGCAAACATTTAGTTACATTTATAGTGTTTTCTTTAGGTATTATGATTTATGGCAATCTTGTTATTTGACAAGTAAGTAATCAGGGTAGGTTGGTAGGAAATCTTGTTTTGGTAAGTGTTATTCAGTACCGGTAATTTAGTCAGTACGAAAAAAGTATGAAAGTTTTAATATGGAAGTTATCGAGCAATGTATTTATAATGAGCCCTTTATTGGTTATCTGATGTTGAGAAAAGTCTTGCAGGTAGCCCTCAGTGATAGAGGTACCTATACGATTACGATTAGAACCTATACGATGAGATCATACATCTGTCTTTTTTGGTGTGTTGAACAATAATGTTTGAAGAATGTACAAATTGTCAGTATAAAATACTCTTGTTAGTACTGGGAATTTTATTTGTAATTTTCTGCCAATCAAATATGGTAGAGGTCTCACTGTCCTAGAGGGGTTAAATAGCAGTTTTAAGTTCAGAATGAGACAGAATTTTCTATTTTGTTTGAATCTGAAGTTTATATTTAAATTATTTGTAAATCTGTGATGTATTTTAATTCATCTCAGTATTTACTTGTAATGGTGTTAAGAGTTACTATATTGAGTTTGATAGGTATCAAATATGTAGTTTTGAAGTGTAGATATAAGCCGGGTTGTTATTGAGGTCCACTAAAATTATTTTCATTATTGAGTGATTTCTGTTATTATAGTTAGTTGTAGGATGTTTTAATTTGTTATTTAATATAGCAGATCAACTCCTGTTGCACTAGTTTTACATTTTCTCAATAGGACCGGTAAGTTTTCTTTATCATCCTGAGTGTATGTCTTGTGGTTTTAATGTTTATTGATTAATTGTTATTGTTTGTAGCAATGAAGTTGTATGCTCAAGTTTGTTAAATGTATCTGTTTGTTTATCAAATAGAGTAAGTTGAAATTCATTATTGGGTATTAGTTTTGTTCTGGTTTTAGTTTGGTGGGAGTGAACATTGACATTATCAGGTATTTTGTTGCATCAGCCAAGTCTGTCAACGGTTTTTGTATGTCTTATTTATTTGTTTATTCACTCCAAACATACAAATATCCTTATGGGCTAGACCCTTGCCCTTCCTATGCTTATGTTCTTCATAAGCATAGGGTCAGTCATTGCTTTCCCTATGACAGAGGTAACCAGTGCAATTTGGTTGTGGAATATCTCAATCCCTTGTTCCCTCAGTTCAGAGGAGTCTGGGAGTAAGGCATATGCCTTGTGAATAAGTATGAGCATGGAATTATGCTTTGCAGGGGGTCAATGAATCATTTGTCAGCAGCCATTGTATCACGGAATCATTTTAACATAGTATCTTGTACTAGTATTTGATTGTATGAGTGTAAACTTACACAATTTTGCTTTATTGTTTTAATTTTCAAAATAGATATCATTTATCGATTTATGTCGGGATAATTAAGCCACCTAGTGCTTAGGAAAGACACTGAGTATCTTGTACATCAGATTTCTTTTAATTAGGTATATTTGTTTGTTAAAAATTGTAACTCAGGGGTATAGCCATGAATATAAGTATAATAGCCTTTTGATGGGCTGGTGTTTATATCAGTAACAGATATGTGTAATATTAGCTGATAAAGAGTAATCCGTCAAGGCGGACTGTGCTTCCATAATATTATTATCCTTGATGTCAAGCTAGATCACACATGGTATTGGTGTAACATGTTATGATCATCTCATGCTAAGCATGTGCACGCTATGCCAAATATGTACCAGCTAACAACATACAATCAATGTTGTCAAGAGTATCCCGTACTCGCTGATAACAATCCAGTTAGTGGGGTAGAATCCTGCACTCACTATAGGGAGTATAATACTTTTGCAAGTTTATGTATATCAAGCAGACAATGTGCTGGGTTAAGTAAGGCTGTCTCGCAGCCTTCGTGCTCGAAAATTGGGAGCATATAGAACCACATTTTTACAATTTCCCCAAGGTCATAGAAATGGGACTTACCTCTTATGACGAGTACATACCAACATTAGCTGTGTACAGTAACATCGCTAAGTGCATCACGTGCAGCATTGGTAATCATCCAGCTCCAGCTAGTAACGTGGAATTAACGTTGCTGAGGACATCTCGTGTCCACTGGAGGGGTAATGGTGAAAATCGCATACCAGTTAGCTATGTACTTACATAGCTAAGGGCATCACGTGCCTCTCTGGCAGCATCTCATCCAGCTAGTAACGTGGAGGTAACGCTACTTAGGACATCTCGTGTCGCGACTGGAGAGATAATGTTTTAGCAAGTTTGCAGCACACATGTTTAAACAGTGTCAATGTCCACCATAGTGCTTATTCAGTATCACGTGCAAGGTGGTCAGTTAGAGCCAAGCACTCTCGCACATTAAGGTTGTGGGACGCCTCTGGATCTGAGTACATCCAATGTTGGTCAGGATCAGGAGTGCTTTTGATGTATCTATTGATGTCGTTGATGAGCGCCGCGGCCGTCTCAGGTTTCCACTAACGATGCACATAATACGGCTCAGGTTTCCGCTAACGATGCACTTAATACACTTTCTATCACATATCATAGTTAACATTTTGTTATTTTAGTAAGGACTATCATAAACTAATTTTAAATTAATATTTTTGACGAGAGAGAATTTTTCTTGCGATGTCTGAATGCGCGCGAAAAGAAAAAGTGACAGTTCGGTGTTACCAATGAACGAGGAAAATAATAATATTTAAAAAATATTTACAATATTTTATCTCTAAAAAAACGCGATGTTAGATGACGTGTATTAGAAATACTACTCTGTTAATAATTATATTTCAGATCGCCGTGAAGTAAAATTCATTTGCCTCTAGTGTAAACGAGTCACCGCACGTCGGCCACGTCAACGCGCCCGCGCCGCACGGCGGTAAACAACACAAAACTTTTAACAATTACCTCCTTATATTCGTAATGTTAACACTAAAACCTCTTACTAATCCTGGACAACAAAAATGTATAAATCAAGTAATTTTTAGTATTTATTTGTGTACAAGTGATTTATAATCTTTAGAAATAAATACATTCAAACCGTAAACATCATGTTTTACTAATCCTCAACAGAATTATGATGGAGAGAGCATCTATCATAAAAGATTATGATATAATCCTTGGCGATATCATTAGTTTTAGTGTGCTATGATATTCTCAAGTTCTATAGTAAAGGTTTATGGTTCAGATGCTTTACAGAGTAATGTAAGGTAAAACTGAGGGTAAAGGGTGGAATAGAACATCGTAAAAGGGTATCTTTTGCGTGCCTGATGAACATAGAAGGGTGTCATGATTACTTTTATTAAGAAATGTGTATCCCGTGTTTGTCTTAATCACGTGAAACTATAGACCGTGGCGATTCTGAGCATTTTAAGCATCCGGGAAGTAATCTCTGCTAGTTCACGTAGAGTACTTAATTAAGAGCGATTATCCTAAAAGTTGGCAACGTCGCACAAATGACGGGATCTGCTAGGGCTAATGCCTGCCGGGGTCGCGGGAAAGTCCGAAAGGGATGCCGTGGCCCCTGGCAACATATAGGCAACTGATGGAACACGGGTGGGTTTTAGTCAGTGAGAGTCTGACACACCCTCCCGCTCCGCCGAGGGCGGGAGAAGTTATATGATAAAGATCAAAAAAAGGGATGATAAGATAAGAATTGTAAATATTATAAGGTGTTCGGGTATATTATGCCTACACATTTCTATAGATCACTCTGCTTACGGCAATAATAAATATGGTACAGCGTGTATTTCATGCGTTTATGGATGTAAATCTTATGCAGTGTAGATATTTTTCGCCTGGCTAGTAATAACATCATCAGTAAGTACCTACTCCGACGTTGTCAACTATGTTGATTACAACATTGCAATAAACAGCATTCCTGCCACGCAATGTTAAATTGGTGCTAAATTACTGCTCTAACTAGTCAAGAGTAGATTTAAAAATTGCTACAAAATGACATGGCCTTCATCGATTACATACATCAGTATTTTAGGCATGATTCTATATGAGCAGTTTTTCATAATTAGTATATAATAGATTAAAGGGATGTCGGCAAGTATTTACCCTAATAATTAATATTATATTAAAAATGCGAAGTGAGTTAATTTGTTTGTTTTTTACGCTTTCACGATAAAAGGGCTAAACATATTTTGGATGAAATTTGGCACACGGGTGGCCCATGGCCTGGGTTAGGACATAGGATACTTTTCATCCCGATATTCCCAAGGGATCGAGACTTATGCGGGTGAAACCGCGGGGCGTAGCAAATTGTTTATAAAAACCCTTTTTTATATGGCTAAAAATTTAATTGGTATTTTAAATTACAGCCACTGGCTGTTCAGGTGTTTGACTACACGTGCTTTCTTTCTTTTTCGTGTGGTTAGTGAATAACCTGGTGTCAGAGTTTTTATGCCGCCCAAAGACCTGACTACCAAGACTTGGCTTCACATGATGTCGACAAATATCTCTCAGGAAAACATTGTGAGGAAACCGGCATGTCCTATTTCCAAAAATTCGAAGACATGTGACATCTACCAACCCGCACTGGGCCCGCGTGCTAGATTGCAGCCCAGTCTCTCTCACAGAGAGGAGGCCTGTGTCTTAGTAGATTACACCCCATTCCCTCTCACAGAGAGGAGGCCTACATCACAGCAGTGGGAATATTATAGGATGATTATGCTATGCATGCTTGCTCACAGCGAGATGATGATTGAAGATAATCAATTCCAGGTTCACGATGTTTTCCTTCTCTTCAGTGACCAGTGGCGTCTTATATCACGATTTTCTTGATAACCTCTCACAACCTAAGAGATAAGCATAAGCATAATCAGCTTATAATGTTCCCACTGCTGGGACACAGGCCTCCTTTTTTGTGAGACGGAGTGGGCTGTAAGCTGTAATCCACTACGCGGGCCCAGTACCAATTGGTAGAAGTCACATGTCTCCGAATTATTCGTTCTAGGACATGCTGGATTCCTAAAGATGTTTTCCCTCACCGTTTTGAGAGCAGTGGTGATGAAATAAATTCGAACCCACGAACCACTCGTAAGTCGGGGCCTCGGACCCAAGAGACAAAAAAGTCTCTAAATGACTTCCAATTATTCAAATCCATAAAAAAAGAAGACGCAAAAAGGACCACATATCCAAATCGTTGCATCTTCTACCTCACATAAACATCCCATATTATTACAGCACATTTCATACTCCAAATAGAATAATAAATAATAATTTACGTCCCATGTACGCGTACAAATCTTTCGCCACGTCCGAACAGGTTGGGCAGTGGGACATAAAAACATTGACCCCTTCATGTGTCTTCATTAAGATATACCAAAACAAATGTTCTATAATATGTTGCTTGTAGGGTGGCCATGTTGGACACGGTACGGGACAGTCCTGAAAATTATTTATAGGTTTATTGTTTATTACATTCAAATTCAACTTCAAAATTATTTATTTTGTGACAGCTAGGTCCAAAGGTTAGTATACAAAAGCTTAGAAACGATTGTTAGCACTTAAATACAATTACAAAGGACACACCAATTCTATACACAAATGCCCCAGTGCTGAGACACCCCGGCCCGTCAGGATAACCAATATAGAGATACCTCCTTAAAAGATCACCAGACGAACGACGAATTTGAACAATTTTTGATACCTAGTTAAATTCGTATTTGTTTTTTTTTTTTACCGTTTTTCTATTATGAAACGGTCGGACGTTAATTTTGTTCCACGGATAAAAGATATCACTTTGTAAAAATCAGCTTAAGGCACAGATTAATACAGATGGGACACTCAAATCACAATCATATAATTCAAAAAGCGAGTCTTGCTACGACACAATAAAGTGCAATTCAGATCGCAGCGCTAATCACCTACAGTTATATTCACCTAGAAGTTGCCTCTCTTTCTAACGCGTGACTCTTGACTCGTGATATTCTGACTTTATTACACTCACTGAATAGGGAGGTTGACAAAAAATTTTTTTTGGTCCTGAAGGAAGATTATAAAAAAATATTGGACACGTATTTTTTATTTTTTTACGTAATCAAAAGATTACGGCAATACATTAAAATGTGGCATGACGTCACTCCCCGGTAGATTTTATACCGTCTTGTGACGTAGCGAGCCCCCACTCCCCAACTTTAATGCGTTTTAACTAAACCATTTTTTATTAATATGATAAAGCAAAAAATACAGGTCTAATATTTTTTTATTATCTGACTGACGGACTGAATAGTTTTTTTTTTCCCGATTCAGCATCCCTATTGCCCCAGCAAGACGGTTCGCCGCGTACTTGTAGCTTCATACCTAAACTGCGGAGTGTCCCATCTTTATTAAGGGAGATGCGCTAAGGTAGCCCGCGAGATTCAAATTTTCTTGACTTCAGTGTCTGGTTGTATGTTGATTAAAATATTATTCGCGACCGTACCAAATATGGCTTTACATAATAATAATCATTACAATCAGCAATACAACTCCATTAGTTGGCATAATGGTCAAATGTCATGATTTCATGAAATAATCATTCATTGAGATTACATGAACTCAGAGAATTGTATTGATCATTTTTATGATTATAATTCTATAATTAAACATTTGATACGACCGCGAATCATATTTAGATCAACATAGAACATGATACTGACCTGCAAATTGCAAAAAACTAAAGATTATTTGAATTTCGCGGGCTACCTTGACGCTTTCGCCTTAATATGTGCTTCAGGCCCGGTTTTTCAATAAATTGCCAGTTAACTTTTATCCGACGAATACGTTTGTCATTTTGACAGTTTTGTATGGTCAAAACGTCACATTTATGCTATAGATAAAAGATATCTCATGATTGAAGCGGTCCTTAGTGTAGTAAAAGGTTTTTAATAAGTAATGAAAAAATTATGGTGAAAATATTTTTGGTCATATTTCGTAACCATTTTGAGTTCTATGATCTGTTCTATGTCCTTGACTAAAATTACATGATACACAAGTATCATTAATCAATTTTTCTAGCGACGGTCCTTGACAGTAGATTTCAATAAAGAAAATTTCTTCTATTATTACTAAAAAGCTTTTCTAAAAAGGGTTATTAAGTACATTTGATAAATAAATGAAAAAAAAAAGTTCTTAAAATGTTAAAACCACTTTGCATGTCATGAATAGCTTAGAAGCTGATCGTAAATCATTCCTCGCAAAAATCCTTGTACCTATGAAAATGGAGTATGATGCTAAAAGGATTGAGACTCCGGAGAGAAAATCTTACATCCCTTAGAAAATATCACGTTATATTTGGTTGTCAAGATGTGACCTTTTGAATGAAAGGAGTCTTTATATTTGTGAATGAATGAATGACGCGTTGATTCAAGTTTAGAACTGTCAGCTTTGAAATTTATCTTTTTGTTGGTAAATCCGATCAATTTTGTTACTATTTGTGTGTTACCCTTTACTGAAACCCTAAAGGGTATTAAGATATACTAAAGGGTTCGTTTAGGGTTGTTTGAAAGGAGAACAGATACAATATGTCTATGAAGTTGGTTTTGAGGTTCACGAGACTCAACGACAAGATTTGCTTTATAGTAAAAATGTTCTTGAATGTTTTCTTGTGACCCCTAAATTTTCGTCTTTTACCTCATCAAAAGATTTACTATATAAGTAGTTCCTGAATGGTCGCACATAGTAATCGTTTTGATGATCACGATGATCACACATTATGATTTTAGTTTCTAGGTAAACATTATCCATTTTCTAGAGATACTTTATAACATCCAATCACGTGCACGAACAGTTTTTACTACACTTTATTTTAACTCAAGCCATTACCATTAACTACATCCAAAAGTCACTAGTGCTTTAAGAGTTATAACACTTTTACAATTATTACAGACTTGGGTCTGCACATAAAACAGATTTCGGTGTATTACACTTAGGCAGCCCACGAAAACAGTTATTTAGTCATTTGGAAGTCAGCCAAATCCCAATTTTTCATGTACTTTCTCCCAATTTGACTGATTTAAATGTCATTATGGTTTCATTACGCACGTTGGGAGAATGAGGTCTACATGCGTCGGAAATTGTAATATGTTAAATTGCCTTGCTGTAATATTTATTGGCGTTAACATATTATACGTGATAATTTTTATGTTACATTATTTATTTGCTTTGAAAACATCTGATTCGGTAAAAAATTATACAGGTATTCTTGTTTCTTCGATATTTTTTTTATAAAATATATATTTTTTCGAAGTAACCTTAAGATTGCTCAGTAAAAGTTGCGCAAATAACGGACAAACAAAATAACACGATGGACATCAAGAACTGAGAAGCAAACACATAAACCTATTTTTGTTAAAATGATTACAGAGAGGAAAATAACCGAAACTAACATATTTTATTTCTTGAGATAGATTTCTTTGCTTCTTGTTAGTAACAGCAGGTAGCCAAAAGTATACGTGGAATAAACCATTTCAGTGCTTCCATATTTTAATTCTGATTTTCTTGGAAACTTTTTTCAGCGCATTGAAATAAAATTCTTTGAAATAAATAAAAAATATAAAAGTAGTTTTAATTTATTTTATATTAGCTTCTATCACTACTTCGTTCGCTTGAACTTGTTACATAGCCTTTAGTAATTATAACCTTCCTCAAGAATTGAGCTACACAATGCAAAAAAAAAATCTAATCCAAGCGATTACCCCTTACATAATAAACTTACAAATACCTCTTAATAATATTAGTACAATAGTATAAAGTATAAATTATTGTAATTTTTAAATAATCTTTATAACGTAAATAAGTGTGAAATAAAACAGGGGTTTAAAAGTTACCACGATATTTATGAAAATAAAAAGGATTCTATATATCAGGATATCATATAACCTAAATCGTGAACGGCCATTGGCACAAACAAGCCATTAAATGTTTATGGACCAAGATATAGATAAATAATATTTACAGGAAAGCCTACACAACGAACGAATGGCTAAAGTAAAATGCTTACGGATCGGATAGCATAGCAGTAGGAAAATATAATAAAGCGAACAAAATGAGGGAAAATACGGCGCTGTCCAGTAGAAGTAAAAAAATAATAATAATATATAAAATATAAAAATGTTTATTTCAATTTCATAGGGCATTACGATACAGATTATTGGAGATCACCTTTTAAGCAAGGAATTGCTTGTGTTAGGACACTCCGCGCTTCCACTTGTCATTATGTTATGCAATTGAAACGTGGACAATGTAAACATGCAAAACTAAAAATAAATGGGTAACTTAAAATTATACAAAATGAAATGAATGAATGACCAAATGATTTGCAAATGTATGAGCATTATGTTTGTTTTTTAAGTTAATATATATTTTATACTTCATTCTATAAAGTGTTATATAACACACAC
Organism: Agrochola circellaris; assembly: GCA_914767755.1. Taxonomy (NCBI): domain Eukaryota; kingdom Metazoa; phylum Arthropoda; class Insecta; order Lepidoptera; family Noctuidae; genus Agrochola; species Agrochola circellaris. The sequence continues at coordinate 12,575,739 of OU611863.1, read as the reverse complement.
ATAATATACAGGGTGGCAGGGACATCGACGCGAAAACTGTTAACATGGATTCAGTACATGATTCTGAACCACCTTACGTTGAAATTATTTGTCGGCTAGTTTTAAAAATACCAGCTGTGCCATACATTTTGGCCGCGTAGGTTTTCTATGAAACAGCTGTTTTTTTTTTAATAACCGACGAAAATGGTATTACATTTTTCTATGAAACAGCTGTTTTTTTTTAAAAAACCGACGAAAATTTTCAACGTCGGGGTTTCAGAATCATGTGCTTCGCGTTGATGTCAGGGTACTGATTCCATCATAGCAGTTTTCGCGTCGATGTTCCTGCCACCCTGTATATATATAGTATGTTAACTAACAGAGGGCGTTCCCGTTTACCCGCAATAGAATAGCGTCCATACTTGCTAAAAAAATATATAAAATTTTTAATTATGGAATATTCACAAAAAATATCAAATTGATACATAAAACAAACACTCTGTGGACGCGCACTTGTTGCAATTGTCTTTCCACGTTGAAACACAAGTGCGCGTGTACAGTGTTTCTTTTACGTATCAATTTAAATGTTTTGTGAAAATTTTAATAATATTTTTTTTTTTTTTTTCGGTGATATTTTTTTTTTGCATGTATGTATGCTATACTATTGGGGGTTAACGGGAACGCCCTCTGTTAGTTAACATACTTTATACATATATAAATATGCCATCATTGGATAGCGGGCTGACCAGGCAATTATTACGCCAGGACAGGAACGGCCTGAGCCTGGTGACGGGGACCATCACGGGACACTGCTCGCTAAATACTTCCACACAATAGGCATAACGGACAGTCCTCTGTGCAGGGCGTGCATGGAGGCTGAGGAAACTGTCGCGCACGTGCTCTTTGAATGCACAGGCGTCACCCAGAGTAGAACAGAAACCCTCGGGTCACCCAGTCACCCAGATCTTTCACAGACGTTCTAAACAGACCAGGAGCTTTAATTAACTTCTGGAATGAGTTGGGCTGGTTGGAATAACCACCAAACGGCCACCATGGCCCCCACAATGGTCCACCTGACGGACTAAGTGCGGAAACCAAACCCTATAACACAGTACATAGAACTATTGTATATAAATATTAAACATGTGAAAGTAACTCTCTCTGTCTGTCTATCTGTTAACTTTTCACACCATATCAGCTGAAGGGATATCAGTGAAATTTGGCACACAGTTAAGATAGACTACTTCTTATCCCGGCGAGGCGGTTCGTTCCCGTGGGATAATTTAAGACGTCCATGTGGACGTAGCTGCGGGCAAAAGCGTGTGTTATAGGGAACTACGCTATTAAGTGGAAAAGTTTTACCAGTATAGTTTCTCTCATTTCAGAAACAGATCTATAATACAATACCACCAACTAACCCACAAACCAAAGTAGTTTCCTATAGTAGTTGTCGCTCTCGACACTTTATCAATAACTAAAACCAGCGTAGGCATTGCGTACCAGAAACTATACTGAGTCCTGTTTGTTTCAGCCAAACATTATAACTATCTGTAGGCCTATCTAAGAAAGAAAGAAAAAAAAAGTATTTATTGAGACTCGCACAGGAGATCACAAATAAAACTAAAACACACTCATAGAAACATAAATAATAAAAAAACAAGAAAATTAAAAATCTAAGTAAAATTAAAATAAAAGCAGAAAGTCCTGTACGAGGCCAAAAGGCTCCTATCTCAGCATGATGCTGCGACATTTAAAAATAAATGTCGCAGCGCTGGTATTCTGATGGGGCCTGATCTAACTACCTAATGCATTCTTGCGGAAATCAGACCTGAATCCTCATACTGCAGTTGGCCATCGCTCAGCGACCAACTGTGCTCTCGCTCCCTGTATGACGCTTAGGTTTTTAGTACTCATCATCGGCCTAAATTATTCCCAAATATGTTGAAAGGAGCCGCTTCCAGTCTAACCTCAGGTGAATATTAGTGTTTTAAATGGAGCTTCTTCCAATCTGACCTCCACAACCCAGTTACCGGGTATTATGATTAAGTCAATAGGTTTTTACAAGCATCTTATTAAAAATTACACAGTTTTGTAAACACTCCTATATTAATGTTTACCTACTAATAAAAAAAAAACCTAAAATTCGATTTTTATTTCTTAAGAACAAAACACGATTTTTAATTTTCGTAAAAGAAAACATAAAATTCAAATTCAACATATTTTATTTCACATAAACCTACAAGGGCACTTATGAAACGTCAGAAGCTAGGTGCA